>OZ010792.1:262748635-264038635 GCA_963932465.1 Maratus speciosus
AAAAATTATCACATTTGGATTATAATTTCAGAAGATAGTAATAAAAATATGTAAACATAATTTAACCATTAGAAGCTTTAAATTTATAACGTTTAAAATTCAAAAAATTATCATCCAAATGAAATTTCGTGTTTATGCAAAATTGAACCGGTGATTTAAAATATATTGCCAAAATTCTGTGTTACCATTGGAAAAACACTGTTTGGTCTGGTTTTGATATATAGATGAACCCCTAATCAAATTTAATATACATCATTTAAAAGTAGACTTTATTTCCAGTCGTTAGGCGCCGGTAAATTTCTTCTATTATAATTAGTTGCAGATTTTTAGGGCGTGTTTACTTTTTTTCACGTCTGTACATATTTACTGACGTAGGCTGATTTCATACGATAATTATTTTTTGTAGTCTATTTTTTTTAAAACCTTTTTAATTTATTTTAGAAAAATATATTAGTTCCACACGTTATTAATGAAAATTGATTTTATGTTTTATTTTTAAAAGTATTAACAATTTTATTTTTTTTTTCAAATTCATGAATTGTCTCAGATGTATGTTACTTGCTTCACAATTATTAAATCTTTAGCGTATTGCGTATTTTAAATTGAATTAAAAAATAACAAAATTTGTCATAATTTTTAAGATTTTTAACTGATAATGATTATTTGGGTTTCTCTCTCCACCTAAATCTAATTTTCTTCTACAAATCTGTTTTTATTTTATTTATCTCACAATTTATATAAATATATACATAGATATATATGGTGAGGACTAAAAGTAACTGATATATTTATAAATTTGTCAATAAGTTATTTGTATTTCTGTCAAATGGTGAACGTTTTGATTGGTAATATTTTTTTCTTATCTGAACCATTTATACCACCTTTCTTTTCAAACGTTCATTCAATTTAATGCTACTATTTAGAAGAAATATTCCAACGATATTTCATTGAGAAATATCTTATGCCCATAGAATAAATATATATGTCGTGAATAAATTTTCTTTTCCGTTTAGTACCCTACTACGAAAAATAAATTTCTGAAATATTCCTTGCATGAAAAATATATTTCTCTTATTAGGAATAAAAAATATTTTTCTCGGGTTACTTCTTTGAAAACTAAAACTTATTTAAGTATACGTTTTGAATGCTAAGTTCATTAATTGTTGGCGTCAATTATATTAACTACATTATTCTGCTAGTGACATAAAAAAAATAAGCTTCCTAATTAATGTGAAAAAACATCTCCTTTAAAACTCCATTTTTTAATTTAAATTAAGAAGCTTCTTCCAAACGTTAGCATGTCATGGTCACACTATCACAGAATCCATATACACATAATTATATCTTATTTCGATTTATCCCCTTACTGATATAAAAGAATAATCTTCAAAATTAAAAAATACAAGCTCTGTTTAAAAGACACTTCTAAAGTAACTTTGTATACATTATGCATTAACAAACCCATCTTAAACTCAGGTAAGCATTTCTCGATTCGGTAGAGACGTAGTATGTGGTTTTCTGTTATCTCTATGACATGGAGTGTAAAGCATTTGAATATGTAGCCGAAATATTTATAAAAAATGATGAACTGGTGTTAGCGACATAGATTACATTCCGTTTGTGATCCGAGGTCACCATATGTTACCATACACTCTCAAAAAATTGTTCGTGAAAAAACGTAAAAACTAGAGAGGAATTGAGAGAGTTGATCCCTAGGTCTAAAACCAGAGAAAAAATGCAATTAAATCTTTGAAACTGGAAAAATTAATAAAGGGATTCTTTATAAATAGATCTAGCAACATAATTCCATTCAGTCATTTTTAATTTTGTTGTAAGAAAGGAATCTCTGTTTTCTTACAATCAAACTTCTTTCTGAGTAGGTAGTTTGAGTTTCATATTTTTTGCTAAATATAACTAAATTACTTAATTTCATTGATATAATATACTAACATTCTTCACTGCTTAAATGTTGTTATTTAAATCCAATACAGTTTCTTTATTTTTGATTTAGCATTTTCCCCCCACAAACATCCACATTAGGGACACCTGATCCCTGTTGAATGTGGAGACTTGATCCTGGGGATCAAGTGTCCTCAAACCAAAGTTAAGCTAATTAATGTTAAATTTCATTAATGCCCTACTTCTCATTGTGACATTTAGATATTATCTGTATTAGTTAGAATATGGTTGTCTTGATTTTAGATGGTTGACAAAGATAGAAAGTTAATATGTGGCTGCATGTGACGTTAGCAAGCACATGGTGGACGAATGCACATGTGAGACATACGTCTAACTTTTCAAAATTTTTACAGCACTTCGTAAAGAATGTAAGATATTATAATCAAAACAGTAAAGTGTTAATCATAAAAAATAATCATGATAACTATATAAGCATGGAGAGTTTGAATTATGCCAAAGAAAATTAAATAATTTTGTTAAAAATATCACCGCACACTTCTCACAAATTGCAGCCTCTGGATCGTACTGTATATGGACCACTTAAAAGATATTTTAATGTGGCTGCTCAGGACTGGATGACTAATCATCCTGCTCAAAGGACAACAATTTATCAAATTGCTGAACTGATCGAAATTGCCTATCCTAAAACCATGGTGACAACTAACATAATAAATGGGTTTAAAATCACTGGAATATATCCCTTAAATAGGAATTTCTGAAGATTATCATAGAAGATTTTAGAGAAGACTTTTATCATATTTCCTCTTAAATCAACCATTAACTCCAACAATAAAAAAAATACTGTTAAACCAATCATAGTGACACCAGAAAACATACAAGCCTTCCCTACCATAGTTTCATTACCAAAAATCTGAAAATCTAAAAAAATGAAAAAAGGTTCTTCAAAAATTTTGACATTTGAAAATTGAATTTTGAAATTTTGAATCATTTCAATGCATCTGTTTAAACGATCAAGTCTCCCTTGGCAAGGGATCAAGTCTCCCTGCAACTGGGGAGACATGATCTCTCTTTTTTTTTTTTTTGGAAAACAATTTATTTTTATTTTAAAAAAGGTTTTTTAAAAATAAAAAAAAATACTACAACAAGAAAGACACATGGGCCTTTAATAATAACCGGAAACATTTTTTTTTAATTTTGTTTTTTTCCAAAATAAAAATTAAAAACTGAAAAAGGGATCAAATCTCCCAAGTCTCCCCTACTGGCAGAACAGTTGCCGGAGCTCCCCTGTGACTTGAAGATACTTTTCTGTTATTTCACGAAATTTCCGTGTTTTGATTGGAGGAATTGAGGATATTTTTAAGTTAAATTCGCGAGGTTTCGGTGATTTGAGGAAAAAAGGACATACATAAGAATTCCGTTTCAGAAACGAAAAAGGTTTGTCAGTGCAGTTGCCGGAACAACCATGTAACTTTACGAAAATGTTGGTTAAATTGGAGGATTTCACTTAAGTTTTACATTAGATCGGAAAAATATCAGTATTTTGAGGGAAGATTGGCAAATTCATAAGGAAATTTTCGTATGTACGATTGTTGTACAATAAAGAATGTTCAATTTTTTTATATCAACATATCCTCACTTATCGCTTAAATTTTAATGGTGCTTTTCAAAGTAATTCATTATCTATGCAATGCACACTTGTCCCACATTTTAACACACTTCAGAGATATGATGGAAAATACTTTTAACCAGGTCCCCTAAAATCGCCTCCGCCGTCTTCACTAACACTTCTAATGATGAAAAATATTTTCTACGAAGGTGTTTTTTCATATTAGGGAATTCATCTCATTTTTAAAGCAATTCATATTCATTTATTCATCATCATTAAAGCAATTATGTTCATTTTTGACCTTGTTCGCTTGCGGAGACGTGTGTTGTAGCTGATGACGAACTGTTATGTTTTTAGCTCGAAACACGCGCTGTGAATTGTTTTATTTTATGGTGATTTTTTACAAAGTTTTATTATTTTAATTACTTCAGATCGCCAGTTTTCGGTGCTGTTTTGCAATTCATATTCAATGCAATGCACACTTGTCCCACATTTTATCACACTGCAGAGACATACTGGAAACCACTTTTAACCAGGTCCCTCAAAATCGCCTTCGCCGTCTTCACAAACACTTCTAAGGATGAAAAATACTTTCCACGAAGGTGTTTTATCACATGAGGTAATTCATCGCATTTTCTTGTAACATCACCTTCAAATTTGAACAATCGTCCTGATGAAAATATAGGTCATAAAACATCAGATCAGTAATAAATCACGAAAACAGTAAATTGGGACTTTAATAATTACGAACAATAACATTTGTGAACACTCATCCAAATGAAATGAGACTATAAATCAATAAATAATCATCAAAGTGTTGCAATATCTAAATTGTATTTATCCGAAAATGAACAATGATTAACCATAAATCAAACGAAACTGGTTTCTCCCACATGTGATGCAAGAGATAACACGTGATTGATTTACAGGACTAAAAACTGTAATAACTTTTTATTATTATGCTGTCTGTTGCTTAAATAAGTAAGATGTAAAAAGCTGCTGAAAGCTGCTGAAAGCTGCAGCATAACATGTAATCATATAAATTTTATAAAGTGTAAAAGTTAATATTCAACACATATAATAACTTAATTTCAATGTAGTCGAGAATCACAAAAAAGGTTTACGAGCGAAGTTTTTCGTGTGTCATGAAATAATTTTAACACAGTCTTTTCCTCTAGCAATTTAGCGTGAAAATAAAACACATGGATTACATCCTGACAGAACCAACATAGATATACAGAGACTATTATACAATGGTAAGAGGAATTGTTGCGGTAGTAGTGTACAGGTAAGGAACTTACCTATAATATTTTATTGTTTGATAATTTAAGATATCGGCCAGAATAATTAATTTACACTCTTATATCTAAATATGAGCGTGCGTAGCCGATTGCATAAATAGAAGCGGCATTTTTGCCAACACTCCCACCAGAAAGTTCTATTGTTCGGTTATGAAGAGTCCCGAGATTTATAGCGCACAAACACGTCTCATGTTCAGTTTTCTGTTATTAACGTGTGTGCCGCAAGTAATATATTGCAGTATTTTTTAATGTTCTAATATCTAACAATCTTTTCTGACAATAATAGCGACGGTATCAATGTTCACTTCTGTAATCATGGTTACAAGAACTCCGGGTTCATCTTCCTTCGAAGATGATTGTCTTTCTCTTTCTTAAACATCTCAAACTATCTTCTAACTATGCACAGGGAAGAAAAGACTCTCCACAAGTCTCCTATAGCTACGCTTCAACTGACGATTTCTTTAGGCGAAAACAAAATTTCTAGTAGGCAAAAGCATACTGCTTATTGCTTGTTGCCCTCATCGTTCCCGTAGGCGATACTGAATGTATCTGAACTTTCATTTCTGCCGCTGATGTACTATTGGAAATAAATGAAAACTAGTTGGATGTGCCAATCCTAAAACTTTCTTCTATCTCATATATTTTAATATTTCAAAATGCTGTTAGAAATGTCAATATTACATTTTTATTAGTTTAATAATATATCAACTTTGACTTTCATCTTAAATTTCAGCTTCAGTCAATTAATCGGAGTAAAAACGAATTAATATCGATCATGGTATTTATTAAGATCACGAATAGTCGGCTTAGGATGGGGAGCTCCCGTCGATTCACGAGCCACTGGTGTACAATAAAACTGCGAAAAATTAAGAAGATTACACAAAAATCGCTATTACTGCACCCTCTTCCAGTGAAATATTTCCAAATTAAAGGAGGACCTTCTTTCCATAGCCAAAAGCATACACAAAAAAATTTGGTTCAATTCTATGCTTAACTTCATACACTTTTCGAGGGTAAAATATTCAAAATGGCACAAAAATTGCTATTACAGCTCCCCCTTTCGGCGGAATTTTTCCAAATGCGTTGAGGACCTTCTTGCCTTGGCCAGAAACATACGCCAAAAAAATTGGTTCAATTCTATGCATAACTTCATAAACTTTTCGATGGCAAAATATTCAAAATAGCACAAAAATCGCTTTTACAGTGCTCACTTTCGGAGGAATTTTTCCAACTTCAGGGAGAACCTCCTTGCCTTGGCCTAATACATACACAAAAAATTTGGTTCAATTCTATGCATAACTTCATACAGTTTTCGATGGTACAATATTCAAAATCGCCATTACGCCCCCCCTTCGGCATATTTTTTTCAAAATTAAGGAAGAAATTGCTTGCCATAGCCAAAAACTTAAAAAAAAAAGTTCAATTCTATGCATAACTTCATACACTTTTTGATGGTAAAATTGCGACAGACACACGGACAGACAGACATTATCTATAAACATGTTTTTTGGGATCTCTGACCCCTAAAATGTGCAAATCCGTCGAAAACCGGAAGTAAAAAAAAATTCGATTACAATACTTTCTTCTATTGAAGATAGAAGAAAGTAAATATACAAGTATGCTTATAAAAATATTAGGATCATTCTTTATTGAACAGTCCTCGTAATAACAATACCTCTTTGTGTTTTAAACTTTATACGAAAGGGATTGACTTTTAACGAAAACTATTTTGTACTTTAGATTGCAGAAAGAGAAATGTGTCGTCTGTCATGGCAATAGTGAGTCCATGTGAAAAAAAAAAAAAATAAATAAAAAAATAAATAAATACTGACATCCTTTTTAAAAGTTCAAGGTTTATTTTTAAACCAATATATGATATAATAATTTAAAATAAGTTTTAGATATGACTTCTACTAACGGAGACTCTTTGCCCATAAGCCCAATAAAATATATGAGACAAATAAAGCATTACTAATAATAAACTATCTTTACAAATCAGCTGTTGTAGAGGAAGCAATCACAATAGTTTCGTTTGTAGTTTTCATTAGTAAATTTAATACTGAATATTTAGGAACTTGTATTTTGTTAGTTACTTTCTTTTGCACTAGAGCAAAACAATTTTACAAGTTATGAAAAAATATTATATATACATATATATTGAAACCAATAAAAATTTAATTGAATCGATATCTAGAAACTTGAAATATTTGAATAAAAAGAATTTGTGGTTTCCGCCTAGTACATTTTGGTTTATACTTAAAAACTACTCGCGTTGCAATTTTTTGCAACAGTTAACAATGAAAGTAAGATTAGGAGCTGAAAATTATTAGCTCGCAAACTTCCTAAACTCTTTCACCAAATATGTTTCTGTTTCGTTTCATAATGTGCTTTTTACAGAAGAACTCAAATGTGATGGTAAAATCTTGTTTCCATGTTGATAATTTCAAAGTTTGTTACTCTTTCGACATGGATACAAACTTATGCTTTAGCATAAGTTTTAAAAAGTGGTAATTCACGCAATCGAATGACTATTTCTGGTTTCTCGCTATTTTTACATATAATATTAGTGCGTTACTTTAAATTTGTTCTGCTGTACAAAAATAAATGCAGAGTATTCTCTAATTTTCAGGAATTTCTGTTTTAAATTATGCACCTAATAACGTTTTCAAGGTTGAACATGATTTCCTGTATAGTAATTTAATTTAAATTAATCATTACTTTAAAATTATATAATTTAAAAAGAGAGCTAAACATATAGAAATATTAAAATTGACATGTTAAAGCGGGATTTGACTCTAGAAGTCCGAAAAAACGTTTATGTTTTTGGAATAGGAATAAAGATTTTATCTCTGTATCCTCTTCAACTCTTAGCCAGTTTTTTTCTCATGTTATTTATTATCATTTGAAGAACATTTAAAAACAATTCCAATGAAAATTTGATGCTGTGACTCGAGTTCCGTGGATGGATGTCCTAGCGCTGTGAACTTCCGATTGGGTAGAATCCGATAGATTGTCAGTCGTTTGCAATCACCTTTTTCTTAAAGGTAATATTCTCTGTACAGGGTTGCTACGCTTCAGGGAATTTTCCAGTCAAAATATCAGTATTTTTTTTTATAGAAAAACATATCTAGATTAACCGCACGAAATTTCGCCTGATTTAAAGAGTGGTTCTCTGTAAGAAAGTACCGGTGCCGAAGAATTTCCTGGTCTGGAAATTCCCTGTAGCGTGGCAACCCTGCTGTAGCTTCAAGAACTTTGAGATCCAAAAATTAAAAATAAATAAAATGGCCGCCATATGAATAAAATGTAGATTTCTTAATCTTTTTTGTTTTTTGCACTTTGACGTGCTTAAATATTTATTTTCTATAAAAATAGCTGAAAGTGGTCCAAGCTATAACAAATTATATTACTTTAATTTTTATTTAAATTGTCAAGGTCGGTTTAATAGTTTTTGCGCTCTTATCCCTCACAGTTTAAAAACAGTCATTTTGCTTAAAATGCGTTTATAGTGCTCCAAAGCTTTGTAAGCCTACGGACGCGTTGCACTACAGCTCCAAATTACTACAAAAGAACTTTGAGTTCGGCCATGTTGATTTTCAGGGGTAATCTACAGACTATAGGGAATAAAAAAGTGTAAAAATATACTGATTTTATCAATCCAAAAAAGCAAATCCTCCATTAAATGAGTTCCGTAGCTTGACGTTTTTATTCATTTCTGTGGCATTTTTAGAATAGATGAAATAAAAGACTACATAATTGAATAATTTCCCATACTTTGATAAAAAGGGTCAAGTGCAAGTATTACTCGAGCTCAGAGAGTTTCGTACAATAAATATAAGAATTATTAACTGTATTATTTAAAAAAAGTCGTTGCTAAAAGAATAATAAGACTTTGTAAAAAAAACTATACAACGTAGGGTTGGGTATACTTGTATGTAGTTCTAGAAAAGTGTAAATTGATATGCCATGAAAGTTCAGAGAGATATGAAGCCTAAATAGTATAAAATATTGCTATTATGTATAGCTCTATTTTTTAATCTTGTCTATTTATGATGAACTTAATTCGGAACTGACAATAAAAGTAGTGCATATTTAACCTTGACATTTCATAAAACTAAATTCAGCGTAGTAATAACCTTTCTTTCTTCAATGTAGCTAAAACAAAACCCATTTTCAAAGTTTAAACTTGGCATTGTGCTAAGCGCGCTTCGAAAGGAGGTCGCAAAATTGCAACGCCGCCTTGGCCAGTGCCAAGTATTTCCAGATAGATTTTTAATTAACTTTTAAAAAGACGGGAGGTGTATTGAGAGATCCAAACCTGTCACGAATCACATAGTATTTATGTGATTAATTCTAATTAAATTAGTCTGTTTTTAAACTATTTGACTTTTATTGCTTTTATACTGCTATTGTCCATTACAATACACGAATATATAATTAAAACTTGTTATATAGACTTTAAAATCCGATGGTACATAGAGTACACCGCCCCTGTCATTATGTATGTCCAAACCGAATATGTATTTAAGGGCTTATCACGGTTAATTATCAACGATATTTTTGAAAAATCGTTACCGACAGTGCTTTTATACTTCAGCTGCGATAGGTTCCTCAACATCTTTGCTGAATACCCGCAAATCGAAATTTGTGTGTAGCGGAAAAAATGCGCTTTTCTCAAAAAATGCGTGACTTAGGGTAATCGCTATATTTTTCATTCAAGGTTTACATTAATGCCTACTACTTTAAAATTTTCCATAATTTTAGTTTCAGTAGATTCGGAAATAGAGGGTGGAAAACATATTTTGTAACTAAATTTCCGACACTCATTTCTGAAAATGAGTATCTCATACCTAAAATTAAAAGAAATATATTTCTGAGTTCAACGTTACGAAAGCTTTCATGCGATATCCTACATTAGGGGTGCACAAACTTTTTAAGAGAAGGGCCACTTACAAAAAAACCTGGGTTGTCGACGGCCACATCAGTAACACAGAGATAATTGTATTTAGGGCAGGTGAGGAGATCTGTGGCCTGTAAAAAACATAGTTTCAGAGGAGTAGCATTTTTACCTCTTTAGGTTCACCTACCCGGTCAACATACCATACCCAATTCAGTTGACAATGATATATCAACAGTTTATGTTTGTATATATAACAGAGATATAGCAAAGACTATTTTCAACGCATGAAAATATATCTTGACTTTATTCGGAGGTATTAAATTTTGCTGTATTAAAAGTGCTAAAAACAAACATATGCATGAAAGTGGCTAGTGGAGAAAAAAAATGTGAACTTTATGAATGAAGTTAAATTGATGAGACTCTCAATTTTTCCGCAACCGATCAACAAAATTTTAGATTTTCCTGCGTCTGATGGATAAAATTCGCTATTTTTGCGCACTTTATCAACGAAATTTGCGATTTTTCCCCGCCCAGTCAACGAAATTTTCGATTGTTAACTGACTGACGAAATTTTAAATTTTATCTCGTGGCGAATTATCGAAATTCACAACTTTTTCTCGCAATAAACTGGCAAAACTTGCGATTTTACCAAACCTGATCGTGGAGATTTGCAATTTTTTTTGCAATTAATCGAAAAAATTCAAGATTTTTCCTCTGCCCGATCAACGAAATTTGCGATTTTTTTTCGCACCCGATCGAAAATTTCTCAGTTTTTCCGCTCCCAGTCAACGAAATTCGCAATTCTTAACTGACTGAACCCTCGGAAAATTGGTAAAATTCGCGATAAACTGACGAAACTCACGATTTTTCCGCAGCCGATCAACGAAATTCGCGGTTTCACCGTTCCCGATCAACGAAAATCGCAATTTTTCTACACCCGATCGACAAAATCCACGTTTTTTCCGCACCCGATCGACGAAACTTGCGATTTTTCTGCGCCCGATCGGTGAAATTTGCATATTTTAAATGACTGATTTTTTTATCACTGAGACGAAATTTACAATTTTCCCGCAGCAAATTGGCAAAATTCATGACTTTTTTTCTCGATGAACTGACGAAACTCGTGACATTTCCACGCGCGGTCCACAAAACACTCGATTTTTCCGCGCTATCGACAAAACGCACGATTTTTCGGCGCTTGATCTACGAAACTCGCGATTTTTCCGCGCCCGATCGGCGAAACTCAATTTTTCCACGCTCATTCAACGAAATTCGCAATTCTTAATTGTCTGATGAAATTTGCAATTTTCCGTGGCAAATTGGCGAAATTCATGACTTTTTCTCACGATAAACTGAGGAAACTTACGATTTCCAGTACTCGATCAACAAAATTCGCGACTTTTTAGCAGGCGATCGATGAAGTAAGCGATTTTTCGGCACCCGATTGATGGAATTCGAGACATCTTTCGCTTAGCGATTGACGAAATTGGCAACTGTGGAATTTCCTATATTGATACAATTGGTTTCGACTGGACGATTAATGAAATTCGTGATTTTTAACTGACTGGCGAATTTTCCATTTGTTTTCCGCGGCAAATTGACGAAATTCATGATTTTTTCCTGCCACCTATCGTCAAAAGTTGCAATTTTTGCCAATTATAAATTGACGAAATTCGCTGGCCACTTTAGGCCCGCGGGCCACAGGTTGTGCATCCCCATCCTACATGATATACAAAGAAATTATTTTTTTTTGTTCAAGTAACTTAATTAGCCCTCTACATTTTCCCTAAATAAATTTGTGAATATGTAATAATTTGTAAATATGTGGGTCAATAGTTTTTATTACTTTCCCCGTTACATAGTTTATGAGTAAAATAGGTGTGACAGACACACAGAAAGACACAGGAGGGATTTTATAATGGTTCCGTTTATTCTTTTTAAGTACGAAGCCCTAAAAATATTGAAAATGTAATCGATACAACATGATTCTGCCCACATAAATAAATGTAAAAAATATGCTAATCACTAAATGGCTTGTAATATAAATTATGAATTTATCATAAATATGTTGTGAAGAATAACAATCTGTATTTCAGTAAATTTAATATTAATTTATAAGGAAAAAAATAAATTAAAAAGTAAATATAATTTTCACTAATGAAATGAAATCTGTGATTAAATATTAAGTAAATCTTTTTATTAAAAAAAGTAAAGTATGATTAGTGTATGTGTAATTTTGTGCATTATAAAATTCGCAAAATAACTGCTTTGCAGTTTCACCTTACACTAAGCATTTCTGTTTTGGTATGCAACCTCTTCTCGATGTTGCTTGGGGAGGATCATTTGACTTGCCCCATGATCTCTTTTCCTTTTAACATTATTCTACAATACCCATTTCTCCAGTAATGAGCCGTTGTAAGAAAAAATCTTCTTAATTTCGTTTCAGCAAAGAATCCCATGCTGAAACTCGAACAAGCCTATTTTACGGTGGTAAAATATGGGATACTCACACACCATAGCGGCTTACATACCCAATCGTCTTCAAATTAGCATGTTTTTCGAATATGTAAACAGTTTGACAGATCATAAACTGTGTAAAATGAATTTTCAGCGATTGCTTCTTTTAAGAGGTCCTTCTTTGCAGATCATTGTCATCCAGAGCGAGAGTCATCTTCCAGGGTAAAATTTCCGCACTCAAACTTCTCAAACCACATCGTACTGTGTCATTTAAAACAGATTTTGTTCATATACAGCATAAATTTTATGAGCAGTCTGACTAGCAATTTTACCTTTTTTAAAATAAAAGAGCATAATATGATGAAAAAAAACTTTTTGGTTCTCCATTCTTAGCACTGCACTGAAACAAAAATTATGTGACAATACAAGCTAGAATTATGCAGTGTAAGCAGAAAGGACTGAATGTACATATCTGGGTCATTCAAGGTCAAGTCTTTCCAGTAGTAGCAAAATAACTAGACAAAACCGAGTTTCACTTTGAAAAACAGCAGAACTTTCCGGATGACCCAATACTTAATGATGCACATTTAACAATTTTACTTGTAACTAATATTTTAATGCCGTCCTGTGTATACACATGTGTTTGTGTACATATTTAAATATATATAAAGTATATCTATGATGGAGCTTAACAAAATGATTATACGTGCATGGGGAGGCAATAAATCATTTTTTATCAGACATGTAACACATAAAAACAACTAGAAATCTCTTGTACAATTCGTTACCAAACCTACAGATGTGGCCTATTTTACATAACTAATATAATGCAAAAACACATTTCTTTCTGCCATGAAATAAAAATAGGAAGGTACTTAAGTCTTTAAAAAACGCATAACAATACTTATTCAAATATATTGATTCACATTTATATCATTAGTACGTGTTACCGCCAAATGATTAATACAATTGCTTTTTATTTTATATAAGTTTTCTCTAACCAATAAAATACATAATATGTTACATAAAGCCTAAATTGCTATTTAAGTGTATTGAAGTGTATTCCTCTTTTTAAAATATTTCGTTAAAACCCTAATTAAGGTAAACGTTGCATATTCCAGTTTTTATACTGAAAAGGCTTTTATTTCTTTTAGATAATAAATATTTATTCGACTTTTTATTTTAAAATCTAGAGAGATTTGACAATAAAAGCATTTTGGCTAAACGCAATAATTGATATACGAATATTTACTTTTATATTCAAATCTAGAGAATTTTGACAATAAAACTATTTTGACTAAATACAAGAACTGAAATTAGAATATGGTAATTAAATCTATGAACTTTTATTTAAGTAATGGATTTAAAATTTTTTTCTCTTTATTGAGTGTCTTAATGAAAATAAAAGACTTTCGTAATTTTATTTTATTTATTTCTATACTGGAAAAATTTGTTTTAACCATTGTATAGATTATTTTCATAATTAACACAAATATTATAACTTTTCCATTAAAAAACAAAAATAACACATTCTTTGAATATTTATGATAAATTTCAATCCAAAATGCTTTCCCAAGATGATTTATTTAGAATAAAGAAATTATGCTATAAATATTATAAAAATTATTAACTTATTTATTTATGAAAAAGAAACTAAACACAAAAAAATACCACATTCTTTAAAAATTCTTTTCCGCTGATATAAATTCTAAAACCTTATTTACGAAACATTTTGTATACATTATATCTTAATAAAAATATAAGATGACCATTATTAAAAGTTTTAATCTTTTTATTTTCGAATAGTATAAAATGTGTTTAACTCCGTTTATTTTAAATTTGATTTTGTATAGTAAGAATTTTTTTTTTTGAATGAAAAATTTTGCTCTTTGTTATAATCGTCTGTCTATATGAAACATTGAAACCTGAAAAAATAAAAATTGAAATCGTACACAAAATAACTCCTTACTTTAACAAAATAAAATAAATAACTCCATAACTCATAAAATATGCATTAATACAAATTTTCAAATGTGATGCAAATATCTATTTCTTTCTTTCTTTCTTTTTTCTTTTTTTTCTTTTTGAGAGAGAATGTTTTCTCTCGATTAAAAATACAAATTTACTATTTTTTTTTTTTTTTTTTTTTTTTTTTTTTTTAGGGAATATATGCATAAATATAAGTTATACGGCTAAAGGTATGAAGAAAAAAGCTACACGTACTTTTCAAGTTATTTGTGAAAATCTTTTGCACACAAACCTTAAGTAAAATTTATTCTGAGTTATTCAATACAGGTAAAATTTATTCATTACATGATAATCGAATTCTTACTTTGTATAAGTTAGAAAATATTATTCATATCATTGAACTTTGTACCGATAGAGAAAAATACTTTTTCACAATTTTACATGAGGCTGTTATGTTAAACATTCAATAAAAAGTCTCTGATAGCATTAAACATACACTAAAATTTCAGTAAATATTTTCAGTTCTTATAATTTTAACAATAATACAAAACAAGATCGATAAATCATGCGTCAAGCATAGACTATGAAATACGTTCTTACAGAATGACATACGTTTGAAATACGTTTTAACTTTATAGTTTGATAAGGTCGTGTTGTATCGGTTGATATATAATGTCAACGTAAACAATTTGGAAAACGCATTACACATGTGAAAACACAATTTCATGAATTACCATAAATAGTTGGAGAAATATCAAATTTTTTCCTGAACTCTGTATATGATCTATATATTTTTATGTACTATACTACATGGAATTCTAAAATTCATATGAATTAGGGAATGCATATCATTGATGATTATTAAACGTTCTTGTATGGGATATCTTTTTTGCTGCGTTGTATATGACCGATAGAATCTAAACACGTCAAGTAATTCGCAAAAAATAGTTACATTTAAATAACCGTATCATAACTGAAAACGCACTTCCTGCAATTAATTTGAATAGTCAGTACTGTAACCTAATTATTTTTCATGTGCCTGTAAATGAAAGTAAAATCGTATGCACACTGTATTCTGTGATTGCTTCTTACATTGCTAAAATTCTTAGGCAATGTAATTTCATAATAATTTTTATTCCTACAAATAAACTTATATCTCCAGACTCAAAGGTCCTATTGAGTTATCTAACTCATGGTTTATCTATAGAATAAATTGATAGTGCGGTATTTCCTATAGAGGGCGAACCAAATGCGGCTTAAAATTTCATATTAAAAAACGCCAACAATGTATTCAAAAGCAAGAAAACAATACATCGTCAACTGCAAAACAGTGTTGCGAGATAAACCACACATTTGACTTCAATTCGGCTATAATAATCTTTAAGCCAACTTCTATGCATCAGCTTTATTTTCTTGAAGCATTTCATATCTATAAAAATTATGAAAATATTGTTAATTGTAAACTCGCTACTCCCCCATTATCTAATTTTTGAAAATATTATGTAAAAACCTCTTTTTCTTAAATTTTTCCAGCATGTTTCAGATTAACGGTTGCATTCCTTATGCTATTTCCCTAATAGCTGTTATCCATAATCTCCTGTTTTACTATTGGTCAACCTTTCACTCGAATTCGCTTCTCTCCAATATATTTGAACTAACTTCTGTCATTCTTTGCACTGAGGGCTATATGCTAAATTCTACCGAAAGTAATATGCTTTTAAATATGAAGTTCTAGTCTATTAACGTTGTTTTTTCTATATATAGCATGTTCTATATTAAGATTCTTGTAGTGCAACTCAGATATTCATATCAATTTCAATATCTTTGAAATAATGTAGCGTCATTTAAGTACATCGAAAATTATTTTCTTCCATATACAGTAATATAACGGAATTCTTTAGAATGTCCGCGTATTTAAACTGTGAATGCTACAACCTTCATTTTCAATACCGAACATGTTACAGTAAACCACATCAACATACTACATGAATCGCATAGAAATCAAAGTCTATTTACGTGAGTTAGAGCTTGGTGGGAAGGCACATAGACAGCACACAGACAGAATTCATAAGCACTTTTCAACTAATTTGGAAAGAGTTACAAACTGTTTTTTACCATATATATAGAAATATTTTATTTTTAATAGTTATGTATAGTTTTTCGAATAATGAATTTTAATGCACACTCAGTATATATATATATATATATATATGTGGGATCCCATTTCCCAAAACCCGACAAAGCTAGTTTTCTAAAAGCACCGCCAGGAGTCGATATCACAACCCCGCCTATTGATGCTGACGCATGCGCAGAACAAGTGACTGTCGGCGGCAGACGTGCTCCGAGGAAGAAACTGAAGTGACTCGAGGAACTTGAGAACATTATTCGAGTGTTGGTGCTGATATGAGGTGGTGGACGCAAGAAGGTAGTAAAAAAGACGTAGATGTTTGAATCAAATTAAGGTGCATTAAATGTTTTTTGTGAGTGCTGTCGTCATGTATTTGTCATGTAAATATAGTTTTCTCAAATTAACTATTTTTTTAAGAGAGAGTCGTAATTTTTTTCTGGTGTCAAGTCTGCATTTTATTCTCATTAAAAGGATAATTCCATAATTTTTGGTGTCAGAAGTAGGATGAATGTTTTAATATTTTGACGTTGTCGCCCACAAGTCTGATGCGTATTATGAAATCGCCGATGGAAAAATAAAAATAAAAGTACGGAATTCTGTGTTCAAGTGGATATTGTTTTTAGTGGTGAGTGCATTGTATATAATTCATTTTTTTTTTTTCATGATGAAATTGATCGATATCCCTGAACTGGAACTTGCCATTAAAAATGAAAAAAAAGCAAAATTAAGATTTTGCATACATTTCTTTTCGATGCTGAAGGTGATCGATCAAATAGAAAAAGAATCAGAGAATTTTCTGGTTTTGGTTATCAAACCGATAGTGCCGAATTTAAAAGTAAAATAACGAAATGTCAAGCGGATTTTTCTCTGAATGATTTAATTACAATTTGTAATGTACTTTGCATTTCGAATGAAGGGTCTTTGGTTGATCTTACGACGCGATTAGTTACTTATTTATCGGATTTAAGCTTGCTACAAGCTAATGTTCAGAACGACAGTGATACAGATTCGGAACACGAAGTACCTTTAAATAATAGTTCGGCAAGTAATGATATGGAATCATCAAATTTGGATAAAAGCAAGCAATTTCCAGTTCAATGTTTTGTGCCATCAACTATTAATTTTAGTGATATAGAAAATGTTGTACCTCCGTTTGATGGTAGTGCATGTCAGGATATAAATGTATGGCTGAACAATTTTGATGATGTCACTAGTATATTTAATCTGTCCGAATTACATAAGTATATTTTTGTAAAAAGATCCTTAAGAGGAAAAGCTAAATTGTTGGTTCAGACCGAATTACACATAAATTCATATGAGAAATTGAAGCAACTTTTGATTGCTGAATTTAGCACTACTTATAATTCTGCGGAGTTGCATCATTTGTTAAATAAACGGAAGTTACATGAAAATGAAACGCTTGAAGAGTATTTCTTAATAGTGAAGCTGTCAGGTGCACGTGGTAATATAGAGGATTCCGCGTTGATGCAGTATGTTATAAACGGGATACCCGACCCTGTTTTTAGAAAATCAATATTGTATGGGTTTCAATCGATTTTAGAATTTAAACAAAAATTAAAAGTCTATGAGAAGTTACGGTCTGAGTAGGAAAATGCAAAATCTCATAAACATGAAGGAGCTAAGCCTAAAATTAAATCCGAAGTTGAAGTTAAGAACAGATTTAAGCCTGTAAAGCCAAATATGCGCTGTTATAAATGTGGCGGAAATAATCATAAAAGCATTAACTGTGTTAATAAAGATAAAGGGCCCTTTTTTCTCTTGTAACGGTTATGGTCACAAATCATTTCAGTGTAGTAATAAATCGAAAGATACAAATGTTAAAAACGCTCAGCCACAAGTTAACAATATTACATCCCAAGATTTAATTTAAAAAGAGGTATAGCTTTATTCTTTACATTTAACCTCCTTGATAGATACTGGTAGTCAAAAGACTCTGTTAAAGAAAAGTGTTTATGATAATTTGAAGAACTTTGTGGAATTACAACATACGGGTATAACTTTGACTGGCTTAGGAAAAATCTGAGTTAAGCCAGAGGGTTATTTCGATTCAGAAACTGAAGTTGATAATTCGAAATTTAAAGTTGGCATTTCTGTCGTTAATGACAGTTACATTAATATTGATTTAATTATTGGCACTGATGTTATTCATCAAGGTGCATTAACTATTTCTGAGAATGAAGTGAAATTGTTTAAAACGGAAGTTCAGTCTAATGACTTTTTAGTTAACATTGTAAATGTTCTAGATTAGCTTAAAATTGATTTAAGTCACGTTGCTGACAAAAATTTACGTTCGGAATTATCCTCTTTAATTGAGAATTATGTGCCACTTACAACTAAAACTGTAGATGTTAAAATGAAAATGAATTTAACGGATGAAATCCCAGTTTGTTCTTCCCCTCGAAGATTACCGCCATGTGAGAAAAAAATAGTTGAAGACCAAATTGAGGAGTGGCTAGCTCAGGGAATCATTCGGAAGAGTTCTTCTAATTTTTCGTCGCCGGTTGTGTTAGTTAAGAAAAAAGATAACACAATAAGACTTTGTATTGATTACAGACGTCTTAACAAGAAGACAGTGCTTGAACATTTTCCATTACCAGTAATAGATGATGTTATAGATCAATTACATTCTGCTGAGGTATTCACAACCATAGATTTAAAAAACGGGTTTTTTTCATGTAGAGGTTGAAGAAGTGTACGAATTTTTAAAGTGTCCATTCGGGCTGTCCAATAGCCCTAGTGTTTTTCAAAGATATATTTATAATGTATTTCAAAACCTATTAAAAGATCACACTGTAGTCATTTATATGGATGATCTAATAATACCCGCCAAAAACGAAGCTGAAAGTCTAGAAAAATTAAAACTTGTTCTTGAAACTGCATCGGAATACGGGTTGGAACTAAATCTTAAAAAATGCAACTTTTTGAAGCGTGAGATTGATTTTTTGGGGTATAGAATCATAAATGGTAAATTGAGTCCCCCCCACTGAAAACAAAATCAGTAATAAATTTTCCCGAACCAAAGTGTACCAAAGATATTCAAAGTTATTTAGGATTGACAGGATACTTTCGAAAGTTTATAAGAAATTATTCGGTTATAGCTAAACCGATGAGTGACCTGTTAAGAAAAGATTCTAAATTTAAGTTTGATGTAGAAGAACAGAAATCTTTTAACGAACTCAAACGCATTTTGTCGTCAGAACCAGTACTTTCAATTTACAATCTCAAAAGCGCGACCGACATCCATTGTGATGCCATTATAGATGGCAATGGAGCTGTGTTAATGCAACAATCGCCAGTAGATAATCAGTTTCATCCAGTTTATTTCGCCAGTAAAAAAAACAACCGAAGCTGAACGAAAGTATACTAGCTATGAATTAGAAGTCTTAGCTGTAATTGAAGCCTAGAAAAAGTTTAGAGTATATGTGCTAGGTATTTCATTTAAAATTGTAACCGACTCTAATGCATTTAAAATGACTATGGATAAAAAAGAAATGAGTACAAAAATAGCTAGATGGGCAATTATGTTATCTGATTTCGATTATACTATTGAGCATAGACACGGTACTAGTATGAGGCATGTTGATGCTTTAAGCAGATATCCTATTTGTATGGTAATCCAAGATAACTTAAATTTAAAAATTATCCAAGCTCAAGAAACTGACGAGCATATTAAACTCATAAAAGAAATTCTAAAAGTAAAATCCCATGATGATTATTTAGTTAAAAATGATGTCCTTTATAAATGTGTTAATGGTAATGATTTATTAGTTGTACCAAATGAAATGCAAATGAATATAATTAAGGCCGCTCACGAAAAAGGTCATTACGCAGTCGCACGAACAGAAAAAAATTTAGAGAATGATTTTTACATCCCCAAAGTTAAACAAAAAATCGAGAAATGTATATCAAATTGTGTTCCCTGTATTTTAATAAATCGAAAATCTGGTAAACAAGAAGGTTTGCTACACCCGATAGAAAAAGAAGAAACTCCGTTACATACGTACCATGTTGATCACTTAGGTCCATTGGAGATCACGAATAAAAATTACAAACATATTTTTTCAGTCATTGACACATTCACAAAATTTGTTTGGTTGTATCCCACAAAATCTACCGACACTGCAGAAGTAATTTCTAAATTAGAAATCCAAAAAACTGTATTTGGAAGTCCATTTCGCATAATCTCAGATAAAGGTCCTGCCTTTACCTCCAAAGCTTTTGAAGATTATTGCGTCAGAGAAAATATTAAACATGTCCCGATTACCAGAGGGTTACCAAGAGCTAACGGCCAAGTCGAACGTCTAAATTCGGTTATAATATCTGTTTTGTCTAAATTATCTGTAGATAATCCTACGAAGTGGTATACACATGTAAGCGATGTCCAACAAGTAATAAATTCGACCTTTCAGAGAAGTATTAATACAACCCCTTTCGTGCTCATGTTTGGTACTAAAATGAAGTTAAAAAATAACATCGAGATTACTAGCCTTTTGAACGCTGAAATACAATCTGATTTTATTAATAATCGTGAAGAATTGAGAAAAGACGCTAAAAATCAAATTTTAAAAGTCCAAGAAGAGAACCGTAAAACTTATAATCTCAGACGAAAAATGCCTAACAAATTTAAGCTTAATGATATGGTTGCTATAAAACGCACACAACAAGGTCCAGGTTTGAAGTTAAAATCAAAATATTTAGGTCCTTACAAAGTCATAAAAGTAAAAAATAACGACACCTGCGATGTAAAGAAAGTTGGATTTAATGAAGGTCCAATGGTCACTAGTACTTACGCCGAGTACATGAAGCCGTGGACGGATGAAGCTTGACATAAAAAAAAATATGAAGAATTTCACCGATTATGACACTACCCCGACTATGACACACCGGACTGACTTTAACGATTTTGACAAAATTAATCCCGGAGGAACGAAATAAAAAAGACCTAAGAAAAAGGAAGACGTAAAAAAAGGAAAGACGAAAAGACGTAAGGTAAAAGAAGACGAAAAGACGTAAGGTAAAAGAAGACGAAAAAATGTAAGGTAAAAGAAGACGAAAAGATGTACGATAAAAGAAGACGGAAAGACGTAAAGTGAAAGAAGACGAAAAGATTTAAAGAAAAAGAAGACAGAAAGACGTAAGAAAGGGAAGACGATAAGACGTAAGAAGAAAGAACGACAAAGAGACGTACAAAAATGGTGACTTTTTCGGATGCTGCTGTTTTTTTCTTTATCTTTCCAAGTGATCCAGTTGCTGTTCCCAGCGGTCCAGGATGCATTTGAGGACGAATGATAGAAGGACGGCCGAGCTGTGGGATCCCATTTCCCAAAACCCGACAAAGCTAGTTTTCTAAAAGCACCGCCAGGAGTCGATATCACAACTCCGCCTATTGATGCTGACGCATGCGCGGAACAAGTGACTGTTGCCGCAGACGTGCTCCGAGGAAGAAACTGAAGTGACTCGAGGAACTTGAGAACATTATTCGAGTGTTGGTGCTGATATGAGGTGGTGGACGCAAGAAGGTAGTAAAAAAGACGTAGATGTTTGAATCAAATTAAGGTACATTAAATGTTTTTTGTGAGTGCTGTCGTCATGTATTTGTCATGTAAATATAGTTTTCTCAATATAACTATTTTTTTAAGAGAGAGTCGTAATTTTTTTCTGGTGTCAAGTCTGCATTTTATTCTGATTAAAAGGATAATTCCATAATGCACACTCAGTATATATATATATATATATATATCAATACACCCCATAAGATTTAATTGCCCATTTGTTGCAAAATAAAACGAAAATTAAGAACTGTATTTTTAAATTCATGTTTAAAAAAGGAGCTTAGTCTTAATACTGAAATTGAACCAACCTCTAAAATGTGTAGTACATACACCATATTTCGATTTATTGCTACAGTTTAACTTCGGATACCAAAGGGATAGTCATTACATCCTATAGTTTGAAATTATGAACTCTCGATGTTATAATTTTTTTCTTGTCATTGCAAAACTGACTGTAATGCGATTAGGGTCATTCCATGCAAAATGAGCAAATCAGCTGTGGCAGACATGTCACAGATTTTAATGAGAATCAGTCTATATGTAGATCATATCTATTTATGAGTAAATGTAAAATAATAGATTTCACGATTGTTTATTTAAGTATTAATATATACATTAAAAGTGAATGCAAAATCGAGGTATTGTCTACATGCTTAAAATTTCAATTCTGATTATTAGCCTTAGGAATGGAAAGACTGTACTAAAAATTATTTATAATTAGGAATGAATAATAAGTAACAGATTGGCGTAAGTTAGTAATTGTATTTATATTCCGTAATGAGAAAAAAAATTATTATTCAAAAATTTTGAAGTAAAAATGCAATATTTCTACTGCTTATTTAAGCATGAAGGACAGCTTTGGGAATTTTACTCTTTTTTTTTGGCGTTATAGCTAAATGCGTATATTTTAAATATCGAAAGTTTCATTCTTCCCTTTTATTCCTTAATGAGAAAAAAAATAAACAGTAAGAAATGTTGAGGGTAAAATGCAATATTTCTATCACTTTTTTTAAGTGAAAAAAAGCTTTATTAAACTTTTAAATTATTTCATATTATACATAAAAGTGAATATTTTAAATATGGAAACTTTAATTTTTGCTTTCAGTTTATTATTGGCTATTAATATATTTATTTTAATTTACAGTAAAAAAAAAAAAAATATATATATATATATATATATATATATTATTTTGAACAAAAAAAATTATATATTTATCTTCTAAATCTATAGATGGGAGCACTGCTTCTTTTCCCCTTTGAAATCGTGTAATATTGTAAAAAAACGCGCGCTGATTCAAAGAGTAAAGCTCTTGGAATGCAACAAATATTCCTTTTTTAACCAAATTTTGTGACGTTAGAAATCAAGAGGCAATCTTGAAATTTTTTTAGCATATCATGGACTTATTGATCTTTATGTCTGTGCAATAACTATAATGTCTGACCTTTCCTTCAACATTTTTTTTTTTTTGCTGATCAATAAGAGGAAAACTTACAGTTTTGTCATTTTTTTAAAGGAGAAGGAAATACAGGGCAACTTAAAAACTTTAGCAATTCGATCTTAATATGTAACACTACATCAGGCATCAATTTCACAGATGTTTTTTAATTCCTTTAATTTTTATAACGTTTTTAATTTTATCACAATTGACAAATTTTCAGTTTTTACAACAAATTTAAGATTAATCATGACGTTACGAAATTATTATTATTAAATAAATATGAAGATAATTTTCCAGAGATTACAATATTATAAAAAGATTTAATTTATGTTAAATAGTTTTCAAGATACGGAACTTCAAACTTGCAACTTTCAACGATTGTACACTAGGGTGGAACTTAAGTATAGGGTAAAAAAAAAAAAAAAACTTTTTTATTTTAATGTGTAATAGTGAAAACTTTTTTCCTTTTTGGGTGCCTAAACTATTGGCTGAAAAGGTTTTTTAAAATTAATTTGTTTTCCGGTTCCTCAAGGAGGTCAAAGTTTTAAAATTTTAGTATAAAGTAACTTAAATTAAACAATGTAGCTGTTAGCTCATATCTGCTTATATTAGGCAAATACTACCGAGAAGTCGCAGGGAGGAGATGGCTAAATATCAACCTCAACCCACCTTACCTCCCTGTGTTATGGATTAATTCAATTGGATATTAAACTTTATAATTGTTCTTAGGCAAACTTTGTCATTACATTGCGGGAATTAAACTTTCACAAGATAAAGCCATCTCTTGCTTAATATCTAAAGACGATTAACGCAGCTCATGAGACAATTTTGACACATGTTTCCACTGTTTGAGTATGACAAGGAAAATCTAAAATTCAGGTGTTTCCTTTGTTTGTACTTTTTTTAAAGTTCAGTCCGTCAAGACAGGATCCATTTTTTATAGTCTATAATTTCAATTCCTATTGGTCCAGAAAATCCTTTAGTACCAGTAGTTTTTCCGGCAAGATGTTGAAATAAGTATATAAAAAAAGTTCATTTGCACCTAATAACCAAATTATTCATTGTAAAGTTTTTACAGTCTTGCTTCCAATGTTTTAGTAACTCCAGATTTGTGTCCTGCATTGACGGCGGTTCCTTTTCCTCCAATAAATTTCAAACTTGAAATGTCCGTATTATTATTTTGAAAATACACCAAAATTGCAGTGGCTATATTAATATAAGAACATGATGTTAATGAAATATGACCAATTTATTTTGATCCTGGTTTTTGAACTAAGACCACGTGTTCTTCTTCAATGATTTTTCATTATACGTATTTCCCTTTGCTATCGTAGTGTTATCCTTTCTGCCATCAAAATACAAACCTTCTAAAATTAACTCATTTCGTCTTTATTGTTCTTTCAAATTGTTCCTTTTCTGTTCTCTTCAAGTCCTTTTTCGATTACCTTTTCTTTATTATCATCAGAAATACTTATATCTTCTAAGGTGCCATTTGCAATAATATTTGCAGTTCTGTCTAATACTCCGGTTCTTTCACCGTGTTGATTATCAAATTCAGGTTTAGAAAAACAATCGATTGAACTATTTCCTTCCGAGCTATTTTCTTCATTTGGCGAATCATTTAATCAAAAAATCACTTTTATGTTTTAAAATAACTTTTTCTTTACTTGATATTTCCTTTTCCAGTCTTGTTACATTTTGTATTGCAGTTTTTATATCTATTGATCCTATTGTCATCACCTCATCTCTCTTTAGTCATTGAGAAAGTGACGTTCTTGTACTGATACATGATAATATTTAGTGGATTTACACAAATAAAAAAAAAAAACACGTTTTTGCACGATTACCCAACAATTTGTAATTTTATATTGTATGTGGGATTATTCTTTCTAATCTTAATATTTTTCTTCAAATTTTAACATTTCTCACGATAATCTCTAATAATTTTTTATGATTTATGTATCAGAAACCATTGGAATTGAAGGTCTCAACAATACAGCAGCACAATTATAGCAGCAATACAATTATAGCAGCAACAGATTTAGGTGTTTTAGAAACAGTATGTTCCAGATTTCAGCCGTCAGATTTTAAGTTAAATTGAACCCATAAATAATGTTTCATAACATTTTTATATGTTCTCCAAAGATGACAGTCTAATGTTAATTGTTTTGGTTCGCAAAATACAAGACACTTAAACAATTTTCTAGATTTAGGCACCTTACCAGACATTGTCACTCTTGACACCGACTGTTTATTGAAAAATAATAAAAGAAATTGTTAACACACGCTAAATCGGACTAACATGTTATGAGCCACAGCCAAATAAATCAGAGACATTGAAAGCCGATGTTCAAGACGCTGGCTTCTACAAAAGTCATATAAAGTGGGGCCATCTTTTCCATGGCACTCAAACAAAATTATTCTCATTATTACAGGACATTAACACTTCATTAATTTAATTTTGCAAAATATAAATTTAACAATAAGCTTAAAACACTTTTCATGCAATTATTGGCTTTTATTCGTTTTTTAGGGAAAATCAGACGCTTTGAGGAACCGGAAAATATCATTTTAAAATTAAAAGAAAAATATTTTCTTTTTATGGAGTTAAAAAGGAAAAAAATTATCGCTATTAGAATATAAAATTCGAAACTTTGTTTTTTAGTTCCACCCTATTGTACACATGCCATTCTATGTCACAAAATTTTTAAATGTCCAGAACTTCCAAATTTTTTCATTTTTTTGTCGAAATATTTTGCAATGCTCTATTTGAATATGAATTAAATTTGTGTATGAAATTTTATTAAAATCTGTTACTGTGCAGCCACGACTTTTTTTAAATTTTTGCTCATTTTGTGTGGAATGACCCATTAGCCTCTTAAAAATAACTTAAAAACTACTTGCCGTAATGACTCGTAATTTTAGATTAGTATATTTGCCGCTTTTAGAAATTGGTTACCGAAAACAAAATATCTGTTACAATTCATATTATGTTCGAAAATTACTTTAAAAGAAAGTCAAAACGCATTATAAGAAAATCGAAAGTACTCCCAAAATTTGCTCGATACAAGGAATAATATCTTTCTATAATACAACTTTCAAATGTATCAGTATTAATGTATTCTCAACGTAACCAGACAATGCAGAACTCCAAATAATGTGGACAATCATAAAAACGGACATTTTTTAAAATAAAAACTTTTCCTAAAATCTTTTTTGTTTAATAAAAGATGTATATTCGTACTATATAAAGCCTTCATGAGATTAATTTTTTTCATCATTCCCAAGTGTTACGAACCTTACGAATATTACTAGTTTTTTAATTAGCACTAGCAAGTTTTTACGATTAAATCAAATATTAGTATTAATGTATAATTGTATTCAAAAACCGTTCTGCACTAATGCTTTTATTATAAAAAAAAAGTTGATTAAGAAAATAAGAAAATTATATCTTTATGAAAAAATACATACAATTAAAAACTCAATGTTTTTATTTTGTGATGTAAATCTAGAATACTGGATGTCGGATAATTCAAGTTTTGTTGTATTATTTTAACAGAATATATGATACATAATCTCTCTTGGAAGTGCTTAAAATATTTGATTGACGGAGAGAAAGATATTGGCGTTTACGTCACAGAAAGTATAGCTGCTAGTTGAAAATTAAATTCCTATTTTCCGTACCTTTTTTAATATTTTCCAACAAATTTGAAATGTTTTTATGACGTCGGTTTGTCTGGCCGTTTGTCCGCGCTAACTCCCGTAAATATATCTCGGATTGCCCTGAGATTTTTGGAGGTTATTAAAGTTTACCATAGCACGTTTCCTCTTTCAAATGAAGTTTCTAACATGTTTAGTTAATTTACAGGGACAGTCAAATTTTTCCGTTACATTACGGCCTATGGGAAAAAATCGTTTAAAATGATTTTAGTGATCTTAGATACTTTCAAACATAATAAAATTGATTTGCATTTATCAAGTGCATTAAAATATGCATTCTGCAAAATATAATTATTATTAATTTACAGGCCACACAAAAGAAATCCGTTTCATAATGATATAGGGGTGGTGGGAATTGTTTGCGGCGCATTTTAATTATGTTAAATTATTCCATGTATAATAAAATTGATATACGTCGTTCAGGTTTACTATAACTTATTTCATGACGAAGTATATAGCATTTACAAGGGCACACAAAAGATTTCAGATACTATATTGTACCGGAAGTACTGTTCAGTAGCGATGATTGCTGGAAATGCATTTTTAATTATATTATGTGCTTTTATGTTTTACTATATTTATGCACAGCATATGGTGCGTGTAAATGCTGTAACTCATATACAGATCTACACAAAAGACTTCGTAATGGCTACTGGGTATGATTCCAAATTGCTTAGAGGTGGTTTATATATGAATTATGCATATTTAAGTGAACTGCATTTAGTTTACTAAGAGATGTTTGTAGAATGTAGATAAAATGATATACAGGGTCACGCAAAGAATTAGATACATGGCCGTTTATAAATGATAATTTCTGGAAATGTGATTTCGGTAGTTTAAAAAGTTTTTTACTTTGAATTAATCTTTAGCTAAATAGATGCGTTTAATAAAGTTACTGGGTTAAGTACAAAGTTGTACTAAAGTATACAAGTAGGTTTCCATCTATTAGTATAAAGTGCTGAAAGAGAATTTCAACATGCTATGCGTTTTCTTGCTAAACTATATTTCCCCATTATGTGGTATATATATTAACCTACAGATCAAATAATGGGCTGCTCAAATGAATTGCCATATATATTTGAGATGGACAGTAACTGCTGAAATCACTTTTCAAATGTTTTATGCATTTTCTAAATTGTTTACTTAGTTCTCTTATATACATTATTTCCCTAAATAACGAAGTTTTGTTAAAGCATTCAGGATGGGTTGGAAAGTGTTTTTCATAATCTATGCTTAACGTATGATTTTTCTTACTTTTTTAAGTTAAAAAGTGTAACAAATTCCCTACATCATTTTTTTCCAACTATTCATGCTGGAATACGATTTCTTATCTCGTTCTTTTTGTAATACTTTTCCAATTCTACATTATTTAACATACGGATCAATTAAATAGTCATGAGCATTTCATTTATTGTGATTTTCATTACTTCATAATTCTTTGTAAAGTGCTTCAATTTTATGTATATTTCCGAAATTTATTTTTGAAAAAATTAGGATATGTAACTTATGAATTTTTTCACAGGAATAGATTTCTAAAAGTTTCAACTATGTGAAACCAAATTTGCAACTTATTCTGACATTCAGTGTTCGAGTTATGTTACTGTTTTATAATAGAAACATTTAACGTATTTCAAATATAAATAATATTTATTTAATGTGATTAATATAGCAACGGTTTATGGATTAACGGGGTCAGTACTCTTTCATACCAATTTCATTCAGTACATTATAATACAATTTTGACGTATTATTAAATGGTAGGTAGGTAGGTAGTGGGGGGGGGGGCTTTGGGACCTATAAGCAGCACGGCTGTTGTCCCGAATGATCCATACGAACAGAAACGTCAGACACAGACAGCACTAGACACCTAGCTAGAAGCAATCAATACTATGGATAAACCGTAGCGTAGAGTTACGAAAGACACTCGACGAATAAAACTTTTTGATAAAGCAACCAAATGAACGAAAACACTCATCGCTCAAATCAAACCCCGCCCAACAACTCCTGCGTTGAGCGTGGTACCTGACACAAGAAAACAAAATATGCTCCAAGGAGTTCAAAACACCACACGCACGGCAGCTGCCGTCCGCAACCAAGTTAAAGCGAGCTAAAATCTCCGGGGTAATAAGCATCCTGCAGAGGAGACGGGACACAATCACATCATCCCTACGATTCTGAACCCAACACCGAGAGTGATTGACATTGGGGATATTCCCATAAGAAACATAATACTTGCAAGTCCGGTAAGAGTGCTCACCCTGCAGCAGAACACTGTGAGAGAACCTACGGATAGTATCTTCTGGCGAGGTCCAATCAATCAGAGGGTCAGAGACAGAAACACTTTTGGCAAGGCCATCGGCCCTTTCATTGAGGGGGATACCAAGGTGTCCCGGAACCCAGTAAAAGGAAAGGTGAATGGAGAAATGCTGCATCCGAACAATTTTATTGTGGAGCCAAAGGATAACTCTGGGAGACTTCAGATTAGCAGACTGGAGAGCCAAAAGAACCGACAAGCTGTCTGTTAAAATCACCACGGGACGAGATAACGAGATCAATTCGTCGAGAGCCACGCCTACTGCGATAGCTTCCGCCGTGAAGACGGAGTTGACATGCTGCACCCTATAGCCAAAGTGGTGTGAGGAAGTGCAGCCTGCAATCGACGTGAGGGAATCTGTCTTTGAGGGATCGGTGGCAATAATATCCCACGAGTCAGTAAAGTTCTGGAAGTAATCACCAAACATCGGGGCAATGATGCTCTAGCATCAAGGTCCGTACGCTGAAAAATGAGATCAGAGGTGAAAAATTGCACTGCGTTCGAGTCAAGAGAAAGAGGAACTTGGAAGCTGATGAGGAAATCCAGATCAGTGCCCAGACCCGCAAAAAACTCAGAAACATGAGAAAGATGATTTCCTGGTGAGACCAGAATATCCTCACAAGAGTCCAAGAGAGGAGACCAGCTGCCAAGGGCAAGATGCTTCACCCAGAAGCCGAAAGCCAGAACCCTGATTCTGTCAGCTAGGAGACAAGCCCCAGCATGCTTGAGAAGAAGAATATTAGGCGTCCACTTCGGGAGCCCCAGAGCAACCCGTAACGCACTCGTCTGTATCACTTCAAGCATCTTCAGTAGCGAAGGACTAGCGGCCGTGAGAAGAGCAGCTCCATATTCGATGATACTACAAATAGAAGAGAGGGCCAACGTCCGCAGATGATGTGAACGAGCCCCATACATTTGTGGGCTAGAGCTTTTAAGATGTTGATCCTTTTAAAGCATTTCGTCCGGAGGTATTCTACATGCTTCCGGAAGCCTCCACGACGGGCAAAAAGGAATCCTAGGAACTTTAGAACGGGGCACCACTCGATGAGTCCACCGTTCACGCTGAAGTGGAAATCACAGACCGCTCTCCGTCTCGAGAGATTAATCGAATGGCATTTGTCAGCCCGGATGGATAGTTTCCAATAGGAACACCACACTATTATAAGTCGAAGAGCCTCTTGGAGTTTGACTCTACAGGTGTCCAAACAATCATTCACACAGTAGATGAAAATATCGTCTGCATAGATGGGGAACTTGATTCCCAGGCCCACCAGGACCTCATAAAAATCTGCCATGAAAATTGTAAAAAGGATGGGACTCAAAACCGCCCCCTGGGGAACACCTCTACCAATAGTTCGGGAGGAAGACACGTGACCCCTTCATGCAACCTTGACGACTCTAGTAGAAAGAAAGCGATGAATCCACCGAAGCTTCCGTCCTGTGATGCCCACCTGGGCACATTTATAAATAAGTCTATCAATGTAGACAGAGTCATAGGCTGAATGTAAATCCAAAGAGACGCCCAAAATATATTTCTTCGCCTTTTTGGCAGACGTGATGTCATGCTGGAGAATCGCTAACGCCGTATGGCAATCCCGGAAGGGAAGAAATCCAAGGTGCCTAGGGACCAAGGTTTTATGGCAGAGTAGGTGGTGCACAATCCTTCTGGCAATCATCCGCTCACAGATTTTACCCGTTACCGAGGTTAAGGCAATCGGACGGTATGAAGAAATATGATGTCTCGGCTTGTCAGGCTTCAGAATTGGGAGAATGGTCGCCGACGTTCAGCTTGAGGGAATGTCCCCTGAGCACCAAATGCTGTTGTACATACTCAACAAGCAATCTAAAGAGTGATCGTTTAGCCCCTTGAACAGGGCCGCACTAATCCTGTCCTCCCCAGGAGTGGAAATTCTCGTTCTTCCAATGGCCATCTTTAGCTCTGAGATCGTGAACATACAGTTGAGCGAATCATTACACTCATCGCCATAAGTAAATGGGATTGGCTCGTGGCAGCTTTCTTCACCAAAGTGATCTGCAAAGGCTTCAGCTTGGGCTACCGCATCAGCAGAAAAAGAGTCAGATAGTTGTAAGTAGAGGTGGGAATCAGGAGAAGAGCTGGACCGAGATTTGAGGTTACGAAAAATTTTATATAAAAGGCCAGGGCCATTCGCATTACAGCAAATGGAGTCCCAGTACCGACGTTTGACTTCCCTGACCACCTGGCGGAGCTTGGCCGATAATCTTTTATATTTCATCCAGTGATCCACAGAAGTTAGTTGACGAGCTCTTCGCAGATGGAACTTTTTCTGTTTGCTAAGGGTGCTACACCGCGCAGTCCACCACACAGGGAGGCGTTTCAGGGACTTAACACAGGCTGTACTATGATTCGACATGGCACCACGAACCAAGGACTGGAACGATGACGGCGGGTTAACATACGCCTTTATCACTAAAACGGCTCTCATATAGATTGAACTCATTTAGATCATTATTCACCCTCAATAGATATACAAAAAAAGAATAAAAATCGACATTGTTTTCGGTCAGTAGAAATAACTCATTGCTCTGCTCAATTTTTGAGTTTAACTTCCTCGTTAAATCATAAACATTTCCCTGTCATGCAGTCTGTTTTGTCTTTCACATTATGTTCCCAAAACTTTGCTACTTAACGTACGAATTTGCGTTCGAATTCTTACTGGCTTACTTTCTTAGAACTACTATTCTGGTTACCCTGCCACGAAATTGAAAATTCTCCTAATTGTTCAAAGCATAATAAATAATTTTTACTCATATGATATAATTCATTTTCATGTGCTCTTTTCGCCAATTATGTGATGTGAACGTGTGGATTACAGAATGATTCAGGAAAAATCGCACTCCGGGTCTTCACGAAGTGAATCATGTAAACGTGTGTTTCTTAGAAATGCTCTCAGGCACCATCCCTATCAATTTCTGTATGAAATGCTTCAATTTTATATGTATACTGCAAATAAATAGATTTCGTAAAAAGCTATTTTAAAGCGTTTACATAGCTGACAGCTTTTACGGAGTTTTGCTACCACTAAAATTAAACAAAAATTTCTGCCTTATTTAATTGTCAACATTCACTGCAATTCGGCAATTGAGATAGACAACATTTTCTCTTAAATTTTAGCGGTAGTAAAAATCCGTACAAGTTGGCAACTATGCGTTTAGGGGCTATGCATATATAACGTTATCATTTTAGGGGGGAGTGGGTCTGGCACATGATATCGTTAGATATCGCAAGGGGGAGGGGGGATTTGTCTTTTGATATGATCATCATTTTTGATACAACCCAAATTTTTTCATTTTATTTGTTACTTTGTCTTTACATCAAAATAATATGTTATCTTTTTTTTTAGTCTATTATCATTTTTATGAAAATACATATTATTAAAATCCTTAAATGTTTATAAAACTATTTAATTTCAAAATATGAAATACCTTAACGATTGGCATTTCTATTCTCCTGCCATATGTATATGCATATATAATACGCTGTTCGGAAAACCATATGCGATGTATGTTTATACTTGTGTTTACTAGTAAATAAAAGAGAAAAGATTCTTTCCGCCTGTTTTATTAATAAGAAGTTCTGTTTGCTCCATCCCTCCCATCCTTGCGGGGGAAAAGTGCAAGAATATATTATTACTGTTGAATGCATTATGTAACAAAAATATATTATTAAATACTTTTAAATAGCAACTATTTCTTTTAAATGTTATTTGATATAAAGCTATTTCATATATAAAGTGATATTGTATTGACTTCTCTTGAAACAATAAAGTATGCAAAAAATAATTGTAATCATATTTATATACAACTCCAAACAAAAGAAATTGTCTTAAAAAAAAATTTAGACATTGATAACGATATCATTATGGGGGGGGGGGGGGTTAGGGATGATAACGCATGATATCGTTAGGGGGGATGGGGTTCAAATTTACCAAAAAGTTGATAACGTTATATATGTACAGCCCCTTATTTTATTTATCACAGTCTACAGCTCTTTATAAACTCTATCGAATGCATGCAAATAGAACTTGGCCATTAATATAGATCTACAAATATTTTAAAGTACTGAACTACATTAAAGTCTGAGATTAAATTATTTTACCACATGTGTATGAGGCAGACATTTCCATGAAAATGTAATTTTTCTATATTATTAATTGCTATTTATATAAATTTAGATTTGATTTTAAAAATGTGCTCCAAAAGGCTCTCGTGCACTTAAAAAATACCATTACTGTGAACATCGTTCTAAACGATGTCACGCTTATGCACTTTTGGCTTAAAACCACATTGTTTGCAGATAACAGTAAAATCAAAATCGCAAATTAACAAATAGCATTTGACTCGCAACTGCAGTCATATCTACAATTACATCTGCACTAGTTTATCTTGTAAGTCACATGATAGATGGAGAGATAAAAATCAAAATTAAATTTAAAAGAAAAGAAAGGAAAAGAAAACTGTTCATCAGAGTTTTTACCTAATCATGATTTCCGATGTATTTTTCTGAAACTGACGCAAACGATCAATCGCCATATGTTTTAAATTGCAAACCTTTGACATTGAAATATTTTTAAGCATAACGAACATTTCTTTCATGTATAATTTAAATACTTTCGTTTTATAATACTATTTATTATTAAAACGTTTTATTCTTTCCTGTCCTTTTTTCTTGGATTCGAAATAAAGTCGGTAACGGTTTTTTATTTGTATTATTTTCTATCAGATACATGCGTTTAAATTCTTTAATCAACTACACAATTTAGTATAATGGTAGTCAAAAGACGACCAATGGTAAACTTTTAGTACAAAATAAGAATAAAATACCAAATTTTATTATAAAACAAGTAAAAAAAATCATGTGTTAAGCATAGATTATGAAACACTTTCCAACACTTCTTGAATGCGTTAACAAAACTTTGTTATTTAGGTAAATAAGGTATATAAGAGAACTAAATAAACATTTTAGAAAACGCATAAAACATTTGAAAAACTGATTTCTGCAGTTACCTTCCATAGCAAATATGTATTCCAATTCTTTTGAACAGCCCTGTATTTGATCTGTAGGTTGATATAGATACTATATAATGGAGAAATTTAGTTTAGCAAGAAAACATATAACAGGTTGACATTTCTCTTTCAGCAATTTATAATAATATATGGAAACATACTTGTATACTTTTGTACAACCCTGTAGTTAAGCTAGTAACTTTATTACACGCCACTGTTTAGCTAAAGGTTAATTCAAAGTAAAACACTCTTAAAACTATCGGAATAACATTTCCAGAAATTATCATTTAGACGGCCATGTATCCAATTCTTTGCGTAACCCTGTATATCATTTTATGTATGTTCTACAAACGTTTCTTAGTAAACTAAATGCAGTTAAGCGTAAAAATGCATAACTCATTTGAAAATAAAAATGCTTTTTCAGCAATCATCGCTAATGTACAGTACTTCGGATATAGTATCAGAAATCTTTTTTGTGTGTCCCTGTAAATAATGCTATGTACTGCGTATTATACATGAAATAACGTATAGTAGATCTCAGTGACGTATATCAATTTCATTATACATGAAATAATTTAACATAATTGAAATACGCCGGAAAAAATTCCCTCCACCCCTATATCTTTATGTAACGGAATCCTTTTGTGCGGCCCTGTAAAGGAATAATAACTATTCTTTGCGCCGAATATTCTACAGAATGCATATTTTAGTGCACTTGATAAATGCATATCAATTTTATTATGTTTGAAAGCATACAACATCATTAAAAATCATTTTAAACGATTTTTTCCCATGGGCCGTAATGTAACGAAATACTTTTGACTGTCTCTGTAAATGAACTAAACGTGCTACAAACTTCATTTGAAATAGGGTTCGTGCTATGGTAGAGATCACTAACATCCAAAAATTTCAGAACGATCCGAATATATTTACGGGAGTTAGAGTGCGGACAGACGGACAGACAAACCGAAGTCATAAACACTTTTCAACTTTGTTGGAAAGTGTTAAAAACGATTACATCTACATATTATACGCATGATTGATACCGGAAATATGTTCTTTCAGGTGGTATAATAATAAAGAAAAATAAATCATGAAGTTTTGAAATTAGTCTGAAAACTGTTTTCGGTCCATCTGCTTTATTATATAGTACAATCGATCGTTCAGACGCGTTTCAAGGGAGTGAACAAAAGTCATGTGTTAAGCGGGATCGCAAACGTGATTTGTATAATATACCAGGAACTGGCTTATTTACACATCTAATCGCCTAAATGAGCTTTAGAGCTTTCATTTGTATGTTAATGGTCAACAATTGTGTATTTTATGTACATTTAGATTAAAATTTAACCGTATTCAACTTTAACTCATTGTTTCCGTTTATAGGACCGACTGGGATAATAACTGAAGATGCACATGGATTCAAATATGGCTTTATTATAATATGTTACAACCAAAAATAAAACAATAAAAATCCCTTTTCTTCTGAACTAATTTTTTTAATACAAAGAAAAAAAAATCATTAAATCTTTGTAGCATAATGCAGTTATTCAAATCAGATTTAGTACTTCCAATAATGAGTACCATTATAAGCTGTCCTTTATTTTTAATATACAGTTACCTCTCACTTATACGCGTTTGAAGGAAATGATTTAAAATCGCGCATAACTGAGAGAATGTTGATGTAGCATTTCTTTATGCACATTATGGGGAAAAAAGCATTTTGCAATACAAGAATTATGATTAATAACTTTTTATAAAATAAAAAAAAGGTTTAATATTAGTATATCATACTTTTTTAAAAATATTCTTACACTTTCACTATAAAATTTAGTTTAAAAAATACAATAAACGTAAAGTTCAATCTTACGTAGAAAGAGATATAGTACATACAAAAGAATAAAATGCTAATTATTCCTCTTTAAAGAAGTCTTCAATGGTCGTTTGTTTGTGCTTAGGTCGATTTTTGTAGAACGATGTTTTCTAATGCATTAAAGTGCGTCATTGTATTTGATGCTACATCGGCATTTTGAAGGTAACATCTCAAATTGTCCAGGGCTCCTAAAGCAGCAACATAAGATGGGACAATCACAGTATCAGTTTCCTCATTATCATCATCTTCTACTTCTTTTTCAGCTGTCACGTCATCAAAAAACACTTCAATATCTCTTATTGCCGTTGATGTTAAGTTTTCATCAAAATTGACGAAATCTTGAAAAGAAAGAGAATCTTGACTTTTGCTGTTCCATTCTTCCACGTCTACGTTAAAATCATTGCTGTCGTTTTCATTTCCAAGTAATGGAATAACTTTAACATAATTTGAATGAAAAAAACCCGCGTTTCTAAAGCAGTTAGAAATTGTTGTGGCTGTTATGTTATTCCAAGAGGAAACCAACATGTGCATAGCATCCATAATCCATATTTTCTTGAATTCTTTTATCGGCTCTAGTGATATGAACATTCTTCTCAACAAATCTTCCCTATACTGCACTGTTACTGACCTTATTATACCGAGATCTAATGGCTGAAGTCTGCTAGTACAATTTCCAGGGGAAAATATAACTCGTGTATGTGTCAGCAATGCAAGATCTGGAGGATGGGCGGTACACTGGTCCATAAATAGCAGAACGTTTCTTTCTTTTTTTTTGCCATCTTCATATCAAATTCTTTTAAAAGTCTAAAAAATTTTTCGATATCATCCAGGCTTTGGTGCTACTTGCATAAGACCATGGCAATTTCTCCAAAATTTTTTAAACACTATGATTTCTTCGATTTACCAATCGCTATTGACGGTAATTTTTCTGATCCGTCTGCATTGCAACATAAAAGCACAGTCACTCTTTCTTTGCGGTGTTTCTCACCATGACATGTTTCTCCCATAAGATCTTGTGTTTTGTTTGGTAAAAGACGGTAAAATAAACCTGTTTCGTTGCAGTTAAAAATGTTCTTAACATCAGAGTTTTGTATTAAATTTGGAAGATCTGCAATCCATTCATTAACAATTGAATCTGAAACAGCTACGCTTTTACTACTTAGGCAATGATTTGTTAAACGGTGTTTCTGGCCATCCCCAAGAAGCAGAAAAATTTTCAATTCCCAATTTCGATGACAAAGTGAGTGCCTTTTCTTTGAATAACGCGCCGCTAATGCGTAAATTAGAAGCTCTCATTTCTCTGAGCCACTGAAAAAAAGTGGTTTCTAAAATCTCAAATTTTCCTTTCTGAATTCTTGATCGTTTCTTCGCTTATGTAAAATACTCATTGTTCATTTGTTTGATCGAGTCCTTGTTCTTTAAAATCCCTCTGAGCGTTGATTCTGGCAAATTGAATATTCGAGCTAAACTTATTTTTGACAGTTTAGGATCATTTTATGATGCTCGTATAACCTCCATTTTGAACGATATTGTTAACTTACTTTTTCTCATTTTTATTGCACAAAGAAAACAAAAATAAAATCCAGATGCTACCGTAATAGCAAAGACGGAAAGACACACAAGTAGATTCATAAAAAAGAAAAGAAGAAACCATTGGAACTGAGGGGAGATGGTGAAATTTCTAATTGTAACAACCTATCTACCCTTTCAGGTGTTTCGCGGAACGGTCTTTTGACCTTGACACCTGCAGAAAAATTTTTATAGATTAAAAAAAAAAAAAAAAAAAAAAAAACTTTAGAATGTAATTCATAGTTTGTGAATTGCGTTTTATTTCCGCGTATAACTGAGAGAGACAATTCACAGTTCAACTTATGAGAGATGTGTAGCATTATTTTCCTATTCTTCGTGACGGGAGCCTTACGAAATTCGCGTATAACTGAGAGACACGTATAACTGAGAGGCGCATAAGTGAGAGGTCACTGTAATAAGAAATAACAATCCTTATTGATCTTTGTTTAAAAAATATTGTTGTGCATAGCAAAATGTCGACAAAGATAGACAAAATAAAAATATATATATATACAACTGCAGTCGTGTTTATTTAATCTTCAAGAGGTTTATTATTATTGTTATTTTGCTTATAACATGCATTATAAAACAATGTAATTTTATAACGCACATTTAAAATCTCATTAACAACATGTATAATGACCTCTAGTCATAATAATTTTTATGACGTATCTGAGCATCACGAATTCTGTCTACAACAGTAAAAACATACGCGAAGTGAGAGATAAAGAATGTTAGAATTGCTCTATTGCTAATTTAGTGTGGTTTTTTTTTTCATTCATATTAATGTTACTATTTTCGATTAGTATTGTTCGCCTGCATTAACATGTTGTTAAAAAAAGCAGATGTTATTATTCGGAAACAGTGGATTTTATCCGAATAAAAATATATGCTAGTTCGGTAACTTTGCAAAAGAGAAAAGGAATTCGCATCTTGATCTAGGAATTCTCGTCTTAAGCGTGCTTTTTTGCCTCAAAGGAACGAAAATCTATCGCATATTAACCAGCATCGCGTAATAACTGTTTCCGTACTAAAAGTGATAATTTTGTTATAAAAGTTTAAAAGTGATTTAAGTTTAAGTGCGATCCTCAATGGGCCGATAAAATGCTCATTTTAAGCGGGATTGCCTATTAACCTTAAACACTTAACCGGGTTCGACTGTGTATGATATGATATATTTAAGATAAACTTGTTGAATTAACCATGGGCCGCATTGTACTATCACCAACAGTCACCAGAAAAAAATCGAAGAAAAATTCTATCTAATATTAAAGCGGCTAATACTGCGTATTCCCTTACCATAAAGGTTCCTTTGTTCACGAAAAGCATCATAATGGATAGCTGTAATAAGAAAATGTAGACGAATTTTTAGTAGAAAAAAGATCCAAGAGAGAACTTTTTTATTTGAGCTTTGGTATTATGAATATGTGTGAATTCAATTTCACAATGGAATAAAGCTATAAATATTAACATCTAGAATCATTAATCAAACTGCATTTTATTATTTTTGTGTCTTTCCGGGGATGGGTATAATATATATATATATATATATATATATATATATATATATATATATATATGTAGGTTTCTTTCGTAAAATTATTTAAAGATTCACTTAGCTTATAACTATAAATAAATGCATCTATTAGTTCATCAATTTAATACGGCATTTATTATTCACTCGAACAAATATCATGCTTGGAAGATCACAACAGTTCATCCACATCAATAATATAATACATTTGTTTACATAAATACTGGAATTCACCTAGAATTCTTACACAAATCTTTTCTTTTTTATTCAACTAATCTTCAACCTTCATGTTGAGATAAAAAACTATCGAACTTCTAAAAAATAAACATCTCTTGAATTTTCTTATTTTTCCATGCTACTGTTGCCACACACTTTTAGCTTTTTTCCACACTCCTCGTGTTGTACTCATTTATTTCATAAATGATTGCGTATCGATTCAATAAACCCTTGAGTTAGACGAGTTGCATTGTTGAGAATATTTATATTCCCACATTCGGTCATCCTGACAGTCCGGTGACCCAACGGAACGTGGTTTCAAATCATATCTTCTTTTAAATTTAGCTTCATATCCACCATAAACAGAATTATCAGTATGGTTTAATGACTGTTCATACTGCCTACGATTACTATTACTCCAGAAGTATGCATCTCTTTTACACAGTTCAATCTCTTCCCTTTCAAAATTTCCCCGTATTCTTTCTTTCTGATCTCCGTATAAATATCTTCTATCGTCAAGAAATGTATGTTGTTCACAATATCTGGGACGTCTATTTCCAAAATTTTCTCTCGGATAATATTTCCTATCTTCATTTTTGTCACTGCGATCACGCTTGTAATTTCCGCTAAATCTCTTTTTATTTACATTTACTCCTTCAGTATTATTTTGTTCTCTCGTGTTCTTTCGTTTATAATATTTTTCAAGATTCTTCATTTCATTTTTATTTTCATTCGCGCGTGCATATAAATTGCGTTTTTCTTTTAGGTCGCTCCTTCGTACTATTCGTGATACCTCATTTCTTTCAATCAAATTTTTGTTTATTGAATTTAATTTTTTCTCAAGAGATCTTTCCGTTTTTCTCATTATAGCTTTTCTATTTATTTCATTGGCCACATATTTTAAATTTTTATCGGTATTCCTTACCGCCCTAATGTATCTACAATACATAATGGTCTTGCCTTTGGCGTTTTCTTCCTTGGCGAGATTTTTTATTTTGACACCTTCTTCTGCGACTGTTAAAATGCATCCTGATATTGCACTTACACCTAACAATATGTCACATTCTAGACCTGATATTACATGAAAATTATGTGTCAGTTTCACGCCGTCTACTTGTATTTCATGCTCAAAGTATCCTATTGGCTGTGTTTATTCTCCGCCAAATCCAGTCAATATATGCAAATTTTCTTGGCATAATTCAGGTGCGCCTATTTCGGTGTAATATTCTTCATTTATTAAACTCACATCGCTTGCTGTGTCGATGATAATTTTCGTGGGTTTCTCATTTATTGGAACTACACATATCTTTTTTGTCGATTTGGCGTTATTTTCTGCTTTTGATAAGCTTATTATGTTTCTTTTTTGTGCGCTATTATCGTTTTCTTTCCTAATCGGGTTACCATAATATTCTTGTGTTCTCATTTGATCCCTATTTGCACACTTGGCGGCGATATGACCAGGCAAACCACAAAGATGGCAGATGATTCTCGAATTAATAGCTCTTTCGCCTCGTCCTATATTATTTTGATGAGAATTTTGATTCCACTGGCTATCTATTTCCTCCCTGTTCACGCTATTTTGCGCCTTAAACAATTTGGCGGTTTTAAATCCTCTACACGCCGTATCAAAATCATCCAGTTTTTCCACTAATACATCTACTTCTTTTATCTTTGGAAATTCCTCAATAAAACGTTCTCTGGTTTCTGGCGGTATTTTTCGCTTAATTTGATCAGTTACTAATAAGTCCGTTAATTCCTCAAAAGTTGTTACGTTCATTCCACATACCCATTCATTAAAGTACGTTTTTAACTGAAAACCAAAATCGCGCCAATTATCTGTTGGCTCTTTTTTATGAGTCATGAACCTCTGTGTAAATTCTTCCGGCGACATTTTGAATCTTTTCAACAATAAATTTTTTATATATTCGTAGTTATTTACATCAGGTTCCTTTTCTCTTGTAATTATGCTAGCTATTTCTAACGGTAATAAACTTAATAGATATGATACCCATTCATCTTTGTCTATTTTCATTTGAGATACGTGTCTCTCGTATAATGTTAAAAACATACAAATATCACCATTCGCACTATCAAAACGATTAAGTAACTTCAACAAATCAAAATTTTTACCTGTTCCCATTCTTGGCGCTAGTATTTCTACATCCTTCTGAGAGTCTATCTCGGCTTGCATTGTCAATTTCTTTAGCTCAAATTCCCTCATTTTTTCTCTATCCTCTATTTCTAACATCAATTTCTTCTCCTCTATCTCTATCTGTCGTCTTCTCTCTTCTGCTTCAAGTTCTAATTTTCTTTCTTCTAACGCTATTCTCATCTCCTCTTTCTCCTCCTCTGCTTCTATTTTTCTTTGCTCTTTCTCCTTCTCTGCTTCTATTTTTCTTTGCTCCTTCTCCTTCTCTGCTTCTATTTTTCTTTGCTCTTTCTCCTTCTCTGCTTCTATTTTTCTTTGCTCTTTCTCCTTCTCTGCTTGCGCTTCAAGTTCTGACTTTCTTTTCTCTTTGCTAGCCGATGATATTACTTCAAGACGGTCTTTTATAAAGTCTTCATCAAAACTTTCCCAAGTTTTTATTGCTTCAAATAATGACAGAATGGTTACTTTCTCTGGCGTGTTTATTCCGCATTCCTCGCATAGTTCAATCAAATCGCTTCGTCGCGCTTTATTCAACATCGACATAATGATGTGTTTTTTCCGTAATCGTTTCAATTTTTATTCAAATCCCGGCACCGAGCCCCCAAAATTTGTAGGTTTCTTTCGTAAAATTATTTAAAGATTCACTTAGCTTATAACTATAAATAAATGCATCTATTAGTTCATCAATTTAATACGGCATTTATTATTCACTCGAACACATGTAATGCTTGGAAGATCACAACAGTTCATCCACATCAATAATATAATACATTTGTTTACATAAATACTGGAATTCACCTAGAATTCTTACAGAAATCTTTTCATTTTTATTCAACTAATCTTCAACCTTCATGTTGAGATAAAAAACTATCGAACTTCTAAAAAATAAACATCTCTTGAATTTTCTTATTTTTCCATCCTACTGTTGCCACACACTTTTAGCTTTTTTCCACACTCCTCGTGTTGTACTCATTTATTTCATAAATGATTGCGTATCGATTCAATAAACCCTTGAGTTAGACGAGTTGCATTGTTGAGAATATTTATATTCCCACACATATATATATATATATTACAAAATTTAAAAGTTTGTTGCAAGGTTATCATTATTCATTGCAAATTTTCCTTTTAATAATATTTCATATATTATACCGGCTTATTAAATTAAAACCCTGTACTTAAACTAATCTATCAATCTCCATATGTAAAGGTAAAAGATCTTAATCCAGCTAATAATATTTATTCAAAATTGCTTAAACCTAAAAATGGTGCAAACTACTTATATTAGATTAAGTAAAATAATGCTATAAAGTGATAAAATATCATTTATTAAGATTGATGATCGTTTCGTCGCACCAACGGCGACATTTTCGAAATCATACACGATAGAAAATATTTTCACATAATTAAAAAATAATAAACATAGTAAATAATGTCACGAGACATGATGCATAATGAAATATTGCAAACATAAAATAAATTAAAATTAAATTAGTTATTTGTGAACGTGGATTAGTTTTTTTATATATATATAATTTAACAAAACAATAACATTTTAAATAATGTCACGAGACAACATGCATAATGAAAAATATTGCAAAACACAAAACAAAATATAAAATTATCTTGGCTATTTGCGAGCGTGGATTAATTTTTACTATTGGTACTAAAATTATATAGCTCTTTCTAAATTTTAGGTAAATCTAGGGACACTGAATCATTGCTAATATTCTTGTTGCGTAAAAATATCTCTATTGATTCTCGGATTATGGATGGTAAATAAAATCTTGATGTGTAAATTAACTTGCTATTTTTAAAATCGATCCGTAACGGTTCTTCGTTGCATGATCTGGCCAAAGCTGTGGTTCTTCTGTTGTATTTGATGTCTGTTATATGTTCTTTGATTCTGGTTTTAAATTTTCTACTTGTCATACCTATATAAAACTGCTTTCTTCACCAAAGAAGATGGAAGAAAGCAGTTTAATGGAAAGCAGTTTTCTTTTGTGGTTAATGAGCTATAATTCCTAAGTAATCATTTGGCGTTAAATATTTCTTATTTACTCTTTTACATCCCCCATTCAATTTCAATTATCGTACTTTGACCACATGTCTTCTACACATGTCTTCCACATGTCTGTAATCTCGCCATATAGCATATGTATTTGGCGAAATTGTGTATGTACTCCTGCCAATACTCAAGATTTTTGAGAAAATGTAATGGTCGCTCTTCTTTCTGAACTGGCATGCTCTGAGCATAAGAATGTAACGAGATTCTCTCTCCAACGCCCGGCTCCGGCCGAGGGCTTGCCTTGCGAAAGAAAACATCCCGAACCTGGTGTCTGATTTGGTCAATAAAGAATTAGTTGTAACTTTCGGCTTGTCTCTATCTGCAATATGGATTACTTCGTTCTGTTAATATTGCTTCCCATATTTATCAACACCAACTCCCATCCGGACTATTCAATACAAATGTACAGAAATCACAAAGCTTCTGTACACGCACTAACATAAATTAGAATTCGCAGCTATTCGCCATGGTGTTTTCACAATAAATATGAGAAACGTGAAATTAAAATTTGAAACTCTGAAAAACTGTAACCTGAGAAGTTCAATTTTGTTTTATACATAATATGAGATTTCGCAAGAAATATATATATATATATATATATATATATTTAAGACAAATTACGCTAATAAATGAATACAACTTCTACACATGTAATTAAAAAAATAAATAAATATATTACATTAAATTTTAATACATCTTATTAGGTGCAAAAAACTCTTTCCGCTTTTTATATATTATAATTCATGATACAAATTTTTAACTATATACAATTAACTTGTAGAAAAATATACATAACGTAACTATGTGACTTCAAGCTAAGCAAAACAGAGAGGGCAGCTGTGAGTGAAACTTTGCAACTTAAATCTATTTAAATGATTTGATATTCTAAATGCTATAAAATAACTAAAACATAATAAAATAAATTAAAAATGAATATTATATTCTGTAATGTAAAGGTTAAATTAAAAAAAATCGGATATAATCAAATTGTTGAAATCATTATACTCAAAGTATTGGAAATACTTATCATTTTAAAAGGTTATTAACTGCATTTCGAAACACAATAAATAATATAGTATTAAAAAATTACCAATATTTTTTTTTCTTTTCTAGTATGTTGTTAATTTATCTGCCATTTAAAACCAATTCATTTTGAAGGGAATATTTTGAATTATGAAAAATTCCTTATTGTGAAACATTTAAAGATATATTAAACTTTTCTTTGTTGCTTTCAGGTATACGCTCAAAAATAATCTACACTGGAATACTCTTGTACTAGGTATGCCATAATATATATTTATCTATACTGATCTATATTATCTATATCTATACTTCTATACTCCTATTATAAAGAGGAAAAAATTGTTTATTTGTAGGAAGTAAGCTCTGGAACTACCGAACCGATTCCAAAAGTAATGGTATCAAAATGATGGTGTTAGTCCAACTTAGAACAAAGGCTATATCTTATGTCGGTGCCACTACCCCAAAGGGGGTGTAGGAGCAAAAAACATTCTAAAAATGCGATTTTAGCGTTACTGAGGGGCCCAGAAATATGAAATTTTGAATATTAGTTACTTATAAGATATAAATGATGTCTAAGAACAGTTCTTAAACAATTCGAAATTTAAAAGGGGTGAAAATGCACAAAAAGCGTTCTAAAAAACGTTCTAAATGGTAGTTTCTACACAATCTCAGGAAATACCAAACCGATTTAAAAAATATTGGTGTCAAAATGACGGTGACAACCCTTGCTCCAACATAGGCTATGTTTTATGTCAGTGCCACTACCCGAAAGGGGGTGCAGGAGCAAAAAACATTCTTAAAATGCGATTTTTGCGTTACCGAAGGGCCTAGAAATATGAAATTTGAAATGTTAGCTACTTATTAGATATAAAGGATTTCTAAGAACAGTTGTTAAACAATTCGAAATTTAAAAGGGGTGAAAATGCGCGAAAAGCGTTCTAAAAAACGTTCTAATGGTGGTTTCTACACAATCTCAGGAAATGCCAAACCGATCTAAAAAATAATGGCGTCAAAATGATGGTGACAACCCTTGCTCCAACATAGGCGATGTTTTATGTCGGTGCCACTACCCCAAAGGGGGTGCAGGAGAATAACGTTCTAAATTGCGGCTTTGCGTTACGGAAGGGCCTAGAATCGTGAAATTTGGAATGGTAGTTAGTTATCAATGATCTCTAAGGACATTTCCTAAAAAAATCAAAATTTAAAAGGGGTCAAAATGCGTAAAAAGCGTTGTAAAAAAACGTTCTAAATTGCGATTTCTGTGCAATCTCAGGAAGTACTGAACCGATTTCAAATATAACGGTGTAAAAATGATGGTGACAGCTCTTTCTCCAAGATAGGCTATATTTTATGTCTGTTTCCACTACCCCAGAGGAGATGCAGGAGCAAAATGCGCGAAAAGCGTTCTAAAAACATTCTAAATACCGATTTGTCGGCAATATCTCAGGAAGATTGAATCTGATTTCAATGGTAGGAAATTGATGCTGACAGCCTCTGCTCTAACATAGACGCTATTTTTTGTCGGTATCACTATCACCAAGACGTTGCAGGAGCAAAAAATCGTTCTAAATTTCGAGTTTTGTGATCGGTAGGGGCTAGCAACTTAAAATTAGGCAAGGTACATATTTATTAGATAGAAATGATCTTTAAGAACAGTTTCGAAAAAATTGGAAATTTAAAAAGGGGTGAAAATGCGCGAAAAGCGTCCTAAAAACGTTCTAAAATGCGATTTCTACTCAATCTAAGGAAATACCAAAGCTATTTCAAAAGTAATGGTTGCAAATCAATGGTGACAGTCCCTGCTATAACATAGGTTATATTTTATGTTGCTGTCACTACCATCTGAGTGTTGCAAAAGCAAAACATGTTCTAATTTGCTTTTTTTGCTCAACTGAGGGAGTCTAACACTTTGAAGTATGGCATGGTATTTACTTACAAAATGCAACTGCTTTCTAAGAACAGTCGAAAGGAAATTCGAAATAAAAAAAAATGAAGTGAGTGGAAAGCGTTATAACTTACAATTTTTAAGCAAACTTATAAATTACAAAGCCGATTAAAAAAATAATGATGACAAATTTTGGTGATAGAACCTGCTCAAACATAAGCTATGTTTTATGTCTGTTCCACTACCACCAGAGGGTTGCAGGAGCTAAAAACTTTCTAAATTGCGATTTCTGTGATACTGAAAAGGCTAGAAACTTTAAAAATGACATGGTAGTTACTTATAAAATATAAATGCCCTCGAAGGAACGTCGAAAATAAATTCAAATTAAAAAGGGTTGAAGCGAAGGGGAGGTGCGAAAAGCATTCTAAAAAAGTTCTAAATTACGATTCAACGCAATTTCAGAGAATATAAACCGATTATGAAAGTAATAGCTGCGAATCAATGGTAGTAGTCTCTTATCCTGCACAGGCTATATTTTATGCCGGTGATTCTACCACCTGGGATTCACAGGAACAACAAACGTTCTAAAAAGGGTTTTAAAAGCTTTTAAAATTACGTTTCTGTGGAATATTAGGAAATAATAAACCGATTTCAAAATTAATGTTGGCAAATTAATGGTGACAGTTCCTGTTTCAACATATCCCTTTATGTTGAGAGAGGGGGTAGGACTTGGAATTTGACATGATGGTTAATTTTAAGATGTAAGAAGATGGTTTCTAAAAAATTCAAAAGTTAATATGAATACTGAAATGAGCGTATTAATTGAGCATAAAATTTTCAAAATATTTTCTAAATTATCATTTATTTAGTTTTATTTCATTTTATTAATTTAAGTCTCATTTCTGCCTAATGCAGTGTAATAATGATGTTTAATCAAACTGTGTCTTAAATAGTAATTTTTGAATTATTCCTAAAAGTAATAAGTATCTTTTAATAAAAAAAAAACCTTTTAATAAAATAAAATATTACCTTTTAATAAAATAAAAATTTAGTTAGTACCTTTTAATAAAAATTAGACATATAAATATCACTTGGCATATTTTAAATATTACGCGAGCAAAGCCGAGGGGTTTGCTAGTTAATATTATAAAGAGGTAAAAATTGTTTATTTGTAGGAGGTAAGCTCTTGAACTACTGAACCGATTCCAAAAGTAATGGTATCAAAATGATGGTGTTAGTCCAACTTAGAACATAGTATATATCTTATGTCCATGTCACGAGCTAAAAGGGGGTGCAGGAGCAAAAAACGTTCTAAAATGCGATTTTTGTGTTACTGAACGGCCTAAAAACATGAAATTTGCAATGGTAGTTACTTATAAGATACTAATGATCTCTAAGGATATTTCTTTAAAAAATCGAAATTAAAAATTGCTGAAAATGCGCGAAAAGCATTCTAAAAAACTTTCTAGATGGCGAATTTTACGCAATTTCAGGAAGTACCATCCGATTTTTAAAATAATGGTGTCAAAATGATGATGAGAATACTTGTTCCAACATAGGATACATTTTATGTCGGCGCCACTACCCCTAAAAGGTGTGTAGGAGCAAAAAACATTCGAAATTGCGATTTTTGTGTTACTGAAGGGTCCAGATACATGGAATTTGGCATTGTAGCTAATTATTAGATATAAATGATCTCTAAAAACATTTCTTAAAAAAATCGAAATTAAAAAGGGGTGTAAATGCGCAAAAAGCGTTGAAAAAACGTTCTAAATGACGCGTTTTACGCAATCTCAAGAACTACCAAACCGATTTCAAAAATAATTCTGTCAAAATGATGGTAATAACCAAAATAGGCTACATTTTATGTCGGTGCCACTACCTCTAAAAGGGGTGCAGGGGCAAAAAAACGTTCGAAATTGCGATTTTTGTGTTACTGAAGGGCCCAAATACATGGAATTTGGAATGGTAGTTACTTATAGTACATAAAGTATCTCTAAGACCATTTAAAAAAAAAATTCTAAATTTAAAAGGGGTGAAAATGCGCGAAAATAGATCTAAAAAACGTTCTAAATGGCGATTTCTACGCAATCTTAGAAAGTACCCAATCTATTTCAAAAGTAATGGTTGGAAAGTGATGATGACAGCCCTTGCTCCAACATAGGCTCTATTTCATATCGGTGTCACTACCACCTACGAGTTGCAGAAGGAAAAAACATTCTATATTGTGATTTTTGTGTTACTGAATGGCCTAAAATCCTGAAATTAGGCTGGGCAGTTATTTATAAGATACAAATGATCTCTAGGAACATTTCATAAAAAATCAAAATTTAAAAGGGGTGAAAATGAGCGAAAAGCGTTCTAAAAAACGTTCTAATGGTGGTTTCTACACAATCTCAGGAAATGCCAAACCGATCTAAAAAATAATGGCGTCAAAATGATGGTGACAACCCTTGCTCGAACATAGGCGATGTTTTATGTCGGTGCCACTACCCCAAAGGGGGTGCAGGAGAATAACGTTCTAAATTGCGGCTTTGCGTTACGGAAGGGCCTAGAATCGTGAAATTTGGAATGGTAGTTAGTTATCAATGATCTCTAAGGACATTTCCTAAAAAAATCAAAATTTAAAAGGGGGTCAAAATGCGTAAAAAGCGTTGTAAAAAAACGTTCTAAATTGCGATTTCTGTGCAATCTCAGGAAGTACTGAACCGATTTCAAATATAACGGTGTAAAAATGATGGTGACAGCTCTTTCTCCAAGATAGGCTATATTTTATGTCTGTTTCCACTACCCCAGAGGAGATACAGGAGCAAAATGCGCGAAAAGCGTTCTAAAAACATTCTAAATACCGATTTGTCGGCAATATCTCAGGAAGATTGAATCTGATTTCAATGGTAGGAAATTGATGCTGACAGCCTCTGCTCTAACATAGACGCTATTTTTTGTCGGTATCACTATCACCAAGACGTTGCAGGAGCAAAAAATCGTTCTAAATTTCGAGTTTTGTGATCGGTAGGGGCTAGCAACTTAAAATTAGGCAAGGTACATATTTATTAGATTGAAATGATCTTTAAGAACAGTTTCGAAAAAATTGGAAATTTAAAAAGGGGTGAAAATGCGCGAAAAGCGTCCTAAAAACGTTCTAAAATGCGATTTCTACTCAATCTAAGGAAATACCAAAGCTATTTCAAAAGTAATGGTTGCAAATCAATGGTGACAGTCCCTGCTATAACATAGGTTATATTTTATGTTGCTGTCACTACCATCTGAGTGTTGCAAAAGCAAAACATGTTCTAATTTGCTTTTTTTGCTCAACTGAGGGAGTCTAACACTTTAAAGTATGGCATGGTATTTACTTACAAAATGCAACTGCTTTCTAAGAACAGTCGAAAGGAAATTCGAAATAAAAAAAATGAAGTGAGTGGAAAGCGTTATAACTTACAATTTTTAAGCAAACTTATAAATTACAAAGCCGATTAAAAAAATAATTATGACAAATTTTGGTGATAGAACCTGCTCAAACATAAGCTATGTTTTATGTCTGTTCCACTACCACCAGAGGGTTGCAGGAGCTAAAAACTTTCTAAATTGCGATTTCTGTGATACTGAAAAGGCTAGAAACTTTAAAAATGACATGGTAGTTACTTATAAAATATAAATGCCCTCGAAGGAACGTCGAAAATAAATTCAAATTAAAAAGGGTTGAAGCGAAGGGGAGGTGCGAAAAGCATTCTAAAAAAGTTCTAAATTACGATTCAACGCAATTTCAGGGAATATAAACCGATTATGAAAGTAATAGCTGCGAATCAATGGTAGTAGTCTCTTATCCTGCACAGGCTATATTTTATGCCGGTGATTCTACCACCTGGGATTCACAGGAACAACAAACGTTCTAAAAAGGGTTTTAAAAGCTTTTAAAATTACGTTTCTGTGGAATATTAGGAAATAATAAACCGATTTCAAAATTAATGTTGGCAAATTAATGGTGACAGTTCCTGTTTCAACATATCCCTTTATGTTGAGAGAGGGGGTAGGACTTGGAATTTGACATGATGGTTAATTTTAAGATGTAAGAAGATGGTTTCTAAAAAATTCAAAAGTTAATATGAATACTGAAATGAGCGTATTAATTGGGCATAAAATTTTCAAAATATTTTCTAAATTATCATTTATTTAGTTTTATTTCATTTTATTAATTTAAGTCTCATTTCTGCCTAATGCAGTGTAATAATGATGTTTAATCAAACTGTGTCTTAAATAGTAATTTTTGAATTATTCCTAAAAGTAATAAGTATCTTTTAATAAAAAAAAACCTTTTAATAAAATAAAATATTACCTTTTAATAAAATAAAAATTTAGTTAGTACCTTTTAATAAAAATTAGACATATAAATATCACTTGGCATATTTTAAATATTACGCGAGCAAAGCCGAGGGGTTTGCTAGTTAATTAATATTATAAAGAGGTAAAAATTGTTTATTTGTAGGAGGTAAGCTCTTGAACTACTGAACCGATTCCAAAAGTAATGGTATCAAAATGATGGTGTTAGTCCAACTTAGAACATAGTATATATCTTATGTCCATGTCACGAGCTAAAAGGGGGTGCAGGAGCAAAAAACGTTCTAAAATGCGATTTTTGTGTTACTGAACGGCCTAAAAACATGAAATTTGCAATGGTAGTTACTTATAAGATACTAATGATCTCTAAGGATATTTCTTTAAAAAATCGAAATTAAAAATTGCTGAAAATGCGCGAAAAGCATTCTAAAAAACTTTCTAGATGGCGAATTTTACGCAATTTCAGGAAGTACCATCCGATTTTTAAAATAATGGTGTCAAAATGATGATGAGAATACTTGTTCCAACATAGGATACATTTTATGTCGGCGCCACTACCCCTAAAAGGTGTGTAGGAGCAAAAAACATTCGAAATTGCGATTTTTGTGTTACTGAAGGGTCCAGATACATGGAATTTGGCATTGTAGCTAATTATTAGATATAAATGATCTCTAAAAACATTTCTTAAAAAAATCGAAATTAAAAAGGGGTGTAAATGCGCAAAAAGCGTTGAAAAAACGTTCTAAATGACGATTTTTACGCAATCTCAAGAAGTACCAAACCGATTTCAAAAATAATTCTGTCAAAATGATGGTAATAACCAAAATAGGCTACATTTTATGTCGGTGCCACTACCTCTAAAAGGGGTGCAGGGGCAAAAAAACGTTCGAAATTGCGATTTTTGTGTTACTGAAGGGCCCAAATACATGGAATTTGGAATGGTAGTTACTTATAGTACATAAATTATCTCTAAGACCATTTAAAAAAAAAAAAATTCTAAATTTAAAAGGGGTGAAAATGCGCGAAAATAGATCTAAAAAACGTTCTAAATGGCGATTTCTACGCAATCTTAGAAAGTACCCAATCTATATCAAAAGTAATGGTTGGAAATTGATGATGACAGCCCTTGCTCCAACATAGGCTCTATTTCATATCGGTGTCACTACCACCTACGAGTTGCAGAAGGAAAAAACATTCTATATTGTGATTTTTGTGTTACTGAATGGCCTAAAATCCTGAAATTAGGCTGGGCAGTTATTTATAAGATACAAATGATCTCTAGGAACATTTCATAAAAAATCAAAATTTAAAAGGGGTGAAAATGAGCGAAAAGCGTTCTAAAAAACTTTCTAAATTGCGATTTGTACGCAATCCCAGGAAATACTGAACTGATTAAAAAAATAATTGTGTGAAAGCGATGATGACAGCCTTCGCTCCAACATAGGCTGTATTTCATGTCGGTGCCACTACCCCAAGGGGGTGAAGGAGCAATAAACGATCTAAATTGCGTTTTTTGTAATAGTGCAGGGGCTAGCAACTTGAAACTTGACATGAAGTTACTTATAAGATATAAATGATCTCTAAGAACATTTCCTAAATAATTCTAAATGTAAAAGGGGTGAAAATGGACGAAAAATGTTCTAAATTGCGATTTCTACACAATATCAGAAAGTACGCGACCAATTTCAGAAGTAACGGTTGGAAATTGAGGATGACACCCCTTGCTCCAATATAGGATCTATTTCATTTCGTCGTCACTACCACCTTGCGGTTGCATTTTAAAAAGCGTTCTATATTGTGATTTTTGTGATACTGAAAGGGCTAGCAACTTGAAATTTAGCATGGTAATTACTTATGAGATGTAAATACTCTCTGAGAAGAGTTCCATAAAAATTTGAAATTTAAAAAGGGTGAAAATGAACAAAAAGCGTTCTAAAAACGTTCTAAATAGCGTTTTCTACGCAATCTCAGGAAATATAAACCTATTTCAGAAGTAATGGTTTCAAATTGATGGTGACAGTCTCCTCTACAACACAGACTATATTTTACGTTGTTGTCACTACCATCGGGGGGTTACAGGAGCAAAAATTATTCTAAATTTCGTTTTTTGTATTACTGAGGTCTAACATTTTAAATTTGGAATGGTAATTAATTCAAAAATGCAAATGCTTTCTAAGAATTCTCGAAAGAAAATTCCAAATTTAAAAGGATGAAGTGGGCAAAAAGCGTTCTATAAGCGTTCTAAATTTCAATTTTTATGCAATCGCATGAAACCGATTTCAAACATAATGGTTGCAAGTTGATGATGATAGAATTTGTTCAAGCATAAGCTATATTTTATGTCGAGGGTTACAGGAGCAAAAAACTTTCTAAATTGTGATTTCTGCGGTACTGCAGAGGCTAGAAACATTAAATATAGCACGGTAGTTACTTATAAAATATAAATGTCCTGTAAGAACAGTCGAAAATAAATTGGAAATTAAAAAGGGGTGAAGCGAAGGGAAGGAGCAAAAAGTATTCTAAAAGAGTCCTAAATAACGATTTCTATGGAATCTCAGGAAATAATAAACCGATTACAAAAGTTATTGGTTGCGAATCAAGAGTGATAGTCCCTGATCCTATACGGGCTATATTTTATACCGGTGTCACTACCACCTGGTTGGCAGGAACAACAAGAAAACCTTTAAAAACATCTAAATTCCGTTTTCTATAGAATGTTAGGAAATACCAAGCGATTTCAAGGTTAATGTTGGTCAATTAATGGTGACAGCCTCTGTTTCAACATTTTTCGAGACATTCTATTTTAACTATGTTTCGGCGTTTTATGTTGGTGCCACTAACACTAGAGATGGTAGACTGTTAGACAAGAAGCTTAGAATTTGACATGATGGTTAATTTTAAGATGTAAATGTGTTAAGATGGTTTCTAAAAAATTCAAAATTTCAAATGAATACTGAAATGAGCGTATGAAATGAGAATAAAAGTCTCAAAATACTTTCGAAATTATAATTTAATTGGAATTAGTTTTAGTTCTTCTTATTATTAAAATCTCATTTCTGTCTATTGCACTTTTATAATGAAGTTTAGTCAAACTGTGGCTTAATTTGTAATTTTTGAATTATTTCAAAAAGTGTTCTTCTAATACAAAATAGTCATGCATGTATCATTTGGCATATTTCAAATATTACGCGAGCAAAGCCGCGGGGTTTGCTAGTATTCATATATACACTGGTGAAAACAATTAAAGGGACAAATGTTTTTTTTGCAATTAAACAAAAACTAACAAAGCAAATAAAACCAAACTTGGCCAAAATATCATTCGATATAAGATCAATATATGGGAATAGAAAAATGGGCACAACCTGCACCCTAAATAAGGAAACTGGTCACGTGTTCAGCACAGCAGCTGACCGACACCCTGTCAGTCAGAGAGAAACATGTCTAATAGCGTGTATGATGGCCTGTAACAGCTACACAACTCTCGCATCGGCGTTTCATACCGTTTACCAGGGTCCATATCAATCCCTGTTGCAACTGCACCCACTCTTGCTTCAAGGCACCATAGGGCTCACCGATGGCAATTGGAGCTGGTGTTTGAGCTGCAATTGATCGTCCAAGGGCGTCCCATACGTGTTTGATAGGATTAAGGTCATTGGACATCGCAGGCCACTCCATTCGTTGAACATCCTCCGATTAGAGATATTCGCTCACCAACTGTTCCCTATATAGACGGGCGTTATCGTCCATAAAGACGAAATTTGGTTCTTATGCCCCGTGGAAAAGTCTCACATAGGGTGCAAGGACCCTGTACCGCTGACCTGTCAGAGTATCTCTATCAAACCCATGGAGGTCGGTATGCCCGTCTGCCATGATACCTACCCAGACCATCAGGCCACCTGTAACATAGTGATCCTTTTCGACATTCTTAGAGGGTCGATATCGACTCCCGGGTTCTCTAAAGATGAGAACACGTCTCGTGTCACTGTCCAGACTGAATAGCGACTCATCACTGAAGAGAACCCGCCCCCAACTATCCTCAGTCCAGGACAGCTATTCTCGGCACCATGTTAGACGGCGTTTTTTGTGGTTCACAGTCAAAGGGATGCAGACTACAGGGCACCTGGCATACAGGCCACTTGCATTAAGTTTCTGGGTGACTGTTATTCGTGAAATGGAAGTTACTGTTGCATTATACAGGTGACGAGACAGTTGTGTAGCTGTCGCGGACCTATCCCTTTTGGCTAGAAGTCTCAAATAACAATCTTCAGCCGGCGTTGTTGCCCTTTTGTGGCCTTGACCAGTTCGGCGGACCACTGTTCTTGTCTCACTGAACTGTTTCCACAGAGTGGACACCACATTTCTCGAAACATCGAGGTCATTACAACAGGTAGCCTGTGATTGGCAGGCCTCGAGTCTTCCAACAATTCGCCATCTTGTGGCATCATCTAGACGATGACAACTAGTCATACTAACAATAGGTAAACAAAGAAATTCAAAAAACAAGGATTGGGTTATGCTACGATGTTTCAAAACGTCCTTACGCTACAAGCTTCGGCGGTCAAATGAGGTACCTCTGCACAAACGCGATCACAGCGCCACTGCCTTATGACGATACAGACCACTGCGTGGCAGGTGTGTCCGCGAGGAGCTTAACTATCATCTGATACCTTATTTGCGTATGGGGATAACTTATTTTGTTTTGTTTTTTTTAAAAACCGTTTGTCTCTTTAATTGTTTTCACCAGTGTATATATATATATATATATATATAAATTGTATATATGTGTATGTAATTTTATGCCTATGTATCATATATATATATATATATATATATATATATATATATTATACATAGGCATAAAATTAACAAGAGTTTAAGAAGACAAAATAGTTAATTCGTGCAATAATCAAATATTTTCCAATAGAAATAAACGCAAATGGACCGGAAACAATAGTTAAAAACAGATTTCGATTTAAATTTGTTTTATAAAGAACATTTGTGCTGAATAAATTAAAACTAGAAAAGTTCAAATAAAACTAAATAATAAATAATAAAGTAAAACTACATTTTTTTTCTGATGTTTATTTATTTTTGAAGGATTTTATATTGGGTAAAAATTTAAAATTAATCCAAAATTAATGTATTTTATGTATTTTTTTTTTACAAAGGCAAATATTTTCTTCTTGGGTATTTGAAGTATTTAACCTCTGTATTACTTAAAGGCAGAAAATAACTTTTAAAAATAATAAATAGATGCATATATATATACTCTATCTCTCCTATTGTCTCTCTCTATCTTTCTCTATTTCTTTATAAACTTTCATGGAAGAAAAGGGATACTCTTTGCAAACGTTGCTGCGAACTATTTTTTAAAACTTATACTGGTAGTAGTCTATAAGCAATAAAGTCTACTAATTAATGTTATACTCAAATTATGCTCAGGGACATTACATATTGAAATTGTATCATATGTTAAATGTTTTAATACTAATAGCTATTTTTTACATCGTATGTGGATTCTTCTGCAATTTTGATCTTTGTAGAACAAACAGGAAGCCATTCGATTTTGTAGTTTAGGAGTAATGCAGATCTACAATTTTGAATTAAAAATAATAAAACGTAAAACCTAATTTGTGAAATGAGTTCTAATTTTGGATTTGCATATTTGAAGCTTTGGGGGATTGATTTCTGTTAAATATTGTATTTGTTAGAATGTATATTATTTCAAATATTAATTGCATCTTTTACAAAAAAAAAAAAAAAGTTAGTATTTAATATTGAAAAACAGGTGTTGTTTAATAAAATATGTTATTTTAACTGATCTCATAAAGTAATATCTCAATAATCAATTAATATTATCATTTTAACTTACTTGCAATTGATTTAACAGTAGGTATATTTATTTACGCTCGGTTAATATAATTATTGTACCAGCACAATTACCCTTTTGTTTCTCTATGTATATTTCAGTATTCCTCTTTATAAAAAAAAATAACAAATTTTGTTCTTCCATTAATTGTCATTGACTTTGGTCTTATATAAATTTTAAATTAACAGCTTTTTAAATAATAATTGTGACTTTTTCGTCACTGTATTTTTTTTCGCTATTTCATCACTATTTTAATATGTGTCCTATTTCTGGAAGGTTTTTGTTTCTCTGCTATCTGTCGTTTGTCCAGCTCAGTCAGTGTAGTTGGCTTGTCTCTCTGCCCTTACCCTACTTTCACTTATCCCCTCCGGTGTTGACATTTTTATATTTATTTGGTTTCATCCCTTCTTTTATATTTATTATTGGCATCATAGAATCTTAAACTTTATTTCAGAATACGTTTTTATGAATGCTTGAATAACTACGTCTGCTGCTATCACCTAATAATGAGAAATGATTCTTAACAGCACTCGATTACATAATCTTCTCTTTAATCATTATATAGAGAAAGGATATTTTACTAAGCATTGTATTAACAATGTACTTATGCATAATTACGTTAATTACATATTATGAAAATATTATTAACATTTTGGCTAGACTACGAATAAACTTATTGTGTTAATTCTCCCCTCAGGAATACCTGGCATGACTCTGGTAATGGGATGTAGTGACATTTTTGTTAAAGTAATTGTACCATTCTAAATTCCAACAACAGATTCTCGAGTAAATTATTTAATTATGCTTATCGTCAGTGGTAAGTAACGACCCTTATACCAATTGATGGCAGTCATAAATTACGATACGTTTGATAGTTACGACTCATTGAATGAGTATTCACTATATATTTAATAGGAACTAAGGTAGTAACTTCTCTAGAAAATATTTATATTATATTTATTATAAACTTAATTATGACACAAAGGGATTGCTTCAACGTTTAGTTCAATAACATATTTCTATCCTATATATATATATATAATCATAATGGAATAAATTTATGAAACGGATATATGAAACGACTGAAATGAAACGAATTTAAGAAACGATACTTTGAAACGTCTGATTAAACAACTGATTACGTTTCATGGCGATTTCTCCTAAAATATGGAATACTTTGCGACGAAATTAACATCCGTATTGATCCGCAGATCTCAAAACTGGAATTAGAATTTTTAAATTCGAATTAGTTTTCGAAATATTAAATTTTTCTAATTTTAAATACTTTTTCTAACGATGGTAACTCAAATTTTAATCATAACAGATTTTTTTTTTTCACATTTCAGAAAAGTTTATTACTTTAAACTAATTTGGCGACCATTTTGGCCTTCCTTAAATCTATGCTAAGAACAATGCACTTTTTTGTATTTCGTTATCATTTTATTTATACAAAAAATTTATTTAAAAGTGAAACATTTAAAATTAATGGCTTTCACTTCTTTCTTTTATTTTAAACGAAACGAAAAGAAAGATATTAGGTACAGATGTCATATACGCACCGGGGTACCTAATTTGCGCCAAAATGGAGTTATTTTGCCTGACATGGTAACCCGGCTATTGTTGCTTATTTATTAATAAATGTATATTTACAATTATTTTCTTTTTATAAAAAAAATGCTATAAATTGTTTGATCTATAGTTAATAATTATTTATTTATAGTGATTTTAATTTTAAAATAATAGAAAATAATTTAAAAGTACTTATGTAACGAGGTTTTCGCCAAATTGTCGTAAAAAAAAAAAAAAGTCACGCCGAACCCGATTAAATAATGCAACAAATCATGACATTTAATTTCAAATTCAAAGTAAGGTTTTAATGGTACTACTTAGTTATCCCGTCGAACAATTTCGCCAAATTATATAATTCGCTAAACCACTCATCAAATTATATAAATTGACGTAAGTTTTATTTTAAATAACGAAAGAACAAATAAATTAGTATAAAATTAATAAAAATACAAATAAAATGTCGAAATAAAAATCACTTGATAGCGTAAACACATGAAACTTCCTTACAGTCAAGTGAATGTGACATTTACGATCAACCATTATTGGCATTTAATCTTATAGTCTGGCGATGGATTTTTGGTCGATGGGATAACCAAGTAGTACCGTTTTAATTTACCTGTCGAAAAATAAAAAAAAAATGCTAACTAGGCGAGTTAAAAAAAAAGCTATTGGCGAGATTTGTACCCGGCTAACATAAAAGTACCAAGAATTGTTTGCGATCATGGCAAGTTTTATGTAGGTTTATTTGAAAAAATAATTTTTATTCTTTATTCAAACGGAAACTTTCTTACGAAAACGGGAAATGATGGCGATAGAATAATATTTGGCGATTTATCCCTATTATAGAGATTGTTTGCAATTATAAAAACATCGCAAAGAATAATATTTCCTAACTATTAAAAATTTATTTACACGTGACTATTAAAAACAGGTCGGTTTCTGTTTTCGACGGATTTACACGTTTTAGGAGTCAGAAAACCCGAAAAACAGTTTTTTTTTTTTTTTACAAAATGTCCGTCTGTGAGTCTGTTTGTCTGTCTGTATGTCTTTGTATGACAAAAATTTTGTTGGCGCTCTATCTCAAGAACTAATGCACGGAATTTAATAAAAAATTACATTCATTTAGTCCCTGATACAAATTGATGCTGATTAGTTTTTGGTGCAAATCGCTAAACATGTGGTGCTGCTATGCTGTATTCTTTACTATTTCCGCAATGGCTCTGTCTCATGAACTAGTGCATGGATTTTCATGAAACTTCAGATTTCATTAGTACTTGATATGACTTGATGCTGATTATGCGTTGGTGCAAATCGCTCAATAGGTGGCGCTGCTATGCTGCATTTTTTACGAATTCCGCAATGGCTCTATCTCAAGAACTAACGCACGGAATTTTCATGAAACTTCAGATTTAGTTAGTCCTTGATATGACTTCAAATCGCTAAACAGGGGGCGGTGCTATGCTGCATTTTTTACGATTTCCGCAATGGTTCTATCTCAAGAAATAAAGCACGGATTTTCATCAAACTTCCTATTCAGTTAGACCATGATATGACTTGATGCTGATTAAGTGCTGGTGTAAATAGCTCAACAGGTGGCGCTGCTCTGCTGCATTTTACACGATTCCCGCAATAGATCTATCTCAAAACCTAATCTACAAATTTTCATCTAACATCAGATTTAGTTAGATACTAACACAAATTGTTTCTGATTAAGTTTTGGTGATAATCGTCCAATAGGTGGCGCTGCTATGCTGGAAATTTCATGATTTTTTTAATAACTATATCACAAAAACTAATGCACGGATTTTCCCCAAACTTCAGATTGAGTTAGACTTTGACGTAAGTGGTTGCTTGGTGGTTTTGGTATAACATTGGTTTTGGAGTAAAGCACCCAATAGGTGGCGTTGCTAGGCTGAATTTCGTTGGATTTACACGATTTCAGATATAGCCATATCTCAAGAACTAATGCACAGAATTTCATATCTTTAGAATCCTCATGATGGGCGTAGATTGCCGTTTCATTTTGGCAGTGTGATAGCGAATTTTCAAGTATTAATATGTATGATATTGAATAAAGTTTTGGGATTGGTACATCCGACTACTTTTTGTTAAAGTGCAAAAGGGTTTTCTTAAGTAATCGAGCTGTACTTAGAGTAATTTTTTATAAAAATTATTCTTGAAAAAAATTTCTAAAACTATAAAAATTCAATAAATTCATATACAATTTTTAAACAAATGTCATTAAACAGTACATTCGATTGTGTAAAATTAAAATTATGCTGTGTTTAAAAGTATATTAAGAATGAAAAATAGGGAAAAGAGTTGCTTACATCGTTGCTACCACGCATGTGACGTCAGCGTTTCTCACCACAACTACCCTGACGTTTTTCATGCAGATTACTGTGCATTTGGACTTCTAAAACAAGTTCTATATAAGCGGCATTCCAAAACATTGGATGAACTTTGGGAGATTGTGGTTGAGGAGTAGAACAAAAATAAATTTGATATTTTAAGAAATATCTTTTTATTGAAAATCACTTGTAATGTGATGCTTCAACAAAAGGTCTTCCATCTTCAACATGTTAAAAGTAACATTATTATCTTTGTTTACATATTTTTTAACCAAACGTGTTATAAAAATGAGTAAACATCCTCTGCATACGAGTATGTATAGATTTGCAAAATCCATAAATAAATTACGTTTTTGTCGTGTTAAAAATATTATTTTAGAGTACAGTAAATTACGTAAATATTTTTAATTTCTATTATTTATTATCTATTTGTCCTTTTTGGAATATTTTTCTCGATTGCGAATTACTCGTAACATGTTTTTTCATGACATTCCTTAAAAATTTCATGAAAATCGCAGGGGCCAAATTAAAATGTTTATTGATTAATCAGTTATACTAATTTTCAATTAAATAGATATAACTTAAAACTTTCATTCTGAATAACTTTGTTAAATCATTTTATTGTTCTTTATTTACGTCTGAGGAAATTTACAAACATCTTAATTAAAGTGTCTGGATTTAGATTTCAAAATTGATTACTTACGAAATACGTTTACATGGCATTAAAATAAAGTGTCAAGTATTCAAGAAAGGACGATATACTGAAAACTTTTATTCGCAGTCTAGACATAAAGTCATTTGTTAAAAACTTATTTATGACTCACAAGTTTGTCTGAACATTTAATATCATAAACAATTTTTCTTTATTAAAAAACAACCTGGTTAAGAAGGCTTAATAGCTGCGGATAATTATTTATTATAGGGAAAATCCGATATATTGACAAAATATATTTATTTAAAGTTGGATTGTTATATAAAACTTTTTAAAAAAGTTATAATTTATTTGTATTTTTCTAAAAGCTTGAAAAATTAACAATTTTTAACATAAATGAAGAGAATTTTTATGTTAACACCACTTTTTTTTATCTTTTGTTATTTTCTTTTTGTCCAAGGTATAAGTGTTTAGGATGTGCTGCTAAAAGCATTGCTTGGAATCAATTCATTATTTATACGTCCTGTGGAACATACTGTCCCTTGCCAGGAAAAGGAAGGACTATCATAAAGTTTGCCAATCGCTAATTATATTGCTGAAATTTATTCACTGAAGGAATATTTTCTACTTTAAGGACGTTTTGATTATTTCTGTTGGTATAAAATCCGTCAATGCAGATGAATTTGGAATACACAGTGATGGAACAGTGTAGCAGTAGAGAATCAATTGACACCGCAAAATCTTATTAGTATTCTTCATCTTCTTATTAGTATTCTTATTAGTATTCATCATCTATAAATGCTAATTCTGCATCTTGCTATTTTTTAAATACATGAAATGGAAGAACATACTTATATCTTTCATCCCAATAAAAATTGTGTTTTAAAATCATGTACATTATAAGATATTAAGCTTTGAAAATTGTCCTTTTCTTTAACCATTTGGAAAAATGGTTATTGTTCTCGTCAGGGTAGAAAATCAAAAGCATATCTGAAGGTTTTAATTGGTTTAATCCGCATTTTATTCGTGTTCTGATTGGTCTATACACTAACCTTTACTTTCAAGAGAGATGGATACTTCTGTTGCCACTATGACAAAAAAGTAATAAAAACTACAAAAAAAAAAAATTAATAACTCAGAAACAAATTGAGATACAGCTTTCAAACAAATTGCATTTAAAAGTACATTTTTTCCTCTATCCTACAGTGTAAAAAGTAATATTGTCGGATGTTTAGAAGTTTAAGAATGAAATTTCATTTAAAATTGGTTGTCAGATTTCTTGGAGATCTGACGATGGAAAAGCCTTTTCCCGAACAGCCAATGAAATGCTTGGATAATGCGTTTAATGTTTAATTCATGGCGTACGTAATGTAGGATTAACTCCGTGCGAATTTTTATGTCTTAAATTTTAGTATTTGAAAAAATCATTTTTCAAATGGTCGTTGTAATTTGTTAAATTGCTTTATTTATTTTTTTATTTATTTTTTTCCAATTTTAAGAGTCCTGAGACCCTTTAAAAATATGAAATATAGTTAGACTACATAAATGATTGATTTTATGTTGGTAACATGATGTTAATATATTAAAGTTACAGACGGATTGGTAAGAAATACGATTCCAGTTTCCTGAAAATCATTCATAATTTTTAGTCAATTTTTTGTAACAATTTTAATGTGAAGTTTAAATTTCTTAAAAAAAAACCGAAAGATAAAAATTTGTAAATCTAAGTAATAAAAATTATGCATCCCACTTTTAATCCAGAGAACTTTATTTCAATTCTGGTTCATTTCCACTGATATCTCGCATAAAAAATACTTCCCCTGGATGAAATATCATATCATATAAACAGCGTTACATGGATGTCTACATAATATCTGTTAATAATATGCTTCTGGTGAAATTTTATTTTACTTCGCATTGCAATTTCAACTGATTCCAGTTTTTCTGAACTCTAACACTCTGTGGCGATGCGGTCAATGAAAGGAGTTTCTCGCAGGAAGCGATCGAGCTAGCCTTTTTGCTCGGCACGAAAGATCTCGCTTTCTGACCGTGAGTTCTCCGGTTCGATTCTAATCACCGCACATCTCCTACATTGGTGACACCGGATAAATTAACACGCACTTCACCAATCTCTGCTCGAGACCAACAGATGGCAGCACTGAAAACACTCCCTGCAAGCATAAAACACTCGCAGCACGGATAGCCTATGACAACTCTCATAGCACAAAGCCTCTAACACCGCGCATCTCTGGGGTACACACGTGCGCTCGGCAACACAACAGCATGACTCTGGCAACCACCACAGCAACATGAGTGCACATAGCTCTTGCAACATCAACTAGATATTCTTCTCAGTGGGGTGGAGTACGGTGGCGATGCCATCTTGCACGGCCAGTAAAACAAGTTTCTCGCAGGAAGCGATCGAGCTAGCCTCTTGCTCGGTACGGGAGATCTCGCTTTCTGCCCATGAGTTATCCAGTTCGATCCTTACTGGCGCACATCTCCTGCAACTTTATTTCTTCCATAAAAAATAATTTTACTGAAAACGTATTCACTTTCATATGACAGGACATAAGACGAACAGGTATCATCAAGACATATGATGAACAGCACTCCGCGAACAGCTATTCGAACATTTATTCGAAAATCTCTTCGGAATTCTAATTATAAAATGTGCACAGATAATTTAACATGATAGCATCAAAACATGTAATATAGAAACACGTAGGCTTTCACTTTTTACTATTAAAAAAAATTTTGCTTTAGTTGTTCCAAAAATTGGTCGAATTTTCTGATGCCAAAATACGTTAAAATGTATTTTCTCATACATTCAGTGCTTTTTCAAACTGTAAACATAAATCTGAAATATTATCTTAATATTTAGGTGCGTTCGTAATTATATAAATACGTAGCACCTATAGTCGTCGTTCAGTCCGTCTGTCCGTCTGCCCGTCCGCATATAACAGAGCAAAAACTACCCAACCGAATGATCTGAAATTTTAAATATATGATTGTTGCAGAATTTTGTCGAGCCATTTCAAATTTTATGAAAATCGGATGTATAGTTTAATTACAGGGACAGTCAAAAGTTTTTCTTTACATTACGGCCAATGGGGAAAATTATTGCAAGTTCATTTTAATGATGTTACAGCCTTCCGAATGGTCTGGAATTCTAAATATATCATTGTTGCAGAATTTTGTCGAGCTATTTAAAATTTTATGAAAATCGGATGTATAGTTTAATTACAGGGACAATCAAAAGTTTTTCTTTACATTACGGGCAGTAGGAAAAATTATTGCAAGTTCATTTTAATGATGTTACAGCCTTCCGAATGGTCTGAAATTTTAAATGTATCATTGTTGCAGAATTTTGTCGAGCTATTTAAAATTTTATGAAAATCGGATGTATAGTTTAATTACAGGGACAGTCAAAAATTTTTCTTTACATTACGGCCAATGGGGAAAATTATTGCAAGTTCATTTTAATGATGTTACAGCCTTCCGAATGGTCTGAAATTTTAAATATATCATTGTTGCAGAATTTTGTCGAGCTATTTAAAATTTTATGAAAATCGGATGTATAGTTTAATTACAGGGACAATCAAAAGTTTTTCTTTACATTACGGGCAGTAGGAAAAATGCTTGCAAGTGCGTTTTAATGATGTTACAGCCTTCCGAGAGGTCTGAAATTTTAAATATATGATTGTTGCAAAAGTTTGTCGAGCCATTTCAAATTTTATGAAAATCGGATGTATAGCTTAATTACAGGAATAGTCAAAATTTTTCCGTTTCATTACAGGGAATGGGAAAAAATTATTACAGTGTATTTTAATGATGTTACAGACTATGCACTTACGAAGTGCAAAAAACTATACATTCAGTACAATATGGGGTGCAAAAAATAATTATAAAATTAGCTATAGTACGAACGCACCACATTTGCCACGTTTGACGAGCAATTTCCAACTTGTTTGATTTGTTTTTATCATTTAAATAAAATTATACATGAAATGAATGCAGCTTTACAAACATGAAGTATTAATATAGTTTTGTTAGATTTCGATAATACAATTAAACCTTATATTCTATAGAAACTATGAGATCAAACCAGGGCCTCCCAGATTCTAGTACGTAAGTGAAAACCATTTTTTCGTGTTTAAAGTGCATTAGATTGATTTAAAATTGATCTAAATATTTGGATTTTATGTAAAAATATCAATTATGTATTCAAATATATCTTTGAAATTTATTAAAAGCGATGCTTTCGTATTAGTATTGTCAATAGTTAATAACAGAAGAAGCCGCCAAAGCTTTCACCACTTACAGTAGCTTTTTTAATTCTCATAAATTTAGTTGATTAAGCCGTATTTCGATTACCGTGTTTCTTAAATTTAAGTTTAATTTATTTATACTGTACGTGATTACTATTCACTTAAAAAGCTCTTATTTATTTCTGGAATACCTGCCGGAAACAAATGCTGAAATTTTTACATTGTTTTAACTCCAAACGTGTTAATATTTCGTAATCAGACTGAACGGAATTGAAAGTGGTTTTAAAATAACAATAAAAAATGAAAAAAAAAAATAAATCTTCATTTATATATTAAAAAGCATAAAATAATCAGTAAACTGAGATACAGTTTTCAACTTTTTTTTGTCCTTTTCGGACAGTGTTGTAGTAGAAAATAAAACAATATCAGCAGAAACAAAACTTATGAGTCAGGTATTGTCCCGGTTGATGTAATGTCAGTGTTACATACGGGCATGTTTTTGCTTTATAATATAAGTGGATAAGTGTGGTCACAGACCGAAAGATGGTAATGTTTAATATCCCTTTTAAAACTTTATCCTTGAATTAATAAATCGAAATAGTTAATTTAAAATTACTAAATCCTTACATAAGTGACAGCACCATTATATTTAGAAATAGGTTCCCTGGCGGTGGAAAATTACACTAAAAGATGCAAGAGGTACATAATATGAAAGAGTGGTCAAAGGGCTTTCCATTGATAGATCACATGAGGGGTTGGGGGAAAATGCCACCTGGTCAGTTCCACTCTTGTACCTCTGGTATACAACCGGAATTTACACAACCCCGTCTTTTCAATTTTTATATTTGTAAATAATATTTATCAGACGAACCCCTCAAAAAACCTCAAAAATTATATTTATTCTACGGTTTAAAAACGAAAAAAAAATAGTGTTCACACCCTAAAATTCAACTCCCTCTCCTTCTTTCAATTTTTTTAAGTATTATCAATTACATAAAATTTTAATGTAGATCAACAATTCGTACGTTAAATAATGATAATTAGTCGAAAAAAAATTAGATATGAATAATGTGTATTTACAACTCATTTGTTTTTCGTAAATTCATAAAAATGCCTGTAGGTGGCAGCACCAAACAAAAACCTCAAAAAGATTTATAGCAGATATCAGAATGTTAATGAGTTTTTAAATGATTAATTCTTCATTAGGATTTTTTCTTATTAATTTTTTTGGGGCGGCGGACACAGTGCATTAAAAAAAACTTTCGCTAAAATAATTACAAATTTAAGTTTTAAAAAATTTCAATAAAATTCAGTTTTTAAATTATTTTTTTCCCTGGAGGGAGTGGGGAGGCGGGGGGGGGGGCAATATTTCGCAAATTTATTTTCAAAAAAGAAATTATTAAAAAAAAATTACAATTCTAATTTTTGAAAAATTTTAACTTTATTCAGCGCGATTTGAACTCACAACCTTCTGCATTCCAAACCAATGATAATACCAATTGGGCTATAATTTGTATGAAATTAAAGTTATGCTGCTTATTAAAATTGCTGAAATTAAAATTATGCAATGTTGCAGAAATGGTCAAATTCATAACAAACCGTAATAATAAAACAATTTTTCAAAATTTTATGATTTGTCGTGTGATCTCAGGTGTTTAGCTATCACTAGGCAAATTTTAAGGTCTCCAACATACACACTTTCTGCGAATGAGCTGCGTGACGGACAGAAAGAGGAGTGAGACGAATGATGTTTCGTCAGATGAACGGAACCCTGATAAATGCTGTTTTTAAATACTCAGAGGAGACTAGACCTATCTAGAACTTGTTCTGTAAAAATGAAAATAAATTACAAATGATATTTCCTTATCCGTAAAAAATCTTTTTTAGCTTGTTCATTCGCATCTATCTATAAAAGAGAAAACAACAAATATCCTCTTTAAAGTGAAGCATTGGATAACCTTTCTTAGTTTCATTTAATAAAAATAAGCTTTACTTCGGTTTCTGCAAAATACCCGTAAATAATTTTCATGTAGTAATTTATTCCTTTTCCTCTCACATCAACTTTAACTAAGTTGAATTATTTTCGGTTGTATCTCTTTCTCTGTTTCCTAAAATAATCATTTTGCTGAAAACCTGCCCTGCTATCATCAAAAAGATGTAGGGGAATCAAGAAGAAATATGAGGAATAGCATTTTGACAAAATAGATTTATTCATGGAGAATTTTCCGCACATTGGAATAAATCATAATTATTATACACAAAAAAGCAATTTTTTCAAGTTTAGTTTTGCAAAAGGAATATTGCAAAAATGGAAAGGATAGACTTTGTCTTTTTTGTTATCAAAAATATTTGCTTTATGTTTTCTGCTCAGGATATTACCCGATTGTTTTTCATCTGTGTTATTTACCAAAATATATTTAAATAGAAATGCCAAATTATTTCTAGAAAAATCTGTTCATTTTTGCATGCTATGATAAAAATCTACCGAAAATTTATTATAAAGTAGAGCAAACCTTGAACATCTTAAATAAAATTTATTTTGAAAAAGTGTTTTCTAAAAGCAACATTTAAAAACACGATATCAGAATATTAGCAAGTAAAATTAATTTTTGTAACATATTTTTATTCAGATTAGGCATTTATCCTTGTAAAATGCCAGTTTTGCAGCATCTGAAACGTAATCAAATACTAGATGTAACTTAGGGGAAGGTGGCCTAAATGATCCACTTAAGAGGGCTGGTCATTCATATTCGGAATTCTCCTCCGTAATGTTAAGTCTATGGGCATTAGATGCATTTGTATATTTAAAATATCTCCTATGGAAATTATTTTTTTTTTAACTTCTATTTTTTGTGTACACTTCCTAGAAGATGTCTTTTTTTTCTCAGTTCTCAAAATATTTCTAAAGTATAAACTTAATTTTATATGAAGTGTTAAAATCTTACTCACAGTTCGCTCTCTTTTAACACATAAAATATTAAATTCAGCATAGATTTTTGAAATATTTTGAAAACTGAGAAAAAAAGAGGCTTTCTTTAAGAAGAGTACACAGAAAAAAGATGTCAAAAATATGAATTGTTTTAAATATACGAATGCATCAAAAGTCCATAGACTTAACATTACGGAAGTGAATTCCGAAGCTGACTGATCAGCCCCCTTAAGGAGAAAACTTGTGTAATATAACATAACTGTTTAAATAAAACTTTGGCCCTGTGTTAATATGTTTTACAATATATTTTGCATCAGAAACAGACTTTAATAATATTTTAAACTGAAATTGAGTAATGAAAAAATTGATTTTTTAAAAGGTGTCGTAAGAGTCATTTTACCCTCACCCAAGGGCAAAATCATCCTTCATTTAAAAATAATTGTAAATTGTTTTTAATGGGCAAAATAACGGATATAAAGGTAATTATGATAATACATAATGAAATAAATAAGTTTTACAATCAAATAGCATACATAATTTATTTTATGTAAAGTTTAAAAAAAAAATAACAAATAATTTTGAAAAAAAAAACATAAAATGGAATATTTGAAAATTATGATTAAAAATTAATAGCCCATAATACAAGCAGAAATAAGTTAAATAATGCCTATTTCCGTGCCGTCCAAAACTCGGAATATTTAAACACATATCTCTAAGATGCACATAATCGTCATTCTCATGCATCCCTGCGTATGCATTTGTGCCCACTTATAACACTTGTGACACTGGATCGAACCTTCACCTGCTGCAGAGGAGGCAAATAGCTCATCGCAAGAAATACACCTGTGTTCATCATTCTGAATCTGTTTCACTATATCCAAATATTGGTTTTTAGGCACCCTTTTTTTCTTTATGGGAATCGGTGTTGCCAGTAGGCTACTTTTTTTTAAATTCAGATTTCTTGATTGGCACCACTTTTTGAAATAGTAAAATTCAATTTATTTAATGATACATTAATTAAGGCGACAACAAGAGGAATTTTACACTTTCAGGAAAGTGGTGCCAATTAAGAAATCTGAATTAAAAAAATAAAAAGTAGCCCACTGGCAACACTGATGGGAATACGTCTTTGCTTTGACTTCATTGTCTTTTCTTTCTTGTTCTTACTATTTCGGTTTTAGATTTAGCATATTTTAATTGGATTTTCTTAGCTGCAGACTATTTTATATTCTCTTTCTGCTCTTTATTTTTCGTTTCGAAGCTCACTTGATTCTTATAAGGACTGCTCGTTAAAATGGCACTTTCCATCGATTTCCTTTTCCTCGAAGTGCTTGATTCCGTTTTCTTTGGAGACGGTAGGATAGCACGTGGACTCAAAGAGAAAGGTTTGGGGGCAGTCGTACATTTGGCTCCTAGGATAGCTAGGAACCGGATCCAGTTTTTCTTCTGCTAAGGAAATGGGAGTAAAACGATCCTCACAATGGATTATTTTACTCGGGAAAATGGGCCTCCATTTTAGGTCATATAACTGAATGACGCAAAGAAACATAACAAACATAGCATGCACAATTCACATCTAAAAACATAACCTATTAAGTAAACCAAGTCATATTTCTGTACATGAAAGTTAGTGCTTATCTTATAACAGTTGTTATAAATCCAATTTTACAAAGAATTCTATTTAGACGCGTAATACTGCGATCATTTGAATACCGTCATTGCTTCTTCTTGATTTGGCACAACTAGTTTATGAGTCACCCTGTAGATAGCGCGACCTGTCTGGAAGAAAACCTATGTGGATCGTTTTGCCCGCTAGGATCATTTAAGGCCACTTTCCCCTACTTTTATTTATGAGTTATTGGTCATTATTTTATTAATTTGTTTTTAAAGAAATTATTACTTTATGCTTTTAAAAAGTGATTTGATCTATTTTACCGAAATTAAAGGCCATATGAATATCTTTCCATGAAATAATAATGTAAACAAATTACTCTGATTATCAGGTTTTACTTTTCTTTTCACTTCAATTTAAGTTCTTATCAATAAGTTAAGTCTTAAAAGACTTAATAAAACAGATAATGTAAGACAGACTGGAATACAGTTTAAAATAAAATTTATAAATTAAATTGCGAGTGATTTTTTATTGGTTTTTGAAATTAAATAGATGTACAATTTTAGATCCAGTTTTCTGATAAGAAAAAATCAATTAATGCCATTCTGAGGAAAGAACCTACATCCATTTCCTGCTCGTAAATGAAATATGCCTAATTTAAAAGCAATGCCATGGTTCAATCGAGTTTGTTTCTGTAGCATTCAGTCATATTTACGGTATCATATCGTGAACAACAATATACAAGGTCAGTTCATGACTTTAATGACGTCAAAGGGACCGGATCATCTAAACTGAACGTCTTCGTAGTAAAGCGTTACAGAAGTGCATAACGTTTTTAACACTAGAGCATTTGGTGTCATTTCGACACCAACGGAATTTAGCATTTCTCTCTATCTCATTTTTACTCCTACATTCTTCAAATTTACTGATTTTTAATCATTTTATGTAAGAAACAAACTGTCGAAAATTTAATTGCGTGATTCTGTTTTCTTAAAAATTTATAGCTAAATTCACCTAGAACATTCATTGGTATTATTTCGACACCAAGCAAAATATTATACAGATTGTTTACTTGTGTCTTTCTTTCCAGTTCATGTGACCTTCATTTCATTTTCTTTCAGTTACGGAAAGTTTATTTTAATCTCCACCCTTCAAGAATGGAGGGGAGAGGGGTTGTTTAGTCCTATTCAAGCGACTAAATGTCTCTAGTTACTTTCTTTGTGTTTGTTGTAAAATTTCAAAGCAGTTGAAAGTATTTTATTCCTGAGAGACATTTTATATTTTCAGAGACTAATCTTTTCGGAATTATGTATCGCAAACAAGATCTCAGTCCTGATAAAATTGCAAATCTATTAAGAGAATTATCCTAAAATGAATCGGACGATGGAGTCCTTTCGGATTCATTTCTTTAATTCGGATCTAATGACTTATTTCCTTATTTGGGGAAAAATGAACCTCGACCTGAAGGAAAACGGTAGCAAAATTCGTAGTTCTAAAATAATCGAATCATATAAAAATAAAGGTTTTAATGTCACAGTTGATAATTTTTTAACATCACTTTAACTTGCAAAAGATCTGATATAATGTGAAACAAGTGTGGTAGGAACTGTAAATCGAAGTCGAAAGGAAATTCCAAATTGTCGGGAGAAAAAAGGCAGTCTGTATTCTACGAATATATAAAAGCACGAAACTACCGATACCATACTTACTATATACCAAGGAAAATAGCGGAGAAAGTCATTGTACTGATCACACTTTATTCAAACGTACAATTGCAAGATACGAAAAAAAAAAACCACTTCTGGAAACTGTAAGATTATACAATGAAACCAAATAACGTGTGGACTTTTTAGATCACATGTCTAGGAAATATTCAGCAGAAATGACCTGTACATACATTTTACAACATTTAGACATTCCGATTATAAATGCTTGGCTTATTTACAAATCTATGCCAGACTATTACATTTCAATGAAATGTTATATTCAATAGGTAGCAAATCAATTGCGTTCAAATTATGTAAAGCATAAACAATATGCCACTAATCAAAATTATATACCAGAATTAAACCAAAACGCAGAAAACCTCAGAAACGCAGAAAATGGGAAATTAGAATGCGTAAAGGTAATGCCACAGACAAAGTTGCTTTTCGTGCATGAAGATGGTATGTTTAATATGTACCAAAAATTGAGTATTACTTTAAAAAAATTAAACAAGGTATGCATATGATATAAAATATTTCAAATATTGTCAGCTTATACCTAAATATTATAATGTGAAGATAATTAACAAATTTATTTATCTCTTAAAAAAAAAAAAAAAAAAAAAAAAAAAAAAAAAAAAAAAAAACGCTTTGTTTCCTTTTCTTTGAGTGAGAAATTTAATATCATTTAATTTATTTTTCTAAACATTTATCGTTCTTTTGTGAAAATGTAACAATATAAGCTTAATTAAAGTACAATGATCCAATACAATCTAAAAATATAATTTGCAGCATCCATTTTGCATAATTTAATTAGTGCTATCGGAATTATACCAGTGGCTGTTTTAGGATGCCAAAATTGTTGGACGTTTTAGTGTTAAAATAGGGCTTTTTAAAGTATATTACTAGTTTCTAATGGGTATGTATTGTTTTTATTTATAATCTGTATACTTTTGCGATCATTTAGACATATTATTTTAAGGAAACGTGCGATGCTGCATTTTACTAAAATAATTATATGCAAACGCAAGACACAACTGCTAGCATCCCCATTTCTTTCCAATCAAATAAACATATTACAAACCAAAAGTTTTACTTAAAAGAAGTTTAAATAAAAACAAGACTCATTGTTTGCACTGTTTCTGTGTTTAAGTTTACAAACTATGTGGAAAATAAAACCTAGTTTGAGTGTATTTATAAACAATTCCTAAGAATGTACAAAAACGCTCTCATCTTAAACATAGATGTAAAATTTGTCTGAAGAGTTTAAACATTTATGTTTTCTTTTCAGAATCTTTAACTATTCAGTGAGAATGGTTTTTACATCAATTAGACATGAACGTTTTGTGGTATAAAAACTGTCACAGAGCGCATGTTGAGTATGTTTAACATCACATTCCTCAGTAACACTTCTCCGGACAAATGTTCTGCATAAAATTGCTTATAAGTGCTTGAGCTCTTTGTTTTGGTACTGACATAACCAAGTCTTCATGATTACGTGACTAGCACTTCAAGTACGTCTTAAAATATTAATATAGTTATAATTGTTCATCAGAGTGTTTGATTAGTTTTGTTTCCATTCTAACAACTCTTTTATTTGAATTCCATTATGTATAACAATATATTTCTATTATAAAAAGGTACAATTGAAAAACAGTTATTTTTTAAAAAAATATTAATATCTTAGAGAATATTTTAAACAACTATCAGTAGTTTAATGCATTTTGTTGGTCGTTCTTCGACCGCACGCTCTTGGGGTCGTGATCGTGACGCCATTACATTGACGTCACACCACGAATTGATACTATATGTCGTTGGCCAAGATCATATAAAGATGACATTTACGTCCTCATATTGGACAAATGCTTTTGTCGCCTGGAGAGTAGTGGAGGAATATTAATGATTTTATTTTACAGAATAAATATAAACATAAATGACTGCCACCGGAAATATCTCACAATATCTAAAATTATGTAATTGCAGTACAATGAGTGCCTAAAATTTGAATTACAAGATTTGGGGCAAACGGACACACAAGGCACATAAATGAAAGCTTGTAAAAATTTTGATAAGATATATGCAAGTAAACTATGTCATTCATAGAGCAAACCTGCCAAAGTGTTTATAAGCAGGTGCAAGTCTGTAGTTAGGTGGGGACCAGAAAGTTTTGCCCGACTGTTGTTGTTGTTGTATTGTTATTCCAATTGTAACAACATTAAATTTCTATTTTTTTCCCAATTTTTTGTCCAACCTACCATGAATCTCGACATTTCCATTCCTATTATCACGGACTATTTCACTTTAAATAACTTTTATGTGATACAACAATATATTTCTAAACGTGAAGCAGAATATACAAGTTAATTTCGAAGACGTAAAAATTACATATCCCTCAAAGAATTATCATGATTTAATTATACGCGAATCCATAGAAATTATTACTAAGGAAAATACCGTTTGTAATGATGTTTTATCCTACAATATACCCCAAATTTGGCTCAGTTTGCTTAAAGTATCATAAAACGAGTAATATTTCCCTTTCCTATATCCATGTTTTATTTTTCCATTGTTTCCCGGATCTAAAAATTGACTTCCACTTTCACTCCTTTCGTCACCATCTACGTGCATTTTGAAAATTAGACGTTAAAAACAATAGTATTTCTTGTATTTCTCTGACGAAGACCATTTTTTTATGGTTAAAAGTACTAAGGTATTAAAGTAATTTTCATCTTTTTTAATATTGTCATCTTTTAAGTAGTTTTGCTCATAGTGCAAATTTAAGTTTAACTTTTAAAGATGAATTAAGCATTTTATTTATTTATTTACTAATATATTTCTATTTTTTCCTCCTTCATGCCAGACCTAATCAAACTCACGCACCCTCTACCCCTCAAATTCGTTTTAAGAGTGGTAAAAAAAGCAAAAAAATCATCTAAACCTTTTTCTCTCTCTCTAACATATTTGTGGAAGATCTTGACATAGGGTATTCCTCGCTTTTTTTGCTTTGTTGAAATTATTCCCTACCGCCTCAGCAACAAATCTGAATTAGGTTATACACGTCAGTCAAATTAAGACCGGCAGTCCAGGGGTTAATAATCGAAAAATGAGATATTTAATGTCCTTCAACGTTTAATTTTATAGTCGTGAGAAAGCATAATTAGCTGTAAATATGCAACCTGGACGGGAAAATAGAATAGAGAAATAGAGAGGGAAGTATGGGACATAAATTTCTTCATTTTGTGTTTTCAAACAGTTAGAAATATTAACTTGCCTTATTTATTTATTTTTTGTAATGTTGAACAATTTTTCTACTTAGTTTTTAATAATAGAAAAATCAATTTCAAAATACAATTCATTACCTGCTGATCATCAATAAAAATGGATTTTTATAATAATGCAAATATTTTTAATTTTTTAAATGCAAGTTTGGTAGGACAATAGTGATAAATCAAGGCAAATCATTCTTCTCATTTTGCTGAAATCTGTGATAGTACAATATTTATTAAAATGTAATTTCCTCAAGTTTTTCTAACACATTAAATATTTACAGTACATATACATTTAACGTCTGAATTTAAAAACCATTACAACACCAAATAAAATAAACTAAGACAGACTTGAGCACAGTTAAAAAATAAAATTTATAAAGACAATAAAAAACAATTAAAAATACAATATGTAAACGTTTCGCCAAGCGACACGCAAGGCATCATCAGTACAAAAAAATATCCATTGCATTTCAAACGTCAGAACAAATCAAGAACAGTTACAGTTAGCTATTTTAAAAACAAACAATATCCGCTTGGGACAGAACGAGCATCATTCAAAGCATGCGACCGCAATTCAGTGAACCAAGCCTCAAGGAGCAATCTACCATGGTAGTTGTTGCAACCAGATTTTAAAATACTGGCGTTCGCAATGAGCGGAATGTGATTCGTTTGAAGTGAATGCTGGATAATTCTTGAATTCAAATTACTCTTTTTTAAAGCACCAGTATGTTCTTTTAGGCGAATTTCCAATGATCTACCAGTTTCACCAATATAAACACTATTGCAATCTTTACAAGGAATAATATAAACAACACCGGGTAATTTAGACTTATCATATTGAAATTTATGCTTATTGAAAAAGGAACACAATTTATTAATAGGTTTAAAAGAAACCCCAATATTGAATGATTTTAGAATGCCAGAAATTTTTTCAGAAATGTTCTTATAATAAGGGATACAGATAAAGGAGCTAGGTTTACTACGTTGAAAAGGGGGGGGAGTAGAATTTACAAAATTTAAAGTATTTTTAAAGATTTTTTTTAACAAGACCAATAGGGTAGCTATTATTAACCAAATCACGATAAATTTTACATTTCTCTATTTCAAAATCATTATTGGAACTGCAATATTTTATGGCTCTGAAGGCTAAAGTCTTAATAACGGTTATTTTATGGCTGAAAGGGCATATTGAATTGAAATTAGTATACTGACCAGTAGAAGTAGGTTTTCTGTAAACAGTAGTGGTGACAGATTGCACTTCTTAAACCTCTTACTTTGAACTGCAATTACAGTCTTAATTCACCTTACAAATTTCTTGATGATTTACAGAGTTTTGTATTCCCTATTGGTTACATCATGGCTTCTCTCGATGTTGTTTCGCTGTTTACTTCAATCCCTTTTGATCTTGTCTGTAAAGTTATTAAAGATATCTGGCCTATTCCTACACACCCTACTGATTTTAATGTCGAAGAGATTGTTGAATTGGTTAAATTTTTGTTTGACCTCAAACTGTTTTGTATTTAATAACTGCTTTTATAGTCAAATTTCTGGTACCGCTATGGGATCCCCCCTCTCTGTTGTAATTGCTGAACTTGTAATGCAGAATATTGAAAATATTATTAATTCTGAACTTGGTCCACGTATTCTTTTTTGGAGACGTTATGTCGACGATATTTTTTTGATAGTGAAAGAAGCAGACTTAAATGATATTCTCACGATTTCTAACTCTATTGGTAACCCTATTAAGTTTACTGTTGAAATAGAAAATAATGCTGAATTACCATTTCTCGACATTCTAATCCGCAGACTCACGACTGATTATCTCTCAATCTGTCACCACTACTGTTTACAGAAAACCTACTTCTACTGGTCAGTATACTAATTTCAATTCAATATGCCCTTTCAGCCATAAAATAACCGTTATTAAGACTTTAGCCTTCAGAGCCATAAAATATTGCAGTTCCAGTAATGATTTTGAAATAGAGAAATGTAAAATTTATCGTGATTTGGTTAATAATAGCTACCCTATTGGTCTTGTTAAAAAAATCTTTAAAAATACTTTAAATTTTGTAAATTCTACTCCCCCCCCCCTTTTCAACGTAGTAAACCTAGCTCCTTTATCTGTATCCCTTATTATAAGAACATTTCTGAAAAAATTTCTGGCATTCTAAAATCATTCAATATTGGGGTTTCTTTTAAGCCTATTAATAAATTGAGTTCCTTTTTCAATAAGCATAAATTTCAATATAAGTCTAAATTACCCGGTGTTGTTTATATTATTCCTTGTAAAGATTGCAATAGTGTTTATATTGGTGAAACTGGTACATCATTGGAAATTCGCCTAAAAGAACACACTGGTGCTTTAAAAAAGAGTAATTTGAATTCAAAAATTGTCCAGCATTCACTTCAAACGAACCACATTCCGCTCATTGCGAACGCCAGTATTTTGAAATCTGGTTGCAACAACTACCATGGTAGATTGCTCCTTGAGGCTTGGTTCACTGAATTGCGGTCGCATGCTTTGAATGATGCTCGTTCTGTCCCTAGCGAATAATGTTTTTTTTTTTTTAAATAGCTAACTGTAACTGTTCTTGATTTGTTTTGACGTTTGAAATGCAATGGATATTTTTTGTACTGATGATGCCTTGCGTGTCGCTTGGCGAAACGTTTACATATTGTATTTTTAATTGTTTTTTATTGACTTTATAAATTTTATTTTTTAACTGTGCTCAAGTCTGTCTTAGTTTATTTTATTTGGTGTTTTAACATTAAATATTGTTTGATCTCCTGATGGCCGGGTGAGGGATCCCATACTTGATGGAGGAGTAAGACAAAACTTTGAACTTTAAAATTGTTTTGAAATTAAAAATAAATAAATATTTTTAATTTATCTCTTTTTTCAATGTTTCAGATAAGACCAAACATTTTAATCTGAAATACGGATAGAATTAAGGCATAAAATTATCAATCCTGTTTACTATTTCATTTTACTAAAAATCTTCGAAATACATATGAGAATAAAAAAAGAGCATATAAACACACGCTGTATAAAATAATAAAGAATAATACCATATTTTGCTTTAAGAATTTCTTAAAATTCTGTCTATTAATCTGTCAATTAATCAAAACAGAAAATCATATTAAAAATGGTTAAGAAACTCAAGAAATTATGTTACGAATGTACTTATCAGAAAAATATTTAAAATTATTTAGAATAACAAAAATGTATTTATCGGATAACCTTTATAGAAGTTAAACGTAAGTTATATATATTTATATGTATATATATACGAGTCAGTGGCGTGGCGTCCGGTCATCGCTGGATGCGGCGATGACCAAGCAATATTTTAAAACTTTTAATAAGCTTTTAAAACTCTACGATCCAGTTTTAGCAGAACATTTGGAGTTCATGTATAAGTGAAGGTAAGATTTAAAGTTTCTTTTTTGAACATTCAACCATTGAATTTTAGAGTTAATAATTTTTCACCACAAACTTAATTAATTGCGATGACCACCGAAACTTTTCACGCCACGCCACTGATACGAGTATATATATAAACTGACAAATACATTATATAGAACGCTTACGTTTATTCTAGGTATTTCATAAAATATAAAATGTATTGCACATTAAGAATAGCAGATCCTTAGAAGTAAAAATTTCGTTACTTGTTCAATACCCAATTATATTAAAATCGTAAGAAATGCAAATTTATTGAAAATCGTAGTTCAAAATCTATTTCTGTTTGATCTTGTATAATAGAACATTTTAAGATTAATAAATTAAAAAATAAAAAAATCATTTTTTTTTCATAAGAGTTTTCGCATTTTGCAAAAGCATTTTATTCGATATGAAAATTCAAATGTTCTGTCATTGAATGATTACTTTCGATTTCATCCAAGATAAACGGTTTTTATAGATTTTTTAAAAAGAAAAGTTTTTCATCGTTTAAATATCGAAAGTATTAAACCGTCGCTATATGTTATACTTAACAGCCAAAAAAATATTAAAATGAACAAACGAAAAAAAAACAAACAAACAAAAAAAAAAACATTTTCCATATTGAAGATTGTGAGAGTTGTTGTGGTGCTATTTTTTCTTAAAGCTGTTCTCAAATCCATTGCTCAAAAACGCAAAACTTTGTGACACATTTTTAAACGTAAACGCATAAAATTGGCAGACCTGACTATTGATTGGATTTGGAATCGTAATGAGTATTCCATTTTTTAATAAATAAATTAGTTATTTAGAAGCAATTTTGGTTGATTGATGATCGATTTTTCTCCTTTCTTGCGTTGCAATTGTGGCAATTGGGTTTGAAACGTCAAATTTGGCACTATTTTGTGAATGTTCTTTTGCCTTTTCCAAAAAATGGAAAACGTAATTCGATTAGAAAGCTTCGGAATAAAAACACCTGCCAATTTCATATGTTTTCAAAGAAAAATAAATGTAGATATGTGTCAGAAAGTAAGCGCTTTGGATTTAAGAACAGATATAACATAACCTTTTAGAACCGAAAAAAAGCATTGTGGAAGTTTAATGTGTCGATCGCGACATACTTCATGACATGGGTAATAGACATCGGAGCGAAAAACAGAAAAGTTTCCGAATCAAATCGTAATCGTGCGAAAAAGTTGTTACTCGTCAATTTTAAAACAGAGGATTTTTTTTTTTTTTTTTTTTTTTTTTTTTTTTTTTGAAATCGGAAAATATTTTCCGTTCGCGCATCGTGTTCAAATTTTTCGAATTTGAATAGACATTGAACAGATAAACGAAAAATCACAAAAAATGTAAATTTTATCCAATCAAACTCATTTTTTGTAAATAGCATGTCCTTGAGGTGTAAAAAGAAGAATAAAACACCAAATACCCGTCCTCTATCTCCTTCCAACCCCCTCAAGGGGATGGAAATGGCCAATTTTCGTAGAAGTAACCCAAATTACAGGAGGTGTAAATATTGGCCAATCGGCCTTGAGGCTAAAAACGAAAAAAGTGCCCCCGTCCTTTTCTCCGTATGGGTACGAGAGGTCCAAATGGTAGCTCTTGGCTATAGGTGCAGATTTACGGTCGCCAGTCGCCACGTGGCGACTAACTTTCAGTGTCTTAGTCGCCAGAGATCAATTTCCAGTGTTCCCAAACTCCTTCGCGGAATTCTGATTTTTTTTCTTTTGAAAATAGAAAAGCACCTGATATTTTCACTGCCTGAGATCAAGTATAACCTTGAAAAAGAGCCAGGGAATTTTTGTGATCTCAGTGACCGTCATGAACGCTGCCCCTGTGATGTAATGCTTTCTTATCGAACATTATGTTCGAATATAATTCTCTGCATATCCGCTCCACTAGAAAGCTTAGCAGCTGCGAAGGTGATGAGCTCGATAATGGTAAAGCTTCTCCTTTGGACTCCAGCGAAAACAAGCATTTCTTCGAGGGTTTCATCCGAAATCCAAGAGTTGAAATAAATACTTCTTTACTGCAGATCGACTCACGAGATAGTCCAAAGTTTCCGATGCGATGGAAATTATTTAAGGGTTTTGAATCATGGAGTCGCGAGGATAGAGGATTCCGAACTCTGAAGAAAAAAGAAACTCACACGCAAAAATAGTTAACGTGAGGTATATTATTGCTGTGTAAATGTTTTCTGCAAGTGCGGGATTTTCATAGAAGGAATTTTTATCATAAGTTTTGGGAATTTAGCCCCTCTGTAATTTAACTTATCACTATCTTATTCCATCTAGATCTAGAGTGTAAAGTCCTGCATCGGGTCGGGTTCGGGCTGCATTTTTTAGTTTTACATTATAACTTTTTTAATATCAAAGTTTCAAGAATTTCAGGATTAAATTAAATATGCACATTTATTGTATCTTGTCTGTGTTTTGTTGTACATGTGTATTTATTAATTAAATTATTTTTCATTTTGAATTCCTGACTTTTTTGTTTTAAGTCTCTTTCACATAAACACCATTGTTTTATGAGTTTGTTTCACAATGTGGCCACTAGATTTTGGTTAGGAGCCAAAGTGGGGACTGGATTTTGGGGGTTTAGGCGCCACTGGCTCCCTAAAAAATTTGGGAATCTGTACCTATACTCTTAGCCCCACATTCTAAGGACGACTCAGGACTCATCACAGGAATGTCGCTGCACCGCCAGTCCCACTCACACCCTACCCAAACAACCAACCAAAATGTGGGACGTGGAGAATTATCAAGATCCATATGCAGATTCAAATGCTGCAAATTCTGATTCAGTGCCAAATTTTAGCATGGTAGCACGAGAAGCAAGGGTGGCTCTTTTGAGACTATCATGTCGCTCATGCCCATAAGCGTTAGAGAAGGCCTGTGTTATCAGTTTGACACTGCGCTCTCTACGGCTTTCGTAAGACATGGTATTTCTACTAGATTCAATGGAAGAGTTCTCTTTCAAAACTAGAAATCAAGTCTGCAATTTCAGTTGAAGAAATGTTTACCAAAGGAGGGGGACAGGTAATCTTGCCTTCAGACCAATTTATGATTTCATAATAATCACTGGCCTCAAAATTTATAGACGGAACTAAAAAAATTCTGGCGGATTTGCTCTTTGTGGGAGTGTCTTTGTATTGCAGTACCCGCCAAAATCTCAGATCTGAAAGGTGCTACATATCATCCACTACCATTGAAAGAAGAAGGTTTTCTGGATGGGCAAAAAAGCATTTGCTTGAAATACCTACTTTATCAATTCTTAGACTTTTTCAGGTAATATTCTGCATTTCTTGATACATTCAAAAATTTGTAGAAATCCCTCAACTATTGAAGATCTTGTCTTAATTTCGTACCATATATCATAATATACCACTGTTATAATGTACGCGACAATGCTGATAAAATTTTCCAGTGCTGTTTCCAATGGGATATACAATACAGTCCCAGTATCTTGTTTGCTGACATTAACCACCAAGAATGAGATATTGCTCCTTGAGCATGATTCGCCTGGTCTGAGGAAGAACACACAGTAACAATGGAAATGGCAATATTGTGCAGGTATCTCTTATCTTTACTGAGGATTTATGAGTCAATGTGTAGAATTTGGCATTCAATTCTCTTAAAAGCAACTACAGGCAAAGACTCGCAACCAGCCAGCTGTTTTCAAAATTCCAAGAAATGCGGAAGAAGGTCATTCAAACAATTTTTTTTTCTTTGCCCATCCAAAACACCTTCTCCTTTCAATGGTAGTGGATGATAGGTAGCAAGTTCAAGAGCAGCGTCTTCCGTGAGTACTGAAATCCAAGGCATTTCCACAAAGGGAAATGTTGGAAATCGTTTAGTTCCGGCCATGAATTTTGATGCCAATGATTATTACGATATCATAAATTGGTCTGAAACCAAGATTATCTGTCCACCTCTTACGGTAAATGTTTCTCCTGCTGATGTTGCAGACGTGATTCCCAATTGGGAAAAGCCAACTCTCCCTTTGAATCTGGCAGACATACAATGTCATGCGCAAGCTGTAGAGCGCAATGTCAAGCTGGTAACAAAGGGATCCTCACAGGTTTATGCGCATGAACGAGGTGATGTTTTCACAAGAGCCACCGTCGCTTCTCGTTATACCATGCAAAAACTTGACACTAAATCAGTATTCGCAGTTCCCGAATCTGAATGTGGATTTGGATAAGTCTATACTACGATATTTTGGTTAATTGGTTTGGTAGATTGCATGTGTGACTCCGTCTGAACCCACCATCCCGTGGTAAGTTCTGAACCGTCCTTTGAAGGACGGGCCAAGAATTTCACAATTTCGATTTCTCGTACTCCTCCGAGCACAAGCACGGGAGTATTGTTTTCGACTTTTAGCCTCAAGTTTGCCTTATATATAAAAAAGTCAGGTAGATTGGTCAATATTTACACCTCCTGTAATTCGGGTTAATTATACGAAAATTGACCATTTTTACACCCTCGAGGGAGTTGGAAGGGTTTAAAGGAGCGGTATGTTGTATTTTTATCTCCATTCTACACCTTACGACCATTTTACACCTTACAAAAAATAGTTCGATTAGACAAAATTTACATTTTTTACGAATTTCCTTATATCTGTTCAATTTTTGTTCAAATTTGAAAACTTTGAACGCGATGCGCGAACGGAAGATATTGTCCGAATTCAAAACTTTTTTTCACTTCACCGCGTCACTTTTCCGCAATATTACAATTCGATTCGCAAACTTCTTTTTTGGCTCCGGTCTAATGGGTAATCTCTGAACACAATTTATCACTTTACGCGGAGTCATGCACGCACACACGCACACGTACAGAGACACTCAAAATATAGGATCTTTAAAAATATATTTTTTTTTTTCTGTTCTCTTAAGTATTATCAGGCTTTTATATTACTGAGTTTGTAATTATTTTGGGATACGTAAATTTTAGTTCTCAAGTGTTTCTTTCCATGTATGATTGCTGTGTAAGTGATTTATAACGTTTCTTCAATAGGCACTTTCTTCCTTTCCATGTGTTTGATAGATTTCTGTAAATGTGGGAATTAATGAGCTAGATTTGCATCTACCATATCTTGTATCATGCAATCGAATTTGGTGACAATTATGAAAATTATCTCTTGATAAAGAGTTTCTTGGTCTTTTTCAAAAATACATTTTCCATTTTCAGATTTTTCTGCATCTTTTCTTTGTTTACAACTTTAATAAAATGAATAAAATTTACGTTTTCTGTAAGCTCGTATTTAGTTGAATTGTAAAAAATATTTTATACCTTCTAGACGCTTGTTCAAGAAATTTGTATTTTTATTTATTTATTTTTATTTTTATTTTTTTTTTTTTTAAGCGAGAATATTTTTAATTTTATTGGTAACATTTGTTTAATGCTTTCATATTACTTCTTTTTTTGTTGTAGCATCAGTGTATTTTTATCTACAAATTTATTGTGATTATGATTTTACAAGTGCTTTATCGGGATATTACAATAAATTTATAAGCTGTTTATGTATTTACTCACCATTTTCTGGAGACCGCTACGTTTATATCTACAAGATTTGGCAGTAAGAATCACTTTTTAAGGAATTATTGAAGCGATTTTGTTCCCTTTTTAACAGATTCTCCATTAACTAAACTATAAATTGATCAATGGATTTTACCCATCTGACGTCAGCCGCGGGTAAGCAGAAGAAAAACACCAATAGGCGTGAAGAACATTTTAACACTTCCAATAAACATTCGTCCAATAAACATTATTTTTCGGAGGGTTTTTCCCCCGCAGAGGCGTGACTATTGCCATTCGTGGGTAAAGTCCATTGGCAAGATATAAAATAAATGCAATAGTTTCGCAGGTACACAAGAAAAACCAAATCGCATTTAAATAAACTGAAATCCGTGTAGCGTTTTTTTTTAAATATCTGGAACCATTTCAAATCTTTTGTAACAGTTTTCGCAGTAGCTAATCTATAAATTAATTGTTGTACATAAATAAAAAATAAAAAGTACAAGCATTGATTTAAAAATCCTCTCAATTTAAAAAAAAAGAACTCTATGATTTTGTTTTCTAAATTAACATATCTTTTGCATTTCTTTTAAAAAAAGTATTGGTTAACTATGATTTTATAATTTAACTATTTTCAAAACTATTTCAAAATACATAGGAATCACCTTACTATTTCGCGAGGGGAAAATACTTTAATATCGGTTTTTGTACATATAACGTAGCAACTATTGTCTGCCCCTTTAAAAAAAATTAAGCGTATCAGCAAAGGAAATTTTAAAGGAATAATCTGCTGCGTTTACAAGATAATTATTACGTTACCAGATTAATTCATTTAACACTCTGATTCTGATTAACTATTTGATTTATTACTATAAGAAGCTATGCGAAAACACTGTATTAATTAATTTAAGTACGATTAAGTAATTTAAGTATGCATAATTATGTACATTACCAATAACTAAAATAATAATAGCATTATGTCTAGACTATGAATAATCATATCCTCTTAACACTTCCCTCTGGAACACTTGACACTTCTATTGTAATGTCACGGAGAAATATTGCAATAAAGTAATTGGATCAATTGCAAAATTCAAAAGCATACATCTAGATTAAAATCTTTATATATTTATTCAGTGATAAAGAAAGATCATAAAGCTAATCCAAATAATCAGTTAAAAAAGAATAAATAAAAAATAATGAATAAAATGAATGAATCTTTTGTTCATTGATTGCTTTTTTTATTCGATAAAAAATAATCAATTTTTTGAAGGTGCGATTCCTTTATTAAAAATATTGTATAAATAGCTCTTACGTTATGGAAAATTTTACCACTATTTTCTAATAGATATGTCTTTTTTTAATGATAGACTTTTTGAGATTAAATATGGTGAAAATTACAAATTAACGAAAATAATATTGGTGGTAATATTTTGCATAATTTGTAAGTCCCTAATAATAATTTGAAATGAAATATTAATTCCTTTACAATTTTTTATTATAACATATTTATTATTGCCTTTATTATGACTCAGATTGTTTTTTTATATATTTAATGCAAGAATACGTTTTTTAATGTATTTTTAATGTACTTTACCATCATTAATCGTTTTCAATCCACTGTTGGATTCCCCCCCCCCCCCCCCCTTCATACTTTTCTATTATTTCTGGCCCATTGCTGTAGTCATCTGATTTACACAAGCCACTTTTCTGATTTCGTCTCTACATCCTACTTGAGGTCGTCTTCTTGGTTGTTTTACATTTCTGGTATACCACTTAGGGTGTTTGCACTCCATCTATTGTTTTGTCATGTTGCAGATATGCCCTGCCTGTTTACATTTTAGCCGTTTACTTCTCTCGATCATGTTACAAACTTTTGTCTGACTTCTTATACAGGTTCTCTTTCTGTTTCTTCTAGATGTACGTAGCATGCATCTTTCTTTGCTTCGCTGTGTTGTTTGTGTTCATGGTACATCCATTTTGTTACCGTCCATGTTCTAGCTTCATAAGTTAGTGCTGTCACAACCTTTCAACGTGTCAACACCTTTCTTTTCAGGTAAGAGGGATGTTACTTTACAGAATAATATTTTTCTTCACTAAAATACAACATCTATTTCTTATTCTGATATTATCCGATGATATTTCATGCTCAAAGAACACATAAATATGCACTTTAATCTCAATGTTGCTTGTTGCTGTAAACGATATTTTTTTGTGCAAATCAATTGATCACCACTTTAGTCATTTCCAAATTCATTTTTAATGCCACATCAATGCTTCTTTCAAATATTATAACGTATTTTCCAATTCCTGATCATTACTGAAATTTAAAATCTTATCGGTAAACCGGAAATGACTTAGATGTTTCCTATTTATTATCATCCATTTATTGGGTGCTAAGCAGATCTCACCTAGGAAAGCCTTCAATTCTGTTCAACTGTTCACCGATACAGCTTCTTGAAAAATATTCCTATGACAGCAGTAATAAGCTTAGAAGCCATGGTGCCTGTTTATATTACACCTCTTCCAAGCATGATCTTTGGTTTTCCTTTATCCAAACAGATAATTGCAGTTGCATTCTTGTAAATCTTCTTTATTGCCGAAACGTCAGTGAAGGCTTACTGTGGAGACACGAAAAGTTTTGATTTCCGTTTGTCTGTTTGTCTGTCTGTCTGTCTGTCTGTTCCGCGATAACTGCAGCAAAAAGCACCCGATCAGCTTGAAATTAATTGGGCATATTCGTGAGATACACGGACGTAGCTGTATAGTTTTTGGTTAAATTTGGTTCATTCGTTCGGAAAATATGGAAGATTTTATTTTTCTTTATAATGCTTTTCTACGGCAATTCAGACGATTTTCAAATTTCGATTAGTTGAAAGAAAATGGCACGTTTGATTAATGGATTTAAATGTCAAATTATGGATACTAAAATTCCAAATAAGAGTTTTAAATTATTCCTATTATATTGAAGTTTTATCAATATATCTATCAGATTTTTTTATTTACGTGTATAATGTTTTGAGGACATTTATACATGTATTCCAATAATATAAAGAATTTTTAAATTAATTTTCTTGTTTTACATGATACATATTTCTTTTTTTTTTCCTTTTCTTCGTTGCCTAGCGACTGTTATTCGTAGCCTATCATTGCGTCAAATATGAATGAAGTTAGTAAATTACGTTAATTTTGTTGCAGGTACTATTAAAAGGCTATCACAAAAAGTATTTTATCACGCCAAATCGATGCAATTTATGCAATTAACATTGGACACGATAATGAATTATTTTCCACTAGATTTATAGATCTCCAGATATGCCTATTTTGGGGGGCTTTTAATATGTTATTGCTATCGCATGGATTAGGATGTTTAAACTAATGTTTAACCATGCTATAAGTGAAAAAAAAGTACAGTTAAAGGCATGTAAATCCTTTTTAACACTTTCCAACATGGATGAAAAGTATTTATGACTTCAGTTTTTCTATCTGTCGCCTGCCGTGTTTCTCTACGTGCACTAACTCGCGTAAATATAGTCGGGATTACATGTTATTGATATACGTTATTGAGGTTTGCCAAAGTATGTTTGGTATTAAAAATGAAGAGTGTAGCATTCATAGCTTAATTACAGGGGCATTCAAAACTATTCCGTTACATTATAGTCTTTGGGAAAAATCGTCTGCGGTGTATTTTAATAATGTTACACAATTTTAAACGTAATGAAATTTATATACTTTATTAAGGTGCACTAGAACCTGGTTACTATAAAATATGTTATGTGTAGCACTTACAGCATGCGTACAGGGAATTCAAAAGTATTCATAATTTTACAATCTTTGAAGAAAATCCTTTTGTGGCGTTTTTTAATGATGTTACTCTGTTACAAAATAATAAAATTGATATGTATTTTTGAAACATTTTTGTAGTATATGGGGTGCAAAGCATACGTTTTTTTCAGGGTCACACAAAAGTGGTCGATTAAAATGTGGTCTACGGGGGAAAAAAAACTCTTCACAGCTTATTTTAACACATTAGCGACGGGAAACGAGAATTCTCGTTTTTATTCAGAATACATCATTGGCTAAGGGAGTGACTTCTACCTTACAGAAAAGACATTTATATTGTGTTGTCCATATTTTTTATAGATTGTAAGACATTATATATTACATCCGTACATTGAAAGATATTTACTGCTGCATAAACATGAAAAACATATCTCAGAAACCAATTTCCGAGACACTTTCAGAAGAGGGAGGAGCTTCTACTGTTTTTAAACCCAGATTTAATTAAATTGCCTGTCGTCAGTGTGTTAATTGTGTTGCACTAATTCAAACATTATGAAATTAAATTACATTACTGTGGTTGACTACAAGAAGCTTGAATATGATTTGTATCGTATTTATCGTTCATTTATAGGGTCACATAAAAAATTTCGGATGCAGTTCTGGTCTATTAGGGATGATTGCTGAAGAGCATTTTCGATTATGGTGTGCGTTTTAACGTTAAGTAAATTTGTGCTTAATAAGTAGTGCTTAAATATTGTATAGACCATGTACAGGGATACACAAATGAATTCGCAAGTATAAATGAAAATGAGCGCGAATTGCTTCAGTGTGTTTTTTTTTTTTCTTTTTGAGTTATGTATTTCCCAGCCCAATTACATTCAGTATACTAACAAATGTTTGCAGAATTTAAATAGAACCATATACAGGACTCCGCAGAAACTGGATATATGGTACACACCATGCATACTAATCCCCGGAAATGTGATATGAGCAGTTTTAAGAGGGTTTTTCGTCTGCATTAAATTTAAATGTTATAGACGACGCGTAAAAATCTTCACGTAATATACAGGGCTGTAGAAAAGAATTCATGTACGTTCCCGTCTATTGGTAGAATTTACTAAAGGACATTAACACAATTAATTGATAATTACAAATGTAAATTAAATTATACTACGAAGGGGTTCAGGGGGGTAGAGCTTCCCTGAAGAAATCTACTTTATTATCTAAAAATTACCAGAATAAGTAGCTCATGAGATTTTCAGAATACCATTACATAACAAGGGGTTTAATTTAACGCTTCTAATGTCAGAAACCTTCGAAATATTTTTTCGTTTTATAAATGTTTATGTAATTTCAAAACTTTAAATTTCGTTTTTTGTAGAAAGATTAATATTACTCAAAGGGTGCTAAACACAATGAATTGTAGAGCTGACGTTGAGGCTCCTGATCTGCAGATTTACTAGTTGCCGAAACGTCAGTGAAGGCTTACTGTGGAGACACGAAAAGTTTTGATTTCCGTTTGTCTGTCTGTCTGTCTGTCTGTCTGTCTGTCTGTCTGTCCGTCTGTTCCGCGATAACTGCCGCAAAAAGCATCCGATCGGCTTGAAATTCCCTGGTCATGTTGATGAGCTCCCCGGATTTAGCTGTATAGTTTTGGGTTAAATTTGGTTCATTCGTTCGGAATATACAGAACATTTTATTTTGTGATATAATGCTTTTCTATGGGAAGTCAGACGATTTTCAAATTTTCATTTGTTGAAAGAAATCGTTCATATGAATAATAGATTTAAATGATAAATTTTGGATGCTGAAATTTTTAAATAAGAGTATTAAATTATTCTTATTAGTTTGCAATTTTGTCAAAACATTTGTCAGAGCTTTTAAATTAGGTGTATAACTTATGATAGAATTTTATACATGTGTTCGAATAATATAAAACATTTTATTTTATGAATTTACTTATATTTCATTTTTTCTTTTAACCGTTGCGTAGCAACAACATCTCATCTAAAAATATCATAAATGTGAAAGTATGTATGGTTTTTTGAAGTCAAATCAAAGCAAAAGGAATGAATTAATGAATGCCTTTGTATAGATATTTGCATATAGATTTATTTAAACGCAGAAATGAAAATAGTATTTATATACTATATAGAATAATATTTTCATTTATTTATTCAACTATTTGATTATAAATGAAAAAGTTCGTTATTTTCATACAGAATAAACTGACATTATTCTGTTAAATTTTATAAACTTTATTGTTGCCAAAAAAAAAAAAAAAATGAATAACAATTTCTCCCAAAGAGTTAATTTTAATTTGTAAGATTTTCACGTGCAAAAGAAAAATGGAATAAGCAAATAAAAAATAAAAAAAAGAATATATAGGACAGGAATGAATACATATAAACATTTCACACCAAATACCACCTAAAATAGTTTTTGTAGCAGAATTTTCCCAGCACTACGAAGAAAGATTCCTCGATTTACACGATTTTACTTGGCCTTCCTTTTCTCATTCTTTGCGATTTCATTTTCGCAATTGCGTGCATTAATTGACACAAAATTTTACATTTTTATGACTGAGATATATGTAAGGCCATACAAATAAGAAATTCCGTATTGTCTCCTATAAAATGTGATAAAGTGTTGGTTAATATGTTTTTATTAAGAGGAGCAGAGCTGCCAAGCCTCCGGCGTTCTGGATACCAGTATTTTAATACAGAAAATGTTACTTTATTTAATTGAAACATTTGCGCGATTTAAAAGAACATTTTCTCTAAGATAATAGTGATGTGCAAAAAGCTTGAGACTTGGTATGTCTGGTGGGGAGTGAAATGTTTTACTTAATGCATTTATCTCTATTTTAATGCTACGTGAACAACGTCCGTGTAACAGCTTGTAGAGTGTAAAATAAATTAAATTATTAAAATAATCCTTATTACGAAAAATGAAACAGAAAGTCTGGCTAAGGGAAATGAAATGTTAGTTAACCTTTCGTAATTTGACCTGAACATAGGTTTGCGTCAAATTTCAACGGTATTTGTAACATCCCGATTTTAAATTAAATGTAGATACTATTAAAAGAAAATCACAAAAAATACTTAAAGGCGCCAAATCATGTTTATCTATTTAACGATGATGAATTATTAACTGTTAGGTTTAGAAGCCCCCCTACTTTAGGGTGATTTTAGTAAGTTAATGCTATCGAGTACATTTTTTGATATTTAGATTAGATCTTAGATATAAATATTGCAGAATGGTAATCAAAATTATTTTTTTATAAACAAAATTTATAAAGGTATTAGATTTATAAATTAGATGTTTCAGTTTACATTTCCAAAAGTTCTTTATCCATTAGATACAGGTATTTGTGGTTAGCAGGCAAGTAAATACTGCTGTATGGATATTAGGATAACGTAAAATGCTTGACCGAATTATTGCTTATCCTTATACCGGGTGTCCCAAAAAGGACTGACTGATTTTTAAATTCAATAACTTGCAAACGGTGACAGATATTAAAAAAATTCTTGCAGGAGGGTTATGCATAAGGTCAAAAGTTTTATTACAGTGATTTTCAATTTTAGTTCGATTTACAAACAATAGATGGCGCTGTAAGAAATAGTCGCTAAATACAGGCTCGATTTTTGGTCCTTTATCTTGTTCCATGCAGAAAAAGGAGATGGAAATGTATTATCCGGGCCACGAAGTACCAAAAATCGAGCATGAATTTAGCGTCTATTGATCGCAGCGCCATCTATTGTTTGTAATTCGAACTAAAATTAAAAATCACTGTAAAAAAACTTTTGACCTTATGCATAACCCTCCTGCAAGAATTTTTTAAATATCTGTCACCGTTTACAAGTTATTGAATTTTAAAATCAGTCAGTCCTTTTTGGGACACCCGGTAAATCGCAGTGTAAAAAGAAATCTAAGATATAGGGTAATCATTAACTCAATCAGTAGAAAATTACAAATGCAAAATAAATTACACAACGGGGGGTTCAGGGGGGCAGAGCCCCCCTGAAGAAATTTGCTTTATTATATAAAAATTACTAGAATAAGTAGCTCGTGAGAATTTCAGAATATCCTTACATAACAACGTGTTTAATTTAACGCTTTTAATGTCTGAAACCATCGAAATATTTTTTTCCTTTTATAAATGTTTGTGTAATTTAAATAGTTTAAATCTTGTTTTTGTAGAAAGATTAATATTACGCAAAGTTTGATAAAAACAATGAGTTGCAGAGATGACGTTGAGGCTCTTGATCTGCAGATTTACTAGTTGCCGAAACGTCAGTGAAGGCTTACTGTGGAGACACGAAAAGTTTTGGTTTCTGTTAGTCTGTCTGTCTGTTCCGCGATAACTGCCGCAAAAAGCATCCGATCGGCTTGAAATTCACTGGGCATGTTGATGAGGTACCCGGACTTAGCTGTATAGTGTTTGGTTAAATTTGGTTCATTCGTTCGGGAAATATGGAACATTTTATTTTGCTCTATAATGCTTTTCAATGGCAAGTCAGACGATTTTCAGATTTTCATTTGTTGAAAGAAATGACTCATATGAAAAAGGGATTTAAATGGTAAATTTTTGATGCTGAAATTTTTAAATAACATTATTAAATTATTCCAATAAATTATGTCAATATATTTGCGAGATTTTTTTAATTAGGTTTATAATATTGGGGGGAATTTTATGCATGTTTTCCAATAATATAAAGGATTTAGTTTTATCAAATTGACATAATGCATACTTCATTTTTTTCCTTTATTTCTCTGTTGCCTAGCAACGTATTTGGTCCTAATAATATTAGTATAATTGCGTGTATAATGCTTGAGTAAAGCCAACGTCAAAACGGATGAATTAATGCATTTGTATCTTTGCATATAGAAGGATTTAAGCCCAGAAATAAAAATAGGCAATATTTCCTTTATTTTATTTATTTTATTGAAATATTTTGCTTAAAAATACAAAAGTTCATTATTTACATAGAGAATAACGTAACATTTTCCCATAACATTTACCAATATTTCTTGTTGCCAAGAAAATCAAAACCCGGAATAATATTTTCTTTTAAACAATTTTCAATTGAAATATTTTGTCGTGAAACAGGAAAATGAAAAATAAAATTAAGAATAGAAAATTAATATGGCGGCATATTAAAAATAAAAAGAAAACTCTCGAGTATTTCTTAATATAACAAGATGAAAAGTTTTGAGTAAGTACGCATAGCAGGTGAATTAGACGTCATTTATCGAAAACAAAGATGCTGGAATAAAAAGATCTTGGGTAAAATAAAATTAACTATTTTTCACGGCGGAAAGAGATAGATGGAGATGCAGTATGCCGTAAAAACAGTTTGCAATACGATGTGCGTTATCGCTCAGATTTAAATGCTCTCATTCGGCCCAAACAAAACAAGCACGTTAAACAGGGACCAAATTCTTTGACTTCATCCGTTTTTTTTTTTTTTTTTTTTTTTTTTTTTTGTTGTTTTTTTTTTCTTTTAAGCACGTCGTTGTGTTGTGCCGAATGTAGCGGATTTTAGGGTTATATTTTTGGCGTCACTTCAAGATTTATTGTCTGTGTACGGTTACCATGGATATTTTATTTTAAATTTAAATTTTATTAATTTATAAAAAAACTTATGCTTATCCTTATAAATCACAGCGTAAAAAAAATCTAAGATATACTATAACAATCCGCACAATCAATAAAAAATTACGAATGTAAATTTAAATAGTCTACGGGGGGTTCAGGGGGACAGAGCCCCCTGAAGAAATGCAATTTTTGATTGAAAAAGTTACCAGAATAAGTAGCTCATCAGAATTTCAGAACATCAATGTACAACCACTTGTTTAACACTTTTAATTTCTGAAACTTTACGAAGTACCTTGTATGCTCATAAATATTTATGCAATTTGAAAACTTTAAAAAGCGATTTGTAGGAAGTTGAATATATTGCATAATGCAATGAGTGTTAAAAAACAATGACTTGCTAAGATGACGTTGAGGCTCCTGATCTGCAGATTTACTAGTTGCCGAAACGTCAGTGAAGGCTTACTGTGGAGACACGAAAAGTTTTGATTTCCGTTTGTCTGTCTGTCCGTCTGTCTGTCTGTCTGTCTGTCTGTCTGTCTGTTCCGCGATAACTGCCGCAAAAAGCACCCGATCAGCTTGAAATTAATTGGGCATATTCGTGAGATACCCGGACGTAGCTGTATAGTTTTTGGTTAAATTTGGTTCATTCGTTCGAAAAATATGGAAGATTTTATTTTTCTTTATAATGCTTTTCTACGGCAAGTCAGACGATTTTCAAATTTCCATTTGTTGAAAGAAAATGGCACGTTTGATTAATGGATTTAAGTGTCAAATTATGGATACTAAAATTCTAAATTAGGGTTTTAAATTATTCCTATTATATTGAAGTTTTATCAATATATCTATCAGATTTTTTTATTTACGTGTATAATGTTTTGAGGACATTTATACATGTATTCCAATAATATAAAGAATTTTTAAGTTAATTTTCTTGTTTTACATGATACATATTTCTTTTTTTTTTCCGTTTCTTCGTTGCCTAGCGACTGTTATTCGTAGCCTATCATCGCGTCAAATATGAATGAAGTTAGTAAATTACGTTAATTTTGTTGCAGGTACTATTAAAAGGCTATCGGCTTTTAATATGTTATTGCTATCGCATGGATTAGGATGTTTAAACTAATGTTTAACCATGCTATAAGTGAAAAAAAAGTACAGTTAAAGGCATGTAAATCCTTTTTAACATTTTCCAACATGGATGAAAAGTATTTATGACTTCAGTTTTTCTATCTGTCGCCTGCCGTGTTTCTCTACGTGCTCTAACTCGCGTAAATATAGTCGGGATTACATGTAATTGATATACGTTATTGAGGTTTGCCAAAGTATGTTTGGTATTAAAAATGAAGAGTGTAGCATTCATAGCTTAATTACAGGGGCACTCAAAACTATTCCGTTACATTATAGTCTTTGGGAAAAATCGTCTGCGGTGTATTTTAATAATGTTACACAATTTTAAACGTACTGAAATTTATATACCTTATTAAGGTGCACTAGAACCTGGTTACTATAAAATATGTTATGTGTAGCACTTACAGCATGCGTACAGGAAAATCAAAAGTATTTATAATATTACAATCTTTGAAGAAAATCCTTTTGTGGCGTTTTTTAATGATGTTACTCTGTTATAAAATAATAAAATTGATATGTATTTTTGAAACATTTTTGTAGTATATGGGGTGCAAAGCATATGTTTTTTTCAGGGTCACACAAGAGTGGTCGATTAAAATGTGGTCTACGGGGGAAAAAAACTCTTTACAGCTTATTTTAACACATTAGCGACGGGAAACGAGAATTCTCGTTTTTATTCAGAATACATCATTGGCTAAGGGAGTGACTTCTACCTTATAGAAAAGACATTTATATAGTGTTGTCCATATTTTTTATAGATTGTAAGACATTATATATTACATCCGTACATTGAAAGATATTTACTGCTGCATAAACATGAAAAACATGTCTCAGAAACCAATTTCCGAGACACTTTCAGAAAAGGGAGGAGCTTCTACTCTTTTTAAACCCAGATTTAATTAAATTGCCTGTCGTCAGTGTGTTAATTGTGTTGCACTAATTCAAACATTATGAAATTAAATTACATTACTGTGGTTGACTACAAGAAGCTTGAATATGATTTGTATCGTATTTATCGTTCATTTATAGGGTCACATAAAAAATTTCGGATACAGTTCTGGTCTATTAGGGATGATTGCTGAAGAGCATTTTCGATTATGGTGTGCGTTTTAACGTTAAGTAAATTTGTGCTTAATAAGTAGTGCTTAAATATTGTATAGACCATGTACAGGGATACACAAATGAATTCGTAAGTATAAATGAAAATGAGCGCGAATTGCTCCAGTGTGTTTTTTTTTTTACTTGAGTTATGTATTTCCCAGCCCAATTACATTTAGTATACTAACAAATGTTTGCAGAATTTAAATAGAACCATATACAGGACTCCGCAGAAACTGGATATATGGTGCACACTATGCATACTAATACCCGGAAATGTGACATGAGCAGTTTTAAGAGGGTTTTTTGTCTGCATTAAATTTAAATGTTATAGACGACGCGTAAAAATCTTCACGTAATATACAGGGCTGTAGAAAAGAATTCATGTACGTTTCCGTCTATTGGTAGAATTTACTAAAGGACATTAACACAATTAATTGATAATTACAAATGTAAATTAAATTACACTACGAAGGGTTTCGGGGGGGCTCTGCCCCCCTGAAGAAATCTACTTTATTATCTAAAAATTACCAGAATAAGTAGCTCATGAGATTTTCAGAATACCATTACATAACAAGCGCAATTTAACGCTTCTAATGTCAGAAACCTTTGAAATATTTTTTCGTTTTATAAATGTTTATGGAATTTCAAAACTTTAAATTTCTTTTTTTGTAGAAAGATTAATATTACTCAAAGGGTGCTAAACACAATGAATTGTAGAGCTGACGTTGAGGCTCCTGATCTGCAGATTTACTAGTGATATTAATTGCCGAAACGTCAGTGAAGGCTTACTGTGGAGACACGAAAAGTTTTGGTTTCCGTTAGTCTGTCTGTCTTTTAGTCTGTCTGTCTGTTCCGCGATAACTGCCGCAAAAAGCATCCGATCGGCTTGAAATTCCCTGGGCATATTGATGAGCTCCCCGGATTTAGCTGTATAGTTTTGGGTTAAATTTGGTTCATTCGTTCGGAATATACAGAACATTTTATTTTGTGATATAATGCTTTTCTATGGGAAGTCAGACGATTTTCAAATTTTCATTTGTTGAAAGAAATCGCTCATATGAATAATAGATTTAAATGGTAAATTTTGGAAGCTGAAATTTTTAAATAAGAGTATTAAATTATTCTTATTAGTTTGCAATTTTGTCAAAACATTTGTCAGAGCTTTTAAATTAGGTGTATAACTTATGATAGAATTTTATACATGTGTTCGAATAATATAAAACATTTTATTTTATGAATTTACTTATATTTCATTTTTTCTTTTAACCGTTGCGTAGCAACAGCATCTCATCTAAAAATATCATAAATGTGAAAGTATGTGTGGTTTTTTGAAGTCAAATCAAAGCAAAAGGAATGAATTAATGAATGCCTTTGTATAGATATTTGCATATAGATTTATTTAAACGCAGAAATGAAAATAGTATTTATATACTATATAGAATAATATTTTCATTTATTTATTCAACTATTTGATTATAAATGAAAAAGTTCGTTATTTTCATACAGAATAAACTGACATTATTCTGTTAAATTTTATAAACTTTATTGTTGCCAAAAAAAAAAAAAAATGAATAACAATTTCTCCCAAAGAGTTAATTTTAATTTGTAAGATTTTCACGTGCAAAAGAAAAATGGAATAAGCAAATAAAAAATAAAAAAAAGGATATATAGGACAGGAATGAATACATATAAACATTTCACACCAAATACCACCTAAAATAGTTTTTGTAGCAGTATTTTCCCAGCACTACGAAGAAAGATTCCTCGATTTACACGATTTTACTTGGCCTTCCTTTTCTCATTCTTTGCGATTTCATTTTCGCAATTGCGTGCATTAATTGGCACAAAATTTTACATTTTTATGACTGAGATATATGTAAGGCCATACAAATAAGAAATTCCGTATTGTCTCCTATAAAATGTGATAAAGTGTTGGTTAATCATATATGTTTTTATTAAGAGGAGCAGAGTTGCCAAGCCTCCGGCGTTCTGGATACCAGTATTTTAATACAGAAAATGTTACTTTATTTAATTGAAACATTTGCGCGATTTAAAAGAACATTTTCTCTAAGATAATAGTGATGTGCAAAAAGCTTGAGACTTGGTATGTCTGGTGGGGAGTGAAATGTTTTACTTAATGCATTTATCTCTATTTTAATGCTACGTGAACAACGTCCGTGTAACAGCTTGTAGAGTGTAAAATAAATTAAATTATTAAAATAATCCTTATTACGAAAAATGAAACAGAAAGTCCGGCTAAGGGAAATGAAATGTTAGTTAACCTTTCGTAATTTGACCTAAACATAGGTTTGCGTCAAATTTCAACGGTATTTGTAACATCACGATTTTAAATTAAATGTAGATACTATTAAAAGAAAATCACAAAAAATACTTAAAGGCGCCAAATCATGTTTATCTATTTAACGATGATGAATTATTAACTGTTAGGTTTAGAAGCCCCCCTACTTTAGGGTGATTTTAGTAAGTTAATGCTATCGAGTACATTTTTTTATATTTAGATTAGATCTTAGATATAAATATTTCAGAATGGTAATCAAAATTATTTTTTTATAAACAAAATTTATAAAGGTATTAGATTTCTAAATTAGATGTTTCAGTTTACATTTCCAAAAGTTCTTTATCCATTAGATACAGGTATTTGTGGTTAGCAGGCAAGTAAATACTGCTGTATGGATATTAGGATAACGTAAAATGCTTGGCCGAATTATTGCTTATCCTTATAAATCGCAGTGTAAAAAGAAATCTAAGATATAGGGTAATCATTAACTCAATCAGTAGAAAATTACAAATGCAAAATAAATTACACAACGGGGGGTTCAGGGGGGCAGAGCCCCCTGAAGAAATTTGCTTTATTATATAAAAATTACTAGAATAAGTAGCTCGTGAGAATTTCAGAATATCCTTACATAACAACGTGTTTAATTTAACGCTTTTAATGTCTAAAACCATCGAAATATTTTTTTCCTTTTATAAATGTTTGTGTAATTTAAATAGTTTAAATTTTGTTTTTGTAGAAAGATTAATATTACGCAAAGTTTGATAAAAACAATGAGTTGCAGAGATGACGTTGAGGCTCTTGATCTGCAGATTTACTAGTTGCCGAAACGTCAGTGAAGGCTTACTGTGGAGACACGAAAAGTTTTGATTTCCGTTTGTCTGTCTGTCTGTCTGTTCCGCGATAACTGCCGCAAAAAGCATCCGATCGGCTTGAAATTAATTGGGCATGTTGATGAGGTACTCGGACTTAGCTGTATAGTTTTTGGTTAAATTTGGTTCATTCGTTCGGGAAATATAGAACATTTTATTTTGCTCTGTAATGCTTGTCTATGGCAAGTCAGACGATTTTCAAATTTTCATTTGTTGAAAGAAATGGCTCATATAAAAAATGGATTTAAATGGTAAATTTTGGATGCTGAAATTTTTAAATAAGATTATTAAATTATTCCAATTAGTTTGAAATTATGTCAATATATTTGCGAGATTTTTTAAATTAGGTTTATAATTTTTGGGGGAACTTTATGCATGTTTTCCAATAATATAAAGCATTTTGTTTTATCATTTTGACATAATACATATTTCATTTTTTACCTTTTCTTTCATCAGTTGCCTAGCAACGAATTTGGTCTTAATAATATTAGTATAAATGCGTCTATAATGTTTCAGTAAAGCCAACGTCAAAACGGATGAATTAATGCATTTGTATTTTAGCATATAGATGAATTTTAGCCCCAGAAATAAAAATAGGCAATATTTTATTTATTTTATTCAAATATTTTGCTTAAAAATACAAAAGTTCATTATTTTTATAGAGAATAATGTGACATTTTTTCATAAAATTTATCAATGTTTCTTTAATCGTTGCCAAGAAAATCAAAACCCTGAATAATATTTTCTCTTAAACAATTTTCAATTGAAAGATTTTGACGTGAAGCAGGAAAATGAAAAAAAAAAAAAAAAATTAAGAATAAAAAAATTAATATGGCGACATATTAGGAATAAAAAGAAAACTCTCAAGTATTTCTTAATATAACAAGATGAAAGGTTTTGAGTAAGTACGAATAGCAGATGAATCAGACGTCATTTATATATATATATAAAAAAAAAAAGATGTTGGAATAAAAAGACCATGGCTAAAATAAAATGAACTGTTATTTACGGAGGAAAGAGATAGATGGAGATGCAGTATGCCGTAAAAACAGTTTGCAATATGATGTGCGTTATCGCCCAGATTTAAATGCCATTATTTGGCCCAAACAAAACAAGCACGTGGAACAGGGACCGAATTCTTTGACTTCCTCCGTGCCTTTTTTCTGTAAAATGAAAATGATCTGCTTATATTTAAGCATTCTAAAGTAGCATTTCATCGTATTATGAATTACAAACTGTATTACTAAAAATATTTTTCTTTTCTTTCTTTCTTTTTTTAAGCACACCGTTGTGTTTCGGTCGAATGTAGCGGATTTTAAGGTTACATTTTTTGGCGTCACTTCAAGATTTATTGTTTGCGTACGGTTAACATGAGGATTTTATTTTAAATTTTAAAGTTATTAATTTATATATATAAAAAAAAACTTATGCTTATCCTTATAAATCACAGCGTAAAAAAAAAAAAAAAAAAAAAAAAAAAAAAAATCTATGATATACTATAACCATCCGCACAATCAATAAAAAATTACGAATGTAAACTTAAATAAACTACGGGGGGTTCAGGGGGGCACAGCCCCCCTGAAGAAATGCAATTTTTGATTTAAAAAGTTACCAGAATTAGCAGCTCATCAGAACTTCAGAACATCAGTGTATAACCACTTGTTTAACACATTTAATTTCTGAAACTTTACGAAGTATTTTGTATTCTTATAAATATTTATGTAACTAGGGGGCTCGGCCCCCTACGAGCTACGCTCGCCAACCCCCGTCCAGACACCGTAGATTCTAAATGCACGCTAATTTGATCGGCTTTAAAAAGATTTCGAAAGATTGAATTATAATTTAAAAAACAGTGGCGATATCTCTATAAACGGATTTCTATTCATTTCTGTTTGATTGGGGAATTTTAACGCCAAATCCGTTGCGGTACTACTTGATTATCCCGTCGACCAATTTCGCCAAATTATACAAATTGACATAATTTTTATTTTAAATAACGAAAAAACAAATAAATTAGTACAACATTAATAAAAATACAAATAAAACAACATTTCAAAATAAGCTAATATAAAAGGAATTAAGTAAACAGAGTCTTTGTCTCCTGGTATTTTTTAACAAAGTGAAAAGAAAGTTCTTTTAAATGAGACATTTTAAATTAATCGTTTTTAATCTGACGTAATTTTGACCAAACTATTCTTTCTCTTTTTAATATTCACTTGAAAATACTTGTGTTAGAAATTAAATATTATTTGCGCTTTCCTAACAAAAATAGTTGAAAAGTATCCTCTTAAAATATCAAATAAATGTCTAGCGCAATTTCTAAATTTAAACCGTTTTGCAATATTATTTTGTGTTCATTTTATGTAATAACTGCAATGTGACGTAAATATGACGTAATTTCTCCTATTTAAGACTTCTAACGCATGTTAATAAATTTATTGCTTTACAAATTCCTTTCTCTCTTAAAATTCACGTATAATTATAGTTTTTATGGCATAATTTTTAATAAGTTCATGCTTTTTGTACATAATTATTTAATTCTAATTCCAAATGTTTTTTTCTGTTTATAATAGTCACGTGTAAATAAATTTTTAATTTATTTACACGTATAAATATTTTTTTTTTTTTTTTGAAGCAAACATTATTTCTTCCGCTGTTTATAAAGATGGCAACAGTTTAAATTAATATCACTTTCTAAAATTTGTTAAAAATATCTCTAGAAATGCTGAAAATCTGAATTTAAAATAGAAATAAAACCTCAAAAAATTAGTCAAAATAAAAAAATTAATGCAATCTGCACTCCGTCAAATTCTAACGCATAAAATGATCTAAAAATGATTAAATTCCTATGAACAGTTTTTGCTCCTATAAAACTTTTTTAGTGGAACGATTTTGTCCAACTTTAGCATTAAATATCTCTTAAAATAATTCTTCGATCTGAAAATTGTCTGCATCAGCGTGTTTATCAAACATTTCTGTATAATACTACCGATTTTCATATTTTTGTATGCATTATTTTTCTTAATATTAACGAAGAAAGACCTCCGATCACAAAAAATTCAAAACCGGCGGCGGCGGTGACAGCGGTAGTTACTTTTTTTTAGAATAGAGAGATTATTTAATTCTAATTCCAAATGTTTTTTTCTGTTTATAATAGTCACGTGTAAATAAATTTTTAATTTATTTACACGTATAAATATTTTTTTTTTTTTGAAGCAAACATTATTTCTTCCGCTGTTTATAAAGATGGCAACAGTTTAAATTAATATCACTTTCTAAAATCTGTTAAAAATATCTCTAGAAATGCTGAAAATCTGAATTTAAAATAGAAATAAAACCTCAAAAAATTAGTCAAAATAAAAAAATTAATGCAATCTGCACTCCGTCAAATTCTAACGCATAAAATTATCTAAAAATGATTAAATTCCTATGAACAGTTTTTGCTCCTATAAAACTTTTTTAGTGGAACGATTTTGTCCAACTTTAGCATTAAATATCTCTTAAAATAATTCTTCGATCTGAAAACTGTCTGCATCAGCGTGTTTATCAAATATTTCTGTATAATACTACCGATTTTCATATTTTTGTATGCATTATTTTTCTTAATATTAACGAAGAAAGACCTCCGATCACAAAAAATTCAAAACCGGCGGCGGCGGCGGCGGCGGCGGCGGTGGTGACAGCGGTAGTTACTTTTTTTTTAGAATAGAGAGATTTGAAAACTTTAAAAAGCGATTTGTAGGAAGATGAATATTACGCAATGAGTGTTAAAAAACAATGACTTGCAAAGATGACATTGAGGCTCCTGATCTGCAGATTTACTAGTATAAGGTTTGTGTATACCAATGTACTCCAGAGATTCTACTACTGCTGACGTGTAGACATAATTGCCGAAACGTCAGTGAAGGCTTACTGTGGAGACACGAAAAGTTTTCGTTTCCGTTAGTCTGTCTGTTAGTCTGTCTGTCTGTTCAGCGATAACTGCCGCAAAAAGCATCCGATTAGCTTGTAATTAAGTGGGTATGTTGGTGAAGTACCCGGATTTAGCTGTATAGTTTTTTGTTATATTTGGTTCATTCGTTCGGAAAATACAGAATATTTTATTTTGCGCAATAATGCTTTTCTATAGCAATTCAGACGATTTTTCCATTTTTATTTGTTGAAAGGAAATGGCTAATATGATTGAAGGCTTTAAATGGTAAATTATGGATGATGAAATGTCCTAATTAGAAATATACATTATTCATATTAGTTTGAAATTTTGTGTATACATTTGTCAGAGTTTTTTTTTTTTCGGTGTATAACATATGGAGGGAGTTTATATGTTTGTTCCAATAATATAAAATATTCTCTTTTACAAATTTAATTAAAGTAAATGCCCGTATTTCATTGTTTTAATTTTCTTTTAACTGTTACCTAGCAACGAAATTAAACCTAAAAATATCGTAAATGTGAAAGTGTGTGTAATTCTTTGAAGTCAAATCAACGTCAAAAGGGATGAATTAATTAATGCCTTTGTGTCTTTACATATAGATGGAATTTAAGCCAAAAATAAAGACAGGTTGTGTTCTATTTATTTTGTCCAAATGTTTTTCTTTTAAATTAAAAAGCTCATTATTTTCATAAGGAATAAATTGACATTTTGCAATAAAATATCTTTTTATTTACCGTTGCCAAGGAAAAAAGATCGCGGAATAATAATTTATCCTAAACAGTTAATTTTGATTTAAAAAATTTTCATGTGCAAGAGGAAAATGAAATTAAAAATAGGCATGAATACGTTTTCATATTGGAAATTAATTCGAATGTACGAAAAGAAGGTGAATTTGACCTCATATATCAAATCTAAAACGAATACGCTTTGAGGATGAAATAAAAAGGCCTTGTGTTATGATATTAATTCTTATTATTAAAAAAAAATTGCCATTATCTCACGTTTTATCGTCTGCACGGCTAACAGAAATGTTTAATTTTTAATCGAAAATTTCAATGAGAAAAAAAAAAATCTTTTGAAAAGCAAATAGATAGTAAATGTCAAAATTATGCACCACAAAATGATCTCTGTCCAAAATGACGTCACTATATCGGGAAATAAATATTTTCATTCTTAAAAACCAAACATTAACTAGATTTAATAATAAACACACATACTACAATATACATTAAAAAACACATTCACACATAAATAACGACTGCATTCAACAGTTAAAGGTATATATAAATATTTTACAGACACACATACAATAAATACAATAAACCCAACTGGAGTGAAAAATTAGCCAGAGCCAGGAATCGAACCCCATGCAGACTCGGGCATCGGCCGGAGTAGCTCAGTGGTTAGAGCGACTTCCTGGAATGCAGTGGTCCCGGGTTCGATTCCTGGCTCTGGCTAATTTTTCACTCCAGTTGGGTTTATTGTATTTATTGTATGTATGTCTGTAAAATATTTATATATACCATTAACTAGATTGTCTGAAAAAATATTTTTTGACGAGTGTTACTTCTTAATGCAGGCTCATTTCAGAAAATACGAATGAAAAGTATTTTATTTTTAAAAGTAAATTACATTTTCGTTCATAAAACCTAAACTTTTAATATAATAGCCTCAATGTAAATCATTTTCTGTCCACCGGTATTGAAAAATAAGGCTCGGAAGTGTAAACAGAAATATAAGATTTACAATAACCATTAGCGCAATCAATAAAAAGTTATATATGTAAATTTAACGAGACCATGGGAGGGTTCAGGGGGGCTCCGCCCCCTGAAGAAATCTACTTTATTATCTAAAAAAATACCAGAATTAGTAGCTCATGAAATTTTCAAAATATCCTTACATAACAACGTTTTCAATTTAACGCTTCTAATGTTTGAAAACTTCGTATTTTTTTATTCTTATAAATAATTACGTAGTTCGAGAAATTTAAATTGCGTTTTGCAGGAAACTGAATATTACAAAATTGTGTTTAAAAAAAGACTTGCAGAGGTGACGTTGAGGCTCCTGATCTGCAGATATACTAGTTAAATTCTTTTTAATAATCAATAAAAGCGAGGTAGAGAGGTAAATTATATTTCTTGTGTTACTCTATGAGTTCCGTTAATGTTTGAATAGGATCCTTTGTGATAATTGCTCTTTAGAATCCTGCTTGTTCTCTAAATTTAACGTTGTTATATATATATATATATATATATATATATATATATATACGTCACTATAAGGTAATTAAATATAAAACAAAGTTAAACCTATATATATATATTTCAATTAAAGTCTGATGATTTGAAAATAAATTCACTTTAAAAAATTTATTTATGAAAAAACAAAAGTGTTTGTAGCCCTTTTTTATATATTAAATCATTATTGTGGAAAAGAATATAGATAAACTAGGGGGCTCTTCCCCCTGCAAAATACGCTCGCCAACCCCCGTTCAGACACAACAGAATCTAAAAACACGCTAATCTGGTGGGTTTTAAAAATATTAGAGAAGATTGAATTATACTGAAAAAAGTTGTGCTGATCTCCTTGTAAACGGGTTTCCATTCAATTCAATTTGATTGCAAAAATTTAAGGGCGAATCAATTGCTGTTAAGATATCCAATGGTTGTTTCCGTTTTTGATTAAAGAGGGTCAGTTAAACATTTGAAAAGAAGCTAAAATAAAATAAATTAAGTATACAGAATCTTTGTCACCCGGTATTTTAAAACAATCTCTATAACAATAGCCTAAGTCATGTGACTATCATCAATATTCCCAGGCGTACAACTTCGCTTTTTATACTCTAGGTGCAATTTTGGTACTTTAATGTTAGCCGGGCACATGTGATAAGTCGCCAAATATTATTCTATCGCCATCATTTTATCTATATTATAATAGTTTAAGTCATCAACTGCCATAAACAAATACGGTCTGATCCCTTCGCCATTCATATGAAAGTTTGGCACAGATGTCATAAACGTCCCATATTGGCGCGATTTTTTAACGACGCCAATTTTGGGAACGCATCAACAGCATAATCAACAACATCCGGCTTACCATATCAAGTAATATAATGATACTTTGACACCAGTTAAGTGCCCGTACCGTATATGACATTGACGTCAGAAAAAAATCGCCCCAATATTGGACCGTAAGTTTTCCATTTTGATTAAATTCCATAATTTTCGATTTTGATTTTTCAAATAAAACTACATAAAATTTGTTATGGTTGCAAAGAATTCTTGGTACTGTTACGCTAACCGGATGCAAATCTCGCCAATAGCTTTTTTTCAACTCGCCAGTTAGCATTTTTTTTTCGAGTGGTAATATTTGGCCAGATGTCATATACGCACAGCAGGTTTGGCATGATTTTTTTTTTTTACGAAAATTTGGCGAAAACCTCGTTTTTAAATACCAGTTTCATATGCATTTTTGGTATTACTTAGTTATCCGGTCTACCAAAAATCTATCGCCAAACTATAAGATTAAATGCCAATAATGGTTGATCGTAAATGTCACATTCACTTGATTTAAATCAAGTTACACGTGTTTACGTCATCAAGTGATTTTTTATTTTGAATTTTTATTTGTATATTTATTAATGTTATGCTAATTTATTTGTTCTTTCGTTATTTAAAATAAAAATTATGTCAATTTGTATAATTTGGCGAGTGTTAGGGCGATTTATATAATTTGGCGAAATTGGTCGACGGAATAACTAAATAGTACTGTATTTTTTAATTATTTTCTATTATTTTCTAAAGGAAATATAAAAAAAATAATTAATAATGATAGAACAAAATAATTTATATAATTTATAAAAAGAAATAAAAGTAAATAAACATTTATTATCCGGGTTACCATGTCAACCTTTTCTGAAATGTGAAAATAAAAATATCTGTTTGGTGAAAATTTGAGTTGCCATCATTAGAAAAATGTATATAAAATTAGAAAAAAATTAATATTTCGAAAACTAATTCGAATTAAGAAATTCTAATACCAGTTTTGAGATCTGCGCATCAATGCTGATTTTCGGTGTTAATTTCATCGCAAAATATTCCATATTTTAGGAGAAATCGCTTGAAACATATTCAGTTGTTTATTCAGTCGATTCATCTATCCGTTTCATAAATTCGTTTCATGTACCGGTTTCACAAATTCGTTCCATTAGGATTTTATATATATAGAGTAGGTTGATTGCCAGATTGACTTCCAATATAAATCCGAAAATTAAAATTCCCACGGTAAATTTTTAAAAAGAATTTTCAGTTTATCTTATCTCTAAATGTCTCTCATTAAATTAAGTATAAAATATTATTTTTTATTTCTGGTATGAAATTGAATTTTCTGAATAAAAATGAAGATCTAATTGGGTACCCTGCTTGGAGTAATTTGAAAAACTGTAATTATTTGCGCATTTAAATTTCGCTAAGAAAATTATCCTAAGAACCATTAAAACATTTTATGCAAAATTTTGACACTGGTATCTAAAAACACCGTAATAAGTTACTGTAATTTAAAAAATCATTGATAAATAAATAAAAAAAACTGTTTTGCTTGTTCACTATGACATTAACTAGCAAGCATTGTTCTCGCTGCCGCTTACCGTTTGCGCCAAATCGCGGAAAAATGCTTCATTTGGCGAGTAAACGAACAATCAAAGTCGCCAAATTGCGAGTGTTCGAATTCTGCTCTTTTTTGTGTGTATATGTGCCAATATAGTCGAGATTCATATCTGCGTTGCTAAACGATTGATGTTGCTTTAAATGTTTAATCGCACCGTGCCATTTACATTGCTCTATTTATCGAGATACTGACTCAACACCAATTTAGTTTAGCAAAAGCAAAAGACACAGAAAGGATTATGTGATAGGTATTACTCTGTTGTCAGTTAATCATTATCTATACTCCAGTGTCGCGTCACGCTGTTAAAAACAAAATTACTCGCATCAAGCGCCAAATAGAGAAAAGTTTTGTTGGAATGAGGTGTTGAAATTAGCTATTTATCAACATATACAGGAATAAAAAACAAATACCTTACTTAAACGACGCATGAAATGATTGTATTCTTTCCTTTTAAAAAATTCATTATTGGCATTCCTACTAAATTTTCATAAAAATATTTATGTTGTCACATTTTGTTTTCTCTTTAACTTCAATTTAAAATCAGGTAATAAGTATCACTTAAAGTTTGTTATACTTTTCATAAGACAATGTGTTTGCTCAAAATTTATTCATGTGATTTATTGCCTGTAAGATTAATAGAAATAAACAAGGAATATGGCGAAAAACATTTCGATGCAAGGTATAATTTCTAGTGGATTTCTTACATATGTAAATCTGCACTTTTATAATATAAATTATAACTGCATAAAGTTGCAATGGTTTTCCGTTTTTGTATTAGACTGTGAGGTTCAGCACAGACAATCACCTCATCGAGTTCATGGCCGAAGTTCCAGATTAAGTTAAAACTCGATTCGCATATTAAAAGGCAATTGATCTGCCAAGTCATATCTTGGTGGAAAACACATGAAAACCCGATTTTAGCGATTGACTCGTAGGTTCACCATTGTATTTTCCTGCTCCCATTCGTCCATGTTTCCATACCTTTGGGTGCAGGAAAACACAATGGCAAATCTACGGTCAACCGCTAAAATCGGGTTTTCATGTGTTTTCTACCACGATAGGACTTGGTGGACCGATTGCCTTTTAATATGTGAATCGAGTTTTAACTTATTCTGGTATTTCGGCCGTAAACTCGATGAGGTAATTGTCTGTGATGCCGCCTCCCGGTTATATGCAATATAAACATTTCAGAGTGGAAAAAAGAGGTGTTATCTTTTTTGCAATTATATATATTTCTTATTTGTCCCAATGTTGGTGTGTTGCTTACCCTCTTCAGTTCCGAAGTTAAAATAATATTACAAATGCTTATTCGTTGTTTTTTTCCAAACAAAATGGCATCGTAAATGATACAAAAAATATCTTTTCTGAAATTGATCCTTTAGACGCTTAGTAATGGGCAATTCCACAGAAAATCATCATTTGGAGGGGGGGGGGAATAAAATTTATAACATGTTTAATTTAATGATATGATTGGAGGAATTAATATTTTTATATTCTATAATATAATCTGAATAAAAATGCATTGTAAATTACTGTTTACAGACTAAGTTAAGTACCGTTATTCTCTTTGTAAAGTCATAATGCTACGTCTGTTACACAGTAAAAGTTACGTCATTTACACGCGTAAATGCCATTTTTTTCGTTTTTATTATTAAAAAATTGATTAAACAAGTTACTGATATAATTTTTCATTACTTAGTGTTGTTGAGAACATTAAATCACTTTTTTAACCGGATAGTTTTGATACTTTTTACACTTAAATGAAGACAGATTTTTTTTTTTTTTTTTTTTTTTTTTTTGTATATTTTATGTTACGTCAGTTATAGAATTTTGAATTGCAATTTTTGGGATTTCAAGAGAGATTGAAATAATCTGCAGGTATTTCGGTATTAAGTCTTTAGTATGAAGTATTTTAAATTGTAAAAATTTGTTCTAGCTTTATTATTAAATTTTCTACATAGTTTTGAAAACAAAATTCGATAATAAAATGTTACATCAGTTACGATGAAATTGCCCTAATTTAGGTTAGAAAACGTGGATCTAAACTTACAAACCATCAATTTAATAACCATTAACCTAAATTAACGCAATCACAAACTTAAGAGCTTTAAACAAGTAAATAATCTACAAATCCTCAAAATTTTTCATCTAAAATGATTCAAGTTAAATACTTATGAAAATATCTCACTTTCTTGGTTATACTGTCTTTTGGACATTTTGAGGCACTTTCCAAACTCAGGTGAAAATAACATTTATTTTATGAGGGAATCAGCTTAGATGCTGCCATTTATTTGTTTACTTTGAACGCAAAAATGATTCCGCTATTAAGAAGTGATGTGAAAATGTAAAAAATTTGGACATTTCAGTTTTTATAAGGAAAAAAACACAGGTCTCCGTATGGGGACCCAGGGACCGAAGAGAATATGATGACCAGTTATCTACACGAGGAATATGGAGCCCGAAGGAGGGGGGGGGTGCTCCGTGGGGAAATTTCTAATGGAGCCAAATCCGTATTTACGCAATGAAATCCAAGGTTCGACGAAATCAACGGAAAATTCTGAACGATTAGTCTAACCTGTGCGATAGGGTTTAAACCCAGCACCTCCCGTCTGCCACCATTGAAAGCAGAACGTCTCAACCACTGGTGGAGCCCTTATTTTAAGTTGCCAAAATTTTCCTTGAAATTTACGGATATACAGTGACAGAGAAAACGTTGAAATATCGCTTTAGAATATATGTGTATTTTTTATTATCAGATATGAATCCGATGACTGAACTCATCAAATAATTCCACATTCTTTCATTTTCTATAAAAATAGCATTACGTTCGTTCTGACATAATATCTGTGAAAATATTCTGCTAGTCATATTTTATTCTCCTTTTCGCTGCGAATTTAACTCAGTCAATTTATTTCAGTTCTCACTCCTTATATTTTTCAAAAGAAAATACGTTTTATGAAAACTTATCAATGTGATCGTCGGCAAGCTGAAAAAGAATCAAGAAGAAATATAGCGAAAAGCATTTCCAAGCAAGATAAGATTTCTGGTAGATATCTTGTGCACAAGATCTACACTTTAATAATATAAATAATAACTTCACAAAGTTGCAATAATTTCTTATTTCTGTGTGCGACATAAAAATTCCACACTGAAAAATAGTTGTATTTTTAATAGTTGAACTATGTTTTTCTTTTACAATTGTATATCTTTTCTTTTCCCCCCCGAAACTTGCTTATTGTCTTCCCTTTCGTAATATTTATGGATATATAGCGACAGAAAAAAACGTTAAAATATCTTTTTAGAATATATGTGAGTGTTATTTAATATTAATTATTAATCCGATGCCAGAGCTTTAATTTTTAAACCAATCGGGCTCAGCCCCCTACAAACTATGCTTCCCACCTGCCACTCAAACTTTGGTGATTCTAAAAACATGGTAATGTGCCTTTATTTAAAAAGATTACGCGGTTACCAATGATTGATTGACGTTATCACGAAAAGAGAAATTTTCTGTATCGGGTTGCCCTATTTTTCCCGTTTGAATTGGACCTTTTTTTTTGGTTAGCATATTTGCATGCATCGCTGCTGCGATAGCTGAGGGCAGTTTCCGGGTCTAATATTCAATATCAGTTATACACTACAAAATTTAAGATATAGCTGCCTCTCGGACTCTTATAACTACACTATAAGGTACATGTACCCAATATGGACAGCGGAAAATTGATTTTTTTCACCCCCGGGTACACGTCATAGGACTCTAAAAATATATGACCACTATCCCTGGACTGTTGGCTATCATTATTAAAATTACAGACCTTGTAATTATTCTGGTTTAAATTTAATGATAAAAACAAAAAATGTTTACAAGTGTCCATATAAGGAACCACTTGTCCCTATTATGGACATGCATGTCCATTTAGGGATAGGTGGGTCCTTACTGACCTACTACACAGGGTGTATGGAAGAGCCACACTTCCAAGGGATTTTAGAGGAGCGGGGATAAAATAAACATATCTTAAAGTATTGCTGGGGAGGGGAGGGCACAGTAAATATCTTCAGAACATGCACTTTAGTAAGAGGGGGTCATTTTCGGTTGTGTCTCTTCGAAGACCTCAGTTACGAGAAAATATTATGAAACTAGGACTTCCCTCAGAGGGATTAGTCTGAGCGATATTGCTGAGAAGATAGATTTAATAATAATATGTGGAAGCAAAGAAAATGAGATGTTATCTTTAATTGTCCATATACTGTGATAAATTGAAATGATGAAAATAAACGAATCGTAGAATTACAAAATCTTATATATAAATTCGTATACACTGTTTAAAAAAATGGGAAATCAAACCATTCAAGACAGCCATGCATGGATATAAAATTGAAAGTACGCAATATATTAAAAGTAAAATAGAAAATGAAATACTAAATTACTTATATCGGAATTTTAACTATATAAAATCATATCAAGAGCATAATCAGACGCTCCGCACCAATTTAAGTAACTTTAAATGACAAATATATGATGTTTGAAAAGAATGGACTATACTTTATATGGTGTGTGCTCCCCCGGAATAATTAATATTGTACAATATCTGTTTTCCACGGATGCAATGAGGTTGTCGATAACATTTAAGGAATACTCTCCTCAAAATCTGATATAGTATCATAGTACCGAATACATCAACAGTGGCATGCAATGCTTCGTTAGAGTGTGTTTTAGATATGCTCGATCGGATTTAAATGATGAGTGAATGCTGGCCACTACTTACGCTGTTTTGTTTTGTTTTCAAACATATTCTGCACAAGTTGAGCTGTATTTAGCATGTATTAAATAAAAGAAATCGGCAATGATTACAACATAAAGTATGACACAAGATCTGAATATATCGTCTGTATAACTTTTGAGCTGTCAAAGTGTCATTTGAAGTAATTTACAAATCCATACATATTTATTCAGAAAATCATGCAAGCTAACATACGCCAATAAGAACCCGATTATAAAATTTCACCAGAATAAGTTAATATATAAAAAATGTACTAATGATAATTGAGAATATGACCTTATGATAAAATGTGTAGAAAAATGAATCGGATAAAAAATTCATATCACATTTAAACCGGCACTTCCCTCTGTTCGTGGCCTTGTCGAGAAAGAGAAAAGCCTAGAGAAGGAACACTTTAACAAGTACTTTCGGGCAACCTACTCACTGTTTCATACAGGTCTTTATTCAATATTTACACAATTTATTTAATGCTAGGTGGGTATCTATCAGTTTTGTTGCATTTAAATTGCATGTTTTGCGGAGGAAATGCAGCATTATGAAATATTTAAAGTTGCTGTACCTAATAATTTCAAATTAAAGGTAATTGAAATCGCTTTCCGTTAATTTCATATTTTTAAATTTTAAATTTTTTAGAAACCATTCATAGAGACAATTGTATATTTTAAAACTAACCCGAAGCAAAATTTCAAGATTTTGGGCTCAGCAGTAACACAGAAATAGAACATTTTCGAAAGTTTTTTTGTTTCTGGAGTGTTTTATATAGCGACATTTTTAGAAATTGTTCTATTGCGAGAATTTACGTCATGATAAATACAGCCATGTCAATTTTCATGTTTATATTCCTAACAATTCCATGTACTTCGTTACTTAGATCATCTTTAGATCTTTTTCCGCTTTGTTTAGTCTTTCGATGTTTTAGAATTCGTTCTACAACGAGCATTTACATCTTATTAATTACTACCATGCCAAAGTTCTAGTTTCTAACCCCAACAGTATCCCAAAAATTTCAGTATTCCAAATAAATCATAGATTAGAACCTTTCTAGAAATTTTTACGTTTATCCGTCAAATTGAACCTTTTAGAGAGCGTTCATTACGAGTATTTACATCTTAAAAGTAACTACCTCACCAAATTTAAAGTTTCTAACCCAATCAATATCGCAGAAATCGCAATTTTAGAACTTTTTTGTTCCTGCAGCGATGTAGGTTCTTGCACTGACATAAAATAGTCTTTTTTTCGGAGCAGAGTTGGCCACCAACTATTTTTTAAGTTGGCTATGTAGTTTCAGAGATAACACCTCACAAACGTACAAGCATTAATAATATTATACACTTTATAATATTAGCAATAGATGTACAGATACAGAGGCCATTTATCTGTTACAAACTAAAGTGCCCGGCGTTGCCCAGAATTTGAAGGATGTTTGTTCTGAAAAATCAATTTCAAAATTTAACATACAACACAAAACAAACATTAAAAAAAGCAGTCGAAATGTTGTATGAATGAATCATATGAAAACGCTATATAAAAATGTATAAATGCATATAACAGACGCAAAAGAATACAGCTATAAATGAAATTATTTCATTTTATAATTGGAGCAATAATGTTAAAATACGCCAATATTTCCCTAATCGGGTTTTTATCATGCTTCAATACATTTTTCACACTCATATGACGTTATACTATATCCACCACGTCCTTTATATTTCCAATATGACGTAATATTATCTTCTTTCACGTGGAAAACTTGAAGTAGAAAAGTTATGAAGTTATATTCACTTTCATTTAAATTCGTCAAACTATTTATTTCATTTTTATTTTTCACGTGAATATCTTACAATAGAAAAGTTATGACGCAATATTCACCTTTTTTTAAATTCAGAAAACTATTTATTTTATTTTCATTTTTCCCGTGGAAATCTTGCAGTAGAAAATTAATTGTTGTAGTAATAATTTTATTGTGTTTTTTAATTGTTGGTAACTGCTATAACGAAAAATGTTTAAATTTGATAATAAATTGCTGTTAAATTGGTGGTTTTTTATTTATTAAAAATTAACTATAAATTATTTCGATTCCGGATTACTTTAGTTGCCTCGGCCATGTTTTAATACACATGTACGTATCTTTTCACAATTTTGGCTTCCAAATTGTGCATTTTTATAGAATTACAAACAGACAGATAGACAAGTTTTCATTTTTATATATCTCTCTATTCTAAAAAAAGTAACTAACGCTGTCACCGCCGGTTTCAAATTTTTTGTGAACGGAGGTCTTTCTTCGTTAATATTAAGAAAACTATTGCATACAAAAATATGAAAATCGGTGGTATTATAGCGAAAAGTTTGATCAACACGCTGATGCATACAGTTTTCAAATCGAAGTATTATTTAAAGAGATATTTAATGCTAAATTTGGCCAAAATCATTCCATTAAAAAGTTTCATAGGAGCAAAAACTATACATGGGAATTTAATCATTTTTAGATCATTTTATTCAATAGAAGATCCCGGTGTGCGAATTCCATTATATTTTTTTAATTTGACTCATTTTTTGAGGTTTTATTTCTATTTTAAATTCAAATATTCAGCATTTCGACAGATATTTTTTACATATTTTAGAAAATTGTATTAATTTAAACTGTCGCCAACTGTATAAACAGCGCAAACAATAATGTTTGTTTGAAATAAAAGAAATATTTACACGTTACTATTAAACAGAAAAAAAACCCTTCAAATTAGAATTAAATAATTAGGTATAAAAAGCAGGCACTTATTGGAAATTGGGCCATACAAACTATATTTACATGTGAATTTTAAAAGAGAAAGGATATTGTAAAATAAATTTATTAACATGCGTTAGAAGTCTGAAATAGAAGATATTACGTCACATTACACTTATTATGCAAAATGAACAAAAATAGTATTGCAAAACAGTTTAAATTTAAAAATTGCGCGAGACAAAATATTAGAGGATAAATATTAGATTTTTTCAAAATTTTATTTTTTGTCGTTTGATGGGAGGTGTTCAGCTATAAGTATGCAAAATTTCATGTCTCCTACTTAATTAGGCTGAGTTATAAAAATTGCTTAAATTACATAAGTTAGAGAATGGAGGATTAAATATTGCTTTTTCAAAATTTTATGATTTATCGTGTTATCGCATGTATTCAGCTATAAGTATGCAAACTTTCAAGTCTCCAACTTAGTTAGGGGCTGAGTTAGAAAAATTGCTTAAAATACAGAAGTTAGAGACTGGAGGGTTAAATATGACTTTTTCAAAATTTTATGATTTATCTTGTTATCGCAAGTGTTCAGCTATAAGTATGCAAACTTTCAAGTCTCCAACTTAATTAGCGGCTGAGTTGTAAAAATTGCTTAAAATACATAAGTTGGAGAATGGAGGATTAAATATGGCTTTTTCAAAATTTTATGATTTATCGTGTTATCGCATGTATTCAGCTATAAGTATGCAAACTTTCAAGTCTCCAACTTAGTTAGGGTATGAGTTAGAAAAATTGCTTAAAATACATAAGTTAGAGCCCAGAAGGTTAAATATTAGACCTTTTTCAAAATTTTATTATTTGTCGTTTGATGTGAGGTGTTCATCTATAAGTATGCAAAATTTCATGTCTCCTACTTAATTAGGGGCTGGGTTAGAAAAATTCTTTAAAATACACAAGTTAGATCCCAGGGGGTTAAATATTAGACTTTTTCAAAATTTTTGTTATTTGTCGTTTGATGTGAGGTGTTCAGCTATAAGTATGCAAAATTTCATGTCTCCAACTTAATTAGGGGCTGAGTTAGAGAAATTGCTTAAAATACAGAAGTTAGAGACTGGAGGGTTAAATATGACTTTTTCAAAATTTTATGATTTATCGTGTTATCGCAAGTGTTCCTATCTATAAGTATGCAAACTTTCAAGTCTCCAACTTAGTTAGGTGATGAGTTAGAAAAATTGCTTAAAATACATAAGTTAGAGTCCAGAGGGTTAAATATTAGACCTTTTCCAAAATTTTATTATTTGTCGTTTGATGTGAGGTGTTCAGCTATAAGTATGCAAAATTCCATGTCTCCAACTTAATTAGGGGCTGAGTTACAAAAATTGCTTAAAATACACAAGTTAGAGCGCAGAGGGTTAAATATTAGACTTTTTCAAAATTTTATTATTTGCCGTTTGATGTGTGGTGTTCAGAATGCAAATTTAGTATGCAAATAAGTATGCAAATTTACAAGTCTCCGACATATATAGTTTCTGAGAACGGGCTCTGTGATAGACGGACAGACAGACAGACAGACAAAGGAGTGAGACAGATAGGGTTTCGTTAGATGAACGAAACTCTAAAAACATGCTGCGGATGACTGTAACAACATCCTAAAATTACATTACCATCAGCGATCTACCTATCCCGAATTTAGTTTATATTCGTTTCATATATTCTCATTCTTTTGTGCGGCCCTGTAAAATAACTATCAATAACATATACAGTAAAACCTCTGAATAGTGGACAACTCGAGATTGCAGAATTTGTCTTCTATTTGGAGGTGTCCGCTACTGAGAGTAAAACATGTACAGTTATTTAAGTGTTGGTAATCGAAAAGATGTCCGCTAAATAGAGGTACCCGCTAATCGGGTGTGTCCGTTATGAAGGTTTTACCAGTAAAACCTCTGAATAGCGAACGCTTCGGGAGGGCAGAGTTTTGTCCTCTATTTGGAGGTGTCCGCTACTGAGAGTAAAAAATGTACAGTTATTTAAGGGTTGTTAATCGAAAAAATGCCCGCTAAATAGAGGTGTCCACTAATCGGGTGTGTCCGTTAAGGAGGTTTTACTGCATAATAATATCACCCTTTACAAGAAAATTGCATGCTGTATGATAGACAGACATCCAGAGAAAGGTAACCTCCCGGAGCAATAAACACTCATGTCTTTTGTTTTAATCATCCACAATTGTATGTCATACAACAGGCTAAAACGGTCACCGTGGTACGGAGTTACTGTATTACTATTTGTTTGTTCACCAAAACTGGTTGCCACGGGTTGTTGCAAGGTTTGCGATCACGTGGTTGCACGTGATCTATTCAATATTACTGCGTGCGTATTGTTTTTTTTTATTTGCTCCATGTGTACAAACCAGTTGTCTACGAAAACATCCACCGGTGAAAGTGACGCACACCAAATTTCTGTGACGTAAGCAGATAAATAGTGCTTTTTTATCAGTTTTTAGGTGCGTTCGTAATTATATAAATACGTAGCACCTATAGTCGTCGTTCAGTCCGTCCGTCTGTCCGTCCGTCTGTCCGTCTGTCCGCATGTAACAGAGCAAAAACTACCCAACCGATTGGTCTGAAATTTCAAATATATGATTGTTGCAAAATTTTGTCGAGCCATTTCAAATTTTATGAAAATCGGATGTATAGTTAAATTACAGGGACAGTCAAAATTTTTCTTTACATTACGGCCAATGGGAAAAATTATTGCAAGTGGATTTTAATGATATTAGAGCCTTCCGAATGATCTGAAATTTTAAAGATATAATTGTTGCAAAATTTTGTCGAGCCATTTGAAATTTTATGAAAATCGGATGTATAGTTAAATTACAGGGACAGTCAAAAGTTTTTCTTTACATTACGGCCAATGGGAAAAATTATTGCAAGTGGATTTTAATGATATTAGAGCCTTCCGAATGGTCTGAAATTTTAAAGATATAATTGTTGCAAAATTTTGTTGAGCTATTTCAAATTTTAGGAAAATCGGATGTATAGTTTAATTACAGGGACTGTCAAAAGTGTTCCGTTACATTACGGGGAATGGGAAAAAATATTGGAAGTGCATTTTAATGATGTATCAGACTATGCACTTCATGAAGTGCAAAAAAGTATACATTCAGTATAATATGGGGGGCAAAAAATGATTGTAAAACTAGTTATAGTACGAACGCACCTCATTTGCCACGTTTGACGAGCAATTTCCAACTTGTTTCAATATAATTTTTAAACGGTTTGGAACTTATTTTTCATAGTAGGTGCATTCAGTAGGTGGCCCTCATAGGTACCTTCAGGTGCAATCAGAAACGAAATCCGACAAATATTTTTTGAGTTATTCTTGACGAAAGGTTTTTATTAGGCTTTTTTTTTAGTAGGATATGGCGTTAATATCCATCGTAGTTGTAATGATTCCGGACAGTAATACGTCGCTGAGTATTAGCCTTCGCTTCGCTCAGACAATAATATACTTGGTTTTGCTTAGCTTTATTGGATTGTCTGCAGAATTCACATCTGTTATTACTCAGTCTCACACGATGGACAAATAAAAACTTCTTCATCATGGGCAGCAACTCCCACACAGTCTTCATGGACATATCTGCCGCATGTCTGCAACAGCATCAATACTGCATAAGAAGCAGTACCAGCTTTCTTTTGTTGAGGAAGTCATACCGCTGGTACCCGCGATTTCTCCAACAGATACCCTACTGAGAGGAGACTTCTTTTGATTATTCTGCAAGGCCTTTTTGGAGGATTTTTCTCTTGGAGGAGGCTTCTTGGGGGATTGTTCAGATGGCATTAAACAGATATTTTACAAATTTGTAAATCTGAAGATTGACTTGCTGTACTTCCAAGGTGGACATAAGGTGTCCAAATTGGGAATCGGGCATAGTTTTACTAAATCTTGTAATAAATAAACAAAAAAAAATTAAGCAATATATGCAATAGAAATCGAAAATGTGTTTTATCAGCTTTCTAAAATACTCCACTTTTCAATATTTAAAATAATTTTACCATATCTAGTAAGGAATTTAAACTTACCTGTAATTACGAACAGCACACCACAAAACAACAAGTTTCCTTCCGAATCCCGAACAGCGCGCTTTTTTGCACTTTCCAGGCTTAATTATCTTTTCAACTGCTTTTATTCACGGACATGTAGTAACATCTCTCGATCAAAATTGCTTCTTTTAAAGATATTAGGGTTGTCCATATTGAGAGCACTGTCCATATTGGGTACCAGTACCTTATACAATATTCTTCCTCAAAGTTCTAGATTACAAATATTCGTGTCTTTGGAATAATATGCAGGACGTTGGTATTTAAAAGCATGCTGCTTTGAAAATTTACGCTTATATTTTATGTTTATATCGGGCTTTACATATTTCCAAGAACAGGTATCGCTTATGCATCAATTCTTTTCTTATTTGAAAGCAACATCATACATATCTTCATGTTATTTTAAAAATGTAAATTATTTATTTTAATTAAAAACTTTATAAAAATATTCTTCTACGTATTTATCAGTATTTTAACAGTATTTTATCAGTATTTTAACAGTAATTTGTATGAAAGAAATATAAAGTATTTTATGCATGTATTTGTCTATACATATGCTGCATCAAGTGCTGAAATACATATGCAAACTTGCTAGACGCGCTAATTTTCGGCATGTGGTTCCCCCTGTGACGTCACATGAATATTGTAATAATCACTGCGAAATACACTTTTATGAAGTAATTTCCCACGATTCTGGATTTTACACGCTATTATATAATTTATTTTAAAGTTTTCTTTCTAAATACTATTAATGTGTTAATTCTAAATATTCTTAAAATATTTCTAAATGTATGTTTCTAAAAATTCTTAATAGAAGTAAAGCAACATGGTCTTTTAATAAATAACAAGAAATTGTTATATGTATAAAATATATAACATAATCATTAATCTCCATCATGTTGATAACGTGTAAATACATTTTTTAATTGAAAGGGAATAATATTACATGCGCTGTTTTTCAATTTGGCAACAATTTAAACAAATGACCTTTTCTAAATATGAAACAAATTTCCATTGAAATAATAATAAATTAAAAAAAAAAAAACATCAAAAAATTAGTCAAATAAAAAAAGTAATTGCACAATGCTTTTTATTCTAGAATAGAGTGATATATATATATATATATATTATAAGTTATATAACAATGACCTCGTGTCATTTATGTCACAAAAAAAATTAGTTTGATTTGGAGAGTGAAATATTCAAAGATATCAAATAAAATATGTAAATTTGATATTTAAAAGAAATTATAATAATTATTTAGAATTAATGTTTTAATTCTAAATATTCTTAGAATGTTTCTAAATGTACGTTTCTAAAAATTCTTAATCAGACTGAAGCAATATGGGCTTTTAATAAATAACAAGAAATTGCTATATATATATATATATATATATAATATACATATAAGATAGTCCTTAATCTGCATCATGTTGAAATATACTAATAAGTCATACAAATATACCCTTAACAGAAACAGTAAATAATCGTGCATTTTACGCCGTGCTGTTATTGGTTATTGGAATATTTCAGAAAAAATATTCTTATTTTGCCTTTTGTTGCAATTTGAACTCAGTTCTATTAGTTTCAGTTCTAACTTCCTATGCTAAGACAATAAGTTCACTGAAATCTATGTGATTGGCTGTAAGATAAAGAAATATGACGAAATGCATTTATTTTCATTCAAGATATAATTTCTCGCTGTTCTCTTGTATGTAAGATCTGCAAAGCTACATTGTATTCTTGTTTCTGTATATAAATATAAATTCTGTAAAAAAATTACGTAATAACAATCCTGAGCGGACAAAAGTTTTATTTTTTGAAATTGTGTATGTATAATAGAGTGGACCGATAAAAACTATTTTTCGATGATGGGTAGTGCGGAAAAGTTGCTAATGGTGGCACTAAGTTCGCACAATAGAATTGAGTTTTTTTTTTTTTTTTTTTTTTTTTTTTTTTTTTTTTGGACAATTCCTTCATTTGCCGCAAATAGCTTGAAATTTTGCTCACAGGCTGATTTTTGAACTTTTTTAGCAAAGATTTTAAAAATATTAAATTTATTTTATTTTAACTAAATTTACTTGAACTGTCATGTTTAGTGCACGAAATGTTTAAATAAGCTATAGTTATGCATTATTTAATAATTATGTGTATTTTGAATTAGGCGATTTGTATAGCTCTTTCGCGTATAAGTAAGCAAAAATTGTAAGTATTGTTTGGTACATTCGTCGATTTCTCTTTTTTGTCTTTATTATGTTTCTTGCTCTTCCTTCTGCTTTTCGATGCGTTCAGAGTCACATATTTGGATGACGGGCCACAGCATATCTTGACAGAAATTCTGGAAGGAAAGGCGAATGAAGAAATAGGAGATGGGAGAAACTTCGAGATGGAATGTTAATTATTTTTCTTCTCTAAAATACAGATATTCACAGAAGATTCAAATAAGAGGAATTTTGAAGCAGGCAGTTTATCTGAATGACAGTGTGAACCAGAGGCTTCAAAAGAAGACACACCCAAACTCATGTTAATTTCTCGCCGCATTTAGAACTGGTATATCATGTAAGGAAATTGCGTTAAGAGCTTCATCCGTGCTTCAGGATGCAGGGATTGCGACAGCAGAGGAGAAGAATCTCATCATGGATAAAGACATGGTTAGGTGACAGAAAAATAAACTTTGAAAGAAGACACGAGCGGAGGAACATCTTAGATGATGAAAAGTTGCAACCATAGTCTTTGATGGTAGAACAGGAAAACGAAATTCATAGAAAAAAAGGAACAAGTGGCACCGTCGAGGGAAAGACGAAGCACATATCACTAATGGCGTGCGAAAATATACGTATCACTTTCTATGAGCCTATTTCTATTTCAAGGACATCAGAACTGCAAAAGGTTGAAGATTTGTGTACTCTATTAATCTAGCTCTGATTGGGTTGGCAAAGGTCTTAGGTCAAATGTTTCTATCCTCTAGTTTAGACAGTTGATGTCGGTGTCGGAGTGAAGATCATTCGTATGAAGAATACATATCACATGCTGCAGTTCTCTTCTGAAATTTTTTCCAAACTGGCATTATTCTGTTTTAGAAAATTATGTAATGATTTTGGTACTTCTCCACAGAGACTAGAAGGGGGTGTAAAGTGACCTAAATATTCCGATCCACGTTCAAACACCATTGGAATATTTGTTTTGTACTCCTCTCGTAGTTGCTGCATGTCCCTTTTTTTCCCTATGAAGTTCGTTTTATTTTTTCTACTATAAAAAATATGCTCGTAATTTTTCTTCCTCCAAGATCTTCCTCCATCTGTATTTTCTTTCCAAGTTTCTTTTTCGGTCTCCTGACCTTGTCTTTATCGATGACGAGATCCGTATTCTCTATTGTCACATTTCTTGTATCCCAAAGCACAGATGAAGCGCTTAACGTAATTTATATATATTATGTACCAGTTCTAAATAAGATTAACATTGTGTGAGAAAGGAATATTCATTTTCGAGTGTCTGCTTTTGAATACCCTGGTTAAAATTCTGATTCAGACGAACTGCCTGCATCAAAGTTTCTGCTATTTGAATCTTATGGCAATATCTATATTTTATACCAGAAATGTAATTAATATCCCATTTTGCATTTTCTCCCATCTAATATTTCATCCCTCGTCCTCATGATGACTGATTGCATTTTCATTAATTTCAGCTCTACATTCTCATCTCCTTCCAGAATTTCTGTCAAGATATGCTGTGGTCCGTCATCCAAATATGTGACTCTGAACGGATCTAAAAACAGAAGGAAGATCGAATAACATAATAATGACAAAAGAGAAAAACCGACGAAGAAACGGAACAATACTTACAATTTTTGCTCACTTACACGCGAAAAGGCTATAAAAATCGCCTAATTCAAAATACACATAACTATTAAATAATACATAATCAGAGCTTACAATTCGTACACTAAGCATGACATTTCAAGTAAATTCAGCTAAAAACAAATTTAATTTAACATTTTTAAAATTTCTGCTAAAAAAGTCCAAAAATCAGCTTTTGAGCTAAACTTTTAGCCATTTGAAGCAAATGAAGGAATTGTAAAAAAAATCTCATTTTTTTTTTGTGTGAACTTAGTGCCACTAGTGGCAACTTTTCCGCACTACCCATCATCGAAAATAGAAAAAAAGTTTTTTTCGGCCCACCCTAATGTATAATTTTTACGTCCCGGACCGTGTTTATGCAATATTTTTCCATGTATAATGTTTACGATTATATAGTGAAAGAGAAAAGGTTATTTATATATTTATTTATTTATGTGTACTATTTAATAACAAGTATTAATCCAATGACCGACATTTATTTTTCTGAAATAGCCTTATATTTTAGCCTTATAATTTTGTATCATTTAACGGCAATGAAGGTGAAATTGATGGGGAAAGTGGAAAATTTGTAGATATTAGTTAGATTCCGACAAAAGATGTAAATTTGATAACATAAAATATGTGAATAATTATTTAGAATTGATACTTCTAAAGAAGACTAAAGGAATATGGAACTTTTTATATTAAATTGAAAGAAAATATAATGCAATATAAATAGATGTGTGTGTATAAAAATCAGTAATCATCAGGATGATGTATAACACAAAGGAAACATAGTAAGTACAACATAAAATAAACATAAAATAAATCTATATTCTTTTACTTTAATGAAAATAGAGTTATTGGTATATGAATATAATACCTGTAAATAACATTCCTCTTTCACATTGTATCTTTCTTCTTCTCTGCAATTTCGACTAACCCCAAATAATTTCAGTTCTGCTTCCTTATGCTTTTCAAAAGCAAAAAAGTTTTCGTGAATCTTATCCCTGTGTTCGGTGGTAAGATGAAGTGGAATTACGAAGTAGTATGACGAACAGCATTTTTAGAAAAGCTGTAATTCCTGGCGGATTTCTTAAGTGTAAAGTCTACACATTTATATAAATCATGCTCATTCCAAAGAAATTGTAATATTTTCCGTTTTCCGTATGTAGTATAGCATATACAAGAATGAAAAGGACATTTATTGCCGGTGTTTCGGATTATTTTTTTCTGTCTCCCACATGTCTCTGTTTTACTCATACATAGAATATCCTCCCTAAAGAGGACTTACGACTTTTAAACCTTTAAAAAATTCCGTTGTGAAATATAATATATATGTTACCGGCCAAATCCTATTTTAGGCCAAACTATATTGGCCTAGGCCAAACTAGTTTATCCTAACGCGCATCGGATAAACTAGATTATCCTAGGCCAAACTAGTTTATCCTAAGGCCCATAGGATAAACTAGTTTTTCCTAGGCCAAACTAGTTTATCCTAACGCCCATAGGATAAACTAGTTTTTCCTAGGCCAAACTAGTTTGGCCTAGCTCATAGGATAAACTAGTTTAGCCTGTTATTTATTGGTCTGAACTAGTTTGTCCTAGGCCGATCTAGTTTATCCTAGGCCAATTCAATTTGGCGTGCTTTTATTGATCCCAAAAACCGCTTCCGCGCCAACCTTCTATTTTATCCTAGGCCGAGGGGTGGATCCAGAGAATCGTTTTTAGGGGGGGGGGGGGGATACCGAGTGACATATAATCAACGTAGTCATAACTTCTATTGCTCAAATCCTTCCTTGCAGTTAATTATTAAATGAATATGATATAATTAATGCGATTTGAAAATATTACAGACTCTCGATTATCGGACATCCGATTAACCGAAACACTCGGTTATCCAACACTCTTGTTATATAATCCCGCCCTCTCCTCAAAATATGGTTAATTGTTACTTATTAGGTCGTGAAATTAAAAACGTTATAATTTTAGTTAACGTAATAACATAATTTATTTATTAAATGTCATATTTTTTTTCTTTTTCTTTTTACTCTTGTCCTATGGTAATTATTTATCTTATTTTTTGTTCTTTTAGTTATAGTGAACAACGTTAATAATTCAATCCTGCGATGATTGTGTTTTTTAACTTTTGATAATTGATTTTGATGCATTTTTTAGCACTGAATCCGAAAATGACCTTCATTTTTAACCATCACATCACGATTTTCGCAAATCGTAAATTTCAAAGTTAAAAAGTAAAAAATAGCAAAAATCTCACAAAGCAATTTGTCAAAGCCTTAACAAAAGAATGTAAATGTTTTAAATGCATCTGCGACAAAATTACCCAGCCTTTCCAACCGCCAAAATAAAAGAGGATACCGAGATGAACCTCATAGAGAAGATTAAAAGAAAAGCGGGAAGCAGAGCATGAGCGGGTTCAAAGAAACTTCCACGCATGGAATAAAATTATAAAGATTTTAAATACACAATATTTTACATGTTTAACTGTAAAAATCCATAAATTTTCGATTTGTGAAATATCCTGACGAGATGGTATGGTAAAATATGAAGGTCCTTTCTGGATTCAGCACTAAAAATACATAAGAACCAATTATCGAAAGCTGAAAAACATAACCATCACATCCATTTTTTAATCTCATATTTCTGAAAGAGGATAATCTCTGAAAAAGGATCCCCTTCAGAAATCTGAAGGGGCCTTAACATCCATGAAAGTCAAAATGTGTCATCTAAGTGGTGTGTATACTTCTTCACAACCGCGGATTCAAGGAAGGGGGGAGATCGCCCTCCCCCACCCCTCGGATCAAAAAATATAAATCCACCCAATATCGCGAATTTCGACAAATGGCCGCCGAAAAAAATCATTTTCGTCAATAGTTCGCAGGTCAAAAAAGCGCGCAAAAAATGCGAATTTCGTCAAAGAATCGCGCAAAAACGGAATTTCGTCAAAGAAGAGCGTAAAAAACGTGAATTTCGTCAAAACTAGGGCATTTAGTCAAAGGCCACCGAAAAAATGCGAGTTTTGTCAAAGAACCACGAAAAAAACGCAAATTTCGTCAAAGGATCGCAGAAAAAAACGTGAATTTCGTCAAAGGATAGTAAAAAACGCGAATTTCGTCAAAGGGTCGCAGAAAAAAACGCGAATTTCGCCAACCAATTACGGAAAAAACGCTAATTTCGCGAAAGAATCGCGCAAAAAATGCGAATTTCGTCAACAGGTCTCGGAAAAATGCGAATTTCGTCAAAGAATCGCAAAAATACGCGAATTTCGTCAAAGAGCACGGAAAACTTGAATTTCGTCAAAAATAGGGCATTTCATTCAAGGACCACGGAAAAAACACGAATTTCGTCAATGGACCACGAAAAAAACGCGAATTTCGTCATAGGATTGCAGAAAAAAACGCGAATTTTATCAAAGGATCGCAGAAAAAACGCGAATTCCGTCAAAGGATCACAGAGAAAACGCGAATTTCGTCAAAGAATCGCAGAAAAACACCCAAATTTCGTCAAAGGATCGCTGAAAAAAATGCTCATTTCGACAAACAATTACGGTAAGAAAACTAATTTCGCGAAAGAATCGCGCAAAAAATTCGAATTTCGTCAACAGATCGCGGGAAAAATGCGAATTTTCTCAAAGAATTGCGAAAAAAATACGCGAATTTCGTCAAAGGGCTGCGGAAAAAACGCACAATTATCACCAGGAGGACATTCCCCTAGGCGCACATCCACGGGGGAAGTTCTATCGGAGAGGTCGCCCCCCAAGATATAAATCCAACGCTTTAACGCCAATTTTCGCGGAACAGACAGACAAGCAAACGAAAACCAAACACTTTCCGGGTGTCAAAGGTAAACCTCACTGACGTTTCGGCAATTAGAGAACAAAATAGGATTATGTCCTGTCAAAAAGCATATGGCGCGATAATTTTTGACACTATGGGTTGAGGTGGGGGACGATGCCAATTTGTCTACCTTTTGTTGAATCTCTACAACAGAAATTGACAACGTTATGCGGATCCCTTTAAAGTATTGAAACTTTTCGTTCTTTCAAAGAAGCTGCAATTCTAATTTCTGCATAACGATATTTTTGAGGAGTGCTTTATTGTTTGAGAAAAGAATCGGATTCATAGCAATTTACAAAGAAAGAAAGAAACAAGAAAAAGAAAGGTCCTTTGAAAAATTCAAGCATTTTAAAGTTTTCTGAAAAAAGCCACTAATGTGTAAAAAATGTAATCTTATTGCCACCCACATTGGTAAATTTCAAGGGGTATTTGATGGATGAACAAAAAAGGATTATGTCCTAATCCTAGTCAGTTAAAAGCTAAAATGCTTATGGTGTGTTGATTTCTTAAAAACCAACTTGGTAAATTTGTTCTTCCCTTCTTCACCCAAATCGAACCTCCCCCCCACACCCCGCCGGGGATGCGCGCCTAGAGGAATCCCCTCCCGGTGCTAATTTTGCGTTTCTTTGACGAAATTCGCGTTTTTTCAGCGATTCTTTTGCGAAATTCGCGTATTTTTTTCATGATTCTTTGAAGAAATTTGCATTTTTTCAGAGGTGTGTTGGGAAAAATCGTGTTTTTTTCTGCGATCCTTTGACGAAATTTGCGTTCTTTTGTGGTCCTTTGACGAAATAAGCGATTTTTGACGAAATTCGCATTTTTCTCGCTCTTCTTTGACGAAATTTTACGTTTTTTCGCGATCCTTTGAAGAAATTCACGTTTTTACGCGATCCTTTGACGAAATTGGGGTTTTTTTGCGCGATCCGTTGACGAAATTTGTGTTTCTTTTGCGATCCTTTGACCTGCGAACGATTGACGAAATTGATTTTTTTCGGCAATCATTTGTCGAATTTCGCGATAGTCGGTGGATTTATATTATTTGGGGGGCGATCGCCCCGATCCCCCCCCCCCGTGGATCCGCGCCTGCCTAGGCCAATCTAGTTTATCCTACGCCAATTCAATTTGACATTCTTTTATTGATGCCACAAAATGGAAAAAAAAAGAACCGAACCGAACTAATTCAAACTCAACTTCAATTTCTCAAAAATGAGTCAAGTTCAGGCTCAAATTCAAAATTGTTCAAACGAATCCGCTCAACTCAAACACATCTATGGAAGTCCACTAAAAACTCGTATTTTTAATTATTATTTTTAAATATAATAGAAGCTTAGCGACCAAATTTACAAAATTTTGTAAGCTAGTCTTTGGTTATTAGATGTAAAGGTCTCTACTGGCCCGCTAAATTTTCTTTCCCGACACTCGGTCCGGGCTTGGTTTGGGATTACTTTTCTCGAGAGGTTCAGACCGAGATGGACCCGGAATTCCGTGATTTTTTTTTCCGGCTTAAGTAGGGATTGGACTGCATTCTTCTCGGTGTCTGCACAGGCAGAAATGTTAAGTCCAATTTCCAACCCAGCTCATATGAAAATCATTTGGACCCATCTCTGGTCTGTTCAGTAAAAATATCAGTAACGTTCGGCACGTCCAAACTTTTTTCTTTTTTTTTATGCACGTTTTTTTTTAAACCGCTTTTATTCCACAATTAAAGTTTATATATTTATTATTATTTTTTTTACTTTCTTCTATCTTTAAAAGATTAAAATATTGGATTGGTGAATATTTTCGAAAGATTTACACGTTTTAGGGGTCAGAGATTCCCAAGAACATGTTTTTACAAAATGTCTGTCTGTCTGTATGTATGTGACACAAATTTTGTGGGCGCTCTGTCGCAAGAACTAATCCACGTAATTTAATAAAATTTACATTCAGGTAGTCCCTGATATAAATTGGTGCTGATTACTTTTGGTGTAAATCACCCAACAGGTGGCGCTGCTATGCTGCATTTTTGACGATTTACGCAATAGCTCTATCTTAAGAGCTAAAGCACGGATTTTCATAAAACTTCAGATTCGGTTAGTCCTTGATATGAATTAGTGATCCTTTCGTTTTGGTGCATATCGCCCAATAGGTGGTGCTGGTATGCTGCATTTTGCAGGATTTACACGATTTCTGCAATAGCTCTATCTCAAGAACTAATGCACAGATTTTCAACAAAGTTCATATTCAGTTAGTCCTTGATATGAATTTATGCTTATTAGCTGTTGGTGTAAAGAGCCTAATAGGTGGCGTTGCTGTTCTGTATTTTTCCCGATTTCCTCAATAGATCTATTTCAAGAACTAATGCACGGATTTTCATAAAACTTCAGATTCAAGTATACCTTGATTAATATTGTGGCTGATTATATTTTGGTGTAAATCGCTCAACAGGTGACGCTGCTGGGCAGGATTTTTCACGATTTTCGCAGTATCTGTATCTCAAAAACTAATACACGGATTTTCACGAAACTTCAGATTCAATTAGACGTTAACATAAGTTGTTTCTGGTTAGGTTTTGGTATAAATTACTCCACAGACTGCTATGCTGCACTTTGCTGGATTTACAGGATTTCAGCGATAGTCATATCTCAAGAACTAATGAACGGAATTTCATATCTTTAGAATCCTCAAGATGTGCAGAGATTGCCATTTAATTTTTCACTGTGATAACGAATTTTGAAGTGTTAACATGTTTGAGATAGAAAAATGTTTTGGCATTCGTACATCCTACTAGTTTTAACATGAGTAGATGCATTTTTAGGTAATGCAATTAAAGTACGGTAAAACCTGAGAAAAAATAACCAGCCTATGAAGGAATCCCGTGTTTAACAAAAAAATATTTTGATTTTTGTAAAATGAGTATATAAGTTGCTTGTAAAAAGAATATAATGCATTTACAACAGACGATGAACCTTCTAATAAGGGAGCCTGCCTATAACGGATTTTCTTCTTCTCTGTGCAAATCCGTCTTAGATGATTTTATTGTATAGGATTTTAAATTTTTTTAAATCTCAAAGCCACAGAATGTGTATTAACGATATTAATGATTCTATAGTAAACTATACTGATTTTTTTAATAAATATCTATTTGTATGTAAATATCTGAATACTTACCACTAATTTTTTTACACGGCTTGGAGACTTGAAAATCTAAAAAAAATTATATAGAAAAACCTTCAAAGTCGGAATCACATAGAAAAGAAAAAAACTTCGTTATAGTTAAGTTCCTTTTTTAGCAGGCCCATCGTCTCTAGCAAATGTATTATGTTTTTTTCAAACGGATTACTGTATCCAATTTGCACCGATTAAAAAAAAAATTGGGTTTAATACAGAATTTCTGAAAATTCCAGATTTCTGAAAGAATACCAAATGTACTTCTTTTATTCTTAATGATGCATTTATTCATAAATAATTCAAAGCCAAGTGATATTTATGTGAAAAAAATCTGTAAATTCTTCCTCTCCTAAATTTTATGATAACCCCTCATCCCATTCTTTGGTACTCCAGCACACAATTTGTTGTATGGAACATATTTTGCAACTACCGGCGGCGGTGAAATGAGGAAGATAGGGGGACAGAATCCCACTCTTCATCAAATAAATTTTATTATACGGGGGGTGACGGCAATACTACTTTGCACAGGCACCGGAGCGGTAGTTGGGATCAATAAAAGCACGTCAAATTGCATTGGCCTATGATAAAGTAGATCGGCTCAGGATAAACTAGAAAGTTGGTACCGTTGCGGTCTTTGGGATGAATAAAATCACGCCAAATTGAATTGGCCTCCGATAAACTAGATCGGCCTAGGACAAACTAGTTCAGACCAATGAATAGCAGGCTATACTATTTTATCCTATGAGCGTTAGGCCAAACTAGTCTGGCCTAGGAAAAACTAGTTTATCCTATGGGAGGAAAAACTAGTTTATCCTATGGGCCTTAGGATAAACTAGTTTGGCCTAAAATCGGGTTTGGCCGGTTACATATATATTAAATAACATTCGTCACATTTCAATACATTTTAAAACAAATTGAATGACATTTTGATTAGTTGTTCAGTATAGAACATTTTGACAAAGAACATTACAGTCGTTTTTCTCAAAATGTGATTTTGCGAGATTCGGCGAAAAATATGTAATTTTTTTTAAAGATTATTTCATGAAAGTTTCAGGATGTATAGTACATAGTAAACTCGATAAAATGAACCTAAATATTCATGTTTTTTTGTTTTTTTTTTCCTTAATTTTATATTACTAAAATTCTGAAAGTTTTATATAAGTAAGGCAGAGTTTTGTTTTTGAAACATAAAAGTTGTGCAAATAAACATTTTAAAATAATATTTAATAATAAAATTTTATAAACTAGTAAATCTGCAGATCAGAAGCCTCAACGTTATCTTTGCAAGTCATGGCTTTTTAACACTCTTTGCGTAAAATTCAACTTGCATAAATATTTATGAGAATAAAAAATAATTCGTAAAGTTTTAGAAATTAAAAGTATTAAACTGGTTATACAATGATATTCTGAAATTCTGAGGAGTTGCTTATTCTAGTAACATTTTAAATAAAAAATTGTATTTCTTCAGGGGACTCTGCGCTCCTGAACTAGTAGTCTATTTAAATTTAGATTCATAGTTTTTTATTGAGCGTGCGGATGGTTATAGTATATCTTAGATTTTTTTACGCTGTAATTTATAAGGATAAGCAAAAGTTTTTTTTTTAAATTAATAACTTAAAAATTAAAAATTAAGTATTCATGTTAACCATGCGCAAATGATAAATCCTGAAGTAACGCCAAAAATGTAACCCTAAAATCCGCTACATTCTTCGCAAACACAGCGACGTGCGTTTGAAAAAAATAATAAAAAAATAATACTTTTAGGAATACAGTTTTTTGTTCATAATGCAACGAAATGCTACTTTAGAATGTTTAAATATAAGCAGAACATTTTCATTTAGAGAAAAAAATGCACGGATGAAGTCAAAGAATTCGGTCCCTGTTCCACGTGCTTGTTTTGTTTGGGCCGAATGAGGGCATTTAAGTCTGAGCGATAACGCGCATCATATTGCAAACTGTTTTACATTTTGCATCTAGTTCTGCATATTGCATATCCATCTATCTCTTTCCTCCGTGAATAATAGTTAATTTTATTTCACTCAAGATCATTTTATTCCAACATCTTCGTTTTCAATAAATGACATCTAATTCACCTGCTATTCGTTCTTACTCAAAACCTTTCACCTTGTTATATTAAGAAATACTTGAGAGTTTTCTTTTTATTTCCAGCATGATCCCATATTCGTTTTTTTATGTCATTTACTTTTTTCTCGTGAAAATTTTTCAGTTGAAAATTGTTTAAGTGAAAACATTATTCCGGGTTTTGATTTTCTTGTCAAGGATTAAAGAAATATTGGTAAAATTTTATGGAAAAATGTCCATTTATTCTCTATGAATAAAATGAACGTTTGTATTTTTAAGCTAAATATTTGAATAAAATAAATAAATTATTGCCTATTTTTATTTCTTACGTAAAATCCATCTATATGCAAAGATACAAATGCATTAATTATACACACATTTATAGTAATATTATTAGGATCAAATGCGTTGATACGCATCTGATGAAAGAAAAGGAAAAAATGAAATATGTATTATGTTAAACAAGTAAATTGATGAAACAAAATGCTATATATTATTGAGAACATTCATAAAGTTCCACCAAAAATCATAAACGAAATTAAAGAAATCTCACAAATATATTGACAAAATTTCAAACTATTTGGAATAATTTAAAACCCTTCTTGTAACTTTTAGCTTTCATAATTTACCATTTAAATACATTAGTCAAATGATCCATTTTCTTGTAACAAATGGAAATTTGAAAATCATCTGACTTGCCGTAGAAAAGAATTATAGCGCAAGATAAAATCCTCCATATTATCCGAACGAATGACCAAACTTAACCAAAAACTATCCATCTACGTCCGGATATCGCAACAACATGCCCACTTAATTTCAAGCTGATTGCACTGTAAAAAAAAAATGGTAACGTTCCATGTAAAATCCAGGAACGTTTCGCCTTTTCTCAGGTTTTCAGAATAATTTAGCTCATTCCTGTGAAATTCTGGTTTTCTTATCTGAAACGTTCCTGAACCAAAAGTTGGAAACAGCAAAACGCTGCGGCCGCCATTTATTATTTTTTTTCCTATAATCCGTTGCTCGCGCGCGAGTGTCGAAAACGAATTCCTTAAATGAATGTAAAAAAAATCAATATGGAATGCAAATAAATCAATAGACGACATAATCCTTTGCGTCTCTATTGTCAAGATAATTCAGATGAAAATACAATACCTCTGTGACATCACTAAGAGATTATCTCTCGTACTTGTCTGTGAAATCTTTAACGAGCAGACTGTGTAAAAAAAAAATACACCTATTATTTGGATCTGCATTAACCAGGGGACAATCAAATATGATTCTCACCTATTTTGATTAATTTAAAGTATGTTTTAGAGTTCTTATCTCTAATTATTCTTGTGAAAGGATTTCTTCAAATGGGCCTTAGATTTTCAGAAATTAGATGCCGAGTTTTAGCATACGTTTCAAATACCCATTAGTTTGCAGCTCTCAACGTGTCTTTTGTGGTGTGGACGCAGAAAGCTTGCACGCCACCCGTACGGCCCGGGTTCGATGCTACCTCTTGACTTTTTTTTTCTTTTTTAATTAATTTTATATTTTAACACTTTATTACAATTTTATTTAAATTTGACATACATTTGACACTTTGAATTGCTGCAAATTTGAATATTTTTTTTTCGGAAAAAATATACAATTACGTTTAGGTTTTTTTTTTCATGAAAATTTATATATATTTTATCTAACTTGTAATTTAACATAATCACTGACGAAAATCCAAAATATTTTATGTCTAGATTTTTTTTCTAATTTACATTTATATATTTTTATATTTTAAGCAAAGTTCAGAAACAATATATCACATATATATTTACTTTATTGAATTTTAACTGAAAATTTATTTTTTCGTCTAAATTATAAATAATAATTTTGATGTCAATTTCAAAACATTTTTTCATTCTAACAAATAATGATAATAAAGCGAAAATTGTCAACTGGAAATGTAAAAATCGTCTGCGGATCCCGCATGCGGTGAAATGTCAGTAATGTCATAATGAAGGGAACGAACATCCAGAGTGAATTATGTCAGCAGGTATCGGTCCGGATAGCCTAACAGGTAAGGCATTGGCACGGCACGCCAAGTATCCAGGTTCGATCCCTGGTCTGGACATTTTTCGCTCTTGTGCTACTCCAGCCTTGAATATGTCAGTAATGTTTTGCTGTCAACAGAAATATTCCTGGTATTTCGCAGGAAACTTACTGTCATTTCTGTAGAAAGTTTTTAACATATACAGTAAAGTACCAGTCATTTTCAAGAAATGTTTCTTGGAAATAATGGGCAACTCAGCTGCCCATTTTTTCCCAGGAACGTTGCGGAATTTTTTTTACAGTGATGGATGCTTTTTGCGGCAGTTATCGCAGAACATACAGACAGACAAGCAGACTAACAGACAGAAACAAAAACTTTTCGTGTCTACACAGTAAGCCTTCACTTATTTTTCGGCAATAAACAATTTAGTCACATCCCGAATTGAGATAGATTAGATCTCACTGGTTGTTTCGAAATCACCCTGAAAATACTGCTTGCTAATAAATCGAAAAACGTTTAAATGATTTTCAAAAAATGTTATTCCACAAAATTATATGTATGAATGTTAAAAACTTCATTTAAAAAAATAATTTCGCCTATTTTGAATGGAGATGGACCATAGTTAAGTTCGTCAAAAGAGTTTAATAGTGTTGTTTAAAAGAAAAAGATGGGCAGTCAGATTTGCTTTCTCATTTATATGAAATAGGTCCAAACACCGCACTGATGATCAATCGTCTTGCTTGCTAATATATTGATAGTGGTTTTAAGTGTAAAAACAAAGAAATCTTTATGTACCCAAATCATCATTATTTTTTCAACACTATGAACAAATATCAGATCTTCTTTCAGAATACATAGTTTTGATATTTAGATGGCCCCTAAGCAAATGTTATATACATCATTTAACCTTCTCACCGCCGCGAACTGATATATCTCTTCACTAAGCTGCAGGTTTCCCTGCATAATATTTTTATTTTAATACGTCTGGTCTATATGCATATACGTAGTTAAAAAAATTATATCATGCTTGAGAAAATATACTTTTTCCGCCTTTACAAAATATTAAGGAGAAAAAAAAAACACCACAATTTTGCCATTTTGCTCAGCGGACAGGGGGTTAAAATTAGATTTTTTTTTCCAACCTGAACTAGTAACATTCTTCTACTATAATTTGTCTCAGAGTTAGTAGGTGTGTTTAATTTTTTGTACGTCACTGTACGTATACTACAAAGTATTCTCAAACTTCGTTCACTTAGTAAGTGCTGAATTAAAAATTCTCCTGGAGCAATATCCGTCAATAAACGGTTATGTACTTGAGATATTTTGTGCAGCCCTGTATATGATTAATAAATTTTTTTTAAACACCAAGTATAAAATAAAATAAATAAAAACGAATAAAACAACTGAAAACGCATTTCTATAAATTATTGTTCTACAACAGTAGTAAAACTGAATTTCTTTGTATATAACTGAAGATGAGCGATGATTATACTCTTTATTAAGAATCTTGTATTGAATGTCAGTGATATATATCAATCTCAATTAGTTTCAAATAGTGTAATATCTTTAAAATACACAGCAAATGATTTTTACCGTAGACCGTAATGAGACGGAATTATTTTTAGTGTCACTGTAAACAAACTATAAATGCTACAGGTTTCATTTTTAATACTGAACTTGCTATAGTAAAACATGCAGTAGATTTTGTAAGTAGTTGTATTATGCAGTTGATAACATTATATCAATTGCATAGTAATCTTAAAAGGAGAGGGTCCGAAGTTGGTCTCACCGAATGCGATGAACGTTTGTGTATCGATAGAATATAGTTAGTATATAAATATATCAGCGCCATAAAGCGCAAACACCAGGCGGTCTTTAGAAATTAAGTCGAAAATTTCAATCTACAGATCATAATGGAATAAATGTCTTTTTTTTTTTGGCAAGCGGTTCAGTAGCTCGATCGGCAGCACGCTGGATTCGCGTTTTTTTTTGCCCGAGTTCAAATCTGCCTCGGATTTGTTTTTCGGACGAAATTTTTTGTCAATCATTTTTGAACCGCAATTGAAAAAATGTGTATAATAATTGAAATTTATGAAAAATGTGAATTAAATGTATGTTTTATAGCATATAAGTGCTTTTTTAACTACGAAATTTTGCATGTTTAAATATATAATGAAAAAAAAAACGCATATTTATATGTCAATAGACCAGAATTTTTTGTGGTTGTTGTTGTTGTTATTTAAAATTATTTACAGTTATTTCAGTGAATATCAAGAATTTTTAACAGAGAAATAAATTAAAATAAGTGAATAAATAAACTTTTATTATTTTGTTCCCCATTCAAATACTTCAAATATTTCATGGTTTATTAAAAATATGCTTTTCTATTTTGAATATGACTTTTTAAAGTCTGGGATTCTTGATTTTTAATTAGAATAGGTGTCTACGTAGTAATTTCTCTCGGAAATCATTTTTTTTCTTGTTTAGCATTTTTGTATAATGCAGTTTAATTATATAAACACAATTTTAAGTGCGAATCTTCGTATGTTTATATATTTAAGGAAATATAAAGATAAAATAAATAAATAAATAATAATAACAAACTAAAAAAAATCAATTGAGCCTTTTATAGACCATAAAATTAAGCTAATTTTAAAATTTATTTTCTGTTATTTACATAAATAAGCTACTATTTTTCACAGTGAAATAAATGTATCGTTGTCTACCAACTCGCTTTTCAACTTTTGAATTGTGATCTTTGAATTTAAATCTTGGATTCTTATGATTATAGTTAGAATAACTGTCTTTGTGCTTAAAAAAAAGATTGCTGAAAATAGTTATTACATATGTAATAATTACAAAACCAAAAATCCGAAAAAAAAAGACATATTATGAATTTTAAAAAGGATATTAAAAAATCATCAAATATTCGAAATTCTTTCATATAGAAACAAAATTAAAATAATATAATTATTCACACATTTACATCACGTGTTTCATTTATCCCTCTGTGAAAAATAGTAGATTATTCATTTAAATAACTGTAAATAATTTTAAATAACAACAAAAAATTTCTGGTCCATACACATATAAATATGCGGGTTTTTTTTTTCATTTTATATTTAAACATGCAAAATTTCGTAATTAAAAATAGCACTTATATGCTACAAAACCTACATTTAATTCATATTTTTCGTAACTTTCAATTGTTGCAGATATTTTTTCAATTGTGGTTCGAAAATGTTTGATAAAAATTTTCGTTCCAGAAAACAAGTCTGAGCCGGATTTGAACCCGGGCCTAAAAAACTCGAATCCAGCGTGTCGCCGATCGTGTTACAGAACCGCGTGCCAAATAAGGAAATGTATCCGATTATGAACTGTAAGTTAAACTTTGCGACTTATTTTCTCAAGACCCCCTAAGGTTTGCGCTTTATGATGCTCATATATTTATATATTAACCAAAATTTATTGATATACACATGTGCATCGCATTTGGTGAGACCAACCTCGGACCCTCTTCTTGTAAATATATTTAAGCGAGTACGAATTGATGGACAGACAAACAGATTTAATAAACATTTTTCAACTACTTTGGAAATGTTTAAAAAGAATTTAAATCTATTTAAATGCATCCTACAAGTAAACGTATGGTTGTGTGCAATGTTTGAAATATAATTGTTGTATATATAGATCAATACAAAAACCCTTAACGGCTTAAAATTTGACGCAGCACTTTACTTTATGGCTATATGAATCTGAAACATGGGTCTTAAAAATTCTGATATCAAATTTTGAGCGACGCTGTGCTATTAAAATGAATTTATAGATATATGTATTTAATTTTACTTTTTTGTTGTATTTATTTTTAATCAGTAATGCTTTTTCATTCAAAATATGAGTTTTAAAAGATATGATATCAAAGTTCAAGTGACGCTTCGATCTGACTTAAAGATTTGTTAAAAAATTACTTTACACATACTTATGTTTTGTCTTCTGAAATATATTTAGACATTGAAACATTTTTTTTTCAATACACTATCAAATAGGTCATACATTTTCTCAGCTGATATTATATATTAAAAGTATTTAATTCAATAAATTCATTTATCTTTTGCGTCAAACCATCTTTTGCGTCTCATGGGTCCAAAACCATCTGTAAAATTTGTGTAAACGTTTATTTTGCGTCATAGTATCTAAACTAAGTAAATAATATGCAATATATAGTGTGACGCAGAGAAAACATTTACACAAATTTTAACGATGGTTCTGGATATCGTGACGTCAAGATAAATGAATTTATTGAATTAAATACACTGCTGTAAAAAGTTAGGGGAGCAAGCAAAAAAGTGAAGAGAATGTGCAAGACAGCCATGTATGGGCATAAAATGGATAGTACACGTGTATCAATGCGCAATACAGAAAAAAAAGACGCAGAAAAAGCTGTAAGGGAAATTTTATTCTTTGAAAAGGTGAAAAGAACATGAAAAAAAATGGTTTAGACCAACAATTTGTTTTCATGTAAATGATAAAAAAAGTATTGTTTAGGAATGATTCAAGATTTTTAATATGACGCGTGGTCTCTTCGAACAGCTAAGACTTCTGCACACCTGTTTTCCATGGATGCGATGAGGTTATCGATAAGACTTTGGGGAATACTGTTCCACTGCTCAAGAATTGCAATCTCCAAATCCCGGACAGTAATAGGAGGCTTCGGTCTCGCAGCAATGCGTCGTCTGAGTATCTACCAAACATGCTCGAACGGATTTAGGTCAGGAGAGCATGCTGATTATTCCATACGCTGTATTGTTTTAGCTTCAAGCATGTTTTCCACAAGACGAACTGTATGAAGTCTGGCATTATCATGCATGGAAAAAAAGAAATCACTAATTTCTGCAACATAAAATACGATATGAGGTCTCAGTATTTCGTCTGTATAACTTCGGATCGTCAAATTGCCATTCCGAATGATATGCAGACCCGTACATCCACCTATGCTGATTCCTGCCAATAGCATCAACCACCTCGTCTGTAATGTGATATTTTCCGAACGAATGTGGGATTTTTTTGAGTGTCTCTTTCTCTCCCTGCCAAAACACATCAGATGTCACATCCAGCCTGAATCGGGACTCTTCTGTAAACAGAATTTGACTCCAACAACGTTGCCTACAAACTCAATGTTCAGTTCCTCAACTTCTTTGAGCCGCACAGTGGCTTGATGTCAACGGAATACAGACCATTGTCTTACGTGCATAAAGACCACCCTGATGAAGCCTATTTCGGACTGTTTGGCTGGACACCCTTCGTCATTTGGCCAAGAACAACTGTGTTTGCAGCTGAGTAGCATTGTCCGTTCCGTCTCGACGAGGTGTTGACAGGATATATCGGTCATCAGTTTCTGTGTTAGCACATTTTCGATCTTGAACATGTCGATGACTACCATTCCATGTGTCTTGGAGTCGATTCCACAGCCTTTCATGGACACTTCTTGCGACTCCAACAGCGTCCACTATGCTTTGTTGTGTTTTCCCAAATTCAACTGTCCCGATAACACCCCAAGTCATAGATTGCTGTAAATCATGTTGTTGTGACATTTTCAAGCCACCTTTTCTCAAAACATAAGCTGAGCAATTGAATTTTACCCCCTAGGCAGTGAAACAGACATTTCTGCAAAATCCCGATTTCTGCACTTATCTCCTTTTTCCAGTTTTTGACGTCATGAACTTTAATTTACGTGTGAAGTTTTCTTTATCTGTTTTCTACAACACTTTAAATTATGGATGTTTTATTTTACGTTAGTTATCGGTGTAAATTTTTACGTAATTTCGTTAAAACCATGTGCTTCCCTAATTGTTTTGAGCAGTGTACATTTAATACATAACATCAGCTGAGAAAATTTATGACATATTTGATAGTGCATTGAAAAAAAATATTTCAATGTCTAAATATATTTCAGAATACAAAACATAAGTATGTGTAATGTAATTTTTTAACAAATCTTTAAGTCAGATCACAGCGTCACTTGAATTTTGATATCATATCTTTTAAAACTCACATTTTGAATGAAAAAGCATCACTGATTAAAAATAAATACAACAAAAAAGAAAAATTAAATATATGTATATATATATTCATTTTAATAGCACAGCGTCCTAAAAATTTGATATCAGAATTTTTAAGACCCATATTTAAGATTCATATAGCCATAAAGTAAAGTGCTGCGTCAAACGTTTAACCCGTTAAGGGTTTTTGTATTGATATCATTACTTTTTTGAGTTTTAGGATCAAAAGATTATAAAAGTACACCTTCATAGATAAAACTAGATTAACTTTTACTAGTAACAAGATAAACTTAATGAAATACCAAAATTTTTCAAAAAGTGCATGAAAAATAGAATACTTTTTACAGAAATTAAAACATACAGTGAAAATCTGTATGATATACTGAATTATTATCCAAAAGTTAAGATTTGAATGCTTACAAAAAAAAATCATGACAATGGCAAGAAGTAACATTTTATTTATTTATTTATTTTATAACATATTAAACACCTGAACATGCGATTGGTAATGTGGGTCCCCGGGAGATAAATAAAAAGTAGTGTTATTTAAAGCAAATATTGTTATAATATGATGTGTACAGACATTTAAAGAAAAAGTTCCCTGATTTTTCCCTGACTGTCCTTATTAGGCTTTCTTATTCCATTATTAACAATACACATATGGTGTTTTTTAATATATGCTGTTATCATATTATCCACTTATCCAGTTTGCTAATATCTCATTTGGGAGTAAAAACAAGAGAAAAACATAAAACTGCCTAATATTCATAAAATTCATTGACAATATTCAGGACAATCGTCCTATATTCATTGACAGTTTTATAAATCTGAACTCAAAATTTAGTCCAACAACTTCCTATAGTGGTTAATGGATATATGTTGATCAAAAACTTTCTTCATTTTCTGAAGAATGTTCAATCCTGAGACATATGTACATCTGACGACATAGAAAATTGGTTTAAGCTGTCCACCTGGTCAAGCTATGATAATATATCATCATGGTGCAAGAAGTTCATCCCAGCCAAGACTTACAAAATTTCTGATTATTAGCAAACATAAGCAAATGTAAAAAGGAAATGTCTTCCATGGCCTTGCATTATGACAAAAAAATGACGTTTTACATAAAAAATAATATATTATCTACCTATTATCCACAAAACAAAGTGGGGGTGTCACCGTCACTAATAGGACGACTCATTGTTGCCCACTTCGTTCAGGAATGAAATAATAAAAATTTAGAAATATTTATGAAATTAACAATGCATATATAACATAGTTGGTAAGCAATTTTAACTCGCACTTCTATCTCTGCCATTTTGTACAAGACGTATATTGCTGATATATAACATTTTGAGTCTGTTATAGAGTTGACTCCCTAAAATCCGCACAGTATGGGGCTGGAGGTTGGGCAGATTTTAAAATTAAGTTGATTTCTGGTCATTGCTTTGTTTACTTTTTAAAAAAGTAATTTGAAGCAATAATGCAATAAGAATTATAATGACCTAGATGGAACCCGTCAAAACTTGACGGCAACAATTTCAAAGCACCAAAGAACAAAAAAGTACTTTAAAGCTATAAAAGAAATTTTAAAGATTAATTTTTATTAAAAATTTCAATAAATGAAAAAAAATCTGCATTTTATATCCTGGCAAATTACATTCACATGTGCACCCATAGAATTTCTCTCATATGACGCTTTTTTATTTACCCACATAATAACGCCAATATGACATGATTTTGATAAATCATAAATTACTGTCATTATTCATTATAATTTCATACAAAATGCATTCATATACACTATGATAACAATATCACCATCGGAATTGGTAGGTGGAAAACAATGTAGTACATAAGAATACATTCTAAGTGCATTGGTGTCAAATAATGGCAAACATGTACAATATAATATTTAAAATTTATATATTTCATATATAAAAAAATCTAATTCATGAAATCAGAAAATAACAATGACTGTCAATGTTGCACTCAGTTCCATGTACACCCAAGAGGTCGAGTGCCCGTACTAACTATACACTTTTAATTTTCCAGCAGGCATGCTCGTGTAAAGTTGAATGTTTTTCAAAAAATTTCCTGCTACGAACGGTTTTAAAATTCATTTTTTACTATTGATATTTGTACACAGATTTAAATAACATTATCACAAATTATTTGAAAGCAGGTTTACAATTTGATAAAAAAAAAAAAACTTTTTTCCTGGAAAAATTGAAAAAAGAATTTTTTACAAATAAAATATTTTCTTGCAATAATTTTTCTTGGGAAAGTAAAATAAACAGTTTTGAGGCTTATACACATTAAAAGAGTTGCTTTCTTTTCAAAGGAATATGCTACCAAAAATATACAAAATTATTACAAAAATTGTAGTTTGAGTGTCATAGATTTTACGAAATATTTTCTTGCTTGATTACTTTTTGTAATTATAATTCAATTGTAAAATATATTCCATAAAGAATATTGAAAACAAAAGAATTTTTAAACTAATACCGAGTTATATAAAGTTAACTTATCCATCATGACAATTTGATATTACTAAAATTTTGGGTATTTTTTCGTTAGCACATCTGTCAAAAATGACTTTCCCATTAGCGCATCACCACCCCCACCCCTCCCAATAAGTTGGATGCATGAAAACCCATGCATCAATCTATAAACTACACCAAACATGTAAAAGTTACCGTTGCTAATGTATGTATGAGCACTGCACGCCCATGAAAACAACGACAAAAGAAAAATCTAAAATGTAGAAAATTCATTAAAATTATGTGTTGTGCTAACTTAAAATTACCAAACTTAAGGGGTTTTCTCAAACATTTCCATCTATACTTTTTATTTTCTAAAAGATTAGATTTTATTAAAAAACACTAATATTCAAGCATGCCTTCTGAAAAGAAAAACAACAACAAAAAAGGTAAAATGCTGAAAAAGGCAGTTTCCCCAATGAGATACCAAGAAATCTAAAATTTGAATACCATTATATTTCAGAAAATTAATATTTTCCTTAATATTATATTTAAATGTTTGAATATATAAAGAAAATGCTATTGAACTGAAATTGTGGTATTCAAAACACATAAATCCTTGGTATCTATAGCCCCACCAGTGGCTGAGAGGTTCTGCTCTCGAAGCTGGTAGACGGGAGGTGCTGGGTTCGATCCCAATCGCGCCCGTCGGCCTAATCGTTCGGAGTTTTCGTGGTTTTCTTCGAACCTTGGATTTCCAAGCGTTAATACGGGTTAGGTTCCCTTAGAAAGACCCCCACGAAGGGCACTCCCACTGGGCCTATATCCCTCGTGCAGATAATTGGCCGTCATAAATACAACCAACAACCAACCTTGGTATCTATATACCATGAGGCATATTTCCTAAATCAGCAAAAAAATTTAAAAAAAAAGAAAAAAAAAACTAAAAACAAAACCACATACACAATACATATATACTCAGATATGTCTGTGTTCATTTCGATGTTATGAAGAAACATTGGAATTTTATGCAATAATCCCTGTATAACCTTTGTTGGGAACATCGGAATTTTTGTCACACATATTTACAAATAGACCATACAAAAAAGCAAGACATGCATGAATGAAAATGGATAAAAGATAATTTAAAAACTGAATAAAACATTAAAAGTAAAGGTTAACCCATTAACCGCTGACAACGCTGTTCACGCAACAGTCAAAATAATTGCTCATGCAATGAATTTGTTACATTGGCACCACTATTTTAGAAATTTAAAAAATGTCTTATTTATTAGCAGGAATTTTGCTATTTTAGTAAAGCGAAATTTACCTTACTGAATTTGTAGCGGGAAACTACTTTCAACAAGAAATTTGAAAATTTCTATCGTAATAGTTTTGGCGGTTAATGGGTTAAGTAAATAATTAATAATGCATATTTGAATATGCATAAAAATAATGAGATACATTTTCTATTAGCCGTCACTTCAGCATAAGTAAGCCCACAAGAAAATCCATAGTGCAAATTGACCTTAGAAAATTGGAATAATGCTTTAATAATATAAAATTACAAATAAAATGAATAAATTTTGGAGTTTTTAAGAAAACTAAAAAAAATAAAAAATATCTAAAAAAATACTTGAAGAATTACCTTGAAACTCCAGGTGTGTGAACAAAATAGTACAGGTCATATATTTTCGTGAAGATATTTTCTCGAAACCTCATACGGGACCGTCACCAAACTGAAAAAGAAAGAATACCTTTTTGATGCCCCTGTAAAAACTAGCGTAGAAAAAGCGTTCAACACCGTATATAATGATTAAGTGCCTTATTGCAGTAAACTGTGTTCATTTTTACGAGTATATCATGTATATTCGTAGAGAAATTTAAGTTTTTGTAAAAAGAGTCCCAAATTTCCCCAAGTTTTTTGCTTATAATTTGTAGAGTTCTTAATATAAAAAATTCTTTATAGAAAATGTGACGAACAACATTGTACACAATAACCTGCAATCAGAATATTTAAAAAAATAATACTTGGATGTAAAATGAGCAGGTTTACTAAAAAATGTTTCACTGCACATGCGCGAACGCAAAAAATACATAATGTTCATAATGTATTATCTAAGTGTATAGAGCAACTTTTGTGGAAGTCTCAAAAACATAGGTTGAAAATTCTGAAAATTGTCGTCGATACAATAAGCGCGAAATCCGTTGTTCCCAAAATGAAGTAAACCGATGAGGGGCTGTATCCAAATATAGTAGTGAATGTAATATTATGTATGATATATCTGCACTAATTAATGGATGTATGGATATAACCCCTCATCTTTTTGCTTCATTTTCGGAACAACTGATTTCGAGATTATTCTATCAACAATAATTTTCAGAATTTTCGAGCTATGTTTTTCTGGCTTTCTCAAAAGTTGCTCTACACGCTTAGCTAATACAATATGCGCATTAGATTTTGATTGCACTCGCGCGTGCGCAATAAAACATATTTTAGTAAAACTGCTTATTTTTCATCCAATTTTTATTATTTTTTAATTCTGATTACAGGATATTGTGTACAATTTTGTTTGTCATATTTTCTGAAAATAACTTTTTTTTATATTAAGAACTCTACAAATTATAAGCAAAAAACTTGACAAAATTTGGGACTCTTTTTTATAAAAACATTAATTTCTCTACGAATATACATGCTATTCTCATAAAAATGAACACAGTTTATTGCAATAAGGCACTTAATCATAATATGCTGTGTTGAACGCTATTGCTACGTTAGTTTTTACAGGGTTATCCAAAAGATATTTGTTATTTTTCAATTTGTTGACGGTCCCCGATGGGGTTTCGGGAAAAAATCTTCACGGAAATATATGACATGTACTATTCTGTTAACACACCTGGAGTTTCAAGATAATTCCTCATGTATTTTTCTAGATATTTAAGAAAACGTCTAAAATTGCAAGTGACCGGTCACCTTTGGCTATATAGAGTACACACACATACGCACACACAGATATAATATATATCCAGCTCTTGATTTTCCAATAATAAAAGTTGACTTAGGGAAAATTGTAACTTTTGTTTGCAATGACAAAAGCTGTTCTGTGCATAACTAAAGTATTTTCTGCAGCTCATGTGTAAATCTGATGTCAGAATTATCAAAATTTTCATGCAGCGTGATTTGTTGGTCTTTAAAATGATTCAGAAATTTTAAAAGAAAAGAGAATTCATTGAATAAGAGAATCTAGGGTAAAGAGAAAGAATAACCATCGGGGATGTGTTGAGCGATTTTGATTTGTTTAATGTGGCTCCGATCTTAGAGACAATCAAAAATTGGAACTGGATCCATCGAGCTAACGGCAGAAAACTTCAAAGCCCCTTCAAAGACTTGCATGTCTGGCATAGCCCAGGCTTACTTAATATGGTATAAGGGAAAGGTTTGTAACACGTATATAACACGCACACATGGGTAATCTGCTATACTCCTCTATCAAACTTGATACTTTTGTTCATCTGAGTTATTGTTATATCGTTATTCGCGCAATTACTCGTAGGCAGCTGGGTTTTTTTATGTGACTTTTTCACATAGAATTACGCTGAATAACTCTTTCCATCTCAATTGCTTTCTTTTAATCGGCATTTTCGAAACTTTTGTGTATAATGTTACACATATAAAAATATGTACATTATTTTAGTGAAGTTGATTTCTCACGAATTATCTTTCATTGTTAGATCCATTTTCCGATTATAAGCATAAAACTATATAGTCATATACATTAAGGTCAAAATTTTCGCCAAGCTTGATGACATTTAGCGCAATTTCGCTAAATTTGGCGACCAAAAATATGTTGATATAAATGCAGCAAATTTGGCCGTAGCTGCCAAATTTGGCGAAAATTCCACTGAAATTCAGCATTAATGATTCTTCTCTAATCGGGTTCTTCACATTTTAGCTTAGTGTTTTACCGTAAAATTAGCTAAAATCTTAAAATCAAGAAATAGGTAAGCTACCCTTTCTTTACGCTTTTAGGACTTTTTTATTTTGTTATCTACATATTTCTGTTTTCAAGTGTACATTTAGGCCAAAAATGCTTATCTCATTCACTTCAGAATGTTCACTCGCATTTCAGTTGCAACAAATTCTCTTACTGTGAATTAAAAAAATGAGTAACCTTCTGTAATTGGGACTACTGCTAAATGGTTATATTTGAGCATAAAACAGCGCTCACTAAATTATGAAATTTTCTACCAACCCGATTACGGAAATTTCCTAATGCAAACATACATACCTCTGAATAAAAACATACATAAGAATAAATACATATAAGTAATACATACATAACATTATATTTTTCTCGATTTCTTTGATTATCATTCGTAGCCATACGGCTAATACTGAAATCGTTACCATGCGACTAATAAACGAAATCGTATTCTCCGTATTCGATTTTCATTTCTCTTAATTTAAAATTCAAAATGAATTGTACCGATTTGGAAGGTTACGGATAATGTCCATGAGCATTTCAGTTGCAGCACATTCACTTACAGTAGGGGTGCACAACCTTTTTAAGAGAAGGGCCACTTACAAAAATGTTTGAGTTGTCGAGGGCCTCATCAGTAACACAAAGAAAATTCTATATTGAGGAGGTAAGGAGTTGTAATAAGTCTTTATTCTTGATGAATAATTATTTTTTGTCTATAATAAAAATAAACAAATGGAAATAATGAAGGAATGCAGGGCTTCTTCGCGTCTGTATGAATAACCATTCAACACTTTATGAAGACTAACGGTTCCTTCTTGACAAATGGTAACTTGAAGAAAAAAATTACACAAAATTTCTAAATAATTGACCATTATTGAAAAAAAAAAAAAAATTATTGAAGGATAACTTCATTTAAAATAAAAGGAAACTTATTTTTGAAATAACAAGACATGATGGCCTAATTATGCTATTTTTTCTGCGGACTATTCACAAAACTTGTTTTTTTTTCTTCTGTCAATCATGTGCGACTGATTGACGAAATTCGCAATTTTTTATCAACGACCGATTGACAGATTTCACGGTAATTTTCCATTGCCGATTGGCAAAATTTGCAATCTTTTCAAACAACCAATGTACGATACCTGCGATAAATTGACGTAATTCGCGATTTTTTTCAGCGATAAATTTTCAAATTTTGTGATTTTTTTTCCACAACGGATCAACGAAGAATGTGATTTTTTCCGCCCCCGATCGAATTATTTCGCGACTTTTTTGATCTCCAATCGATCTTCGAAATTTGCAAGTTTTTTCCATGAACAATTGACAAAATTCGCGATTTTTTTTCCATAAGTGATTGGCAAATTTTGCGATATTTTACGTGACAGATTGACAATATTTGCAATTTTTTCCCAATGACCAATCGACGAAACGTGATTTTTTTCCTGATATACATTGATGTAATTTGCAATTTTTTCGCGCAATAAATTGGCGAAATCGAGATTTCTTTTACGCGCACAATCGATGAAATTTGCGATTCTTTCCTGCGACCAATGGATTTCTATTTCATGATATTTTTTAGGATCGACGCACAAATTTTGTAATTTTTTCCATGTGCTAGTCACGAAATTCGCGAATTTTTGGGAAAATTCACGATTTTTTTCACGAGCGATTGACAAATTTTGCAATATTTTTGCGACCAGTTGACAAAATTTGTAATTTTTTCTATCAGTTGTCAAAATTCGTGATTTTTTTTAACGACAGATTGACAAAATCGTGCTTCTTCCCCAGTCGATCAAAGAAATTTGTAATTTTTTTACCTCATCTACAAAATTCGTGATTTTTCTGTGCCCGATTAAATTCGTGATTGTTAACTGACTCTAATGAAATTTGTAATTTTTCCCGCGGCGAATTGACGAAATTTGCGATTTTTTCCCGCAATAAGCTGGCGAAACTCTAGATTTTTCCCTAGCCGATGAAGAAAGTTTGCGATTTTTCCGCAGCTCCGCGACAAAATTCGCGATTTTTCCGCGTCCGATCAACGACATTCGCGATGCTTAACTGACTCTGAAGAAATTTGTAATTTTTACGCGACAAATTGATGAAATTCGACATTTTTTCTCGCGATAAACTAACGAAACTCACGATTTTTCCGCAGCCGGTGAACAAAATTTGCAATTTTTCCGTAACCTCATTTCGATAAAATTCGCGACTTTTCTGTGCCCGATTAAAGAAATTTAAGACTTTCCCACGCGACAAAATTCGCGATTTTTCCTCTCGCGATCAACAAAATTCGAAAAATTTCCGCGCCCGGTAAACGAAATTGGCGATTCTTAACTGACTCTGACGAAATTTGTAATTTTTCCCGCGGCAAATTGACAAAATTCCGATTTTTAACGCATCCGATCAACGAAATGCACGATTTTTAACTGACTATGACGAAATTTGCAATTTTTTCAGCGGCAAATTGTCGAAATTCGCGATTTTTTCTCGCGATAAACTGACAAAACTCGAGATTTTTCCCGAGTTGCTCAACGAAATTTGAGGTTTTTCTGCGACTCATCGATAAATTTCGTGATTTTTCCGAACTCGATCAGCGAAATTTGCGATTCTTAATTGGCTCTGGTGAAATTTGCAATTTCTTCCCGGGGCAAATTGACAAAATTCGCAATTTTTTCCTGCGACATATGGACAAAAAATTGCAATTTTTCCAGTTACAAATTGACGAAATTGTGCCAAAAAACGAAAACATTGTATAAATCGTGATCGCGGGCCACAAGTTAACCCATGGCGGGCCACAGGTTGTGCATCCCTAACTAACAGTGAATAAAAAAAAATGAGTAACCTTCTGTAATAGGGACCGCCACCAAATGGTTAAATTTGCGCATCAAACAACGCTAGCTAAATTATGAAATTGTCTGCAAACCCGATTGCGGAAATTTCCCAGTACAAACGTGCATACGTCTGAATATAAACATACATACATAAGAATACATACATATAAGTGATACATACATGACATTATATCAGGGTTCGTACGACTCCTGGAATTTTTCGACCAGGAAATTCTTCTGCACCGCTATTTTCTTACAGAAAATCTCTCCTTATAAGAATGCGAAATTTCACCAGTTTAGCCTAGATTTCTTTTTCTATAAAAAAAAAAAAAAAAAAAAAAAATATTGGAAACTCTCCTGGAAAATACCCTGATCCGTACAAAACCCTGTTGTATTTTTCTCGATTTCTTTGTTTTATCACTCGTAGCCATGCAGCTAATACGAAATCCGTTACCATGAGGCTAAGACTCGAAATCGTATTCCTCCTATTCGATTTCTTATCATTTCTCTTAATTTAAAATTCAAAATGAATTGAATCTATTTGGTAGGTTATGGAGAATAAAAGGTTCGCACTGAAAAAAAAGAAAAAGTTGTCGTTACGGACGTAGAAAGTAAAACTTCTGAAAGTCAATCTATATCTCAGGTCACAAATATTGACGACGCCATAACGATTCGGATGAGGTTAAAATGCATAATTTACAACAATGGAGCTAATGTTTTGTTTAATAACGAGATGAAACCCGTCGTATGTACACGAAAGAAATTGTTTAAAAAGGAACCCATACATTAGTTAATACTTACTCTCAACAAATATTATTTTTAATTTAAAGTTACCAAAATACTAATTCCTTAAACTTCGACTGTTCAACGTATTAAATTAAAATGAATTAGTATACCTAACCAAGATAAGTAATTATGATGAAATTATCCATTGTGGCTCTTATGTTTGAAATTACCGATTGAAAATCCGCAAAAATGATTTCAACATGAGCCAATCATAGAATTATTTTTCGCGTGAAACCTAAATTTAACGTAATTTTCATCGTCTCAAAATTTACATACGCATCTGTCAAATTCACATTCACCATTTCAAAAATATCGCAGTACGCAATAAGTTATTAATACATATATTTCCAAACTTGAAATCAAGTTTGCTAACTACGACTTTGCATGTGAACATTCGCACTCTTGACTTGTGATTCTAATCTGGGTAACGGCGAGTAAAATTCTAGAAATATATATCTTTTAGAGGTGTTCGTAGTAAAATATTTCTTTTTATCAGAGAAAATGATGGTTTTCATTTAAATATGATGTCACTTTGCCTCATTGAAGCATTTCACATAGCGTCTCAAACTCAGTGGAGTGAAAAAGTATTGAATTGTATCAACTTTTTGAGGAAAAATTTAGTGTTTTTTTTTTTTTTTTTTAAATCGTGACGTCATTTTTTGTTCCCCCTTTTTTACAAAGTTAATTTTGAATATTATTAGAAATTGGCATCAATAAAGATAAACATACTTTATTAATTTTCTTTTCTTTACAACAATGGAAGTAATCCAATTGTTACCATTTTGAAAAAAAAAAAACCATAGAAAATTTTTAAATTTTAAATTTAAATATAAAAATGGGAATATTAAAAAAAAATAGCTAGTGCCGCAAATCTACAAACAAACAGCTTTCATTTAAAAAAAGAATTATTAAAATTGGTTCAGAAAAAAGATCAAGGTAGATGTTAAAAAAAAAAAAAAGCTTTATCTTTCAAATATATAGATTTAAACCCGCAATGTTAGCTCTATGGGAAAATTTTGAGCGGACATTTCATGCCGTTAGGGTTGACGAATATTTATGATTTTCAATACGCTCCGAGATTTTGGCACTAACAACGTCCATTTAATTTTTTGTGTCGATGCGTCAAATATTTTGGACGCTATCGTGTTAACAATAAGTGTAATTTTTACAGGGAAGCCGGAGCTGTGCTCCGACAATTATTCATCCTGATTTTGGGTTTTATATGGAATAAAAAAATAAACCGTACTTAAAAATTTCCACAATAGAGCATATACTGCAGTTAATGTAATAAACATGTACTATGCATAGCCTTTACACAACACAAAATTAGGTCTATAGAAAACACACTCTGATATTTTGTTGTTGTTGTAAGGACAAACTGAAATCATATATCTGCAGAGGAAATCGCCACTGCTAACGTCACTCAAAAATCATTTAAAGGCAAAAGGGGATTCATTCAGGCTGCTAGCCTGTATCAAGCGCAATACTGGTACTGCATTCGTTGCTTGTATGTTGGGCCCACCGACTGAGAACTTGAAGTTTAAATCTGAAAATCATTCTGAGATAAGAACCAACTAACATTCTTTACCATTTATTGTGTTTATGGCCACAGCGTCACTTTAACCCGTTTTTTATAGGCAGATATGGATTTGTAAGCCAAATATAAGATTAAAAAATTGTTCTGAGTGAAAAATCAGTGAAACGAAATTGGATTTTTCTCACCTGAACAAGTATAATTTTCTGTGCATTGCATTTTTTTCTGTGTTTGTAAAAACGGACGTCGGCATCCGTCGGAACATGAAAACAATATCTGTTATGAAAGAGACGTAATTCAGGATAGAGGCGTTGTTGAACCAGGATCAATATGCATTGAGAAAACGCTTGCTTTTTTTTCCGAGCTCAGAGGGAATTAATGACGTGAGATTAAGTGAAGATTTTTTCCTTTCCTTCCTAGGACGTCTTTCATTGTCTTTTGGTCAGGCGAAGATTATGCGATGTGATATCGTGAACTTCTTCCTAAGCCACAGCTTTAACAAACAAGAGCTTACTGATGTTTTCTGTAGTTAAGCTTCTTTTCAATTAATCCGCAGAAAACATAAGGGGGCGCGTTTGGAAATAAACATATAACTTTCGCTTTTTTTAAGTATTAAAAAAGTAGTTAAATTTATTTTATTAACACGACGATTTATTCTGACAAAATACTTAACCAGATATTTTTTAATGTGATTCAAAATCCATGTGCAACGAGAAACAAACACAAACACACCCGTCACAGCAAAAGGAAAAAAACAGCTGATCTCGGCTGCTATGCAGCCTTCTTTAATTACATGGCAGTTCCAAAACTAGAGGAAACTGGCCTTTATTGGTCACGTGGCAAAGAAATGGGAGTGTCGTTTACCCTATCTTTCCTCTACTACGCATACATATACAAAGGAAACGAGCTTTTATCACGTGTATGGTTTCCTCCCTTTATATGTGCTTTTATTTTACTAACAAAGGAATTGTCTCTTTACTAAAGGTGTTGAATTTTCACTGCATTACATTTTTTAATCAGAGAAAGAAAGGCGGTTCAGTTTATTTGTTCCTAAAAGATCATCTTATTTTTTAATTAACTATTGTGTTATTAAAAAACACATGTTAAGATTTTATGAAATGTTATCACCTACCCTACATACACTTAAGCATACATATGTATATATACATATAAACTTGTAAACCCTACTTAACACTTTATTTTCCATTTTCCTTTCTCGTTTTATTGTGAAAAATAGAAATTTACAATCTTACCCATTTAATAAAAAGAACATAATTAATTCATTTCAATAAGTGACCATTTGCGTGCTTTAAATAAAAAGGTCTTACGAATAAGATGTTACCATTTTGATCAGATTTTGAAAAATCTTGTAGATTAGGAAACATTTTAAGTTTATACATTTTAATAATTCATCACACATGAAAGTAATTATAGATCTGTAAAATTATAATTACAGTATAAATAATTAAAATTAATTGCGAGTTTTACAAAGAATGTATCTTAGAACAAAGGTCTGGAGCTTGAAGATTACGTTTAAATATACTCCAGAGAATAACTACATCTTTTAGATTATAAATACTATAAAATTATCGTTCACATATTTTTCTTTAATACTTTCTTAAAGGTTATATAAATGCAAATCTAACATTTATTTAATTAAATTTAATTACAAATATTCTTAATAGTACAGAAAATATCTAGAATAAGAATAAAAAAATAATATTAATGTTTCTAAAAGCAATTCTAAAAAATTAGTTCAAAACAAGGATTGGGTTCATTTTTGACGGCCAATTATCAACTCGAGGATATAGTCTCAAGGAAGGGTGTGCCCTTCGTGGGTGTCTTTCTAAGGGAATCTAACCCGCATTTCGCATGGAAATCCATGGTTCGAAGAAAACCACTAAAAATCCAAACGGTTAGCTGACGGGCCCGATAGGCTTCGAACCCAGCACCTCCCGTCTACCAGCTTCGAGAGCAGAACATCTCGGCCATTGGTGGGGCAGTTTTCAGCCAAAAATACAGGTTTATGTTTTGATTAAAAAATATTATATTTATCTTTCTTCCTTTTCTCTATCTTTCTCTCTCTCTGTTTTATTTCCGTATTGGTTTACCGTGATTTTTAGGAAAAAAGACTTTTTATATTGGGTATTGTTGTGATAAATATATCTTCTATTTCATAAAATAAACGAAATTAATTTAATAAGAAAATATAGGGTTGTTCAGACCTATAATTCAAAAATGTAAAGGCAGGTACAGTGTACCAAGAACCGACAGGACAAAAACTCATGTTATCAAGCACAAGTAAAAACCTTTATTTTATGGAAGAGTAGTTGGGGGGGAATCTAATGATCCATGTCTGCCGGAAGTGAAGTGGTGCATAAGTCAAAAATTAATACCATCAGTGGTTGACTCGTAGGTTTATCAATGTGTTGGTCCTAAAAACAAATGGTTGAAAACATGGAGGAAATTTTTAGGACAAACGCAGTGATAAACCTACGAGTCAACCACTAATGGTATTAAGTTTTGGGTTATGCACTACTCCACTTCAGGCAGACATGGATCATTAGTTTTCGCTACTTCCACTCTCACATAAAATCAAGGTTTTTTTTTCTTGTGCGTGATAACATAGTTTTCTGTGTTGTCGGCTCTTCGACTGTAAATAAACTGATTTCGTATAGGAATTTGGGTGCGAAAATGCAGTATTGAAGCTGTAGAGGGCGCTGTTGATTGCGGAGGATGAATTTTCTCCGTGGACATGAATCAGCATTTTCCGCACGGATTTCCAGCAACATGCTTTATAGCACCAAGGCGGAGCTTGCTGGCATGCATTTCATGTATGGTATTGCGCAAGGAAATGATTGATTGCTCAAAGGAATCCTATTCAACGATTCACGGGTAGAATTCTGCCGGATCCCCGAACATTTGAGCGTCTTCATTAGGAGTTGTGCGAAAGCAAATCGTTTTATTCTTCCAGGCATGATAAAGGAACTGTAAAATATCACAGAATTCCTGCAGTGGAAGAAGCAGTATTGCACAAAGTAGAGAATGATGCTTCGACAAGCTCAAAAGCTGTTGGACGTACGCTGGGTATAAACCATGTTCTTGCTTACCCCCATGCATGAAATGCATATCGGTAATCTCCGCGTTGGTGTAAAGATGCATGTTGCTCGAAATCCTCGAAAATAGAGCGGCTGTTCGAAGGATGTACATGGAATGATTTCCAAGCAGGAATTTGCGGATAGCCGAACATTTTGGTGTCTTCATCGGGCATTGTGCGTGAGTGGATCATTTTATGTCTCTAAGCGGAATACAGGCAGTGAAGACATAGCACAATTCCTGGGGTGAAAAAGCAATAGTATGCTAAGTAGAGGAATGTACTTTGAAAAGCTCGAGTATTGTTGGAAGTGCATTGGTTGTGAGCCATTTCCTTGATTAGCTTATGAAATGGATAGAGGCAAGATCTGCATTAATGTAACGATGCATGTTGCTCGAAATACGTGAGGGAATGACGATTCAAGACAGCGAAGCTCTTTAGTCCACCGAACTTAACATCTCACTTTACAGCCTTAACGTTGCATTTCTGAACCCATATTCCTATACGAATTCTGCTTATTAAGGTCCCATTTACCTGCCTTTATATTTTTGACATATAGTTGTGAACCACCCTGTATAACGTTTAAAAAATGTTATTCTGCGAATGACCATAAAATATTCTATTTCTTTATACATAACTCATTTATATATACTTCTTAACGAAGAAATATATTATATTAAATTAATTACTCTACATACTAATTTTTTCTTAAATCTTTTCTTACGGTGAGATATATACGAAAGATAATACGAATATCACGAATTTCCTTGGTTGTTGCAGTTATTTGGCTGTAGGGATTGTCAGTGTATTTTGGAAACTTAGAAAAAAATAATAAAAATAAAACTGTGCTCTAATTTTAATTAAATACAAAAAAAAAGTTTGAAATTCTAAATATCGCTAATCATGAAGTTATTAATGAAGATTTTCCGATTACAACATAAATGAAAACGAATATTAACCTTTTACATATTTCCATTGTAAAATACATAAGATTTCACTTATCAGACGAAATTAATTTAAGAAGTATTTATTTAACTGTATATGTATTGGTCAAATAATGTTGTCTTTGTAGCTTTGATAGCTTCCGAAGAATTACTTTCAACATGTGGCATATTGTCAACTATTGTATGATTTTGACCAGCTAGCTCTAAAATCCCGATCATTAATCAATAACAATCATTATGACCTTAAATGATAAACTATAAACATTTCAAATGAAATAATTGTGCTAAATTAATAAATTATAATTAGGGATCCAGCGTTATCATGGAGTTCCCGCGATTTATTGTGTTGCGCTGACCCAGATTTCAGACCAGATGTCATTATCAAAAAGAGCGTACTGTGTTATCCAGTTTTGTATGGGGCAGCTCAGTTGGCAGAGTATTGGTAGCTTAAGCCAAAAGATCCCTGGTTCGAATCGTGGACTATATACATTTTTCACTCAGTTGGGAAATTATATTTTGCGTGATATACTTACTAATTAAAATAATTGTGTTAAATCAGTAAAGTATAAAGTTTTCGATGAAACACTTTATGGTAACTGTAATTAATTTGGCATATCTAAAAAGAATTCATCAGACAAATAAAACGAGCTTTTAATGAACTTTAATACAATGTTTTGCATACAAATTAAAAATAAATTAGATTTTTGAAAGGTTACTCATGTACTTTGCTACTCCCATATAGATATAGTAAGTGTTTGTGTGTAGCTTTAAATAAATTTAGTGGAACACATAAACATGTTTGATCATTTCGGTTGATGTTTATTCTACATATGATGTTTACTTAAAGCATAGTTTGAGTGAAAAGGTTACCTACAAATTTGGAACATTGACAGAATCGTATAAACACATATCCAAAATAGAATCTTTACTATTGTAAACTCTTTAAGAAATTGTATTTCACAATTTAATTAAATCATAAATTTATGCGTAACAATAAGAAATGAAGAAATGTTCCTGTAATATTTTAATATGCATATGATATCAATTTAAGGTTTCGATGTCAGTTGCAAAATCACCTATAAAACATCTGGAATTGATGTTTACTTTCAGAAAATATAAAAGAGATTTAATTAATTTTTACTTCCTTGCCCTGTTGAAAATCTTCAGTAAATTATACTGTTATTTAAACAAAAGGTTACATAACTGTAATTTACCTCTATTGTGATCAATGGGAACAAAAGTTATGGTAAAATAACTGAAATATATGAAAACTGTTAAATGTTGTAAACGTAAAATTATTGTATGAAATATATATATCACTGGAAGGTCACATTCATCTTTGATTAAATCAAATTAAAATCCATTAATCTTACTAAAAAGATGAATTTTATACACCTGTTATTACACACACACACACACACATATATATATATATATATGTGTGTTGTTTGTTTTACACCTTTTAAAAGCATTATATATATATATATATATATATATATATATATATATAGAGGGAGAGAGAGAGAGAGATAGAGAGATAAAAGTTTAAAGACAGGTTGAAAGAAAACATAAATGACATCAAGTTTAATAAACAAACCACAACGTTATTGGGGTTTAACTAAAAGCAAAATTTAAATATATGTTTTAATGAAGCAAGAATCCTTATTCCTATGTCCCATTATCGCATCTCATTAATAAAAGAATCAAATCACATTTTAATCAAAGGAAAGAAAACAACTAATGGTAATCATTCATATAACATACCAGAAATATGGTTAAAATTTTTAAACATTGCAGAAGAAGTGTAAACAAAATGTAACACTTTTAAAATCCCCACCCCTCATCAATAGAATAAAGTCATCATAAAAATAAATCGAGGTCTGAGAGGGCAGTGGAGTTCAGTGCACTTAATTGAAGCAGCTCTGAAGGTGATCACGTTGTGATCGAAATTACTCATCGTTCCTTCAAAAATTTATAAAATGATTATGTAAACCTTCTAATGTAGTCTAAATAATTCACAAAAATGCTTTAGAAGATAAAATTTTTATGAATTCTTAATTCAGTACATAAAGGGTTAAAGAATTAAGTGTACATTTTAGCAATGCACAATGCAATATTACTTGATTTTAAATTGTTATAAACCATATAAATCACTTTTGAATTATTTTGAAACAACCTTGTTCTTATTTGGAGAATACGTTATAAACAACTTTCGCAAAAACCATTTAGATTTTCGTGCATATTTGCCGACAGATTAGGTATTTAAATAGTTTCAAATCATTTTAAAGTAATTTTGTGATCGAATCTATAGGGAAAATTCACAAAGGAAATGTGATAGAGTGGAAGTGATGAATATTACGGAGATGTAAACAGACATTAATATGGCAGAGGTAACATCTGAAGTTTCAAATCAGCAGGTCCAGTTATCAAATCTAACCAAATCCAATGCGTCAAATTTATATTATTACTAGGTGAAGTACCCGGCTTTGCCCGGAATTTTAAGAATGTTTGATTTGAAAAAATAATTTCAAAATTAAACATACAGTATAAAATAAACAATAAAATAAATCTGTAAAGCCATTTTTATTACAGTTCTTCACTCAGAATAAGCTCTAGGGACCTAAACCTTTGTGTAAATTCTAATATAGATGCATGCACACACATATATGGGGCATTCTCACCATCTTTTGACTTTTGGGGGAAAAATCTGACATAATTAAACTTGCTAAAATAACATTTTAATCTGATAGACGAATGCCTTAATGATTCAAAATAAAGAAAAAATGGTCAGCAGCGAATTTTTTTTTATTTAACTGAGGTTTAAGTTAAACTTGCGAGTTTAATTTTCCTTACCATTTTACCCCTATAACTTTTTATTTTCTTCTAAATTTTTACTTATAATGAATTTGCATAGTACCCACAGGACATTCAAATAATAAATAATAACAATGTAGTACTTTTAATACAGAATTTTTATATAACATTGTCTTAAAGGGGTGTTAAAGAAGGGACGGTAAGGTAAAAAAGGGGGATGGTATTGGAAAAAAGGGACGGAAAGGATGGAACGGTAAGGAAAATTACCACCTATTTTTAGGAAAATCATGTTAAGATTAAGTGATAGCCACAATGTTCATTGAATTTTAGAAACAGTTGTTAACATTGGATTAAATAATTTTTTTTTAAATTTACCTCGAAAAGTGGAGGAATAAACCTTGGGGACGGTGAGACTACCAAGAAAGCCACCATGCTTGAGATTGTTATTTAAATGCTGATTTAAATTCTACAGTAAATTTCCTGCCAAAGAATTTTAGACATTATTTCTCTAGCATACTTCTGCATGAGAAAAAAAACTTGAAAAAAATTCTGTGGCTGCATCTGAAATGATTTCCTGTATAATTTTAGAAGAGGCGTGGTAAGGAATCTAAAACACAGGGACAGAGTTTAAAAAATAATAACAACCCTAAAAATGTGTGCAGTTTAATGTTTAGCTACATATTTATATAAAACAATAGTTTCAGTTTCAGAAAAAAATTACATTGAATCATTTTTATTGAAACAATTTTATCCAGATAGCTCCAAACTTGAAAATCAGCATCAGGGACACGGGACGGTAGATGAGTTTTCCTGGTATTTGGACCCCCAACATCGTCCAAAACATATTTATATCGTTAATATTGTTATGCAATCATGCAATGGGATGTTCCCCAGTATATTAAATAAAAAAAAATACAAAAAAGTGTATTAAATAAAAAAATATTATTCAGGGACATGAAAGACAAAATATTTTGAGAATGCCCCATATATATGTGGAATAGATTTTAAAATGGAGAAAAGAAATTCAGATAACCTGAAACTGTTAATATACGCCACTATTTCCATAACTGGGTTTTTATGAAATTTCTATACATTTTTTCAAACTCATAGGACATTAGGGGAGAGTAGCCGAATTTGGACCATTTCACATATTTTCAGGTGTAACTCACTTAATTTTTGGAATATCTGAAAAAGATCATTACACAAGTTCAATCTATTCATCTACTAACTTAATAAATATTTAGATCAATTTCTTTTTGAAAATATTAAATTTTTTTAATTTGAAAATTTTGTCAAAAGTGCTCCAAATTCAGCAACTGGTCTCCTAAGTTGAACCCCTAGTCTCATAAATTGGACCAAATAATATGAGGTTGTTTTAGTGACTAGGGAATATAGCAAATTTTATTAAAATCAATGTTTGCGATTAATGAAACAATCAAATACAGTAACAGTAATGAAATACAATGAAATCAAATATCTGAAAATAGGAGTAATTGTTTTGAATCAAAATGTATTCTAAATGTAAATCAAAGTTATCAGTAATTAAGAATAGAAATTATGGAACTAATTGTCAGTTACTTGAATATCATGCAAGGAGTGATGCAAAGCTTATACATGAATTTTGTTTATTGTTTTTGTTTTCCAGCGCACACAACATGGAACCGTATATGACAATCTGAACACTGAATCATTTCTGCTATTTTATTTTTCTTACAAATTCAGCAAAACCAATCATCACTGTCTATATTTTTCTTTTTAGATTCTGAATTATCAGATTTTATTTTTGCAACTGAAGTTTTTTTTTACATTATGTTTGTAATTCTTCTCTTCCATAATTTTCTTGCTAATTGCATTACACCTATTTTTAAAAACTCGATGTTCCAATTGCTTTTGTGTTGTGAAAGCTTCCTTTTTTGTCTTTTTTTTTTTCGTTTTCATTTCAAGGTTTAGTTTATATGGCGATGATGATAACACAGCTGTTTTTTTTTTTTTTTTTTTTTTTTTTTGCTCCCTCTGCACTTTTATTTAACTGTATTTAGCAAGGGAAATAACATTTCAAATGATTTTTTTTTTTTTTTTTGCTTTTGGGAAGGATTTGTAGCTGCAGCCTTGTTGCAGGTCAATTTCTTCACAACTTACTGTCTGTGTTTTGTTTCCCATACCTTTCTGTCACGGGTGTTTTCCTTCCAGACAGTTTGTCTATGTCTTTTTTAACATTTTCATCAAGGTTTGCGATTTTATGCGTTTTAATGGCAACAAAGTATAATTTCACCCTCCAGAACTGTAAAAAGTCTTCAATCACAAATACCTTGCAGGAGAAAAATGTTTGAAATCAACTCTGTACATCAAATATGTCGTAGGAATAAAGAATTTAAAGAGAATAAATACAATTACATACAAGATAATAGAAATTGCAAACAAAATTTATTGTATAGACATGTAAAAATATTTTTATGTTTATACAGGCCTAAACTCTATAAAAAATTAATTTAGATATACAAAAAAAAAAAAAAAAAAAAAAAAAAAAAAAAAAAAAAACTGCATGGAGATTGTAATCCATTATAAAATATAAAAAAAAAAGTGTACAAAGCGTACCGTCCTCGAAATTCATTACTTACATTTCAAATTTATGGTTGCATATCTGATCCAATTTAAGCAACTTAAATTGGCTCAATTACGGCAACTGCGCCATTTTTAAAAACAGTTAATTTCAAGACAAAGAACAAAAACGAAATCAAACAAATCCGCGTGAAAAATATGCACAATAAACAGATGAATTCATATATGTATATGAAAACATAACAACTTACCTTACTTTTAAAATATTCACTTACGTTTAGTAGGAAAAAATTAGAACAAAACAGCTAACTTTAGATTTTTTAAATTGTCTGAAAACAGCACGTGGTAGGCGGCTGCTTCTTCTAATCATAAGTGACGTCATTCTGATGAGTTGTATTTCAGCAGTAGATGGAGTCTCTTCCTGTAATTAACTTCAGAATGGCAACGGTCCAATTAAAGCGGCGGTCGAAATATGGCTACTCTCCCCTATATATTTACCTGTTGATGTGCATTACATTTCCAACATGACTAAATATTCACTTTTTTTAAAACTACAGGGGCTCCGTTCCCCTGCTCGCTAAGCTCACCAATCTCCCGCGTAATTACTTCGCGATTACGTTTGGTATTGCGAAGCAATTCCTATTTTCTTGTCAACCCCAAGCGTAATTGTTTCGCGTTTCCTTTACTTCTATGCATTCAATTTTTAGATTTTACTTGGTAAAAACGCGCTCCACTCAAACACCTGACAATTTTATTTCCTTATCTCTTAAAATTAAAAATAGTGTAAGTATAAAAATGATAAATTAAAAAAGTAACAAATTTATTAAAGTTATTTGGATTTTTTTTCTTTATCTTTATAACAAAATCCCTAATTTGTAGTTACAGTAATTAAATTTTATCATATAAATCTCTTCTCCTCAGAAATTTCCACTTCGCCACCTTTTCTCCGCCGACATATATCTGTAAAATTATATATATATTGTGTTACGAATATTGTAAATAGTTAGTGTTTATGCTTAAAAATAATGTAAATAGTTCAATTAAGCTCTATTCATAAGCTAATATTAGTATTTGTTGCATTGAAATATCTCAGTTTCTTGATTCTCTGCAAGCCAGTAAATCCTATTGGATTTCAATGGGAGTCTAAGGAAATTTGGCAAAATACTTGAAATAGTGCCAAGTTAGCCTCACTTTTGGCGGCTAATTTTGGTCGCCAAATTTGGCAATATATAGCCACGCTATGGCGACAAACTTGGCGACATTTGAAGACAGAGCGCTCCTCCTCCTTTGTAACCCCCCCCCCCTATAGCGTCAGAAAGCTCTGACCATAGGGATTACGATGCATTACGCGGTATGTAATCAGATTTTAATTGGCCCATTTCAAAATCATTACTTTTTTATATATACAGAAGGATTCTCCAAACCACTTATTTCATTTTAATTTTTCACGTGGAAATCTTGCAATAAAAAATTTATGGCGTAATATTAACTTTTTTTAAATTCGTTAAACTATTTATTTCATTTTTATTTTTCATGTCGAAATCTTGTAACAGAAAAGTAATTGTAAGAATTTTATTGTGAATTTTTAATTGTTGGTAACAACTAAAACGAAAAATGTTTAAATTCGATAGAAAATTACTGTTAAATTTGTGGTTTTTATTAATTAAAAATTAAATATAAATTAGTTCGATTCCAGATTACTTTAGTTTCCTCGGCCGTGTTTTAACATACATGTAGGTAACATTTCACAATTCTGGTTTCCAAACTGTGGATTTGTTTACAATTACAGACAGACAAATTTTCATTTTTATACATTAGATTTATATTGTTTATTTATTTTCTGAACGCACTTTCACAAGCGTGCGAAAAATCAAGTGTAGTCACAGCAGATACTTTTTTAAATACTATTTTTAAAAATACCTTTAATAGTAGCTAAATCATAATTTGTTAGATTGGCAAGAAATAAAATTACAACCAGTATAGTTACGCGATTTCGAAAAGTAAAATAACTCATAAACAGCTGACATTGATAAATCCTTTTTCTCGAGAGTTAGGGAAGTGATTTCAATATATTTTTTATATTTGTGGCACAGTTGTGTGTTCTATTAGCTACATAATGAATTTACCGCTAGGTGAAAATAAAGAATATAAAATACAAAAATTACGTTAAATTTAAAAAATGATAGATTTATTCAGTTTGCGAAATTTCGTAACTACTGTGTTTTAACTTTAGTTTCTAGGTGAACAATCTAGGTGAAAAATCAATTTATAGATTAGCTACACCAAAGCTATTGAATAAAAAGCCATTAAAATGATTTTTGAGAAAAGCGTACATCGATGCACCCGTTTTAAATGAACTTTCGTACATTTACGGGCTTCATAAACCTTTGAGACCTGAGTTACACAATTGTGTAGGTGATTCTAAGGAGAAAGAAAAAAGCATTTTTCTCTTTTTCTGTGATAAGACGTGCTGATGCACACAATTGTGTGGATCCTCCTTTGACGTAACCTGACATCGAAATTATAAGACTTTTTTTTCAATCAAATATGCTTCTATTAATTAGGGTTAAAAACCAAGACTTTTAATTTCTTATAAAACTCTTTATGTCTTAAAGGGTTACGAAATAGGATGACTGACAATATCATAAATGCATGTCCAAAAAATCGTCTTCTATGCTGTTAGAAAACCGCATCCCTAATGGAATCGTAATTACAACCTCGGGCGCTATAAATATATGATATAATTTTCATAATTGTTGAAATATTCCTGTAATATTCGTTTGATTCATTGATCCTTAGTTATAACTAGAGATTCCAGAATAATAGTGCCAGCGGTAACAAACTTTACTCTTCACAAATGATCTTTAAGGCTTATCCGTTTGTTATATGAAACATTTTCATCCTTAATGCTATACACAATGTTATTCAGTCGGAAATAATTATTAAAAAAAGATATAAAATAGTAATAGGAGGATTTTTCTAGTACAAGTTTTGCGCAATTATTTGTTACAAAACAATTTTTCTATACCAGTTTTAATAATGAAACATTTAAATTAATGAGAAAAATAATCGATAAAAAATAGATTATTAAAATGTTTATAAACTTTTACAATAATTTTTAAATTTGTATATTTTAAAATTTGGATACTTTTTAGATCATAGATTATAGATAATCAATGGGTACATCAATATACAGTTAATGGCCAAACCTCAATAATTAATCTATGACATATATTTAAATAAAATAATATTTATATAATATGTCAAATATTGCGATTAAATATTTAAAAAAAAAATTCTTTGTCACTACGTTCAGTACTGCGCAGTGTTTAAATATATAGTCCAATATTGAACACTAGAGTGGTATAAAACCCGCATGTCCGACCTTTCTATAAACAAGGGCCTGCTTATGCTAATGGATAAAAATAAAGAAAGTAATGTTTCTCATGACTCAAAACTTACAACAGGATCCTACCATGTCGATTGGACTAAAAAGCTGTTTTCGACACCCTTCAATTTTCTGGTAATCGCTACACGACATACATATAGGTTGGAAATAGTGAGCTGCAAATAATCAGATTCAGAAATTAAAGAGTTTGAACATCAGAGAACAGAGTCACGTTTTACCACCGCAGAAAAAAAAAAGATCAACCCACTAAATATGTCATGATACAAAATAACTTACGAATTGCAAATTATGTGATCGCACACAATTTTTTCTTCTAAAAACATAGCTGGAGCATTAAAGATTAGTATTCAATGCCTCCATTCATCACCACTTTACCTCAAATTAGCCCATAAAGTCTGACACAATAAATTTGTTCCTTATTTTAATATGTTTTAAATACTGAAGATATGCTTGTTTACCAGTTTATCAGTTTTGAACATAACACAGAAAAAGTGAAAAGCGTTTTCTGCCTGCTTATTTTTTTAATTACCTAACTCGCCGGGCACACGGTGGGTGATTTTCCGATTCTAGTTGCCCAAAATTACTTTTGGCGCCACTATACTCGCATCGTCATGAAATTGAAAAATGTTATTGATATTCACTATTGAATGTTAGGTATTGTGAAATGTAGCGTGTAGTAGTCATAATTTCGTTGCAGGGACATTCAAAAGTATTTCATTACATTACGGCTTACGGGGAAAAATCATTTGTGGTGGTTTTTAATGATGTTTCATAATTTCAAACACATTGAAATTTATATACAATTCTACGAAGTGCACTACAAGATGATTCCTAAAGAATATGGTATGGGTAATATTTATCGATCATTTATTTACAGGCACACTAAAAGGAATTATGTTACGTTACGGTCTATGGAGAAAAAAATTTTTGTGGTGTTTTTTGTTCATGTTACACTTTTTCAAAAGTATTTAAATTGATATATATATCTCCGAGGTGCTCTATAAGATACTTACTATTGAATATGATGTGCCATTCATCGTTCAAATACAGGGGCACACAAAATAAATCAGTTATTTTTTTTTCTCTGTATCTTATACTATAATGCGAGCAAAAATTGTGTGTGTGTGTTGGTGTGCGTGTGTGTGTGTATGTAAATTTTATCTTGAGAACGGCTCTAACGATTTTGGATTAAATTTTGCACCCTACCGTTTTCGGGCGCGAAAAGACCATTGGGATGGGTCTCGTGTTTGAGAAAATTCGATTAGTGGGTGATTTTGGGTCATAATGGGTCAGGGTCAAGCTAATTATATCTAAAGAACGGCTCAATCGATTTTGACCAAATTTTGTATCCACCCATTTTCGGGAACGAGACTATTGGGCTAGGTCACATGTTCCAGAAATTTCGATTAGTGGGTCATTTTTGGGTCACTGTAGGTCTAGCTATTTTTATTTAAAAAACGGCTCTAACGATTTTCACTAAACTCTATATTCTACAGTTTTGGATTACGAGAAGACCATTGGGCTAAGTCACATGTTCGAGAAAATGCGATGAGGGATCATTTTTGGGTCACCGTGGGTCAGACTAAGTTTACCTAGATAACGGCTCTAACGATTTTGACGAAATTTTGCACCCTACTGTTTTCGGGCACAAAAGACGATTGGGATGGGTCACGTGTTCGAGAAAATTCGATTAGTGGGTCATTTTGGGTCATAATGTGTCAGGGTCAAGCTAATTATATCTAGAGAATACCTCAATCAATTTTGACAGAATTTTGTATCTAACCATTTTCGGGCACGAAAAGACCATTGGGATGGGTCTCATGTTCGAGAAAATTCGATTAGTGGGTCATTTTGGGTCATAATGGGTCGGGGTCAAGCTAATTATATTTAGAGAACGGATCAATCGATTTTGACTAAATTTTGTATCTAACCATTTTCAGGCACGAAAAAATCCATTGGGGTGGCTCTCGTGTTCGAGAAAATTCGATTAGTAGGTCATTTTTGGGTCACTGTGGGTCAAGCTATTTTTATCTAAAACACGGCTCTAACGATTTTTACTAAACTCGATATTCTACAGTTTTGGATTACGAGAAGACCATTAGGCTAAGTCACATGTTCAACAAAGTTCGATTAGTGGGTCATTTTTGGGTCACTGTGGGTCAATCTATCTAGATAACGGCTCTAACGATTTTAACGAAATTTCGCACCCTACTGTTTTCCGGCACGAAAAGACCATTGCGATGGGTCTCGTGTTCAAGAAAATTCGATTAGTGGGTCATAATGGGTCAGGGTCAAGCTAATTATATCTAAAGAACGGCTCAATCGATTTTGACTGAATTTTGTATCTAACCATTTTCGGGCACGCAAAGACCATTGGGATGGGTCACGTGTTCGAGAAAATTCGATTAGTGGGTCATTTTTGGGTCACTGTGGGTGAATTATTTTTATCTAAAACCGGCTCTAACTATTTTCACTAAACTCTATATTCAACAGTTTTGGATTACGAAAAGACCATTGGGCTAAGTCACATGTTCGAGAAAATTTGATTAGTGGGTCATTTTTGGGTCACCGTGGGTGAATCTATCTAGATAACGGCTCTAACGATTTTGACAAAATTTTGCACCCTACTGTTTTCGGGCATGCAAAGACCATTGGGATGGGTCACGTGTTCGAGAAAATTAGATTAGTGGGTCATTTTGGGTCATAATTGATCAGGGTCAAGCTAATTATATCTAAAGAACGGCTCAATCGATTTTGACTAAATTTTGTATCTAACCATTTTCGGGCACGAAAAGACCATTGGTATGGGTCACGGGTTCGAGAAAATTCGATTAGTGGGTCATTTTTGGGTCACTGTTTGTCAAGCTATTTTTATCTAAAAAACGGCTCTAACGATTTTTACTAAACTCTATATTCTACAGTTTTGGATTACGAGAAGACCATTAGGCTAAGTCACATGTTCAAGTAAATTCGATTAGTGGGTCATTTTTGGGTCACCGTGGGTGAATCTATCTAGATAACGGCTCTAACGATTTTGACAAAATTTTGCACCCTACTGTTTTCGGGCATGCAAAGACCATTGGGATGGGTCACGTGTTCGAGAAAATTCGATTAGTGTGTCACTGTGGGTCAATTATTTTTATCTAAAAAACGGCTCAAACTATTTTCATTAAACTCTAAATTCTACAGTTTTGGATTACGAGAAGATCATTGGGCTAAGTCACATACTCGAGAAAATTATTAGTGGGTCATTTTTGGGTCACCGTGGGTTAATCCAAGTTATCTAGATAACGGCTCTAACGATTTTGACGAAATTTTTCACCCTACTGTTTTCGGGCACGAAAAGACCATTGGGATGGGTCTCGTGTTCGAGAAAATTAGATTAGTGGGTCATTTTGGGTAATAATGGGTCAGGGTCAAGCTAATTATATCTAGAGAACACCTCAATCAATTTTGACTGAATTTTGTATCTAACCATTTTCGGGCACGAAAAGACCATTGGGATGGGTAACGTGTTCAAGAAAATTCGATTAGTGGGTCATTTTTGGGTCACCGTGGGTCCAGCTAAGTTTATCTAGATAACAGTTCTACTATTTTGACGAAATTCTGTAAGGTATTGTTTTCGGGCACAAAAAGATCATTGGGATGGTTCACGTGTTTGAGAAAATTCGATTAGTGGGTCATTATGAGTCAGGGTCAAGCTAATTACATCTAAAAACGGCTCAAGACATTTTCACAATTTTTTTTAATACACGGCCGTTTCTGGTCATGAGATGAAGTTTGCGCTAAGTCACATGTTCGAGAAAATTCAATTAGTGGGTCATATTGGGTCATAATGGGCCAGAGTCAAGCTAATTAAATCTAAAAACATGCTCAAAACATTTTGACCAAATTTTATATTGTACCGTTTCTGGGCATGAGAAGAGAATTGGGCTAAGTTGCATGTTCGAGAAAATTCGATTAGTGGGTCATTTAGTGTCACAATGGGTCAGGGTCCATCTAATTTTATCTAGAAAACGGCTTAAACGATTTTAACTAAATTTTGTATTCTATCATTTTCGGGCTCGAGAAGACCATTGGCCTAGGTCGCATGTTCAAGAAAATTTTATTAGTGGGTCATTTTGGCTGACAATGGGTCAGGGTCAAGATAATTGTATTTAAAAAGCGCTTCAAAACATTTTGAAAACATTTCGCATAATACCGTTTCCAAGAACGATAAGACCATTGGGCAGGGTCGCATGTTCAAGAAAATTCAATCATTGGGTCATTTTGGTTCCTAATGGATCAGGATCAAGCTAACTATATCTAAAACACGGCTCAAAAATTTTGACAAAACTTTGTACTACACCGTTTCTGGACAATATAAAACCAGTGGGCTGGGTCGCATGCTCAAGGAAATTCTATTAGTGGGTCATTTTGGTGATAATGGGTCGGGGTCAAGCTAACGGCATCCATCTCAAAAATGCTCAAACAATTTTGACAATTTTTCTTTTTTGTTATATCGTTTCACAGAACAAAAAGACCATTGAAATAGCTCACACGTTCGATAAATTTCGGTTAGTGGTTTTTTGAATCAACGTGGGTCAAGCTTATTTTATCTAGAATATGACTAACGCTTTTCACTAAATTTTGTATTCCATCGTTTTCAGGCTCAGGAAGAGCATTGTATTAGGTCGCATGTTCGAAAAAATTCGATTAGTGCGTCATTTTGGGTCACTATGTCTCAGGGTCAAGCTAATTCTATCTAAAATAGCAAGAATGATTTAGTGGGAATAATATATCGAGATAAACACAAAGCTAATTTTGACCGAGCTTAGCTCGGTCATTCCTGCTAGTATTTATCTCTGCACAGAGTAAAGAATGCGAATCATAAGATATCATGAGAAAATGGTTACATTATGTTTTGCATTGCATCAAATCTGAATTTAAAGAATTTGTCTGGATCAATTTTGTAACCACGCAAAATTTGCAGCCAAGTAATATATTTTAAATCATTTGTTCTGATATATCAACATACAACTGGCAATTTTTGTCCGAATTTCGTCATAAATTTAAACATTTCGTTCTTGCAAAACTTCGTGTGCTCTTCATTGTAATTTTCCTCTATAAACAAAATATTTTTAACCAAATTCAAATTTTCGTTAAATTTTAAATCTTGTTGCCTTTGCATGACGGTGCAAAAGTTTATTTATGTGATTAACTTAAATTCTGCAGTCTTTGATAAAAAGAAAATGGTACTTGAACTAAAATGTCAAAAAAAAAAAAAAAAGAAAAAAAAATTAGACTTAAAAATTGAGCTTAATCGTGCTTCATCATATAACGTTTTCTATATTCAACCTAAGAAATTGTAAAATATATATATATATATATATATATATATACAGAGTTTTTTGCGACATTAAGTATGAAATAACAGCTGATGTGTGCAAATTTAATGCACATAAATCCGATAAAATAAAGCCCATATTTTGTTTGAAAGCATCCATAATCGAGCAGTATATTTTATCCCACTTCAAGTAACAGATTAAATAACAATACTTTAATTGATTCATTCATTCCCAACTAAGAAGCACTAACTTTGCGCTAGTCTATGGACCGTACAATTATATTTATTTATATTTATATCAAGTTACAACAGACAAAAAATAAATTACGCTAGGATAAACTATTGAAAATCGACTTTCGGCCAGCCAGAATCGGTAAAACACCCACCGTGCGGCGTTTTCATAAAAACATCTCCTAAAATCCGAATTGAAAGACTTTGTATTTTTAAACGAAAATCTTTCAAGAAGAACCTATAATTTGGGTACCCTCTGACATTATGCAGCGTACATTCTCGAATTTGTATGATTTTACATTTTTATATAATAATCTATAAAGCTAGACGCAAAATACTTTCGACTTGTTTCGAAAGTTAAACATGCGTTTACTGTGCATATGTTTTCTATTCTTTTCATATTTCAATGCCCTATCCCGATTAAAAAGAAAATTGCGTGAGTGAGTTTCGGATAATTATGTTTGGAAGGTATTAATTTTAATATTTTTTTCAAATGGATTGCACCAATTAAAATGTAAATGAACTCTAATTGAGGAGGTATTTCGGGTTTTTTACACATTTTACCAGAAATACAGATGTACATTTATAAACATTTAAAAAAGAAAACCGTAAATATGCGAGAGTGACTTTCGGAAAAGATTTTGAAAGGGTTTATATTCGTAATTTTCAAGAAGGATTTTACTACTCTACGGATAAATGAACGTAGATATAGTATAGCATTTCTTGTACAGTTCAAATAGAAATATTTGTAATAGTTCTTAAACATGAGCGTTTGTTAAAATATTTACAGGTTTCAATTCATAATTTTTTGGAAAATTTATTTTCAAAATACATGCATTTTGAAACTGATTAAAAAAAATATGAATTGTTACCGTTCAACTTTTTAACATAAATCGAATAATAGAAGCTTTATATATATGTGTGTAAATTTATAGCTTCTTCCGTCAATAAGTGCTTAAGTTATGCTGAAAACAAGCATCGTAAACTGTTTTTAAATGATTACAAATGAATTGAACGTTAGTACTTCTAAATTTTAAACATTCATTATTCCTAAACTACTAGATAGAACAATTTTCTGAGATGGCAGCATTTACAAAAAGAAGCCAAATATGGTTTCAAAATTTCGTATTCGTATTGGAAATGTCACATTTCTACAAGAAGACGATTACCTTTTTTTTTTTTTTTTAACATAAATAAAAATAAAAACACTAAAACTCATGTCGAGTGTCTATTTTTGCTTTATCTAGACATTTCATGAATAAAATACATTCGGCCTTTCTTTGTTGTCAAATAACATTCAAGTCATTTTTACTAGATGTAAAATTATTAGATACAGAAGAACATTATGAAAATAAATTGAAATTGTAAAAGAACATTAATATAATTAAACTAATAAATTGTCTATAGCATAACAAAACTGAAAAACATATTTTTAATAATCAATTATCCTATATAAATGTATAACTATACAAATATTACCTGTATCAACTTTAAAATAGCTATTCTTCTAGTCAGATAGACACAATATGCCACATAAAATGTATGATTTTCATCATTAAGTGTAAAGACTACTGCGTTTAGTGAAAAAACATTTAATTAATAATGAGACGCATGACTATTTGTATTCCATTAAAATTATTTGTTGTATAAACACTATTTAAATTTTGCATGTTCTATGAGTGAATCTGCATTTATTTTGCTATATTATTTATGTTTTCTATTTCCATAATTCCTTTTTGTGACATTAAAAAAATATATAATTTAATGAAATATGTTTAAGAGCCTACTTCAGTCACGGCAAAGAAAATATTAATCTAAAGTCTATGGAGGTGGTATTTTCAAATTTAACGCTGTAATTTTAATATTTTTGGATTTGTTTTTTGCCTAGGATAGATGAGAACGATCTGCAACCGGGCTAGTTTTTACTTATTCGATTTTGTTTGTTTTGGAGAATTTTTTTATGCTATGATAATTTCAATTTCAGAACCGGTTCCAACCGGCTCCAAAAGTTACAGTAATTTTTAAAAAAATCTTAAACTAAAATCGAAACAGTAAAAACTAGCCCGGTTGTAGATCATCCTTAGCTATCCTAGGCAAAGCAAACATTCAGAAATACTAACAGTAAAGCGTGAAATTTGAAAATAACACCCCCATAGACTGTACATCAGCATTCGAGTTTATCCGCGTGACTAAATTTAGAGTAAATGCATATTTAAGTATGTTTTTTAAATTTGTACATTAATTCATAAGAAAAATGAGCAACAAATATAATAAAAATTGAGTTTGAACATACAAAACCGGAAAATAAGTGAGAGAAAGCAGTTTAAAATAGGTTAAGTGTAAAAAAGGATATTTATCTTAACAATTGGCAAATTATATTACTGAAAGTGAGATAGAAAGCCCAATGCTATTGAATCAAATCGAATTTTCTGCAATATAATCATTTCAATAAGAAATTTATAATCGCCTTAGTAAATATTCTTTTTACAAATTAATTAATTATTAAATTTAAAAATTTCTAATTCTCATTTAAAAAAATATACCGTAATATTTTATCAAATACTTTGCAAGGAAAAGACAAAAAAAATTTCCCAATTAAAAAAAAAGTAACTAAAGCTGCTGTCGTAAATGAATTTGGTGTGACTGGCGGTATTTCTTGGTTTCTATTAAGAAAACTATAAAAAAAAGGTAGACAAAATTTAGTAATAGTTTATTGCGCAAAATATATTGGCTTTTTCTTATTATACAAGGGGGTTCTGCCCCCTACGAGCTACGCTCGTCAACCCCTGTTCAGACACTGCAGAATCTAACAACACGCTAATTTGATCGGCTTTAAAAAGATTTCGGAATATGAGAATTATAATTTGAATCTGACAATTATAATCTGACGTAATTTTCACCAAACTTTTCTTTCTCTTTTTAATATTCACGTAAAAATACTTTTGCTAGAAATGAAATATTATGATAATCTTAAAACATCAAATAAATGTCCCGCGCAATTTTAGGTAGCTTTCATTACAAAAAGATACCTATTGCAGCCGTTCGGAGGAAAGGGATTTCAAAAAATTTTGGTATATTTTCATCGATCATGACCCCCAGATCCCGAAACCACCCTCCGTTCAAAATTGACATATATATATATATATCTGACCTTTGTCACACTGTAACTCTCTAATTTATGAACCGATTTGGATGTAATTCGGTGTGTACATAGTACATAACAATGTCTCGACCGAGTTCGTTGGCCAGCTTCATCCGCCATTTTGTTTCAAAATGGCGGCCATTTAAATTTTTTTAAATATTTAAAATTTTAAATGTGGTACTAAAAAATTGAAAATGGAAAAATATTTCTTTTTCTTATGTATTTGACCTTTATACAAAGATTCCGGAGGAGTTTTTGTTTCGTCTATATCTTAAAAAATGGCTGAGTTATAGCATTTTGAATTTCTAGCGTGGCTGGCATTTTGAAACATCCTGAATTTTGTCACGCGATAAAAGGCGTATTTATGAACCGATTTGGATGTAACTAAGTTTATACATAGTGCATACCAATGTCTCAACCGGGTTCGTTGGCCAGCTTCATCCGCCATCTTGTTTAAAAATGGCGGCCATTTAAATTATTAAGAAAAATTTAAATTTGATATGCGGTACCAAAAAATTGAAAATTGAAAAACTATTTTTTTCTTATGTGTTTGACTTTGATAAAAAGATTCGGGAGCAGTTTTTGTTTCGTCTATATCTTAAAAATGGCTGAGTTATAGCATTTTGAATTTCTAGCGTGGCTGACATTTTGAAACGTCCTGATTTTTGTCACGTGATAACGGGCGTATTTATGAACCGATTTGGATGTAACTTGGTGTGTACATAGTACATACAAATATCTCGTCCGAGTTCGTTGTGCAGCTTCATCCCCTATCTTGTTTCAAAATGGCGGCCATTTAAAAATTTAAAAAAAAATTTTTAATTTAAAATGCGATACCAAAAAATTAGAAAATGAAAAAGATTTTTTTTGTATGTGTTTGACCGTAATACAAAGATTCCGGAACAGTTTTTGTTTCGTCTATATCTAAAAAAATGGCTGAGTTATAGCATTTTGAATTTATATTGTGGCTGACATTATAGAACGACCTGATTTTTGTCACGCGATATCAGGCGTATTTATGAACCGATTTGGATGTAACTTGGTCTGTACATAGTACATACCAATGTCTCGACCGAGTTCGTTGACCAGTTTCATTCGCTATCTTGTTTCAAAAGGGTTGCCATTTAAAAAAAAATTAAATTTAAAATTTAAAATGAGGTATTAAAAATTAGGAAAATGAAAAAGATTTTTATTTATGTGTTTGGCCTTGATACAAAGATTCCGGAGCAGTTTTTGTTTCTGAAAATTTGTTCTTTTGCTTATATACTTAAAAAATGGTTGAATTATATCACTTTGAATTTCTAGCATGGCTAACATTTTGAAACGATCTTGTATTTGTCACGCGATAACACACGTATTCGCCTGTTTCGATGTAAGAAGGCATGTGGATAGTATACATCAATATCTCGACCAAGTTCTTTGGCCAGCTTCATCAGCCATCTTGTTTCAAATTGGCGGCCATTAAATAAAAAAAAAATTATATTTGAAGTGAGGTGCAAAAAATTAGAAATTGAAAAAGGTTTCTTTCTTAAGTATTTGACCTTGATATAAGGATTCAGGACCATTTTTTGTTTGTCTTTATCTTAAAAAATGGCTCAGGTATACCAATTTCAATATCTAATGTGGGTGACATTTTGAAAAATCTGATTTTTTACATGCGACAGCACTCGTATATATCAATCGATTCCGATGTGAGTGAACATGTGCACAGCAATTACTAAGGTCTCGACCAAGTTCACTGGTTAGCCTCATCCACCATGTTCTCTTAAAATGGCAGGCACTTTAAGAAATCGCTGAATTTGGCAGCCAAATATAAGTTACTTTAAATAAAAGCAGCTTGGATAAAGCTGACTAATTTCCCGAAATTCTCATTCATAATGATTTAGTATTGGTAAAAATTAGTATTGAATCCCCTATATTCGGTTTCCACTAAATTGAGCTTCGTGTGTTTGAATAATATAAGTTGGCTTATTTAAAAAAAGGAATATGAAATCTACCTCTTCCTCCCGGCATTGGCCGGAAGGACTTTTTAAATTTAAACTGTTTTGCAATATTATTTTTTGTTCATTTTACGTAATAAGTGTAATGTGACATAAATGTGACGTAAATTCTACTATTTAAGACTTCTAACGCATGTTAATGAATTTATTATTTTACAATATTCTTTCTCTTTTAAAATTCACGTGTAAATATAGTTTTTATGACGTAATTTTCAATGAGTTCCTGATTTTTATATTTTCTGTTTATAATAGTCACGTGTAAAATAAATTTTTAATTTGAAGCAAACATTATTGTTTGCGCTGTTTATACAGTTGGCAACAGTTTAAGTTAATACAATTTTTTACAATATGTAAAAAATATCTCTCGAAATGTTGAAAATTTGAATTTAAAATAGAAATAAATTCTCAAAAATTGATTCAAATTAAAAAACTAAATGCAGTCTGCACACAGGGAAATTCTGACGCATAAAATGATGCAAAAATGATTAAATTCCTATGTACAGTTTTTGCTCCTATAAAACCTTTTTAATGGAACGATTTTTTCCAAGATTGGCATTAAATATCTCTAAAAATAATTCTTCGATTTGAAAACTGTCTGCATCAGCGTGCTTATCAAACATTTCTCTATAATACTATTTTCATATTATCGTATGCAACAGTTTTTTTAATATTAACGAAGAAAGGCCATGCTTAAGCATTCAAATTGGATGCCGATCTGCCGGGAATATTTACGCAGATTTTCATTGGCCCATTTCCAAATGAAAGCTTTTTTTATATATATAGAAGGAAATATAAAGTAATAATATTCTATGAATCACATACAATTTATTTTTTAATAAGGCCTATCTTTTGCTTAACATAAAAATAATGTTTCTGGATAATCAGCAACGCAATTCTTTGACTTATTTACGGACATAAGGAATATTAATTTTTTCCAACTATTAAATATAACCTTTTGCTATATTTCATTCTTCTAAATAGAAGACAGTAAAGGAAATTACGTGCATAGTAGCTTTTGGCATTGTCTCGGACATTTTATTGCATGTAGAAATTATGCGATTTCATCTGCAAGAATGTAAACATACAGATAGTCACTTTTAATCTCGTAAAAATGGCAAAATATTTTGTGTAAATGCTTAGGCATCCGTTTACATAAATAAACCACGATGAAATATATTAAGGTGTAATAATAAATTCTCCTTTTTTTGTTTAAGTAAACGATTTTGTGCACAAATGGAAAAAATATCCTTCGCCATATATTCAATTAAATAAATCTGAAAACAAATAGCCGTAGAATAAGCAAACGTGATTAATATACCGGGTGTCCCAAAAATGACTGATGGATTTTAAATTTCAATAAATTGCAAACGGTGACAGATGTTAAAACAATTTTTACAGGAGGGTTATATAAGATGTCAGGAGTTTTTATGCTGCCATTCTTAGTTTTAGTTACAGATAGCAGACATAGATTTGAAACTGAAAGCAATAGGTGCGAAGTCCAAGCTCGATTTTTCGGCTTTTCTCTTCTCCCATGCGAAAAAAGGAGATTTAAATGTTTTGAATGGATCGCGAAGTACCAAAAAATCGGATCTGGAATTAGCTCCTGCTTCTCACAGCGACATCTATTGTTTGATAGTCGAACTAAAATGAAGAATTACAATTAAAAAAAAAAAAAAAAAAAAAAAAAAAAAAACCTTTTGACACAATACATAACTTTCCTGCAATATTTTTTTTAAATATCTGTAACCATTTGAAAGTTACTGAATTTTAAAATGCATCATTTATTTTTGGGACACCCTGTATGTGCAAAATTATACATACATAATTATTATAAAGAATTTATCTGAAGAAATATTTACAGAGGTATAAACTATTGTCATGAGATCTATTAAATTACCACAAAAGTCAACAATTTTCCCGCTCGATAGTATTTAAATATCATAGATAAGAAATGTGTTTTTTTATAAGTATATAAGTTAACATTGTCCTACTTTTTGCGCCTGTGGTAACCTTTTCATTACGATATAAGAGCAGAGCGATGTGGACCAATCATTTAACATGGATTCATATCAGCGGGACAATGGTAAAGAAACTATAACATGTATTCCCAAGATGGTACGTGTGCCCGCAATGCACGGAAGATAATTTTTCTTAAATGAAAAAAAAAATCTAATATTTTGATAAATTAAATGCAATTTTCTTTTATACACATTAGAAATTTTCTTTTCTGTATCTTTCTTAAAGTAACTATCTGATTTTCGATATATGTTTAAAAAGCACATACAAGGAATTTTATGAGATACTTCTGTAATCTCTTGACAGTGCTCTCAATATGGACACCGCTAATATCTTTAAAAGTAACAATTTTGATCGAGAGATGGCGCTACATGTCCGTGAAGAAAAGCAGTTGAAAAGATAATTAAGCCTGGAATGTGCAAAAAAGCGCGCTGTTCGCCATTTGAAAGGAAACTTTAATTTTCGTGGTGTGCGGATCGTAATTACAGGTAAGTTTAAATTCTTATTAGATATGGTAAAATTGCTTTAAATATTGAAAAGTGGAGTGTTTTAGATAGCTAATAAAACATATTTTCGATTGCTATTGCATGTATTGCTTAAAAATGTTTTCTTTGTTTATTTATAACAAGATTTAGTATAACTATACCTGATTTCCAATATGGACACCTTATGTTCATATTGGAAATACAGCAAGTGAATCTTCAGATTCTCAAATTTGTAAAATATGTCTTTAATGTCATCTGAACAATCCTCCAAGAAACCTCCTCCAAGAAAAATTTTTTCCAAAAAGCCCTTGCAGAAAAATCAAACGAAGCCTCCCCTCAGTCGGGTATCTTTAGGCGAAATCGCAGGTACCAGCTGTATGACTTCCTCAACAAAATAAAGCTGTTATTGCTTTTTATGCAGTATTGATGCTATTACAGACATGCGGGTATGCATCACATGCGGCAGATATGTCCAAGAGGACTGTCTAAGGCTGATGAAGCCCATGATGAAGACGTTTTTATTTGTCCATCCTGTGAGGGCCGAGTAATAACAGATGCAATTTCTGCAAACAGATGCAATGAAGCTAAGCAAAACCAACTATGTTATTCCATCATATCTTGTAGTAACCGAGGTACTTTGCATGGTTCCTCGAAGAGCCACAACTGAAAATGCCCCCATCCCCTTTCATAATGCATGTTCAGAAGGTATTTAGTGTACCCCTCCCCCCGCAATACTTTAAGATCTATTTCTTTTATCCCATCTCCTCTAAAATCCCCTGGAAGAGTGGCTTTTCCATACACCCTGTGTAGTAGGTCAATAAGGAGCCACCTGTCCCTAATATGGACATGTATGTCCATAATAGGGACAGGTGGTTCCTTGTATGAACACTTGTAATCATTTTTTGTTTTTATCATTAAAATTAAACCAGCATAATCACAAGGTCGCTAATTTTAATGATGATAGTCAACAATTCAGGGATAGTGGTCATATATTTTTGGAGTCCTATAACGTGTACACTGAGGTGAAAAAATAAATTTTCCTTAGGGTGTCCACATTGGGTACAGGTACCTTATAAGCAAGAACAAAACATCATGCGCATTACATAGCTTATGAAATACTATCTAACACGTTCTGGATTCTATAATAAAACTTCACTGCTTACTAAGGTGAAAGATGACATAAAAATGAACAATTTGGTAAACGCATAATGCAGTTGAAAACCCAAATTCTGAGAATACTATTAATAGTCGGGAAAATGTACGAATGGTGCAGTCCTGTGTATGATCTATAGTTATGCATGTATGCTGCATAGTATGCTAAAAGGTAGATCAGTTAAACGCATAACATAGTTTAAAATCTTCATTCAGCACTTTTTGCAAATAAACGGTAGTTGTTGAAATCTTTTGAGCAACCCTGTATATGATTTATAGAATTTATACACACCAACTAATATTTAAAAGTAATTAAATAAATAAAAAACACACAGCAACTGAAAACGCACTTGCAGCAATTATTGTTTGTAGGTTTTAATGATTCAATTATTTAAATTTTCTTCTGGATCCAAATTCATTTGTGTGACCCTGCAAGAGAAAGATACATGGTAGGCTCACCATGTTCTATAGTTAAAATCTCTTAGCACACTTCGGTGATATAGATCAAATTCAATATGATTAAAATAGCGCAATATCATTAAAATAAAACTCAAACGATTTTCCCTCATATACTGTAATGTAACGGAATTCTTTTCAGTGTCCCTGTAAATGCATCGTAAATGCTACGCACTTAATTTTCAATACCGAATACGACATAGTAAACCCTAATACCGTAGTCAGTTTCATGGTAATCGGACTATATTTACACGAGTTAGAGGATGTGCAGACAGGCGGACAGACGAAGAGACAAATCGAATTCACAAACAATTTTCAACTATGTTGCAAATTGTTCTTCTGTATATATATTACTAGAAATGACAAAATATGGTTTTCAGTGCATGCCATTTTGCATGCAACGTAAAACAGCGAAAATCTGTTTAATAAAATATTGTTATGTTTTCTTAAGCATATTTCATTCTCAAAAGTTATGATTGCATTTGCGATAAGATAAAAACAAAATTCCTCGAGTAGATAATGTTTACAAATGTATTTTTTTACAGTTGGTATCATGACCCCAGTTTGTAAAATAAAGGATGCTTGTGAATAAAAATTTCATTCAATTAAAATCGCAATTTTCTCTTAGCTATTTAATACATAAAAGCTCTATTAATTACTGATAAGTATAAGTGTCGTAAGGTAACAACGCTTCCGTGTTGATCAATATTGTCTGTAAGTTTATTACGCGCAAAACTCTCCCTATTCCTACCCTAGGAACATGATATATCATGAGACTTTCTGGGGTATAGTCAGCTCTTTTGAAAAAGAGACGTGCTGTGTGATATATACTTCAATGTGTTTATCACACATAAGATAACTATTTCCTTGAATATGTTAATTTAAATTCTGAAAAAGTCTGCCACTTTATTTGTAGTAAGCATTCATACAAGTTACAATTCTTTTATAATAAAAATTTGAAGTTTATTTTATTTTATCTATTCCATAATAAAGCTGTAGTGAATAATGCTATGTCAACATTTATGTAATTCTCCTTCAAAGTTGCGTATCACATACAAAACTTAAATAAAATGGCATGTTTACTGATGCATTTTTATTTCATAGTTAAAGATTTACAGAGTCATCACATTTAAAATATTTTTTTGTTGTTAATGTTGAGAGAATTCAACATGCTGACGAAGAAATTCACTGCAAAATTTAACGCTAATATATGACGATGAAACATCAATATATTCCATACGTGAAAAGAATAAAACGTTTGCTTTCCTATATTTCTATTAAGTAATTTATTATTAAAAAAATTAATCACAGAACTAGTCAAACTTCAAAAAATATTCCACTTTATAATTTTCATTATGTAGACCATACAAGTTAACTAAAAGTCATACGCAATTACGTAGTTTGCTTGACTTAGTAATGATTTCAAACACAGACACAAGCACGTCAGGATATTCAAAAACAGTCTCTTTGAGGTAAAAGTAAATTGCGACCTAATGAGTTCCTGTACCTTCATGGCTTCATACCTTCCCCAAACTACGAGACTGACACTACAGAGATATAAAGTCCAGTCGTTTCATTTTCGATGCAGCAATATTTAATCAAGGCATTATTATTTGTAATATTCTTCATCATACACTGTAAAAAAAATGCCGCAACGTTCCTGGGAAAAAATGGGCAGCTGAGCTGCCCATTATTTCCAAGAAACATTTCTTGAAAATGACTGGAACTTTACTGTATATGTTAAAAACTTTCTGCAGAAATGCCAGTAAGTTTCCTGCGAAATACCAGGAATATTTCTGTTGACAGCAAAACATTACTGACATTTCACAGCATGCGGGATCCGCAGACGATTTTTACATTTCTAGTTGACAATTTTCGCTTTATTATCATTAATTGTTAGAATGAAAAAATATTTTGAAATTGACATCAAAATTATTATTCATAATTTACACGAAAAAATAAATTTTCAATTAAAATTCAATAAAGTAAATATATATATGATATATTGTTTCTGAACTTTGCTTAAAATATAAAAATATATAAATGTAAATAATAATTAGAAAAAAAATCTAGACATAAAATATTTTGGATTTTCGTCAGTAATTATGTTAGTTTACAAGTTAGATAAAATACATATAAATTTTCATGAAAAGAAAAAAAAAAAAAAAAAAAAAAAAAAAAAAAACACCTAAACGTAATTGTATATTTTTTCCGAAAAAAAAAAATCAAATTTGCAGCAATTCAAAGTGTCAAATATATGTCAAATTTAAATCAAATTGTAATAAAGTGTTAAAATATAAAATTAATTAAAAAAAAAAAAGAGTCAAGAGGTAGCATCGAACTCGGGCCGTACGGGTGGCGTGCGAGCTTTCTGCGTCCACACCACGGAAGACACGTTGAGAGCTGCAAACTAATGGGTATTTGAAACGCATGCCGAAACTCGGCATCTAATTTCTGAAAATATAAGGCCCATTTGAAGAAATCCTTTCACAAGAATAATTAGAGATAAGAACTCTAAAACATAATTTAAATTAATCAAAATCGGTGAGAATCATGTTTGATGGTCCCCTGGTTAATGGAGATCCAAATAATAGGTGTATTTTTTTTACACGGTCTGCTCGTTAAACATTCCACAGACAAGTACGAGAGATAATCTCTTAGCGATGTCACAGAGGTATTGTATTTTCATCTGAATGGTTGAAAATAGAGACGTAAAGGATTATGTCGTCTATTGATTTATTTGCATTCCATATTGATTTTTTTACATTCATTTAAGGAATTCGTTTTCGACATTCGCGCGCGAGCAACGGATTATAGCAAAAAAATAATAAATGGCGGCCGCAGCGTTTTGCTGTTTCCAACTTTTGTTCAGGAACGTTTCAGATAAGAAAACCTGAATTTCACAGGAAAGAGGTAAATTATTCTGAAAACCTGAGAAAAGGCGAAACGTTCCTGGATTTTACATGGAACGTTACCATTTTTTTTACAGTGTAGACAATCCTTCAATTGACTAGGTTTATTAATAATTATATGTACTGTAGTAGTCACTGCGCAAGCTAAGGGGCCATTTTCATTCATAACGAAGATGAACACTTAAATTCATTAAAATAATGAAAATACTTAAAACTTATTTTATTTTGGAAGAAAACTAAATATTGTAAATAATCCTTGCATGCTTCCGAAACATTCAAACTTTTGTACATTTTTTTAGAATATAAGAAGATTTTTACTTTAAACCTCTAAAAGTGTTATAGTTGTTACAATTAGAATAAGAAATTATATTGAGATGCGGTATATACGTCACAAGAATTAATATAGTAGGAAATCACAAATATTACTTTCATTTCAGTTATTATCATCAGTCTTGTTAATGATGATAATGTTGTTTAAGTTACTATTTAAAGTTTTTTCTTTCTATTAAAAAAATTTGACCAGTATAAGTTTAGATGACATGCAAACACTCTTTCGAAGCTGCAGTTGTTACAATGGTGATAAGAGACATACTCATATATTTTAAACCACTGAAAGTGCCATTGCTAGTTCATAATTAGAATATTCCATCTTACAAAAATAGGGTTTCCCAAAATATGATGCTCGTACCAATACTTATATGCCAGCCTTGAACACTGATACACGAAAGAAGCTATAAAATTGATTGAAATGGAAATGTATAAGAGCTTTGAAAGTCTTCATGCATTTACCTTCTCCACTAAAAATCACCTAGCCGCCTTAGTTATTTTTTTCTGAAATCCAATGAAACAATGGAAAATAAAATTTTAAAGATTTTGTTTAAATTTGCAATCAACTTTTTATGTATAAGAACAATATTTAATCCTTTATTTTAGATACTAGGGGATCGTACCCGGGCTTCCCGGGTTAAAGAATATAGGTGAAAAAAATTTTTTTTAATTGAAAACTAATAATTTTTTTATATGCAATACATTTTTTAGATTGACCACTTACATTAAAAAAGCATTTTTCATATGGAAAGTACGAATTACACAATCAAATAATTTTTTTGAAATTTATCAAAAGCGATATTTTCTTATTAGCCGCATGCTCAGAGTTATTTGCTAAGATTTTCCTACCAATGGCATTCTTTTTTATTCTGATAATTTCAGAGCTTATACATGTCTGGTAAATTTGTGTTTTATTTATATTATTATAATTATTTATTCATAGGGGAGTTTTTCTAATAGAAATTAGCCGTAAGAAAATGATGAACTCTTTATTTTGTTTTAAGGGTTTTGTGTTAAATCTTTCGTAATCGAGCTGCTCGCGATATAGATAAATTAAAAAAATATTTCATGCTTTAAAATTGTTTTTAAAACCATGGACAATCAGTAAATTGAGATGAACTTTGCAAACAAATTCCATTTGAAAAAATTGGTGATCTAAAAATTTAAATTGTACTATTACAAATATGTTAGATTTGTGTTTTTTCAATATTATTCTTTGATTTGTTTATAAAAGAAGTATTAATTTCGTTAATTTGTCTTACACAAATATGTTAGATTGGTGTTTTTTTTTATATTATTCTTTTATTTGTTTATAAAGGAAGATTTAATTTCGTTATGCAGAAATAGTCAGAAACAAATGCTGAAAAATGTTTGTTGCTTTATGTGCAAACTGTTTATTATTATTATGTATTGAAAATAGCACGTGATAAGATAAACTTAAAAATTAATCATGCTTAAAAATTATTTTAGAAAATATAATACATCCGTCAATGAATGCAGTTTTTAAACAAATTGCATTTGAAAATAATTTTTTTCCCCTTATGCGACGAAAATTTAAAATGTATGATGGTCAGAAGATCGAAAAAATGCAGTAGCGAAAATTTCAAGACAGAAATTTGATCCTGAAGTGTTATCATTAGCAAAATGACGTCAGCGTTACGCACAGATACGTTTGTTCTTTATAATATAGATACATAATCGGTAAAATATAATAAAGATCAGTTATTAGGATGTGGTTATTAATTGAGGCTATTATGCTTGGATTTCAGGAATGAAAACAGCAATTTTCACCTTCTCAAAATTTGTATACGCACTTCTCATATTCATATTCATTATTTAAAAAAATTGTACTATGTTAAATCATTTAAAAATCATTTTAACTCAAAACTTGAAGTCACTATTGTTAGCAACATCTTTTAGGTGAACAGACGCACTCTTTATTCGAAATTCTAATCTCAATTTTGGAAAGTAAAAATTTCCGTAATTTATGTTTTTTAGACGCATTTGTGTTAAAAGGCTGAGTTTTATCTAAGAAAATGATCGTTTTATTTTAAATATGACTTCATTTTCACTTAAATAAGTATTTCGCCTAGTGTTTGAAACTTAGTATCAGTACACATGCAGAAGGAAAAACGATCTAGAAAATTTATGATGAATAATGCGTGTTTTCAAAAGCAGTATGTCATTTTTCGTTATTATGCCCGTAATATAATATTCTGCTCCTAATGGGATTTTGCGCCACTAAACCCTATACAACAATTTTTATCAACAATTTTGAATTTTAATCAGAAAATAGCATGAATAAAGTTAAAAATACCTCATTATTTCTCTCTTGTCTGCAACAATGAAAGCTATCTAATTTTCATAATTTTGAAGAAATTTCATAAAATGCTTTTAAAATTAAAATATAGAAGTGGGGATATTTAAAAAAAAAACAGTAGTAGTGCGAGTGTACAGTAATAGTGTGATCACATCTACAAAGGAAGAGCTTTCAGTTAAAAAAAATATATATATATTTTAGTACAATTGGTTCAGCAGAAAGATTAGGGCAGATTGCTAAAAAACACACTTGTGTTTTAAATATATAAATTATATAAAATTAGGAAAAATTAAATTAAGCAAATTATGTTATTTTGATAAAATTATAGTAGAATGTCCTAAAGAATAGCATTAAAATTTTAGTATTTGAGAAAATTTTCGACATAAACTTCAGGAACACGATATTATTTTAAACCACGAATTATTTGTTTGCTTGTCTAATGGTGTTATTACTCGACGAAGCAAATCCATCCAGGCGGGAATCATTAATTTCTGTAATATAAATAGCTATTATTTGCATGTGACCTCTCTTTTATAAAGGCACTCTAATTTTTTGTAAAACATTGCGTTTTATCAATGTGTGATTTCGATTACATTATTTTCAAAAGTGAAGCATTTTCACCTGTGAAGAATTTCAATGCAGCTGGGCTGTGAAAATGACGCACTTCTACAAAACATAATTTAGGTTTAAGAATTAAAATACACGCTATAAAATGACGTCATTTGCATCCGCTAAAGCAACCCACTTTTACAACCCAGTCTTAAACGTTGTCTATAGAAAAGTGTGCATATGACGTCATTATCACGGAATAACAGACAATATTTTTGACATAGCCCATATTTTATTTTCACCTATTTTTTCAGGTTTTATGAGAAAATGGCAACAAAAATATACAGTATCTTCTATTTTTCCGTTTACTTTCAATGACTTTCAATAGAAATGAGGCACTTTTGTTGCCACGATAAGAAAAATGGTATTAAAAACTGCAAAAAAATTAATATCTCAAAAATTAATTGAGATACAGCTTTCAAACAAATTGCATTTAAAAGCGCATTGTTTTCCTTATACGACGGTGTAAAAAGTTAAAATGTGCGATGTTTAGAAGTTTAAAAATTTGCGGTACAGAAAATTGCAAAACCAAAATTTCATTTCAAATTTAAAGTGTTGCCATTCGCAAAATGACGTATGCGTTACGCACAGATATGTTTGTCCTTTATAATATAGATACACAATTTTATTGGTGAAATTTTAATAGCAAAATTATATCCTGCACTGATGACTCTAATTGATGAATAGTATTAAAAAATTTTAATAACAGTACGGAAAGATCTAGTATCTAGTACAAATCTAGATCTAGTATCAATTTTATATTCTATATAGTAAAAGAAGTGTGCATATACTCATTATGTTAATATATATATATATATATATATATATAAAGAAAACCTAAATAGCTCATATCAATGTACAAATAAATAAATATTTGTTATATGTTTAAAATTAACTTTTAACAATGTCACGTATTTTTAAATATAATCAGTATTTATTTTACTGTAAATAAGTTATGAATTATTTTATTTCTATGGATAACGAACTTCTTTGAATGCAGCGTTATTATTTAATTACAATGTTCGTATGGTATTGTGCAATATTATTTTACACAGTATATTTGTCCAAAATTTACGCAATGAAAAAGGTGAAAACTCTTAGAAACAATTTATAACAATTTATAAAACTTTAACTTTCTATTTGATAAAGTTAGAGAAAAGAAACTTATAAATAGGTTTGCCTGTAAGCTTCCATACACCAAGTGATCGGAGATACCTTGAGTATTAATGGAGAATAATCTCTTCTAAAATACCCTTCAAATGATTTAGTGTAATGGCTTATTGTTTAAAAAAATGACAAATAGTAAAAGAATAAATCCACTTAGCAACTAAAGTTTAACGACTGCAAGAAATAATTTCAGTACGTATTTTTCTTTTTTTATGTTCTATTATTATTTGCATATCATTATTACATAGAATTATTACATATCCTCATTTCCTTATACATAAAAATTGATTTCGTTTTATTACTTTTTTTTCATTAACTTAATGTGATTATTGTTTATTAAAGAAAGATAGCAAGATAGATTAAAGCGTAATTTTTTTGTCTTTGTTTTTAATGTAAAATCAAAAATATATTAAGAGAAATTCTTTGTATCGTATTTGGTTTCCAAAATCAAACAAGGAAAATATATTTAAAGGTTTATTACACATTATCGCTGATTTACCCTGTATGAATTTTTATTTAAACGGGAATATCTGTAAAGGTTTAATGTGCTCATTTTCTCCGATGCATCATAGAAAAATTTTACAAAATAATAGTATAAGAAAATACAATTAATGAACAAAACTCTAACAAACTCTGAATCGTTTTTAAGATATTATGAAAAGTAACCATAATATATGTAGAGGTGTAGAATAGTCCTTTTCTGTAAACATTGTGCATAATGTTTCTAGAAATACGCATTATATAAAAAAAAAAATGAAACAGATGCAAAATTTTAAAATGCAATCATTAAAAGTTTGCCAATGAGCATTAACATTTAATTAACCCATTTACAAGAAGAATCTTTGCACTTCTTTTAATTCTTCAACACCAACATTTCAATATTGTAATTTTGACTTTATTTAATCGCTCAAAATTAGAGATTAGATAAAGTGAAAAATTCGTTCTGAATGATTTTTTTTTCAAATATAAATTTTTGCGCGTATCAAGTGTGCAATCATCGTGAATGAGTTAACTTTGGGTGAAACAAAAAAAAATAAATTCTAATTTTTATAAAACATTACTAAGATACTTCATAACATAATAGTACTTTTAAAAAATCCGAAAAAATGACTGAAATAATAAAAAAATACATAGGGAGAGGAAAGAGAGCTAAAATAGCAGTGAAGGGAAAGAAGGTAAAAGTGGCCAGTGAGATGAAAGTAACAATTTGAGATTTTCCCGCTGTATAGTGCGCCGCCAAGCAGGAACTGGGTGAAACACTAGTCAGTGAAGCTGGTTGTATTGTCTGTGAATTTTAAGCAGAAGGCTATATTTTTCTAGTTTTGAACTCATTTGATTGTTTTTTTTTTTTTTTTCATTTTTGATTTTGGGAAAGTAGTTCCTGATTTTAGTTAAATAATATCAACTGTTATAATCATTTGCTCTTATACTGTTTGATGAGTCTGAAATAACTCTTTTAAGTGATGTGTGTTTGAAAATGCTATGAAGATTAGATGCTATGCCACAGTTTTTGTATTGGTGTCATTCCGGGCAAAGTGGAAACAAAGAGTTCCGGCAACATATGTCTACTTTATCAGACAATGATATTTTATTATTTGTCCATAAAAAAATACTATCTAAAAGTATATTCTTTGAAAGAAAGCAGACAGGTCGGGTCAATAACGTCTGCAGATAAATACTTCCTCTCGACATTTGGAGTTTGCATGTGTGTGTGTGGGGGGGGGGGGGGAGGAGGGAGCGAGGCACTTGCATTCATCCATTTGCCATATTGGTATTCATTACTGTTTACTTTAATCGTTATCTTGTAACGATTTAACTATTAAAATATTAGGGGGTTCTGTACCCTATGAGCTACATTCGCCAATCCCGTTCAGACACCTCACACTCTAAAAACACGCAAATTTGATCGGCTTTAAAAAGATTACGGAAGGTAGAATTATAATTAGAAAAAACAGTTGCGATCTCCCGGTATTTTTAAACAACGCAATACGAAAGTCGTTCTAAATAAGACATTTGAAATGTATAGTTTCAAATCTTATGTAATTTTCAGGAAAGTTTTCTTTCTTTTTTCCATGTAAAAATACTTTTATTCGTTTATTTTATTCACTTATTTTTATATGTTCAAGTAAAAATACTTTTGTTGTTTGAAAATAAACATTATTTGCGCTGTTCTAGAACTCTCAACAATAGTTTAAAAGATCATCTAGAAATGTTAAATAAATGCGAGGCGTAAATATATTTTTTAATTTCAACTGTTTGGCAATATTATTATCTCGCCATTTTAAATATGACGTAATTTCCTGAATTTTAACGCATATTAATGTATTTATTAATTTCAAATTTTATTTGTTTGTTAAAATTCACGTGTAAATATAGTTTTTATGACATAATTTTCAGTACTTTCCTGCTTTTAATATGTAATCATATAATTGTAATTAAGTTTTTTAATGTTTATAAAATAGTCACGTTTCAATACATTTTGAATGTCAAGGAAATATTTCTTTGCGCTGTTATAAATAGCAACAATTTAAAATTACAACTTTTTTAAAAATATGTAAAAATTATCTCTCAAAATGCTGAAAATTTGAATTTAAAATGGAAATAAACCCTCCAAAAATTAATCAAATTAAAAAAAAAAAAAAACATAAATCATAGCTGCAAACTATTACGCTTTTTTCATACCACTAAAATTTAACAGAAATTTTTGCTTTATTTAAATGGCAGATTTCGATGATTTAGTAAAGGAAAATTTCTATTAAATTTTAGTGGTAAGAAAAAAGCGTAAAAGTTGGCAGCTATGCATAAATGCAGTCTGCACACCCGGAGCTTCAAATGTATTATCCTTATTTAAAAAAAAAAAAAATCCTATGTATAGTTTTCTTTTCCTAAAAAACTTTTTAATGGGACGATTTTGACCAACTTTAAAACTAAATATCTTGAAAAAATATGTATGCTAATCACTTGTAAATAAACAAAGCTGAAAAATTCTTTAAACATGGTATAATACTTTTACTTAGATTAATGATCGTTTCATCGCACAAGCGGCGACATCTTTCATGATAGAAATATTTTTTCAAACAAATTTAAATAAACGGTTAAGTGCGAGTATTACTCGCGCATAGAGGGTTCCGTACAATAATATATGAATTAGTAAGTGCATTATTTAAAAAATACCATTGCTAAAAGAATAATGAGACTTTGCAAAAACTATACAACGTAGGGTTGGGTATAGCTGTATAGTATACAGGGTGCAAAGGACAGTCCCTTTAACCTGAAAATGATATTGAACGGGGAGAGCCACAGCTATACAAGTGAGGTAACGGTATAGTAAAGCGACTGCGTCTGACCTAATGCAAACGACAGCAGCACCCCTAGTGGCGAAATTTGGAAGATAGCCATTGCAAATCTAAAACGAAAAGATGTAGAGCAAATTTTCCAATTTGAAAGTTTTAGAGCATCACTTAGTTAGTACGAAACGACATTTGGTTCACACGGATAAGATAAATCGTTGCCTGCATACCCAAAAATGTTCGAAATCGATGAGCGACGATCCTACTTTGCCTATTCACATTCCGGAAATGTAGCCGTGCTCAGTTGCAGGTTGCGACGTTGTACTGTGCTGTAATGTCTGTAAAGATTTAATATCCAATGCATTTAAAATTTTAGAATAACCCTTTCAGGGACAGAAGAATTATGTTCGTAAACTGATGAAATAATTGACTGACACCAGAATATTCAAACGATTTTCTCAGAAAACAAAACCCGCTAATTTGCACTTTCATGACAAAAGCAAAATTTTATTAAAATATTCTTCGTGCCATTTGTCAGTTTCGGATTAAAATTAGATGGTTAGATTGTCTAGCCACCGCCCTTGAAAGGGTCCGTGTCGTCGTGTTGAAAAGCTTGCAATAGACATTCCATGCTGAGAAATGTGCATGTAGAATTACTTTCAAAAATACAAACGTGTATCGTGAGCAATGGCGATCTTTTCGAACATACTGAATATTAACTTTTTATCACTGTGAGACAGTTTGTCTTTCTTTTGTGTATGTGATGTTATCAAAATTTGTTGAGATAAGTAGGGTAGACCGGGGCTAGTTGGCCATAGGGGCATGTTGGCCCAGTCGCGATATTTTTTAAACTTTGCGTTAGATGACATTTCCAGTCCAGCCAAGTATGAGCTGCTTCGTTTTCCTCCTCCAAGATCAGAACCCTTGAAGTCGGAGCGTCCGTTAAAGAATTATTGAAAATTTTCAAAATTTTGCAAAGGTGAGTAAATTTCCTCTCATATAAATAATCGTTTTTTATTTGTTTGTAGATTACATTTTAGATTTTGATATATAATAATTCAGAAAAATAATTGTTCGTAGTTATTGTAGGGCAGGTTTTTTTTTTGAAATACTTTCAGAATAATTCCTTACAGCCATGAAAAACAAAAATGGCGATACAGGGTTAGTTGGCCCATTTGGCACGGGGCATGTTGGCCCGCCGGGCCAACATGCTCCGTTGGAATTAGGCTCTGGCGTACTGGAATTTTGACAGTTTTAATGTATTATTTTAATTAATTTATTATTAATTAATAGTAAAGAGTTATTTTATTAATTGAATTCCAGATTATTCCAGTCAATCTTTTTAAAAAATGAAGTTATAATGTTGTTTACCTCCTCCCCGTATTAAATCAGCTGCTCCTGTTGTACAAAACCATTTATAACTTTCATAATTATAGAATAATCCCTGTTGGCTTGGCCTACAAAGAAAAGAATTATTGCACTTAACAGATATACAGAGGCCTTGATACAATTTATTTATCATCTGGTGTTTATAATAAATCACCTAATTAAGGATGAATGATTTCTTAAATTGCTGTACTCTAGGATTTATGGTGTTTTAACACCTAGCATGACTTTATTAAAATTTATTACTGTTCCGTAATGTATTAAAGAATTTTTTATGAGAAAATAAAATCAATTTTTAAAGCAATTTTTGGTCGAAGTTAATAATTTGAATAACTCACAGTTTTATTATTTAAATTTTTTATTTTAATTTAGGAGGCTATATTGTGTTTTCGTTCGCAACAAATAAAAATTAAGATTTGGTAAAATTTTGATCATTTCTTAAACTTCTACATTATTAAACATTAAAAAGTGTCGTGGGCCAAATTACCTCGCAATCGGGGCAGGTTGGCCCAAGCGACTTGGTGTCAATTTGAGCTTCTAAACTAATACTTATAGTTCGTATTTTCACTCTTTACTATTGTGAATTCTTCCTGAAAGTACGCTGAAAGCGGTAACATAAAAAGAAATTTAAAATGTTGAATTTTAATTTTTTTTAAATATTAGAAGAAAAAGCGGGCCAACTAGCCCGGTCTACCCTACGTATTTATAGTATAAATTGTGCGTATTTTTTCCTACCTCTGACTATTCCATTCAAACGTTTACACAAAATGGCGTGCATCGATTTCGAACATTTTTGGGTAAACAGGCGAAGACTTATCTTATCCATGTAAACCAAATTTCTTATTCTATTAATTAATTGATGCTCTAAAACTTTCTATCAGGAAATTTTGCTCTATCTCTTTTCATTTTCGATTTACAGTGGCTGTCTTCCAAATTTCGCCACTAGGGGGCGCTGCTATCGTTTTCATTAAATAGGGCGTAGTTGCTTTACTGTACCGTTCCCTAACTTGCATAGCTGTAGCTCTCTCTGTTCACAAATATTTTCAGTTTAAAGTGACTTTCCTTTGCCCCCTGTGTACTAGAAAAGTATAAATGGATATACCATGAAAGTTTAAAGATATATGGAACCTAAATAATATCAAATAGAGCTATCTGTATATTTGTTATTCCATGTAGGTTTTTAGTCAACCTTTAAAGACATTGTAGGTGTATTGAGAGAGCCACTCAATGGAAACTAGTCGCGAATCCCATAGTATTTATGTGATTAATTCTCCTTAAATTAGTCTGTTTTTAACAATTTGACATTTATTTCTTTTATACTGCTACTGCGCATTTCATTACATAAATATATCCTTAAAATGTTTTATCTAGGCTTTAAAAGCTGATGGAGCACAGAGTATGCCGTCCGTGTCATTATGTATGTCAAAACCGTCCGTGTCTTTAAGGGTTAATATCTCGGCTAATTACCCACAATTTTTTTCGAAAATCATGATCAACAATGCTTTTATACTTCTGCTACGATAAGTACCTCAGCTCTGCTCAACACTTTTGATGAAGCCCGTAAAACGAAATTTGAGTGTAACGGAAAAATACAATTTTCTCAAAAAATATGTGACCTAGGGTAATCGCTATAATTTTCCTGCAAGGTTTAAATTAATGCCTACTACCTCTATTTTTTTCATAATTTTAGTTTTAATAGATTCGGAATTAGATTGGGGGGGGGGACATATTTTTGCACTACATTTTCCACCATATATTGAAAATATAATACCTAAAATTAAATTAAGTTTATTTTTGATTTCGGCGTTATGAAAGCTTTCAAACGATATTCAAAGAAAATAATTTTTCAAGTAACATAATTAGCCCCTGTACATTTTTCATAAATATATTTATGAATATTTATTAATCTGTAAATATGTGGGTCAATAGTCTTTATTACTTCCCCCAATTTGAACTTTCCACGTTGCATAGTTTGCGAGTAAAAGGGCTGTGGCAGACATACACTGGAGTGATCTTATAATGGTTCCATTTTTACTTTTTAAGTACGGAACCCTAAAAACAATAACTTGGTTAATAATGTCGCGAGACTTCATGTATAATGAAAATCCTGGATATTTGTGAGCGTGGATTAATTTTTACTATTGTTACTAAAACAGCATAGCATCTCTTTCCAAATTTTAGGTAACTCAAAAGGACACTGCATCATTGCAAATATTCTCGTTGCGTAAAAATATCTTTATTGATTCCCGGATAATGGATGGTAGATAAGAAATCGACGGATAAATTATTCCGCTATTTTTAAAATCGATCTGTAAACGTTCTTTGCTGCATAATATAATCAAAGCTATGGTTCTCCTGTTGTATTTGATTGCTATATGTTCCTTGATTCTAGTTTTAAGTTTTCTGCTTATCATACCTATATAAAACTGCTTTGTTCCATCTGCTTTGCTAAAAAGTATTTCATATACTCCTGATTCAATCGGATCTATTTTCTTGCATACTATATTTTTTAATTTCATGGAAGGTTTTGCAACAAGGGAGATATTGAATTTATTGAGTTTATCTTTCAAACGTTCGAAGAAACCAGGAAAATATTGTAAAGTGGATAACACTCAATAAATTCAATATTTCTCTTGTAAACCCTCAGCCCATTTTCAGTATTTACAAAATTTTTCTTCCATTCTTCGATGGCCCTCTAATTTGGTACAGCACCGCGGCAGAGGGACATATGACCTACTCTTTTTTTTCCTTTTTTATTCTATTCGATTGGTATAAGAATTATCTCATTCCGACAGTACCTTCTTTTAATATATTTGCTGTATGTTAAAATTAATTTAATAGAAGTCTAAATTGAAAATTTATTACTTATGCCACATTTTTATTAACATTCATTGCTAAAAGTATGCACTTAAAAACGGAATTATTTATTATTTCATCATTTCAGTACTTAAAAATTTTACCTCGTTGATTCCGTAAATATAAAATTATTTATCTTTAACCCCTTAGGCATTGGCGTCCTATTAATAGGACACAATTTTTAATTGCGTATTTTTGTCTCTTAACAATAATTTTAGGTAGCTTTCATTACAAAAAGCCCTTCCGGCCAGTGCCGGGAGGAAGAGGTAACTTTCATATTTCTTATTTTAAAAAAGCCAACTTATATTATTTAAACACATGAAGCTCAATTTAGTGGAAACCGAATATAGGAGATTCAATACTAATTTTTATCAATACTAAATCATTATGAATGAGAATTTCGCGAAATTATTCAGCTTTATTCAAGCTGCTTTTATTTAAAGTAACTTATATTTGGCTGCCAAATTCGGCGATTTCTTAAAGTGCCTACCATTTTAAGACAAGGTGGTGGATGAGGCTAACCAGTGAACTTGGTCGAGACCTTATTAATTGCTGTGCACATGCTCACTCACATCGGAATCGATTGATATATACGAGTGCTGTCGCAGGCAAAAAATCAGATTTTTCAAAATGTCACCCACATTAGATATTGAAATTGCGATATCTGAGTCATTTTTGAAGATAAAGACAAACAAAAAATGCTCCTGAATCCTTATATCAAGGTCAAATACTTAAGAAAGAAAACTTTTTCAATTTCTAATTTTTTTGCACCTCACTTTAAATATAATTTTTTTTTTTTTTTATTTAAGGTCCGCCATTTTGAAACAAGATGGCTAATGAAGCTGGCCAGCGAACTCGGTCTCGAGATATTGATGTATACTATCCACATGCCTTCTCACATCGAAATAGGCGAATACGTGAGTTATCGCGTGTCAAATACAAGATCGTTTCAAAATGTTAGCCATGCTAGAAATTCAAAGTGCTATAATTCAACCATTTTTTAAGATATAAACAAAAGAACAAATTTTCAAAAACAAAAACTGCTCCGGAATCTTTGTATCAAGGCCAAACACATAAAAAAAATCTTTTTTAATTTCCAATTTTTAATACTTCAATTTAAATTTTAAATTTAATTTTTTTAATGGCAACACTTTTGAAACAAGATGGCGAATGAAGCTGGCCAACGAACTCGGTCGAGAGATTGGAATGTACTATGTACAGACCAAGTTACATCCAAATCGGTTCATAAATACGCCTGTTATCGCGTGACAAAAATCAGGTCGTTTTAAAATGTCAGCCACAATAGAAATTCAAAATGCTATAACTCAGCCATTTTTTTAGATATAGACTAAACAAAAACTGTTCCGGAATCTTTGTATTAATGTCAAACACATACAAAAAAATCGTTTTCATTTTCCAATTTTTTGGTATCTCATTTTAAATTTAATTTTTTTTTTACATTTTTTAAATGGCCGCCATTTTGAAACAGGATGGCGGATGAAGCTGGACAACTAACTCGGACGAGATATTTGTATCTACTATGTACACACCAAGGTATATCGAAATCGGTTCATAAATACGCCCGTTATGACGTGACAAAAATCAGGACGTTTCAAAATGTCAGCCACGCAAGAAATTCAAAATGCTATAACTCAGCCATTTTTTAAGATTTATTTTTATATGTTAAATTTAAATTTAAATCTTTATGTTAACCGTCCGCAGACGATAAACCGTAAGCATTGATAACAATTTTCTTTAAATAATAAGAATTAATTCAATAACACAATCTCATTTAATTTCAACATCAAAGCATATCCATTTTATTTTCCATATATGACGTCACATTTGCCTTCATTCCGCACTTACTCAAAATTCATGCACCATGTATTATTAAAAATACTTGAAATTTTCCGTTTTAATCTTTCAATTGGAAATTAAATTATTATTCTGAGTTTTTATTTTTTTGGCAACAATAAGGAAGATGGTTAAATTTTATCGGAAAAATGTCAATTCATTGTGTATGAAAATTAATGAAATTTTGAATTATTAAGCAAAATATTTGAATAAAATAAATTAAACATAGTCTATGTTCATTTCCGGCTTGTAATCCATCTATATACAATAAAAAAGAAAAGCATTAATTCATCCGTTTAGACGTAGACTTCATTCAAACATTCGGACACACATTGACATTTATAATATTATAAAGATATATATATATATATATATATATTGATATATATATATATATATATATATATATATATATATATATATATATATGTCAATTTTGAACGGAGGGTGGTTTCGGGGTCTGGGGCCATGATCGATGAAAATATACCAAAATTTTTTGGAATCGCTTTCCTCCGAACGGCTGCAATAGGGAGCTTTTTGTAATGAAAGCTACCTATTGCAGCCGTTCGGAGGAAAGCGATTTCAAAAAATTTTGGTATATTTTCATCGATCATGACCCCCAGACCCCGAAACCACCCTCCGTTCAAAATTTATATATATATATATATGACCTATGTCACACTGAAACTCTCGTAATTATGAACCGATTTCGATGTAATTCGTTGTGTACATAGTACATACAAATGTCTCGACCGAATTCGTTGGCCAGCTTCATCCGCCGTTTTGTTTCAAAATGACGGCCATTTAAAAATTTTAAAAAAATTTAAAATTTTAAATGTGGTACCAAAAAATTAAAAATGGAAAAATATTTTTTTCTTATGTATTTGACCTTTATACAAAGATTCCGGAGCAGTTTTTGTTTCGTCTATATCTTAAAAAATGGCTGAGTTATATGGTTTTGAATTTCTAGCGTGGCTGACATTTTGAAACGTCTTGAATTTTGTCACGCGATAAAAGGCGTATTTATGAACCGATTCCGATGTAATTCGGTGTGTACATAGTACATAACAATGTCTCGACCGAGTTCGTTGGCCAGCTTCATCAGCCATCTTGTTTAAAAATGGCGGCCATTTAAAAAAAATTAAACAATAAAAAAATTAAAATGAGATGCCAAAAAATTGGAAAATGAAAAAGATATTTTTTGTATGTGTTTGACCTTAATACAAAGATTCCGGAACAGTTTTTGTTTCGTCTATATCTAAAAAAATGGCTGTGTAATAGCATTTTGAATTTCTATTGTGGCTGACATTTTAAAACGACCTGATTTTTGTCACGCGATAACAGGCGTATTCATCAACCGATTTGGATGTAACTTGGTCTGTACATAGTACATACTAATGTCTCGACCGAGTTCGTTGGCCAGCTTCATTCGCTATCTTGTTTCAAAAGGGTTGCCATTTAAAAAAATTAAATTTAAAATTTAAAACGAGGTATTAAAAAATTGGAAAATGAAAAAGATTTCTTTATGTGTTTGACCTTGATACAAAGATTCCGGAGCAGTTTTTGTTTCTGAAAATTTGTTCTTTTGTTTATATCTTAAAAAATGATTGAATTATAGCACTTTGAATTTCTAGCATGGCTAACATTTTGAAACGATCTTGTATTTGTCACGTGATAACACACGTATTCGCCTATTTCGATGTAAGAAGGCATGTGGATAGTATACATCAATACCTCGACCATGTTCGTTGGCCAGATTCATCAGCCATCTTGTTTCAAAATGGCGGCCATTAAATTAAAAAAATATATATATATTTAAAGTGAGGTGCAAAAAAATTAGAAATTGAAAAAGCTTTCTTTCTTAAGTATTTGACCTTGATATAAGGATTCAGGAGCATTTTTTGTTTGTCTTTACCTTAAAAAATGGCTCAGATATAGCAGTTTCAATTTCTATTGTGGGTGACATTTTGAAAAATCTGACTTTTTGCATGCGACAGCACTCGTATATATCAACCGATTCCGATGTGAGTGAGCATGTGAACAGCAATTACTAAGGTCTCGACCAAGTTCACTGGTTAGCCTCATCCACCATGTTGTCTTAAAATGGTAGGCACTTTAAGAAATCGCCGAATTTGGCAGCCAAATATGAGTTACTTTAAAGAAAAGCAGCTTGGATAAAGCTGACTAATTTCGCGAATTTCTCATTCATTATATTGATAAAAATTAGTATTGAATCTCCTACATTCAGTTTCCACTATAATAAGCTTCGTGTGTTTGAATGATATAAGTTGGCTTTTTTTAAATAAGGAATATGAAATCTACCTCTTCCTCCCGGCACTGGCCGGAAGGACTTTTTGTTCTTAGCTTCTTTCAGTTATGATAGTATATTTTCCGGTAAAGAACATATTCGTTACTATGCCTAAATAATCATATTGGCCGAACTTCATTGGTAACTATTAATAATAATCGGTAAATATGATTAATATGCATTATTTATCAAATTTACCAAAAGTCGCGGTTATTATTTATATTAACCAGTTAATATTAATAATAGCCGAATTTATCAAATTGACAGTAACATATATACTCAACACACAAAAACTGGTGTAATTAAGCATTCAAAAGTTGCATCAGATAACAAAAGAAATAAATAATTAAAAACCTACGTTTTCGCCAGTGAGTCTGTTAGTATAGAGATAAGGGATTCTAGAATATTAAATAGAATTTTTCAAAAATACCCGAAATCTTAATACTAGAAACAAATTTTGTTTTACAGATAAAAGTACTTACACAAAAACATATAAATACATTACATGAAATATTATAAATTTTAAAAATTAAACAAAGGCATACGATTATATGCTTGTCTATATTACAGAACAGTTTTGTTAACGATGCCGTGACAAATGAAAAAAAAAAATGAAAATCTTGTCATTTACCTGAATGCTACAAAGTGTCTTGTGCAGCATTGTAATGTCGCTATGCAAATTGCATTATGGTTAAAACAAAATGATTGAACTTCCTCAATATATTTACCGTGCTGCTAGACGTCTTACTATACAGGTTGTTCCAAGATTCGACCGAAAAATTTAGAAGGGTGATTGTAGGCACCAAGTCGGCGAAAAATTGCTATAGAACAGAACATGGGGTCGCAAACCATTTATTTAGTCACAAATACAGGGTGTTTTATCCTCTGTTTGATGGTCATCATTTCGCGAAAAATAAAAACATTGCAACGAAAATGCAGTGATATGTACCTTATTTTGGGTAAAATGTGATAACATAAGTAAAAGTTCCGGAAAAACCTGTTGCTGACGCAATCAAACATACCGTATGAGCTGATAGTCATAGTCCAACTTTTGTTTGGTATTATCACAGTTATAGCAAAGGTGGGAACGTCTGTTAATTTTTTTATTAAAATATAGTGTAACTTCAAAAATTCGGCATCAAAAACCTTTTTTTTCACCCTTTTTTTTTTACACTTTCTAGTTATGGTAGAGGAAAAATAGCAATTGTTTATGATTTGAAAATTTAAAACTCGAAAGTAAAATGAAAAAAAAAATATTTGACATTTTTTTTTCTTTGGTCAGAGGGGATTTTTTGGGAGTTGCACTGATGCTCAGCAATGGTGTGGAGACTAATACGCAAGTTCTTCTGACGCTGTGCGAAATAGAATTGTCGATAATGCTAGTAACAACTCCGAAGACAAGGATGAATAACAGGTAGAAGAAAAGGTGTCACTAAAAAATGCATAAATTTAGCTTCAGAATTAATATCTGCTTTAGAGAAGTCTATTCCCGAAATTGATCCGTAATAGAAATTCTTCATTTGTATAAAATACAAGAAAAATTTGTTAAAAAACGGTAATAAAAAATTGAAGCAAACAAAATTGACATCGATGTGTCCGAAATTACACGAGAAGAAATAATGTCACTATTTATGAGATTTTTTTTTTCTGTAACATAGAAAATACAAATTAATGTAAATTTATTTTTATACTTAATTTTCTCTTTTTCTTACATAATTATCATTTTATAATGAAATAAATTATGGATAAAGACACCATTAAGATATAGTAATAATTTTAATATTGCTAGTTATTACTTTTGACATTCCTTCAAGAATCCGGCATAGTTTCGCCCCCGATGATGCCGGATTTTTGATGTTATACTGTACCTCAATTTTCTAAAATTTATTACCGTCAACCCAAATTGAATTAGAATGGAACACCCTATATTTTCGATTCAATACGTGGTTTGCGACTCCATGTTCTTCGGTAATTTTGCTTCCTGCCGATTCCTGGTATCGCCCTTCTGAATTAAATCGAACTTTGGGACACCTGTATATAGACATTTTAGAAAAAAGAATATAGGGAAACTGTTCCAAAGCTCTTTTGCTTGGATTAAAAATATATATATATATATTAGTTATATATGTTACTGATTTTAAGATGGTAACAAAATTTTGTGAACATGGTCAGAGTTTTTCCAGCCAAATAAGGAAGAAAATATTCAAGTTGTCGCTAAAAAAATTCGGTGAATTTTCCGAAATTTAAAGAGCAACTGAGAATGTAAACATGGGCGCTTGAATGCGCATTGAGAGCAGAGTTGGGCAGTATCGAAAATACATGTATTTGAAATACATTTTCAAAATACATTTGTATCTTGTATTTTGTGTTTTAAACCGATAAGGTCAAAGTATTTTTGTAATGTATTTTCTGGTGGTTTTACAATGTATTTAGTATTTTGAAAATACTCAAAATACATTTTTTCCAAATTTCAAACTGCCATGTTTAAACCGCAGAGAGAAAAGGTGAGATTCATTAAAAGGAAATACACGACTATCTGTTTTGATTAGTTTTCAAATCCTGTTCTGCAAGTTAATAAAAACACACTTTTCAACTATTGCTGAGACAAGGAGGTTGATGAATATGATGTTTTGATACAGCAAACGTATTCTTGCTGATTAGTTACAAAAATAACTTTCATATATCTCAACGTTGCTGTGGGAATTAAAAAGAAAAAAAAAAACGTATTGTGATAGACCGGAAGGATCTTTCAGAGTTGCACACGTGCAGCGCTCTATTATCGACATTTGCCCATTGACCACACATATAAGGAGCTCATTTTTTTTCTGGTCAAGTAGTTTATTTGAAAATATCGAAAAAGGATTTCTTAAAAATTCGCACGTTTCATTCATTGATATAAATTTTGCTAGATAGTAACCGCAAGAAAATTGCTACAGAGTCATTCCATCTCAATTCAACCAGACCTTGTAACCCGACCGACAGGTATTTGGATGAAACTCGTTGTATATAATAATTCTATCATGATATGAATACATCAGAAATTTTTCCTTCCTGGACCTCATAGTTTGTGTGATATGGGGGGGGGGGGGGTCCAATTTTTGGATTTTTCTCAAATCGCACATTTCTGAGTCTGTATTTTTAGACTGCAGTTCCATATTCAAAAAATTGGTTCTCTGGATCTAAAATGCAAATCATCTTAAAAATATCACCGTAAGTACATCAAAAAATGCAGATTTTAATAAAAAAATATAAAAAAAAAATTAAATATTTAGGGCCAAAAAATTAAACCAAAGTTGAAAGTTATGGTTATTTTTCCAAATTTTTGTGACTTTACGAAATAGGTTCTACACAAAAAGGCAAATGAAATTTAAAATTTCTTTTTCTTTTAAATAAAAGTTTACACATTGGGCTTTCTATTTATGAAATAAAAATTATGTCTTTCTCATGGCTTACGCAAAAATTTTGACTTATTTTGGGATGCTGTACCTATCAAGAGATAAATATCTTTAACTTTGCTTATGGTACCTAAATAATTGCTGCACATTTTAAATTTAAATTTATTAATCATTTTGATTTATTTTCTAAAATGAACCCTTAAAATCAGACTGATTTATTTATTTTTATAACAGCTGAAAATTTGTATAGTATTGGTATATATATCACACATTATCTGAAATTGTGTTGTTCTCAATCTTATCGCATGTGTTTGTCACATAAATGTACATCTATTATTGGATTCACTGGTATAGTATTTCTATAAATACTTTCATAAAGGTAGTATGTAAAGAATATATACAATATTTAATGGAGGGGGTGTTGATATTGAAATCATAGATTTTTTTTTATATTTTATTCAGAAAAACAAAGCAAAAACTTTACTTTGTAAATAAAAAAAAGAAGCATTTATATTAAATAAATTCAACAAGTCATAGGAACCACAGTAATTATTTAGGTACCACAGTTTAAATTAGCCATATTAGAGATATTGTTTTCTTGATTGGCGCAATTTCCCAAAACAGGGCAAAATTTTTACATAAGCTAGGAGAAAGACTTCATTTTTATTAAAATTGAAATAACCATTAATTAAATCTAATACATTAAATAAAATTGCTTATAAATATTTTAAAGATTTAGAATGTTGTAATTTTTTTTTTGTAACAAATAAAGAATTTGTTAAATTACATGCACATTTTTAAAGCTAAAAAATCAGAATAAACATTACATTTAAAAGATTGAAATTCAAAAATGTAACTGAGCTAAATATAAATATAGAAATAAATGTACTTTTGCAGTATCGACTAGACTTATTTTGCAACATTCTTTCTTTGTGCAGTTTAAAATTTATATTTATTGTGAATAAGCAACATTGAGAACCTTCTAATATATATTTCAATTTTCCTATCTTACTGCAACTCCAAACATAATAACATAACAAAGCATCGGTATATTAGAAGATCTTCGTGATTTAGTATCTAAAACACTAAATCGGTGGCTATCTCCCCTCCCCCCCCCCCCGCGCCCCAGAACAAAAAATTAAATGTCTTAAGGGGAAATTCTCTTCATTTTGGTAAAGGTTTATGAAAATTTGCAATTTTTATATTGCCAGATCACCCATCACAAAAGACAAAGACTTTCTTTACATCAGGAAATATCTATTTTACAAAAGGATATCACTTCATTCTGTGTTAAACACACAAGAGTGACATCATGTTGCATATCATAAGATAAAATGTGTATATTGCTTGATGATAATCTAATACTGAGAGAATGAGTGTACATAACAGTTGGATCAAGAGTGCAACTTCTTTGATCCAATGGTAACTTTAAGCCTCACCTTGAATAAGAAAAGTAAAATTTTTACTGAAATCCTACGAAACGAGAGCTTTTTGAGCGCCAGAGTTTGCTAAAGTTTCTTTTAGGAAATTAGATTTAGCTTTCGTGATAAAAGAGTGGAATAACATTTTCCAAATATTTTACTTAGCTTGTCACAAATTCATTTAAAGTAACAGTGCTGCTAATACTGGATTGAATACCTAGAGTTATAATCCTAGAGTTATAAGTTTTTTGGAAATTCCTGTTTAAAAATAGAATACTACTCATGTGGATACACATAATATCAATCGCTTTTGTGCATAGTACATTCTTAGCAATGCTAACTACATTTTTTTCCCAGTCATGATTCTTAAATATTCATTACAATTATAAAACTTTTCAATTAGTTCAATTGTTTCTGGACCTGTGGCTGTGGCTTTACCTTTTCTTATTTCTGGCATAGACAAGATTCTCTTTTCTCTCAGAAGTTCTCATGATGGTCTTGCAGCATAATTAGTTACTTCAAATTCATCTATTATTTTCTTTTGCAGCACAAGGAAAAATAGTTTCTTCTATTATGTATATACCCTTCTATTATGAGAAATAGCAGACTAATAATAATTTGATTAACAAATTCGAAAAAAACTGCCTTTAGTAAAAAATTTTATCCTTCCTTTGTCAGAATTTGTTTATACAAGGCAGGTGTAGAAATATGTTTCATCCTGTAGAAATGAACTATGCTTTGTTAAATATAAGGTATTTAAGCTATAAAATGCATATTTAAAATGAATTTGAACTGACATGGTTTGAATTGACATGGAATGACCCTACAATGAACTTTTAAAGGAACGATTTGACTATGAAAAATTGAAATTTATGACTTCGAAAATTTTGCATTCAAATTATTCCTTACTTTTTATTTTATAATTTTTATTTATATTTTATATATTTTATATACTTTTTATTTATATATTATAAGTGCTTTCTTTTTACGAATGTAAGATGTTTCATATTTTTCTGCTCTATATTAAAAGTTTTAAGATTTTCATAGTAAGTGCAAATGATTTATTTCTTTGCGCTTATATATGGTTTGATATTTTACCTGAGTGTTTTAATTTTAAAACTACTTTACACGAAAAATTCGTACTTTTGTTTATAATAATAATTCAACTCGTGTTAAAAATTATCTAAATTTTTCATTTATATTTTTTGCATTCTGTAATATACAGTGGCGGTCAAAAGTTTCCGGCCAGCATAAATTTTTTGGTTAATTTATAAGTATACCCATATGAAGTGGAATCTCAAAGTGATACTTTTACACTTTATTGACATAACAGTTAAGAACTTATTTATGGAATAAATATTAAATACTGATAAATTTAATTGACAAAATTAATTGCAAAAGAAAACGCATGTTCTCAAAAGTTTCCGGCCACCTTCGCAAGTTTGGAAAAAAATGGTCTTACAAAAGAAAATAACAGTGATCAACAACATTTACAATTAGTATTTTATATTCATACATTTAGCAATAAGTACTGCGGCGCAACAACGTGGCATCGATTAAATGAACAGTTGTAGATCATCAATGTTAAGTTTCGTCCACGGTTCTTGCAATTTTTGTGAAAATGCTGCTAAATTGGAATATTTATAATTCCACACACATTTTTTAGTTACTTTCAAACATTTTCTATTATATTCAGATCGGATAATTGGGCTGTCCATTTCAAAAGCGAAGTTTTTTTGTGCGAAAGCCACTGCTTGACGAGCTTGGATGTATGCTTTTGGTCGTTATCATGATGAAACAAATAGTTGCGACCACGATTTTTCCTCCAATAAGGCAGCAAATGATCTTGCAAGATATCTTTATCCATTGCACTATTCATCTTGCCGCATATTTCAAATAACGGACAGGCGAATTTTCCAGAAAATGCTCCCCACAGCATAACGTATCCTCCGCCGTGCTTCATTGTAGGAATAGTATATCTCGCACCTTATCTTTTGTTTTTAGGTCGTCGGTTGTAACGTTTTTATCACTCACAAAAAGATTAAACATCGATTCATCTGAAAATAGTACTTTTTTCCAGTTTTCACTTGTCCAGTCTTTGTATTCCTTGGTAAACGCCAGTCGGGCCCTCTGATTTTTTTACTTATGAAAGGTTTTTAACTGTGACTGTTCCATAAAGTTCTACGTCACATAAGAGTCTTGACACTGTAGATAGACTTGTTTCAGCAATAACCATAACACCATAAATTGCTTTTAACACAATAAATGGCTTGGAATTGCAGCGGCATTTTTACGCGGGTCATCAACTGCTTTTCATCTGATAATTCTGTCCACAAGAATAGTCGTTTTCCATGGTCCCCCGGACCGTGGCAAGTTCTAAAGGTCATGACCATCTTTATATATATTTTTTAAATATTGTTTACAGCAAATTTTCCGATCGACAACTTTGTCGCAATCTCACGAGAGGATTGTCCCTTTAGCGACAAACAAATCACTCATTTAGGAACAATAAATTGTTAAACTTTTCATTTTTGAATTTCAAATACATTATTCACCTTGATTAATTAACAAACACGGCCAAAAAAAAACACTTTAGCGATAGCAAAAACTAATGAATGACGAATGGCCGGAAACTTTTGCACACGCGAATTTTGAATTCCTCCCCTTTGCATCAAGTATCTTAAGTAACCAATCAAAATGATCACGTGGTCAGAGGTAATTTGCTTATTCCTAACTTTTGGAGCAATTAAACTTCTTCTTCGCTAAAACGTTCTGTCAAACAAAAAAAAAAAAAAAAAAAAACTAACTGGCCGGAAACTTTTGACCGCCACTGTATATTTTAAATTTCGTATGCATTATTTCTTAAATGCACCATAATCGAAAAGCTGTGCCCCAAATATTTTATTAGTGGCAGGCCTAAAAAATTTTGCGTAGTTGGGAGTTCTTATTAAGCACACGCGCATTATATAAAAAGAAAAATGTACATTTAAACAATTTTATTCGGTGTCATTGTACATATAAGATTATTATAAAATATGTTCTTTTGTAGACAAATAGCAAGAAAGGCTGATTGAAAAGACTGATACTAGATTAATTTGTTTTTCTTTATAACTTATCTTACTAATTAATAAAAAGAAAGTATTGGAATCGAGAAAATTTTCGACTTTCGTTTTTTTTGCTTGATTTACACTATTCGGGATGTCTTGGATACTTAACTATTTTCGGGAAATGTGTGTATGTCTGTTAGTCTGTGTGAGACACGATTTTTGTGGCCCTTCAATCTCAAGAAATAATGCATGGAGTTTAATAATGATCAAACTTCAGATTAAAATAGATCTAGGTATAATTTAGCTTCGGGTTTATATCGCTCAACAGGTGGCACAGCTATGCCTAATTATTTTATTCCATGATAGCTATATTGTAAGAACCAATATACAGAATTTCATTTAACTACATATAGGCCTGACCAGAAATACTTGTTGATTAACTTTTAGTGTATATATCACTCAACAGTTGATGCTGCTATGCTGGGTTTTTCATGATTTTCGCGATAACTATATCCAAAAAACCAATGGACAAAATTTAATCCGATTTCATATTATTTTAGACCTGCAAATAAATTAATGCTGACAAAATTTGGGGTGCATTTTTTTATTGTTGTTGTTTGTTTGTTTTTTTTTCTTCCATGTCAAAATGTCATATTTGTAAATCAAATTTAAATGAAATAAGTACGGCGCAGATTAAAGGTGCCTTCTAAAAATAAATTTTCCGGTTCGTAGTGCTGATTTTAAAAAATCTGAAGTTGGCAGGTGTGCCGTGAGAGCTATATTTCAACAACTAGAGCAAGGAATTTCATCAAACTTCATCATATTCAGTTAGTATGGATGACATTTTGGTGTTTATCGTCCTACAGATGAGTTTATTTCTGTGCTGTGTTTTTTAGGATTTTCGAGATTTTTATATCTCTGCACCTATTGAATAGAATTGCTCCAAACTTTTTATGGCTTTTCTTAAAATCAATCCAGTCTCAATTTTGGCTTAGAACACTCAGTAGCGGGTGGTGCTATCCTATGTCTCGTGAAAGAGATTCCTTATCGGATCCGCAATCCAGAGGGGTAATACGGAGGGGAAGCACGGGTCGTAATTTCCAGGACCGGGCGCGGCCCGATGAAAAAATTAAAAGTTCGACCCGAACCCGGCTCGTTTACATTTTCAAAGTTCACGGCCCGGTCCGTTTATATTTTCACAGTTCACGGCTCGGTCCGTACAAAAATCAGTGAAAACAGGCTAGACCCATGAAAAAATCAATTAAATAAGGCATGACTCAATTTCTACAAAAAAAAAAAAAAAAAAAAAAAAAAAAAAAAAAAAAAAAAATCAGATTTTTCTAAACATACAATTAATATTATTTTAAAGAATACTGCATACATATTTAAAAGATAATTTTACAGTATATTTTTAAATTACTATGTGTTCGCGAGGCAGAAAATATGCAATAGCAACATTAATGATTACTTAGAGTCTTAGACGTTTCAACATTCAAATAAAGATTCATTAAAAAATTAATGTTGTTTAAACAAAAGAAAAAAGGAGCGTTAAAAACAGGATAATTTTTGAAGCTGTATAATAAAAAGAAGATTCGTTAAACTATTTTTCTGCCATTTAAAAAGGCTTTTCTCAAATCCAAAGGAGTTTTCTGATACACTTCTCATTTCTTTTCGGAAATGCATAAGATTGGCAGGTGCTCTTATTCAGAAACTATGTAATCGAATAACGTTATCATTTTTTGATAAAAGCAATATATCTTTAAGAAAATACTGTCAAAGTTAAAGTTCTGAATCGAATTTTTGGAAGCGATAGCACGGGAAAGGAGAAAAACCTGCAGTCATGTGACCAGAATCTCTTATATCTCGATAAGTAATTTATTTATAAAAAAAAGAAAAGAAAAAGAAAAACGCTATTCGATTCCAAATCAATTTTAAGCCTTTACAGCAAAAAATTATTCAGAAAATGTGCCAGGATATTTCTCATTGTTGAACAGTGAATTTGAGAACCACCGTGAGGTATATTTCCAAAGATTCCGTTAAGCGAAGTTCATCATCGCTATTAATATTTTTACAAAATATATTGCCTTCCCTACACAACAGATCCTGAGAACAATAAAATCCGGTTCCGGCCATGCTCGACTATGTAGAAAAAAAATGCAATCCTGATCTCGGCCCAGCTCGAGTCCGCTGAAAAAATGAAGCCATGGCTCATACACCGTGTAACTGTCCGATGCTGATCTCTAAGATGGACATGTTACATTTCTGTATTCATGTTGTCTAACTAGCATCGGTTCGTGACGCACATTTATACTTATTACTTATTCTCGCAAAAGTCACATTCATTGAAAATGGCTCATATTTCATCGGCTTCGATTAAAGCTTTATAGCGGGCCGGTAGGCCCGCTTAATTTCTTTTATAGGCCTGACCCAATTATTTTGTGTCTTGGCCTGGCCCGTTGAAAAAATTGTTCTAATTCTGCCGGCCCGGTCCGACCCGTTTGAAAATTAGCCTTCATTTTGCCGGCCCGGAGCGTGGGCCAGGCTGGGTACGGATCTCAGGTCAAGACCGGCCCCGTGCAGACCTCTACCACAATCAATTCATGCAGTAATTTCTACTGAGTAATTACCTTTAAAGGGTAGTTTATTCATTATTATTTATTCTTGCGACTTTCATACGCTTTTAAACACATTGTTGCTCCAATCTTTCAGTTTTGTTTTTGTTATCTTTCGTTGAGTTTTAATTAATTTTGCTTCTTTATTTGGAAATTCATAATTTAAAAAAAAATTATCAGTTTTGCAAACCAGCTTTGCATTTGACTAGTGAAATTTAATGCACAATCGTTTTTAATTTTTTTAATGTATTTTGTATTTTAAATGTATTTTCAAAACACGTGTATTTTGTATTTTGAATTTTTGAAATTTGGAAAGTATTTTGTATTTTGTATTTTAAGTTGAAAAAGCAATGTATTTTGTATTTTGTATCGAAAGTGGTTTTTCGATGTATTTTGCCCAACTCTGATTGAGAGACATACGAAAAAGATCTTCCAGTCGTTGAAATCATTTCATTGTGCTGAGTTTCCACTAGGAATAATCAAACGGAATTAGTACTATATGTCGCGCGTCGTGTCAAATGCAACTAAGCAACGTTTACACATCACGCTTTGCTACATATTGCGGAAACGTTAAAAGGGAATCTGTTCAATGTTGTATCGAATTGGACAATGGAGTCTGCTCTACGACAACACCCGCCCGCACATTTTGATCCCTGTGCGCAAATTCATCGCAACTGATCATCTACCATAGGTTCCGTCTCTGGCAACTTCAACTTTAATCTTCTCACCTCCTCAAACTGATATATCCGTTCATTAAGCTGTAGGTTTAATTGCAGTGGAAGCGTTATTTAAATTAATATAATTCTACAGCTATAATCCAGTTTTAAAAAATTAAGTTCGATTAATAATCTCAAAACTTATATGCCTATACCTAATAACAAATTTTATATCATTTTAGAAAAAAAATCAGCTTTTTTTAGCGTATAAAAAAATAAACAAAAAACAACATTACAATTTTGCCTTTTTGCTCGGCGGTCAAGGAATTAAGCGAAACATGAAAAACTTACACATTGCAGATGTGCTAGAATTGCAAAAGCATTCACCGAAAGTTTCCTTCAGCTTCACGTTTTCTCAAAAGCATTTTGTGGCTAATGGAGATTACATTACAGGACAGTAAATATATTTTATCATATATCTTGCTTTCTTTATTTTATGAGACTGTAACAATGTCTTAGCTAAATAGCATTATTGCAGATAAGGAAATAAATTTCTTTTGGGAGTGAAAAAAAATTCTATTTCCATCCCTTACGAGATAAGCTGTGGAATGGCTATGAACGGGGAGGAGTTTGGTCTAGACTCCTCTAAAAATAAAGCAGACAAGAGCCAGTTACTGCTTCGAAGAGCTAGGAGAAGGCTCCACTTGTAAGAGCTCGGAATTATACATAGTTAGTTTTTTTTGTTGTTGTTATGAGCACGTGGCACGAAGCTAATACATGCTAAAGCCAGGATTGTGGGTTGTTGAGTTCTTGTCTGGGGAACTAATGAAATTGTTGTATTCATACATAATCTGTCTTTTTTAAAATTAAATGTGTTTTGTTTTGAAACTGAATTGAGCTTTAAATTGAATTGCTTTACGAACTGTAGTTATCATTTCTATAGTCTTCGCTACCCATCCGAGTGTCGATATTACAAGACCGTTCACCAAATGTTTTAGATTCAACTTTTTTTTCAGATATAACGTGAAAAAAAAATATTTTTTTCGTGACGTTAAACTACAATGATACCTCGTAAATAAATTCATACGTAAATGCTATTGCCCAACAGAATCAACTTTTCACATAAGAAATAGTAGATTACGAAACAATTGGTTTAATGAACTTTGAAATCGGTACCTTATACTTAAAATTATATGATAATAAACTGCAAATTTATTTCAGCAGAAGAATATCGACACACAGGAAACTAACAAAAAAGTAATTACTATTAAAATAATTTAATCAACATAATCATCTTAACATTATACTATCCAAAAAGAAAAAAATAACATCAAAGCTCTTTTTAAAACTGTTTCAGTTGACTTGAAAACTATCTACAGTATGAAATTTTGTCCATTTTTTTCTTTTAAAAGAACTCCTTTAACAGTTTAAAATATTATCACATCATTTTAATGCGCTAATTTATATGTAAAACATAATATTTTTAAAACGTTTGTCATTTTTAAGACTCATTTACATTATTTTAATATGACAACTAATCAACTGCAGCTGTTGTTAATATTTTTAAAGCAGTGGTATGTAAAAATAGTAGATTGAACTATTTTTTTATGTTTTTGATACCGTTATTCTTTAAGCGAGTTTTCATTTTTTAAATGTGGTAATATTTTATTAACGTTAAACAATATTACTGTTATTTTTTTTTATATACTGTTGTTTACCTTGTTATTGTTATTTCGATAAAATACTATTATTACACATAAAAACGTATTTCAACAATAATAAGTTTTCAGATATTAAATATTTAATGTATTTAAGATGTATTTTTAAACATCTGATAATTTGTACTGATAAGCACTGTCCAATAAGCATTTTATTTAATAAAATTGTATTTTTTAATGGGTGAGTGACTTTACAGCAAGTGGCGTAAATAATCCCATTACACAGGTGTACAATGAAAAATATTTTTAGATTATATTTTTAGCTGTTCTTAGTGTAATTTCAGACATTAAAATCACAATTAAAATAATATAGTACATACCATTTTTGGGCAAACGAATGTTTCACGTTGTGTCAGTGATGAAACGATCAGCTTAGTGCAATTATAATGACTATTTTAAATTGAACTGTTGAATACAGGCGTTATTTATGCGTGAATGTGTGTTTTAATATATATTGTAGTATGAGTGTTTTATTATAATTATCGTAGATCGATGTAATAGTAAAATCTATTCATCGTTGTCCGGTCATTCAAGGCTGTCGTATAGATGGCTGGTGACTTCCCCAACATGGTTTATTAGTGAGAAATTGCAGACTCAGGCATCGGCCGGAGTAGCTGAGTGGTTAGAGCAGCAGTCTTGTATACTGTGGTCCCGGGTTCGATTCCTGGCTCTGGCTAATTTTTCACTCCAGTTGGGTTTATTGTATTTATTGTATGTATGTCTGTAAAATATTTTTATATACCTTTAACTGTTGAATACAGGCGTTATTTATGCGTGAATGTGTGTTTTAATATATATTGTAGTATGAGTGTTTTATTATAATATTTGTTTTGTTTTTTCATTAAATTAAAATATGCGTAGTTTTGCACATTCTATTAAAAATATTGAGTCGTTCGGAAAGTCGTGCCCGTTTGGGAAAATCAATTCGTACCGGAAAATTCTGCTCGGAATTTATTAGAGATCAGATATCGGAATCAATGTCTAATAATTAAATGATAGGATTTTCCGGTACGAATTGATTTTTCCAAACGGCCACGACTTTCCGAACGACCGAATATATATTCCCCATATTTTGCATAGAAATTTGGGGATCGGATTTAACCACAGACACAAAATTAGCTATTCTTGTCTGCAGGATTTATCCAAATAGTACCTAGTTGCAAAATGAAACATTCAAATTTGGTTATTCATTAGTATTAAGGATGACTAAATCGTCAAAATTCTTATAAAAACATGTTTTTTTTTTTTTTTTTTTTTTTTTTTTGTAACAACAAAAAGTAAGTCTTAAAGCTGTTCTTTTATATACTATGAACAAATGTACCAGTTGTACTAGTGTGAGCGTAATATATGACTGGTCGATTATTGATAAATATTTAATCGTGAAAAGTTATAATCATTACATTATAGAAAAACTAAAAAGAAAAAGAGAGAGAGAGAGAGAGAGAGAGAGAGAGAGAGAGAGAGAAAAAACCATAATAAATGAATAAATAAATGCATCATCATTGACAAAATAAAAAGGTCGGTAAAATAGCTTTGATTTAGAAAAATAAATGTATTTTATTCTATTTTAATACATTCTACATGTTTATATGTAATAATGAAAAAATTCACCCTTTTATCTTATTTAAATTATTCCAAATTATTATAATACAGTAAATTCTGTCTAAGGCGGACTCTGTATAAGCCGGATATCTGTCTACCGCGGAAATTTTTTCAAGTCCCGGCGAACCCATAGGAAATAACATTAATTCTTGCTGCATAAGCCGGAATCTACCTAACGCGGAAATGGAAAGGATTTTAAGGTCCCACCAAAACCAAAATTCTGCATAAAGCAGAAAAAAAGTATTAAAATTGAAAGACATTTCGTTTATGAAACTTTAAAATTGATATATATATACGTCAATCGATGTCGAGCATAAAAGTTAAATTCCGTAATACTTTTAAAAAGTTAATTCAAAAGAACAAAAACTGTTTAAATTTTAAGGAATTCTTGCTTGCCATTTGTTCCTATATAAATATGCACCAAAAAGTTATTATTACTAGTAGAATGCACATTTATTAAAATATGTTTTGTCTAAAGTATAATATTATGCTTTAAGGATGTACTCAAATTCAAAGTGATAGCTTTCTGTCTCATTTCCGAAGTTATTATTATTATTATAATTTTTTGCGTGTGTAATATTCAAATTTGTAGGTATTACAGCAGTACTAAGAAATCGAATAGCGTTTCTCATTTATTTATAAAGACAAAGGATCTTCCAGAATTTTAGTTTTCAACAGATTTTCGAGTCAGGACAATCAATGAAAGATCGTCATCTGCGAGCAATTCATTATAACTCAAGATCCAATCTTTTTATCGAAAACATAAAACGTTATTTGATTCACGTATGCTTCATTCCAATAAATCACCCTCTTTTGCATAAGCCGGAATATTGTCTACCACGGAAAATTTTCTCAGTCCCGAACGATTCCGCCTTAGACAGAGTTTACTGTATCTACTTTTTTACTTAGCTTTAATACTATTTTAAATATCTTTTAGCTTTTTTCCATGCTTTAAATGCGTATTCTTTTATTTTTTTAAAACATTAAATCCATTCGTCTAGTCTTATAAAACCCATTAAATTACTTTGTTTTCATTTTATTTTGAAACTAAATTCTTTTAGTTCCGAATTTATTCTATTTGTTCGATATCCCAAAATTTCTTGCCAAGACCGCCAACATTTGTTTATCTTATAATACTGTCGCCGAGACTAAAGAGTTCATCAACGACGTCATGCGTACTTTCCCCGGAGCTAAGTCCTATCGTAGTCTGCCACTCGTCGCGTCCTCCCGGCTATTTTTACGGGGTTGGTTCTTTCACTTGTTATGTATTCGTACGTATTTCTTTTTCGCAAGTATTTAAACTGTTGCATTGGCTGGGAGACAAGGAAAATTACGATTATTGGTTTGTTGAAATAACCCATTTCACCTTGAGAACTTTGTTTACTGTTTCTCCGCGATGCTGTTCAAATATTTAACATCTAGTGGTTTACATTTTTCGACGTAGCAAAGACTCGAATACGGGTAGAATCTAGTGGAATTGGTGCGTTTTATCATCATCTAATAAATATTTGATGAATCTAAAGGCTTCAGTTATTAGTTTCGGGAAACTACCAAATGGACGTCGGCCTGATCTTCAACTCTTAACCATGATTTTACGACTGCAAAACTTTGATTTCTCGGTTAAGTTAGATAACGAGTATATGGGTGCTGCTTAACATTGATATGTTTTTATCATACTAGTGAAAATGTATCAATTATTTACTTTTTTATTGTAAATTTTGCCTTATTAATATTTTAATATAATTGTGATATATTAAATTTATTTATGTAAACTGAAAGGTAAAGCAGACTTAAAGATTGAGTTGCTAGTATAGGGATAAGTCTGTTTTGTAGACGAACATTACATTTTTGAATCCCAATTTTAACTTTAATTTTGCGGACATTTGACAGAAGTAAGTCACTAGTCAACTCTTATTGTAATAGCTCGATTCAACTCCTTCTTCATAATGAGGTAGGTAGTAAAACTTTATGACTGAACTATTATGAACGAGCTACTGTGAATGATCTAATACTTGAATGTTCCATGCCATGAATGTTCCATAAAAACATTCCTCTATAATAACATAACGATTGTTAAATGGTTACTCTTAAATTTCATATTTACTTTACTCTATATTTATATTACTAAAACTATCTTTGTAAATTGTAAACAAGATTAACCTCTTGTCTTTGTATTTGCATTACCAATTCTACTAGTTCGCGTTATGACTTCAAAATTTAAATTTAATTCGCATTATTAATATTTTAGAAAGTTTATTTTAAACCTACTCCAGGTGACAAAATTGTGATCCAAGTCCATGTAACATCTCCCTTCTATGAACTTGCAAGCCGTATGACTTACCAGTTCATCCAGTCTTTTTGAGTTGGGATCTTACTAAATCTTACAATCTTACTAAAAGTAGTAAATAGACACTCCTTAATGAAAACTTTCTCCCTTCAAAAATCTAGGTATATTTTGTATTTTTCATTTTTCATCTTTTTTTTTTTTAAATCCAAAATGCATGCTTTTTCAAAATGTGTTATCCAGGATTGTATATTCATCCCCGACTCTGGGTGAAAGGAGATTATATTTACTCCGCTTTCATTCATTTTTACATTAGAGCGTTTTACATATCTATTTCTTAACAATGTAAAAGAGGGAGAACTCATTTACTTGCGAGTTCAAAAGAATAAACTTTAATTGTAGAAACATAATAAACACAGATAAAATAACTCTTAAGCAAATGTAAATATACTTTCTATGATAATAATAATATAAAATAAACTATAAAATTATTCATTTCTACCAATTTATAAGGATAACAATATTCTAAAGAATGAACTTAAACTTGCAATAGTAATAAAACAGTTTATAAATTTGCTTTACATATTGTTACAAAAATAATAGAATAAATTTTATCTTACAGAGATGAAAATCCCAGCAATGTTGACCTAAAATTTATTTATTCAAAATAAAAAATAAAGATTTTATTTTCAAGAGTACATACTTTCACATTTCTCATTTTTATTAGGTGAAATTTAGTAGATGGCTCTGTCAAGTGTTCTAATTTGCCACCGGGAGGCGATATTAGAATATGAGACTCAATACAGTAGATGAAACTTCCGTAATTGAGATTGTAGATGTATATACTAGATGAAAATTACGCAACGTAATTCCATTCTGCCAGAATTTCGCTGGTTTTATTCTGACCTTGAGAACGCCACCGGCTTCAACTATTATCATATTTCCACAAGATCGTAAGATTCTGCTCGGCTAATTTATACGTTTTCAGTAGTAGGATATAAACATATCGGTCATGAGCAGCAGCCATACGCTCGCTATCTAATTCAACCGAGAAATCAAAAATTTGCAGTCGTAAAATCATGCTTAAGAGTGGAAGATCAGGCCGTCGTCCATTTGATAGTTTCCTGAAAATAATAACTGAAGACATTAGATTCATCAAATATTTATTAGATGATCATAAAATGCAAGATTCCACTAGATGGGATCCATATTTGGGTCGTTGCTACCTCGAAAAATGTGAACCACTAGACGTTAAATATTAGAACAGCACGACGAAGAAACAGTAAACAAATCTCTCCAGGTGACATGGGTTATATAAGCAACTCAATAATCGTAATCTTCTCTGTCTCCTAGCCAATGCAACAGGTTAAATACTTGTGAAAAAGAAATGCGTACGAATACATTACAAGTGAAAAAACAAACCCCGTAAAAATAGCCCGGAGGACACAATGAGAGGCAGGCTACGATAGGACTTAGCTCCAGGGAAAGTACGCGTGACAACGATGATGAAATCTTTAGTCTCGGCCTCAGTATTTTAACGTATAATAATGTTGGCGGGCTTGGCAAGGGATTATGGGATATCCAACTAATAGAATAAATGATACATTCGAAACAAAACGAATTTTGTTTCAGAAGAAAATGAAAAAAGTAATTTAATGTTTTTTATAAGATTCGACGAATGGATTTAAGGATTTTAGAATAATAAAAGAATACGCATTTAAAGCATGAAAAAAAGATAAAAGATATTTAAGATAGTCTTAAAGCTAAGTAAAAAAGGTAGATATTATAATAATTTGGAATAGTTTAATTAAGACAAAAAGGCGAAACTGTTTATTATCACACATATATTTCACGTACGTATAAATAATAATAATAATAATACGTATAAATAATGCGCATTCTACGTATAAATTTTCGCACTTACACTTTAAGCCAAAGCTGAATTCCCGGGTCTGTCATTGATTTTCAATGTATAAATGTTCAAATAAAATGATTCTACATTTTTCCTAGTAGTTATAAGGTTCAACAGGCTGTACCGGATATTATATACTTTATGTTAACTGCACTAAAAGTCTTGCATTACACGGTAAGTGCATATTAACCAATAAAACGTATGTATATATTAACCGCCAAACACGATTTCAGGCCAAACTAGTTTGCCCAATGCATATAGCATAAACAAGTTTATGGAACACCTGATTATGAAAAGTTAGTGACTCCTCAATCCTTCGCGCAGCCTAATAATAATGATTATAATTTAATTGGGGAAATAAATTATGTAAAAAAGAAAACTTTAAGGGATGTTTTGTGGGATTATTTGGATATTCTTTCAAAAAATAAATATGATGTAGGAAAAATTAATATTGAGCCAAAGCGCATTTTCCTCAATTCTGACCTACCTATATCTATGAGGCCTTACCGGACTTCAATAGTCGTAGAAAAGGAAATTTCAGAACATATTCAATCATTATTAGCTGCAGGATTAATTAAAGAAAGTTATAGCTCTTACTCCTCCTTAATTACTTTGGTAGAAAAAAGCGATGAAGGTAAGAAAACTAGGTTATGTGTAGACTATAGAAAATTAAATTCAATAATGAAAAATGATGCTGAACCATTACCCCGAATTGACGGAAATTTGGATAAATTGAGTAGTGCTCAGTACTTTTCCACGTTGGATTTCGCCTCTGGCTACTGGCACATACACATACACCCAGCAGACACTGAAAAATTGGCTTTTACTACCAACTCCTGACTTTTTGAATGAAATTTCCGTCCTTTCAGTGTCAAAGTTGGGCCCCCAATTTTCAATACAATCATTAGAAGAATCCTAACTAAATATAAAATCGACTTTGCCTGCTATTATTTTGATGACATAATTATTTCCTCTTCAACTTTGGAAGAACATCTACAACATCTTACCACAATTTTTGAATTATGCAGATTGGAAAATATCAAACTTAAATTATCTAAATGTAACCTTGCCCAAAATAAAGTTAATTTCTTAAGTTATGAAATAAAAAATGGTACCTTAACTCCAGCTAATAATAATATAGAAGCTATCAAAAATTTACCCCCCCCCCCCCTCAAATGTTAATGAACACTAAAGATTCCTAGGATCCATTAATGCTTATCATAAATTTATTGAAAAATATGCAGAAATCAGACACCCCCTCAATAAGTTACTTAAGAAAAATACCATGTGGGAATGGAATTCAGATTGTCAAATTTCCTTCCAAAAACTAAAAGATGCCTTAATTGTTAAACCCGTTTTGAAAATTTATGACCCTAAATTACCCCTCCATGTGTTTGTTTATGCCTCAGAAGTGGCAGTAGGTTCAGTCTTTAAACAGCCAGATAGTAATAAATTTTACATCCAATTGCATACTATTCAAGGAGATTGAGAAGTTATGAAAATAATTATTTTATTACCGAATTAGAGTGTCTTACCATCACTGATACATTAGATAAATATCTTCACTACTTTCATGGTGTTAAGTTTACTATACACACCAACCATGCATATATTTTATGGTTAAAAAATGTTAAACATCTAAGGGGAAGAGTATTCAGATGGTCATTAAAACTATATGTGTTTCAATATGATATTGTCTATGAAAAGGGTTCAACAAATATCGAAGCTGACATGTTGTCCAAAAATCCTTCCACGTATTTTAATCAACCAGTTACTTTCCTTTTGGATGTTAGAGAAGTTATAGAAATGGAGAAAAAGGATAATGTTTGTGGAAAAAACAATGTAAATGAAAATGGTCTTATGATAGTGAAAAAGAAAGGTTTCAGAAAAATAGTAGTACACATGTCCTTAAGAAGAAAATTACTAAATATTGCTCATGAGAAATTTGGGTACCCTGGTATCCAAAAAATGTTAAATTTAATATCCTCTAATTATTATTGGTCTGATATGACTCAAGATATAACTAAATGTGTAAAGCATTGCGATATTTGTCAGAAAAATAAAAAAGCCCAGACAGATGAAATTTGGTTTATTCCAAGCTATGCCAACCACAGATCAACCTTTTGAATGTCTTTCTATTGATACTGTGGGAGGATTTAATTACTATAACTCCACGAAAAAATATTTGCATATAATAATAGACCATTCTAAAAGATATGTTTGGGCTTTCCCCTCCAAAAGTGTTACCACAGAAACTTATACCAACTGTCTAAATCAAGTATTTAATATTCAAACTCCCCAACAATTGTACTGTTTCAATAACATTCTTAATGTACAGGTTCCCCAAAAGGTGCTCGGTGATAGAAATGTAGCTTTTACTTCCTCTAGATAAAAAAAAATTCTTCGGAATCATAATATAAAGCATCGTTTAACCTCCGCACAGCATCCTCAAACGAATGGGAAACGTGAAATATTGAATCAAACAATAGTTACTAGATTAAAGTATAAGGTTAATTCTGCCAATTCTAAAGTTCCTTGGACAAAACTTCTGACCGAAGAAGTTAATGAGTATAACAATACCCCCATTCCATAACCAAATTCCCCCCTGCTTATTTACTTTTTGGCCAATTACTCTATGTTTCCCCCCTTCAACAAGATTATTACCCTTCAGTTCAAGAAGCCCGCAAAATTGCTAAAAAAAGCACAGATGAATTTTATTGGCGAAGTAAAAATTATTATGATCGAAATTATGTGGAACCTAAATTTGAAATAGGAGATCTTGTAATTTACGAGGAATTCCGATACCCAAATACTAGAATTTTTTTAGTGACCCATATCGAATCCTTAATAAAATATTTGATGTTATCTTTCAAATAGATAGGAAAAATCAAAACCGAAATACGGAGTTTGTCCATGTAGCCAAATTACGAAAATATTATTCTCCAGATCAATTAAAGTTATCTCATAAAAAACCCCAGCAAACTAATGTTAAATCCATAGGCGCGTCTTAATATTATAATAAGTAATTTAACTAAATTAAATAAATACCTTTATAAGTTAGTAAGCAGTTCTTTTCTATACAACAGTGTGTTCTTGAATCCGGACAGGAATTTTACTGCTGAGAGTTTTAGGGTTTCGTTCATCTCACGAAACCCTATTCGTCTCGCTCGTCTGTATGTCTGTCTGTCTGTCTGTCTGTCTGTCCGTCTGTCCGTCACAGAGCCCGTTCTCAGAAACTATACATGTTAGAGACTTGAAATTTTGGGTACTTATAGCTGAACACCTCACATCAAACAACAAATCATAAAATTTTGAAAAAGTTGGTAATTAACCGAATTACGGCTAATTAACTTCTAAAATTAACCAATCCACCTTTTTAACGCAAATTCAAACGGACTTTCTCGAAATCATCCGTGTTTCTCCTAAGTGTTGCCAGTAAAATCAGCCGAATGCACGGTTACCATGGAGGAAATTAAGCCGAAAAATGAAGTGGAGATTTTAAAGGGAAATCGTATATCAGAAAATATTGGTCCGAGAAATTTGTAAATCGAATAGACAGACGCAGAAAAAAATCTACTTTCATTTGGTATAAAGTTCACATTTCTGCGATGTGTATAAGTTAAAATATCCACTAAAAATCGATCGATAAAAATTTAATTTCTTTAATTGGAAAGACAAGGAAATAAAAAGATTTCAATTCGGCGGGAAAGCAGGTAGACATGACGACGCTGCGGTTTTCCATAATAGCATATTTTAATACGAAATTTTAACTTTTTAAATATAAAATTTTTTGATTAAATTTTTTGGCATCCCGATGTCAAATTTCTCGCTGATTTCATTGATACCCATATCTAAGTCCTATCTTAATTACAAGCTGAAATATTAATTATTATTTAATTAATCGGTTTATTCCAATCAAATGCGTCGATTAAAATGAAGAGACTCGCTTATTTAACTACGAATTAACTTAAATTAGGAAATCTAATAATTTGCCTGGGCTTTTTGAACAGTGATATGAGATAAGTATAACTCATTCATCATCAGAAAGTTTACTTCACACCACTATTTTCTAATAGTAATTTCAGGAAATATTTTGAATTATTGGTTAAGACCGCCACTCAGTCTGTTTGAAACTTTAAGATAGTTTATAACACATAGAAAAAAGTGTAAAAAAGAATGGAGTGTGATATTTCGAGGAGGGGGGGGGGGGAGCTAGAATTATTTTTAAAATCTTAGCGTTTGTTACCGCAGCAAATATTTTAAATTCTTGTTTAAGACCGCCACCATCCCGACCCATCTATCTACGAAAAGATTGCGTAAAGGAGTTTCGTTCAGATATGCTTTTGTTAAGAATAGAGTGCATTCCTTGGTGGTGGAATGTGGAACTAACATAACGCGATTTTGTTAAAATTAGGAAATCTAACAAGTCGATCTGTTTGAAACTTTAAGATATTTTATAACACATAAGATAAAGTGTAAGAAAGAATGACACGCGAAATTCCGGGGAGGGGGGGGGGCGCTAGATTTCTATTTAAAAAATTAGCGTTTCTGACCGCTTTAGGTGACTTTTTGAGGGAGTCCTGAGATATATGCTACTTATTTAATATAAAATTGTCTAAAGTTTAGTTACCACTATTTCCTAATAGTAATTTCAGCAAATATCTTAATTTCTTATTAAGACCGCCACCACCTCGAGTAACATATCTACTTTTAGGTTGTTTAACAGAGTTTCCTTCTGATACAGTTTTGTTAAGAATAGAGTGCGCTCCCTGGTGGTGGAATGTGGAACTAACATTTTTGTTAAACTAGAATTATTTTTAAAATCTTAGCGTTTGTTACCGCAGCAAATATTTTAAATTCTTGTTTAAGACCGCCACCATACCGACCCATCTATCTACGGAAAGACTGCGTAAAGGAGTTTCGTTCAGATATGCTTTTGTTAAGAATAGAGTTCATTCCCTGGTGGTGGAATGTGGAACTAACATAACGCGATTTTGTTAAAATTAGGAAGTCTAACAAGTCGATCTGTTTGAAACTTTAAGATATTTTATAACACATAAGATAAAGTGTAAGAAAGAATGACACGCGAAATTCCGGGGAGGGTGGGGGGCGCTAGATTTCTATTTAAAAAATTAGCGTTTCTGACCGCTTTAGGTGACTTTTTGAGGGAGTCCTGAGATATATGCTACTTATTTAATATAAAATTGTCTAAAGTTTAGTCACCACTATTTCCTAATAGTAATTTCAGCAAATATCTTAATTTCTTATTAAGACCGCCACCACCTCGAGTAACATATCTACTTATAGGTTGTTTAACGGAGTTTCCTTCCGATACAGTTTTGTTAAGAATAGAGTGCGCTCCCTGGTGGTTGAATGTGGAACTAATATATTTGTTAAAATTGGGAAATATAACAAGGCGATCTGTTTGAAATTTTACGATAGTTTATAACACATTAGAAAAAGTTTATAAAAAATGGCGCGTGAAATTTCGGGAAGGTGGGGAGAGGGGGAGGGGCAAAATATTTCTTTTTTGTTTCATACCGTTTCAGGTGCGTTTTTTGATGGAGTCCTCAGATACATGCTACTTATACTTATTAAATATAAATATGTCAAAAGTTAAATTACCACTATTTCCAAATAGTAATTTCAACAATTATCTTAAATTCTTGCTGAAGACCGCTACCCCCTCGAGTAGCATATCTACTAATGGGTTGTGTAAAGGAGTTTCGTTCAGATACGCTTTTGTTAAGAATACAGTGCGCTCCCTGGTAGTGGAATGTGGAATTAACAGACCGCTATTTCATTTAAAGTAGGAAATCTAACAATTCAATCTGTTTTAAACTTTAAGATACTTTATAACACACGATAATAAATTATAAAGAAGAAGGGCGCGTCGTATTTCGAGGAGGGGCGGGGGGTTGAGGGAGGTGCGCGAACAAAATTAGGAAATATAACTGGACGATCTGTTTAAAACTTTAATATGGCTTATAAAACATAACATAAATTTTTAAAATCAGGCCGCGTCAAAAATCATGGTGACCATCTGCCCACTCCCTCCCAAGGGGGGCACTTTTCTAAATTTGGCAGATACCCGTCATGTGATATATCGTAGCATTTTTTTGGGGGGGGGGGGCGGTGCGAACAAAATTAGGAAATATAACAAGGCGAATATGTTTTAAACTTTAACATAGTTTAGGATGTGTTTGCCAAAATTTAGAAGGTATTCCATGGCGATAAATGTACTGGACGTTTTGAAAGAAAGTGTTTTCAAAGGAATATTAAACGAAACCCTTTGTGCGATGTATGATCACACTTACCCACTTGTTTATTTGAGGTAATTGTTTATGCTGACGTAAATTGGTTGATTTAAGTTGAGAATTTCTTGTATTGAAATTAATTGAATTAATAACTTAAACTAAATTAACTAACTAAATAAAATTAACTGGATTAGAATTAAATTGAATGTGAATCTAGGATTAAAGTTAATTATTGTAATTCAATAATCTGGATCTTTAATCAAACTTTCTTAAGTATGCTAGAAAGTTTCATTTTCATTCAGCAACTATAGTTTCTTGTTTGATTGAAAACAAGATCATTGCATAATCAGACTGAATTGATAGTTGTTTCACAACATTTCTATTTTATTTTTTGTTACTTTATGTTATGCCTAATACTTGAGTATATTGTCATACATCATTCGTTGTCATATGGATGAGATATCAAATAGATACTTTAAGGATTAGTTAAAGAAGTTTGTTTAATACTTTTAAATATTACTGAATTTTTAAATATTACTTTAAATATTGTTGAATGTAGTTGTTATTATTATTTATTATACTATGCATTATTTGATATTGAGAGGAAAAGATCATAATGAATATTGATTACTGTAATAAATGAGATGTATAAAACTTAGCATGGGATATTACGTGAGAGAGTATTTATGCTATGAATTGTGATAACATGATTATTATGAATTTCAATTACTCATTGTAAGTTGGTCCTAGAAATTGTTATTACTAGATATAATATGATTATTATTAGGTAAGTAGAAGATAATTGCGTGTAGCTAACTAATGGACAGAATATAAGATTTAAAAAAAAATTCTTATCAAGTTTAGATTTTAAGAGTTTTTGTTAGTTTATGAGAATATCAGATTTTAATGGTTTTAATTGTTATGAGTTAGAGAGTTTATTAATTATGAGTAATTAATTTATGAGTTAGAAATTTCAGATTATTATTATTTTTTCAACTTAGAGGAATTCCAAAGAAATTTTTGAAAATCCCATGATGTCTGTAATAGGTAAATGCCAAGTGGTAAATGGTAAATAATAACAAATAGTAAAAATGTACCCACAAACAGACGATCCATCGATGTATGCATGTCAATAAACTTCAAAGATCCTGTAAATAGGTTTATTTAAAAATTTTGTTATTATTATTGTTAAATTTTTTATTATGAACTTAATTACTATTTATTTATTGTAATATATTAATTCCGTTATTTGAACTGAAAACATACGTAGATTTTGAACGTAGATTGGAAAAACTGAGTTGCTAATGTAAGGATAAGTAGATTCCAATGAACATAAATTTACGAATATAATTTTGAACTTATATTTTGAAGACATTTTTCAACAATTCAATTAGCACGCTTATATTATAAAATGCTACGTTCAAGTCTTTACAACTGAGTTCATGAATGCTTTGGACATGAATATGAGCCATGAATGTTCATAAATTTATTATGTAAATAACTAAACTATGTTAAATAATTATTCTCAATATTTATTGTAACTTTTTATTTTACATCTTTGTAATTTGTAAACAAGATTAATATCTTGTTATTGTATTTAATTAACAATTCCAGTAGTTCGCGTTCTAAATTTTTAATTAAATATAGCTTTCAGATATTTTTTATATAAAAGTTAATTCTTTAGGATTTACTCCAGCTGACGAAATTGTAATCGAAGTCTATGTAACATTTCCTTTCTATGAACTTGCAGGTCTTAGGACCTACCAGTTCATCCAATATTTTTGAGTACGGGGATATGTAATAATACAATTTTTTACCCTTTTTTCTTAGTAAAAATATTCCATTGTTTTTTTTTCCTTTTTTACCTATCTTTAATAATATATTAATATCTTTTGTCTTTTATTTCATGCATTTAAATCTGCGTATTCTTTTATTATTCTAAAAACCTTAATCCATTCGTCTAATCTTATAAAACCCATTAAATTACTTTTCATTTTCTTCTAAAACTAAATTCTTTTTCTTTCGAATGTTTTTTTAATAGCATTTGTTTGATCATGTTCTATACCCACAATTCCATGCGCCCGCCAGCATTTAATGGCTCTTTAATTTTGACGCCGTATAAAGAGTTCATTATCGACGTCATCTCCCCCTTCCCATCGAATCGTAGCTTGTTTCTGTCCCATTCCTCCCCATCTCTCTGCTGGCTTTGGTTCTCCTCTTTTCTGTATCTTCCGCGCCCTGTTGCTTGGAGTACATATATCGTTACATCGGCGAGAATCGAGAGTATTTACGATTTTCCGGTTGTTTAAATAATCTGCGTGGCTTGGAGTGAACGATTCTAATGTGTAGATCCTAATCTTGTAAAATCTCAAGTTTTATTAAATGAATGATCGATTATTGAGAGTTGATGAACAAGCTACTGGGAATGTTCGATATGTTTTTGTCAAATAAACCAGTTTAAAGTTACGATGACTCTATTCATTATGTGATGAAAAATGTCTCAATGTTTATGAAGCCTGTCTTACTCGCCACCCTGACTGCTATCCGATATTTTCATGATAACGGATGGTTGGCCTTGATTGCTCTACTACGTTTTACTTCGAATGTACTAGTGTCGCCGGAATGTCTCAAAAGTCGATAGCAAAATGTCGCATATATATATTACACAAATAAAGTAGAACAGTGTGCCCCATAGGTGGGGCACAGTGGGTCATTATTAAGTATTATTTTTAATCAATATAATTCTTCTTCTTTTCCCCTTTACCTAAAAAAACGTCATACAAATTTGCAAGTAACATTTTGAAACAAAATGCATAAAAACACACAGAAAATAATTATAATTTGAAAATAATAAAAGCTTAAGATACAAGAATGATTGCAAATAAGGCGAAGCTATTAATGAAGTTTAAGAAAATCAGCGCACATTAAAATTTACATGGAATTCAAAAATACTTATGAGTAAGAATTTGCATGTAATTTTGCTGAAATATTTTTTTTATTCTGGGAGCAACATTATGATATCATTGATACCAGTATGAGATTCATCGATAGTTTATGCAAAATAAAATTATTTCCATTCATTTTGTGTTTAATGAATCTCATTTGAATAGAATTGCCATCATTTAGGTTACAGTTACCTTTTTTTTGACAGTAAATATAAAACAAAATATTTCTTACTACGTTAAATAAATTGTTATTTTTCTTTGTTAACTTTATTTTGCATTAAATAACTATTTTAAAAGATTATTTCGTTATGAAAAATAAGCATTTTTTAAAGATTTTGAAAATTCTGCTTTAACGAATCAGAGTGGATTCTGGACCACTGTGTCTTATTTTGAAGTTCAATAAATAATTATATTAATATTTTTAAAGCTTTCTTTTCAGCATATTGACATTAAAATTAAATGAAAAATGTATCCTAACTTTTCAAAAAAAGTGTTTTCTCTTATTTATCTATTATCTTTAATTACTTAAAAAGGAAAAGTGTGATGATGGAAAATTTTGGTATTTGCAATCAAAGTAATCTCGAGTTGAAAAGCGCATTTAAATGAATTGAGATAACATTTTAATGGCGTTACACATTTAGCATCATTTTTTCAGTTTTTATTCAATAAAAATCCCACCACCTCGCATAGCTCATAAAACTGAAAACCATTAAAATTTTATAATTTTTTTTTAATTCCGCCCTATGTATTTCATTTATTTTTTGTCCTAGTTGTTTTATATTTTACTTTCAAATACTAATATATAATTAATCAACTCTCTAAATTCTCCCCTCACCTCAAATTTATGATAACCATTCCCCCCACATTATTTGCTCCTCCAACACACACTTAACTCTATTTAAAGTGAATAACAAATCTTCAATATTTATTACCTTGAGGTTACATTAAATCAAAGATCAATCGTCGAATGCACCGTTCCATTTCCACTATTTTATTCCTTGACCCATCCTTCGCACACGAATTTTAAATTATACAACACTTTAATTTCTGTAATTTACTTAAATCTTTTATGTTATTTTTGAAAGGATAAATGTCTCCTTTGAAATGCTCAATATCTCGCGGCAACTTTGATCTATGACAATAGGTGAGAGGACTGACAGCGCTATCTCACATGCGCCAACTTGCCAAGTAGGTGCCTAAAAGGCGAGTCTTCCTGAAAAAGGCGCCGGAGTCGGCTTTGGATCAATTATTTGGATCAATAGCAGTACGCCAAATTGAATTGGCTTAGTATAAACTTAATTGGCCTAAGCTAAACTAGTTTAGACCAGTGGATATCAGATCAAAGTACTTTAACCTATGTGCGTTAGGCCATCGTAAAACTAGTTTACCTTAAGTACGTTAGGGTAAACTAGTTTGGTCTAGGAAAATCTAGTCTATCCTAAGGGAGTTAGGATAAACTAGTTGGCCTAAGCCAAACTAGTTTGGCCTGCAATGGGGTGTGGCCGGTAACTTATATTAGTAAAATAATGCGCATTGTGTCTTCCATAGGCTACAATGCGTCCAGATTGTAGAATATATCAATTGATTTTGTTAAATACATAGTACTTTGTATAAACGACTTACTTTTTTTAGTTAATGGTCTTGTGTATAATAGTAAAAAATTTTCTGAGTGCGATTAGTGGTGCTTCTGATTTACTTATTGGATATAAACATATTGTATTACAAGGCATCTAACAAGCATCATTTCATACTAAATTGAGGACATACTTTAATATATGCAAGTATAATAGTTTAGTATAAATGGATTTTTAGAAATCTTTCGCAATTCTTTCTGCCTGATTTAGCTTTAAATTTTACAGCGTGAAACAAGTGTTACCTCTTTAGATACGTAGTAAGATTTTAAGTTCTAAAACGTCCGTCCTATTTTGTATATATATATATACAAAATAGGAAGAACGTTTTAGAACTTAAAATATTACTACGCACCTAAAGAGGTAACACCTGTTTCACGCTGTAAAATTTAAAGCTAAACCAGGCAGAAAGAATTGCGAATTATTTCTAAAAATTCATTAATAATATTACTATTATTTTTTCAGAGACACGTGGATAATTATAAGATATGGTAGATTATTTTGCGCGAAGCATGAGCGATTCTAGGAAAAAAATGATTTAAAGTAAATGCGTATTTGTTGCTGACATACAGCTAGTGTGATAGGGTATAAGGTTGTTCCAAGTTTCTGTGAGATTATCTTTCAAGAAACATAACTATCTGATTTTAAATAAAACTGAAACTGGAGTTTTGTAATATCAATAAGTTATTAATTCATACGGTTAATGTTCAGTTTCATATTGCAAATGATGTCTTAGTGCCGATTGTAGCCAGATATAATATATAACTAGGATTATCAACTAGTATATAGGGTATATACGTGTAAATTGACGTAAAATTTATTTATTTTATGCCACAAAAGGAAGACAAACATATTACCTCTTGATTTCAGTACTAGAAACCAGTTCCATGAGGCAATCCGAAAACTTTCTTCTAGCTAATACATTTTAATATTTCAAAATGTAGTTACATGTCAATAATTTAATATTATTAGTTCAATACTATACTAACTTTGATTTTCATCTTAAATCTCTGCTTCAGCCAATTATTCGGAGTAAAAAGGAGTTAATGTGGATCATTATATTTATTTAAATAAATTGTTTTCCGTTATTCTGTTGCACGTAGGCTGTTCGCGAATATCCGGCTTATCATGATCCCACCCTTTACCAGCCGCCGGTGTACAATAGAATTGCGAAAAAACACGAAAATTATACAAAAATCGCTATTAAAGTGCTCTCTTTCAGTGGAATATTCCCAAATTCGATGAGGAACTGCTTGGAATAGCCAAAAGCATGCACAAAAAATTTAGTTCAATTCTAAGCATAACTTCATACACTTTTCGATAGTAGAATAATAAAAACGGCACAAAAATCGCTATAACAGCGCCCCCTTCCATCGGACATTTTCCAAATTAAGGGAAGACCTTCTAGCCCTGGCCAAAAAAAAAAAAAAAAATACACAAAAAATTTGGTTCAATTCAATGCATAACTTTATACACTTTTCGATTGTACAATAATGAAATGTCACACAATTCGCTATTACAGCGCCCCTTTCCGTAGGAAATATTCAAAATTATGGGAGGACCTGCTTGCCACAGCTAAAAGCACAAGAAACTGGTACACTTCTCTGCATAACTTTATAGGCATTGTGATGTACAATGACGACGCACGGACAGACGGGCATTTTCTATAAACACGTTTTTTGGGATAGCTGACTCCTAAAACGTGAAAATTCGTCGAAAACCGGAAGTTGAAAAAACTTCGATTAAAATACTTTCTTCTATTGAAGATAGAAGAAAACAATAACAAAAATATTATATAATGCAAATATGCCGTACGTTGAAAATTCTCGATGATCGTTATGGTTTCTTACAATGAATTACAGCTTTATAGTGAGGGATTACTATGAATTAATATTTACTGGTCTCATACTGAAAAATATGCTTCAGAGTATGGTATATCTGGCTACAATCGGCTTTAAGACATCATTTTCAATTTGAAACGGAACACTAACCGGATGAATTAATAACTTATTGATCTTACAAAACTTCATTTTCAGTTTTATTTAACATCCGATAGTTATATTTCTTGAAATATAACCTCATAGGAATTTAAAGGATTTTGTTGATGATATCACCAAAAATGTTGGTTTTGTACTCGTATACTATAATAATGATTCATCAATGCTGATTGGAAGAAAATATTTTCCAATATGTTTATCTTATTTTTATTGAAAATTTTCTTTTTCAAAACAACAATTTAAATCTTCTACAACTGTATGAATGAGTAATACAAAATGGTTTCGCCTTGTTAGATAATTGTTAGTCAATTGTTGTTCCAGTTTAGCTCTATAAGAAATCTTTGCTTCACCGTCTCATCGGCAAACGAGCCAGTTGTTTGCAAAGGCCAAACTGTGATAAAACATTGACCCCAAAGCAGTCTGATATGATATTCGAGCTACTATTTGATAATTAATAGCTTCTGTTAGCAATTATTTTTTTAGACGAAAAACTGTCTAAAATAAAAGAACCTTTGTTAGATTTTAGCATGTCAGTCCTACCAATACCCAACGATTCTCACAAACTGACATCGATGCGATGGTTCAATAATTTGTGCTAGTTCGGTATAGGTTGTTTTGTATAAATAATCATCGTTTATGATCATTAAAAGTGTGGCAGACGGAAAGTCATACATTTTACGACAAATATAGAATACTTTTTACAGTTTCAACATACGGCGTTGAAGCTATTAGTCTGTTATTTTCGTACATATGATTTTCAATGCCGAAATTCAATTCCTGCATTTGTTGGACGCTGCTTTAAGAAACTTTAGTAATATTCGTCATGGCTTATACACTGCAAACAAGGTACATAATTCTTAATCTAGGAAATCAAAACCACGATCAGTTTTACTAGATGAGGCAAGATTCGACACGCAATCTACTGATACAAAATTTCGGTCCCACTGTTATATTATGCAGATTGGCCAGCATGGCAGAACATGTAACTACAGCTTAAGGGGACAAGGGACCTTTAAAACCTTAAAAATCAATTTTTTATTTTTTGTAAATTTCACTTCCAATATTATTCAAGGGTACATTATATGCATTATGGCAAGCATTTATCCCCCCCCAAAAAAATGAAAAAAAATTATTTTTGAGAAAAAAGTGGATTTTTACGCGTCCCCTTAAAAATCTTCGAAATGCGGCTTGCGCATTCCATATCATTGAAAATCCCCAATATTTTTTTTATAAAAGTTTGGTTTATATATATAAATAAAACTGTGCATCGAATTTTTATATATTTGACAATAAAGGTAAAAAAAAAAAAAAAAAAAAAAAAAAAAATCAAAATTTTTAAAAACATTTTCGACATTTTTTTTTACATTTTTGTATTCAAATATATAAAATTCGATGCACTGTTTTATTTATATATATATAAACCAAACTTTTATAAAAAATATTGGGTATTTTCATTGATATGGAACGCGCAAGCCGCATTTCGAAGATTTCTAAGACGACGCGTAAAATTCCATTTTTATCTGAAAAATATTTTTTTTTTATTTTTTTGGGATAAATAGATGGCATAATGCATATAATGAACCCTTGAGTAATATTTAAAGTAAAATTTACAAGAAAAAAAATAAAAAATAAAAAATAATAAAAATTAAATAAAAAAAAAATTAAAAATTTAAAAAAATAATGAAATTTTTTTTAAAACTTTTATATTCAAATATATAAAATTCGATGCAAAGTTTTATTTATATATATAAACCAAACTTTTATAAAAAATATTGGGTATTTTCATTGATATGGAATGCGCAGGGGGCATTTTGAAGATTTCTAAGACAACGTGTAAAATTCCATTTTTTTTCACAAAAAATATTTTTTTTTCAATTTTTTTTTGTGATAAATGCTTGCCATAATGCATATAATGTACCCTTGAATAATATTTAAATTGAAATTTACAAAAAATAAAAAATTCATTTTTAAGGTTTTAAAGGTCCCTTGTCCCCATAAAGCACAATCAGCAGATTCCGAAAGGCAGAAATTCACTTTCGAAAACTAAAGAGAAATAGAGAATAGAGGTCGCTTTCACGCACACAAGTTAAGATCGGACAAAAAGCTCAAACGAAAAACAAGATTGCCTTTGTAGAAGAGTTGAAAATAGTGTGCATTTATAAATACATATATAAATTATGTTTATTGAAAACAATAGCTCATAACTGATATTAAGTACTAAATTTTAATTTGAGTAAAAACAGATAATCTCCATATAATAAAAACAGTGCAACGAATCCGGGTCGCGCTCATTCTCGAAAAAAAAAAAAAAAAAAAAAAAAAAAAAAAAAAAAAAGAGGTTCACGGCAATGTTAGGCTTAAGCATCCCAATGCCGTATCATAAGTCGAACAATTGCTTTGTTTAATCTACGTTTTATCATATGCTTTGTTTTCTCTAAAACCTTCAAAAACTATACAATTAAAATGTTTTAAGTTTTAAATTAAATATAACGAGCTACAAAAGCAGATTACAGATATAAATAACTGAATACTGTTGCCCTTCAGAAACACAAGAATCCAAATTTAGAAACAAATGAACGACTCTTTCAGCAGTTCATTAAAAAAATACGGTTAATATCCGATTCTGGTCTTAAAATATTTGTAAAACCATATTAAAGCCTTTAAATGTTTTAAATGCATGTTTCACTTTTGTTTAAGTTTATAAGCAGTATGGCTAAAGGGGTAGGGGGATTATAAGTTCAAGTGAGTGGATTTCTGTGAAATATTTCGTACTGGATAACGCTTTGTTGTTATGAATTGCTTTGGCGCCATCTTCCGGGATTTAATATTAACAAAGAAGCTTTTTGTTGAAATAGTACCTTTTTATATATTTTATCAGCTTTGCATTGCAAATAAAATTATTACTTCTTATGAATTCTTATTGTAAGTAAATTATAAGGAATATATACAATACCGTTATAACATAGGAAGTTTCTAGAGGAAAGAAAATCATATTATTGTAATTTATAGTTACAATTTTGCATTACTTTGACAATTCACTTTACTTAATATGCAATTTACTTCGGTAAATAATGTAAATTAAAATCATTGAGAATTTTCTATTTAGTGCGCTACCGAATAATTAGAAATTAGTTTCTCAGTAGTAAAATAATTTGTAACTCACAAAATTAATATAAGGTGAAGAATATTTATAAAAAAACTTCTACTCTGTAGAATGTATTTGAGAATATACTTTAAAACAAGTTTTATAGAATTAAACATATTTTCCCCTATAACATGTGTATATATATATATATATATATATACACGGTTTAAACAGATTAAACCGATTGACATCGGATAGTGTCATTTTGAATGAGGATATGCTGAGATGGTACGTCACTGCTGTGAAACAGGGTTATCCTGTGAGTCTGGTCAAAAATATGACGTATAATTATGTTAGAATTTGCAAGAACAGAAGTGAATTGATGCCTTTACTCGAAGCGTGTGGTTTACGGAATGTAGTGGAAACAGATCGCTTTTGATATGGATTGATTTCGGTCGGTCGGTTTCATTTAGCTTTAATCTTGTTTCATTTGTTTTTTCAATATGGTCTCGACAGGTAAATCTGGGGAATGTTGCATGCTTAAAAACAGTTTTAACCCTGCATTAGTGTGTCATAAGCCACACAGACCTGTCTCCATGTTTAATTAGTTATTTGCCTTGTTTCTTATGGTTGTTTTGTTTAAGTTAAAGTTGGTTAAGTTGTGTTTCTTTAAGTTTGTTTATTAAGTTTAATTATAGTTCTTATTTGGTTTGGTTAAGTTAATTTTGTGCTTCAATTAAAGTTTACAGTTTGTGGTAATGCTTGAAATAACTATTGGAATTTTTTAACTATATATATATATATATATATATATGTATTTGTATATATACATATGCATATATATATTAGTTACAAATGCAATGCAGTTCAAATGCTGTAATATTTAAAATTTGGGAAGTAATTCTAATATTTTCAAAAGAGGCATTTTTCAGTTCAAATTCCTGCATTTTAAATTGTAGTTTACATGTTATCTTTGTTGTTTTCATAAGGAATCAAAGGATAATACTTTTTTATTAACAAAACGCAAAAATCATAAAATGATGCATCATGGGTTTTTTTTGTTTGTTTGTTTCTTTTTTCAGTCAGAAAAATATTTTTGTAACGTACAATCTTCATGATTAAATAGCGTAAAATGTAGATATTTTGATAGATGTTTGTTTTTTACTATAAACTTAAATAAAAAAAAAGACCTATACCTTTTTCAACGAGCAATTTTTCTTATTTTCATTCATATTTACTAATCATATGGAAACTTTTGAAACTGAGAAAGAAAGTAATAAAATACTTGAGAACATTTCATGCTGCCATCTATAATCAAAACTTGAAGTTACACATAAATCACGTGAAGCATAAGCCGGGAGCATCAGCGCCGCTAACCAAGCATTATTTTTGGATGCAAGTCCTGTGATTGAAAACCCATCTTCATTGATGTCCTTTGTGTTTTATCTTCATGATCTAAACTTCTAAATGTTGCTTTGATGATCTTTCGTTGACATACCGTCATTTTTGACGGGCTTATATACTAGTTTACTTCAGAAAACATAAAGCAACTCACAATAAATTAATAAAGTATATAAATAAGAGTTTAAATAAAATACATTTATAAGTTTCTTTCGTTCTAACAAACAAATGTTTTAATGCATGTTTAGGAAATATTATTATTATTACATTTAAATATCTGTTCCGTTTGAAATATTTAAAATAGCTTCTAAGAGATATCAATTTTAAATTTCAATACCATTAAAAGTAATGGATTTAGAATTGTTTTAAAAACATCAATACCGACATATTCCGCAAATTTCACAATAGGATCGGAGTTCCCCAACCATTCAACTAGACATCGCCCACATTATTTTCTGCGAAATAGCATGTGTATTTCAGATCTATTGTTTTCTCAAATTGGCTTAGCATCATCACCAAATTATGTGCTAGATTGCAGCTTGAAGCAACCTAAGAATCCGTTGACGTATACGCTATGAAATGGTGTACGTTATTCCTCTTAATGTTATAAATATCAAGGTCATAAAAATCCCCTTTCTGCTGCCAACAGCGGGGAAATTGCCTAACTCATTATATCTGCCATACACAAAAGACATTTCAACATCGCTGACATATATTCACATTTTTAAATTAAAATAATTTCAGAAATATCAAAGAAATACCTACTTTTGTGATTTTAAATTTAAAACGATTTGTTTTTTATATCAGGCTTTTGTAATAAGTCATAAGAATGAAAAAAAAATCAAAACCCGCTTTTTTTATTAATGTACTTTCGTCGTTTTTTTATTTTTAATGTAAAAACTATTTTCAGACAAAAATACATGTCACATCAGAATTTCTTAAAGAATGGATTTGAAACAAATGTTGAAAGTGAATTATTTTTATAGTGGCTGCCTTTTTTCCCTTTTCTTTCGCAATAAAATAATTTTTACTAATGAATGGAAATATCAAATTGCTGGTATATTTTAACACTTTCGCTTTCTTTGACTTTGTCTTATATGTTTTTAAATGTAGAAACTGCTGAAATGTAGTTGAAAAATTAATTAAAATTGTATTTATATATTTAAAGAAAGTATAATAAATAAAATTATATTGTAAAGAGCGAATTGTTATATGGAGTAGAAGGAAATAGAATTATGGAGACAGAAAGAAAGAAATAAGCTACAGTAGAAATGAGTCCATAAGACGATCATGCAGAAACAAGAATAAATAAGAATCAAAAATAGATAGAATATGAAATGAGAGAATCAAGGCAATGATGTAAATAAAGGCAGGGATATTATATTATATTAAAAAAGGCAATTAATTTGGTATGGTCATGTTAAAATAATGAGTGATGAAAGACTACAAAAAATTGCATTTAATTACAACACAAATAAAAAAAGAAAAGAAAAGTGCCCAGTTAAACTGATGGCATTGAGCTCACAGGCTATTCACACTAATTGCACATTATACTCTTATTTTAACGAATAATGTCCCTCAAAAAGTAAATGAAGGGGGATTAGCCCCCGTTTCCCCCTTTATATTTAACTAATGAACCTCCAAATATAATCAGGAATGCTCCTTATCAGAATGGACATAGAAAAAAATAATAACTGGATAATTCTGCATGAAAATCCACTTATCTAAATTAAGGGGAGGGGACATGCCCCCTTACCCCTTTTATACTTAACCAATGAACCTCCAAATCTAATGAAAGAAGCGCCACATCGGAATAAAATAAAAAGAAAAGTGCCCAGTTAAACTGATGGCATTGAGCTCACAGGCTATTCACACAAATTGTACATTATTCCCTTATTTCAAAGAATAATGTCCCTCAAAAAATAAATGAAGAGGAATTAGCCCCCGTTTCCCCCCTTTATACTTAACCAATGAACCGCCAAATCTAATCAGGGAAGTTCCTTAACTTAATAAACTGGTATATACCAAATTGAAGCAAATCAGATATTTCTGCATTAAAAAAAACCATATCGCTAAATTAAGGAAGGGGTCTAATGCCCCTTTTCCCACTTTATACTGAACTAATGAACCTCCAAATCTAATCAGGAAAGCTCCTTATCAGAATGAACATAGACAAAAAAATAATTGGATAATTCTGCATGAAAATCCACTTATCTAAATGAAGGAGAGGGGACATGCCCCCCTTTCCCCTTTTTATATTTAACCAATGAACCTCCAAACCTAATGAAGGAAGCGCCATATCGGAATAAACAGGTATATCAAATTTGGAGCAAATCGAATAATTCTGCACGAAAAAACATTAATCTAAATTAAGGGGGAGACTAACCCCTGCCCCCTCTTTATACTTAACCAATAAACATCCAAATTTAATCAAGGCAGCTCCTTAACGTAACAAACCGGTATACCAAATTTGGAGCAAGTCGAATAACTCTGCATGAAAAACCCATTTATCTGAATTAGGGGGTCTATCCCCCCTTTTCCCCTCTTTATACTTAACTAATGAATCTCCAAATCTAATCAAGGCAGCTCCTTAACATAATAAGCCGTTATACCAAATTTGGAGCGAATCGAATAATTCTGCATGAAAAACACATTTATCTAAATTAAGGGATGTCTAACCCCCTTTTCCCCCTTTATACTTAACTATTGAACCTCCTAATCAAGGCAGCTTCTTAACATAATAAGCCGGTATACCAAATTTGGAGCAAATCGAATAATTCTGCATGAAAAACCCGTCTATCTAAATTAAGGGGGGGGGGGGGGGTCAGCGCACCTCCCTCCTTTATACTTAAGTAATGAACCTCCAAATTTAATCAGGGAAGCTACTTAACATAATAAACCGGTATAACAAATTTGGAGCAAATCGAATAATTCTGCATGAAAAACACATCTATCTAAATTAAGGGGGGGTTCAGCCCACCTTCCCCCTTTATACTTAAGTAATGAACCTCCAAATTTAACCAGGGAAGCTCCTTAACGTAATAAACCGGTATACCAAATTTGGAGCAAATCGAATAATTCTGTACGAATAATCCGTCTATCTAAATTAAAAGGGGTCAGCCCCCCTTTCCCCCCTTTATACTTAAGTAATGAACCTCCAAATTTAATCAGGGAATATCCTTAGCATAATAAACCGGTATACCAAATTTGGAGCAAATCGAATAATTCTGCATGAAAAACCCATTTACTTAATTAAGGGAGAGGTCTAGCCCCCTTCCCCTCCTTTATACTTAACTAATGAGCCTCCAAATCTAATCAAGGCAGCTTCTTAACATAATATGCCGTTATACCAAATTTGGAACGAATCGAATGATTCTGCATTAAAAACTCGTTTATCTAAATTAAGGGGGGAACTAGCCCCCTTTCCCCCCTTTATACTTCACCAGTGAATCCCCAAAACTAATCAGGCAAGCGCCTTATCAGAATGAACCTAGAAAAAAAAATTGAAGCGAATCGGATGTTTCTATGAAGAGTTATCGCGTTACGTATACGTACATACATACATACATACAGAACAGGCGGGCACATTAGCTCTCAGGCTTTGATAGCCTATGAGCTAAAAAGGAAACTGAGAAAAATCGGGGAATTAAAATGTGTTTATTTATCAAGTTCTGAAATTTACTTTCATAGTTCTAAAAATAAAAATCACATTTTACAATGTTATTGACAGAATAACTAAAAAGTACATATAATTATTTTAAAATATTTCTGCGTGATACGAATACAATTCTGACAATGTCGACATAGATATCTTTGTGATAAATAAAGAAGATTATTTTAAAGCCCTGAAATGTAACCATAAGTAACTGGGAATTAATTCAAACGAATGGAGTTATAAATCACGTTTAGTTCTTTTACCTTTAACACAAAGCGTAATTCCTCTTTAAAAATTTAAGAGCATTTAAATTTATTCAACCACAACAAATCTTTATTCCTTACGCATTCTTTTGCAGGATGAGAGTAGTTCCTGTAATTAGGGATGTATACAGAAGCTTTGTACGATTTACCGAAGGATTTATTTTTATTTTTATACAGATCTTTAAAGTCTGAAAATTTTTATTTTGTAAGGAGATTACATTTTTCTTAATGCTAAATTAAACTAACATTTTCATTTTTCGTACATGTTGTTCTTTCAAAACCTGAAAAATAAATTAACAAATCTAAGCAAAAATAAAACTACCAGTGTCAAAAATTGTATTATCAAAAATAAGAAAAAGAATGTCATGCAAGATTATTAGAAAAATTATTATGATATTAAATATTTCTAGCAAAATTATTCTATTAATATATATTTTCTATCTTTTTGTTAAATGTTAGAAACTCTTACATTATCAAAATTCTAACATTTCTAGGATAGTTGGAAGTCAAATTCTAGAAGAAAAATTTTTTTTTTAATATTTTGAATCCTTTTTTTCGAATGCTACATTACTTTTCTTACTACGACAACTAGAAGTTAAAAAAATTAATTAATTCAATAAGTAAAAAAAAGTAAGTAAGTAAAAATTAATTCAATTTGTCTACATTATGCGTAAACATTACATAATTAAACATTAAACTTAATTTTATCAAATATTGTTTTTTTGAGTACCTTTTCATAGAAACTACTACATGTTATTGTTTGCAATCTTGTCAGAATATTTCATATATATCCCTGATCAATCTAAACTATACTTTTGTTATAAACATTTGTACCAGATTTTTATAAAAAAGTTTTTCTTTGTCAAAAGGCAAGTTTTTTTGTATTGAAAAGTGTATTGTATTCAATATAAAAAATAACTAAAGAATATCTGTTTATAATTTTGACTAAACTTTGTTATTCAAATTATGTATATAAAAATATTCAAGTGAAAATCTTTGGTAGTTTCTGCGGAGAGGTACTTTTATGAATAGGTACCAACTGCGCTAAGCTACGCAATTTTTAAGACATTTTCCCACATACTTTTAGAAAGAGAACATTACAATATTTACGATGAAAGTTGGTAAGTAATCTTACCAAATTGTTTGAAAAAAAAAACAGCAAAAAATCATCGTATTTTTTCCGTTATTTTTAATTACTTATTTTTTAATTCTAACTCGCGCCAATTTCTCCAAAAAAAAAAAAAAAAAAAAAAAAAAATCTTTGACATGCAGTTTGCAAACATTTGCAAGAGAAATATACTATATTTTTTTTCTTAAATAATAGTGCGAGAGGAATAGAAACATAGTCGCCTGTGACAGTCCTGTATGCCGCAGTTAACTCCGGATAATAATTATTTGCACTACATACGAACCTGAAATAACTCGGGATAATAAGGGAAGCGGTTAAGAAGAAACACAAAATACATTTTAGTATTTGAACTTCCGGTATTTGTTGACAGTTCTTTTGGCATAAGTTTTCAAACACTTTCAAATTTATCTGTACGCTCGTGAATATTAGCAATGGTGAGAATATCGGTCATCACCGCTGCTAAAATTATTCTTCTGAGTCAGTTTTCACTGTTGCTGCACGAGATTAGCAGTGGTGAGGTTTGTACCTAAACAATTTTTAACTATTTTTCAACCATTTTGTGACAGAATGAAAATTATAAGCATTTTTAAAATTCCTTTATTGAATTGAAAATTTTAATTACTCACTGTCACCTTATGTTTATGTAATAATAATGTTTCACAAGAATAAGGAAATTTATTTAAAAAAATATTTTTCTTTTAAAAAAATCAACAAAACTACAGTATTGTAATAGTTTTAGAAATTTATTATAAATGTATGCATAAATTTAAGGCATTTTCTCATTAGCCCACCAGAGAATCGCCAAATATTCTCTGTAACTCGTACAATTGCATACGAGTTGAAACAACAATGAATTTTAAATTGCGCCAAGAAACGATTAGTAAAATATGCCAAGTAGGTACGAAACTGCAGAAATGAAACATTTTAAAGACTAGAAAATAAATAAAAAATAAAATGCGTCATATATATATTAATACGCTTTTATTAGTTAATAGTTGTATATTATTTACCATAAAACTTGGAGAAGCCAATACAAAAAAATAGAAAAAGTTAGGTTAAACAATGTATCTTTTTCCTGTTGCTCGATCTTAAAAAAGAAACAGAGCAAAAATATTTTTTTTTTATAAATTCACTTGCTAGCACTTTTTACCAAGCGTGAAGAAATAAAATTCTTCATAATCGAGTTTGTTTCCGTATTATAACAGAAATGCCCGGGCAAATTCATAAATCGCAGTCAAAAAATCCTGCTTGAATTTCAAGATGAACATTCAAGGCTTATAAAAGAATGCTTTAAATGTTATGCTTAGTCTTTATTTTTATGGGAATGATGCGCTATCAACTAATGATGTGTATAGAATAAAGGGTAAATTTAAATGAGATAATGATTATTTTTTGTTGAACGAAAATAACTGGGTGAATATTCTTTGTAAACAGAATAACATTATTTTTAACATTATGCGAGTATGTTAAATAAAAATTAAAAACATAATATGTTAAAGAATCATAACTCTGTATATAACTCTGTATATCTATCGTTACATAACTCTGTATATAATTTTTAAAAACTTATAGAAAGCATGTTATACATAAAAATTTAATTAACCTTAAAACGTACCGTAGTCTAAGCACATTTACAGCTATTGTTGCTATTACAATATACTTTTAAATCACATATTTTTTGTGTCAATGTAGATAAACGAAAAACACTATGCACGCTGTATTCTACAGGAAATATGCTGTATTGCACTTTAGTAAGACATACACTTTTGTTATGCTTGAAATAGTGTGACATTATTAAAGGAAAATGCAAAGATGTTTTCTCCACAGACCATAATATGATGGCATTTTTTGTGCGACCCTGTAAACGAATTATAAATGGTACACACTTTAATTTTAATAAGAAATATCGCATAGTAAATTTCAAACATAAAGCGATTACTGGGAAATCAAAGCATATTCATTAATATTAGAGAGCAGAAAGTCGGCAGTTGTTTAAACCAAAATCATGTGCAATTTTCGAATATGGGGGAAAGTATAAAAATAATGATTGCTTATGCTGATGACTTAAATTGTCCCATTTGGAAGAATAATTTCTTTAAGAAGAAACCGTAGATAATAATGATACAATTGCCATACATTCACATAAAACCTTCTGTTCCTCATTGGGTGCGTTCGTAATTATACAAATACGTGGCACCTCTAGTCGTCATCTTCTCCGTCCGTCTGTCCCCATATAACAGCTCAAAAACTACCGAACGGAATGGATTGAAATTTATCATATAATTGTTGTAGAATTTTGTCGAGTCATTTCAGGTTTTAGGAAAATCGAATGAAAACTTAAAAACATAATAATAAATGTTTTCTTCATTCTATTAAATAATATCATACGTAAGTAATTCAATGATATCCCATGATAGGTAATGATTCTAGGTTGTCATGGTGATTACGTCATATTATTTCTGTATTACTGAATTTAATATATATAATAATAATAAATTTTGTGTTCATGCATGTTGAATAAGCGTGCTACAGCTATTTCACCAAGATCTGAATGTTTATGACACAAGTTATGGTGCGAACGCGCCTCAGTTGTCATGCTTGTCGTAAAATTGCCGACTTGGTTTAATTAATTTCTTGCTGTTAAAAGTCATTAATTTAAGCAAATGATATTGAAGAATAACCTTAAAGTAGTCTATTGAATTGATTGCTATATTTAAAGCAATCATATACAATATTCATTTCGCTAATTATAGGCTCTATCCCTTAGATAATTCGAGAAATCAAAAAATATTTCTAACGGGAAAAAAATGTCTAGCCCTAACTAAATTCTGTATATAATACAGTCTAACGACGAAAATTGAGTTTGTGCTTTCCATTATGAAAACTCTGCTAGCTTCTGTGGGTTAAGTAGAACTACTTGATTTTACAAAGACTGTTAAGATCACTCATTTAACTGTGGTATATATCTGTACCTTGGAACAAAAAGGGCCAATGTCCATTTTTCTCAAATGGCAGGAAACCCAATTTAAGTTTGACACATTACATTAACAGTAAGTAACATTGGCCTCGACAAAATATTTTTTTTCAATGATCTAATATTGGGAGGACTTTGGCCTTTTAACAATTACTTTATATCGCATCCTGAATTCATTTGTGCCCTTAACTCAAATTTCTCAATTTTGGACATTGGCCCTTTTTGTTCCATATACATTTTGTTCCAAGGTACATATATATATATATATATATATATGTATACTAGGAGGCTCTGCCCCCTACAAGCTACGCTCGCCAACCCCCGTTCAGACTCTGCAGAATCTAAAAGCACGCTAATCTGATCGGTTTTAAAAAGATTAGAGCAGATTGAATTATACTGCAAAAACCTGTAGCGATCTCCCTGTAAACGGGTTTCCATTCAATTCCCTTTGATTGCAAAAATTTAAGGTAGAATCAGTTGCTGTTAAGACAGCCAGTGGTTGTTTTCGTGTTTGGTTAAAGAAGATCAGTTAAACATTTGAAAAGAAGCTAAAATAAAATGAATTAAGTAAGCAGAGTCTTTGTCTTTTGGTATTTTTTAACAGCGTTATAAAACGATTGACATAATACAATTTACTACAATTACTAAAATTTGTTGCTTTAACCCCTTCAAGGGCGGTGGTTCATTTATGGACCACTTAATTTTATTTCTTAAATGCCACATTAGCACCGGAATATTGGGATGAAAATTTCCGCTTTTTTAAGTAAGTGAACAAAATCATTTTTGTATTTCGAAATTTGATTGTGAATTCTGGTGCCATTCACTGATTTCAAGATTTTACGAATAGAAGTGCCTTGTCCGTTAAAGGGTTAAACGCATATTAATGTATTTATTATTTTAAAGTTTCCTTTCCCTTTTAATATTCACGTGTAAATATAATTTTCAAGACATAATTTTCAATATTTTCCTGTTTTAACACGTACTCATTTAATAGTTATTTTAAAGTTTTTTTTTTTTTTTTTTTTTTTTTTTTGTTTGTTTCTAATAGCACGTGAAAATAAATTTTTAATCGTTAGGAAATCTTATTCTTTGCGCTGTTTTTAGAATTGAAAACTATCTCTATAATAATAGCCTAAGCCATGTGATTATCATCAACAGCTCCACGCGGATCCCTTCGCTTTTTATATTCCAGGCAGCCATTTTGGTACTTTAATGTTAGCCAGCCACAGGTGTGATAAGTCGCCGAATATAATTCTATCGCCATTATTTCGTTTATATTATAATAGTCCAAGTCATGTAAGTGGTGTAAACAACAGGCTGATTCCTTCCCTTTTCATAAGAAAGGTTTCCATTTTGATTAAAGAATCAAAAATATTTTTTCGAATAAAACTACATAAAAGTTGCCATGATCGCAAAGAATTCCTGGTACTTTTATATTAGCTGGGTGAAAATCTCGCTGCTACTTGGTTGTCCCATCGACCAAAAATCTATCGCCAAACTATAAGATTAAATGCCAATAATGGTTGATCGTAAATGTCACATTCACTTGACTTTAAGGAAGTTACACATGTTCACGCCATCAAGTGATTTTTATTTCGACGTTTTATTTGTATTTTAATTAATGTTATACTAATTTATTTGTTCTTTTGTTAGTTAAAAAAAAAAATATGTCAATTTGTGTAATTTGGCGAAATTGGTCGACGGGAGAAGTAATAACATTAAAACGTTGGTTTGAAGTGGAAATTAAATCTCATGATTTGTTGCATTGTCACATACGCACCGGGTTTTGCGTGATTTTATTTTACGACAATTTGGTGAAAACCTCGTTTTCAAATGCATGTTACATATGTATTTTAAGTTATTTTCTGTTATTTTTAAAATGAAATAACAAAAAATAAAATAAATAATTTATAACTATAGAACAAAAGAATTTATACCATTTTGTGTAAATAAAAATAAACTAAATTCAAATAAACATTTTTAAATAAATAAGCAACGATAGCCGGGTTACCATATCAGGCAAAATAACGCCATTTTGGCGCCAATTAGGTACCGCGTTGCGTATATAAAGAATGAAGTAAAAGCCATTTATTTTAAAGGTTTCAATTTTAAATGAAAGTTTGGCACAGATGTCACATTCGCCCCATATTGGCGCGATTTTTTTCGGTTGCCAATTTGGCGAAAACATCAACAGCATAAACAACATAATCCGGGTTACCACATCAAGAAAAGTAACGATACTTTGGCGCCAGTTAAGTATCCGTTGCGTATATGATATTGGCGTCAGAAAAAAAATCGCGCCAATTTGGGGCGAATATGACATCTGTGCCGAAAATTTTTATTAAATAAAATGATAATGAAATAAAAATTGAATTATGAATAAAAGTAACATGATGCATTTCTTAGCATACATTTAAGGGAGGCCAAACTCGTCGCCAAATTAAGTTAAAATAACCTTTTCTAAAATATGAAAAAAAATATCTGTTTGATTAAAATTTGAGTTGCCATCATTAGAGAAATATATATAAAATTAGAAAAAAAAATTATATTTCGAAAACTAATTCGAATTTAAAAATTCTAATACCAGTTTTGAAATCTGCGGATCAATATTGATTTTTGGTGTTAATTTCATCGCAAAGTATTCCATATTTTAGGAGAAATCACCGTGAAACATAATCAGTTGTTTAATCAGTCGATTCATACTTCCGTTTCATACTTTTGTTACATAAATTCGTTTCATTAGGATTTTATATATACTAGGGGATCGTACCCGGGCTTCCCGGGTTAAAGAATATAGGTGAAAATATTTTTTTTTTATTGAAAACTAATAACATTTTTATATGCAATAAATGTTTTAGATTGGCCGCTTACATTAAAAAAGCATTTTCCATATGGAAAATACGAATTATACAATCAAATAAATTTTTGAAATTTATCAAAAGCGATATTTTCTTATTAGCCGAATGCTAAGAGTTATTTTCCAAGATTTTGCTGCTTATGGAATCCTTCTATATTCTGATAATTTCAGAGATTATACATGTCTAGTAAATTTGTGTTTTTTATATTATTTTATTTATTTATTCATAGGGAAGTTTTTTTAGTGGATATTCACCGTAAGAAAATGATGAACTCTTTAATTTGTTTTAAGGTCAAACAGATTAATCTTTCGTAATCGAGCTCCTCGCGATATAGTTAAATTCAAAAAAATTTCATGCTTTAAAATTGCTTTTAAAACCATAGACAATCAGTAAACTGAGATGAACTTTTCAAACAAATTACATTTGAAAAAAAAAATCCTATTTGATGATCTCAAAATTTAAATTGTACGATTACAAATATGTAAGATTTGTGTTTTTTCAATATTATTCTTTTATTTGTTTATAAAAGAAATATTAATTTCGTTAATTTGTCTTTCACAAATATGTTAGATTGGTGGTTTTTTTCAATATTATTCTTTTATTTGTTTGTAAAAGAAGTATTAATTTCGTTATGCAAAAATAGTCAGGAACAAAGGCCGGAGAATGTTTGTTGCTTTATGTGCAAAATGTTTATTATTATTGTGTATTGAAACCGGAACGTGATAAGATAAACTTAAAAAATATCAAGCTTAAAAATTATTTTAGAAAATATAATACATTAGTCAATGAATACAGTGTTTAAACAAATTGCATTTGAAAGTAATTTTTTTCCCTATGCGACGAAAATTGAAAATGTACGATGGTCAGAAGATAAAAAAATTGCCGTTACGAAAATTTCAAGACCGAAATTTGATCGTGAAGTGTTGCTATTCGCAAAATGACTTGAGCGTTACGTACAGATATGTTTGATTTTTATAATATAGACTGATACTTAATCAGTAAAATACAATAAAGATCAGTTATTACGATGTGGTTATCAATTGAGGCTCTTATGCTTAGATTTCCGCAATGAAAACAGCAATTTTCACCTTCTCAAAATTTGCATACGCACTTCTCACATCTATATTCATCATTTTAAAAAAATCGTATTTTTTTATCATTTAAAAATCATTTTAACTCAAAATTTGAAGTCACGATTGTCAGCATTATCTTTTTTGTGAACAGAAGCACCCTTTACTTAAGATTCTAATCTCAATTCCGGAGAATAAAAATCTCCGTATTTTATGTCTTTTAGACGCATTTGTGTTAAAATGTTTAGCTTCATCTAAGAAAATGATCGTTTTCTTTTTAATATGACTTCATTTTCACTTAAATAAGCATTTCGTCTAGTGCCTGAAACTTAGTATCAGTACACATGCAGAAGGAAAAACAATTTAGAAAATTTATGAGGAAAAATGCATGTTTTCAAAAGTAGTATGTCATTTTCCGTTATTATGCCCCTAATATAATACTCTTCTCCTAATGGGATTTTGCGCCACTAAACCCTATACAACAATTTTTATCAACAATTTTGAATTTTTATCAGAAAATAGCATGAATAAAGTTAAAAATACCTCATTATTTCTCTCTTGTCTGCAATAACGAAAACTATCTAACTTTTATCATTTTGAAGAAATTTCATAAATTGCTTTTAAAATTAAAATATAAAGTGGGGATATTTAAAAAAACAGATAGTGTGATTACATTTACATAGGAAGAGCTTTCAGTTAAAAAAAAAAAAAAAAAAAATATTAGTAAAATTGGTTCAGCAGAAAGATCAGGGCAGATGACTAAAAAACACACTTTTGTTTTAAATATATAGATTATATAAAATTAGGAAAAATTAAATTAAGCAAATTATATTATTTTGATAGAATTATAGTAGAATGTCCTAAAGAATAGCATTAAAATTTTATTATTCGAGAGAATTTTCGACAAAAACTTCAGGAACACGATATTATTTTAAACCGCGAATTATTTGTTTGCTATTCTAACTCGGCGAAGCAAATCCATCCAGACGAGAATCATGAATTTCTGCAATATACATAGCTGTTATTTGCATGTCACCTCCCTCTTATAAAGACACTCTAAATTTTTGTAAAACATTGCGTTTTATCAGTGTGTGATTTCGATTACATTATTTTAAAAAGTGAAGCATTTTCACCTGTGAAGAATTTCAAAGCAGCTGGGCTGTCAAAATGATGCACTTCTACAAAACATAATTCAGGTTTAAGAATTAAAATACACGCTTTTTTATAAAAGGACGTCATTTGCATCCGGTAATGCAATCCAGTCTTACTTCGTCTACAGAAAAGTGCGCATATGACGTCATTATCACAGAATAACAGGCAATATTCTTGACATAGCCCATATTTTAATTTCAACTTTTTTTTCAGGTTTTATGAGAAAATGGCAACAAAAAGTTACAGTATCTCCTATTTTCGACTATTTTCCGTTTACTTTCAATGACTTTCAATAGAAATGAGGTACTTTTGTTGCCACAATAAGAAAAATGGTATTAAAAACTACAGAAAAAATTATATCTCAAAAATAAATTGAGATACAGCTTTCAAACAAATTGCCTTTTAAAGAACATTTTTTTTCCTTATACGACGGTGTAAAAAATTAAAATATGCGATGTTTAGAAGTTTAAAAATTTGCAGTAGAGAAAATTGCAAAACCAAAATTTTATTTCAAATTTCAAAGTGTTGCCATTTGCAAAATGACGTATGCGTTACGCACAGATATGTTTGTCCTTTATAATATAGATAGGGTAGATATGATTTAGTTACTAATTTTTGCAATACTTTTTCCGGAAGTAAATTTCTTTAATACAAGTACGTTTATTTCCAAAACCATTCGCAATAGTTTCGTCAAATTCCGAAGAAGAGAATATTATATGATTTCAGATTAAGTGATTTACGTGTTTAGGAAAAAAATTGGAACATATTAAATAATATTGTGTTTTATCTAGTGTCAATATCTGGATTTCCAATCTTTGAACGTCAGTGTTTCTAACTACGACGTAACTACCATTCAGTATATTCCTTTGTATTTTGAGTTGAATGAGCAATGTCTTCGGATTGCACTTAACGGGATAATTATTGTCTTAGTTTTTTAATTCGTTTTTAATGAAGTTTTTTATGTTCAATAAAAATATGTATTGGGTGAGTGCAAAAGTTCTACCCGTTTTGAGCATATGGAAATGTCAATTGGAATACAGTCATTACAGCTTATGTTTCGAGGTCAAGAAAGTAGATAACAACACGTAGACCAGTAGAGTATGTATAGGCACAACATTTGTCAGAAGAACTCATGCGGAGCGAGAAACAACATAACCAGCAAGCAAGACAACATCAGACATTGTTTACGGTACGAGTATGATAAAGCCGTTACAGCAGCCAGAGCTTGCCATAGCATTTGTCATGCATATGGGGAAGATGCCATGGACGATGGCACCTGCTACCGTTGGTTTAGGAAATTCCGGGACGGAGACGGGAGCCGTAAAGATCATGCCTGTTTTGGACTTCCATCAGTGGTTTCTGACCAGGATTTAGACACAGCGATAGCAAATTCCCCGCATCCAACAGTCAAAGAATTAGCCAAAACGTTCTCGGTACACAGAACAACAGTCAAAAGGCGGATGCATGCACTGGGCTTCATAACCAAATTTGATCAGTGGGTAGCACACTAGCTTACAATACGGCAACGATAAGAGATAATCAGCACCTGTATTTCTTTGCTTTCCTGTAACAGTAGTGAACCATTTTTGAACCGAATTGTAAGGCATGATGAGAAGTGGGTACTGTACCGTATTTTGAAGCGTCAAAGGATCATGTGCCGATGTTGCAGAGGGTACCCAACCGACCTAAACAAGAGGACTCCATTCCAAAAATCTTTTGCTCATTTTATGGTTTAATGCTAGGGGAATAATCAACTATTAGGTCCTCGCACCAAACTAAATTATCAAGGCAGATCTCTACTGCCAACAATTGGACAAATTGTGAGCAAAACTCGCGTCTAAGTGGACAGCATTCATCAGTCGCAGAAGGGTTCTCTTTCAACACGATAAACCCCGCCCTCATGTTGTTTTAAGGATTCGGCAGAACTTACTTGGCCTTAGTTGGGAACTTTTACCGCAGCCAGCGTATAGACTCGACTTTGAACTTTCGATTTACCACCTTATTTTATTGTTACACAGCATCTTTGGTCACCGAACCTTCAATTATGTGGAGACTGAAAAAACGGCGTTACAACAGTATTTTGACTGTAAAACAGAGGAGTTTTATCGGCGTGGGATTAACTTATTGCCAGACAGATGGCAAGAGGTCATACATAATTATGGTGCATGCGTGAATTCATAGGTGCTTAACATTTTTATATCTCCGCCATTCAGTTTTCGCTAAGAAACGAGTAGAACTTTTGCACTCACCCAATGGAACATGATTTCCGTGTTTAGGAAAATTTATGAATCGCTTTTTGTATTGTTCTTCAGTGTTCTATGTTCTATGTATTTAAATATTAGCTAATTTCGTGTTGCACTTCGGTCCAGTGTCATACAGAATAATAACTGTTTTATTTGTTTTTAAATAAACTTTTTGGACAATGTTTAGGACGATGTGAACGCATTTCAAAATTTCCTTAATTATTTTTTATTTTTTATTTATTTTTTTTTTTTAAACATCGAACGCTGTAATCTATCACGCGCTTGTCTTAATGACAGTTTTTTTTTCGTAAAAAGCTTTGCATCTCCTTTGCATGAAGCCATGGTAACCGAAAAATGCCCCCTTCAAACTGAAAAGCATGACGATCCGATTACAGATGAAAGTCATGGTCCGTTTCGTGGTAACATCATTCAGTTATCTGAAAATTTATAAAACAATGTACATTAAAATGTTTTTAGAGGCCGCGAAGTCTGAACGGGGGTTGGCGAGCATAGCTCGCAGATGGCAGAATTCCCTAGTTTTAACTATATCTGTATGCATTTTTATATAATAAAATCTGATAAAGGAACCGCGCAAAATCATTGAAATTAAGAGTGGGGAATTTCGCAAAAAAATCGTACTCGACAAGGATTACTTTGTATCAACTAGTAAAACAGAACATACGACGCTGTTTTAGTGGACTTCGGAGAACAGTATTTATAAGCGAGGTGGGTTGTGATCAATATAAATATATTCACTAAAATTAGATAAGTTGAACAGTAAGAATATTGTACAAACACAAAAAAAAAAGCAGCGAGTAAACATAACACGCCACGAGTGAAATCAGTAGATACAGTTACGACAATTTGGACTCTTACATTCCTCGTCTCCGCTTTGTTAGGAAAATACGCAAAAAATACTTTAGATTTCGGCTTTTCGGGAGCGCTATCTCGATGGGCTCTGGAGTGGAGTATTTATGAACTCCGGTAAATTCCGACGGATTTTTTTTAATTATTTAATTAGTGCAGCTAACAGGTGCCAATAACCATTAATGTCAAAATATAATTTGTTGCCTACTTAATACAACAAATGTTTCTCTAAAACTAATGGTGTCATAAATATTGTGAGTTGCGCTATCGCTTCTTGCATTTATCGACCATATGCACTTTTAAATATCCCATTATTTCAAATTTACTTCATAGAAAAGAAAAGAAATACTCAAAAAATTCTTCTGTTTCATAACTGTAGCTCGAATTATCTATAATTTATGACTTTTTAAATAATGTTCAAGTGTATATATTAAAAAAAATATGTCTGAACTATAAACATGTGCGGTACAATAATCTAAAGTAATTAGTAGAAAAATTTTCAAAATAAGAATTTGAATTCGGAGCCAAATTAAAAGGAAAATAACCATCTATTATATTTTATTTTTATAAATATGATACTTTAATTTTCCACAACTGACACTTCGAAAAATGATCATCCACAGGTCGTAATAAACAAGAATACTTTTGAGCGCATCTGTATGTCTGTGCCTGGTACCCGCTGTTTGAAATGCCACACACTTCATTTACATTACAAAACATACCGTAGTGGCCATGAATTTACATTTACATTCCATATCAAAATTCGTTCAATTACAAGAAGGAGAATTTATTTAGGATTTTATTATATTTATGAAGGAGAACGCATCAGTGAAATTATTTACACTAATATTATAAAGAGGTAAAAACTGTTTATTTGTAGTAGGTAAGCTCTGGAACTAACGAACCGATTCCAGAAGTAATCGAAACAAAATAATGGTGTTAGTCCAATTTAAAACATAGGCTATATCTTATGTCCGTGCTACTGGCCGAAAGGCCGTGCAGAAGCAAAAAACGTTCTAAAAATACAATTTTTGTGTTACTGAAGAGCCTAGAAACATGAAGTTTGGAATGGTAGTTACTTATAACATACTAATGATCTCTAAGGACATTTCTTAAAAAAATAGAAATTAAAAAGGCGTGAAAAGGCGTGAAAAGCGTTCTAAAAATCGTTCTAAATGGCGATTTTTACGCAATATGAGAAAGTACCAAACAGATTTAAAACATAATGGTGTGAAAATGATGGTGACATTCCTTGCTCCAATATAGGCTACATTTTATGTCGGTGCGACTACCCCTAAAGGGGGGTGCAGGAGCAAATAAACGTTCGAAAATGCGATTTTTGTGTTACTGAAGGGCATAGAAGCATGAATTTTGGAATGGTATCTACTTATAAGATATAAATGCAGCAAGAGCATTCCTTAAAAAATTCGAAATTTAAATGGAATGAAAATGCGCGAAAACAGTTCTAAAAAAACATTTTAAATGGCGATTTCTACGCAATCTGATAAAGTACCCAACCTATTTCAAATGTAATGGTTGGAAATTGATGGTGATAGCCCTTGCTACAACATATGCTCTATTTCATGTCGGTGTCACTACCACCTAGGGGTTTCAGAAGCAAAAAACGTTCTAAATTGCGATTTTTGTGCTACTGAATCAGGATTCTAGGCCCTAGAATCATGAAATTTGGCAGGGCAGTTACTTATAAGATACAAATTGTCTCTAAGAACATTTCCTAAAAAATGGAAATATAAAAGGGGTGAAAATGAGCGGAATGTGCTATAAAAACTTTCTAAATTGTCATTTCTACGCAATCTCAGGAAGTACCGAACCGATTTAAAAAATAATGGTTTGAAAACGATTGTGACAGCCCTCGCTCCAACATAGGTTGTACTTCATGTCAGTGCCACTATCCCAAAGACTGTGAAGGAGCAAAAATCGATCTAAATTGCGTTTTCTGTAATACTGTAGAGGCTAGAAACTTGAAACTAGGCATGGTAGTTACTTATAAGTTATAAATGATCTCTAAGAACATTTCCTAAATATTTCGAAATTTAAAACGGGTGAAAATGGACGAAAAACGTTCTAAATAGCGATTTCTACACAATCGCAGATAGTACCGAACCGATTTCAAAATTAATGGTTGGAAATTGATGATGGAAGCCCTTGCTCCAATATAGGATCTACACTGCTCAAAACAATTAAAGGATATTGCAGTTTTAAGTGGATTTTGTATCTGGTAAACGGTTTAGCTGTTTGATACATGGTCGACAGACATAGTAGGTTATATGAGAATAAATTACACATGTTTGACAGAAAAAAATGCATTTTATTGCGCATTTGTGTACTAAAGGAAAAAAACACAATTTGTGCATATGAGAAAAAAAGAATAAGAAAAGGTGTTTTCTTCAAAGAAAATAATTTTCAGTAGGGGGTATGGTTTCCACGGGCGGCGAGCAACGTTGAACACCTTTGAGGCATGGACTCAATGAGGCTATTAATGACGAGTTGGGGTATTCTGCCCCACTCTTCCAGAAGAGCTCTTTCCAGTTCTTGGAGAGTTTGTGGGGGTTGTTGGCGGCCAGGAACTCGTCTTCCTAGAGCGTTCTAAACGTGCTCGATTGGATTCATGTCTGGAGAACACGCTGGCCATTCCAATCGAACGATTCCTTCCTCGAAAAGGAAATCCTCCACCAGGTTTGCACGATGTGGCCTGCAGTTATCGTCCATTAAAATGAAGTTATCTCCGATTGCTGCAGCGTAAGGGACTACAATAGGTCTGAGGATCTCATCCCTATATCGGCGACCAGTCAGAGCCCCATGTCAAATGATGTAGAGGTCAGTGCGCCCGTCAATGGAGATGCCACCATACACCAACACTCCTCCACCGCCAAATCTGACACTTTCGTGCACGAACGCAGGATTATTCCTACTGCCACGGACCCTCCAGATGAAAATACGCCTATTATCCGGATGCACAGAAAAACGGGACTCGTCAGAAAACAGAATATTGCTCCATTCATTTCTCCTCCAGTTGACATGCTCGGTTGCCCGCTCCTTGCGGTCGCGACGATGCCTTGATGTTAATCTAACACATACCATCGGTCGGCGAGCATACATACCTACAGCATGGAGCCAGTTTCGGACAGTCTGAGTTGAAATCGTGGTGCCTGTAGCCGAGCGAAGGTGTTGTTGGAGAAGAGTAGCGTTCACGGTTCGGTGTCTCCGAGCTGTTAACGCTAAATACCGATCTTCATTGGGCGTTGTTGCCCATCTACGACCTTGCCCTGGTCTTCGGCCTTCAAATCCACTCTCCAAAAAACGGTTCCAGATTCTGGAAATGACACTTTGTGACACTCCAATGGCTTGCGCTACTTCGGCTTGAGTTTGGCCCCCTTCTAACCTACCAACAATTCTCAAAGCTTCTGAATCTGTCAAATGACTTCGCTGAGACATCGTACTCATCAAAACAAAGCAATCACTGAATGCCGATCATCCTTGTCTTCATTCTCTTTTATCCAGTTGAAAGTCAAATTTCTTTCGCTGCCGCTGAAGCGACGTTTTTGACGTCGAACTCACAATTTGCATACTCCACAGTTTGAAAACCAGAAAAATTTTTCTATTTTCGGCAAAAAAAATTTCGTTTATATCTTTATTTTATATAAAACTTCAAATATCCTTTAATTGTTTTGAGCAGTGTATTTCATGCCGGCGTCACTACCACCTTGCGGTTGGATTTTAAAGAACGCTCTAAATTGGGATTTTTGTGATACTGAAGGGGCTAGCAACTTGAAATTTGGCATGGCACTTACTTGTGAGATGTAAATGCTCTCTGAGAAGAGTTCCTCCAAAATTTAAAAATTAAAAGGGGTGAAAATGAACGAAAAGTGCTTTAAAAACGTTCTAAATAGCGATTTCTACGATATATCAGGAAATATAAACAGACTTTTGAAGTAATAGTTTTAAATTGATGGTAAAAGTCCCAGCTCCAACATAGCCTATATTTGACGTTGTTGCCAGGACCACCTGGAGGTTACAGGAGCAAAAAAAATTCTAAATTTCGTTTTTTGTTTTGCTGAGGGGGTCTAACATTTTAAATTTGGAATGGTAATTACTTCAAAGGTGCAAATGCTTTCTAAGAAATGTTGAAAGAAAATTCCAAATTTAAAAGGATGAAGTGAGTTAAAAGCGTTTTTTAAACGTTCTAAATTACGATTTTTATGCAGTCGTATGAAATACGAAACCGATTTCAAACATAATGGTTGCAAATGGATGGTGATAGAACCCGCCCAAACGTAAGCTATATTTCATTTAGGTGCCATAACCCTTAGAGGGTTGTAGAAGCAAAAAACTTTCTAAATTGGGATTTCTACGGTACTGAAGGAGCTAGAAACTTTAAATATAGCACGGTAGTTACTTATAAAATTTAAATATAATCTAATATAGAACTAATATTTAAATATAATATAGAACAGTCGAAAATAAATTCGAAATGAAAAAGAGGTAAAGCGAAGGGAAGGAGCGAAAAGCATTCTAAAAGAGTCCTAAAATACGATTTCTATGGAATCTCAGGAAATAATAAACCGATTACAGAAGTTATTGGTTCCGAATCAAGAGTGATAGTCCCTGATTCTATACGGGCTATATTTTATGCCGGTGTCACTACCACCTGGTTGACAGGAACTACAAGAAAGCCATTAAAAACATCTAAATTCCGTTTTATATAGAATATTAGGAAATACCAACCGATTTCAAGGTTGGCAAATTAATGGTGACAGTCTCTGTTTCAACATTTTTCGAGACATTGTATGTCACTAACACCAGAGACGTGGTAGACTGTTAGACAAGAAACTTGGAATTTGACATGATGTTTAATTTTAAGATGTAAATGTTTTAAGATGGTTTCTAAAAAGTTCAAAACTTCAAATTAATACTGAAATGAGCGTATGAAAAGAGCATAAACGTCACAAAATACTTTCTAAATTATCATTTATTTGGAATTAGCTTTAGTTCTTCTTATTAATTAAAATCTCATTTCTGTCTATTGCACTTTTATAATGAAGTTTAGTCAAACTGTGGCTTAATTTGTAATTTTTGAATTATTCCAAAAAGTCTTCTTCTAATAAAAAATAGTCATGCAAATATCACTAAGCCTATTTCAACTATTTCGCGAGCAAAGCCGCGGAGTTTGCTAGTCTTGAATAAATAAGGATTTGGATTCCTTTACATTTTTCTGCCCTGAGAACAAAAATACTGTGTTAGTGATATATTTTTGTATCATTCTTGTGCGTCTATACTTAACTGTTATTTCTGAGAATCAATGAGTAACCTATATTTCAGTAAGATGCCGTGTTTTTTCTCTTTGTCATATTCTCAAATAAAATATGTTCTTTTGAAATTGGAATATCTTTTTGTAGCTACGTGTGAGCTTTTGAATATTATCGTCTAATTTTAAGTTGGGTTAAAAAACAAATAGAAAAAATGTTTCTCTAAAAAAACTCTTTTTAAAGCAACTTCAAGGCAATTGTGAATGTTTAAAAAGTTTGATCTATGCAGCAGTCAAACTAGCAGATGTATTCAGAGAAGTATCGAAGTATGAAAAATAGAAGTTGCAAGAAAAAAAACAGGTATTGTGGATGCGAATAATTGCAAATTGTGAGTAAGCAAAGTCTTTTTGCCTTTGGCTATTGACTCAGGTTCCATCTAAAATCATTTTAAAAAATGTACTTTAAATATCAAAGATATTTCCGAAAGTTTTCGTAAAAGACATGATGTACCATATGGAATGAAGCCTATGGAAAAAGAAAACATATAAATCTGGAATGAATTGGTCAACGGATAATGTTATTATTCAATATTTTAAAGATAGTGTCATTTTGGACGGTTATTAAACTAAATTGTATTTCTGAAAAAATAGAAAGTAATATAAATAGTTGAGCATTTATTTCCGGCTAATATTCCACTACGAATTTAAATATTTATTAATAAATTAATAAATAAAAAAATAATATAGATATAACACAAATTTAACAGACGTGTAATTGAACTAAGCGCTTAAAGCGTTGATTTTTTCAGAATCAAAAAGACTGATGTATGTACAGAAATAACTGTCTATTTATACGGATATTTATACCCCACTTACAGATATATGGTTACCCCAGTTATTTTAAAAGCCAAAACAGATGCGCAAATTGAGAGTCAGTTTTCAAACAATTTGTATTTAACGTATATTTTTTTTCTTATTTGACGGTGTAAGAACTAAAATTTTGAAAAAAATTAATTAGATTTTCGAAAAAAGAGACATAGACTGCATAGATTGTTCGCATCATCCGTATTACATTATGGTTACACTTGAATATTGTTTTGTAATACACATAGATTTCGAAGCATTTGATTTTAAGATTACAGTTATGAATATCACGGGTAGCACTTACCTTGGAAACACGTTTCACACTAGCTGTTTTCGCATAACATTAAGGTTTTGTAAATCTGTAATTGTTATTTCAATTCCGGATACTTGGAATACAAAGAGAAAATTGTGAAAAAATTTCCTTTTTACTTTCTAGTATATCAGAAAAAAGTATTGTAACAGTATTTTTTTTTTACTTTCCTTTTTAGATTTATTTACTCGTTTTTGGATGCCCAAAACACGATTTGAATACTTTAGAAAAATATCTGTTTCTCTGTTTGTATGTGTGTGAGTCAAAATTTGTTGCCGCTCTATCTCTAGGACTTATGTACGGAATTTTGGCGAACTTCATATTTCATTATATTTTGACAAAAGCTGATGCTGTTTGGGTTTCGGTGTCTAGCTCAACAGGTGACGTATTTATGCTGTTATTTTAAGGATATTGGTAACAGCTATATCTTGGAATGTATCGAATAGAATTTAATCATACGTCATATTTAGTTGGATCGCGGTACATATGAGTGCTGATAAGGGTTTTAATGTATATAGTTTAAAATGTATCGCTGCTTCAATCCGTTATTGATTATTTTCGTAATAGCTATAACGCGACATTTATGGGATGGAATATGGTTAAATAACATAATCATTTAGACCTAACGTAAAATTATATTGATTGAGTTTGGGAGTATCTTTTTCAACAAGAAGCTGTGCTCAGCTGAGGATAGCATGATTTCTATATCAGCTATACAGGGAGATTCTAAATTGTTTTTACAAAATAAGAGGGGTGAAAATGCCCATCGAGGTGAGCAATAATTACATAGAACATGGGTTCGCAAACTATTTATTTAATCACAAATGCAGGGTATTTCATGCTAACTTAAGTCGGCTTTTCAGTACTAATTTTGCAAAAATATAAATATTGCAGAAAAATTGCAAAATTATGTACCTTGTTTTGTATGGAATGTGATGATATCACAAAATGTTCTGGAAAAACAGGGTGTTCACGCAATCAATGGTAATCACAGTCCAAAATGTGGAGCGTGAAATGCATACTCTGGTGGTGCGTATAATGGAAACTTCTGCCACATTTTTTTTGGTATTATTATATTTTCACAAAGGTGAGCATGTTTCACTAATGCGCTCCGTGATAATACGAAATCAAAATCTATTTACAACAAAGCTGAGCATGTCTATTAATAGTTTCATCATAATATACTTCAGTTTTTTAAAATTATTACCGTCAACCAAAGTTGGGTTATTTTAGAACACACTGTATTTTTGATTAAATGGGTTGCTTGCAACCCTACACTGTAAAAAAAAAAACCGCCATTTTTACAGTATAAACTGATGGCGTCAGAATTGCCTGCACATTGTGCTGTTAATTTCTCGTACTTAAACTCGATTATGCTGTAGCTTTCTTTGGTTTCTTGACTATATAAACGTGAAAAATAACAGTAGTTGCATAAGATTAACAGCACAATGTGTTGGTAATTCGGACGCTAGCAGTTTGTGCTGGAAATATAACGTGGTTTTGTTTTACAATGTATGTTCCATGGTAATTATTGCTCTATGGATGGGTACTATCACCCCTCTTATTTTGTAAAAACAATTTAGAATCACCCTGTATATCCGAATCTATGATATTGAATTACACAAAATTGAATATGTTAGGCATACATTAAAAGTTATGTTGAATTCAATTTTGGCTTCATTCACTAAACAGGAGGCGCCGCTATGCTGTGATTTTTATGATTTTTAGTGATGGCTATGCCTTAGCATTTAGTTAGTGGAATTGAAAGTTTCATGTATAGCCTATTTATAAAAAATACCGTGATTGAATTTCGACTTTGTTCAAACAATTGAGATCCTACTGTTCTTTTTGTGATGAGCGTGATATTTTAGTTCGTCTAAATTTCTTTTGGGTAGAAGGACCATTACTGTACTTTTTTCTACTCGCCGCTGCATACTCAGAAAAGTTAATGAAATGTATAATACTTCGTATTTGTTATAGGTATTAACGCTATTCAAACTAACATATTACTATATTTAAGAAAAAAAATTTTGATGGCCACAGCGTGGTAGTTATATTTTGTATCTGCAATATTTTCATGCGATATGTTTAAAATACCTATAGAAATTGCGACTTCGTTTGACATATGTTTTAAACATCTTCAAATATATCTCTACTTGTGCGAATAATAGTGCCAGTGAATACAACTATTGTTATGAAGTCCACATCAGATTCAACTATTACTGTGCTTAAAATGCCCTCATTTACCATAAAAATAACACGTGGCCAGATAAATCAACTAAGGCTGCGAACAAAGGGACTATTTAACCACAGTCTTAAAAAAAACTGGGAATTGACATGCATTTTTCCACACGTTAATTCACAACAATTCCCGAATTGATTTGTACTTTTTTCGTCTAAACACAGTTATTGCCATAGTCTAACATAAAAATTTCCTAATATCCTACAAAGAAACTGTTCTTTGAGAAAAAAAGGTGTTCAAACAAATTTGATGCAGACACTTTCACTTTTAGTTTCACATACGAACAATTTACGTATATCCATTTTTCTTTAAATCACAGAATCCTCGCGAACCTTATCTAAAAAAATCATGAAATTATCTAGCAGGATAAAATCCTCAAATAACAGAATAACTTGTTAACTTGACACAGGTATTCAGGAAATTTGCTGTCTGAACAAATCACGTTTTTTGATGACGAAGGTTTTTTAGAGTGCAAGCTAAATCCTATTGTAGAAATGTAGTAATACTTATGATTTTCTGGTCCGATATCCTTTTTCCCGGCAATATCAACTTTTCCTATGAGTTAGTATAAGTAATGTATGACTATTGTATAAAATGCTGATGTGTTTAAGTGATTCGCACTTAAAAACTCTTCTATCGCAGAGAATTTTTTTTTCATAAATTTTCATGTAAGTAACGTTTATTGTAATCTACCAAAGTATGGATTAATAAATCTCTTTTAAAATAATATTTTCCTCTTTATTGCTGATATGAATGAAAGAGACTTATAACAGCAGATTTATTCCTAATAAAAATCTTAATCTCAAAGGAAAGGAAAAAACAAACCTTGATCATAGAAAAATGCAAGTAATTTTTAATTAACTTTTTTTAAAAATTACTTTTAAAGAAACATGTCACATTAGTTTCTTTCACAGCCAACATAAATTTGACACCTTATTACCCGACTGCCAAGAAGGGTTATGTGTTTCACGCGTAAATGGGTATGTGGATTTCTTTATACTCTAAAAACATCCCAACGGCTGGATGGATTTTAATGAATGAGGTGTCTATCGATTTGTCTTAACCGTCCGATGGTTATAGGCTAGGTTTTGTTTTTATAAATTCAAAATGGCGGCCGTAAAAGACAAAATGGTGGTAGAGACGAAAAAAAAAATTACGCACCATATTTAGTGGCATATCATTGGATGGGTCTTTCAAAATGAAGATGATGTTTCATTGACTATTTTACAGTCAGAAGTTCAGTTTAAATATTACACAATCTGAAATGTGTATAGGTAGGATCTCTAGCTTTACTGAAACTCTAACCTTCATAGACATCTATAGGCCTCATCAAAACAGTGTTTACAGATAGAAACTAACAATTAAAGACAACTTAAAAGTCATCCATACAAGTAAATAACAAAATAGGTAAGTAATATAAAAAATAGTTTCACATTGATAAGAAAAAAATAATTAGTTCGCTTTTTACGAAGTCGGGCTTTTTGATTTTTTAAATTTAATTTTTACTTGTTTTACATTTATAATTATTTTTAATGAAAGGTTTTTTTGTGAGATTTCAGGAAATTTCCTTCATTCGAAAGTAAAAAACATTGATTTATAAATAATAATCGAATACGTTGAGAAAAGGTATTTTCAGAAAAAAGGTTACAAAAGAAATTTTCATGAAATTCGAAATTTCTGAAAAGAATTTTTTTTTTTTCATTTCAATGCTGTTGCATTTTCTATTATAGGCTATGACTGTTACAGATCGATTTGTATTTTTTGTATAAATTTTATGAAAATGTTTTAAATTATTTAAGTTACCTAAAATAGTCAACATAATAAATTTCTTAAGTATTGTTTATTATTCCCTTGCACCAATTCAACTTTTATTCTAATCTTCCAAAATGTGGTTTTATAATTTCTTTTTAATTATAAAAGAATTAATATTTTTACTAATAAAAGGGTATTCCAACAAAAATTTAAAGGCTAATACAAGCACTATTTTCAAAGGATAAACACCAAATTGATCTTACCAAAAAATCAAATATTTTTTTTTTTTTTTTTTTTTTTTTTTTAAATTAACTGATATTTTTTTCAAAAAGAAAAAAGAAAACCCCTCGATTTTGTAAGCATAGTTAAGAGAGAAAAGAATGTCACAGCACTTTCTTTTTACATATAACACCAAATCTTGTCTGTCTATATTAAAAGTTTATTTGTTGAGCTATTCAGTGAACTATTTTTAACTTTTTATTTTCTATTTATAACAGAATAAAGTATTGTAATCGAAATTCTTTTAGTCTTCCAGTTTTCGATGGATTTTGGTTTTAGGGGTCAAAGGTTTTCAAAAATCACGTGTTTACAAAATGGCTGCATATTCGTGTGTCCGTATCCGTGTGTGACTGTATGCCCTCTTTGTATCATGTATGAAGTTATCCATATAACTGAACCAAACATCATATATATGTTTCTGGTGTGACCAGCAGCACCTGGTCTAAATGGGATACATCCCGCAAAAAGATGAAGTTGTGATAGCAATATTTGAGTCATTTTCCCTATAGCACCATCGGAAAGAGTACGAAATTATTCCTAGACTCAATCAAACTTCATATATTTGTTTTTGACTACGGTCGTCAGATCCCAGTCAGATTAAAACTGCCCCCCTTGAAGGGAGCGCTGTGACAGCGATTTTTCATTTGTATCGTCAAAAATGTATGATTTTAAGGATTGGAAAAGCAAACTTCATATAAGTTTTCTATATATAAGTTACTTTATTTGCTCAGTATAAGGACGAATTTGGATAGAAAAATGCAGCTGGTAGTTCCGGATCTTTATTAGAATAAAAACTAAGTACAAGATTTTAAATATGTTTCCTCTAATTAAAAATTAAATTTTAATGAGTAATTTAAAAAAGCCACGTGAATCTTGTAATTTTTCATTTATAATTTTATTCTAAAACTTGAAAACAAGAGCAACCGGAGCTTAAAATTTCCTGAAATTCTTCACTTAACAGGCAGAAATTTCTTAAAATAACAGAAAAATCTCTTCCTATCTGACGGTTGTTCCCGCAATTTTAACCTGTACATTACAACTTTTTTTTTTTTTTTTCCCGACGAAACTGATTTTTAGAGCTAGGACATTTTTTCTTTCTTTTTTTTAAAAATTCTGAAATCTTTTGAAAAGTTATTTAAACATATTTTAAAATATTATTTTTTATCTTAAAATCTTCTTTTGTTTGTTTTCTAATTTAAGAATTAAAAATCATAAGATGAAGTTCCAACAAATTTTTAATTTTAATCCAAATCTTAATTTATAAAAAAAGGCACAAATTTTGATATCACAAAAACATCAAGCATTTTTTTATGAAGTTCTATTTTCTTTTCACAAAACAAACACTGTTACGTAAAAAAAAGTTACTTTTAAACACGAAAGTATGTCACGTCAGTTTTGTTTCACAGTCAAAATGAATCTTGTCTCACGTTGTTATTATTTTTTACGATTTCAAAACTTTTTTAGCGAATAACTGAGTTATATTTCTGTAAAAGTAATTCTCTAGAATAAAGAGTAATGTTGTTGGAAATGATATTTTTAGAAAACAGAAATTTGCTGAATTAAGATATTATTTTTATTTTCTAAAGATGTATCAGTTTTTTGTCGTTTGGCTGTAAAAATGAAACAACGTTTTTCTTCTTTTATTTAAAATTTGTAAAATCTTTTGAAATGTATGAGTTGCTAAAACTTACAAAAAAAAATGTAAAACCTTTTCAATTTAAAATTTTTATATTATATTTTTTTATTTAAGTATCTACCAAAAAACGGTTTATTTTATGCTTTTTGCTGCAAATATATTTGAATAAATATCATTTTGTAGGCTGTTAAAAAAGTTCCGAAAATATTATAGAAGCTGTTTATAATTTTGAAATACTTAATAAGAGTTGTGTCTGGACGAATTGTTAAAATTAAAAATACATTTTTCTAAATCACACATTTAATGAAATACACAAGTATACAATATAATAAATCACAATATAAACTCATAGACTTTAAGTTTCAATCTTTAAACAAAGCCCCTCAACAGAATTATTAACCATTTAGACCAGGCATGTCAAATTCGTTTACCAGAGCGGGCCAAATTGAACATTAATACAAAGCCGCGGTCCACATTAAAGTAAACAGATAATATCCTGACCATTGCACAGAAAGAAACTATGCACATATAAAACACAGACACGTTAAAATAATATTCCACGAAAATTTCCAAAGTTATTATTATTCATATTTTATTTTATCTTGACATTATTTTTCATCAAGTAAATCTAATATTAAATATATTTTCTGGATAATATTACGCTTACTTTACTTGAAAAATAATAAAAATTGACAGCTACGAAAAGATGTGGTACAAAAGTGCGCCACCGAAAATATAGTAACTAGGATACGCATAATTCATTACTATAATTTAAAAAAACAGAGAGGTTGATAAGTATTTATAGAAATTTGGAAACCCCATACCTACATATTTCCGCTGTAACAGGGAAACGCACTGAGTTTTGTTTTACTGCAGTAATAAATTTTAAACAACAATTTCAATATCAATCGTTAAAGGAGAAGAAAATGGATTAAACTGGTTTTTATATTGTTTAAAACTCTAAATTAGTTTTCCGTGTATTTTAAAAGTTCCTACATATTCGGTGATTTTAATCGATGACGATGCTCGTCAATGATTTTGCCCTTAATGCCTGACAATATTGAAATGCACTTTCTTTTTAAAAACTGTTTTGTCAAACTAATAAATTATATTTGAAGACACTAATTTTATCACCAGATAACGTTATGAAATTCGCGTTGGAGTTGAAGTTTACTCAGGTGCTTTGTAATTTCTCCACGTACTTTGTCTGTCGGTGTCATTTAAAAATCCATATTCGTAATTTATCGTTTCAAACTGAAAATGGTAACCTCCTTTAACCCCTTCGGGACAAACTTCTTTTACAGAATTTTTAATCTTTTATCACCCGTTTTTCAAAACAGAAATTTTTGCCTCGTTGAATCGGGAAAGTGCTCGGATTCAATAAGGCAAAATTTACAATAAAATTTACTGGTGAGAATAATCGCTAATTCTGAGCACAGTACGCGGCACGAATACCGGTCGCGCGTCCCCATGGAGTTAACAGTTAAAACTTTATAATGAAAACACGTCAAATTTCTGTAGAAAAAGGTAAATCTGTTCTTCTTCACTACTCATATTTCCATGATATTTTCTAGATGCGTACGAACATGATATAAGGTTATAAGAACCATAAGTTTCTAAGCACACATATAATATATATATATATATATATATATATATATATATAAATATAAGCACTTTTATACATCTATACGGCTATGTTTAATATTTTCTCGCAACGGTACTTGTGCTTATAATATTTTCAGATTTCTGCATTTGCTCTATACATAATTTCTTCCATTTTGTAGTAAATGACTTCGACTTGCGTGATAGTTAACGTATTGAATTGTTAACATACTGACGATATTTAGTTTTGTAAAGAAAATATATTTTCTGTAACATAGGCTTGGTGCAAACACATTATTTCTCTTAAGAAATATGAATTTAATTCTGACTGTTATTCTGTCCAATGTTTGACCAGATTTTTGTGAGTTTTCGATCTTTGTCCTGCAACATCCCTTAATGTTACATTCTTTCTAAACTGCTACAGTGCCTACATATCAAACGTTAAATAACAGACTTCCCTTGGATAATAGTATTGTATATCACCTTTTAAAAAATCTTTGATGTTTTCTTGACTTAATGATATTTATTCCTTCTAGTAAAAACGTTTAACATAATTTTTTAAATATGAATTCTAGTATGTATGTGAATATGTAAATAAAATGTGTGTTTATCTATAAATAATAAAAAAAAAGATGATTGAGGCTTCATTAACAGAGATATATTTAACTAAGCCAAGTAATGAAAAAAAAATAAAAACCTTTTTCCAAAATACATGTATTCAACTAAAGTCCAAGTAATGTAACTGGATGGCTCATTCGGGGTTTCTGTGTTAAGTACAGAGGTACAAATTTGTGTAAATTCAAAAACTTATTTAACACGTTCAAGCCGGCGTGCAAAAACCGGTGGGTCACGCTAGACTGTCGCATCGGGCGACGTGAATCACCGGTGGGTCACACTCTATTGTTCTATAGAAGGCGTGTGCTACAGGTGGGTCACACTCGACTATGCTATAGACGCCGTGCACTTCATGTGGGTCACACTTGAATATTCGAAAATTGAGTAATAAAAACAATTCAATATTATAAACTTAATACATTCACGACCGGAAACGATAATTATCGTTTTTATTCCAAAAATATCACTATATAATATAAAAAAAATCACTAAAAAATATCATTGGCTAAGGGCGTGGCTTCTACCTTACAGAAATGCATTTACATCATGTTGTCCATATTTCTTTAGATTTGCAGATATCAATACTATTAATGTCCGTAAACGTCTGTCTGTCTGTATGTATGTGTGTAACATTCGCCCTTGTGACCGTAACTCCTTCGCTCCCGGGCCACGCAGAGCGTCTTATGATATGTCGATTCGCACTGCCGTTTTCTCGGACACCCGGTGTTTGCAGTTTCGAGAAAATCCCGCCGTAATTACGGACGCAATTAGCTAATTAACGACTCATTGTCGAAGGAAAAATGAATCTTTTTTATCCGAAAGCAGCAGTCTGACTACAATTGGACCCTCTTCGCGAGGCTAGCTTCGGAGCACTACCATTGGAGGATTCACAAAACCGGAACCCCATTTTATCTGTCGAGGCTAGCGGATACAGAGATGATGAAAATGAAGTCGAAATTTAAAAAAGCGAAATCGAATATCCCGATCTAATGGTCCGAGATATTCGTAAAAGGTGTAGAAACACGCGAAAAAAAATCTACTTCAATTTGGTATTAATTTCATGTTTCTGCGTTGAGTATAACGCAAAAAATTCACTAAAAATCGATCGATAAAAATATAATTTCTTCATTTGAAAAGACAATGAAAAGAGATTTCATTTTTCCGAGAAGCAGCTGTAGACATCATGGCGTTTTGCGGTTTTGGATACAGGATAATAAAATACGAAATTTAAACTTTTTAAATATTAAATTTTTGGATAAAATTTTTTGACAACCGGACGGGAAATCTGTCGCAGATTCCATACATACCCAGTTCAAAGAGATTGGTTAATTAGAAGCTGAGATATTATTATTTAATTAATCTGTTTGGCGGGAAATACATTTGATTAAATATCCCAGTTAGCTCGCATTATAGTTGCTTCGCCCGCTATAGGATAATTTCGGTGCGTGATAGCTTAATTAGCTGCTGAGATATTAATTATTAGTTTATTAATCTGATTAGTAGTGGACAATGAGGTGCGTTTTGGAAAAAAAATTCGGGCAGTGGTATTCAATTGCAGCAATGCCAATAACGTATTTCCTTAAGAGTTGAAGAAAATATATTCTCAGGGGGTAATACATTATTATTTACTTAATCTGTATGTGTAATGGACAATGAGGTGCGTTTTGGATCCTTTTTAGGCAGACGGGGAGGGGTGCTGGATTTCTTTTTTAAAAAATTAGCTTTTATGACCTTTTTAAATACCCTTTCTTGAGAGAGTCCTCAGATATATGCTACTTATTAAATATAAAAATGTCAAATTTTTAGTTACCACTATATCAGAATAGTAATTTTAGCAAGTTTCTTAATTTCTAGCTTAAGACCGCCACTAACTCGAGTAACATATCCACTGATAGGTTTTTTAACACAGTTTCGTTCAGATACGCTTTGGTTATGAATAGAGTGCGCTCCCTGGTGGAGGAATGTGGAACTAACAGAATTCTTTGTTAAGACCGCCACAATCCCAACCCATCCATCTACGGAAAGGTTGCGTACAGGCGTTTTGTTCAGATATGTTTTGGTTAAGATTACAGTGCGCTCCCTGGTGGTAGAATGCGGAACTAACATAACGCGATTTTGTTAAAATTAGGAAATATAACAAGGCGATCTGCTTTATACTTTAAGATAGTTCATAACACGTTGAGATATATGCTACTTATTAAATAAAAAAACGTCAAAAGTTTAGTTACCACTATTTCCGAATAGTAATTTGTCCAAATATCTTAAATTCTTGCTTCAGACCGCCACCACCTCGAGTAACATATCTACTGATAGGTTGTTTAACGGACTTTCCTTCCGATACAGTTTTGTTATGAATAGTGTGCGCTCCCTGGTGGTAGAATGTGGAACTAACATAACGCGATTTTGTTAAATTTAGGAATTATAACAAGGCGATCTGCTTGAAACTTTAAGACAGTTCATAACACATTGATATATATGCTACTTGTTAAATATAAAAATGTCACAAGTTTAGTTACCACTATTTCCGAATAGTAATTTGTGCAAATATCTTAAATTCTTGCTTAAGACGGCCACCACCTCGAGTAACATATCTACTGGTAGGTTGTTTAACGGACTTTTCTTTCGACGCAGTTTTGTTATGAATAGAGTGCGATCCCTGGTGGTGGAATGTGGAACTAACAGAATTCTTTGTTAAGACCGCCACCTCCCCGACCCATGTATCTACGGAAAGGTTGCGTGAAGGCGTTTCGTTCAGATATGTTTTTGTTAAGAATACAGTGCGCTCCCTGGTGGTGGAATACGGAACTAACATAACGCGATTTTGTTAAAATTAGGCAATCTAACAAGGCGATCTGTGTAACATATCTACTGATAGGTTGTTTAACAGACTTCCCTTCCGATACAGTTTTGTTATGAATAGAGTGCGCTCCCTGGTGGTAGAATGTGGAACTAACATAACGCGTTTCTATTAAATTTAGGAAATATAACAAGGCAATCTGCTTGAGACTTTAAGATAGTTCATAACACATGGAGATATATGCTACTTATTAAATATAAAAATGTCAAAAGTTTAGTTACCACTATTTCCGAATAGTAATTTGTGCAAAAATCATAAATTCTTGCTTAAGACCGCCACAACCTCGAGTAACATATCTACTGATAAGTTGTTAAAGGGACTTTCCTTCCGACACAGTTTTGTTATGAATAGAGTGCGCTTCCTGGTGGTAGAATGTGGAACTAACATACGCGATTTTGTTAAATTCAGGAAATATAACAAGGCGATCTGCTTGAAACTTTAAGATAGTTCATAACACATTGATACATATGCTACTTATTAAATATAAAAATTTCACAAGTTTAGTTACCACCATTTCCGAATAGTAATTTCTACAAATATCTTAAATTATTGCTTAAGACCGCCACCACCTCGAGTAACATATCTACTGATAAGTTGTTTAACGGACTTTCCTTCCGACACAGTTCTGTTATGAATAGAGTGCACTCCCTGGTGGTGGAATGTGGAATAACAGAATTCTTTGTTAAGACCGCCACCTTCCCGACCCATTTATCTATGGAAAGGCTGCGTGAAGGCGTTTCGTTCAGACATGTTTTTGTTAAGAATACAGTGCGCTCCCTGGTGGTTGAATACGGAACTAACATAACGCGATTTTGTTAAAATTAAGCAATCTAACAAGGCGATCTGTTTAACATATCTACTGATAGGTTTTTAACGGATTTTCCTTCCGATACAGTTTTGTTATGAATACAGTGCGCTCCGTGGTGGTAGAATGAGGAACTAACATAACGCGATTTTGTTAAATTTAGGAAATATAACAAAGCGATCTCCTTGAAACTTTAAGATAGTTCATAACACACAATAAAAAGCAGCGGTTACCCGCTTTGAGGTTCTTTCGAGCGAGATTGCCTTTTTCACAAGATTTTGCAGTGCGTGCGCAGCACGCCTGCTATACTGTGCCTTAGGCAGCGGAGACCCGGTTCGACTGTCGTTCGAGCGCGAAAGGCTTTTTAAAAAGAGTTTGCAGTGCGTGCGCAGCAAGGCTACTATACGGTGCCGTAGGCAGCGAGGACCAGGTTCGACTTTCGTTATAGCGAAAGGTTTTTTAAAAGAGTTTGCAGTGCGTGCGCAGCACGCCTGCTATATGGTGCCGTAGGCAACGGGGACCCGGTTCGAGGTTCGTTCACTTCGATATTTCTTATTATTAGAGGTTCATAAAAAGGAGGGGCTCCGATAAAAATAGGGGTTCGTTCTTTCGAGATTTTATAAAAAAGGAGGGGTTCATGAAAAGGAGGGGTTCATGAAAAGGAGGGGCCCGCTAGCGGGCGAAGCCAGCTAGTTTTATATTAAATTCGTACATATGTAGTCCCTAAAATCATGTGTCTAAGTAATTTGTGTACTTCTTACGAACTTTCAGACATTCACAATCAACTCTGCTTTTTATATTCGAGTTCAATTCAATATATATGAGAGAGGCGGGGCATTACATAGAGTATCTGAATAAGGAACAGTACGCGCCGCCAGATGAAGCGAAATATGAATTCGAGCGCCGTCTCACAGCGAAAAATATGAATATCGGCGCCGACGTGAACGTGTTAAAGAAGCTAATTTAAAATAAACTTATTTAAAAGCTATTTCATTCTATATTTTTATACATTTTTTATTTTAACTGTTCATAATTCGCGCCGCATTTTAGTAATTTACAATGCATTTCTTAGTATTAATTAAACTGTGACTATTATTTTATAAAGTGCTGCAAAATCGAACAAAATACTAAACTAAAATATTAATTTTGACATAAAACACATAAAAGTTATAGGTATGTTACTGTAAAATATGTACAAATCTTTAAATTTTCAGATTCAAGATCCCGCGCTTTGCTTCGTTCCAATTAAATACCTGTGTAAGCATAATTTCTTGGAGTTGAAATTTAAAATTGAGTTATATCCGTCATTATGAAGCATTCTCACAAAATTTTAACTTTCAGGAATAAAAATCTGGTGAAATTAATCTTAATAAAATAACATTTTAAACTTATAGACGAATGTCTGAATGACTCAAAATAAAGAAAAATAGTCAGCAGCGGCGACTGTTATATTAAACTGTGGTTTAAGTTAAACTTGCGAGATTAATTTTTTTTACCGTTTTACCTCTCTAAATTTTTATTTTCTTCTGCATTTTTACATATAATGAATTTGAATAGTACCCACAGTACGTTCAAATAAGAAATAATAACAATGTAGTATTTTTAGTACAGAATTCGGTATAGAATTGTCTTAAAGGGCTGTTAAGGAAGGGGCAATAAGGCAAATAAAAAGGTAACGGTAAGGGGAAATGGGACGGTAAGGATGGAGCAATAAGGAAAATTAGCACCTATTTTTAGGCAAATCATGTTAAGACTAAGTGATAGCCACAATGTTCATTGATTTTTAGAAAAAAATATTTACATTGGATTAAATAAAAAAAAAAAAATCATTTACCTCGAAAAGTGCAGGAGTAAACCTTGGGGGCGGTATACCAATAAAGCTACAATGCTTGAAATTGATATTTAAATACTGATTTAAATTCTGCAGTAAATTCCCTTCATGAAAAAAAAGTTGCAAATTCTATGGCTGCATCGGAAGTGATTTTCTGTATAAATTTAGCATGAGTGATGGTAAGGAATCTAAAATTCAGGGACAGAGTTGAAAAAATAATAACGACTGTAAAAATGTGCGCAGGTTAATTTTTTGCTACATATTTATGTAAAACAATAGTCCCATTTTCGGAAGAAAATTACACCGAATTACTTTTATTGAAACAATTTTATTCCAAAATTGAAAATCAGCATGAAGAACACGGGACGGTAAAGAATTTCGTGGTATATTTGGATTCCCAACATCATCCAAAACTCATTTATCTCATTAATATTGTTATACATTCATGCAATGGCTGTTTTCGAGTATAAGGAATAAAAAAAACAAGATTATGTACTAAAATAAAATTATTATTCGTGGACTTAAAAGTCAAAATTATTTGAGAATGCCTCATACATCATTGATGATTAGCAGAATATTTCTATTCAGAATGGCACTACATTATGAAGAGAAATATTTCCGTTATTTAGTGACGGAATAAATACGACAAATATCACTATTCGATTATATCGACAGCATTCTGAAAAAATGTATTTAAAGGGCAACTCTGGTGTACATATCTTTCGGATGTTTCCCGTGATAAGATCACGGTTGGTGAAAATGTGCTCGTGAAAAGTGTATTTTCAGCTTTGGTATTCGAACACGTGAAACAGACGCAGAGGAATTGCCAAAATCTTAGCGAGAAATAATTTGCCTGCGGACTAGTTGTAACCTGCGAGTGAGGTATTTGACATGCCTAATTTGGAATACAGAGAAGTTTTAAATGTAAAAAAAATGAATGTTAAGTAACGAAAAAAAATCTAGCGCGGATCTGCACTTGCTTAGTTTAAGGGGAATCTTCGAGGATTTCTGAAGTATTCTTCCAAAATAGTCTGCTTTTAAACAGGTAAAAAGATGAGGCTTGGAGGGGATACTTTAAGGGGATGAGGAGTTGCAACTCCACTTCCGGTGGATTAGTATTTGTGTAACATATCTTACAGCAGACCTGCCCAAACTTTCAGTAAACAGGGGCGCACGTCAGCTGGTAACAAGCAATGGAGTGCGCCATTCCATTGTTCACTACATGCAACTATATTATCACACTGTATCTAATAGTAACAATATACAAATTTCTTATCAGTGTTACCAATTTATCGTGCTCTATTTTGTTCAAAACGCCTGCACTATTTTTGAATAGTAATCTCCGCTTTAATTAATCACTGAATGTCTGGAATTAAATGAAGCTAATATTACAATACAGAAGTACTGGTAGATATTTTGAATAAAAACTCACTAAATTAACAACACTGCGGCTTATACGATTTATATATATCTCATAGTTGTAGCCATAAGGATCCTACGATTCAGGAAATCCATGTAAAAATATTTAGTATAAAATTAACATAAATCCTAGTAAATTTAGATGTACATTTTTCTGAGATTAAAAAAAAAAAATTTTTGACGAAGAAGAATTATGAAGAAGACGATATCAAGAAGACGAAGAAGACGAATATAATAATAACTTTATAAAAAACATGCAAATAAGTTTTAAAGGAGAAATAAACCTCTAAAAAAATTTGTATTTTTGAGAAAAGCTAGTAACCGGAAAAATTAGAAAGGTGGCCTAGATAACCTTCGTAGGGCAGCTCAAAGAAAAAAAAAAAAAAAAAAACCTCTTTTAAACTGCTATTTCTAGTGTTTTTTCATGATTATAAATTGTCTTACTTTTTTATTTTATTGTTCTATTAACACGATTTCTTTGTATCATCTATTTCCATTGAGTTACCAGACTGGGCGGGCGCCGTCCTCTTTTCCCCTTGTTCCCCTATGCTTTTTGTGCTTTTTTCAGTTCTGTTAGTCTCAACTCTCCTCAGTGATGTTTTTTATTATCGTTTTTTATTCTTAATTGTGCATTAACTTATAAACTTTTATCATTATTATTTTTTTTTTTGTAAATATGTAAATATTTCCATTTTTTCTAAACTTTCGACTTTTGCTTTGCATTTATTTGTGTTAAACTAATATATGGTCTGTGAAAAGAGTTTTGTTTATGCTGGGACATCCTTTTGGTAGCTTTTTTGACTGTCATAGACATTTTATTAGGATCATATGGAATTTCTTTTCCCTCTCTTATTGCTATACTAACAATTTTAATTGTTTCTCTTCCCTACTTTTAATTTTTTTTTTTTTACCTGTGGCCACCAACCGCGTTTAAACTTTATTTTTTCTAAGGCTCCCAATTCATTGAAACACGCAATATTTATAGCCTGGATGTAAAGTTGCAACGCAACTAGGGAATTCAAGAACGCTGCTCACATTGTTCCATTGCTGTCGCTGCGTTGGACAACCACGTCTTAGACGTCCATTAAAATGTAGTCTAACCGTAGTACTATATATGTACTTCAATAAAAACATATAAAGATAGAATTAAATAGTTAAGGCAGGGTCTTTATTTTATAGAGATAGCAGACGAAGCTATTTGGAGAATAGGACAGGTCAATAAGGTCGAAGTGGCTAATCTGAGATTAGGAAGTGGAGCGTCGTTGTAATGAACCAAGGAGTCGTAAAAGTAGAAGAATTGGGAAAATATAACTAGAAATTTTGAATATTTAGATAAAATGACGACTGTAAAGATTAAATTTATGTTTATAAAATATTATTATTCACCATTCGGAAAAATGGTTATTGTTCTCGTCAGGGTAGGAAATCAAAAGCATATCTGAAGGTATTTATTGGTTTAATCCTCATTTTATTCATTTTCTGATTGGTCTATACAGTAATCTGAATTTCCATTTACTTTCAACAGAGATGGATACCTTCTGTTGCCACTATGACAAAAAAGTAATAAAAAGTACAAACAAAAATTAATAACTCAGAAACAAATTGAGATACAGCTTTCAAACAAATTGCATTTAAAAATACATTTGTTTCTCTATACGACGATATAAAAAGTAATATTGTCGGATGTTTAGAAGTTTAAGAATGAAATTTCATTTAAAATTGGTAGTCAGATTTCTTGGAAATCTGACGATGGAAAAGACTTTTCCCGAACAGCCAATGAAATGCTTGGATAATACGTAAGTTTCAGGTGGATAATAACTAATGAAAATGAATAACAATTTCTGCCAAAGAGTTAATTTTAATTTGTAAGATTTTCACGTGCAAAAGAAAAATCGAATAAGACAATTAAAAAAAAAAAAAAAAGATAAATAGGACAGGAATGAATACATATAAATATTTCACACCAAATACGAGTCGCAGGCAATTTTTGTCGCTTGGAATTTTTACGCGTAATAACACTATTAATGTTTAATTCATGGCGTACGTAATGTATGATCAACTCCGTGCGATGTTTTATGTCTTAAATTTTAGTCTTTGAAAAAATCATTTTCCAAATGGTCGTTGTAATTTGTTAAATTCCTTTTTTAAGAATTTTATTAATCTGGTATGTAGTTAATTCCCATTGCATGTTTCCATAAGCATATTTGAAAGTAAATCACTAAATTTGAAATCACATTTATGTTTATATATAAATTAGAAATTGCTGTTTGAGATTTATATACTTGCTGCAAGCAAGAAGACCTTTTTCCCAGTTAAACATAAACTAAAACGTTTTTCATGCATTTTTTTTAATTATGCCACGAATGTTATGTATAGAAATATGAAGACAGTGCTTTGTACATATATTTTAAAAAATAATTGTATATAAGAGTAATTATCTACGTAAAGCCCAAATGCACATTCTTCGATCCATTTTTTATTTTTCAGCGACATTTTAAAGCAAAGAGTAATTTTAATGATTTTGACTCTATTTTATCCCTATCTGTATCGATTCCATATTGTTTTTTATTTATTTTTTTCATTTAAATTTAAATCATAAAGAAAGTCAAAATTGTTAGAAAAATGTATGAACACCCTCTGTAGGGCAATACAGGTAGGAATAAAAATATTTTAACATTTTATAATGACGTTCTCTATTGTCTAAAATATCGACAAAATCTCGAAAAATATTTCAAATATCGACAGAAAATCCCATATCACTCCACGATCTATGAAACATGTCAGAGTGAATCTCTCAGTCGCAGTTCTTGATCACATTTTCGTTTGTGGAATAATAGCAGGATTAAAAACCTAATCCATGACATATAATCTCGGTTGAAAAATATCACATTCGGTAAGATCTAGGAACAGGGGGGGGGGGCGAGGGAATTTCTGATGATCTTAATTTCTATTACCGATCCATGTAACTATGCTGATAGACACTTTCCTAAAATATACGAGGAAGTGATTTTGTAAAATAGTTAGTGACTGAGTCAAATTTCAGTTTACAAAAATCTCCATCCTCTAAATACCCGCTATCGCGAAAATTCATAACTACTGAAAAAGACGAAGATTGATATAAAAATTAACATGTTTTGATAATAATCTAAGTCAATATACTATCTATGCGTTTCGAATTAAGATTAGAATAAAATAACGAAACTCATGAACTATTTATACCTAACATTATATGTTGTATGTATGTTTTATTTATGTTACCTACTAAAAAGTGTAACTAATATATAAAATATTAAGTATACAAATATGTGTGCGTGTCAGTGCGAATAAAAGCATTTTTTTAAATGCTTTCCTAATAGTCAATAATATCTCCTGAATCTTATTATTCTAGTTTAAATCAACATATATATATCATCAGACAATATATGATATGCTATGTATATTAATATGTATTCAGTTATTTCTATTGAAAATATTTATTCACTCAAACATAAATAATTTTAAATTTATTATCCTAAACTCAATGAAGCTAAATTTTACTAATTAAGCAAGCTATCAAATAGTTTATTATAATTATATGTTAATGCGTATGCTGTTAAATTGTCATTGATGTAATGGACTGCTTGTTATTAATAAATTTAATAAGTTATCTTCATTGAAATATTAGTCTAGTCAAAATGTCAGAAATAGATATAAAACTTCTGCTAGAAGATTTTATGATTTTAAAGTGTATATAGGGATGGTGATAATAGGAATTAACTGTTTTCCAACAAAATATCTCGAGGCTAAACTTTGTGGAGCCAAAAAACCACGATATTGTCGGACCTTTTCTTCAGCTTTTTGCCTATAACATCAAAATTATAACTATTTTTGTGTACCATACTTCATTACAAAAAGAAACAGCATTAAAGTCTCTACAAATTTCATAATAAAAACGTTTTTCTAAACCCATTACTATGCGCGCTACGTCTTTCTGAAAAAGACACTTTTTTTCTAACTTTGTGGAAAATCGCAAAAACCAACATTTGGCCCCATTTTTTATTCATTTTATTCTCTTAATGTAACTTGTTTATATTACAGGTTTTTGCATGACTGCAAAAACGGTTAATTACAACGGTAACATTGAAAAAACGTTTGACAACATTGTAGTTTTTTATTTTGTTATTTATTTATTATTTTTTTTTTTATTTATAACTTATATGGAGAACATTAATAATAGGTATTTACATGAATGTAAGTAAGAGTTACGGTAAGATTTTTAACGTATTTAGTAACTTCTGGAGCGTTTGCGGGTTGATGGGTTTGGTCCGTCAAGCTCAGCTTGAGGAGAAAACTAGTAGGTTGCTTGTTTTTCAACAGCATTGATCTTCTTTGAGCTTGTTGTGACATCATGAACCTGGTTGTCAAAGTCATCATCGTTGCTGGTTTGGTCTATGGTTTTCTAGACATCAGCTTCATCATCCTCCTCTTCTGGGTAAATAATGTCGTCTACATTTTCGCAGTTGTCCCCGTTACAGTTTTTGCAAATTGCCGAATATTTGAATCTTGATTTTCGGCAAGAACATGCCTTGCAGCACTCTTTTATACAGCTACATGAGACAACATGCAGCAAGGATTCGGGTGCTGGGTTTTGGCACATTTAAATTGGCTGTAAGAGACCGTCACACCTGCGAACCTAATGCCATTCTTCAGAGGGATGTTGTTTCCTAGCCAAGCTTGTACCTGATTATAACATCAAAGAAAAGGATGCTGCACAGCCTCTTGCGTTGATGATAGCCTTGCAAGATGAAGTTTGCTTTTAGTGGCAGATTTAGCAAATAACGGAAATCTCAAGGTGTTCAATGTCTGTGTGGTGTCTATGCATCCACTGTATAGAGCAATAATGAATTTTTCTCCAGCCCTGACGATTTATTGACGGGTTAACTCTGGTTTATTGAACAAGCAGACTATTTCCTAAAGCTGATCGTGTTTTTTCAAAGTGTTACAAAACTTTGACTTTTCTTGCCTAAAAAGAGCGGATGTTGTATCGCATCCTCTGATTGCATCAGCGAAAAGAACATAGTTGTAATTGTATTTGTATGACATGTTTGAAAACGACTTGGTTTCGATGTAACTTCTGCCTGTTTTTTGGAAAAACAGATTTTTGTGTTGATATCCACGCTCGTCATGATCACGAGAAAACCACTGTCTTCTCCGGCAATGCTACACATTCATAGGCTTATGCTCGTAAAATCGCTAAGGTAACAATCATAACATCAGCGTCTTCTTCTGCCTGGTCAGCTTGATTTCTGTTATTTTGAAACTCTGTTTTAAGCAGTGAAATGAAGCGATTCCAGTTTCTGTCTTTGACTAGTGATTTGTCGTGAGGGGAGATTTTGATTAACACTAGTTAGTTTTTCTTTTATCGCGCTATCGTTCTTTTTCGTACTATGCTAAACTATGTTATTATTAATTAATCGATTTAATCATTATTATCCATCTATATTTGTATTACATTATTCTGTTAAAATTTTGTAACTAATTTTTGAGTCATATCCCATTATGAATGAAAAATTAATTGAATTGTAAGAATAAAGATAAATCAGACCATACTACAATTCAATGATGATCATGAAAATTTTAGCAATGGACACCCTACAAAAATAAATATTTTTATTTAACCCTGTAATCGTCGCGCCCGATACATTCACAGACAAATTACTCATAATTGTATCGGGCTCGACGATTAGGAGTTAAGCATAAAGGATGATAATACATCAAATTAAATATCTAAACTTAAGATACAGTTATACTAAATTCAAAATTTTATAATGAGGATATATATAATCTATAATAATGTCAAGTTCACATGATCTAATGCTACAGCAAATGAGCAGTTAATATTACACAACTTTCCCAAGATTTTAGAATTGCTGATCTGAAACGAGCCGTTTTTGCATTTGATGCGCAAGTGTATAGCTTATTTTTGGCAAAAGGTGAAATTTTAAAGCAAACTGGAAAAGATATATTTTTAAACTATCAAAAGTAAGATGTGGTAGAAAAACGGAAGAAATCGTCGTACGGATACATTTAAACGTACACCTAATACCTATAAAGCAATAAAAATCGAGAAAAACGTACAATTTGGAAACTCGACCTTCTATCCAAACTTCTTGAAAATTTACTTCCTTATCTCGTCATTCCTTACCCGTCAATAGATACATTTCATTTCAACAGTTAGTGATGAAAAGAAAGTCTCTTTCTGTGAAGTTAAAAAGCATTATTGTTTTCAAAAAGCCATAGCGAGCTTAGTATTGGGTACAGAAAAACGTTTTTATTATGAAATTTGTATAGAATTTAATGTTCTTTCACAAAAATTTTACAATTTTCGAGTTATAGGGAAAAAAAATGAAAAACGTACGAAAATTTCGTGGTTTTTTATCTCAACAGAGTTTAGATTCGAGACATTTTGTTGGAAAACAATTAATTCCTGTTATTAGCATCCCCATAAACACTTTAAAAACATAAAATGTTCAAGCAGAATTTTTGCACCTATCGGCCCTATTTTCTGACTATTTGACTGGACTATATCTTGAGACGTCGTCCCTGATGAAACTTTTGCTAATCACAGATGTGAGTGTGATAAGCTTAAACATTATAATTATAATAACAAATATGAGTGTGATAAGCTTAATCATTATAATTATAATCACAGATATGAGTGTGATAAGCTTAATCACTATAATTATATATATCACCCTCAATGAATGAAAGTCTCATTTGGCGATTCAGGAATGTAACACAGCGTTGTTTAAGAGTCATTTAATAGAAAAATATGACTGTTTAACCCCAGAGTAGTCGCGTCTTTTCATAAAACGCTGGATGTCGCGTTCGGTCTAATTGCCGCCGTTACCAGTAGACCGAAAACAGAGGGTGAAAATTGTCGGTGTTACCAGAAGACAGAAAACGGAGAACATAGGAGGAAAAATTTGATTAAACATTAAAAGATACATCTTATAACAATTATTTAAGTGTATTTTCAGTAGAATTTTAAATAAATGTTTTTAATAACTCTTTTTTTCATTCAGCAAAATATGCTAAAAATAAATACTATTAATAAAAAAAAAATTATTGAATTTCTGATGTTACAATTAATTATTTAATGCATTAAATTTAAAATTATAAATTTGAATTCATGATTGGGGTACATTTCTTTTAAGGGCGGAACCGCAGTAAGATTGGTTTTGACGGTGCTCCGGCACTGGGAGCCAATCTAAGTTACAGAGATTATATCATTAAATTAAATTAAATAAATAGTTGTATATTTCTGAACATGTTATTAATAAACCTTTTCAATACTCAATATCTATTCTAAATTTATTCCTCATTTATATTCCTTATCTTATTTATATATTTTCATCTTATATAATTTTATTCCTTATCTTATATATATATATATATAATAAATTTGAAATCACAAATATATGAAGAAATTGATAAAGTTCTAAAGATGATTTAGAAATGAACATATGAAACCAGTATGTAAAATAAGAAACTATGAATGACTCATAGAATCATCAGAGGAGCTTGTGAGTTCATTCATAGAAGATGCGTTATTTCATCCAATTTTGTCGGCATTAAGCCTAAAATAACAAAATTTAGCTCCTTATAAAGCAAACATTACAGAAAATAGATTGGATCTTACAGTGAAACCCCGATCTATCGTTCCCGCATCCATCGTTTTCCCGAATTGATCGTTTTATTTCTTTGGTCCCTGCACAAATTATATTTAAATAATGTTAACGAAACCCGCTTGCATCGTTCTTCAAAAAGTCGTTTTCCAGCATTCATCGTTCTAAATTTTTCTCGTAAATTTTCTTTTTCACGTAAAACAACTTCACCAACAAAGCTTTATCCTTCATACTCAGCATCCTTGATCAAGTACACGGCTCACAACGGTGAACTTGTTCTGGATTAGGAGCGAAAATTCTTAAAACCGTTTCAATTGCATATTTCCACCAAAATCGCACGAACCAGCGACATCTATCCGCTGTTTTTTTGAGTTATTTTTTATTTCTGTCTTTAAAAAATTCCCGTTGACCTATAGATGCTAATCCTGCAAACAGTTTTTCATTTGGGGTTTTTTTTTCGGTTTTTATGATTTTTAAAGTTTATACGGACTTTTTGCTCACCCGGTATATATATATATATATATACACATATTTTAAAGGACTAAATCATTTAAGAATGCAATTCAAAGTATTGCAAATAAATCAACTTGACAGTTGTGATAAGCTTATTTAATCTGCTATTAAACAAGTTTTAGATTACTCTAATGAATTACGATGACGAAAAATCGCAGCAGTTGGCAGTAAACACTTTAAAAAGATTTTTTCCAAGATGAGTGACCTATTACACAAATTGAATTAAAATGTTATTATATGTTATTTAAATGTTTTTTCTGAATTTTGTTTCCTATTTAGTCATAGAATTTTCTAATTTCAGTGTCAATTTTCTTTCTTCCAACCACGTGATTTAGTTTCCGCTTGATCAAAATCAATAATTATAAATAATCTAAACTGATACATAGGTAATAAATTTAAATTTATGCAATACAAGATAGAGGTTGCTAACCAACGCATACTTGATGGATAAATTTAAAAATGATGTAAAAATAAAAACGCATGAATAATAAAAAAAACCTTCAACGTTTCGGTTTAATCTTCAAAACCATCTCCAGGAGCAAAATGTTCTAAAAACACAAATTGGTAGGAAACGATCTACATGCTGCATCGTCAAAAATTATATTCAAAGTGGAAGAATAAACGATAATTTCAAAAATACGTTAAAAACAGCTCCAGTGGCGCCATCTGTTATTCGAAATAAATAAAAGAAGGGGAGTGGGCTGTAAAAGAATGGAAACATCAAAGTCCTTTCAAAATGCTGTCTCAGATTTCCGGAATAAGAAATAAAACACCATCGTTATAGATTTCCTGATCCTACGAATTTCTATAGAGTCATGAATAGCTATTTTATACGGAACACCTTGTTTAGAAATAACCTTAACTTTGTTGAAGTCTATAAATGAAATACGTCTCTCCAGGAAATTCCCTGACAGTGCTGTTGAAAATCTATTATATTTCAAATAATTTTTATGTTCTATTAATCTTTCAAAAAATCGGCGTCAAATCACACCAATATATCAGGAAACTGACCTGTCTGTAAACTTAAATGGGTTGTAACTCGTAAACTCCGGAGAAATATGTATATGGAAACTCAATTTCATGGTCAATTTTCTTACTCATTGAATTAAATAAAGACATTGAATTAGATGCTACCAGTTGAATGTTGTTTTTCTTGAAAATGTTTTTTAATATTCTAAATAGCATTGGAACATATGAAATCTTTCTGTAAACATGACTTAAATTGGGAGAGTAATTAACAGAAACTTTGTATTTATCAATAAATTTAAGGATAACATTTGGTTTATAAGTAATAAATCGGTTAATTAAATAATGGGTAATTTTAACTATTTAATAAATAAATAACTATATTAAAGGTATACTTTAATAGTATATTTTCTTTATACACATTCACTAATTTAATTTATATTAATATTTCTTTGCATGATTTTTTTAAAAATTAAATTTTAGAATTTTTTAAACATAAAGTCTGATTGCGTATTTTTAATAAAAAGTGACTTATTACAAGACTTTTATTTAAAAAAAAAGTTTATGTTTAATCCTACACTTTTTAATAAGTCTTAAAACTTCAAAAAACGGAAGAAAAACTGATCCGTTTTTTATTTTCACTTTTTGTCTTAAAAAAAAAAAAAAAAGAATCCGCTTATGTAAATAAAATATTTTTTAAGGTAATGTGCGTTAAGGCCCTTTTTTTCGTAGGTAGTACGGATATCGCGCCACTAAGATGAAATTATTTCTGATGTTTATTCAACTAACAAGGAAGGTCTCCATACGGGCATATTCAGAAAAATCTGAAAAAATTACAGAGAACTCTTCTCATGTGTATATATATGTTTATAAATTTTTTTTGGCGGAACCGCGATAGAACGTTCGTAAAAAAATAATGAAATTTTCGTTTATTTGGCGATTTATCATCGGTTGGCGATGAAATGAAATTTCGAAAAATACTTTTTTATGGCGAATACTCTTTAAGATAAAAATGTTTCATGTTGAACTTGTTTAAATAAATTTAATGTAAATGACTTTAGTTTTGTCAGTTTTAGATTTATTTAACTATAGTTTTGTCATATATATATACTTATAATGAAAGTTAAATATTAAATTTTATGAATTAAAGCAAAATTAAAATAAATTAAAATTGTTTCAATGTCTCAAAATTAAGTCCAATGGAGCACTGTAGATTCAATTCTGTTGCTATGGAAACGACGAATTCTTTGAAATGAATAACTGGTAAATGAATCTTGCCTTTATTTTGGAATACGCTTAAATATATGAAAGTATTTTTTATATATGAAATTGTTTTTAAAGTAATAAAATTAAATAGCAAGCAACATAAATATGTAATACGAAAAAATGTGTTTATAAAACTCTCTCATTGTTTAAGTTTAAATTCATTAAATATTATTTACACGCATTCTAAAAATCAATTAACAATCAATTTTCAGGGGCACTAAAATCGTTTGCTTTTGGCGAGGGAAAGTATTGCTCTCCAAATAGCGTGACGCTTTCGTCTTTTCGCGCCAAATACTCAAAAGTATTTTATTTTTTTTACTGACTTTCTACTCTAATTCCGCCGCTAAATTTGACTGATCCTTTATCACATAAGTAGTTTAATTAGTATTTTTTTCAAAATATTCTGAGTATGCGCAGAATGGAGACCTTCCTTGTAAGTATATTTTTGTCAGCTTTTACAAATAAATATTCACGTGCAAGATATTATTCAATGTATAGTATGACTAAATAATAATTTAAAACTTATGTGACATTATGTTTTATAGTAATATCGTTATCTTAAACTCTTAATTTCTTTGGGAGATATTTTACACTTTCTTTTCTTTTTTATCAGAAAAAAGAAATTAAATCCAAAACAATAAAAGTTCTTTTGATTTTTTCTTTATCATATATGTTATACGTCATAAATTAAAAATAAAATCTGAAGGTCATTTTTTGTTAATGCTGATTCAAATAATATTTGTGACATTATCTTTTTATTTATAATGCTCATATTTTACCGAGAAATTAGCGAAAATGTTACGGTCAAATTGACCCGGTGCTTATGGTTACGTTATAGAAATAGATAGCGGGTGCTGAAGGGTTATAAAACTTACTTTAATTGATACCTTCTATGTTACAGTAAAAATTATAATATACAGAGAATTCATTTTTTCTCGTGTAATTTCCAAAAAATCCATGTCAAATTTATTTGTTTAAATTTTTTGCGGCCATCCTTTTCTTTTTCTAACAAGTATTTCCTGAATTTTATACGAGACAAGAATATGTATTTCGGAAATGCAAACTTGTCTCCCTAAAGCGGTTTTTGTTTTTCCAATCAGATTTATGCATTTTTCTAGTGACATCTTTTTTTTTCTGTCCACCTCCTCATCCTCGCTTGCAACGTTCTCGGCGGTTCTATTTAGCAAAGCGTGAGCGATCTCGCTTCCCGCAAATCCATCGCTTTTGATCTCGAAGTTTTTAATTTGTAAACAATTTCGATTTTGTTTCTCTCATAACTTGCAATTAAATAAAGAAGAGTGTGGTGGCGGTGATGATGGGGATATGACTTTGATGCTGGATTTTTTAAGTTGGCGGTTTACTGAATACCAGGTTTCCGAGGTCACACTGTATATCTATATCAATACAAAAAACCCTTGACGGGTTAAAAGTTTGTAACGCAGCACTTTGTGTTATTGCTATAAGAATTTAAAATATGGAACTTAAAAGTAATGATATCAAATTTTAAGTGACGCTGTGCTATTAATTTATTTATATATACATAAATTTATATTATTTATTTCATAATTTTATTTTTGTTTTATTTATAATTGTATGTGTAAGAATTATGTTAAATTGAAAAGGATGTATAAAAATTTATTCATTGATGCTTTATCATTCACATCTCTCATAAATTCAAAATATGAGTTTTAAAAGATATGATATCAAAATTTAAGTGACGCCTTGATGTAACTTTAATCAATTTGTTTTAAAATTCAACTTTAATTGTTTTCGGTTTGGCTAAATATATTTACACATCTAACAAAAACATTTAATTTTCCAATACACAGTTAAAAATATCACTCTCAATGAACCTATACAATGCACTGTAATGTATTTATATGAATAAATTGATTTATCTTTTGTGCCACGCTATCTAAAACCATAAGTAAAATTTATGTAAACGATTTCTTTGCGTCATAATATCCATTTGCATACATTTCGCTTACTTTGAATACAACGACGCAAAGAAATCATATAATCAATAAAGCATCAATGAATAAATTTTTATACATCCTTTTAAATTTAACATAATTCTTACACATACAATTATAAATAAAACAAAAATAAAATTATGAAATAAATAATATAAATTTATGTATATATACATTAATTAATAGCTTAGCGTCACTTAAAACTTAATATCATTATTTTTAAGTTTCATATTTTAAATTCTTATAGCAATAAGATAAAGTGCTGCGTCACAAACTTTTAACCCGTTAAGGGTTTTTTGTATTGGTATCATAACGTTTTTAGGTTAATAATAAAAAGATAAAAACAAAAAAATATTAAAGACAATGGTATGAACTCATAATCGTGATTTCCATTCACTTTTAATCCCCCCTCTTAAAAAAGCATATCTAAACAAAATGGGGTTTTTATGGTTTGTTTCATACATTTAAAGCTTTGTTAAATTTTACTACGTAAAGAGTTTACTTTTTTAAAAAGATATCAAGAAATATTACTCTTTAAACCTTTTTATTTTAAATACAATAATTGCTCACTAACAAAAGTAAATAAATCTATCTAAATCAAATTCTAACCTACAATTTTTTTACTTCTTTCTGTCCATCTGTCGAAATTCGAGATATTTTTCAGTAATATTTTTTTATCCCGAATTTTCAGACTGATGATCGATTTTAAAGTGTTTTTGGAAGCACGTGCCGTACATTTTCGGATAATTTGGAACATAATTGCCTTTGCACGTACTGAACAATATAAAATAATTACTTTTATTAAAAAAGACATATTTTGCTATATGTTCCATAAATAAAATCTGCTACTGAAGCAATGTTTTCAACCACGATCATAACATGCTATTCAGGGTGTGTGTATGGGGGGGGGGAGGTTGCTTTGATTATTTTGGTAGGCTTAATCGAAGCGGATTACGCATTAAGCTGAACAAGCTGAAGCCTAATGGTCTGGAAGGAAAAAAGCCCAGGTGCTAAGATTTCCTTTTAGTTTTTTTTATTTTTATTTATTTATTTATTTATTTTTTACATATTTATGTAAAATAGAAATGATTATGCAATTTTCTTTGTTTCATTCATTTATCAAATATTGTAGGTAATTATCACATAGATGGTGTTCCAAGTGCTACTCACGTTTTAATTCTTTCGATATTCATAAGAAGAAAATATAGGATTCTTGGAATTTTTTGGCTTCCAGTTTGTGATTTATTTACAGAGGCGACTTTTATTATCGTTTAAACTGCTGATGATAGAAACATTCTTCCAACTGTGAAAAAAAGCCCCACCAGTGGCTGAGATATTCTACTATCGAAGCTGGTAGACGGGAGGTGCTGGGTTCGAACACAATTTCGGCCGTCTGCCTAACTGTTCGGAGTTTTCTTCGAACCTTGGGAAACTTTGCGTAAAGGTTAGGTCCCCTTAGAGAGAGCCCGACGGAGGTCACTCCCCGTATGGCCTATATCCCTCATGCAGACGTGCAGATAATCGGCTGTCATAACTAACATCAACACACCAATTGTAAAAAAGCGTATAAATCAAGCTTTTGTTTAAAAGGGGCTGCAAAAGGGATAGGGGAAAATGTACTCTTAATAGAGGTGTCCCTTATCAGGGAGTGCCTGTCATAGACGTTTGACTGTACTTATAGAAGTACAGGTCAACTTCCCTTGCCATAAAAAATTTGATCTTTTTATTGTAATAGAAATACTGATTATAGTCAGGCTTTTTAAAAAGTACCGCTGAGCCTTAGCCTTGTAAAAAATGTGTTTTACACTGACATTAAAAATAAATAAACAAATAAATTCCTATGCAAATTGCAAACTTCAAATGATAATGGAATAATTGAGTATCCATATTCATTTAGCAACAGTTCGAATATACATACATTCCATACAGAAATAGCACAGGAAAGCATCAATCTTCCACGGCATCAAATGAAATTCCGCTCTAAGAAAAAAGTTGCCAAAGTGAACTGGTAACATTAAATCGCCAAGACCTCGCCAGATCTCGTTGATATCATGATAAGGCAACGATAAATGACTAAATCTCTTAAATGTAACTGCTGCACATAAAAGACATTGAAGCTTGGTACTCATCTGAATTTTGGAGACACAATTTATTTTCTGGAACTATTTACTAGTATTTAATATTGCAAATGTACGAGACATGCGTTACATGGAATATTATTTTTACATTTGAAAGACAGATGGCAGCACCAGCAAACACTAATTTCAATAATTCAGAAATGTAAACGGGATTGATTTTACTAGATAAAGCTAAAAAATTTGAAGGTTTTTAATTATTTGCCAAATATATAACAAAATAAAAAAAAATGTTATGTAAAAATTTAGATTTTTATTTTATTTGGGGTGGGGGGTGGTGTTGCGGATTAATGGGATTTTACCTTTATATTAGACAATATTCTGCCATACGTAAATTGGTATAAAAAAAGACTGTGGCGTATTTTTTGCGTTTGTAATCTTCAGTACTGTTTTTAAAGTGAAATATTAATTAGTAATACTTTTTAAGTTTGTAACAAGAAAAAAAAACATGAGCTTGTGCATTTATTCATTATTTTTTTACACATAGAGAGAGTTTAAAGTATGAAGTTTTCATTTTATGAATCTAATGAAAAGTAAAAGAGAAAAATGTGCGCATTTTTATTTGTTCAATCGACATTTTCCTTTTATTTACAGTTTTTTACACATAAAAATTCGTATTTTTCTCAGCGAAACGGATTGAAATACGATACATATAAATAAACTATACATTTTTTTTTTGAATTATCCTAAAAATTTAAAAAATATATGATTTTTAAAAATTTACTTTTTTAAATTTAGAATGTATGACATTTTTTAAAATCTCGTAGTCTTCCATTTACAGTTAGAAAAACAGCATGCATTTATTATTATTATTATTATTATTATGAAGGAAATGGAAGAATAACGGTCTGTTTTTTTTTCTTTTTTTATTATAAGGATAATGGAAAAAATAAAAACGCATAATTTAAATTTATGTGCCGTAGAAAAACAGAAAATTATTTGTGTTAAAAATTGTAAATAAAAAGAAACTGTTGTAGATTGAACAAATACAAACTGCGTATTTTTTTTCCTTATCATTAAATCTAAAAAATTTCAAAATTAAATTTCTCTCTCTGTAAACAAATGAATGCGTAAAAATGTGCTTTTATTTATATTTGTATTTTATATGTATTTATTTATTATATGTATTTGATCTATCTGTCAGTTTTAAAGTTCCATTTACCGAATGCTTTTTGGTAATATTCTTTTTTCAGTCTTATGTAAAAATTGGCTTTCGGCGGTCCTTAAAAACCTTTCCGTTTCTGCGTTAGGCGTTTTTCAATGGATTCGCCGGGACTTGAAAGTCTTTCAGGGGTAGGCAGATTTCCGGCTTACACAGAGTTTGCCTTAGACAGATTTTACCGTATTTTTATTGTCTGAAAAATTGTCACGAAATATTGATATGTGAAACTCTTAAAGAAAAAAATCAAAATAAATAAATACATTTTTATAGAAACATAAAATAATTTACTTTATTAACTGACTTAAAAAGGATTTAAAAAAATGCTTACTGCTTCAAAGAGAACAGAACTCGCAACCTATGTATTGCGAGGCCCGCACTTAACCAACTGAACTACAGAAGGTTCGTAACATTCCCACTAAAAGTTGATCAAAAGAAATTAAAGGCATGAATACAGTAGGCGCATTTTCGGTGAAATTCTCATAAATGGTGGAAAAATCTAGTGCGATTTTTCTTGCTTATTATATAATGATTAAGAGTCTTGCTGGAAACAAACATGGTCTTATTCGATTCATCTAAAATAGATTCATATTATATATTAATTTTAATAAGATCATTTTCGGAGGAAAAAAAATGTGAATTAAAAAGAAAACTAGATTTTTCCCGGAAACAACTGTTATCTTATTCCATTCACATAAAACAGATTCCTATTATATATCAATTTAAAGAAAATCGCCCGGTTATTTACAAGTAATCGACATTAGGAATTTGTAACATCGCTTTTACCTTAAAAATGGGTATTTAGATCTCAAAATATACTGCACGTAGAAATGTAAAATAATTAATCAAAATAGAATTAGACTGCAGATATAAGACTGTTCTAAAAAAATAAGAATAATAAGAGCTTTATTTGCTGAGTTATTGAAAGGAGGCTTTTCGCGTTTTCTTTGAAGTCGAGTTAGTTGTATATATGAGTTCCGCCATCTACGAATTTTACGATACGATACGATACGATTTTAGGCTTAGGGCTGCGTCACTGGAATACTATCGTCTTCCATGATATAAACACGTATATCTATCTATCTATCTATCTATCTATCTATCTATCTATCTATCTTTCTCTCTCTCTCTCTCTATATATATATATATACAGGGTGATTTAAAAAATACATTTACAAAATGACATGGCAAATCAAGCAATCGATGATACCTTATGAATTCATAATCACGGTTCAAAATGTAAGGCGTCACGTACATACTGCTGGCGCTTTTAATGCAAACTTCTGCCAATTTTGTTTGGTGTTATCATATTTACAACAAAGGTGAGAATGCTTTTAAATGTTTTATTATCGTATACTTCAATTTTCTGAAAGTTAATACCTTCAACCCAAACTAAGTTAGGATGAAAACCCTGTATTTGTGACTAAATAAGTGGTTTGCGACCCTATGTTCCTATCTGATTTTTCATCCTTTCCTTATTTGCCAAGTCATTTCGTAAACTTTTTTTTAATCACCCTGTGTATTATACTTTATTATTTAACTCAACTGAGTATTTGTACGTGAAAGTGGGATTTTAATATAATTTTTCACTCACTTCCTGATAGTCTAGAATTATAAAAATATGTACACAGAGCGCACAGGTGAGTTACCGATGATAGTAAGACGTTTTAATATTTTCTGATATTAAATATAAATTAAATAGATTAATTGTAAGGCATTTTCGCCGTTAGCCAGTTGCGGATATAAATAGGAAAGTAATTTTTATTGTTACAACTGTGGACTAGATTAAATTACAATGCAGTTAATTTTTCAGAAAACCACGCAGCTAAAGTATGACAACTGTATGTTAAAGTACTGTAGTGAAACATTTTAAACACTAAAAAGTGTAAAATATAATGTAAATAAAAAATAAAGAATACAATTCTTAAGAAAATGCGATTTTAACAATTAATAGTTTAAGATTAATTTCGTTACTATTATACGCTGAGAAAATAACTTTTAAATCCTAAACAGATAATTTAAATAAAACGTTTTTTTCTTTTCATGCTGATATATTTTAGTCAGGCAGAGCAATATATATGTATATTTAATAAACTCCGTAAATTTATCCTTTATATGAAACGTACATTAAATTGGTGGATTTTTCCTAGTTGTAGTTCGCGCCAAATTAACATGTTTAAATGGTCAACGTCAGCAATTCGCTTTAAGACTAGCGACGTAAGTCGAAAACGACGAAGGTCGAGTACACTTAGATACACTTAGATAAGCAAAAAATTATAAGAAATAAAAATTATCCAAAATGTAATGACCATATTCTATTGTATTTGGGGATTATATTACATACATTTAACGTTAACAAAAAAAAAATGCATTTGCGTTACAAGAATTTGGAATAAACCAATAAGTTGTTAACTTTCAATTTATTGTTCTTCTAGCTGCCTCGTTCGAATCTTTGAGGATGTGAAAAAATCTTGCAATGGAGTTTGAACAAACAAATGTTTCTTTTTTTACTTTTAGAAGCTCTTTGTAATAACAGAGGGATTTTTCTGAGCTTTTCAAAATTACTTTTTTTATTTGTCTGTCACTGATGGAACCAAAAATCTTTACAAAAATCCAAAGCGCGTCTTAATTAAGGTAATATTTTTGCAGGACCGATGACGTTAAAGCGGGGTGACGTAATATTCTGTCGAGCTGAACTAGATTTCAAACCACATGGTATAATTAATAAGGTTAGTTGGGTGCAAATGTTGCACCAGATTCGTCCGGGATAGCTCAAATGGTAAAGCACTGGCGGCTTCAGCCAGGAGATCCTTGGTTCGAATCCTGGTCCGGACATTTTTTGCCCAGTTGGGAATTTACATCTTATATGATTTATTTGCCAAGTAGAATAATTGTGTTAAAGTTAATCAAGGTTAAACTTATCTCACTACGTTATAAGTATTATGCTTAATATTTGAGAAATGTTATTGCTTTCATAAACAGGAAACATTTCTTTAAATATAATTGTCTAAAACAGAAAGAAAAGTTGATCAGAATGCAATATTTAGGAAACAGATGCTTTTGGAATTTTATTAGTCTGTGACAGTTATAGGATATTATTTATCATTTATTTTGAAATTGTGAAAACTTTTGAAATAGGAAAGTTATTTTGAGGTATAAAAATATTTTCTAAATCTTAATCTTCTTTACATTCTATCACATTTAAATAGATGTAAGAATTAATATTCATAAATGGAACTTCTAGCAATTTTTTTAATTATTATCCAATTATTTTTCTTAAAGCAAAATCCCTTAAATAAATGTTACAAAAAAAAATGAAGAATTTTTTTAATTAACTTATTTTTTTTTTCATTCAGAATAAAAACTCGGCAGCCTACGAGAAAAAAAAAAGCTACATTAAAAACTAGAAACATGTGACACTCCAGTATTCTTTCACAGTCAAAATACGAACCTTGTGTCGCAGTGTTATTATTATTTTTTTTAAATTTCGGATCTTTTTTTAATGTATGGTTGAGAAATATTCCTTTAAAAATAATTGTCTAAAATACGGCGTAATTTTGCTGGAAACGTGACATTTCGAAAACAGAAACTTGCTGAATTGAAATATTATTTTTGTTTACGAAAGATGTATCAAATTTCTTTGTAGGCTTTGGCTAATAGACACTGAATTTACTTTTATTTTAAATTTGTAAAATCGCTTGAAATGTATAAGGTAGAATCTCAGAATCAAAACAGAAGCAAATTTAATTTTTTTTAATCATTTTTTTTAATTGAAGCATGGAATAAATACAGTTTTTGTTAATTATTTCACTACAAATTTATTTGATTAAATCTGATTTTGTACATTAGTTAAAACGTCCTAAATATTATATATGCATATAATCATATAACCAATGTGTATATAATTTCGAATTTTGTAATATTTAATGGCAATTGTGTCTGAATAACATTTTTAAATATTTTAAAATTCAAAATACACTAAAAGTTTCAATCTTTAAACAGGGCCTTTCATCAGTAGCGATATTAATTGATACCAAAAAGTTGTTTAAGGGTTAAGAGATGTAGACCAGTTGATGAACGAGTACTCTGGCGGAAGATCACTTAACGATGACCTTTGTAGTGTTATAAACAATTTTTCCAAAATACCCTGCTTTTTAAAATGATTAAGATTAGATTTATTTATATTTTTATTCCAAATTATATATTTTATTCCAATTATTTGGTGCGTTGTTGGTTACTATTACATGATTGAGTTGATTTAAACGTAAAACTCTAGATTTAGAAGAACGTTTCTTTTTATAAACTCCGTTTATAAAGTTATTTTTGGTGTTTATAAACTTGCTATAATTAGAGTAATGAAATTTAAATAAAATACTTTTGTATTTTATAGTATAGTTCTATGATTGTGAGCAAAAATAACTTCTAAATCTGGAATGAGATTCCAATTATCCATACAAAAATCCATTTTACCACACAATTTTTGAAGCATGTCATTCTGAAGCTCTTTGTGTTACTTCTGGTTTACATTTTCAACTGTGGGATAACTGAAGGATCAAAAGTTGACAATGACATCATAATATACAACGCAAGAAAAAAATCATTTTGGTTAAGATCGTGAAATAGGAGAGGAGGATTTCAGTTTACTTTCGTTTCTCTGAAAGATCTATCAGTGTTAGAATTATGCTGATAGATTCTTCTAAAAATGATCATTGAAGTTAATTTGTACAATGTTTACCGACTGAGACTCATGAAATTTCTTTATTCGAAAACGCATTCTCAATGGCCTTGGATGATATCTTAAATATTCATATTCTTAAATATTCATAACGACTAGATATGATCAAAAATGTTAGTAAAACGAATTTGTTTTACTAACAGTCTAAATAATTATACTACAAGTGCGTTTCCAATTGCACTTACTATAAAATAATAAAACTCAGCAACCACTTTTAAATACTCTCTATCAGTTTAATTTATATTACTCGTTGAAAAATGTGTAATTGATATATAAGAATAGCCATTATTAATGTATGTTATATATGCATACATTCAAATAGATATAGTTATGTTTGCAATATAACAGCCATCCTCCTGATACTCTCCCCGAAATACAATCTGTTGTTATATATAACATAATAAAAAATCTCAAAAACCGCAAAGCTCGTGGGTATAATAATTATATTCAAAATACTATGAAACATTTACCTGCCAACAGTATTTTCTATATCACCTATTTGACTAACCGTATACTAAAATTCTGCTGCTTTGTGGAATTAGGAAAAATATTTATCATCGGTACTTTTCCCAAAACAGATTCGGATCATAGTGTCGACACTAACTTTTGAAAAGTTAGCCTTATTTCATCGTTATGTAAAGTTATCGAATGTGTCATTCAAGTCATGACTTCATACAAAATAATATTTTATTTCCTGAACAATTTGACTTCGGATCTAAACATTCTAACACAACACCGGCTGTTTCGGGTCGCTGAATTCCTTACCCATTACCTGCTAATGGTGTGTTTTCGCACAGTTAAAAATAAATTTAAATTAACTATGTAGATACCACTATTTTTTTATTTAAAAATATTTTATTTTACCTTGAAAATTTTGAACAATAAATAAAGAGAAGGTTATCTTTTAATATTTGTGGTGGCAAACGTAAAAAAAGTTGAACACTTCTATTTTTCGGTTTCGGCAGTTATTGGGTTAACTGAGGGCACAAGTAGCATTAAGAAACAAATTGCACTCATATTCTTTTACAAAATCTGGAATAAAGGCACCATTTACAAATTATTGCAGTGAATCTGCCAGGTGAATCGTTTTCTTATATTAGATAGCTGGATGATAAGCTTAATCAGTATGTATATATGTATATATATCACTCTCAATGAAGGGTATTCAGAATTGGCAATTATTGAATGTGGTTCAGTATTACTTTCCCAAGCGTGCTTTATAAGGTACATTAGCCTCCCGCTTAACCGGACTAAACGGGACAGAGGGTTCGCCGGTTAAGAGAAAAACCGGTTAAAGCAGAGAAGTTTAAAAAAAAATTAAATAAGTATCTGCGTGATTTAATTAACTAAACCCGTACGATGTATTTAGTTTTTCAATTTGTATATTTTTAAAAAAGTACATATTTTCTATATTTTGTGAAATGATATACTAGTTATAATTAACTGAATTAAAAGAAAAATTATCACTGATAACAAATAATGAAAAATATTTAACGCAAATTAAATTGTTGAAAATCGCATCACACTTTTATAAGAAGTTGAAATTGTTCTAAATTATGTATCATGTTAATCCACATACACACATAATGTCTACATTATGTATGTATTATGTTAATCAGTCATAAAGAAATCAGCGACCTTCTTCTGAGGCAAGATGCCCTACATTTTGCAGCATAATCTCACTATCTCTTTAACATCATAATTTTAACCGTGAAGCTGTTAGCCGCTGTTCATCATAGCGTAGCGCCAACTCCAATGCTTTAACCTTTCGTATGAGGAATTTTAGCAGTGTCAACTTCAACTGGATCATCAACAGAATCGTCTTCGTATTGACCAACATCATTTACAGTCCTAATTATATCCTCGTCAAATAATTTTTCATACTTGAGCTCTTTATCAGACTCAAATAACTCTTATACATCTCCTACGGTGATCTGTTCGCATATCCCTCAAGCTTTGTAAATGTTTGTAAAAAACAGTTTCCAATAGATCAGACATTATAGTGTTCCAGGGGGGGGGGTGCACTTTTGACCATTAAAAACACAAAATTTCTGATCTTCCGAGGGGACATCTCATTGTCCTGGGGGGGATGACCCCCCGGGCCACACCTGAATTCAACACTGGTGCAGGTGAACGCGTATTTATTTAGAACCGAGGTTCTCCTTTCTGAATTTTTCCTCCTCCCCCTAGGGATTGCACTTCAATTCGAAAGCGTAAGCTGAGTTCCTAGGCCGTCATCTCTAAATTTAGCCTGATTTTGGGGAAAAAAAGTCGGCCGGTTAAAGCGGAGAACCGGTTAAGAGGGAGGCTATTGTATATGATTTTTTAATGAAAACTTTATGACATAAACAATTTATGTCAGAATAAGGGTAATTTAATTTGAATGGATAACAAGAAAAAATAAATATTTAAACCGAAGATAAACATTATTAACTTTCAGCTTTTAAATTTCAGTCTGAATGATTTAAGTTATTATGCCGTAACCCATTTGAAATATTTATAAACAATTAATTATTAAAACTCAATAATAAATCAATTAAAACTATATTACATTAAAAAAAATCAATATATAGCATTGTCGAAACTCTAGCAGATCTAAAAATTGGCATGCTATTTAAATTATCTTAATTAAAAATTATTTGCAATAATTTAATATTCTATCTACAGAAACTTTAACTGATTGTTTTGCTATTACCACTTAGTGAATGATACGAATAAACACTATCTACAGGCAGTAATATATCAGTTTACAAGTGTTTTTGTTAAGGAATATTTAGGCTTAAAATCAAAGTCATTGTTGCTTCTATTACTCGTATAACGAATTTGCATTCAGCTAATTAATGTTCTACTATATACGTACGCTAATATCGAAATAACCGCAATCGGGAAATAATGTTATTGCACAGAAATTTACATTTCATTTAACAAAAAATTCTGTTAACGAATGTGTTTTCAGAAGCCTCGTTATCACAGTATATAATACAGGGTGGTTATATTTAAACTTCCCCTATAAACAGCATCCTACAGCGCAAACGGGTGAACGGAATACAATGAAATTGGGTATATAAACTATACACGAGATGCGCTCACGGAATTTCGAAAAGAAAATTAGTTCCAAAATGTCCACCAGAGGGCGCCTTTTCCGGAAAAATGGTAAACTTAACACAATAAACAGCCAAAACAGCCGGATTTACATTTTATTACTAATAATTCTTGTTCTGTATTGTTAATATTGTTTCTGTATTCCGTTTTGGTCGTTTAGTGTGTTAAAATGAATGTTATTCCGGAAAAGGCGCCCTATGGTGGACATTTTGGAACTTAAACTTTTTTTCGAAATTCCGTGAGCGCATCTCGTGTATAGTCTATATTCCAAATTTCATTGCATTCCGTTCACTCGTTTTCGCTGTACGATGCTGTTTATAAGGGAAATTTAATTATAACCACCCTGTACATGTCGAAAATATACAATGGTGGCCAAAATTGGGGACATTTGTTTTAAATTTTTATATTTTATAAATGTGTGTGCTTATAGAATATATTGAATTTCATTTAAATGCAAATGTTTACATATCAAATGAAGGACATTTAATGTAGAATTTAATTAAAAAAACTGAATTAAAATATCTGCTTTACGAAAAAAATTACGCTTACTTTAGTCTAAAATACAAACACATTTAGTCATGAATGCTGAAGTGTATTGTAATAAAATCTTCATAGCCAATCACAATGACCGTTTTGAGAACCAGTCAAATGTCAGTAACTAAGTTGTTGTATATTTTGATTTGTAAAAGCGGTATTTTGCTGGAATGAATTTTGCAGAAGGGTGATTACTAGTGTAACCAAATAGAATATATATATATTTTTTATATTTCTATTTTTTTTCTTAATGCAAATAATTTAAAGCAATGTCATCAACAAAAAGAACAGATTGGAATTTCTACAAATAGAAGCGCAATTGTCATATTGAGAGAAAATGCTCTCTTATGCTGGAATTACAAGATTTTTGACACTACAAGACATTACAAGATTTTTTACACTAAGGGACCCACTCAATACATTTTAATCTCCTTTTCCCCCATGGAAGATGAGAAAGGCCAAAAAATCGAGCCTGTATTTAGCGCCTATTACTTACAGCGCCATCTATTGTTTGTAATTCGAACTAAAATCGAAAATCACTGTAAAAAAACTTTTGACCTCATGCATAACTCTCCTGCAAGTATTTTTAAATATCTGTCACCGTTTGCAAGTTATTGAATTTTAAAATCAGTCAGTCCTTTTTAGGACACCCGGCATATATATACAGGGTGTGTCCACGTATAAACTGACCGACCCACAGTGGTCCCAAATCGCGATCAAGTGGCCAAAAATCATTTCTGGCTTTCCTGGTGGTTGTATATCCTTCATTTTTAATTTTATAACATTATAAATGACATTACATTGGGAATTTAAACTAAATGCAATTGGGGCTCCGGGGGAGGGGATTTGGGTGGGGGGGGGGAAATAGAGGGCCAAGTTTTTATTAAATTTAAATTTTCTTTTTTTACAGGATTTTTTTACAGGAATGAGAATTTTTCACTTTTGATTCTGGGGAATATTTTCCCTTTTTCAAAACAAATCATCTAATTTAATAGATGATGAAATTTTAACACCCCCTCTCCCTCCCTCCCTGAAAATATACAGGTTAAAATCTTATTTATTTTCTCTTTTTAATGTTATTGCAAAGTAAAAATAAAGCGTATAAGCAATCAGTAAAATACATAAATAATCAATCAGCTGAATTTTGCCACCTCCCCCCCCCCCTTCAACACACGCAACAGACACACACACACGTGAAATCTCACCTTTTTCCATTTGCCTCTATACCAAGGAAATTTTTAAAATATCATTGCTATTTTTTTTAAAGTTTTCACCATCTATTTACTATGCATTAATAATAAAATCATTAAATTCATTATTAAAATTACTTTCAAAATTTTCCGTGCCCCCCCCCCCCCCCTTCTTTTGCTTCTCTACACAGAGAGTAATATTTTTGAAGTTCCATTTCAAGTAACTGCAACATTTCATCCCAAATGCTGAGAGAAATTTTCATATATATTTTTTAATTTGGTAAAGTATTAAAGTATTCATTAAAATTTAAATGTGCATATAAATTAATACAATTAAATTAACATTCATATAATAAACTGAAAATAATAAACGTGATAATAAAATTTACAATAGATTTATATGACGATACGTGAAAATTAAAGTAAAACTTAATAATACTACTTAACCCGTTCGGTACCATGGGTCCACCCTGAAAAAGAGCATACAGAATTTGTTTTAGGCAACAGTAAAGAAAAAAAATAGTTAACTTAGTTTAGTTAAAATTTAGTTAAATTAAATATTTAGTTTCTTTAATTAGAACATTTTTTTGATTGATTAAGGAAAGGTAACTTTTTTGAAAAAAGTGGTGTCAACCAAATAAAATTTGCGTAAAAGCCTCCGGTCTCGAAAGGATTAATAATGAAATTTATTTGTAAGTAGGTAAAATGTACTTTTCAAATAATCAGGAAATTAAAAACATTAAATGATGTTTCCCAGGTAATTGAATTTCCGAGACATGCATGTTGCTAGAATTTAGTATATATGTGTCATTCTCACAATCTTTTGACTTTCCGGAATAAAAATCCGGTAAAATTAAACTTGCTAAAATAACATTTTAATCTGATAGACGAATACCTTAATGATTCAAAATAAAGAACAAATGGTCAGCAGCGAAATTTTTTTTAAATTAACTGACGTTTAAGTTAAACTTGCGAGTTTAATTTTCCTTACCATTTTACCACTATAACTTTTTATTTTTTTCTAAATTTTTACTTATAGTGAATTTGCATAGTACCCACAGAGCATTCAAATAAGAATTAATAGAAATGTAGTAATTTTAATACAGAATTTTTCTATAACATTGTGTTAAAGGGGTGTTAAAGAAGTTACGGTAAAGTAAAAAAAAAGGGGATGGTATAGGAAAAAAGGGACGAAATGGGACAAAAAGGGACGGTAAGGATGGAACGGTAAGGAAAATGACAACCTTTTTTTTAGGCAAATTATGGTAAGACTAAGTGATAGCCACAATGTTAATTGATTTTTAGAAACAGTTGTTAACATTGGATTAAATTATTATTATTTTTTTTAATTTTACCTCGAAAAAGGCAGGAATAAACCTTGGGAACGGTAAGAGTACCAATAAAGCCACGATCTTGAAACAAATATTTAAATGCTGATTTAAATTCTGCAGTAAATTCTCTGTCAAAGAATTTAAGTTATTCTTTCTCTAGCATACTTCTGCATGAGATAATATCAACCGTAAAAAAAATGTGTGCAGGTTAGTTTTTTGCTATATATACTACATATAAAACAACTGTCCCAGTTTCGGAAAAAAATTACATCGAATTACTTTTATTGATACAATTTTATACAGACAGCTCTAAACTTAAAAATCAGCATCAGGGACACGGGACGGTATAGGAGTTTTTCTGGTATTTGGTCAAAGATTGTGAGAATGCCCCATATATATATACACATATAAACTGAATTTTAAATATGTACTTTTTAAAATAAGGTCAAGTTTTAATATTATTTTTGATGTAAACGAAAAAAGCAAGGGAAATATTGTAAAAACAAATAAAAATATACATATAAAAAAAATATCCTCAACTCTTAACCCCCCCCCCCCCCGTCTCCCTCCACGAATTAAAAAAAATGAAATTGACAGTGTTATGTTAATTAGAATGTAACCTTATATAAACACTGACAATTTTGGGTCAGTGCGAAAATTAGATTGACTTTAAACCCGATTACTCATTTGGGACTAATACTGGCTATATCCAATGTCCAACTTCAAACTGCTAGTTCTCAAAAAGTTGCAATAAATCTCTTGGGATATGCTTTTAGAAGGCTCATTCTACATTTTGTACAATAAAAGCCCGAGGAACTCGGAAGGACTTTTTTTATATATCACTTTTTATGTACAAAAATTCCTTAAAACTATGTATTTAAAAAAATAATAATAATTTTTGAGATTTTTGCGATTTAAAAATCAAGTTAAATATGTAATTTAGTGTTGTTTCACAGAAGTGCAAAGAAAAAAACGAGAAACTATCTGAAATGGTCTTAGTTAGGGCGTGAATGCAGCGAATTTGCCTGAAATTCATGCAACAGCAGAAAACGCTAAAAACGCCTAACTTCACATGAGCAATGCTAATTCATGTGAACTGATAAAAGCAAAATATAACAGAATGTAAATCTTCAGATATTTTTAAAAACTGTAGGATTTATTTCATTTCGAAATACGAAACTTCGATTTTCTGATTTTTGGCCACATAATCGCGATTTGGGACCGCTGTGCGACCTTTATTTTAGCAACCGTTGGAGCTAGATGCATACTTCAAATTACAAAAATGGTTTAAATATGGTATAGAATTATTTTTAAAGCAATTTGGGTCAAGAAAAATATTTCTTAAAAAATACCAAATTTAAATTTTTAGTAAAGTTATATTTAGTAAAAATTCCCTATTACAATAACAAGTAAGACAAAAAAAAATTCCGTTATTCTACAATTAAAATTGACCGAGAGCTGTTTAAAGTTCGAGCCTATTTTTTTCTGGAAATTAGGGGTCATTCACAAACTTAGTAGAAATATAATTTCGTCAGATGTATTAAAAAATGGTTCATAGTAAAATTAACATTGCAATATGAATTTGAAATTTTTAATCATTCTGACATATTAATGCTCAATATACAGTTTGTAATAAACATATAAGAAGCAAAAAAATAGAATTTTTGTTAAATAAAATGATGAAAATTAACAGCCTCAATTCTTTACAAAATTATACATATTTTAAAATGTTATAAGATTACACTATCTTGCAAAAGTTGAGCTATGTCATGTTTTTTAGCTTTTTTATATTTGGTTCTTATGTATTCTATACCACTGAATCCAAAATTGATCTTTATTTTTTACCATCAAGCAAAGATTTTTTGTGAAATTCTTAAATAAAAAAAAAAAAATAAAAAAAAAAATAAAAGAAAAAAATAAAAGAAAAAAATAGCGAAAATTTGATACTATAAAATATATGTGATGGTTGTATTTTTAGCTTTTGAAAATTGATTATTATGTATTTTTTATCGCTGAATCCGAAAATGACTTTTATTTTAAACCACCACGTTAGGACTGTTCTCAAATCGTAAATTTCTAAGTTAAAATTCATCCCCCTCCCATCCCAACCTCATCGGACTCCTGAGCTCTTTAACTGTAAGAAACCAAGTATAAGCCAAAGAATTGAATAAATTATTGAATTAAATAAAATTAAACTGAATAAAAACTCTTACATCTATTTTATTGTGTCAGATTTTTCGCTATTTTTAAACCTTGAAATTGACGATTTGCGAAATAATCCTCACTTGATGCTTAAAAATGAAGCTAAATTTTTTATTCAGCGTTAACAAATACATAAAACGTAATTTTAAAAGTAAAAAAAAAAAACAATCATCACAGGTTTATGATATATAATCTAAAACTCTTTCTTAAAATTGTTGACGGTAATTTATGCGAAATTTTTTGTGTTATCCTCTAATATGTATAAGATGGTAAGGGTCGAAAATCAGAATAATATTGAGTCAATCCATTTCAAGTGGTCCAGCACTGGTTGCTCGACCATTTTTAAAAATTCTGAAATTTTTTGTACAACAACCCTAACATGATGGAAGTTCAAAATGACTATTATTTTAATTTTATTAATTTTCGTTTGTGCATGGCGGCCATCTTTGTTTCATCGTCTGCAGTAATTTTCTCACAAGAAGGGTTTACAGAATTGTAAATAATTCATCGTTTATTTATCCAATTCAACTGCGGATTAAAGCAATTTGTACAGAATACATTGGGCTAAAAATTTGGTAATGGAGTAGCTTCCGAAACTAACTGCTTATTGGTAAAATTTAAGCCTAAAGTTTCACTTTTTTCCCAAAATTTGTCCGTTTACAAGAGGAAAATTTTTCTTGCAAGGAATACTGTCAACATGACAATTTTTTTTTCACACAAATAGGCCGAAAGTACTTCTACTCACACGCCGAGTTCCAGATCTCGGACTTGCTTTCTTTTCGCTCAAAAAAATCCCAAATTCTTCAAAAATGACAAAAATCGCACTTTTCAAGTTTCGATATCTCTCGTGGGGCACGAGATAAAAATCTAAATTTTTTTTTAAATAAGGGTATTGTATGGCAGTGTTATGCACAAGAAATTTCAGGATGGAGATTTGACTACAAGCTGAGATATGGCAAGGGCAACATGCCAAAACAATACTGCCAAACTTTGTTTTGTTGTAGTCACAGCTAAGTATTTATCTCAGAGTGTTATTTAAATTTATGTTTCTAGATTATCTTTAAATAATACTAACAGAAATAAAGCCTTTTGCAATTAATTTAAAAAATAATTATGTCTAAGGCCTACATTTTGTATGGTTTCAGTAATTTTTGTTGAAATTTTAGTAACTAAAAGAAACCTCAGCACTTTTACACACACATATATATATATATGTATACAAGACCTGAGACAAAAACAGAATAGGGAAAGAGAAAAGCTGTTAATGTTGGCTGTAGGGATACTTGTTGAGACATGATCAAACGTGTCAAAACACATTCCTGCATGTTGATTTAAAAACCACAATTTTAATGCTGCTTGCCAGTCCCTGAAACTTGTTCCTACCATAAGTATGTTCCTGTAAATGAAACATTATGCGATGTTACCATGCATCAGCCTCAAGTAATTTTCAGAAAGTAAAGATACCCAAAAACTTTTCAAAATTTATACTGCAGAAAAATCACATATTGGCATAACAAGTAAGCTAGGAATTATTAATGAATTGAGACTTGCACATAGTGATTTCAAAGTATATTTCCAGAGCCAGCAGGGCCAAGATCTTCAATCAAGTTATCAAGAGATGACAAGACTTGGTTCCTACAAATAAAATTTTGAGAAAGATCAAAATTGTGGTTTTTGAACCCACAAGCAAGAAAGTGTTTTGACACGTTTGATCATGTCTCAACAAGTATGACAACATTAACAGCTTTTCTTTTTCCCTATGTTGTTTTTGTCTCAGGTCTTGTATAAAAATATATTTTCTCTTTATGTAAAAGTGCTGAGGTTACTTTTAGTTACTAAAATTACTTACAACAAAAATTACTGAAACCATACAAAATATATGGCCTTGGGCATAATTATTTTTTAATTAATTGCTAAGCTTTGCAAAGGGCTTTATTTTCTGTTACTATTATTTAAAGATAATTAAAAACATAAATTTAATGACACTCTGAGATAAATACTTAGCTGTGACTACAACAAAACAATAGTTTGGCAGTATTGATTTGACATGTTGCCCTTGCCATATCTCAGCTTGCAATCAAATCTCCATCCTGAAATTTCTTGTGCATAACACTACCATACAATACTCTTATTAAAAAAAAAAAATTAAAAAAAAAAATCAGATTTTTATCTCGTGCCCAACCAGAGATATCGAAGCCTGAAAAGTGCGATTTTTGTCATTTTTGAAGAATTTGAGATTTTTTTTTTGCGAAGAGAAAGCAAGTCCCAGATCTGGAACTCGGCGTGTGAGTACAAGTACTTTCGGCCTATTTGTAAAAAAAAAAAAAAAAAAAAAAAAAAAAAAAAAAAAAAAAAAATGTCATGTTGACAGTATTCCTTGCTAGAAAAATTTCCTCTTGTAAACGGACAAATTTTGGGAAAAAAGTGAAAATTTAGGCTTAAATTTTACCAATAAGCAGTTAGTTTCGGAAACTACTCCATTACCAGATTTTTAGCCCAATGTATTCTGTACAAATTGCTTTAATCCGCAGTTGAATTGGATAAATAAACGATGAATTATTTACAATTCCGTAAACCCTTCTTGTGAGAAAATTGCTGCAGACGATGAAACAAAGATGGCCGCCATGCACAAATAAAAATTTATAAAATTAAAATAATAGTCATTTTGAACTTCCATCATGTTAGGGTTGTTGTACAATAAATTTCAGAATTTTTAAAAATGGTCAAGCAACGGATAAATGATTTTCTGGACCACTTGAAATGGATTGACCCTATTACATTGTAATCGGATGTAAGTCATTGTGTAAAATTTAACTTTATCCAACATTTGAAAGTGAGTTAAAGTTCGAGTACAAGTTTTAAGCTGGGAAGACGATCGTTTCAAGTTAAATAAAACCTTATGAAATTAACATAATTTTTTTTAAAGAAAACATAGCCTCAAATCCTTACAAAGTAAAACATATGTTAAAATACAATAATTGTAACTAATCTGAAACTTAACAAATAAAAGTAAATTCAATCGTAAAAGTTGTATTATTTCTTTCAAAGTGCAGATACCTTGAAATAAGTTTAAGTACTTTATATGCATTCCCTGAAAGCATGGCCGAAATCATCTGTTTTGAAATGTAAAAAAGTGGTATAAGTCATGTATTTCAAAGTTTCATAATTAGGTCAATATTAATGTTAGACGAATGGGACTTTTTTTACTTAGTTTTTGGTGTCACAGTGAATTTATACTAATTATCACTTATAGGACCGGGAGACCGTATAAAAATTGAAGTTTCGTAATTTTTTAATAAATGTTTTTCTTGAACCAAATCGCGTTAAAAATAATTCTTTACCTTATTTAAACCATTTTTGTAATTGGAAGTATGCATCTAGGACCAAGCGGTTGCCAAAATAAAGGTAGGTCAGGTTTCACGTGGTCACACTGTATATATATATATATTAATATATATAATAAATTTGAAATTAAAAATATATGAAGAAATTGATAAAGTTCTAAAGATGATTTAGAAATGAACATATGAAACCAGTATGTAATATAAGAAACTATGAATGACTCACAGAATCATCAGAGGAGCTTGTGAGTTCATTCAGAGAAGATGCGTTATTTCATCCAATTTTGTAGGCATTAAGCCTAAAATGACAAAATTTAGCTCCTTATAACGCAAACATTACAGAAAATAGATAATAAAAAGCTAAGAGATCCAAAGACAGGATATTAAAAGTATTAGAGCACAATACCTACTAAGAGTCAAAACTACTGCATATAAGCATGGAAAACAAAGTTAAGACTATTTTAACATGTGATCTACAGTTGAGCATTCGAGTGAAACCCATAACTGTGCTGCCATCTGATGTGAGAAAGGAAAAATGTAAATTGGAACTGGATTAATAACAATAATGTTTAGAGTTGCCATCTTAAGCCAAAAAAACAAATAAATAAATAAATAAAATAAATGAAAATGATTGAAGAAATCAAGAAAAGACTTAGATTAACTTTTAGTTAAACTAGAATGAAAAAATAGGTATAAACTTAATAACAAGTACATGTAAGAAAGAAAAACATAAAAGGCTAAATTTGAAATAAACAATAGGTTGAAAAAAAAAGAAGAAGAAGAGTGATAATAATTTTAGATGGGAGGGACAACAAACAAACAATTAAATATAGTGAACTGAAAGATTAATGCTAAAGTAAATACATTTGGATTTCAAGTGAGAACAATTTTACTTAATTCTACTGGTGTGGAATTGCATGTCTGTAAAAATGTAAAAATTCAAAACTAAGTGAATGTTTAAAAATAGTAAATAAGAACGCAACAAGCAACATATAAATAAGAAGAAGCAACATATAAATAAGAAGAAGCAACATATAAATAAATAAGTAAAATCTTTGATTACTATTTTTTAGTCTATAATTTATTATTATTTTTTTTAATTTGATAGCATAATACATAAATAATACTGCAGTGTACATGTATCATTGGTTAATTTATATACGAAAAATAAACAATTTCATAATTCTTATTTTCACATATAATGCCGAAATGAAAAAATCCCTTTATCAAAAAAGTTGTATTTTTTTAATTACCTTTTTTAAAATTCTGATATAACTTTCTATTTTAAAAGTTTTAATTCTAAACCAAAGCTTTTCAGATTAATCTTATATAACAAATGTAAGAAAAAAATAAACAACAGCATTTTAAAATTTACCTTTGCCCTCTTTTCTAAATAAGCTATTTTAAGATAAATAAAATGTTACACAATCAAGTTTTGAAAAATAAGTTTAAAACTCTCTTGATTAAAGGGAAAAAAATATTTTTTTGTGTATGCATTTTGTCGAATATTTTTTAATCACTCTGAATTAATACTTTCATATGTAATAAATGGAAGTTTATGTATTTCAACTTTTTTTAAATCTCCAACTTTTGTCTTTATACATTTAATATGCATATCGATCGAAGAAGTTTTAAAACCTTTTCTTCAGTATCACTTTAACTATGATTTATTATGTACTTCTGGTGCTTCTTTCAGTCATAAAGACGAAAATCGCATTTTGAAATATCCGTGATAGAAAAACAAAAATATTCAAATAACTATTTTATATTTTTTCTACAAGAAACAAATAATCTTAGATTGTTGTCATTCTTTAAAAACATAATCATGATTGTTTTTAAACTTTTAAATATTATACTTTTAAATGGCCCCGCGAATATCTTGGATTTCTCATAAATCGCGTTTAATTCTTTTACCATTCGAACACCACGTAATTACTCATGAAAGTATAAGAACAATTGAATGTAATAAAACATCAAAAATCTTCTTTTGATTCTATTGCGATATTTTACAGCACTAGTATTGCTTATTTAATTTGGGATCTATGCAGGATTTTTATGAGGATCACTGAAAGCTTTTCTTTTAATTATACTGCATTTGAAAGTACGCCACTCTATACTTCGCAATTTTTTATCCCTCTGAAACATGAATTAATATATATCTATATCTATATCTATATCTATATCTATATCTATATCTATATCTAGGTCTATATCTATCTCTCTCTCTCTCTCTCTCTCTCTGTATATATATATATATATGTATCTATCTATTTATCTATCTATCTATCTATCTATCTATCTATCTATCTATCTATCTATCTATCTGTATATATATATACATATATGTATATTACTTTCTTCATTCTTCACAAGAAGAAAGTATTGGGTTCGTAAAAAATTTCAGATTCCGGTTGTCGACGGATTTAAATGTTTTAGGTGTCAGAGATCCCGAAAAATAGGTTCTTACAAAATGCCTGTCTATGAGTTTGTGACTCTGTCTGTCTTTCTGTATGTATTTGACACACGCAGCACTTGTGGGCACTCTATCTCAAAAATTAATAAACGGAATTTAAAAAAACTTGATTCAGTTAGTCTCTGATGTAAATTGGGGCTGATTACTTTTTGGTGTAAATCGCCCAACAGGTGGCGATGCTATGCTGCATTTTTCACGATTATAGCAATAACTGTATCTCAAGAACTAAAAAAAGAATTTTCATCAAACATCAGATTATGTTAGTTGCTGATATAAATTAGTGGTTTTAATTTTTTGGTGTAAATTTCCCAAGAAGTGACGCTACTATACTGCATTTTTTTGCGATTTTTGCAAAAACTCATGAACTATTGAATTTTTTTTTCATCAAACTTCAGATTCAGTTAGTTCCTGATATATATGCGTCCTGATTAGTTTTGGTGTAAATTGTAGAAAAGGTGGTGCTGTTATGCAGAATTTTTTTTTTTACAATTCCCGAATTACCTCTATATTAAAAACTAATGCACATGTTTTCAATAAACTTCAAATTCAGTTAGAAGTTGACATAAGTTGTTGCTAATTCAATTTTAATATAAATGATGCAACATCCGGAGCTGCTATGCTGCACTTTTCAGGAAGTATTAACTTGAATGTGATAGAAGAAAGTTTTGCGATTGCCACGTCTGATTAGATTATATATGCACACTTTCTTTAAAAATCTGAAATATAAATGAATATTCTAATTCTCATAAACTGATGATATGTTGTATTTAGTAAATTATCAGCAGATAGAGTATTAGAGCTAAAATAATCAGCTGGGAAATATTTAACAATCTGATTATCGAATTACATATTTTTAATAAATATATTAGAGAAATAAATATGATTTTAAGTTTTATTAAAAAGAAAACAGAAAATTTTATAATAGTAAAACCTTAATATATTTTTTTTAATTTATGCAATTTATGACTTTTTTTTTATAAAATTGTTCTTTGATACATAATTTCGGAAACAGTCCATATTCAAATATCATCACTATGTATCATTACTAACATAGGAATATATAACCAGAAACTTAAGAAATACTGTAGACACTAAGACACACGAGTAACATAATACAAAGCGCTATATAAAGCACTTGAATATGTGAAATACAGTAAAACAGTTTCTGAGACATAACAAGAAGACATTTTAATCATGTTCAATTGTCATTCACACTGACATCGTAGAAATATTGAAGCATATTTAAATACATATGGTGTTTTGCGAATACCATCAGGGACGTTAACAACACTAGTAAGATAAGTAGTGTTTTAATTAGCAGCAAAAGACGCTGCAACCGGCTTCCACAGGTCTCATTTATAAATATATGGAATGTATATAAGTGCAGTTAACCTAGGTCAAAGGGACAGATTCATCAATGAAAATTCTAACGACCGACGCAGAATGCGTGGAGTGCGGCACTCCGTGTGACAGTCCGAGGTCCTTTCACTTTCTTTTTCAACACTGACGACTTTCTCAGAAGAAAAAAAAAGAAGATGCCAGTGGACAAATTTAAAAGCGAAGATTATTAAATTGAAACATCGAAAAGATATGAGGGTTGGGTTCGGTGCCCTGAAGACGACGTACGGCCTTTGCGTCTTCAGAGTTCAATGTTCGTGTAAATGACTATCGTACTTATTGTTTTCTTTCGTATAGTTTTTAAGATGACTAAAATGAATTTTAAAAAATGATAAAAATATGACTGAAATCAGTCAGTAAGTAATATCGCCTATTAGTTATTCCTATACTTAAATTTTGCTTAGAGGATATTATAATACAGATATTGTAAAGAAAACTCGAAATATTTTTATACCAACGCCTAATTTTGACGCTATATTTGAATTCTCTTATACATTTTATCATAGGGTATCAAGCAGCATGTCCTACATCTAGTAGTTTAAGAATTATAGGGGTTTCAAGTTTATAACTCTTACGTTAATATCATTTTCAATCATTGGAAAACAGATTGCAATAGACGTAGTTTTTTTAAACTTCTTTACAAAATAAGCTTTTTTTAAATTCGAATACTTGAATCTTTTAAAAATTTCTTTGCTTTTAAAAATTTCATAAGTACAATTTATATTTATTTCGACAAATAATTTTAAAATATATATATTTTTTTTCGAAGAAATAAAAAAGCTTGTTTTAAAAAAGCTAATTTAATAAAGAAGTTTAAAAAAAAACTACGTCCATTGCAATCTGTTTTCCAATGATTAAAAATGATATTAACTTAAGAGTTATAAACTTGAAACCCCTATAATTCATAAACTATTAATTGTAACTTATGAATTTTTAACTGAAGTCCATTAATATACGAAATCAAATATATAGTTAATACTGCTATGTAGTTTTGAGTTGTGGTTAAAAAAGTACTCGCATTGCAAAGTTTTGCAAAGATTAAAAATGAATTTCATAATAAGAGTTTCAAACTTAAAAGATGGATATTTTCTAAATTTCATGGTATATTGACTTGCCGATTCGTACTCTAAAAACGTAAACTCTTTCGGAAAATGTAAATATTATGTCACAATTGGTTGCTAGTATTAAACATTTTCGATTTCAGTTCATATTATCAATTAATAGACGACATTACTGATAGATTTTGCTAGTCATATTTTTATTCCAAGTGTTTTTAATTTTTTATTCCAAGTGTTTTTAATTTTTTATTTCAAGAGTTTTTAATATAAACGGAGTTTCAGAAGCTTCAAATATCCGAATACAAATACTCACTGTACACAAGAGTTAAGTGTGGGGTGTTTCTATCTTTTCGCTTTTCTTTTCTTTTTTTGTCTGTCGACTTTAAATATCGCTCTTATCAGAATTTATGTGCTTCCCTCAAAAGTTTTTAGGGACAGAATTGATGTACTGCGTACAAAAGATTTATGTAATAGTTTCATATGTCAGATAAAATATTTTGGTACTATTGTGTTTAATTATCTTTTTAATTAGAAGATTTGAGAAATCATATTAATGAAACAGACTTCCAACAAATTTTCAATCCTAATATAAATCTTACTTTTAAAATCACAAAATTTTATTCTGCAAATATGGAAATAACTTTTTAAAAATTAAAAATACTTACCTCGAGAGAAAAAAACTAGTCGGCCAATTTCAAAACTGTCTTCTACCTCATACATGTTAATACTTCAAAATTTCCTAACACAGAGCTAAAATTAAATGGCAATCTATGCCCATCATGAAGATTCTAAAGATATGAAATTCCATGCATTATTTTTTAAGATATGACTATCGCCAAAATCGTGTAAATCCTGAAAACATGCAGCATAGTAGATCACCTGTTGGCCGATTTACCCAAAAACCTAATCAGCAACAACTTATGTCAACGTCTAAATGAATCTGACGTGTAATAAAAATACGTGCATTAATTTTTTGAGATAGAGATACAGCAAAAATTGTGAAAAATATAACATAGCAGCTCACCTATTGGCCGATTAACACCAAGACCTAATCGGTAACAACTTGTGTCAACGTCTTTCTAAAACTGAAAGTAGATGAAAATTCTTGCATTAATTCTTGACATATGTGAATTAATTCATGAAAAATGCACCATAGCAAAGCCACCTGTTGGGCGATAGATACTAAAACCAAATCAGCGCTCATTAATGCCATTAGTCTATGAGTGCACCAAATAAGCAATTTGGACGCCAGCAGTTTGTGCTGTAACAAAATGCGTCCAAGTTGCCAGCAAATTGTGCTGTTAATGTTAACTACTGTATTTTACATGTTAATATATTCAGAAAACCAAAGAAAGATACAGTACATTCACTGTGATCGAGTTCGTTCTGGCAAATCTACAGTGTTTTTTTTTTACAGTGTACTTGAATATATATATTTTTTTATTCCGTACATTAGTTACTGAGAGAGAGCTCCCACAAAATTAGTCTCACATACAGACAGACGGACGGAACGACAGAGTCACAGACTCACCGACAAAATTTTGTAAATACATGTTTTTCTGGATCTCTGGGCTCTAAAACATGAAAATCCGTCCAAAAAAGTGAAAATTTTCACGAATCCAGTACTTTATTCTTGTAAAGATACAAGAAAGTAAAAATAGAAGAACTTTTAATATCTTTTAATAGCATTTTTTAATGATAAAAATTAAGAATTATAACTATGGAAGTGTATTCGAAGAACATTTTAATGCTAATCCAAACCTTATTTTCAAAATCAAAACTTTATCTAAGAATAATTAAAATATTTATTTTAATGAACTTATTGCTTCCTTTAAATAAAAAGAAAACTAGCTTCCGTTAAAAATGTTACTCTAAAACAAAAAGAGCATGTCACTTCAGTTTCTTTTCACAGTGAACAAGAATCTTGCCTTCCTATGTTAAATGATTTCTTTCTTTAAATTGCACTACTTTTATAAGAGTTCAGAAACGTTATTTATTTTTAACCAAGAAATTTTTTAAAAAATAATAGTATTTGAAAGTAATGAAAAAAAGTCATACGACTGGTTATTTTAGGAAATTCATAATTTCAGAGTTAAAATATAATTTTTTTTCGAATGATGGCATACATAGTTAACATATTAAGCTTTATTTGTTAAAGCCGAATCTTTAATGTTTATTTTGGTTTTGTGAAAATATTTTAAAATTTAAAAGTAACATTTTCAAAAGAAAAATTAATAAATTCTAATATGTCATTTTACGTATTTTTTATATTTCTCCGACAAGAGAACTTCTATTAAAAATTCTGTAGTACGGTTTTATAACTGCTCTTTTATTATAATATTAAGATTATTATTAACGGAAGGGATTTCTAACATATGTCCTAATCCAAAGCTTATTTCCAAATCAAATACATGTGACATTATATTAATATACATACACACACACACACACACACACACATATATATATATATATATATATATATATATATACGGTGTGTCATAAGTTCGTGCAAAGTAAAAAAAAATATATATATATATATAGTAAAAAACGTAATGCTCGGAAAATTTTTCGGTTTGAGCGAATATGGTCAGAAGAACATTGATTTATGAAACTTTTATTACAATGTTTAACATTCTTCTATGGTCAATCGAAGAAAGTATTATGTAAACTATAAATTAAATATCAATTCAAAATATCAAAAATACTCAATAATTGCTATAAGTGATAAACATAAATTCTACAAAAAAGGCAAAATAGCTTTATTTTTTTATTCTCTTATACTTCAGATTAAAATTTTTGAATAAAAATTACAATTAGGGAATAAAATATATTAAATTATTAGATGAATTACCATTAGCGAATAAATTTTATTAAATTAGGTGAATGTTTTTATGAAATTAACAGCAAATGATGATAAATGATTATAAAATAAAATGACCAATTAATGAATCATTAACAAACATATTAATAAAACAATTGAAATCAGTGTAGTTCGATTGATATATTATTACATTAACAATTGAATCACATTGTATTAGAATTATGAATTAAATTATAATGATATTAAGTGATGTATTACAAAATTAATTAATATTATTATTTAATATATATGTATAGATAAATTAGTACGCATAAATTTTAAAAGACCAAAAAAAAAAAAATCTAGAGAATCATTAGTCTATAGAACTTCTATAAGTTTTATAGCGCTCTATAGAAAAAATGTTCTATAGAAAAAAATTCTAATGCATTCTATAGAAACATTTTCTTTAGGAAAAGTATTCTATAGAACTCTTCAAAATTCTATAGAAACAGTGTTCTATAGGAAGGGTATTCTATAGAACTTATAAAGAATTCTTTAGAGTTCTATACAGCTCTATTAACTATTTTCGTAAGGGCTGTTTCGGCATTGCACCATCGAAAAAAGTATGAAGTTACAATTAGAATTGAACGAAATATTTTTGTTTGTTTTTTTCTGTGGCAAGCAGGTTCTCCTTAAATTTGGAAATATTCTACCGGAAGGGAGCACTGTAATAGCGATTTTTGTGTCCTTTTCTTTATTGTATCATCGAAAAAAGTATGAAGTTATGCATATAATTGAACCAATTTTCTTGTGTATGTTTTTAACTATGGCAAGCATGTCCTCCTTGAATTTGGAAATATTCTGTCGGAAGAGGTCACTGTAATAGCAATTTTTGTGCCATTTTCTTTACTGTTCCATCGAAATATGTATGAAGTTATGCATAAAATTGTACAAAAATTCATATTTATATTTTTTACCATGGCAAGGAGATCCTCCTTGTATTTTTAAAATATCCGCAGGGAAGGAGGCGATACAATAGCGATTATTATGCAATTTTCTCGATTTCTCGCAGTTCTATTGTAAATTGGTGACTCACAAAGCGACGGGATCTTCGCATCCTATGAACCTGGCTATTCGCAAACAGCTGATGTACAACAGAATAATGGAAAACTATTGATTTAAGATGAAAGTCAAACTTCGTAAAGTATTGAACTAATAATATTGAAGTATTAACATATGTAACTACTTTTTGACTTCTTAAGATGAATAAGATAAAAGAAAGTTTTGAGTTTGGCACATCCAACTAGTTAAGTTTTTGAAATGCCAACTTTGGGGACACTTTTTTGTATTTTTATTTTTTTTTCACGAACAATTACACTATGTAACAAGTCTTACGTTTTGAGCGAAATTCGAATACAAAAATTTGTTAAAACTACATGATTTTTTTTATTATTTGAACTTTGATGTGGGACTACCTAAACTTATTTACCTATTGCGACAAATCTTCAACTATTTGTAAGTGCTATATATAAACTTGCAAATGGGCTAAGATTTTTTTTGATCAAATGTTTCATAAAATTTGTCGAATTTCATAGCTTAGCTCGATTTTCTAACATAAATAATTAAAAATTACACTAGTGGAAAATAAAAGTAAACACCACCTACTAACTCTGCAAATATTTATAATAGAAGAAAGTTACTGGTAGCAAACGATTGGAAATAAACTCTACTTTTAAATCATGTATATAAAATTTTCTTAGGGGACAATCTACAAATCAAAATCAGATAATCCTTTGTTTTTTTTCAACGGCAACATTCGATTTTGACATTATATTTAAAGATTTTTGGTTCAAAATATGCCTAGAAACAAAATTCCATGTCATTTGATAAGTTTTTGAAATATAAACATTCAAAAGTTAGAACTTCTAATATTAAATTACATTTTCATAGTTTTAACCCGGAAGTATTCCCGTGTTGGTCTTTATTCCGCCCATATAAATTATCTTCTCATAACTCATATCCACTTGCAAATAAATTGGAGAACTACCATGTAGCTGACTTTAAGTATTTTTTCACCACTATAGTGGAGTAGCAAGAAATCTCTGTTGTTCCTTCAGGTACATTTTTGCAAGCAAAGTTGAAATTTGTGGAAATGTCTACGAAACGATTCTAATGTCAGTTCATTTTTACTTTTTCCCATTATTCTAAATCTCATTAATAAAGTTTATAATTTAAGTGAACTGCAAATTTATAACCTCATCGAAATGAAAAATCCTAATATTAAGTGAAAAATGTTTCTTATTTTACATTTTCTGTATGCGAGGGGAAGGCGGCAAAAGACCGAGCGAGACTATTAACGTTCTGAAAAAAAAAAAAAAAAAAAAAAAAAAAAAAAAAAAAAACGGGACTATTCTCGGGTTAATAATATATTCTGAAATTATAATTTTAATATGATAATTTTTGTGTGGTTATAACACTTAAAAACCCAAACATAAATATATTGAATTTGTAATATTCAGAATTTTATAATATGAATTATTAATTTTATAATTAATATTTAAAAAAAATATATGAATTACAACCTATAATTTTTTGATAGATTTATATTTATTATGCCCTGCTTTATGCTAATTCTGAATTTCAAATTTTGCTTCTAAGTTGTTTTCGAAATATTAATAAAAACACTCAAAGTGATGGTTTAAAATTTTCTAGGATTGTAAATATATATATATATATATATATATATATATATTACTCTTTTTTTTTACATTTGTGCTGGCAATATTGAAACATATTAAGCAAGTGAATTAGTCATATTGGAAACAAATAATACACTAATAAAAGTAGTATAGTCATTCTGTAGCATTGCAACAGTCGAGTACCTAACTTGAATTTGGATACAGCCCTTAAAATATGCTTATTTTAAAATAATTAATTTCTCTGAAACTAATGGTACTACTTTCATGAAACTTTAGATTTAGGATAATAGATGTGTGTAGAATGTATTTGTAGTGTCAAAAGTGGGTATTGCTATTGTAAAAAACCAATGTTTGGATTCATTAGCTATATAGCTTGACACTTTTAAAAGTTGAGTTTATTTCCAATCCTTTGGTACCAGTCACTTTTATTCTACAATAATTTGTTGCAGAGTTAGTAAGAAGTGTTTACTTTTTTCCCCATGACTCTACATTTCATTAAATGAAAGGAAGTATATATCCTAAAATATTCATTATACACACGAGTTAAATTTAAAGTTATATTTTCATTATTTTGGTTATATAATATCCATTAATTTATGCTATGTCAATAATTCTTTGTATATATATATATATATATATAGATATATGTTACTTTGAAAGATCGAATTTGGAGAATGTCGACTTCCCTGGTGAATGTCAACATATATCAAATACGTCGGTGAAAGACCGAATATTTGATTATATTCTTGAATTTCAGACCATCACCGGTGTATGTCGACAAGCACATATATGCTTTGGTGGATGACGAAAAGAGAAACCGAGGTCAACAGAGAGGCAACTATCTCTCGCTAAAACATTTGTTCTGCTGCGAGTTAGCCAGCTTTGTCAGTGTTATTGCAAGGTTTAATGGCGCTCGCAACGTTTTCTTAAATATCATTTTTTTGTTCGATACCCTCATTTATATTTAATATATACAGCGGTGAATCGAGATTTTTTGTTGTTGCTGTTAAAAGCTAAATGTATTAGTTACGAGTAAAACGAGAAGACAATTGTTTTTATTTTTCTGAAGAAAAGCACTCTAAAATGCCTTGTGAAGTGATCTCTGCTAAAATTAAGTGCCGCACACCTTTGAACTACAGACGATTAAAACGTTTTGACGTTTTAAAAATGCATGATGAAGATAAGTTAATTCTATCATTAAGACCGGGAAAAACGAATATGCAGTACTATGTTACCAATGATGAATTATTTAGTATGCTATCTGAAACACACACGTGAATAGACCACGGAGCAAGAACACATATGCCTAACGTTTTGCGAGTTAAATAAAAAAATATTACATATGAAATTGTAATGCAGTATTTAAATTTATGCAAACAACGTCAAATGAAACATAGTGCTTCTAAGAAAGGTATTGCTCTGAAACCAGGTGTCTGTTCTGAATCAGATAATGGTATGGAATTCAGTAATCAAGTCATATCCGAACTATGCTCATTGTGGAAAGATGTTAAGGTAGTTCATGGAAAATCTCATCATAGTCAAACACAAAACTCAATTGAAAGAGCCAATATATTTTTATTGCCACATAATATTTTAACTGCATTGATGAAAGATAACGATACAAATAAATGGTCAGATTGTTTTCCCTTTGAGCAATTATGAAAGAACACTACATACCACGAAATAATACACCAATGTCCTGCTGTAGCTATGTTTGGCGTTAAAGCAAAAAGAGGCCAAAATAGTTATATCCTCATAAATTCCTAGCGAACAAATCGCAAATATTGAAACCAAGATCAAATCGAAGAAATTGCTAATATTTTTGAAATCGAAAAATATATTGAAGAAACGTTTAATACTTTTGAAGAAGATTGAGCAGTGTCTATACCGAAAACCATATTCCAAAGAAAAATAATAAAGGGAATCTACCACCTGTCACGTCTTCATATCACAATCTGGCTGAACAACACGAGTTTATTTTTCCAAAAAAAAAGCGGCCGCGAATGAGAATCTTCTACTACATGCATAGAAGTCCCTGATGTCGACCGTGGTCGTACAGATGTCCAAAAAGTATTGGCAGTTGTTGTTGGAATAGAAGACACCGACTTTTAAAAACTAGCAAATAAAAATTTTACCGTTAGCAGCTTGCTATCCATAATCATTCGTAATTTGTAGCGTAAAGTTACTTTCCATAGATGAGATTTCTTCTCAAGAAATAATGCTGAGAGAAGTAGCTACAGCTAATTAGTGAAATGTAGGGCAAGGATATACATACTGTCATTGCAAAAGGAAGTGTTCTACAAATAAATACAGTTATAAAAGGAAGGAACTCTTATGCAATTCAAAATGTCATAAAAGTTTAAAATGTTGCAATAAATAAGATTTCAATCACATAATCAAGTAATTTTTCTATTGGTATATTTTATCTCATTTACAATAGACTGTTTGTTTTAAATTGAACTGTTTATTTTTATGTGCTGTTACTTAAGCTTTCTTCCATTTTGATATACAGTCAGACAGTGGCGTGGCGTGAAAATTTCCGGTGGTCATCGCAATTATTTAAGTTTGTGGTGAAAAATTATTAACTCTAAAATTCAATGGTTGAATGTTCAAAAAAGAAACTTTAAATCTTACCATCACTTATACATGAACTCCAAATGTTCTGCCAAAACTGGATCGTAGAGTTTTAAAAGCTTATTAAGAGTTTTAAAATATTGCTTGGTCATCGCCGCATCCAGCGATGACCGGACGCCACGCCACTGAGTCAGTATTGATTATATGGTCATCAATGCGGTCCTGAAAAATATGACCTTATAAGCGGGGAGACCTTATATTCGGTGTAAGCAGGAATTTTATTTTAGACAATAAAATATTAATAATAAGTTAGTTATTACCTTCTTGTACAATGAAGCTTCTTTGTACAATAATGTATATAGAAGCTATGGACATATAATTTATAAAACAAGAGGTATAAACTAGAATTGCTTTACACTTAAAATTTCGAATTGATGAGTATACTCGTAGTAGTAAAAATAATCTTTTTTGCAGGTTTGTCTGTTTTTTATCCTAGTTGTTAAAAATACTTTTTCTTATTCACGAAAACTTTTAAAAATTTTCTCAGTGCCTTTGGGATTGGTAAAAAAATATCTGAATGTATTTAGTGCTTTGGGAGCTTCTGCTCGCGTTATTCGTTCAGCTTTGAATTCACTGTCATTATTGTTGTTTCCATCAGTGTTTATATTTAAAATTTTCGAAACTATTTCCAGTATAGAAGCTTCACCATGGGCTTTACCGATGTCAAGTCAGCTGCAGATATCTAGGAAAAAACACCAATAGGCCTGAAGAACATTTTAACACGGCTTCCCCTTCGTCCAAGTTCAAGTTAAGCAGTCTTTTTCGAAAGGTACCCGCAAAGGTGTGATTGTTGCCACTCGTGGGTAAAGTCCATTAGTAGCGATCTCATGTTACTTTGTCATTTATTGTGCAAACGGCATTCCGTGATTCTTGTGCAACTTCAAATAGGGACACATAATCACCATCATAATCATTGTCGTTGTCTTCGAACGATAATTCTTCACATTCTGGAAGCCGAGGATGTCAAAAACAATTTTCAATGGTCTTCTTTGATACCATATTCGAACTCTTGTCTGCAAAACATATGGCATCTAACACAGTCACACGAAACTTCTTTATTTGATCAATGACAGTAACGACGTCTTTTAGAAGCAGCTTTTGTTGATTTATCTTAATATTTTTAATAATCCCTTGATCTATTTTTTTTACCATGCTGGTTCAGTTTTCAGGAAAGAAAACAAGTTCAATCGAATTTAAATTAGGAATCAGTTGTCTGCGATTATACGCACTTGTCCGTGCAAATGTTATCGAAACGCGGAATTTATTTTTCCCAAATACTTATTGCCATCCAGGCCTTTCGATTCGCATCGTATGGTAATTGCAAAGATTTGCAATTTTTCAAGCAATGAGGCTTGAGAAATTTACCAATAACTAATGGAGTCAATTTCTCTGAGCCATCCATCCATAATCGCTGTTAATAAAACGGCCAATCTTTTTTTGTGTACCCCCCCCCCCCCCAGAACTTCATTTTTCGTTCTTAAAAGTAACAGTTTTATCTGGAAAAGCATAAAAAAAACAGCCCATGTTTATCAAAATTAAAAATATCACAATGTATGTACCTATTGAGAATGTCACTTAACAAGTTAGCAGTCATTCCTTTGATTCTTTGGCAGTAAAATTCGGTTTTCCTAGTTATGCAGTAATTTTCAGAGATTTTCCTTTTACGATGATCCGTGTATTGGAACATTCTGAAATCCGGCATATTTTATCCAAGTGAAAATATCTTTCTCAACATTCTCAAATGTTGAAAGATGTTCTCGTTTTCTCTTTTGGTTGATCACATCTCATGTTTAACAAGATTGGAACCTTAAGACGTTATTCAGTGTCGCTCTCTTTATTCCACCAATCTTTGCGAAAGCTTCTTTCGATACATTCGATTTTTCAAAGTTTTCTACCAATTTTTTCTTCGCAATTGTCAAACTTTTCTTTTGCTGACATCTTATGTTCACAAATGACAATTAACAAATGAACGAAGACTTTACACGCAGCGACAGGAAATGAAAAATGCAAAAAACTAAAAATGCGTGATTTAACATTTCTCTGCACAAAGGACAATTTTCATTCGGTCGCAATGGGTTGTGGCATATTTTCCAAGAATCGGTAACTAAGGCGACAGTTGAGGGAGAAATCTCCAGACCTTTGGAAACTCTTACCGACAAAAAAAGTTTCCCTTATAGGCTGCATCCGGGAAGAGGAGATCCCCTCCCCCGAGTATCGACGCCCATCTATTCACGTGGCATGCAATATTATCGCGATCTCTAAGGCTCCGTTTAAAAAGGAAATGGTCTTCCTCTCATTCTAAAGCTATAAAAATGTCAACTGGTCTTTCTTTACCATACCGATGTTCGTACTTGTGGATTTTAGCTAAAGCACGGGAGATTCAACGATGGAAAAAGGGGAAGATTGACTAGAAGGAAAGAAGTTCCTCCTTCAAGATGTCCATCCACTTCTTTATAAAGCTACTATAAATGAAAAACACCGCGTGACCAATACAAAGGGGCCGAAAGTTGAAGATACTTGAATGTGAATGATACGTCTATTCGGCACTTTACACCCTGAAAAAGGGAAGGAAAAAGCATAAAACTATGAGATATTTTGCAATAAAAAGGGAGATAAAAGATGACCACATGGACCATATATCCAATAGTAGCCATTGGAAACTGACCATATAGCGGTGTATTTTAACACGTAATACCTATTCAGTCAGTCCGGAATTATGAAAAGTGACCTTATAAGCGGGATGACATTATAAGCGGGTGACCATATATCCGGTACTGACTGTATATAGTAATGTGTTTTAAAAATAAAGTATGTTTTATAAAAGAACAGTATGCTATAAATCCCAAGTTTTTTATTGGCTAAACTTAAAATTAAAATCTTTCTGCTTAAGATTTATCCAAGTACAACAGTTATCCTTATTAAGAAGGCAAATAATATCAAGCTTACCTTCTTCCTACGCTCAAATCTAAAGCTACATGTCCAAAAAAACCAATTCCGGACTGTTCTTTAAATCTATCATGGCATAATTCTCTGTGTTTAATAAGGTGGGCCGAAAATAACTTTTTTCGATTTTCTATGATGGGTACTGTGGAAAAGTTGCCCCTAATGGCACTAAGTTCAGGCAAAAAAATCAAGATTTTTTGGACAATCCCTTGATTTTCTGCAAATGGTTTGAAGTTTTGCTCAAATGCTGATTTTTGAACTTTTTTCTCAATTTTTTTTTAATGTTAAATGTATTTTTACTGAATTTAATCTAAATGTCTTGATTAGCGTACGAAATGTTTAAATAACCTCTTATTATGTGTTATTTAATAGTTGCGTGTATGTTGAATTAAGGGATTTTTATAGCCTTTTCGTGTAAAAGTGAGCAAAAATTTTAAGTATTGTTTGCTTTATTCGTCAGCTTCTCTCTATCGTTTTGATTATGTTCCTCGTTCTTCCTTCTGTTTTTGATGCGTTCAGAGTCATATATTTGAATGACGGACTACTTGTCTTGACAGCAATTCTAAAAGGAGAGGAGAATGTGGAGCAGAAATCAATGTAAACGCAATCAGTCATCATGAGGATGAGGCAGGAAATAGGAGATGGTAGAAACTATTTTTCTGCCATAAAATACATATATTCTCAGAAGATTCAAATAGTGGGAACTTTGAAGTAGGCAGTTCGTTTTAATCGGAGTTTGAACCAGGGCCTTCAAAAGCAGACACTCCCAAACGCATGGCCTTTTCTCACACAGCGTTCACCGCTTTTAGAACTGATTTATCATAAAATGCGTTAAGAACTTCATCTGTACTTCAGGATGCAGGAATTGTGACAACAAGGAATAAGGATCTCGTAATCGATAAAGACATGATCAGGAGACTAAAAATGAAACTTGTAAAGAAGATACAGTAGGGGTTCTTGTAGGAAGATAGAAAAAAAGGGACAAGCGGCACCATCGAGAGAAAAATGAAGCATATATCAATAATGACGTTTGAAAATATACGTCGCTTTCTATGAGCCCATTCCTGTTTCATAGACATCAGAAATGCAAAAGGCTGAAGATGTGAGTACTTTATTAATCTAGCTCCGATTGGGTTGGTAAAGGTCTCAGTTCAAGTTGTTCTACCATCTAGTTTAGATAGTTGATGTCAGTGTCGGAGTGGAAGCTCGTTTGTATGAAGATTACATATCACATATTGGAGTTCAAGGCTTTTTTCTATGAAGATCATTTTATTTTTTTCAAATATCAAAAAATATGCTTGTATTATTTCACCCCCTGTAGTCATCGTTCTTGGGGACTCTTTCAGCAGGAGAAGCGAAAAAGTTATCGACCTTGTCAGGTTTTATCTCGCCTGAAATTAGTTAGAAAACAATACAAATATCCGACATATTCAACATTTACCATTAGTGCATGGTGAATGTCGACATTTGCTGGTGTAACTGAGAAATAGGAATATTTAGCATATATTTCGGACATACACCAAGCGACTATGTGAATGTTGACATTCACCGGTGAAAGTCAATATTCTCCAGATTTCGGTCCTTCAAAGTAACAAATATATTAACATCATAGTGATTTTTTCAATTATAAAGTCAGAGGAATTATTTAGAAAAAATGAGTTCTTACAAGTCTTTTAATTTTAAAAGAATGTAATCTTAATCTTATGCTTCTTTTAACAGCCTATAAATAAAAACCTTAAAAAATGGAAGAAAAATAACACGTTTTTTTATTTCTTTCATTCCGCTTAAAAAAATCCGCTTATGTAAATAAAATCTCTTTTAAATTCGAAAAGTACGTTACAGACTTCGTTTTTTTTTCATTGTTAAAATTTACATGTCTTACCACTGAGATAAAAAAAAATATATATATCGTGTTTTTTTTGGTTTTTTTTTTTTTTTTTTTTTTGAGTAACATTTATCATAGTGTTTAAGAAAAGGGAATTCAACCATACGATATATTTGTTCGCAAAGTATGAGTAATTTTAAATTTTAATGTAATTTAGCAATATGTTTTATAATAATAAAGTCTTCAGTAATCTTTTTAAATCTTTTCTGAGATAATCTATACTTAGATTTCAGAAAAAAAAATAAATTCTTAAGATATTTAGATTATTTTTTCTCCTTAAATAGGTCATGAATGATAGTAAAAAATAGAAACTGAAACACTCATTTTGTTAATACTTCAGTTTCAAATGAATAACATATTTTGTATTACACATACAAATGAAAATAATTATTAAAATGATATAAATGAATAAAATGATTATTTAATTATGTTGAGCAAAAAGTTCTGGGAAATTTTTAATCTAATAGTTACCAGAATTTGTATCGTATATAAGAGTACTAGTGGTATATATATATATAGGAGTTCAGGACAAATTGGTGCAGAAGTATCCAAGGTTTGTCCGTCGATAGCGCACTTTGTTTCAGCCGGACAATGTCATACCACACGTGGCCCAGAGGACTAAGGACAAGTTTGCACAGTTGGACGGTGTCGAAATTCTTCCACAACCTGCCTATAGTCCAGACGTGGCTCCATCCGATTATGGCCTCTTTTGATCAATGCAACACTTTTTCAAGGGCCATCGATTTGAATCCTTTAATGAAGTTGAAGTATCATGTTAAGAGTTTTTCGATTCCAAGGAGCCGTCATGGTAGTTCCAGCAAATCCGGAATCTGGCAGAACGATGGCAGAATGACGTCGACTATGATGGTCTCTACTTTTGAGAATAGTCCTTGTTGTTTTTGTTGTTAATCTGCGCATAACAACGCAACTGTCACAAATTTCCAGAACTTTTTGCTCAACCTAGTATTTTTTATACTTACCTTTATCTTTACATGAAGAAAGTATTGTATTCGTAAAAATTTTCAGCTTCCGGTTTTCGGCGGGCTTACACATTTTAGGGGTATGAGGTCCCAAAAAGTATGTTTTTACAACACATCTGTCTGTAAGTATGTGAGTCTGTGTGACAATTATTGTTCGCATATTGTACCTTAATACTAAATTTTTAGTGTTGATTTATAAATAATTTTTGGATCATGTATCTTACATAATATCTCAAACATAGTATCATTGTATTGCAAATTTGTAGGTAATTATTATCTACAATTACTTATACTTTCATAATAGTTCATAATATTAATTATTGTGCGCAACTTGTACCTTAATACTTATTTTTAGTATAGAGTTAAAAATAATTTTGCATCATATATCTTGAAAATAGCTTTAAGTGTTGCGAATATCACATTTGGACATGGTTTAAATTGATGTTAGTATTGTGAATTCTGAAAATAACACAAAAGTGTTGCAAATATGTAGGTAATTGTGTTAAAAAGAAAAAAGTTTAATATCAAATGCTAAAAACTATGCATATTTATATGTTATAGTAATGAATATTTCTCTCAAATGTAATTATAGCGGTCATCTGTAAATAATTATTTCAAACACTGTAAATAATTGTCATATATCTAACACTGTTATTTCTCCTAAACTGTAAAAAAACAAAAAAAAAATGTCATTCAAGGAGTTCCGCAGGTATTAAAACTTTTCCCTGCCTTGGGCTTGGGGAATACACCTAACCATAAGCCAAAAGCGGGTTCCCAGGGTGGGTGCTTACTTACTTACTTACTATCTGTATGTGACACAATGTATGTGGGCGTTCTATCGCAAGAATTAATGCACAGAATTAAAAATATATGTATATTCAAGTAGTCTCTGATATAAATTGGTGCTGATTAGTTTTTGGTGCAAATAGCCGGCGCTGCTATGCTGCTCGATTTTTGCGATAGCCTTATCTCAAAAAATAATACAAGGATTTTCATCAAATTTCAAATTCAGTTATACTTTGACATGACTTGATTAGGTTTTAGTATAGATCACCCAACATGTGGCATTCATGTTCTGCGTTTTCCCTGATTTACACGATAGTCATATCTCATGAATAAATGCACGGAATTTCATATCTTTAATATTCTCCTGATGGTCATAGATTGCCATTTATTATAGATTGCCATTTTTGGCATTGTGATCGCGCATTTTGAAGTATTATCATGTATGAGATAGAATAAAGTTTTGTTACTGGTAAGTCCGACTAGTTGTATATTGTTTTTCCTTGACGTTTGAAGGCTTTAAGTTGTTTAAAGTTTGAAATTAAGCGATATTTATATATTTATAACGTAAATAAATAAGATTTTCAGACGTTTTGTCTCGTATAATACCAAGAACTAAATATTATGAGCCAGTAAAAGATGTCTCTCTCTGTGTGTCTCTATCTTTGTTTGTTAAAGATGGCTAAAGAAATGTATTACAGGTAATGGTCTGAAATTCCGTTTTGGATAACAGAAAACATGGCGATTGTACTATAGGTTTAGCGTTTGAAATTATTGATTAGATTATTCCTTACATTTCCTTAAACAAAAACCCACTTATTTCCCGATATTTCAAGTTTTCCGGTTATATTTAGTTACTCATAAAAGCAAACCAGTAAATATTGTTGTCAATTAAATAAATTTTATTTAGAAATCTTACAGCGGTGTTTGCATTTTATCAACCGTTCTGTATTTCATGTTTTATTCACCTAATCTTGTATTTTATACACCTGTAGAAAGCAGAATTTGAGGAATCTATTTAATTTTTTTAAATATATATATATATATTTTAAATTATTAATACAGAAAGGATAGACATCGATTTTTTTGTGTAAAGCGCAAACAAGTATGCGAAGAAAAAACCCAGAGTAGCTTTTCTATGGAACATTGTGTGTACCGTTACCATGATGTCCAGAGTTCATCTTGGTGGGAAGATTTTTTTAACACTTTCCAATATAGTTAAAAAGTGCTTATGAAGTCGGTTTTTTCTGTCCATCTCTCTGTCTACGATCTAAGTTGCGTAAATTTGATGATGTTTACCATTGGATGTTCGGTATTCAATATGAAATGTGTAGCATTAATAGCTGCAGGGCACTCAAAAGAATTCTGTTACATCGTGGTCAATGGGGAAAAATCCCCTGCAGTGTATTTTAATGGCATTATGCTATTTCAAATACATTGAAATATACATAAATTCCTGCATCTCACTACAAGATGATTACTATAGAATAGGGCATTCATAGCATTTATCTTTCATTTACCGGGACACACAAAATAAATCGGTTAGTGTACTATCTTTTAGCAATAATTGCTAGAAGTGTCTTTCCAGTTTGTGTATGTGCTTTTAAATGGAACAAATATTTTGCACGTGAATCGCTGTGTATAAATTTTATACATCGCATACAAGGTTTCACGAAAGAACTCACGTTCCATATCACAATATTTAAATATTTATTTGCTTAAAAGACGTTATAAAAACAATATATTATAACAAACAATATTGCTGTTGATAATGGATATCAGGTAAAATTAATTAATAAATTGATTCAGAGCCCCTTTCATACTTCTAAAAATAAAATTGAAAGTATTAATGAAGTTAATATGGAAAGGGTTATAGCAAATTATTTCCCGGGTTTCTTTGAACATATAAAAAATCATTTAAGAAATATTGGTTTATGATTGATCGTGAAGCCGCCTTCGAAATTAAAGATGCTCTTAAATACTAAAATTGACCCTATTAATAGAGATGACCTCTCAGGTGTTTATATGATTCCATTTATTAGAAAGGGAGGAATCAAAAATCAATATATAGGTATAACCCAACAAAAATTCAATATCAAATATAAAGAACATATAGCAGACATAAAATGCATTAGAGGTAATACTGCTTTATCCCGACTAAATCAAATAGAGAACATTAACATACTTTTTGACGAGAGTAAAATAATCTACAGGTCTAATTTTTATTTACAATTATTTATAAGAGAGTCCATTGAAACTTATTCAAGAGGTTCAGGAGTTTGTAATGATACATTATCTTTTCGTATCCCGAATTTATGGGTTGAATGGTTGGATAATTACGGCGTCGTGATATAGAGGGAACACGAGCAATCGCGAAAATATAGGGCGCGTTATATTATTACTTGTTTATATTCGATGATTTTTTTCCATTTTTCATATGCATTAGTAATTTTCTATTATACATTCTGACGACGTCTCAGTAAAAGAGTTGAAACATGTAAATATGGATTTTAAATTTACTTTTAATGTGTTTTTATAACGTCTTTTAAGCAAATAAATATTTTAATATTGTGATATGGTTAATAGTGGACGTAATTTTGACTTACTACTCGTACTTATTTACATTTGTAACTCACGTTCCATTGTCTTTATCAACGCAAGGGTGGTATGTATTTCCTAAATAAATTAAATATTTGCATGCATATAGTTTATATATACACGTCTAAATATCATATACAGGGCTGCTCAAGGATTTCGAATAATTTTCCTACTGTAGATAGGAATTGCTGAAGCTGGGTTCTCAAATGTATGTTTCCAAATCTGAATGTGTTGGAAACTGTTTCATATGCTTTTCGGATGATTTTTTTTTCATTTGAAGTTTGCCAGATATATAAAGCTGATGAAGCTATGATTCTTAACCACTGTACCTCGTGTGAAACGATGTATAAAAAAGTTTTATGTTTGTTATGTAAATTTTAGTCTACACCCGCTTTTGCGGTTCTCCTAGTACACGATTAAAGACGAAGCTAACGCAATACATTTGGAAGGAAATATGTATTTTTTTTTTTTTTTACATCGAGCGTAAATGACCGGTCTCTACGATAGCCGAAAGAAGTCTCTTTACTGCTGTTGTAGGATGTACGGAAGAAAGAGGATAGGCTGAAGATCTGCATTGCACTGAGTATCAGTGGAGCTCTTCGTGCTCTGACAGCAGACAAATCTGTACTATACCAGTCGCCAAGTGAATTACGTGCAAAAAAGAACCAGTGATATTCGTAACTATTTAAAGGGTAATGCTGTAAAGCTATTATCGCAATGAAACTTATATTTTTACGTGTGAATAAAACGAAATTGTTTTTTTCATTAAAACAAAACACAGAATTATCTTTAGTCACCTAAAATACCATTTCCTTAAAAGTTTAGTATATGATGTATCAAAAACCACTTCAAAATGCTTTTTATCGTCATTGTAAATCTATTCTTTTAAAATTCTATTAATATAATTTTTTTTTTTTTTTTGCTCTTTAAACAATTTTTAAAAATTTAAATATAAAATAGAGTGAGATGATTTTACATTGAGTGTATTAAAGCGAAATCTGTTTTTGTCAGAAAATATTGTCTAATTTTTACCTTAATTATGCCTTTGTTAATCTTGCTTTTTGAATTTTTTTTAAACGTATGCATATTATAATTTCATATTATAATCTCTTATTTGTTTCTTACTCTATGAGACATTTATCCACTTATTGTTAATATCTGGAACATCTAAGCCATCTTTTTAAGTCAGTAGTGAAAAGTAGTTAAAAATTTGTTTGTTAAAGCTTAAAAGCTAGTAAATTAAACATTATTATAAATCGCTAAGTTTTTGTTGGACAAAAATGCATTTTTGTTTGTTTCACTTGTTAAAAGATGTACAAACTTTTCTAAATATAAATTATAACGCCCAATATCAGTATGGAATTTAAATTTCTTAACTTATACCAAAGTTACAATAGTAACTTTGCATTTTATACTGTGCTGCATATTGATTTAAACTTAATGCTAAAGATATTTAACACTAGAAGCGTTCTCCCTATCTAAAAGCGCCAACAGCAGTCAAATTGACTGCTTAATGAACTAAATGAATATCTTAAATAGTAAATGCTTTATACTACTTGATACTACTTTATAATACTTTATAATATTTTAATTACTTTTAATTATTTCTTTTAAGTACTTCTTCAAAGAACAAGAGGATATTTTTATTTAAAAAAATAATTAATTTATTATATTAGCTAATAAATTTCTATTTACCTTTAATAAAACACATTTTATTGCTATTCGTAATTTTTACACAATACAACTTTTTCAATGTTGTAAATGCATTTTCCACATACGTAATAAGGACATTTTTTACATACATCACTTATTTTGATGTTGGTACAAAGTCGAATCTGGCACAGACGTCTTTTCTTTCAGAGTCTATTACTAGTATTGCAAATTCCTTGGGGCAATCTTGAGCTGTTTTTTCTATTCAAATAAAGCTGTCTTAACTCCTCCGCTAACTGAAATAGGAAGATATTCTTTGAAATACCAATCAATTCTCGATAGATAACGAAGACATTTATTCCTATTAAATCCAACATATTATAAAAAACATGGACTGGCCATCTACGCGAACCAGACCGAGTAGAATATGACGATTTTGAAATTGATTCTACAGTCATTTTCTCACATTCATTTCTCATCGATGTCTTCTTACAGTGCCAAAAAACTTGTATGTATTTATTTTATTTTTTTCATTTTAAGTCTTTTAGCCAGTGATAGTGAGGAAAAATAGTTATCCGTTGTCACATTTCACCAATATTCACATAAGGGTTTAAAAAACGCATTACTATATTTTCAGGAAGGCTTTCAGTTTCACTTCTTGATTTATCTTTTCCATGATATGGAAAAGTACATAAACTTTGAGACTATATCAACTAGCATCCAAAACTTGATATCGAATTTGTCTGCTTATTTGTCATATACTGTATAAACTTAAATCTGACTTTGGATGGAAATAACTGCTCATCCACAACTATATTTTCTCCTGACTTATAAGAAAAAGCAAAATTCTGTATAAATTTATACCAAATATCTGAAAACATAGCAAACATATCAGTTTCTAAACGCTGAGAGGGTTGTGTGTAAAGTATTTCCTGTTTGAAAGAAACGACGAATATGTAGGGGAAATGTGTTTTGCTAGGCAGGCCGCAGACTGAGGCGACAGGAGGAAAATAAAGTGCAACTATGAGAAATGAACAGGTCGAACGAAAGAAGAATGTTCTTTCAAAGTTGTTTTAAACTTGTATTTTCTCCGAAATCGAGACATATTTTCCATGTGTCACCTCAATGTGCGGTCTGCCTTACAGTTAGCAAAACAGTGGTGGAAAATAGAAAAGGGGAAGGAAGATGGTACATATTTCCTATTATATGGAAACAGTTAATGAAAGGAATGTGTACTGAATATGTTTTTCTAAGAAAAAGGTCTTTTCTGAGGGAGAAAACATGATGAATCTACCAAATTTTACAAGCAGTAAATTTGACTCAGCAGTGACTGCTCTTGGCGCTTCTAGGTATAACTAAAATGTCGTTTTAAATTATAATTTCATTCGATACATATTTGGTAGCAATAATTTTTAAGGTACTTTAGGAAAATTCAAAAAATTGTGACTGCCTAAGATAGAGAGTTTTTTAGGAATCCACGCTGAAATACTGAAAGCAGTCAAAGGGATTGCTCTGGCGCTTCTAGTGTTAAAACCATTTAGTTTGGAACTATACATTGAAAACTAATGGTTTTGGAATTAGCCATTGGGTGGGACAGACGGTTTACATATACATATGCATATAATGCGTTTTTATATGTATTGTTAGAATTATATATGAATAATAATATTACACAATAAATTATGCCTAATAAGAGCAAACAAATAAATTCCGATTTATTTATAATCTAATGTTGTCTGAATAAGGTATTGAACAGCTTTTGATTTTCCGTTTAATTTTATTTAACAGTCTTTGGGTATGCAATGCATGTACACACAGAGATAAGAAATATTAGTAATTAATTTTCATTTATTTTGTTTTAAATTTTTATCACACACTATACTGTCTATTAATGGCACAAAAACTTTAGAAGTATTATTCAAAGTTCAATAATTGGAAAAATTCCTTTAGTGAAATTTTAGCTTTTATATACTGTATGTCCACTAAATTTCCTTGCCACCCTTTTAACTTCGTAAGGACTGCAGCTATATTCTTAAAAGTGGTTTTTAAGTATAGTAAAGGAGCCATGCGCTGCTGAATGAAACCGCCTACGGCACCACATGTTGGAAAACTACAGAGTTAGCATTCCTATTTCGAAAACAGAAAGAGTTATTGGTAAAAAGCGATTTAGAAGTTGTAGAGCATCATCGATTCAGTACAAAAAAACACCTTCTTGACATTAATGTGAAGAATAGAACGGTTAAAACGCGCATTTGGTTTTTCGTGATTTCATACACTGTTACGTCACGAAACTTGAACGGAAGGAGAAATGATTATCTTTGTGCATCCAAATGTGCTTTGCAGATGACGGTGAGAAGTTTGAACATCTCAAATAAAGGCACATTTTTATGATTATTTTTTTAAAAATCTTTCTACGATCGTTTTGTCAGGTCACAGTGTAGGAAATCACGGAAAAACAAATGAGCGTTTTAACCTTTCTAATCTTCCCATTATTGTCCACAAGATATTTTTTCGTACTAAATCGATGATTTTCTACAACCTTGTAGATCAATTTTTTCATTGTCTCTTTACATTTTCGAGACAGGAATGGTAACTCCGCAGTTTTCCACCACGTAACACCATAGGTGGTTTCATTCAGCAGCACATAGCTGCTTTACTATATCTGGACACCACTTTTATGAGTATAGCATCAGCCGTTCTGAAGTTAAGAGGGAGGCAAGGGTCTTTAATGGGCATACTGTTTAACTCGATTAATCAAAGTCATTCCTTCCAGAAACCCATTCCATAGCCGAAATCGTCATTAAACGAAATGTGAATTCCGTATAGAAAAATTCTTAAAATATATATTTTTAAATATATTTTTTTAATTTTATAGTCTCAGATTTTTTTAAGCAAATTTAATTAGAAGCTTTGGTAGAGATCTCCACTACTCGCATCTTTTAGGTATTCTAAATTCGCTTGATTTTAATTCGAACATGTTGTTTGTGAAAATTTTTGAGCTGTAAGATTCTAAAATCTGAAAGTATGAATGAAATTGAAGCACTGTTTTTATTTTATTATTCAGTGTTAACTAGTGATGCATATGATTTTGTAATGAAATGTGAAATCATTGCTGGTTTGGTAGGTTATTGCAACAAATCCTGCATAATCACTGTTATCAGTTCCCATGCTGAGGAACGAGGTTTGGAGTTATTTACTTACCGAGACTTTGTTAGTGGCAAGCTATCATGTTAGACTATTAGAGATAAATGTTTAATGAGTTTAGTGTTGGCAAGTGTCATGACTGCAAGTTTTAGTTGATTTACACACTCTCGAAATTTGGTTTGAAACTGATGGTTTTATAGCGTCTTAATACTAGTGAATGGGATTGTGCTGTGACTTTGACTAGCCATTCAGCGAATATTCCTTCTGATTTATAGCGTGAAGTTTGAAAACAGATATTCATTATCTTTTCAAATTTGTTTTTGAATAACGAGTAATTGGGTGGATTCAGATGTTTAGATTTTACACTGAGACATTCCATGATTTGCTGATATAAAGATATTGATATTGTTAATTAATAAATGGTATCATAATCCCGACTAATTCCACAAGGCTCTACGACCATATCTCAAATTTAAAAATAGGAGATAGCTTTTTTGGAATGAAGGAATTTACTATTGATATAAAACTGAAGCACTTTAATCGTTTTGGAGTGTACAGTTTTTCAAAGTTTATATTCAGTTTTTGTTTATTGTATTATCATGACACCGGACAAATGCAACAGTGAAATAAATCAATTTTTGCTTCATTATTTGCAATATAAGTACATTTTATTTATAGTAAAGTTGAAAATATAACTAACACTGAAAAATAAAAAGCATTTCTACAGAAAGAGGTTTGCTAGTTCTGCTTCAGAATTGTGTCGAATTCACTACAGTGTAAAAACTGTTAAATATTGTATGTTTTGAAAATACAATAATATTCTAATTTTAGATAAAAAAGTAAAATTGAAAATACAAATTTAATATCAAAGATTCAATTTTCAAGGGCAATTTTACTATTCAAAAGGGTAATTTAATTATATTTCATTCATAGTAATATTTTGCCTTGTAATAATCAGTTTACGCATAGCAATTTTTTAGATAGCTTGTAATTATTTTTTAAACAATGTACTGAAAATAGTGAAAAATATATTCAATTATTAGTTTCTTGACATAAATATATCTTAATTGAAATTCTTTTTAATTAATCTCCAGCATTAATTAGTTTAAAATGAATTTATTTTTTTTTATTTTTTTTTTGGGGGGGGGGCGATTACACATCTCTTTATTTGAGGGCATCATTAATATTCACAAAATAAACTTTAAAAAGGGTTAAAATACTCAAAAGATATGCTTTTAAAAAGGTTATAAAACACACTTCACAAAAAAATTATAAAAAAAATCATAAAAAAGTACAGACTTAGTTTAATTATGTGAATTAATTAATAATATTTTTTCTTAACTCCGAAAGAAAATAACGACATAATGATGAAAAAAAATCATTTATATTTAAAAAAAAAAAATCAAGGTATTTGAATACATACGGAAGGTCTCCATAAGGGCATACTCCAAAAAATCTGAAAAAATTACAGAAAGTTCTTCTCATGAGGATATATATGTTAATAAAAAATTTTCGGCGGAACTTTGATACAGTGTCCGTAACAAAAAATGCAAATTTTGTTATTTGGCGATTTTTTATCGGTTGGCAATGGAATACAATTTCAAAAAATATTTACTATGTCAAATACATTTTAAGGAAAAAATGTGTCACGTTGAACTGGTTTAAATAAATTTAATTTAAATAACTTAATTTTTGCCAGTTTTAGTTTCTTTTAACTATAATTTTGTCATATCGATATTTATATGCATTTATATTGAAATTTAACTATAAAAAATTACGATATAGAGCGAATTTTAAATTAAAATTAAAATTGCTTCAAGCTCAAAATTAAGTCCAATTGAGCATTAGATGGAATTTTGTTGCTATGGAAACGACCTGTTATATATTGAAATGTATAGCTGCAACATTCTTCGTCTGGCTTTTATTTTTTAATACAATAAAATGTGTGAAAATAATTTTTTCAATATATATATACATATGTATATATTATGTGTTAAAATATTTTTTTCAGTGATGAATTAAATAACTGCAGCAACAAGCAATATATGTATGTAATACAATATATATATATATAGATATATATACATATTAAACTCTTTCATTGTTTAAGTTTAAATTCATTTAATAACATTTACACGCATTCCAAAAATCTAATAACAAACAATTTTCAGTTACATTAAATTCGTCTGCTTTTGGCGAGGAAATTTCTGCTCGCCAAATCGCGTGATGTTTTTGTCTTTTCACGCAAAATATTCGAAAGTATTTTATTTTTTTACAGACTTTCTACTGTAATTCCGCTGTTAAATTTGACTGATCCTATATTACATACATAAGTAGTTTAATTAGTATTTTTTTTTTTTTTTTTTATTCTGAGTATGCCCAGTAAGGAGAGCTTAGTTGGAGAATTCAAGTATTTTTTATCTTGTTACAGCCAAAAATTATAGACCCGTTGCATTGACGTCACGTTGCTATTAGCAACGACTACTACTATTGCATCTGGAGCACACACGTGGAGCACAGAACTGTCCGTTTGCCGTTAAAAGCACGTGTTATCTTTCTGTTTAATTTAGATCATTCTTATTTTTATTATTACAAGTTGGAACCCGTCGAAATTCGACGAATTAAAATATTTAGAATGGAATTGTTAGATGGAATTTATAATAAACCTACAAAAATAATTACAATAAAAAATTCATCTTGCATTGATTGTCTAACTCTTAAAACAAATAATGTTTTTAACCTAAAATTACTAAAATATTATTTCCACAAACTTCAACTGCTTAAATTATTGAAAAAATAAACTGTATTAGAATACGTAATCAAGATGCGTAATTATGTTGAAGTTGTCGATTGAGGTTCTTATGTTTGTTTTTACGGGATGAAAAATCAGTAAAAAGGATTTCGCTTTGTCGGATTATAAAATTTTCTCTCATAAAATTTAAACTGTACGTTATTTTCACATTCTCAAAATTTACATACGCACCACTCAAATTCACAATTTAAAAGTATTTTAACGCTCAATACATTATTAATGAATGTATTTCCAAACTTAAAGTCACGTTTGTCCAATTCAACTTTTCATGTGAACATTCGCACAAACTTTAACTTCTAATCTCAGTACCCGCGAAAATTTACCATTCAGAAATTTGCCTTTAGTTGCCATAGTAATGACCTTATAGTATTGGTCAAATATTTAGTTTTATCAAAGAAAATAATGATCGTTTTGTTTTAAATATGACATCATTTTTACTCACTGAATCATTTTGCCTAGCGTCTCAAACTCAGTATCAGCGTAATGTAAAAATATTGAAATATCTTCTTCAATCTTTTGATTTATGCAGAAGAATGCGTGTTTTTTTAATGGCTGACGTCATTTTTTGTTCAACAATTAGAAAAAAAGTTACTTTTATTTGTAATGTGAAAATGGCATCAATAAGGATATAATCAATAAGAATAAATAAACCATGACTATTTTCCCTTTACTTTTAATAGAAATGGAGTACTTCAGTTGCCACAACAACAAAATTGGTACTAAAATCTATAAAAAAATTAATATCTCAAAAATAATTTGAGATAGAGCTTTCAAACAAATTACATTTAAAAGTACATTTTTTTTCCCTATACGACGGTGTAAAAATTGAGACTGTGCGATGTTTAGAAGTTTAAATTTAGCTGTAGCGAAACTTGCAAAACCGAAATTTCATTTCCAATTCCAAAGTGTTGCCATTCGCAGAATGACGTATCCGTTACTCACAGATATGTTTGTCCTTTATAATATAGATAGTGCAAATAAGCCTAATAAGTCAAATGGAGAGCACCACATTCGCCTTATGTTTGGACGCCATATGAAGCGATGCCAGACATGTGAGGTCATGTGCAACCCGTCTATTATACAAAAAAAGATATGGATGTTGTAGAGTAAGACGGACTCTAAAATACCTTACTAGAAAACATTCCTATCTGCTAGTTCTGGAACGTGACGAGAATGATATCGTTTGAAAACTCTTGTCACAAGGATCAAGAAAAATACAGGAACTATACTTCCGAATCCAATGGTTCACGACATATGAACCCTTTTCAGTCCCGGAAGGAGAGAAATAAAGAATGGAAAACAGCATGAGATACTTTCTAAAGCTATTGAAAGCAGGTTATTTGTCTTATAATTATTCATGGTAGTTGTTGTTCTACGTAAAAGTGTTGAAAGCACAATTTCTTCAACATCAGGGACAAACGTTGAATGGCATTATTTTTTGACAATCAGCACAGGCGTGTTTAGTAAGAGTGAAGCATACATTTACTGATAGGAAGACTGCATCCGTGTTTCGCATTAAAGCACTTTGGAAAGCATACTGACGCACAATATTGAATGTATGTAAATAGAATAATTTGTAATGCTGATGATGTATTTTAGTATGCTTTCTGCAGTTATAGTATCAACATCACAGCAAATAATTCGATGGGGGTTTTAAATGATCTCCTTTTTTTTTACCAAGTACTTGTAGTCTTTGAATAAGTAAACATACAGTGGCTGAAGTTATATTGTCGATCCAGATGGCAGAAACATTGGCAGTATAGCAGAACCCAGTTTTTCAATGCGTAAATTACTTTTTGTTTGTCCACTCCATCTGTCGAGTACCAGGATAGCATGCTCATTACCACATTAGCATGAAACGCTATCGTGAAAACCACTTAACTAGGACTTCCCTCAGAGGGATACGTCTGAGCGACATGGCTGATAACATATATTTAATAATAACATGTGGAAGCAAAGATAACGAGATGTTATTTTTAATTGTCCTAATACTGCGATAAATTGAAATGATGAAAATAAGCGAATAGTAGAATTAAAAAATCTTATTTATAAATTCGTATACACTGTTTAAAAAAATGGTAAAGTTAACCATGCAAGACAGCCATGCATGGGTATAAAATTGAAAGTACGCAATTTATTAAAAATAAAACCGACAATAAAACCCTAAATTATCTTATATCGGAATTTTAACTGTTTTAAATGATGTCAAGAGCATAATCAAACGCTCCGCATCGATTTGAATAACTCTGAATGACAAATATATGATGACTGAAGAGAATGGACTATACTTTACATGGTGTATGCTCCCCCGGAACAGTTAATATTGCACAATATCTGTTTTCCACGGATGCAATGAGGTTGTCGATAAGGGTTAAGGAATTCTCTCTTCAAAATCTGATATGGTATCAAAGTAACGAACACATCAAAAGTGCCATGCAGTGCGTCGTTAGAGTGTGTTTTAGATATGCTCGATCGGATTTAAATGATGAGTGTATGCTGGCTACTACATACGCTGTATTTTTCCACTTTCAAACATATTATGCATAAGTTGAGCTGTATATAGCATGTATTAAATAAAAGAAATCGGCAATGATTGCAGCATAAAGTATGACACAAAATCTGAATATATCGTCTGCATAACCTTTAAGCTGTTAAAGTGTCTTTTGAAGTAATTTACAAATCTATACATATTCTTTCAGCAAATCATGCAAGTTAAAATACACCAATATGAACCCGATTATGAAATTTCACCAGAATAAGTTAATATATACAAAAAATGCTAATGACATTTGAGAATATGACCTTATGATAAAAGGTCTATAAAAGTGAATCAGGAAAAAAAATCATATCAGATTTAAAACGGCACTTCCCTCTGTAGTGGTCTTGGCGAGAGAGAGAAAAGCCTACAGAAGGAACACTTTAACTAGTACTTTCGGGCAACCTACTCACTATTTCATACTGGCCTTTATTCAATATTTACGCAATTTATTTAATGCTAGGTGGGTATCTATCCGTTTTGTTACATTTAAATTGCATGTTTTATAGAGGAAATGCAGCATTAGTAAATATTTAAAGTTTGTATATCTAATAATTCCAAATTATTGGTGATTGAGAATGCTTTCCGTTCATTTCATCTTTTTAAATTTTAAATTTCTTAGAAACCATTCACAGAGACAATTTCATATTTTAAAACTAACCCAAAGCAAAATTTCAAGTTTTTGTGTTTAGCAGTAAACACAGAAACAGAAAAATTTCGAAACTTTTTTGTTGCTGCACTGTTTTATATAGCGATATTTTTAGAAATTGTTCTATTGCGAGAATTTATTTCATGAAAGATACAGCCATGTCAATTTTCATGTTTATATTCTTAACGACTCCATGCAATTCGTTACTTAGATTTTCTGTATAGTTTTTTCCGCTTTCTTTTGTCTTTCGATTTTTTAGAATTCGTTCTGTAACGAACATTTACATGTTATAAATTTCTGCCATGTCAAAGTTCTAATTTTATAACCCCAAGAGTACACCAGAAATTGCAGTATTTCAAATAAATCATAATTTAGAATCTTTCTAGAAATTTTTACGTTTATTTCTCAAATTGAATTTTCTTAGAGAGCGTTCATAACGAGTTTTTACATCTTAAAAGTAACCACCACAACGAATTTAATGTTTCTAACCCAATCAATATCACAGAAATAGCAATTTTAGATATTGTTTTGCTCCTGCACCGGTGGAGGTTGTTGCACCGGCATAAAATATTGTCTTTTTTCGGAGCATAGAGGGCTACCAACATTTTTATTTAAATCGGCTATGCAGTTTCAGCGATAACACCTCATAAACGCACAAACATTAATAATATTACTCACTTTATAATATTATAACGCTTTATAATATTAGCATAGATGTACAGATGCAGAAACCAATTATCTGTTACTAACTAAAGTGCCCGGCGTTGCCCGGAATTTGGGGAATATTTCTTCGGAAAAATCAATTTCAAAATTTAACATACAACATAAATCAAACAATAAAAAAAAGCAGTCGATGTGTTGTACACATGAATCAAATGAAAACATAATATAAAAATTTATGAGTTTATATAACAGACGCAAAAGAATACAGCTATAAATTAAATTATTTTCATTTGTCAGTGGAGCAATAGTGTTAAAATACGCCAATATTTCCATAATCAGTTTTTTATCATGCTTTAATGCCTTTTTCACACTCATATGACGTTATACTATATTCACCACGTCCTTTATATTTCCAACATGACGTAATATTCCTTTTTTTTTAGATCCGTCAAACTATTTATTTCATTTTTATTTTTCACGTGGAAACATCGAAATAGAAAAGTTATGACTTAATATTCAATTTCATTTGAATTCGTCAAACTCTTTATTTCATTTTCATTTCATATTTCTCGTTTAATTTTGAATATTTTTAAATGTTTTTTGGCATATGATAGCTGAGCTCAATCTTTAATATGACGCTATTTCACTTTTTCCATTTTGGTTGCAGATTTTTTTTTTTTTTTTTTTTTTTAAAGGTACTTTCTGTTTCGAAACAAACGAGAAATTCGAAAACAACCTCTCGATTGGCTTAACATTACGGAGCGGGTGTTTTCAAGTGAGTGAAGACCTTTGAGTTTGTCGAAACGATCAAAAACATCGCATTTTTTAAAGTACCAAAAGACAAATAATATGCAGTTAAGATATTTTTATTTCCTTTCTACATGAATATTATTATGCAGAATAATAAGTGTTGTATGTACAAAATTAATATTTAAATTTGAAAATTAAAAATTCATCTCACTAATGTGTAAATTAAAATCATTAAGTGCTGCGCGCAAGATAAAACTCTAAATTATGCATATAGAAAATAATTTTTGAGCAAAACAGAATAGTAACACACCTACTTCTAAATTAAAACCAAGATATACACTAAAAGATTTGTTCAAAATTTCATTTTAGCACCGAAAAAAAAAAAGTTTCAAAAGTTTTTCAAATTCAAAGAAAAAAATTGTGGTTGCTTTGGTATTAACATGAAGATTATAAAGAAATGTTTATTTGGTTAATTTTTTTGAAGCTTTAGATAATATAGTTTTTAAGTAATGGCGCAATCCAAATTTACTATCCCGAGAAAACGCGTTTTAAAGTTTCAATGTCTAACGACCTACAATTGTACTCACCGTCTATAAATGATTATAACTCAAGAATGCACATTTTTGAATGTTTTTTTTTTTTAATATTGCTGAGAAATTTCAAAATATTCAGATTAAAAAAAAAAAAAAAAGAAACGAAAACAGATATTTTGAAAACTTAAAGATCTTGTGCTCCCCTTAATTGTACGTTTCTATTTGGTATAGCTGTACATGAAGTATTTAAAGAAGTACTTAAGAAGTTTGTTTTTTATGCAGTATTTAGATTACAGTCAAAACACAATACATTCGTAAATTAGTATAAGGTTTTCCGCATAAAAGCATTTGTTATATAAATAGAATCTAAAAAATCGATAGATATATAATATTAATTAAAAAATCTGTTTTGGACATATTACACATTTTTGTCAAACTACTAATAATTGAAGAAAAAACTGGAAAAATAAATAATAAAAAATGAAGCTATACACATTCTTCTATAGTTCAATATCGTAGTTACCTATAGTCCTATCTCCCTCTTTTGAGTGTCTATCTCTTATTTTGTCTGAAATTTCATGAGGTGTATACAATAGTCATGGAAGTGACAATTTTTAAAAGGTAGTACAATAAAAGTTGTATAACGGATGCCCGCGATTAGTAAACACCTACTTTTTAGAGAACATTTTTTCCAACCAAAAAACATAAGTATTTTTATCTCTGGAAAGCAAATAGCTCTGCATATCTCACGATTTGCGTGCTTTTGAGATGTCTGCAATTCAGAGATCCCCCTGCATTTATCAGTTACGCAAATTGGATAATACAGAATTTTTGTTATGCTGGTTAAAGTAATTTCCTCCATACAGGTCTTTATTTGTCAATAGAATAAAATGATACTCCTGTACTTAAATACAAGTGATTTACATTAAAATTACACTAAATATATCATTATACACAGAATATTCTCTTCTTTCGGAATATGGATTCAGTTTTCAAAAAATAGTCCGCTACATATTAAAAATTGTAAATATTTTGTTTTTCTTCATTGTAATACCCAGTCTTGACACAATATTTGACTTCCTTGAATAAAGCAGCTAGGAAAACAGTTTATTTTATCTACTTTTTATTAATTCTCAAGAACATTATATAATGAAATTTTTAAGGTTTCATATGCACTAATTTAGAAAAATAAGTGAATAAAAATCTTAATGGATTCAAAATCAAGAAAGTAAAATTGTAGATGCAATTAATATATTAAGAGAAAAAATCTCTCATCTCTTAAGTTTCAGTTGATATAATTATTCACAAATTGTTTTGATTTATTATTAAAATTTTCTTATATGTTATTGAATACTCGTATATTACGATATCTGTAGACCTCCAAAATGTAAAATACTTCTCGAAAAATAATTATTAGAATGAAGCGTAAATTACTCACTGTTGTGTATTAAGATGACTATTTTGTTTATGATAAATTTCTGTAAATCAAAATTCATTAATTTTTTAACATGAATTATTAATGATTTTTATAATTAAAATTATATTTGAATACTTTTTGGCCTATTCAATGTATCTGTCTTTTAAAAAAAATTAAAATGGATGATATGTTTTAAAAATACACATATTAAAGTTTGTCGCATGTATTTAACAGTAACATCCACAGATTTTGACCTCTACTAACCTCATAAACATTTAACAAAAAACTAAATTATAGAATTTTCCGGTCTGATTTGACCTAAGAAACTCAAAGAAATTGTCCAAAGTGGATGATAAATTTTAATACGCAAACAATCTCTATTTAAAAAATTGCATTTATCTCCTGAAAGAAAGCAAGATTTCGAGTCTAATGATATGTGTGGTGCGCTTTCATGGTAAATGGTGTGTAAATAAGGCTTTGCGTATCTTTCTGTTTTTAAATATTGACTATACAAGTAATTCTAAAGTAATGTACTACACGCTATTGACTTTTAAAAGATTAGGTTAATTACTTTAACAAAATGGATCGTTAACTGTTCAGAACCAACTTACTATTAATAAGATAATGTTTTTTTTTTTTTTTAACTAAGATATAACACATTAATATTTAATGGGTTAAAAGTAAATTATTTGATCTAAAAGTTTAGTTGTTCCATTTAACGGAATTTCAGGAAACGCACTTGGGAAGGAATAAGATCTTAAGTAAAATAATAATAATATGCTATAGAGTGAAAATTGAAGGCGCAATTGAAAACTATCCAATAAAATTACACTATACCCAATATATAATATATCCAATAAAAACATATATTTCTGTTATATAAATTATATTATGCAATTTGAAATTAAAAACTTGCTCTCTAATAGGGTTGAGCGATGTCTGGAGTTAAATATCATGATAAATCGGCATCTTTATATCATGATATTCCAATATATCGATATTGCGTTATATGAACTAAATAGTAAAATATCATGTAACGTATGAAACTAAATAAAGTAATAAGCTGATTGATGTTAAATACACATATACATTCGTAATATATGCATAACTTCAATATGCATTATATATTTCATTAAATATTAACACTTTTAGAAAAGTTATATGATTAACAAATAGATTAATAAAAAAACTATACATAAATAAGCAAATGTAAATAATTAAACTTTAAAAGGAAGTAGTCGGATGTGTAAATCCCAAAACTTTCCTCTATCTCATAGATGTTAATACTTCAAAATTCGCTATAACAGTGCCAGAATTTAATGACAATCTATGCCCATCATGAAGATTGAATTTCGGCACCAACCCTATTAGATGTTTGCACCCAAAATTCCCAATCGAACATGCATAAAAACAACACCTGTTTAGCAATATACATCAAAGCCTAATTCGGATCTATTTATGTGAAACTATAACAGAAAATTGATTAAAATCTGAGCATTAGTTTTTGAGATACACCTATCGCGAAAATCTCGGAAAATGCAGCGTAGCAGCGCCGCCTATTGGGTGATTAACACCAAAATCAAATTCGGAACAAGTTATGTCAACGTCTAACTGAATCTGAAGTTTGATGAAAAGCCGGGCATTAGTTCTTCATATAGAGTTATAGCGGAAATCGTAGAAAATGCAGCGTAGCAGAGCCACATACTGGACGATTAACACCAAAATTTAATCAGCAAAAAGTTATGTTAACGTTTAATTGAATCTGAAGTTTTATGAATATCCGTGTGTTAGTCCTTCAGATAAAGCTATGGCGGAAATTGTGAAAAATGCTACATAACAGCGCCACCTACTGAACGATTAACAGAAAATAATAATCAGTAAAATTTATGTCAATGTCTAGCTGAATCTGAAGTTTGATGACAATCCGTGCATTAGTTCTTGAAACAGAGCTATTGCGTACATCCTGAAAAATCATCACAGCAGCGCCACCTGTTGGGCAATTTACATCAAAAACTAACCAGCACCAATATTCAAGGTATAATTGAATCTGAAGTTTGACGAAAATCCGTGCATTAGTTCTTGAGAAAGACCCATTACGGAAAATCGTGAAAAATACAGCATGACAGCGTTACCTGTCGAACAATTTACACCAATTTATATCAAGCTGTAAGTGAATCTGAAATTTTATTATATTCCGTGCATTAGTTTTTGAGATAGAACACCCACAAAATTTGTGTCACATACATACAGACAGACATTTTCTAAAAACTGTCAAATTGTGTTCAGTACATATAAAACGTAGAAATCCGTCGAAACAGGAATGTCAATTTTTTTCATGAATCCAACGATTTTTTTATGTAATGATAGAAGAAAGTGAAAGAACTAAAAAAAATCATTGACAGAGGGGGAAATATAATAATTTTTTCTAAAGTAAAATATTGAATTCTTTATATTTTATAATAGTTAATTTTTATATTGCTTTTGTGCTACTGTGTTTAAAATTGGCTTATGCTTCGGAGCCTCCGACAAAAAATTCTTAGGTTTTTTTTAATTTCATTTTGATATTCTGCATAAAAAAAGAAATTAAAAAAAAAAAACTCTGCCTATGTGCCTATGTCGCCGACAACAATTAAATGTGTTGCAAAATTTACCTTACCCTTGATTTTGCTCTTCCGGCCCTCATGTATGCAGCGCTTATCACACTTTCAAAAACTGTTTAAGCTGGGAGAAATCACACCGTTAGTATCATGATAACCGAAACCGCGTAGTTGGTATTTATGATGACATGAAGTGCAATAAATAAATAATTTTATGTAATAGCGGATAAGGATTTATTGAGCTACTGTCCCTTTCAAATAATTTCTTGCTTCTATGTTTAAAAAATACGTGGATTTGCCAAAAAGCTTTGGGTAAAATAATACTTTTTTTAGATCAGCCCTAAGAATTTAATAAAAAAAAAAAATGTGAATTAAAAAATATATATTTTCCTAAACTTTAAGACTCTGTTTTTAATGCTTGTGCTACTAGGGGAGTTGGTTGAGAATGTCCTGCGTTTCGACCAATGTATGCTTAACGGAAAAAAAAACGGTAACCGCGCACCCTTCAGACACCGAAAAATTTGCGTCTGTCCTTTGATTGTCAGCACACACTCTTTAAATGCTTAATTTTTCAGAACTGTTTGTTAATTTGAATTCTAGTGACATTAAATAAATAAACAGACATGTAAATATTCCACAAACAAATTCTGGCAGAGGCTGTAAAATACCAAATACTCACATATATCACACTAATGTCGATTCTTAAAAGAAATTGTGAGGAGAAAAAAAAAACCCTCTCTTCACAGAAATAAAAAATATCTGCATTTTTAAAAAGGACCTTTTTACCTTAGAATAGACATTACATACTACTATGGAATTATTATTTCTTTGTTCAATTAAATCCATTGTGGCAAATAAAATGTGATATTTCCTCGGTCGCAGACGATTAGCCGAAAACCAAATAGCCGACAAGACATTTAGCAGACAGCATTTAGACGACAGGACGTTTAGCCGACAAGTACATTTAGTCGACACGTACATTTAGCAGACAGGACATGTAGCCGACAAGTACATTTAGCCGACAGGACAAGTAGCCGAAACGTACGTATAGCATACAGGACAATTTGCCGAAACGGACATTTAGCAGACAGAAAATTGGACGACAGGCAATTGGCCGAACGTGACAATTAGCCGACAGGGCATTTAGCCGAAAGGACAATAAGTCGACAAGACAATTAGCCGACAAGACAATTAGCCGACAGGACATTTAGCCGACAGGACAATTAACCGACAAGACAATTAGCCGACAGGACATTTAGCCGACAGGATAATTAGCCGACAGGACATTTAGCCGACAGGACAATTAGCCGACGAGAGAATTAGCCGACAAGACAATTAGCCGACAGGACATTTAGCCGACAGGACGATTGGCCGACAGGACATTTAGCCGACAGGACGATTAGCCGACAAGAAAAATTAAACGACAGGATATTTAGCTGAGAGGACGATTAGCCTAGTTAGGTTATGGTTAGGATACTTTTAGGTTACGGATAGATTATAATTAGTTTATGGTTACGTTAAACTTAGGTTACAGTTACGTTACGGTTAGGTTACAGTTAGATTACGGTTACGTCACAGTTATGTTACTTTCAGGTAACAATTAGGATACGTTTAAGTTACAGTTAGATTACGGTTAAGTTACGGATAGGTTACAGTTAGATTACGGTTAAGTTACGGATAGGTTACAGTTAGATTACGTTTCTGCTACGATTAGGTTACGGATAGGATACAGTTACGTTACAGTTTGGTTACAAATAGGATTACGGATAGGTTACAGTTAGATTACGGTTAGGTTCCGGATAGGTTACAGTAGGTTCCGGATAGGTTACAAATAGGTTACGGTTAGGTTACCGCCAAGCTACAGTTAGGTTACGGTTAGGTTACATTTAGGTTACAGTTAGGTTATAGTTACATCACAGGTAGGATACGGTTGGGTTATAATTAGGTTACGGTTAGCGTACCGTCATGTTACGTTTATTTTACAGATAGATTACTGTTAGGATACAGTTATGTTACAGTTAGGTTATGGTTAGGTTATAAGTAGGTTACGGTTACGTTACGGATAGGATGAAGTTAGATTACGGTTAAGTTATGGATAGGTTACAGTTAGATTACGTTTCTGCTACGATTAGGTTACGGATAGGATACAGTTACGTTACAGTTTGGTTACAAATAGGATTACGGATAGGTTACAGTTAGATTACGGTTAGGTTCCGGATAGGTTACAGTAGGTTACGGATAGATTACAATTAGGTTACGGTTAGGTTACCGCCAGGCTACTGTTAACTTACGGTTAGGTTACATTTAGGTTACAGTTAGGTTATAGTTACATCACAGTTAGGATACGGTTAGTTAATAATTAGGTTACGGTTAGCGTACCGTCATGTTACGTTTATTTTACAGATAGATTACTGTTAGGTTACAGTTATGTTATAGTTAGGTTATGGTTAGGTTATAAGTAGGTTACGGTTACGTTACGGTTAGGTTACAATTAGGTTACGGTTAGGTTACGGTTATGTTCCATTTCCGTTACAGATAGGTTACGGTTAGATTATGGATAAGTTACAGTTAGGTTACGGGGGTCTATGTCATTTAGCCGAAAACCAAATAGCCGACAAGACATTTAGCAGACACCAATCAGCCGACAAGTACATTTAGCCGAAACGTACATTTACCCGACAGGACATTTAGCCGACAGGTCAAATAGCCGACAGGATGTTTAGCCGACAAGACATTTAGCGACAGGACAATTACCCGACATGATATTTAGCCGACAAGACATTTAGTCGACATGCCAATTAGCCGACAGGTCAAATAGCCGACAGGACAATTAGCCGACAGGACAATTAACCGACAGATCAAATAACCGACAGGACATTTAGACGACAGGTCAAATAGCCGACCTGACAATTACTCGACAGGACAAATAGCCGACAGGACAATTAGGAGACATGAAAATTAGCCGACAGGTCAAATAGCCGACATGATATTTATCCAAAACATACATTTTGCCGAAAGAATTTAGAAGACACATTGATATGGGTCGGTGATATATCAACAATGTCAACCTCAATAACTCGTCACCATCATAATTCAACTTTTTAGCTCACAGGCTATCAAAGTCAGAGAGCTGATGTGCCCGCCGTTCTGTATGTATGTAAGTATGTACGGACATATTCACGTAACGAGGTAACTCTTGATAAAAACATCCGATTTGCTTCAATTTTTTTGTCTAGGTTCTTTCTGGAAAGGCTCTTTCCTGATTAGTTTTGGGGGCTCATTGGTTAAAGATAAAGGGGGAAAAGGGGGCTAGTCCCTCCCCTTAATTTAGATAAATGGGTTTTTCATGCAGAATTATTCGATTTGCTCTAAATCTGATATACCGGTTTATTATGTTAAGGAGCTTCCCTGATTAGATTTGGAAGCTCATTAGTTAAGTATAAAGGGGGAAAGAGGGCTACTCCCCTTAATTTAGATAAATGTTTTTTCATTCAAAATTATTCGATTTGCTCCAAATTCGGTATACCGGTTTATTATGTTAAGGAGCTTCCCTGATTAGATTTGGAGGTTCATTAGTTAAGAATAAAGGGGGGATAAGGGAGCTAACCCCCCCCCATTAATTTAGATAAATGGGTTTTTCATGCAGAATTATTCGATTTGCTCCAAATTTGGTATACCGGTTTACTATGTTAAGGAGCTGCCTTGATTAGATTTGGAGGTTGATTAGTTAAGAATAAAGGGGGATAGGGGAGCTAGTCCCTCCCCCCCACCCCTTTATTTAGATAAATGGGTTTTCCATGCAGAGTTCGATAAATGGGTTTTTCATGCAGAATTATTCGATTTACTCCAAATTTGCCATATCGGTTTATTATGTTAAGGAGCTGCATTGATTAGATTTGGAGGTTCATTAGTTAAGAATAAAGGGGGAAAAGGGGGCAAATCCACTCCTTAATTTATCGGACACTTGTGGTACGAATATCATAAAAGTTTGTTTTTAGGCTAATTGAAGGGTGTAGAGTTCATTTATGCTGTCAGAATTGTGTACTGCTATTGAAAAAAACAAAGTTATGGTTCGTTTTAAGATTCAGATGGCCCCCTAAGCAAATTTTATATACATCATTTAAAAGTAGACTTTATTACCAATCGTTTGGTACCAGTAACTTTATTCTACGATAATTTTTTCAGAGTTAGTAGGGGTGTTTAATTTTTTTTTCCCACGACTGTACACTTTAGGTTTTTCGGATTGTGCTTTACATCTTTCGGTCGGAGTCGGTGTGATCTTGTTTTTAACAAGGAAGTCCTGAATATTTTTCAAATGAAAAACTACAGATTTGACTATTAATGGTGGCTCATAGTAATACCCATGTGTTCATTTCTGTACTTAAGGGATAAAATTATACAACACTTTATTATAAACGTGTTAAAATTGGAGAAAATTTCTTTTACTTTGGGGTTTGGTGGAAGTCTGTCGGTTTTGTGTTGAAGAAATTGTTTTGTTGGGTGCTCGCAGACTCCATTCCTAGGCGTTGAAAATTATTTAGAGTGTACCATATATAATATAGTTTAATAAAGCAAATAATTAAATAATTTGATAACATTGCAATGATTGCAGTAAATATAATGTGACACTAATAATCGAAAAAAGTAAAAAAGTCGGATAATTAAGAACTTGAATTATACTCGTCCCTCCTCCACCACTAAAAAAAACTATCTTAAAAAACTCTACACCCGAATTTCTAGCCATCAGGGGCAAGTTGTACACAGCTGAGAAGCATTTGATAAAAGAAAATTTCTCTCATGTATTTTTAAAATTAGCCAAAGTACGATATACATCTCACCTTAAGAAAGTTCGAATAGGAAATGTTTTGGATAATTATTAATTTCTATGCATAAATCATTTATTTAATGCATATGTTTTTATTGTAATCAAATCTGATAAATTATCATAGCGTTTGAGCAATTTTTTAATTTTTGTTTGTCTGAAAATTGATGAAAATTTTCCGAAAAATCAAATTCCTTGGGGGGGGGGGGGGTATTGCCCCCTCAGCCCCCCTCAAATGGCGGCCCTGTTTCCAAAACTTTCTAAAATATTCATGGAGACATTTTTATGCATAAATACATTAAAATAAAATCCTTTATATCTAACTTCCTTTTATCAGTAATTTATTTATTTTTTTATTTATTTTTGACTAGATAATCGTAAAATTAAGAGCTGTTTATTTTTATTCCACCCTAACATTATTTATTCCAGACAGTGTTGCGCCAACATTTGCGTATATGGCGAAAGCATGATGCAACAGTTGAAAGGAGAAATCAATCATCATGTTTGGACATTTCTTTATTCATTTCATTTTCTTCGGTTACTAACGAAAAAGAGCTATTATTTGACACCAATTTAGCCGTGCTAATAAATCTGTTTTATACAAATAAAGCATATTATGGCATTAAACTGGATTATTCCTAATTTTCTCTTATTGATCAAGTTGAATTTAGACACATTTTTTTCGTGAGGGATTTCTGTGATCTCCGGGATGGGGGTGGGGTTGGAATTTGCACTTTTTGACCATTGAAAACACAAAATCTCAAATCTTCCATGGGGACATTTATTCTCTGGGGAGAATGTCTCCCCCGGGTCACCCCATGAATTCAACACTGTTAATGATTTAAAAAAAAATATTAGGACTGATTCTCTTTCTGATTTAATTAAGAAATTTAAACATTTAAACACGGAATGTAAAAAATTATTTTGGAAAAGCTATTATTTGTATAATGAATGCCATTGTTGGATCATATGCACCTACGTTTACAAATGAACTGAAAATTTAATACAATAATATTAAACTAGAGAACAGGAATTCTGTTTTTTCAGAATTTAGTGCCGCCCCCGGCATTTCCATTACTTCATTTTCTTCTGATGGACTGATGGCTTCTATTATTATGAAACAGCCATTATAAATGAAGTGTTAGTTGAAGATGAAAGAGCAGCCGTAAAAGTTTGAACTCTGATTTTCTGGTCGGAATGGGGGAAAAATGGCTATATATATATATATATATATATATATATATATATATATATATATATATATTTTTTTTTTTTTTTTTTTTTTTTTTTTTTTCATCTTCCCCTAACACTTCATTTATAATGGCTGTTTCATAATAATAGAAGCCACCAGTCCGCCAGAAGAAAATAACTCAGTTAAGCGGGACTCTACTGCAGTACAAAACATATTTCAATTTTAAGACTTAAAGCACGCGTTTTATTTTATGTAAAATGACGTCATTCGCATCCGCTTAAGAATTCCACATTTACGATCTACTCTTAAGCATCTGCAGTAAAGCATGCATAGCACATCACTATCGCGAAATAATGTACAAATGCAAATAAATATTCCGTCTTTCAAGGAAAAAAAAAGGCGATCTAATGATTCATAGATACTTACAATTAAATATAGTATATAATAGCTCCATTGTTTTAACAGAAATCATTCGTTTATACTTTTTTTTTTCAAAATAGCACGTATTTTAATTACATTTTCTTTCGATTGTTGCGAGAAAATGGCAACAAAAATATATAATTGCTATTTTAAAACTATTCTTCCTTTACTTTCTACAGAAATCGAGTTCTTCCGTTGCCAATATTAAGCAAATGGCTCTAAAAACTACAAAAAAATTAATATTCCAAAAATAAATGGAGATACAGTTTTCTTACAAAATGCATTTAAAAGAACTTTTTTTCTCCAATACGACGGTATAAAAATTGAAAATGTGCGATGCTTAGAAGTTTAAAAAATTTCTAAACAGTATTTAATCGTAATGCTTTGTTTTACGGCTAGCCTCTGTAAGGTAACGTTATTTTTTGGAAACAAAATAATCTGGGAGAAAGAAATAGCATACCGTACCGGAGGCTAATAACATTTTGTTTTAAACGTGATATATAATTTTAAATGTTTCACCAATTTTCAAGTTTATTGAGAACTTTTTACGTTTCATCCTCATTCCTCTGTTTGTATTAACTTAATTTTTCAATAACGGTTTCTTTGTAATCAATAATACTCTAAAGTTAAAAAATATATGTTGAGTAAATTAAAAATATTTTTTTCAAATAATTCTAATTTAATTTGATATTCAAAATTTAAGAAAAGCATTTATCGAATTAGATATATATGGTAAGCATATAGAATTTTTCTTTAAATTTGAAGCTAGGTCCTCCTTTATATTAATAAAATTGGTTCTTATTTAATATTATTTTTTTCATTCTTGTTAATAAAGTTTGCATTTGTAGTCTTAGAATGTATCCAGCCTCAGCTAGGGATCTAACGAATTTCGGACGATATTCAGTATTAAGCAGAATATTGTAGATATTTAGAGGAATAAAATCAGGGTAATACATTTTTAGGTAGATTTCGTAATAAGAAATACTACATATTACATTTTTCCAACATTTTTGCAGATCTACGCCGATCATGAAACCATAGAACACCAAACCATCCCCAGTTCAAAACTTTATCTAACTATCTATCCATATATATCACTTTTTTATGGACACGATAACTTCCATAACTCTGCACAAACCTCTTCCAAACTGGTCAAGGCCATACCATACAATCAGGGGGCAGAAAATCTCGGTAAAGTTCGTTAATGAGCAAAATCGACCAAGGGGATGGAAATAGGGAAGGATTTTGTGAAAACAGAAAAAAAAACTTCTTAATTATAATGCATATCAAATCAGTTTAAAGTTATTATTACTTCTAGGAAGAGGTAAAAAAAAAATTATGTATAACAGGTTTTTGATATCATTAAAAATGGACTCAACGGGCAATAAAAATAGAATTTTAAGAAGAAAAAAATTCATAACTTCGTCAATTCACAGGATATAAAATCCACTTAAATTTATTATAAATCTTCTTAATCTTACCTACAACTTTTATATTGACAAGTTTTTGATAGTACCAACTCTTACAGAAAAAAGGGAGAGGGTTAAAAAGAAAAAAATCATAACTTCGTCAATTCACAATTTATCAAATCCGCTTAAATTTATTATAAATCTTCTTGATGTTATCTGCAACTTTTATATTGGCAAGATTTTGATAAAACCAACTCTTACACAAAAAAGGAAAAAAATATCGTATTAAGGCTGTTCTCAAATCCATAGGGGCAACTTTATGACATAAGTTTGAATTCCTTTTTGTTCGGAAACGCATGAAATTGGAAGGTGTTGTTATACGAAAACTATGTAATTGAAAGACGTTTTCCGTTTTTTTTGTAAACACAATAGATGTTTCAGAAAATACTGTCACAGTTTGAACCAAATTTCCCAACAAACGGGAAAAAACACTGAACGAAGGGAGAAAAATCCCTTGTAGTAGGTCTGCCAATTTTATACAATTACGTTAAAAAATCTGTAGGTCATTGTGTCCGAAAATATCAACCTTGTTGAACAGTGTAGTTGTGAACACAGCCTTAACATGATTCTGATAAAACCAGTTCAGAAAAATAAAATTAAAAACTCGTCAAAAGCGACCAGAAAAAATTGTCAAACTGTGTTTATCTCTAATCTTGATTTAGCCTTTTTAGTGAAATTAGTACTTAACTTCGAAATCTACCTGTGCCTGCAGGCCGAGCCGGGAGTGATTTTTTTCTCTTTCTTTTCTTTTTTTTTTTTAAATGATTTTCTCAAATCCAAATTGGCTATTTTCTAACGCATTCATATAGAACCATTTTTATTTCTTACAAGCATAATATGTACAGCTATTTTCATTCAGATACTAAACAATCAAATTCAATTTTTTAGTGTCAGACTATTTTAAGAATCCATAATCTGCCTGTTTGTCATACAGTTTTATAATGAGGCTCCTAAAACTTCGCTTATCGGTGAGAATTTTTATTTTTTTTTTCATTTTGCACAAAACTATCATTATTTGATAAATTTTATAGTACAAATAATGTTCCGATACGACAGTTTCTTGAATTTTCATGATTTTTTTGAAAAATAAACGGATATGGGCCATTGCCATTAAAAAAAATATATATATAATGAACTGAGATAAGGATTATTACTACTGCAATTTGTTTGTGTAGAAAAATGTAAGTCACATAAACAAGGTTTTTTAAGAAATAATAATCTCTTTGTGATGTTTCAACATATTATATTAAACGTATAAAACAGTTAGACATATGAATAACGAAATCTATATCGAATTAAAAATAAAAAACAAACTGTGCGGTATGAATTTTTTGCTTGCTTTTTCTAGTTCCCTACGATGCAACCAAATTTTATACAATGCAATTTTATATCACACTAGCTGACCCACCCGACGTTGCCCTGGCCCATCATAATAACCTTAAATAAAACTCAAGTTTGTATGATTTTATATCCTTTGAAAATCTTTTAAATGAACCTAGTTTCGGTTGTTTCATTGCATTCCACAGCGTCTCGTGTGTTTCCAACAAACGTCTTTCCGAACGAACCTGTAATCTGGGTCCCCACTACCTAACGCAGCATGTGCCGGAAGTGCTCCGCACGTATCGTAGACAATCGAAAACCAAGTCTAGTGAGCCAAACTTCGTAGTAATCAAGCCCATAGAACCGGAAAACCGAATGCATCATTAATGTTCGAAAATGTCGTTAACTGAAGTCTAAGGTAAACTTTCATAATCACAGAAAGTAGTATTTTCACAGAAAGTAACTGAATTGTAATCTAAGTTAAATAAACCAATTCCCGTTGAAATTGGGTCCTTATAACCCGACGAAACAATTTATCCTTACGCGGTGGAAGTTGCCTCCCTCCTCCTCTATAAATTTCACGGTCTACTTTTAAAATTAACACGATATTATTTAATAAACGGATATTTACTGATTTGCAAAATTTTAGCGTAAAACAGCCACACAACAGTAGTTATTATTTCTATTGCAGATGCGCAACAGAAGAAAAGATTGCCGTATTATATGAAAAATGTATCTCTGATTTTTTTTTTCATTATTTTTCCTGTGTAATAAACATTTCAGAGAATCATATATAATTTTTTCGAAGCAAAATAAAAAATCGCGCTTTAGGGTTAACGTAACGCGATTTTTATTTTTAATTTACGGATGTAGTGAGTAAACGTAAGTTGTTGCCGAAAAAGGAGATTAATGTTCAAAAAAGGTGGTAGCTTGGGTATAAAGAAGGACCGGGCCCAGGGGGCAGGATATTAACTGGAATGTAGTTGGGTAAAGAAAAAAATTTTAATAGTTTTAAAGTAGCTGTAGGACGCAAGAACTATGAAGTAGAAAATTGTAATAGAGTAAGATCGTTTTTAAAGAAGCTGCAACAAAGGCCCCAAGAAGGAGAATAATATTCAAAATTGGTGGTAGCTGAAGTGAGAAATTTTTTTGTCGTTCACGGAGTTGGTAGAAGACTTAAGAAGTTGTTAGAAAAAAAAAGCTAATGAATCGTGTCATTTTTAAGGGAGCTACAATAAAGGGCCCAAAAAAGTCCAACTGATAGTTAAGAGCAGGGTCCTAACATGAAAATATGTTAAAAGGTGTTAGATCTTCAATTATTCAAAATTAACCATAGAGTTGTGAATTAGTATTTCTTAGAATAATAATTTAAAGAAATGCGCCAAAAATTGGGCAAATGCTGTCCTAGGACTGGATAGCTGATTGTCCTAGGGCCCAAATAAAAAAGTCCTTCCGGCCAGTGCCGGGAGGAAGAGGTAGCTTTCATATTCCTTATTTTAAAAAAGCCAACTTATGTTATTCAAACACACGAAGCCCAATTTAGTGGAAACCGAATATAGGAGATTCAATACTAATTTTTATCAATAGTAAATCATTATTAATGAGAATTTCGCGAAATTAGTCAGCTTTATCCGAGCTGCTTTTATTTAAAGCAACTTATATTTGGCTGCCAAATTCGGCGATTTCTTAAATTGCCTGCCATTTTAAGAGAACATGGTGGATGAGGCTAACCAGTGAACGTGGTCGAGACCTTAGTAATTGCTGTGCACATGCTCACTCACATCGGAATCGATTGATATATACGAGTGCTGTCGCAGGCAAAAAATCAGATTTTTCAAAATGTCACCCACATTAGGTATTGAAATTGCTATATCTGAGACATTTTTGAAGATAAAGAAAAAACAAAAAATGCTCCTGAATCCTTATATCAAGGTCAAATACTTAAGAAAGAAACCTTTTTCAATTTCTAATTTTTTTTGCACTTCACTTTAAATATATATTTTTTTAATTTAATGGCCCCCATTTTGAGACAAGATGGTTGATGAAGCTGGCCAACGAACTTGGTCGAGATATTGATGTATACTATCCACATGCCTTCTTACATCGAAATAGGCGAATACGTGTGTTATCGCGTGACAAATACAAGATCGTTTCAAAATGGGAATAGTATGGTTTTAACAATTTGACGTTTATTGCTTTTATACTGTTACTGGACATTACATTACACATATATATCATTAAAAGTTGTTAACTAGGCATAGAGTACGCCGCCCTGTCCTTGTGTATGTCTAAACTGACCGTACCTTTAAGGGTTAATATCTCGGCTAATTACCGATGATTTTTTTCGAAAATCATTATAAACAATGCTTTTATTCTTCTGCAACGATAGGTATATTCAGCGATGCTCAACAATTTTTCTGAATGCCCGTAAATCGAAATTTGTGTATAACAGAAAAACGCTAATTACTCAAAAACTATGTGACCTAGGGTAATCGCTATAATTTTCCGGCAGGGTTTATATTAATGCCTACTACCTCAAATTTTTTCATAATTTTAGTTTCAGTAGATTCGGAATTAGATGGGGGGGGGACATATTTTTGCGCTACATTTTCAACAATATCTTTGAAAATATAATACCTAAAATTAAAAGGAATGTATTTTTGAGTTCAGCGCTACAAAAGCTTTCACAGGATACCCCACATGATATACAATGAAAAGATTTTTTTTTTCAAGTAGCATAATTAGCCCCTCTACTTTTTTACTAAATATATTTATGAATGTTTATTAATATGAAAATATGTTGGTCAATGGTCTTTATTATTTCCCCGAATTTGAACTTTCCACGTTTCATAGTTTACAAGTAAAATGGCTGTGACAGACAGACAGACACAAGAGTGATCTTATAATGGTTTCCGTTTTTACTTTTTAAGTACGGAACCCTAAAAAAGAAAAATCTGATTGTCAGGTGCATCAGGACATGTCTTGGATTGTTCTCACCTAAATGTTCAGAATTCTACGTGCGGTAGATTTTGCTAGTCATCAAACGCAGACACACAGACACTCAAACACTCACATACACACAGACAGAGCGAAACTTTCTTTTATTGGTATACGTTTTATTCAATTTTCCTCGCTAAAAACTGGGTTGTCGTTAAATTCGATCTCGCTGAAAACTTATTCTACAGTTAAATACTAACACACTTTTAGTAGCTGACGAGTTATTGAGATTTTAATGCATATGTATAAAATATTAATGATGATTGAGTAAAAGCACTGATTTATGAAATTGTTGAGCTATCGCTATTATAGTGCCCCCATATCAGTAACAAATAAATACTACTTCTTTCAGCAAAAACAAAGGTTTATTAAGGCTGGCGAATCACTGATCTTCTATCTATTTATATAAAATCCAAGTCTCTGTGTGTCCCTCACGATTCCGGTAGGACCGCCTCATTGAAATGAGTAATTGTTGAAAAAAACTAATGCAGGGTTACCACAGTAGCGCCAAATGTTGGCCAACTTGGCAATAGCTGGCTGATTTGGTGAAATTCCCATTTATAACTATTAATCTTTCATAAAGGAGGTCACCAAAATTTAATTTAAACTCCGCTCTTTTAAGATATTTTTTCAAAATCTATGGGTGAGAATTTAAAGTACATCTTTACATCTTCCTCCCGATGCTACTAATAAAATAACCGCCAATAGACGACGCTGTACTGTATGAGCTCCTAACTGCGCGATTTTAATGTGCTTTAGGTACTTTTCCAGTATAAGTGCCTTGGCGAAAAAAGAAATTTGGCCACATTTTCCCGGAACCTATCCACTGTTTCATTTTATATACACATGCATTTTTTTTTCGATATTTATACGATTTATTTATACGATTAAAAAAAGCCGTTTCAATAATTTTATACAGAAACAGATGTAATTTGTACATAAAAACATGAATAATATACATATAAAATAAACATATAAAAAAAAACACTCATCAAGTTTGTTTTCATAGCTGTTTATATGATTTGACAACAATTCTCAATATTTTTCCGTTATACGGACACCATGCCAAAATGTATGCGGTACTTTTCCTTTATACGGACAGCATTGTCGCCAATCGCAATAGTTGGCGCAAAATGAAAATAAGGTGAATTGAAACATTTGAAAAATAAAAGAAAAAACATTCTCGATAGTAAAGTGGGCATTTTAAAAATATAACATTTGAAAATTACAAACTTTTACGAACTATTTTATTAAATCACAAATATATACTTAAAATAAATGAACAAATAACTGTTATAGTATAAAGTAATAAAGTAAAAAATCATATTAAACTGCTGCCATAAAATTATAAATATCTTTCAGCATTGCAGTAAACATTTCATTTTTTGAATGAAGGCGTAGCCACATAAAATCTATGAGATACGACTCTAAATGATGACGAACAGCTTCCCGATGTCTTTTGTTGCGCCATTTTGCGATGCCCCATAATCTTTCAACATTTGGAGTATGACATCCAGTATTAGAATCGACAAAATTGTATTTGTGATTTACTGTGAAATGATCATAACCAGCACTTAGCAGTTCATCTGTTTTATATCCTTTCCAACAATCTGTATAAATAATACATGACTTTCATCTACTTCTATAATTTTATTAGGTCCACCGATTTTTCTATTTGGTCGAGAACATAAAGCATTTGCACAAACTTCTCTCGAATAACTATTCCATTCCACTGTTGTGTTGTGGTTCATATCAAGTTGCAGCTCACAAAACTCAATCGATGTCAACTCTTTGCACGATAAATATATAAACCTCTAAGCATTAAGAAAAGTCACCCGCGATCCTTTAAACCAAGTTTTTTGGGAACAGATGTCATATTCGCTCCATATTGGCGCGATTTTTTTCGGTTGCCAATTTGGCGAAAACATCAACAGCATAAACAACGTAATCCGGGTTATCACATCAAGCCCTTTGGCGCAAGTTAAGTACCCGTTGCCTATATGATATTGGCGACAGAAAAAAATCGCGCCAATATGGGGCGAATATGACATCTGTACCGTTTTTTGTCGTATTTCTACGCTTTCTTCGCATGATCGTAAGCTACAACTCAATTTCGGATTTCCAGAACTCATCCATAATTTCATTTCATGATTTTTTGAACACAATCTTTTATTATGCAGAATTCCAAATTCCTGAAACAGTTTTATCACAACTTTCTCATCATCTGGTAATTGCCAAATGATAAAATCCATCTCAACATCAGCAGTAAAAGCAAACTACAACTTTATATAAAAAAAAAAGCATTTTTAATTCGATTAATAGCAGATTAAAAAGCTTTCCAAGGTTAAGGTTAAACAATAATCATTCACGTGATTCACGTTTCATAAATAACAAATCACAATGTTTCGCATGGTTTACAATAAAAATCTACGATCAAGATTGAAATAATTGGCGCATTAGCATACATTTTAGCATGCTGTCCGTATAAAGGAAAAGTACCATGTATGCTAATGCGCCAATTATTTCAAAATGCTAAAAGATATTTGTAATTTTATGCCAGCAGTTTAATATGAGTTTTATTTTATTGCTTTATTTTATAACAGTTATTTGTTCAATTATTTTAAGTATATATTTGTGATTTAATGAAATAGTTCGTAAAAGTCTGGAATTTTCAAATGTTATATTTTTTAAATGCTCACTTTAGTACGACAATATTTTTTCTTTTATTTTTCAAATGCCTTAATTCACGTGACTTTCATTTTGCGCCAACTATTACGCTTGGCGACAATGGTATCCGCATAACGGAAAAGTACCCAAATCTCGCTTTCTGATGCCCAAATTACACCAAACTTTGTTTAAAAAATGCCAAAGCCCCTACAGTGGAAAAGTATCAAACTGTCTATTATTTTGCGCTATCTGTGTTATAGTTTATACTATATGCAATGTGAGTGAAGCGAAGAGTTTAAACATTAAATATTAAAGTTTCGGCACAGATGTCATATACACAACGGGTACTTAACTGTCATCAAAGTGTCGTTATTTTCCTTGATATGGTAACCCGGATGTTGTTGTTTATACTGTTGATGTTTTCGCCAAATTGGCGTCGGAAAAAATCGCTCCAATATGGGGTATATATGACAACTGTGCCAAAGTTTCTATAAAGCAGTATAAGACTAAAAATTAAGAATAAAATAAATGCAAAATAAGACTAAAGAAGAAAGAAAAATCATGCGTTAAGCATAGAATATGAAACACTTTCCAACACATCCCGAATGCTTTAACAAAACTTCGTTATTTAGGGAAATAAGGTAAATAAGATAACTAAGTAAACATTTTAGAAAACGCATAATTAAAAAAAAAATTGATTTCAGCAGTTACCGTCCATAGCAATAGTACCGTTATAACATGCCACTATTTAGCTAAAATTTAATTTAAGCTACTCTTAAAGCTACTGAAATCATATTTCCAGATATTATCATCCATAGACGGTTATGTATCCAATTCTTTGCGTGACCCTGTATATCATTTTATCTATATTCTACAAACATTTCTTAGTAATTTAAATGCAGTTCAGCGTAAAACTGCATAACTCCTTTAAAAACCACCTTTAAGCAATTTATTCTCATACTCAGGAACCCTTACGAATTCTTTTGTGTAGCCCTGCATATGAACTGTAGCATTTATACACACGGTATAGTATGCATAAATGTAGTGAAACATAAAAGCGCATATCATAATTAAAAATGCATTTCTAGCAATCATTACTTATGTACGTACAATACTTCGGAGAAAAGTTTCTTGGCGAGAAAGAAGTTTGCCAACGTATTTTCTGACAACCTATTTACTGCTTCATACTCACAAACAATTTTTTGCATATGTATACAATTTATTTAATGTAAAAAAAACTATTTATCCATTTTTATAAAGAAACAGAAGTATTTTTTGCACAGATGTCATATACGCATCGGGGTTGGCGTGATTTTTCTCTGACGCCAATTCGGCAGAAATCTGGCTTTCGAATACCAGTTACTTATATATTTTTAAATTATTTGCTATGATTTTGAAAAGGAAATAACTATAAATAAATAAAAGTTTGAATAATAACTATAGAACAAAACAGTTTATATAATTTAAAAACAGAAAATAAAAGTAAATAAACAATGGCACAGATGTCATATTCGCCCCATATTGGCGCGATTTTTTTCTGACGCCAATGTCATATACGCAATGTATACTTAACCGGCGCCAAAGTGTCGTTATTTTGCTTGATATGGTAACCCGGATGTTGTTGCTTATGCTGTTGATGTTTTCGCCAAATCGGCGTCGGAAAACAATCGCGCCAATATGGGGCGAATATGACATCTGTGCCTAAACAATTTATTAATAAATAAAAAACAATAGCCGGCAAAATAACACCATTTTAACGACATAGGTATCCCGGTTCATATCTGAAATCTGTGCCGTAATTTGTATATAAAAAAATATTATATATATTTAGAAACGATTTTTTTATGTATATAAGTGCATATATAAACAAAAATAAAAGTTCATTAGATTTGTTTTCATAGCTGTATATTTTGGCAACATATCTCACTTTCTGATACTCGAATTACGCCAAGCTTTTTTTTTAAAAATGCGCTATAATGGAAAAGTACCTAAATAAATAATTAACAGAAATAACCAGTTATACAAACTAAAACATTTTATTTCGAGATTAAAGCATTGTTTTTAATTTCGATTAAAAATACATATATTTTGGATAACTTTATGAAATTGGGTTCACGGCTTAATATCTCATTCCATAAACCTAAACAAACACAAGTGATTCATTCATCGTGAACCGTAAAAAATATTAAATCATTGAGGTAATCCTTCACAAAGTAAGTTCTCCAACAATCAATGGACAATATTCTAAGGACGTCATAGTATGTAAAATGGTGGCGGTATCATTTGTTTATGGTTTGAAATCACAAAGATTTAATTTTGCTATGTCTCTTAGTTACATTATTTTATTGTCGTATTTATGAGATCAGAACAAAAGCATATTTTTTCATTATTTAGTTATTAAAGACGAAAAAAAATTATAAATGTGCATGATTTGAAAAATTTATATAATTTTCTTTCTTAATACTAAAAAATAACATCGGGAAGTAACAGCGAGTTTAAGTTAAATAAGTTTAGCTGTTTAATTCTGTTGTAATATTCAAAATAACTGTATTTATTAGATTTCAGTAAACAACATCAGGGCCCGATTAAACTTTGAAGTTAGAGGAATTACAATGTCATTGTTCAGGACCTTTCTTTTGGAGAAGCTTTTCTAAATTCCACATATACATGGAAACTCTTCAGTGTTAGAAATATTATTCCCAGAACTGGCATAACATGAGAACGGCCTGCAATTTTACACAAGTTTTTGAAAACTACTTTATATCAGAAATTTTACTAAAAACTGGTTACTTTTTTGTTATAGAGGCCCACACTATTAGAATTATGACAAGTTGCAGCCAATTTCGCCAAAGTCGTAACCAAGATCGTGAAGCATACACATATAATACCATATAATACCATTTTATGAAATCGTATACGATAATTTAATAGTTTTTACACTTCAAGTGAGTAATTTGTTTATTTTTAAGGTTTAATAATCTAAATTGTCCAATATATGAATTTAAAAAAAAATGTAAACAAAGACTGAATAGACATGACCGCAAAAATCTGCAGAAAACTTGGAATTGTGCAGATTAGTGGTCTTCTACTGTACACAGTTTTTCATAAATGTGTTTCGTTCTTAAAATGTGTTATTTTCATCTATCACTGCGGAACAAATGAGAAAACTCATATTCTTGCACAAGAGTTGTATATATCTTTATATCTAAATTTCCGTCATTTTTGACGGGCTACCTTTCTAGTTATATATATATAATCCAAACGGAAATTTCGTTCCGAACGCCTAGATTTCGAGTTCTACCGCATGGATTTTTACGGAACTTATACCGTTAGATAGGTATCGTTTCAGGGAAGGTTTTAAGCTATAAAACATCATTCTACCTAGATTAGTTATAGAATTATTACGGAAAATTCTTTTATATTGAACTTTGTAACTTCATATTTCCTTAAATATCTGGGCTCCTATTGGTCGTAGAGCTTAGATCTCGCGCCAAAAGTAGCTCCGGAGCACCCAAGCAAACTTTTCCCCGCGATTATTTTGCCGTCTTCCGATTTCCTCTAACTCTATTAGGAGCCCGCGTAGGGCCCCTTTAACATATTTTTCGTAGTAATTTCAGCAATTATCTTACATTATTCGTTAAGACCGCCACCCTCCCGATTCATGTATCTACGGAAAGGTTGCACGAAGGAGTTTCGTTCGGATACGCTTTCGTTAAGAATAGAGTGCGCTCCCTGGTGGTGGAATGTGGAACTAACATAACGCGATATTGTTAAAATTGGGAAATCTAACAATGCGATCTGTTTTAAACTTTGAGATAGTTCATAACACATAATCTATTATCTATTCTATTATATCTATTATATATATATACTAGAAAGGTAGCCCGTCAAAAATGACGGAAATTTAGATATAAAGATATATACAACTCATGTGCAAGAATATGAGTTTTCTCGTTTGTTCCGCAGTTATAGATGAAAATAGCACATTTTAAGAACGAAACACATTTATGAAAAACTGCGTACGGTAGAAGACCACTAATCTGCACAGTTTGGTTCCAAGTGTTATGCAGATTTGAGGTTCTTTGCGGTCATGTCTATTCAATCTTTGTTTACATTTTTTTTAATTCATATATTGGACAATTTAGATTGTTAAGCCTTAAAAATAAATAAATTACACACTTGAAGTAAGGTAAAAACTATTAAATTATCGTATACGATTTCATGAAATGGTATTATATGGCATTATATATGTGTGCTTCACGATCTTGGTTACGACTTTGGTGAAATTGGCTGCAACTTGTTATAATTCTAATAGTGTGGGCCTCTATAACAAAAAAGTATCCAGTTTTTAGTAAAATTTCTGATATAAAGTAGTTTTCAAAAACTTGTGTAAAATTACAGGCCGTTCTCATGTTATGCCAGTCCTAATAATAATATTTCTAACACTGAAGAGTTTCCATGTATATGTGGAATTTAGAAAAGCTCCTCCAAAAGAAAGGTCCTGAAATGACATTGTAATTCCTCTAACTTCAAAGTTTAATCGGGCCCTGATGTTGTTTACTGAAATCATATACAGCTATTTTGAATATTACAACAGAATTAAACAGCTAGACTTATTTAACTTAAACTCGCTGTTACTTCCCGATGTTACCTTTTAGTATTAAGAAAGGAAATTATTTAAATTTTTCAAATCATGCACATTTATATTTTTTTTCCATCTTTAATAACTAAATAATGAAAAAATATGCTTTTGTTCTGAGCTCATAAATATGGCAATAAAATAATGTAACTAAGAGACATTGCAAAATTAAATCTTTGTGATTTCAAACCATAAACAAATGATACCGCCACGATTTTACCTACTATGACGTCATTAGAATATTGTCCATTGATTGTTGGATAACTTACTTTGTGAATGATTACCTCAATTATTTAATATTTTTTACGGTTCACGATGAATGAATCACTTGTGTTTGTTTAAGTTTATGGAATGCGATATTAAGCCGTGAACCTAATTTCAACTAACGGTATCCGAGGATATATGTATTTTTAATCGAAATTAAAAGCAACGCTTTGATCTCGAAATAAAAAGTTTTAGTTTGTATAATTGGTTATTTCTGTTAATTATTTATTTAGGTATTTTTCCATTATAGCGCATTTTTAAAAAAAGCTTGGCGTAATTCGGGCATCAAAAAGTGAGATATGTTGCCAAAATATATAAACAGCTATGAAAACAAATCTAATGAACTTTTATTTTTGTTTATATATGCACTTATATACATAAAAAAATCGTTTCTAAATATATATAATATTTTTTTATATACAAATTACGGCACAGATTTCAGATATGAACCGGGATACCTAACTGGCGCTAAAATGGTGTTATTTTGCCTGCTATGGTTACACGGCTATTGTTTTTTATTTATTAATAAATTGTTTATTTACTTTTATTTTCTGTTTTTAAATTATATAAACTGTTTTGGGTACAGTTGTCATATTCGCACCATATTGGCGCGATTTTTTTCGATTGCCAATTTGGCGAAAACATCAATAGCATAAACAACATAATCCGGGTTACCACATCAAGCAAAATAACGACACTTTGGCGCTAGTTAAATACCTGTTGCCTATATGATATTGGCGACAGAAAAAAATCGCGCCAATATGGGGCGAATATGACATCTGTACCCTGTTTTGTTCTATAGTTATTATTCAAACTTTTATTTATTTATAGTTATTTCCTTTTCAAAATGATAGCAAATAATTTAAAAATATATAAGTAACTGGTATTCGAAAGCGAGATTTCTGCCGAATTGGCGTCAGAGAAAAATCACGCCAACCCCGATGCGTATATGACATCTGGGCAAAAATTACTTCTATTTCTTTATAAAAATGGGTAAATAGCTTTTTTTACATTAAATAAATTGTATACATATGCTAAAAATTGCTTGTGAGTATGAAGCAGTAAATAGGTTGTCAGAAAATACGTTGGCAAACTTCTTTCTCGCCAAGAAACATTTCTCCGAAGTATTGTACAGAAGCAATGATTGCTAGAAATGCATTTTTAATTATGATATGCGCTTTTATGTTTCACTACATTTATGCATACTATACCGTGTGTATAAATACTACAGTTCATATGCAGGGCTACACAAAAGAATTCGTAAGGGTTACTGAGTATGAGAATAAATTGCTAAAAGGTGGTTTTTAAAGGAGTTATGCAGTTTTACGCTGAACTGTATTTAGTTTACTAAGAAATGTTTGTAGAATATAGATAAAATGATATACAGGGTCACGCAAAGAATTGGATACATAACCGTCTATGGATGATAATATCTGGAAATGTGATTTCAGTAGCTTTAAGAGTAGTTTAAATTAAATTTTAGCTAAATAGTGGCATGTAATAACGGTACTATTGGCTATGGACGGTAACTGCTGAAATCAATTTTTTAAATTTTTTATGCGTTTTCTAAAATGTTTACTTAGTTATCTTATTTACCTTATTTCCCTAAATAACGAAGTTTTGTTAAAGCATTCAGTATGTGTCGGAAAGTGTTTCATATTCTATGCTTAACGCATGATTTTTCTTTCTTCTTTAGTCTTACTTTGCATTTATTTTATTCTTAATTTTTTAGTCTTATACTGCTTTATAGGAACTTTGGCACAGTTGTCATATATACATATTGGAGCGATTTTTTCCCGACGCCAATTTGGCGAAAACATCAACAGCATAAACAACATCCGGGTTGCCATATCAAGCAAAATAACGACACTTTGGCGACAGTTAAGTACCCGTTCTGTATATGACATTGGCGTCAGAAAAAAATCGCGCCAACATGGGGCGTATATGACATCTGTGCCGAAACTTTAATATTTAATGTTTAAACTCTTCGCTCCACTCACCTTGCATATAGTATAAACTATAACACAGCGCAAAATAATAGACAGTTTGATACTTTTCCACTGTAGGGGCTTTGGCGTTTTTAGAAAAAAGCTTGGTATAATTTGGGCATCAGAAAGTGAGATTTGGGTACTTTTCCGTTATACGGATACCATTGTCGCCAAGCGTAATAGTTGGCGCAAAATGAAAATCACGTGAATTAAGGCATTTGAAAAATAAAAGAAAAAATATTGTCGATACTAAAGTGAGCATTTAAAAAATATAACATTTGAAAATTCCAGACTTTTACGAACTATTTCATTAAATCACAAATATATACTTAAAATAATTGAACAAATAACTGTTATAAAATAAAGCAATAAAATAAAACTCATATTAAACTGCTGGCATAAAATTACAAATATCTTTTAGCATTTTGAAATAATTGGCGCATTAGCATACATTTTGGCATGGTGTCCTTATAACGGAAAAATATTGAGATTTGTTGTCAAATCATATAAACAGCTATGAAAACAAACTTGATGAGCGTTTTTTTTATATGTTTACTTTATATGTATATTATTCATGTTTTTATGTACAAATTACATCCGTTTCTGTATAAAATTAGAGAAACGGGTTTTTATGTTAAATAAATCGTATAAATATCGAAAAAAAAAATGCATGTGTATATAAAATGAAACAGTGGATAGGTTCCCGGAAAATATGTTGCCAAATTTCCTTTTTCGCCAAGGCACCTATACTGGAAAAGTACCTAAAGCACATTAAAATCGCGCAGTTAGGAGCTCATACAGTACAGCGTCGTCTATTGGCGGTTATTTTATTAGTAGCATCGGAAGGAAGATGTAAAGATGTACTTTAAATTCTCACCCATAGATTTTGAAAAAATATCTTAAAAGAGCGGAGTTTAAATTAAATTTTGGTGAAGCCATTTGGTGACCATTATGAAAGATTAATGGTTTTAAATGGGAATTTCGGCAAATCAGCCAGCTATCGCCAAGTTGGCCAACATTTGGCGCTACTGTGGTAACCCTGCATTAGTATTTTTCAACAATTACTCATTTCTATGAGGTGGTCCTACCGGAATCGTGAGGGACACACAGAGACTTGGATTTTATATAAATAGATAATCCAAACGGAAATTTCGTTCCGAACGCCGAGATTTCGAGTTCTACCACATGGATTTTTACGGAACTTATACCGTTAGATAGGTATCGTTCCAGGGAAGGTTTTAAGCTATAACACATCATTCTACCTAGATTAGTTATAGAATTCTTACGGAAAATTCTGTTATATTGGACTTTGTTACTTCATATTTCCTTAAATATCTGGGCTCCTGTTGGTCGTAGAGCTTAGATCTCGCGCCAAAAGTAGCTCCGAAGCACCCAAGCAAACTTTTCCCCGCGATTATTTTGCCGTCTTCGGATTTCCTCTAACTCTATTAGGGGCCCGCGTAGAGCCCCTTTAAAATATTTTTCGTAGTAATTTCAGCAATTATCTTAAATTATTGGTTAAGACCGCCACCCTCCCGATTCATGTATCTACGGAAAGGTTGCATGAAGGAGTTTCGTTCAGATACGCTTTCGTTAAGAATAGAGTGCGCTCCCTGGTGGTGGAATGTGGAACTAACATAACGCGATATTGTTAAAATTAGGAAATCTAACAATGCGATCTGTTTTAAACTTTGAGATAGTTCATAACACATAGTCTATTATCTATTCTATCTATTCTTTCTATTATATATATAAAATCCAAACAAAAATTTCGTTCCGAACGCCTAGATTTAGAATTCTACTGCATGGATTTTGACGGAACTTATACTGTTAGATAGGTATTGTTTCAGGGAAGGTTTTAAGCTATAACACATCGTTCTACGTAGGTTAGTTATAGAATTATGACGGAAAGTTCTGTTACTTTGGGCGAAAGGGTTACCATTATTTTATTGGCGATGAATTTTTTAATAAATGAATTGAAATGGCTGTACATCGCGGGAAAAAACTGTTACTAATTTTATTTAAAAGAAAAAAAAAAGAAAAGAAGAGAGAAAATGAAAAAAAAATGACGAGTGGTAATATTGGAAAACGAAAATATCGAATTTAAACATGAAAGAGAATGTTCGTAATGCTTAAAAATTTATTCAATATGAAAGATTGCAGTAATAAACTATATTTGGCAATTTATCTCTTGCGTCCGGTTAAATAAAATGCATCAGAAAATTTTATAAAATATTATCTGAGTGACAATTTTGTTTTTGATTTCTTTTAAATTTACTTTTTATTTTTATTTAACTCGACCATCATGTGACATACAGAAGAAACTAGCAGATGTAATTATAAAAATGACGATACTTATGAGTTACATATTGTATGTTTTTTGCGATTTCATTTTATCGCCAAACGATTTAATTTTAAGCCAAAAATGCATGAGCGTGCCATCGGTTTGAGCGACGTTCACAATATTGGTTATTTCTCAATAAACGACAGCATTTTCTGGAAATACCCAATTCTACTTATATATATATATATATATATATATATATATATATATATATAATTCAAATGGAAATTTCATTCCTGCTGCTTATAACTCGGGTTCTGCTGAACGTAGACTGTTAGATAGGTAATTTTTCGGGGAATTTTTTAGTACATAACACGTCGTTCTACGTTTCTTGGTATTAAATTATGGTTTAAAGATCTTTAATGAGATGAACCTATGATGGAAAATTAGCCTCTTTAAATGATTCTGCCCAATGTATTTCGATGGAACTTGGGCTGTTAATTAGATAATTTTCCATTGGCGTTTTCAGCATACAACATGCCCTTCTATATTGTTCAGCCATACCGTTTTTGGGAAAATTCTGTAGTCTGGTGTACGCAATTATCACAATAGCCTTTTTAAAAATTAAAATGAACGGTTTTTCATAGAATTTGCATTATTAGTTTGACAATTTTTCAGAGATAGTTTTAGTATATAATATATTGTTCGACACAGGTTAGTCATAGAGCAATGGGTTAAATTCTGTAATTTTCCAATATAGCTGCGAGTTGGAGAAAAATGGGCTTGGCGAGACAAGAAAAGTTTTCATCCATATTTTCTGTTCAGTAATTAGATAATTTATTTACTATAAAGAATACATTTATCTCTTTTTTATATAAAAACAGAAGTAAATTGAATATAAATAACAAAAATATTAATATTCATAAATAAAAATTTATATAGGAATATATATATGAATACATATTTTAAAAAGCTTAAAGTTCATTTTATTTGTTTTTCTAGCTGTTCATATCATTTGGCCACAAATCTCACTTTCTTAAGCCCGAATTGTGCCAAGCTTTTTAACATCTAACAGTAACCATTGATCTTAAAATCAGGAAAATTGGAAAGTAGATGTAGTTTGTAAAGTATGCATAAATTAAGGAGATAAATTACGTTATCGAATCCATAGACAATTGGTATATTTGGTACCGATAAGTTACATAATTGAGTCTACTGACAGTTGGCGTATGTTACCTGGCGTGGTTTGGGGCATAATTAACTTAGGAAAAGGTTTAAACTGATTCTGTGTTTTTAAAGCGGAGCTATTCTATAACCGAATTAACACAGAATTGGCGTGATTTGAAAGAAAACTTTTTGGTGCCCTTTTCCTATTTTTACGTTATACCAACACCATACGAAATTGTATGCTATTGCGCCATTTATTTCAATCCTAAATGTGCAATTTTTTTTGGTAATTTACAGTATAGGGATCTTGGCGAAACAGAGAAAATAGCCTTGGCGGAGAGAAAATTTGGAAACATATTTTCTGGCAACCTATTCACTGTTTCATTTCCTATAAACAAGCATTTTTTTCTGTTTATACAATCTATTTAACATAAAGATGCAATTTATCTAATTTTAATTAGAAACAGAAGCAATTTGTATATAAAAAACATTTAAAATATACTTATATAAACAAACAAAAAAATTCATCAAGTTTGTTTTCTTAACTGTTTATATCAATTGGAATTAAATATCACTTTCTGATGCCCGAATAGCGCCAAGCTTTAAAATCCGCCAAGGCGCCTGTAGTGGAAAAGAAAAGTACCAAATTTTATTGCAAACGATGCCAAACTTTGGGGCTTGATATTTATTGAACGCGAATTTCTTTTGTCTTTAATTATTATTTATTCGTAACACTGCAAAAAATTTTAATTTACTATTTTTTGAAGGTGGAAGTATTTTTTATTATCAAGTAAAATTAAGTTATAACTTCATTTTTCGCTGAATAAAACATGGAAATGTTTACTGCAGTGCCAAGAAACACTTAAAATGTCATGCGCGTAGTTGGCGATTTTGAAAAAAAAATATTTTATAATATCGGAACCCACAGCAAATTGGCTCATTTTAATGACAATGTTTTGGTACAAAATGAAATACATTTGTTGTAGACATAATAGTAAATCTCAATACTCGCCGATTGAAAAGTCTTTAAAATTATTCAGCAGAGACAACGAGAAATAACTTGCAGTTTCATAAATTTCAATAATCAATATTCTTATCTATCTATCTATCTACTTCTGCTTCTACTATATATACTAGAGTAAAATGGAAATGGGAAATTCGTCCCGGTTGCATATAACTTGAGCTCACCTGAATGGATTTTGATCATAATGATAGTTAGATAATTTTCCAGGGAAGATTTTAGTATATAATATCGTTATACGTTGCTTATACATACAATTATGTTTTAAAGTTATATAATCTGACGAACCCGATCATGAAAGATTAACCTTTTTAAAAGATTCAGCCGAATTGATTACGATTGAATTTTCACTGTTAGTTAAATAATTTTTAGTTTTAGTATATACTATACCCTTTTGCATTGCTTAATAATAGAGGTGTGGTGGAAAGTTCTATAATCAGTTGAACCCGATTATGAAAGTTTAACATTTTTTAAAGTTCTACAGAACGGATTTTGATAGGAATTTCATTTTAGTTAGATATCTATTCAGACATGGTTTTAATATTTTGCATATTGTTCTACGTTGCTTAGTCATAAAGTAATGGCGGAAAGTTCCATAATCATATGAAACCGATTATGAAAGATTAGACTTTTCAAAAAGTTCTAGATGGCGGATATTGATAATACTTTCTTTGTTGATAAGACAATGTTTGCGGAGGTTTTAGTTTATTGCGTATCATTCTACGTTGCTTAGTTACAGAATTATGGGGGAAAGTTCTATAATCAGATGGACCCCTTATGAAAGATCAACCTTTAAAAAAAGTTTTACTGGATGGATTTTGTCCGTTTGTTTGTTTGCATAATTACAAGTAGTTATATAATTTTTCAGGGTTTGTTTTATTGTATTGCATATTGTACTATCTTTCTTTACCAATCCTACTGTTATTGATCAACTAAAAGGGTTAAGACCTTAATAGCTGAAAATTTGTCTACACATTTGAAAATATAATAGCACATTGGCGTTTTTATCGTTTTCAGCAGTGCGAAAGGACATTCCAGGTAAGGTTCCATATTGCTTTAAATCACAATGTCAAATTCAATGATACATTTTGTTTAATTCAAGGTTCATTTGGATAAGCAGACCAGCGTAGCGGGCATAGCCTGCTAGTTTAATATATAAATTAAATGAATTCGATGCGCAAAAAGACGAATTTGTGAGAATGTCAAGTTGTCAAGATTGGATATATATAATTCATTAATGACATTCGACTTAATAAAATCACTGATGATTAAGGATGACGACTTTTCGAGGTTTTTTGGAAATCATACAAAATTTATATCAAACTGATTAAAATATAAATTTAAAGAGATGGCGAAGTAACTAGGTTTTTGCGTTTAGAGAGATCGTTTGCTGATAACTTGTTATTTTAATTTTATTGCGGATGTAAAGAAAATTAATTATATTCTATTGCATAGAATCACTGCTTTATGAGGATACAGAGTTATCAAGGTTTTAACCACAATGACCAATGATAATTGTTTAAATAAAAACATAGATTTATAAGCTTGAGGATTCATCAAGGTTTAACCGTATAACTTGTATTCGATAGAAAATAAAACGGATTAATGAATCTTCAAGTTATCCAGTTTTTAGAGCAAAGGTATAAATAATAATATTAACTAAATACACTTATTTATGAGGATGTCGAGTTATCGAGGCTTTAACATATAAGCGTAATAATAATAACATTTTATTAACCCTCTAAGTGTTTGGGGCGTATTATTCCGTTCACTAAGCTCCAGGTTTCACAGCAATACAAGCAATATTTAAAATAATATAATTCTATAGATTTATGGAATTTTAAATACATTGAAGAATTATTAATACTCTTAAGGATTACATTCATATTTGTAATTGAGTTTTTTTTATAATGTTGAAAGAATCATATTTTATTAGCATTTAAAACAAAATGCAAAGAAAACAACATTATAATGTTACCCTTTTGCAAGACGCTCGGAGGGTTAAACTAGCTGGCTTCGCACTCTAGCGCGCTCATAATTACATCGGGCCTCTAATTTATGCTAACATCGAATAAAACGAATGTCGAATTCATATGAAAATTTTCGATAGGTGCAGTAGCGTAGCTACGTTGTTTGCCACCCGGGATTTCATCCGTTTATTAAATAATATTGCGTTAATTATAAAAGTAGTCCGTGAAATTTACAGAGGGGGGGGGGCAACCTTCCACCGCTTAGGGGTGTATTCTTTCCTCGGGTTCTAGGGGACCGATTTCAACGGGAATTGGTTCATTTAAGTTAGATTACAATTCAGCTACTTTCTGTATTATGAAAGTTTATCTTAGACTTCAGTTACCAACATTTTCGAACATTAATGATGCATTCGTTTTTCGGGTTCTATGGGCTTGATTACAACGAAGTTTGGCTCACTCGACTTGGTTTTCGATTATCTGCGGCAAGTGCGGAGCACTTCCGGTACATACTGCTTTAGGTAGCGGGGACCCATTTCACAGGTTCGTTCGGAAAGAGATTTGTTGGGAACACACGAGAGGCTGTGGAAGGTAATGGGACTTCCGAAACTAGGTTCATTTAAAAGATTTTCAAAGGATATAAAATCATACAAACTTGAGTTTTATTTAAGGTTATTATGATGGCCCTGGACAACGCCGGTGGGTCAGCTAGTGTAATATAAAATTACACTGTATAAATACAGGGTTCCGGAGCCCAGTGCAATAGCGCTTCCGAAAAACCGAAGCTTAAATTACCTTTTCCTTTCCTTCCCATCTCCAAGCTTTTGCATTTTTTTTAACAAAACACTTATATGTGACGTAATATGTCACACACGTAGGAGATGGAGATAAAACGGTCTCAATTTTTATATCAGTTTTTAGGCTTAGACTGACTCGAGCTCAATCTGTATTACATTTAAAATTTTATTTATTCATTTATTGAAAAAAAAAATCCTCTTTTAAAATCACGTATTATATTCCACTTCAAATCATTTTAATGCTATTATGATCAGAATGAAGGGGAAACAGAAATCGTGTTTTACTATTTCAAATTTATATCGGCGACGTGTTGATACGGCACCACTCAAGAGACTGAACAATAAATTTGCTTTCAGTTCGATTTTCTTTTGTGACAGCAGGATAATTTTTTATTGGCTGGGTTTTCTTTTAATTATTTCGATATCTAACCTGAAAAGAATATTTTCTGTTTTATCCAACAAGCATCAGCTTGATGTTTGTTTGTTCGAGGTTTTTTGTCTTTTATTGCGTACGAGTATACAAATCACGTTAGGGATTTTTCTATTTATTTTGTATCATGAACGGTACCCACGCTAAGGCTCTCTGCACCTATACGAAGTCACTTTCCTTTGTAAATAGATATAATTACCATGTATTGTTATTCTGATAGAAAGCAATCGAGCAGTGGTTCCCCTTTTTCTATAAAAGCATAGATTCTTTCCGATAACGTTGTCAAATTTTTAATTTTATCTGATTTTCAGGGACTCACCGCAAAAGATTGTTATGCGGAAGGAAATGATTATAGTTTAAGATATGCACATTTTTCAGGAAATTGTAAAACATTGTTCCATTCTTCAGCATATAAATATTCATTTCTGTAAATTTCATTCATTTTTTCTTAAAAATGCATAGCTGCGAACTATCTCTTTTCTGTGTTAAAAAAATTTCCTAATCATAATCGTTACCTTATTTAATCGCAGAATTCTGCAATTAATTAACATAAAAAATAGGCGCGGATTTTTACTATTCAGAAGAAGGGATAACTAAAAAGTGGAATAGTTGACAGCTAAGTACATGCAGATAGATATATTTAAAATTTTTATTTTGCTAAAGAAAAAAAAATGCTTTAAATTTTGCAGTTAATGTACCAAATATAAATATGCAGATTACAGGGGCAGGGGGGAGGGGTGGAACGGTACAGTTGTTGTACAGGTAGCGCTGATTAGGGCTCCGGAACATTTTTGTTAGAATTTAAGACCTGGGCGCAGTAATCTAATTGTAACGTAACCTTAATCTAACTGTACCATAAACATTACCTAACTTTAACCTAGCTGTAACGTGTTACCTAACCGTAACCTAACAGTAACATACCTTCAACCTAACTATCAACAAATTATCACCTAACCGTAACCCAACTGTAACATAACCGTAACCTAACTGTGACGTAACTATAAACTATCGGTAACTTAACCGTAACGTAAACTAATTATAAGCTAAATGTAACGTGACTGTAACCTACCTGTAACCTATCCATAAACCAACCGTAAACTATCTGTAACGGAAATGGAACATAACCGTAACCTAACCGTAATATATCTGTAACGGAAATGGAACATAACTGTAACCTAACCGTAACCTAATTATAACCTAACCGTAACGTAACCGTAACCTACTTATAACCTAACCCTAACCTAACTGTAACATAACTGTAACCTAACCGTAATCTATCTGTAAAATAATCGCATCATGACGGTACGCTAACCGTAAACTAATTATAACCTAACCGTATCCTAACTGTGATGTAACTATAACCTAACTGTAACTTAAATGTAACCTAACTGTAGCCTGGCGGTAACCTAACCGTAACGCAATTGTAACCTATAAGTAACGTACTGTAACCTATCCGTAACCTAACTGTAATCTAACTGTAACCTATCCGTAATCTTAATTGTAACCAAACTGTAACGTAACTGTATCCTATCTGTAACCTAATCGTAGCATAAACGTAATCTAACTGTAACCTAACTGTAACCTATCCGTAACTTAACCCTAATCAGGGCTTAATTTGCGCCGGAGCCCACCGGAGCTCAGCTCCGGTACTTCTCTGTTTTTAGTAAATATTTAGATATTGGTCGGAATTCACCGGAGCTCATAAATACAGGGCTCCGGAGCCCAGTAGAATAGAGATTCAGACAAAACCGAAGCCTAAATTACTCTTTCCTTTCTCTCATCTCCTAATTTCTACATTATTTTCTATCAAAACACTTATATGTGACATAGTGTGTCGCACACGTAGGAGATTGAAGTGAAACGACGCGTAAGATTTTCTGAACATTTTTCTTACGAATACTTTTGCTAGTTGTTCATTCGTTATATATGCATAGCTTCAAACAATTCCTTTTTTGTGTTAACAGTATTTCCGTATCATAATCCTTACCGTATTTAATTGCAGAATTCTGGGAAAATTAGCATTAAAATTAGGTAAAGGATTAGGTAAAGGTTCCTATTCGGAAGGAGTGATAAACTAAAAAGTGGGATAGATAGTTAAGTATATGCAGGTAGATATATTTAAAATTTTTATTTTCCTAAAGAAAAAAAGATGCTTTAAATTTTGCAAATTATGTATGAAATATAAATATGCGGATTGGGGTGATGGCGGAGGGGGGGGGGGGGGGGGCATGCTACGGTTTTAGTACGGCAAAATATTAGGGCTCCGGTACTTTTTCTGTTAGAAATTAAGCCCTGACCCTAATATAACTGTAACCTATCCGTAACCTAACCTTAACCTATTTGTAACTTAAATGTAACCTAATTGTTACCTAAATTTAATCTAACTGTGACGTAACCGTAATCTAACTGTAACCTAACCGTAATCTAACTGTAACCTAACCGTAACCTAATTGGAACCTATCCGTAACGTAAAGTAACCTAACCGTAACCTAATTGGTACCTATTCGTAACGTACTGTAACCTATCCGTAGCCTAACCGTAATCTAACTGTAACCTATCCGTAATCTTAATTGTAACCAAACTGTAACGTAACTGTATCCTATCTGTAATCTAATCGTAGCATAAACGTAATCTAACTGTAACCTATCCTTAACCTAATTGTAACCTATCCGTAACCTATCCGTAACCTAACCTTAACCTATTTGTAACTTAAACGTAACCTAATTGTTACCTAAATTTAATCGAATTGTGACGTAACCGTAATCTAACTGTAAACTAACCGTAACCTAACTGTAACCTAAGTTTAACGTAACCGTAAACTAATTATAACTTAACTGTATTCTGACTGTAACCTATCCGAAACCTAACAGTATCCAAACCAAAACCTAACTGGGTTAATCGTCCTGTCGGCTAATTGTCCTATCGGCTAAATGTCCTGTCGGCTAATTGACCTGTCGGCTAATTGTCTTGTCGGCTAAATGTCCTGTCGGCTAATTGTCTTGTCGACTAAATGTCCTGTCGGCTAAATGTCTTGTCGGCTAATTGTCTTGTCGGCTAAATGTCTTGTCGGCTAAATGTCTTGTCGGCTAATTGTCCTGTCGGCTAATTGTCTTGTCGGCTAATCATCCTCTCTGCTAAACGTCCTGTCGGCTAATTGTCCATGTCGACTAACTGTCCTATCGGCTAATTGTCCTGTCGGCTAATTGTCTCTGTCGGCTATCTGTCTTGTCGGTTAACTGTCGCTGTCGGCTAATTGTCCTCTCGACTAAATGTACGTGTCGACTAAATGTACTTGTCGGCTAAATGTCCTGTCGTCTAATTGCTGTCTGCTAAATGTCTTGTCGGCTATTTGGTTGTCTGCTAAATGACATAGACCCATATTTCCTTCCTTTATTGTCCTCATCCACCATTGTTCAATAACAAAGAGCAGATATTCACCAACACCGCTGAAATCAAAACACCAGAATGATATGAAAGAAAAAAAAAAAAAATGTTTTACCCATTGTCGGTGATAGCATCGAAAACAGCACGTATGATATTTATCACACATCATATAAATACCGAAACTGTCACATTTTACCATTTCCAAAAACCGTTTAAGCTGGGAGAAATCAAACCGTTTGTATCATAATAACCGAAATCGAGCAGTCGGTATTTAATATATATTCTTTAGATTGGGAGAAATCACTCCGTTAGTATCATAATAACCGAAACCGAGCAGTCGGTATTTGAACATGCTTAGTTTGGGAGAATCTTGATAGCTCGAAGTCGAATAAGTGTTGTTTGATATTGCGGTTCAATGAAGGATTAAGATAATCGCGATTTACATCAGAATTATGATATTCTGATATACCGTTGTGTAAGGATTTTTATATCGTCACGACGATTTACATTCTATATCAACTTTATCGGTTTTATTGAAATATCGCCCAGCACTACTCTCTAGTACACATTTTAAAATGTTACCATTTGGAGACAGCTTTATTAGCTATACTGCACATTGCGAGATTTTCTTCCGCACCCCTACGAATGAGATTTTTTTAACAAATTATAAGTTTTATAAAGTATTTTGCTTATTCAGCGTTTTGAAATTTCGATATACCAGTATAACCTCTTCTAAAAGCACCCTGCAATACTTAATTAAATGGAAGAACATTAACAATTTCAACAGTCAACGTCATTTTAAAAACGTGTTTGCGGCAGACCATAAGTATTGAACAAATAACTAAAAATGGTTAAACTATAGAGGTTGTTTAATATGGAAATTTGAAAATACTTTAATTTGCGTTGTAAGTATTTTATATTGTTTATAATTCTAAATAAAAAAGATTTTTTTTCAACATTAGCAATATTGTTAATGTAAAATCCTTGCTCATCATATTTTGCTCCATGTTCCACACAAGAAAATAAGATTATAAAAAAAATGTGTCTGTCTACAAATCCGAATTCTGGAATCAGCAAAATTTTTCTATTTATGGATAAAGGTAAAAAAAAAAAAAAAAAAAAAAAAGGGAATTTTTTTTTTGGAAGTGAAACCAAATCTGGCGCTAGTTCATGACTAAAAAATTAAAAATAAAGCCGTTTTCAATAAACACAGTTCGTAACATATCTAAAAGGAATTTATGAATTATGACTAACAGCGTGTTATTTTAAAATGTTTATTCTAAATCTGTATACATATTATATCTGAATACATATTATAAACGCGGTTTTTTTTTTTAACGCAAAAATGCATGCCATGTTTTATAACGCTCAACAATCTCGTATATTTCAGGTATTTCCTACTAAAACTAGAATGCTGGTTGATTAGATGGCTATTGGATTTAATGATTTTATAATATTTTTTACATGACACATAAGTTAGTCTAAACATTTTCGAGAGGGCTACCGAAAGATTTATTCATAAATCATGAAATTTTACAGTGTCTTAAAAAATATAATGGAAGAATTTTAAAAAGTAAAAAAAAACTTAGTTCTGAAATATATCTACAGGTGACGTGTCATAGCTCTATAACATAATAAAAAAATGAACAACACAAATCATCCGCCTAATGACGACAAAACATGTAATACACACTATTCTGAGCATGCTACCACGCTCTAAAAAATAAATGTGTAAATAAGTCACTTTTATACATAAATATATGTAAATTTGTACAATTACACTTTTATCATAACATTTATGATCTTGCCGTAAATCTTTGCCCGTATATATATATATATATGTTTTTATTGGCCTCATAGAAATGTGTAATTTTTTCATACCTTTCAAAAATTCAAACCAGCGTGTAAATGTAAAACATTGTACGGGTTTATCCGAATTGATGTGTTAATGTAAATTTACAAATTTTGCAAATTACACAAATATCTGTTTATCTTGCATATTGTACCGAAACATGTGGAAGCTTATTAAAGAGATATATTCGTAAAAACGATACTATACATATTACATTCGAATATTATACATAAATATGCTCACCCATTTTACACAACTATATGTGTTCGAAAAGAATGTTAAACGAGATTATGTATAAAAATATTACGTAGAAATATATGTATACTTATGTGCATTCAATAAATATTGATACTTGAAAACTTGTCTTGTGCAATAGTAGCTGAATGTTCAAGGTACTGCTTTGAAATGTTGCAGTTCTTCAGTTCGTATCCCGTTTCGGTAAGTTCTCTCCCATGTGGAAAGCAACAAACTGGACAGAATAATTCATTCACTCCTTTCTTTTTTATGAAATGCACAGATAGTCTGTCTGATAGTTCATTTAAGAGAACTTCTTCTTTTTTGACTAAAAAAAACATTACAGTCTGATTTGGAACGGATGGTCATTCACTCAAAAAATTGCTGTCTGGTTGAGGTTTTCTCAGCCAGCCAGTCACAGCTTCTGTCAAATTGTAAAACAATAGGTTCTTTTTCTGCATCTGTCAAGGTACATCAAACTCTAAATACAACCCGTGGTTTTATATCCGAACCGGGACTTCTCTCTGTACAAAGAAGAACTCTTACGAAATTTAAAAGATCAAAATGTCATAGATTTTCGCCCCATTACTATCTGTAAGAGTGGGCAAGTGCTTTCTACGAAGTATATTATTCTCACATTTCATAGTCCTACTATTCCAACTAGAATTACAGCTGCCTACCTGACTTGTACAGCCCGAATTTATATCCCCAATCCTCTCCGTTGATTTAAATGCTAGCATTATGGTCACATTACAACTACCCTTCGTGGTTGCGTTACCTGTGCATGTTGTGCAGCCGCCAGCCACGATAGTAAATCTTGTGAAACCTCAGAACACTGCGAGAACTCTAAGGGTGACCATACAGCATTCTGCCGCTTTCTTCCAATCTGGATCAGTGAGAAATACATACTCGCTGTTCTAATCAATCAAAAGCTTTCTAACCCTGAAGCTCGTAAGCTTGTTGAGTCTAGAACTCCATCTGTAGGAGTTTATTTCTCCAGTTTACTCAGGCAAAAATCAATCCGTAAATCCGCACATAAGCACCGAGACTGAACACTCTTTTCTTCCAAATAATTCAACTAAGACATTACAATGTAGCACCTTAAAGAAAAAAACCGTCCTCTCTACTCTATCATTAGTGGAAGACGTTGCCCAAAATTAAAACGTTGGAAACTTTCATCAGAGGCTGTGAAAATAGTTGTTGTTAATAAGCCACAAATATCTCCAGGTGAACACAAAATATCATCTGAACATCAGACTGAGTTAACTTCCATTCCATCTGAAAGCAAATTACAGAAACCCGATATATGTCCAACTCAGAAAACAAATCAAAAATCTCTTGCAGAGAGCTAGAGAAGGAAATCCTCAACTCAAGACGCTACTTCAAAGTGGAAAACAGTTGTGTAAAGAAACAAGAAATTAAGTCCTCACACAATAATCGCTAATATAAAAGATTCCAACCAGCTGCTCCAAATGAGGAGGATGTTATGGCTTTTGATTTGTATAGTTATGATACCTGTGTAGACGAAGAAAATACGGAGTTTGAAGTATTTGACCCCACGTGATTTCACGTACTTTTTAAGAACATGTCATTTAACTTAGCTTTTTATGCAATATTTTTAGAATATTTCAAACCTCATTTTTTGTAGCTCTTACTTTTTTACGAATTTTAGATTTCATTGTACAATAACAAATTTGTGTCTTTTAGCTATAAATTTTACTTTATTTATTGGTTTTAATTATACATGTCATCGCATGCTTTATTTTAATTAACTACATTTTGGCACTTATCTATTTTTATGGCAACATTTGGTCTAACCTTGAAAACAGTTAGTTTTTGTTTTAACTTTTTTTTTGCGCAGCATATCCCTAAAGGGTCTTTACGCCATTAAAACCTAATACACCAACCAACTCGTTTCGGTAAGTATTGGACTGTTTACAGTAGATTGAAGTAATTAGAGAATCTTTCATATTGATGTAGATGTATATTTGTAAATTTATGTTTGGAATTGATAGGAAAAAAAATATTCAACAAACTACGAATATAGTACTGGCTTCACAACTTCCTTATTTTAGTAAAATCTTCTTTTACAGAGGAGTTATTTAAATAACAGGTTCTGTGCATAAATTGTAAATGCAGTTTTTGAACTTCAAAACAATTCTAACTGAGAGATTGAATTCAGTAAATATAATTTCAGACGAACATGTTTCGTGTAAATTAAATCTGCTGGAAGCAGAACAAACACCCCAAGCACATAAGCTTGTCCTTCATGCAAATTTGTTTTCCGACCATAAAAATATTTTGTTCAAGATTTAGATCTCAAACTATAAGGTTATGAATTATGTACAAACAATCCTTCTTTTTTGTATATTAAACATATATGTACTCATGTGCAATTTACAAATTTAGCTGTGTATTTTAGTATTATCTGATAACTTTTTATCATAAAATAACTGTTATCACGAAATTAAACTGAAAAAAGTATATTTCGAATTTGACATACCAGGTGTGTATTTCACAATTTACACGCTATTTTGCACATATAAATAAATAGTTTTGTATCATCTGTATACTTGTTTTAACGTGTAAATTTACGCATTTATTGTTTAGAGAGTAGCTGGAATCTAACTTAGTATGCTGAGTTGTTCTTTGCTTTGCATGTACCGAAATGCCAGGTACATGACGTGTTATACTATATTTAATATTAGCAGAGATATTATAATGTCACAGTGGACATATGATATATTATATAAATAAAATCCAAAAATTGCAGATTCAAATCTGGGATTTTGCAGGCATCTATGGGAATATGACAGCTGTTGACTCTATCACCAATAAGATGGCTCCTTTCATATACTTCATGTAATCGATTATGTCTCAAGGATCACCATCTTCAAAGAACATAAATATACTGACTCTTTGAAATATATGCAGTCCCGTTATGTAAAAGTCCTGTAGATTCGCAAAACCGTTATCAACGTACAATGTCTGTGTCAGAAATGATTAAGGAAATCTAACGCTGTTTATCTGTTCGCCGTGGTTCTTTTCAAAAAACACTTGATGAATGCAACGGCCTCAAATATGCGCATTCGTATAGTGGAAGAATATAATTTCCACATGCCACCGGCCACGCTTCTGAACGTCATTTTGATGTCGCTCTATATGTTTACATGCATTTCATATCAGCGAACCCCCGTGCATATAGATGTTCTAGTTAATCCAAGTTCTTGCAATGGAGAATAACTTACAAACTGCCAGAAAAATGAATATGAAAATCAAAGTGAACTTTATTCTGTTTAACCCTTTGAGGGATAAGCAATTGTGTTTCTGTAATGCTGAATTCTCACCGGAAAATGCGAAAAAGTTTATTTCAAATTAACGAAAAGCAATTTTTTGACATTTTCCTACCAAAGTTATAAAAGTAAAATTTAATTTATATCAAATTATTATATCCTATATATATCCTATATATATCCTAATTTATATGATAATTTTAGTGACTATTGAATTTTCAGAATTTTTACATTGGTTGTTAAATTATATAATTCTCTAAAATCGGGTCTGAAAATGAGAGTCAATAAAAACAAAAAAATAAATTATTCAAATGCATAATTAGATAAAAATATTATTTTTTTTCTGTTGACTTCTTTTTTGGTTAAAATCATCTACCAAATAATTCCCCGAGGTAAAACTGTATTTCTGCCCACGATAATACACATAAAAAAAAATTAAACGGATTGGGATTTTTTTTTTGTCTGTTTCTCTGGCATCTCTAAATCATGCAGGATTTAGCTAAGGTGACGAGACGGGTATCAGGGCACCTATATATAGTTAAGACTATCAATTTCAAGAGACATGTATTTTAATGCCATTTAGTACAATACAGAGTTCATTCTTTACACGAAAAACAGAAAATGGGCAACAACAAAATGATTATTTTAAAGTGCATTTTGTTTGGTATTTTGTATTAAAAAATACCATAAAATTAACTGGAATAATATCGCAAAAAAAAATATTTTCAATATTAAAAATATAATCAGTTATTTTCTTATTGTGGCTACCAGCCACGTGTAAACATAATTTTTTAAAGCCCCCTAATGCCCTTACAACACGATTCCTCTCAACTTGATGTAAATTTGCCACGCAACTAGGCAATCCATCAACCAGATCACATTGTTCCTTTTTTCCCATTGCTTATTTTTAGGCAATTACCGTAATCACAATTGTAAAAGAAATATGATTTAAATTTATAAATAATAACTAACTAACTAAATAAATAAATAAATAAATAAATGAATGAATAAAAACTAAACAATTATTTCGATCGCAATATTCAATATTTCATTTATTTCAAAATGCTTTTGAATTCTTGTATTGTGCACAGTTTAAATACTTTTTAAATGCTTATATTATATACATATTTTTATATCCGACAGTTGTGTAAACAAATGTTTAAGTTCATTCCGCTAAATTATTAAAATGTTTTTCAACAGAAATAGTATAAACAATATATAGACACTAAAATGTTGTACTCACTTTGGATTACAAGGACTGCAATAATGAAGAAACTCAAATAGTTATTTAAATACTGTTCTCACAACAACGGAGTATATCCTGCTAATGACATTATTCTTTTAAATATAACTAATGTTCTTTCCATGATTTTAAATTTACAAAAATTTATCCATAAATATCTGCAAATACTTATAAATTAAAATGAATTCTTACAGAGCAGACAAAACAAAAGTCAAAATCCTCTTGATAAAGTTAACAGCATTTGCATTTTAATTAAATACCACAATTATTCTTTTTCATCCTGACACATATTTTTAAGAAACAAGAATAGCTCCTGTAATTAAGTATCTAAGCGGAAACTCAAATGTTTACTGAAGATCTTTGAATTTCTTTTTACATTATTTTAAAAATACGTAATAGATTATTTCGCTTTTGACATTTAATTGCAGTAATGTTTCTTGGTTGTATGTGTACGTTTTTAGATGCGAATCTTTAAAGACACAAACAGAAAAATAATCTATGCAATTAAATTTTTACGGGTAAAAAATAATAAAGATAACCTTATAGCGCAATAAAAAAACTTCTGATAGACTTTCAATAGCATTCTTAGATATGCTATTTTTTTTTTTTTTTTTTTTTTTTTTTTTACGTGTTTCGAGCATACTCGTATTTTAAAACCATCGGCGTGAATAAAGGCTTCCGAATACTTAGTTCGGCCTATGTATCTTTTCCTGTATAAATATTTAAAAGATATAATACGTTATTATAATATGCTAAAGGTTAACAATTTGTTGACCGGCCACCAGTATACTCGTGTTTTAAAACCAATGTCATTAGAAAAAAAGTCGTGTTCAGAATACTTTCTTCAGTTTACATAATGTTTCTCGTATAAAACTTTTATGAGATATATCAGTATATTTTTTGGCATTCTTACTGATGTTAATTTTTTTTTTACCTTTCTTTAGTACACTCCTGTTTTAAAACCCTCTTGGTTAAATAAAAGTGTGTTCTGAATACTCAGTTTCGCATGCGTAATTTTTCCCGAATAAAACGTTTGTCGGGAAAAATATTGTCGGTTTAACAGTTTAACGTTTGTCGGTTTAATAGCATGTTACCATACTTAGTAGCGCTTTTACTGATGTTAAGGGGGCAGTATACCTCAAAAGGATTCAAAAAGATTTTTTTTTTAAATATTAAATGAAAACCTGTTTAAATGTGAATATTTTAACACCCCATTTTTACCCATAAGGCAATTATATCGCGAGATTTTGTAAATTTTCGTTAATACACCATGGGCAATTACACTCAAAAATTAAAATTTTAAATGTCTTCTTCTCCATGTTCATATTTCCTTCAATTTCACGTTTTAAAAACGCTAAGGCTTTTTTTTTGTATTTGCGATACATATTTAAACTTTTTTTGTACTTGTTCTCTTTTATATACAGTGGCGGCCAAAAGTTTCCGGACAGTTAGTTTCTTTGATTTGTTTGCCAGAATATTTCAGTGAAGAAGAAGCGCAATTGGTCCAAAAGTTGGGAATAAACAAATTAACTCTGACCACGTGATCATTTTGATTGGATACTGAAGATACTTGATGCAAAGGGGAGGAATTCAAAATCCGCGTGTGCAAAAGTTTCTGGCCATTCGTCATTCGTTAATTTTTGCTATCGGTAAAGTACTTTTTTGGTCGTGTTATTAATCAACGTGATTAACGTATTTGAAATTAAAAAAATAAAAGTCCAACACTTATTGTTCGTAAACGAGTGGTTTGTTAGTCGCTAAAGGGCTAATCCTCTCGTGAGATTGCGGCAAAGTTATCGATCGGAAAATTTACTGTGAAGGATATTTTAAAATATACATCAAGATCACTATGGCTTTCTGGACTTTACACTATCCGGGAGACCCCGAAAAACGATTATTTGTGTGGACAGATTTATCAGAAGAAAAGCAGTTCATGACCCGCATAAAAATGCCGTTGCAATTCCTCTCGATTTACGGTGTTAAAATATTGTTGAAATCAGTTTTTCTACAGTGTCAAGACGCTTACGTGACGTAGGACGTTATGGAAGAGTCGGTGTTAAATAATCTTTCATAAGTACAAAAAACAAAAATAATCAGAGGGCCCGACTGGCATTTGCCAAGGAACACAAAGACTGGTCAAACGTAAACTGTCGAAGTTCAACCTTTTTGCTAATGATGGCAGACACTACGTCCGACGACCTAACAACAAAACATAAGATTCGTTATATGTTATTCCTACAATGAAGCATGGCGGAGTACACGTTATGCTCTGGGGAGCTTTTTCTAGAAAATATTCCGGTAAGTTAGTTGAAATTCGCTGCAAGATTAATGGTGCAATGTATAATAATATCATTCAAGATCATTTGCTGCCTTATTGGAGGAAAATTATGGTCGCAACTATTTGTTTCAGCATGATAACAACCCAAATCTTAAACGTAAGCTCGTGAAGCAGTGTCTTTAGCACGAAAAAATTCCGTTTTTGAAATAGATCGCCCAATCAACCGATCAGAAAACAATAGAAAACCTTTGGAACGAACTTGAAAACGTGTGCGAAATTATAAATATTCGAATTCTGCAGAATTTTCCCAAAATTTGCAAAAACCGTGGAAAACACTTACCATAGAAGATTTTCAACAGTTCTTTGAATCGATGCTACGTCGCTGTGCCGCAGTACTTATTCTTAAATGTACGAAGTCAAAATACAGATTGTAAATGTTGTTGGTCTATGTCATTTTCTGTTATAACACAATTTTTTTCCAAACTTGCCAAGATGGCCTGAAACTTTTGAGAACATACGTTTTCTTTTGAAATTAGTTTTTTTAATTAAATTTATTCGTATTTATTTTTTTATTCCATAAATATGTCCCTAATTATTATGTCAATAAAGGGCATAAGTATCACTTTGAGATTCCTCTTCATATGGGTATATTTACAAATTAACCAAAAATTTTATGCTGGCCGGAAACTTTTGACCGCCACTGTATGAGATAAATCTATGCATGAAATTAGCCTTCAGGACTTTTGTTCATTTTGAATAATAACAGTATATGAAGATATGTCAGATTTCATTGTTTTACAATATATAAGTAAAGAAATATATTAAATGTGACATTATATTTATCTAATAATCTATGCACAGTCTTGTGTAATACATATTTGAAAATCTAAAAAAAAAGTGGGCAGAAATATCAATATTCAAAAAATAGTAGGGATTTTTTTTAATTCAAAGTTTCTTAAACTTTTTTAAAAATTTTAATTAAAAATAATTATAATATTTTTTTCAAAATGTACTTTTAGTTGAACATTGAAATGCAGTAATTTCACAATTTGAACAATATTTTTTTTTTAAATAAAAGATATTTTTGAAAATATAAACTGCCCCCTTAAAGGCTAGCAGTTTATTTACCGGTCACCTGTATACTCGTGTTTTAAAACCAACGTGCGTCGGTGATTTAAAATGTATTCTGAATATTTTGTTTCGTCATTTTTCTTGCATAATACTTTTATTAGAAAAAAAATATGCCAAAACTATTGCCAAAACGTCAAGTGAAGTGTTAGTGTGGAGACCCGAAAGGTTTTTGGTGTCTATCTCTGTATCTGTGTGTCTTTGTGTATACTTCGGCATAACTGTAACAAAAATTATTCGATGCCTGCAATTGATTAGTTTTATTTACGAGGTAGGGGAGATCGGGGCTAGTTGGCGCAGTTTTTAGTTTTTAATTTTTAATAATTTTTTGTTTAATTTTTGTATGACATTTTAACTGTGCTTTTAAAGGACAGGCTTTGGGCTATAAATACCCGGAGTTTTGAGTTTGTAGCTTTTATAGTTTATGTTTAGCGGAAGCCTACAGTAAAAGGAAAATTGTGCGCCAACCTACCCCGTCACGGGGTAAGTTGCCTATACCTATGGGGTAAGTTGGCACACGCTTTATAAAAATTTAAACAAAACTCAAATAAGACACGCAGTTAAAAGAAATGAATTTCATTATTATCAGTAAGTTTAAACAATGGCGTTATCGCCGTACAATGTAAATTCTAAATTATACAGACATAAAAATAATGAATAAAACATTAACATTGAGTATCTTCTATCCTACTCGATATCATCGTCAGAGTTACAGTTGCCACAGATAAAAAATCGAGTGTCTCCGTTTGGGCAAGCCTCGTATGCACAAAATCTTGCATTACAACCACTTTTCTCGGCATTTGCTGTTTTTCAAGCTAACAGCACGCACCAGACAACTTGCCCCGTGTTCAATGCGCCTACTAGCCCCATAATCAATTTGTTCACAAAAGGGACACGTAACCATCTAACAATAAATAATTCATGTAAATCACATATGGGGTAGGTATAGTTAATCATACACTAAGAAAAACTGCGCAAGATAAATCGCAATTATTAAGATAAGTATTAGAAATTAGAAAAAGAATGAAGCAGCAAAAAATTACTTATGAGTGCAAAAAGCAGAAAAATCGTAATAAATGTCCACTGCACCTAGGTATCACTGCAAAACTACAATGAGGATTGTAAAAAATAAGAAGAAAGGTACTCTTTGACTGGTTGCGCAATCTATCCACAAACGGACGATTTATGAGGACTGCGCCTATTTACCCCTGTAGCCAACTAGCCCCGGTCTCCCCTACCGATAATTAGCCCTATGAGTTTTAGTTAAATTTGATTTATTTGTTCGAAAATATAGAAGTTTTTTTTACATCATAATGCCTCATAATGAGATTTCGGACAGAACTCCAAATTTGACCACTGATTGAAAAGAAAATTGCTCATTTGGAATACTGATTTAAATGGTAAATTACTGATGCTAAATTTTGCCAATATGAATATTAAATTACTCAGATTAATTTGAAAGTTTGTGAATGCATATATCACATATTCGAAATTATCTATGCATATATTGATATAATTTTGAATATCTGTTCGAAAAATAAAAAGCATTTTATTGTTCAATTATATAGTTTTGTTATCACAAATAATCATTTTTCTCTTTTTTATATCTTTTTTTTATATCTTTTATTATCTCTTTTTTTTCCTCTCTGTATTTCATAACGTGCCCAAAAGACAAAACTAGTACTCTTATTTTAACGTTCCCCATTGCGGAAGATTTAGAAAAAAAATTACAGTAAAATATAAAACAGATACCCTTAAAAATAGAGCCCCACTTAAAGGCTCTACATTTTTATTTTAACAATTTTAACAATAAACATTTGAAGACCATCATCGTATGAAATCATTTATGATAAAGACGTTCTAAATTGGGAGATTGTCTGAATCATTATAAATTTTATATCGTTTTAATGTACATAATTTAAATATTTATAATCTAAGAAAATTGAATTACGGATTTCTGCGCGGTAAATATAATGTATGGAGTGAGACCGAAATAAAAATTGACGTTGAACACCCCTATCTGTAGATATACTAGTATAATACGTTTGAAGATTTTTCAAAAAATCAGTTTTCGAATTTTAATTTATTCTGCATTCTTAGCAATATGCAAAAAACCTCATTCAAAAATCTGCATTATTTCTTAAGTTACAGTCATTTATAGACGATGAGTACAATAGAAAGTCATTTTATGATGAAATTTTAAAACGCCTTTTCACATATTAGTAAATTTGGAGTTTGCTCGCACTGTTACTTTCAAACTTTATAAGCTACAGCTTTAAAAAATTAACCAAATATGGGTTTCTTTATAGTCTCCATGTTAAAACCAAAAACAAAATCACGTATTTTGGTTATTTAATTTTTTCAACTGGAAAATCTCGAAATTTTATTTTGAAAATTTCGTATTATTTTTTGTGCTAAAATTACAATTTAAACAAACTGTTTGCATATATTTTGGATTTAATTTAGAAGTAAGTGTGTTATGATTCTATTTTGTTCAAAAATTGTGTTCTATATGCATAATTTAAGGTTTTGTCATGTGCGCAGCATATAATTATTTTATTCACGCATTAGCGAAATGAACTTTTAAATTTAAAATTTAAATATTAATTTTGTATATGCAACATATATTTTTCTGGATTATATCTAAGTGTACATACTTTAGGCAGAAAGAAAAAAAAAACAGATTGCATATTATTTGTGTTTAAGTACATTGATAAAGGCGATGTTTTTGATCGTTTCGACAGACTTAAAGGTCCTGTGCCACCTTAAATAATTATATTATAACGTATTTATTTATGGAATAAATTTTAAAAGGTAACTAGGTACGAAACTCATCAAATAATTCAGAAAACTGTATGGTTTCAACACTTTCAAAACACAGACATCATATTAACTTGACCGTAAACAAAATATAAGTGTGTTATAAGTTTAGTAATCATTTTAGAGAGGGTATATGATTTAAATTTTGTGATTCCGTAAAATTTAAATTTATGAATATACATAATGCCATATTACGAAAAGCAATTGAAATTTGTACTTCTAAAACTGAAGTTTGGAGCAATATGACACACGCGAATTTCTACCGTCAAAAGAAATAAATGATTGAAAAGGGACAAAGAGAAAGTTATAAATGGAAAACGAATGAATCAGCTGATCTTAAACATGATAAATACAGAAGCGAAGGCATTTGGTATGTACATCTGAGGATGCTGCGGTAGAAGAGAAAAAGTTCTTGTAGCCTATTGTACATTATATGTGAACCCGTGGATATATATTTTTTAATGTTACGTCAATTAAGTTTTATCTATAACAAGCTGTATTATATTTTTATAAAATTTGACTTGTATGTCTTAGAGATACTAAAGTAGCAACCCAGATTCTAAAAGCACGCTAATTTGATCTGCTTAAAAAAATTTTGAATCATAAAAAAAAAAAAAAAAATAAAATAAAATAAAATAAAATAAAATAACGACCTTTCTGTAAACAGGTTTCCATTCGTTTTCCTTTGATTAGGGATTTTAAAAACCAAATCAGCTGCTGTTAAGAGATACCATGGTTGTTTTCGTCTTTCATAAAAAAAAATACTTCAAAATTAGAAAATAAGCTACTGTAAAATTAATTAAGTAAACAGAGTCATTGTCTCCCGGTATTTTTTAATAACGCTATAAGAACGTTCTTTTAAATAACTCATTTTAAAAGTGTCCTTTTAAATCTCACGTAATTTTCACCAAAGTTTTCTTTCTCTTATTAATATTCGCAAGAAAATACTTTTGCTGTTAGAAAGGAAATTTTATTTGTGCTGTCTTAGAATTCACAACAATAGTTGAAAAGATTATCTGAAAATATGAAATAAATGTCTCGCGCAAATATATTTTTTTAATTTAAGATGTTTTGCATTGTTATTTGCCCTTTTTAAATATGACGCAATTTCCTCTATTTACGACTTTTAACTCATAATAAGGAATTTTTTATTTCAAAATTTTCTTTATCTTTTAATATACAAGTGTAAGTATAATTCTTATGACGTAATTTTCAATATTTTCCCTTTTTTAACACGTATTCATTTAATTCTAATTTGAAAGATTTTTTTTCTGTTTATAAAAGCCACGCGCTTTTTTTTTTTTTTTTTTTTTTTTTTTTTTTTTTTTTTACCACACATTTACTCGCCACATTTTTTATTTGAAAGAAGAATTGTTCTTTGCATTGTTTTTAAAATTGTCAAAAATTTAAAATAACACCCTTTACTAAAATATTTAAAAAATATCTCTAGTAATACTAAATAATTGAATTTAAAATGAAAAAAAATGAATAAAATAAAAAAAAATAAATGCAGTCTGTACACCCCGAACTTCTAATGTATAAAATGATCTAAAATTGATTAAATTCCCATGTATAGTTTTTGCTCATATAAAACATATTTAATGGAACGATTTTGACCAACTTTAACGTTAGATATCTCTTAAAGTAATTCGTCGATTTTAAATCATCGTGTTTATTAAATATTTCTTTATAATACAACCGATTTAATATTTTTGTATGCAGTATTTTTTCTATTTATCAACGAAGAAAGACTTCCGGTCACAAAAAATTCGAAAACAGCGGCAATGACAGCGTTGGTTACTTTTTTTTTCTTAGAGTTGAGAGACAATAATGTCTGAAAATTGTTATATAACAGGGAATTTTTTATGATTCCATTTATTGTTTAATTATTATACAAGGTGCGTGATTTTCGGTTGCCGTTGGCAGCTGCAAGAAAGCAGACGTATGCAAGTAATCGTTTTTGGATCTCGAAGAAATATTTTAGTACTTATTCTAGTCAAAAATGCATAATCTTCATCCTCCATTTCCTCTTTTATACTTTTTCTCCTCCCTAGATTCCATAAGTCACCCTATCTATATTATAAAGGACAAACATATCTGTGCGTAACGCATACGTCATTTTGCGAATGGCAACACTTTGAAATTTGAAATAAAGTTTGGTTTTGCAATTATATCTAAGGCAAATTTTTAAACTTCTAAACATCACACATTTTAAATTTTAACACCGTCGAATAAGAAAAAAAAAAATGCTATTTTAAATGCAATTTATTTGAAAGCTGTATCTCAATTTATTTTTGAGATATTAATTTTTTTGTAGTTTTTAATACAAATTTTGCAATTGTGGCAACCGAAGTACTCCATTTATATTGAAAGTAAAGGGGAAATAGTCATGGTTTATTATTTTTATTGATTATATCCTTATTGATGCCATTTTCACAATACAAATAAAAGTAACTTTTTTATAATTTTTGAACAGAAAATGATGTCAGACATTAAAAAAAAAAAAAAAAAAAAAAAAAAAAAAAAAAAAAAAAAAAAAACACGCAATCTTCTTCATAAATCAGTTAAATTTCAATATTTTTACATTACGTATTGAGTTTGAGACGCTTGGCAAAATGATTCAGTGAGTAAAAATTATGTCATATTTAAAACAAAACGATCATTTATTTTGATAAAACTAAATATTTGACCATTACTATGGCCAATACTATGACAACTAAAGGCAAACTTCTGAATTTTTTTTTCGCGGGTATTGAGATTAGAACTTAAAGTTTGTGCGAATGTTCACATGAAAAGTTGTATCGGACAAACGTGACTTTAACTTTAGAAATACATTCATTAATAATCAATGCGCGTTAAAATACATTCAAATTGTGAAATTGAGTGGTGCGTATGTAAATTATGGGGATGTGAAAATAACGTACAATTTAGATTTCATGGGGGAAATTTTATGATGTGACAAAGCGAAATCCTTTTTACTGATTTTTCATCCCATAAAAACAAACATAAAATTCTCAATCGATAAACTCATCATAATTACTCATCTTGATTACGTATTCTAATAGAGTTTAAGTTTTCAATAATTTAAGCAGTTGAAGTTTGTGGAAATAATATTTTGGTAATTTTAGGTTAAAAATATTATTTGTTTTAAGAGTGAGACAACCAATGTTAGATGATTTTTTTATTTTAATTATTTTTGTAGGTTTATTACAAATTCGATCTGACAGTTCCTTTCTAACATTTTAGTTCGTCGAATTTCAACGGGTTCCAACTCGTAATTATTAAAAATATAATATTCTACATCTGAATACAAAGTAAGAAAAATGCCTCTTATTTGAGAATTAAAGGCTTGTTTAAATTTATTAACTAGAAAACAGGAATCCCGCTTTTTCATAATTTAGTGCCGTCCTCGATGAAAAAAAAAATGTATGTATATAAATATAGATAGTAAAAAACAAATTTCTGTTTTAAGACTTAAAACACACGCTTTTATTTTATAATAAATAGCGTCATACGGAACCGCTGAAGAATTCCATATTTACGATCCAGTCTTAAACAATATTTACAGTAAAGTATACATAATCACTACCGCTGAATAATGCACGAATCCAAATAAAAAGAGATGTCGTTATTTAAGAATCTTCACAAAAAAAAAATAAACTATCTAATGATTCATATGCCTTTATTTATTTGTAATATTAATATAGATAGTACTTAAAATTAAATATATTTTATAATAACTTTATTTTTTATCAGCAATCTTTTCTTTATATGTTTTCAAAATAGCACGGCAATAAAATGGCAACAAAAAGATATAAGTATTATTTTACTAATATTTTTCCGTTACTTTCTACAGAGGTGGCGTACTTGAGTTGCAAACATTAAACAAATGTCACTAAAAACTACCAAAAAAAATCTAAAAAATAAATTGAGATGGAGTTTTCAAACAAATTGCATTTAAAAGTACATTTTTTCGCAAAACAACAGTATAAAAATGGAAAGTGTGCGATGATTAGAACTTTTAAAAAATTGCAGTACAGTATTTAAACGTACAATGATAAATCTGATTTTTTAAAGGCTGGCTTATACAACGGAACGTTAATTTTTAGAAACCACACTTGAAATGCTGGCCGAAACAAGTAGCATGTCGAGAGCTAATAATGTATCATTGACTTTGCATAATAGAGTAGGGTTATTTATTTCGAGACCTGCTTTATACTTGAAATTTTGAGAATTTATCATAGTTCGATATCTGATTTGTGCAATAAATACATATTTAATTTATCTTTTTTACTTTCTTCTATCTTCAATAGAAGAAAGTATTGTAATCGAAATTTTTTTCGACTTCCGGTTTTCGACGGATTTGCATGTTTTAGGGGTCAGAGATTCCAAAAAACATGTTTATAGAAAATGTCTGTCTGTCTGTGTGTCCGTCTGTCCGTCCGTCCGTCTGTCCGTCTGTCCGTCTGTCCGTCCGTCCGTCTGTCCGTCTGTCTGTCGCCATTGTACCATCAAAAAGTGTATGAAGTTATATATAGAATTAAACCAAAATTTTATTATAAGTTTTTGGCTATGGCAAGCAGGTCCTCCCGGAACTTGGAAAAAATTCGCCGGTAGGGGGCGCTGATATAACAATTTTTGTGCGATTTTGAATATTGTACCATCCAAAAGTGTATGAAGTTATGCATAGAATTGAACAAAATTTTTAGTTTAAGTTTTTAGATATGACAAGCAGGTCCTCCCTGAATTTGGAAAAAATTCGCCGGTAGGGGGCGCTGTAAATGCGTTTTTTGTGCGATTTTGAATATTGTACCATCGAAAAGTGTATAAAGTTATGCATAGAATTGAACCAAATTTTTAGTTTAAGTTTTTGGCTATGGCAAGCAGGTCCTCCCTGAATTTGGAAAAAATTTGCCGGTAGGGGGCGCTGTAATAGCGATTTTTGTGCGATTTTGAATATTGTACCGTCCAAAAGTGTATGAAGTTATGCATAGAATTAAACCAAATTTTTATTTTAAGTTTTTGGTTATGGCAAGCAGGTCCTCCCTGAATTTGGAAAACATTCGCCGGTAGGGGGCGCTGTAATAGCGATTTTTGTGCGTTTTTGAATATTGTACCGTCCAAAAGTGTATGAAGTTATGCATAGAATTAAACCAAATTTTTATTTTAAGTTTTTGGATATGGCAAGCAGGTCCTCCATGAATTTGCAAAAAATTCGCCGTCAGGGGGCGCTGTAATAGCGATTTTTGTGCGATTTTGAATATTGCACCATCGAAAAGTGTATGAAATTATGCATAGAATTGAACCAAAAAAAAAAAAAAAAATTAAGTTCTTGGCTATGGCAAGGAGGTCCTCCCTTAATTTGTAAAAAAATCGCTCGTAGAGGGCGCTGTAATAGCGATTTTTGTACAATTTTTGTGCCATTTTGAATATTGTACCGCCGAAAAGTGTATGAAGTTATGCATAGAATTGAACCAAATTTTATGTGTTTATTTTTGGTCATGTCACGAAGGTCCTCCCTGAATTTGGAAAAATTCCGCCGGAAGGGGGCACTATAATTGCAATGTCTGTACCATTTTCATTATTGTACCATCGAAAAGTGTATAAAATTATCCATATAATTGAACCAAATTTTTACTTTCTTCTATCTTCAATAGAAGAAAGTATTGTAATCGAAATTTTTTTCGACTTCCGGTTTTCGACGGATTTGCATGTTTTAGGGGTCAGAGATTCCAAAAAACATGTTTATAGAAAATGTCTGTCTGTCTGTGTGTCCGTCTGTCCGTCTGTCCGTCTGTCCGTCTGTCCGTCCGTCCGTCTGTCCGTCTGTCCGTCTGTCCGTCTGTCTGTCGCCATTGTACCATCAAAAAGTGTATGAAGTTATGTATAGAATTAAACCAAAATTTTATTATAAGTTTTTGGCTATGGCAAGCAGGTCCTCCCGGAATTTGGAAAAAGTTCGCCGCTAGGGGGCGGTGATATAACAATTTTTGTGCGATTTTGAATATTGTACCATCCAAAAGTGTATGGAGTTATGCATAGAATTGTACCAAATTTTTAATTTAAGTTTTTGGATATGACAAGCAGGTCCTCCCTGAATTTGGAAAAAATTCGCCGGTAGGGGGCGCTGTAAATGCGTTTTTTGTGCGATTTTGAATAATGTACCATCGAAAAGTGTATGAAGTTATGCATAGAATTGAAACAAATTTTTATTTTAAGTTTTTGGCTATGGCAAGCAGGTCCTCCCTGAATTTGGAAACATTCGCCAGTAGGGAGCGCTGTAATAGCGATTTTTGTGCGATTTTGAATATTGTACCGTCCAAAAGTGTATGAAGTTATGCATAGAATTAAACCAAATTTTTATTTTAAGTTTTTGAATATGGCAAGCAGGTCCTCCATGAATTTGCAAAAAATTCTCCGTTAGGGGGCGCTGTAATAGCGATTTTTGTGCGATTTTCAATATTGCAACATCGAAAAGTGTATGAAGTTATGCATAGAATTGAACCAAAAAAAATTTTAAGTTCTTGGCTATGGCAAGCAGGTCCTCCCTTAATTTTTAAAAAAATCGCTCGTAGAGGGCGCTGTAATAGCGATTTTTGTACAATTTTTGTGCCATTTTGAATATTGTACCGCCGAAAAGTGTATGAAGTTATGCATAGAATTGAACCAAATTTTATGTGTTTATTTTTGGTCATGTCACGAAAGTCCTCCCTGAATTTGGAAAAATTCTGCGGAAGGGGGCACTATAATTGCGATGTCTGTACCATTTTCATTATTGTACCATCGAAAAGTGTATGAAGTATCCATATAATTGAACCAAATTTTTTGTGCATGTTTCTGGCTATGGCAAACAAGTCCTCCCTGAACTTGAAAAAATTCCGAAAGAAGGGGGCGCTATAATTCCGATCTCTGTGCCATTTTCATTATTGTACCATCGAACAGCGTATAAAATTATGCATACAATTGAACCAAAATGTTTGTGCTTGTTTTTGGCTTTGGCCAACAGGTTCTCCTTGAATTTTGAAATATTGCGCGGTAAAGGGGCTCCGTGCTAGCGATTTTTGTATACTTTTCTTGATTTTTTGTAGTTCTATTGTGCATCGGCGGCTCATGCAGCGGCGGGAACTCGCTTCCTGCTATGCCGGCTATTCGCAAACAGCTGATAACGACAGAATAAGGAAATATTAATAATTTTAACAAATATCATGATATAGATTAACTCGTTTTTAGTCCGTTTAATTGACTTGAGCAGAAATTTAAGATGAAAATCAAAGTTGGTATAGTATTGAACTAATAATATTGAAGTATTAACATGTCTAACTAGGTTTTGAAATATTAAGATGTATAAGATAGAAGAAAGTTTTGGGATTGGCACATCCAACTAGTTTATGCATGTTTCTGGCTATGGCAAACAAGTCCTCCCTGAACTTGAAAAAATTCCGAAAGAAGGGGGCGCTATAATTCCGATCTCTGTGCCATTTTCATTATTGTACCATCGAACAGCGTATAAAATTATGCATATAATTGAACCAAAATGTTTGTGCTTGTTTTTGGCTTTGGCCAACAGGTTCTCCTTGAATTTGGAAATATTGCGCGGTAAAGGGGCTCCGTGCTAGCGATTTTTGTATACTTTTCTTGATTTTCGTAGTTCTATTGTGCATCGGCGGTTCATGCAGCGGCGGGAACTCGCTTCCTGCTATGCCGGCTATTCGCAAACAGCTGATAACGACAGAATAAGGAAAAATTAATAATTTTAACAAATATCATGATATAGATTAACTCGTTTTTAGTCCGTTTAATTGACTTGAGCAGAAATTTAAGAATTTAAGATGAAAATCAAAGTTGGTATAGTATTGAACTAATAATATTGAAGTATTAACATGTGTAACTAGGTTTTGAAATATTAAGATGTATAAGATAGAAGAAAGTTTTGGGATTGGCACATCCAACTAGTTTCAAATAGTCCAGTCATTTGGTAGAAAATAGGGGAAAGTTTTGGTGTAGTTTTGATATTTGGTGCCTTTATGTTTTTTGGGTCGCTGAACACGAATCTGAATTTTGCCAACAAAATTTATCCCGGGAAACACGTTTTTTTGGCAAAAAACTGGAAAAAAAACGGGATTTTCTTTGTTTTTTCAAAATAACTTCATAATTATGCATTTTATGCAAAAGCCCTCAGTACATAAATTAAAGAGGATAAAATTTCCTACATTTTACGTATTACAAGTTTTTTTCTCTGATCAATGGTTTATCCGTGACAACGCCGCAAAAATGGGTGTGAAAAAAACATTCTGAGAAAACGGGAATTACGGCAGTGCACGGTGGGTGATTTACCGATTCTAGCTGGCCATAATTATTTTTGGCGTCAATATAGTCGCATCGCCATGAAATTGAAAAATGTTATTGATATTCACTATTGAATGTTAGGTATTGTAAAATGCTGCGTGTAGCAGTCATAATTTCGTTACAGGAACATTCAAAAGTATTTCATTATATTACGGCCTATGGGGAAAAATCGTTTGTGTTTTTTGTTTTTCAATAATGTTTCATAATTTCAAAAACTTTGAAATTTATATACATATGTATGAAGTGCACTACAAGATGATTTCTTATAGAATATGGTATGGGTAGTATTTATCGATCATTTACAGGGACATTAAAAAGAATTATGTTACATTACGGTCTATGGAGAAAAATTGTTTGTGATGTATTTTGTTCATGTTACACCTTTTCAAAAGTATTTAAATTGATATATATCTCCGAGGTGCTCTATAAGATGCTTACTATTGAATATGATGTGCCATTGATCTTTCATATACAGGGGCACACAAAATAAATCAGTTATATTTTTCTCTGTATGAACAATAATTGATGGAAGTGCATTTTCAGTTGTAGAACACTTTTTAAATTTTAAAAATTGCATACTATTTAGCGTGTATAAATTCTATAAATCATATATAGGGCTGCACAAGACATCTATATACCCGCTTATTGCCGGAAATTGCTAACGAGGAATTTTCAACTACGCTATGCGTTCACTAACAGTTCTAAATTTTAGCATATTGTGAATTATATGATAAATCTATAGTTCATATACAGGGATGTACAAAATTTTCAGCTATTTTTTCGACTTTGGTTGAAATTGTGTTTTCAAACGTGTTATATGTTTTACAAATTATTACTTAGACATCGTTTTTCACGTTATTAAACTATGAAGTTTTATTATAGTAGCCCGAATGCGTTCAAAAATGTTCCATAATCTAATTGACGCATAATTTTACGTTCTTCTTGATAATTTTAATGATACTTTCTTAAGGGTATGGAAGCTAAAGTGATAAAACTATTTTTCTATTATTATAACAAATTCTAAAATTTCTTTTTCTAAAATTTAAGGTACGGGACAAACATTCGACAGCATTAATGAAATTGCTGTGTTGCATATTCTGTTGTATATTCATATTTATTTCTGCACAAACTTTACAGGAAACCTAACAGGAACCTTATGTAAAGATAGGGAATCATAAGATATCATGATTAATATATCATGAGAAAATGCTTACATTATGTTTTGCATTGTATCAAATTTGAATTTGGAGAATTTGTCTGGATCAATTTTGTAACCACTCAGAATTTGTAGCCAAATAATATATTTTAAATGATTTTGTCCCGATATATCTACATACAAGTGGCAATTTTTGTCCAAATTTGGTCATAAATTTAAACATTTCGCTCTTGCAAAATTTCATGTGCTCTTCATTGTAATTTTCTTCTATAAACAAAATATTTTGAACCAAATTCACATTTTCGTTACATTTTAAATCTTGTTGCCGTTGCATAATGGTGCAAAAGTATATTTATGTGAGTAACTTAAATTCTGCTGTCTTTGAAAAAAAAAAAAAAAAAAAAAAAAAAAAAATGGTACTTGAACTAAATAAATGTCAAGAAAAAGTCATGCCAGAAGGTATCAAATATTTTTATTAAAAAAAACATTTATTTTATACTGTTGGTAGTAATAAAAAACACCCACTAATTCTAGACGTCTATTTTCTATGCTGTAGATGTCAGTGAAAAGCAGGGACCCTCAAGTAAAAGAAAGCGGAAATATATTTTTTTTTTTTTGTTTTTTAAATAAATGTACTTACTAAAGTACATGTTTATTTATAATTAAATAATGATTCATAATGAGTCGTCCTATTTATTATCAGCAACTTCATTGTAAAATGTTGTCATTCATATAATCTTTAGTATAATTTATAGTCAATGCTTGTGTAAAATTGTCAGTTTTCATGTTAAATCTTCGTGCAGCGGCGTAATTCCCGTTTTCTCTGAATTTTTTGATTTTCACTCCCATTTTTATGGCGTTGTCACGGCTAAACCATTGATCAGAGAAAAAAACTTTTAATACATAAAATGTAGAAAATGTTATCTTCTTCAATTTATGTATTGAGGACTTTTACGTAAAATGTATAATTTTGAAGTTATTTGGAAAAAAACAAAGAAAATCCCGTTTTTTTCCCGTTTTTTGCCAAAAAAAACGTGTTTCCCGGGATAAATTTTGTTGGCAAACTTCAGATTCGTGTTCAGCGACCCACAAAACATAAAGGCACCAAATATCAAAACTACACCAAAACTTTCCCCTATTTGTCCTTTTTGAGCACCTAATGCCTGGACTATAATATTAGTTTGCATATTATACTGTTACACCATGCTACAATTGATCTATGATGTAGTTTAAAATGAAAAGAAAGAAACATTTTATAACGAAGTTATAGTTCTCTTTGCGTAAACGATTAGCAATATAGGTGAAAAAACTTTATTCATTTCATATTTTTTCGTTTAAATAATTTATTGTAGAGAAATGTTTAATCAGATGAAGCTTTTCTTCTAAGGAACGTTAGCTCCCATTCGTCACTATAATGTATATATATATATATATATATATATATATCTGATCGACTGATTAAACAACTGATTATATTAAAGCGATTTCTCCTAAAATATGGAATACTTTGCGATGAAATTAACACCAAAAGCCAGAATTGATCCGCAGATCTCAAAACTGATATTAGAATTTTTAAATTCGAATTAGTTTTTGAAATATTAATTTTTTTCTAATGTTATGTACATTTTTCTAATGATGGCAACTCAAATTTTAATCAAACAGATATATTTTTTCATATTTCAGAAAAGGTTGATATGGTAACCCGGCTATTGTTGTTTATTTGATAGTAAATGCTTATTTACTGTTATTTCTTTTTATAAATTATATAAATTATTTTGTTCTATAATTATTATTATTTTTTTTTATATTTCCTTTAGAAAATATTAGGAAAGAATTAAAAAATACGGTACTACTTAGTTAGTTGTCGACCAATTTCAACAAATTATACAAATTGACATAATTTTTATTTTAAATAACGAAAGAACAAATAAATTAGTATAACATTAATAAATACTAGGGGATCGTACCCGGGCTTCCCGGGATAAAGAAGATAGGTGAAAACATTTTTTTTTTTTAACTAATATATTTTTTATATGCAATAATATTTTTAGATTACCCACTTACAATAAAAAAGCATTTTTCGGTACTTGGTAGTTATCCCGTCGACCAAATTACTGTCACCAAATTGTAAGATTAAATGCCAATAATAGTTGATCGTAAATGTCACATTCTCTTGACAACACGTGTTTACGTCATCAAATTATTTTTATTTCGACGTTTTATTTGTATTTTTATTAATGTTATACTAATTTATTTGTTTTTTCGTTATTTAAAAAAAAATATGTCAATTTGTAAAATTCAGCGAGTGGTTTGGCGATTTATATAATTTGGCGAAATTGGTCGACGGGATAACTTACAAGTACCCATTTTTCATATTGAAAATATGAATTATACAATCAAATAAATTTTTGAAATTTTTGAAAAGTGATATTTTCTTATTTGCCGCATGCTAAGAGTTATTTGACCAAGATTTTGCTACTTATGGCGTCCTTTTATATTCTGATAATTTCAGACATTATCCATGTCCACGTAAAAATTTTAAAGCCAAGTAAATTTTTTCCCTGTGCGACGAAAATTGAAAATGAACGATGGTCAGAAGATTAAAATATCGCAGTAGCGAAAATTTCAAGACCGAAATTTGGTCATGAAGTTTTGCCATTCGCAAAATAACGTCAGCGTTACGCACATATACGTTTGTTCTTTATAATATAGATACTTAATCAGTAAAATATAATAAATATTAGTTATTAGTATGTAGTTATCGATTGAGGCTCTTATGCCTGGTATTCCGGAATGAAAAACAGCAATTTTCACCTTCTCAAAATTTGCATACGCACTTGATTGTATCGCTCCATATTGATCATTTAAAAAAAAATTATTTTGTTTGATCATTTAAAAATCATTTTCACTCAAAATTTGAAGTCATGATTGTCAGCAAAATCTTTTATGTGAACTGACGCACCCTTTACTTGAGATTCTAATATCAATTCCGTGGAGTAAATATTTCCGTAATTTATGTTTTTTAGACGCATTTGTGTTAAAATGTGTAGTTTTATCTAAGAAAATGATCGTTCTATGTTTAATATGACTTCATTTTCACTTAAATAAGCACGTTGCCTAGTGTCCGAAACTTAGTATGAGTACACATGCAGAAGGAAAAACAATATAGAAAATTTATGAGGAAAAATGCGTGTTTTCAAAAGCAGTATGTCATTTTCCGTTATTATGCCCCTAATATAATAATCTGCTCCTAATAGGATTTTGCGACACCAAACCCTATACAACAATTTTTATCAACAATTTTGAATATTTATCAGAAAATAGCATGAATAAAAATACCTCATTATTTCTCTCTTGTCTACAGTAATGAAAGCTATCTAATTTTCACCATTTTGAAGAAATTTCATAAAATGCTTTTAAAATTAAAATATAAAAGTGGGGTTATTTAAAAAAAAACACAGATAGTGCGATCACATCTACAAATGAAGATCTTTCAGTTAATAAAAAATATTATTAAAATTGGTTCAGCAGAAAGATCAGGGCAGATGACTAAAAAACACACTTGTGTGTGAAATATATAGATTATATAAAATTAGGAAAAATTAAATTAAGCAAATTATGTTATTTTAATGAAATGCTAGTAGAATGTCGTAAAGAATAGCATTAGAATTTTGTTATTCGAGGGAATTTCCGACAAAGACTTCAGGAATATGATATTATTTTCAACAACGAATTATTTGCTTGCTTATCTAACCTGGCGAAGCAAATCCATCCAGGCGAGAATCATCAATTTAAATATCATCAATATAAATCGCTATTATTTGCATGTCACCTCTCTTCTGTAAAGACACTCTAAATTTTTGTAAACCATTGCGTTTTATCAGTGAGTGATTTCGATTACATTATTTTTTAAAGTGAAGCATTTTCACCTGTGAAGAATTTCAAAAGAGATGGGCTGTGAAAATGACGCACTTCAACAAAACATAATTCAGGTTTAAGAATTAAAATACACGCTATTTTATAAAATGACGTCAGTTGCATCCGCTAAAGCAATCTACTTTTACAATCCAGTCTTAAACTTCGTCTATAGAAAAGTGTGCATATGACGTCATTATCACGGAATAACAGACAGTATTCTTGACATAGCCGATATTTTAATTTCAACTTTTTTTTTTTCAGTTTTTATGAGAAAATGGCAACAAAAAGATACAGTATCGCCTATTTTCGACTTTTTTCAGTTTACTTCCCACGACTTTCAATAGAAATGGGTTACTTTTGTTGCCACGACGAGAGAAATGGTATCAAAAACTGCAGAAAAATTAATATCTCAAAAATAAATTGAGATACAGCTTTCAAACAAATTGCATTTAAAAGAGCATTTTCTTCCTTATACGACTGTGTAAAAATTTAAAATGTGCGATGATTAGAAGTTTAAAAATTTGCAGTAGAGATAAATGCAAAACAAAAATTTTATTTCAAATTTCAAAGTGTTGCCATTCGCAAAATGACGTATGCGTTACGCACATATACGTTTGTCCTTTATAATATAGAAACAAATAAAAAGTCGAAATAAAAATCACTTGATGACGTAAATGCGTGTAACTTGCTTAAAGTCAAGTGAATGTGACATTTACGATCAACCATTATTGGCATTTAATCTTATAGTTTGGCGATAGATTTTTGGTCGACGGGATAACTAAGTAATACAAAAAATGCATATGTAACTGGTATTTAAAAACGAGGTTTTCGCAAATTCTCGAAAAAAAAAAATGACGCCAAACCTGCTGTGCGTATATGACATCTCGCCAAATATTACCACTCGAAAAAAAAAAAAAAAATGCTAACTGGTGAGTTGAAAAAAAGCTATTGGCGAGATTTGCATCGGGCTACCGTAACAGTACCAAGAATTCTTTGCAACCATGGCAAATTTTATGTAGTTTTATTCGAAAAAAAAAATTATTTTTTTAATCAAAATAGAAAACTTATGATCCCATATTGGCGCGATTTTTTTCTGACGCCAATGTCCTATACGGAACGGGCACTTAACTGGTGCCAAAGTATCGTTATTTTGCTTGATATGGTATGCCGGATGTTGCTGTTTACGCTGTTGATGCGTTCGTCAAATTGGCGTCGTTAAAAAAACGCGCCAATATGGGACGTATATGACATCTGTGCCAAACTTTCATATGGACGGCGAGTATGGCCACCCAGGGAAACCCAGCAAATGCTTTAGAGTCATATGAACGGCGGAGGGATCAAATCATATTTGTTTTTGGCAGCTGATGACTTGAACTATTATAATATGGATGAAATAATGGCGATAGAATAATATTTGGGCGACATATCACCTGTGCTTGGCTAACATTAAATTACCAAAATGGCACCTAGAGTATAAAAAGCTAAGTGGTTCGCCTGGAACTGTTGATGATTGTCACATTACTTAGGCTATTGTTATAGAGATTCTTTTAAAATACCGGGAGACAAAAACTCTGTACACTGTAAAAAAAAAAAAAAAAAAAAAAAATGTAAAATTACTAAAGTTTTCCTAGGAAACTGGGATTCCTACAACTTTTTATGTAACGGGAACAACAAAAATTCCTGTAACAGCGTCTGTTACAGGAATTTTTCCTGTTGCCGTTACATAAAAAGTTCTAGGAATCCCAGTTTCCTAGAAAAACTTTTGTAACTTTACAATTTTTTTTACAGTGTATACTTAATTTATTTTATTTCAGATTCTTTTCAAATGTTTAACTGATCCTCTTTAATCAAAAACGAAAACAACCATTGGATGTCTTAATAGCAACTGATTCGCCCTTAATTTTTTGCAATCAAAGGGAACTGAATGGAAACCCGTTTACAGGGGGAGATCTGCACAGCTTTTTTCAGTGTAATTCAATCCTCTCTAATATTTTTAAACCCCATCAGATTAGCGTGTTTTTAGATTCTGCGGTGTCTGAACGGGGGTTGGCGGGCGTAGCTTGCAGGGGCAGAGCCCCCTAGTATATATATATTATTTTTAAACACAAATAAAAATATATTCAAATATACAAACAGTATGATATATATACATATATACGTACATAGGGGAGACTAGGACGGTTGACCATACGGGAGGCATAACCCACCCATCAGTTTTCAAATTTAAAAGAATTTCAGAGTTTTATCAATGGGTGTCGACCAAAGCTAAGTTAATGCCTAAACAACAGTCTTCGTTTCATAGAGAAAATTGAAATAGGTGTGGAAAAAATCAATTGTGAGGCGTTTTCAACCTAAAAGTTTTTAATTTTAGAAATATTTGTAAGCTTTTTTAAGATAAATTATATCATAGAAATTTAAGTAAGTAGGTTTAAAGTAACGCAGAAATTTCGAGCTTTCATTCTAGGCATAAAGATTGTACAGTAAGTTAAGATTAACACAATAATGTGCTATTCTTTAGAAAAGGTTTATGTAGGGAGACTTGACCCAGTCAATGTGAGGGAGGTTTAACCAGATGCTCAAGACTCCCTTTATTAAGGGTTTTTGGAAATATATTTCTTATGCACTGTGCATAACGAAAAGTTAATGGTTATATTTATAAAAGAATGTGAATTTATTTTGTAAAGCTAAGTAAAATGGTGTGATGGAAAAGAAATATTAAAAACTGACTAAAGAAAGATGGGAAAAATCCCTAGAAAATGGAAAAGTTGATAGGAACTTTTTTTTCATTTAAACATTACTTACAATAGATAAATAGAAACAGTGAGGAAAACTATAAAGGAATATAAAGGATGAAAGCAGCAGTCTTAATCCTTTCAGGGGGAGTTGTATGTTTATAAAACCACTTAATTTTAATTCCAAAACGTCATAATGACACCAGAAGTTTGTAAACTCTTTTCCAGTTAATATGTATGTGAAATATAGCCTTTTTTCTTATTTCCAAATAAATTTGTTTGTAAATTTCGGTGCCAATTATTTATTTCAACCTTTTAGTACTCAACGTACATTGCCCTTTAAAGGTTTAAAACATGTTAATGATAAGTTAAGTGCTCATGCGGCTGCAAAAGAACATACCATCTATCAAAAAACTTTATGAAGGTATGTAGACAAATGTCACCAGGGTGAATACAGTGAAATGAACTAGAGATGTCAGGTCGAGTGTCACAAAAATTAGGACAAGGCTACAAATAAAAGGGACAGTGATTCCTAAATCCAGACATAATAACATGAAACACTATGAAAACAGAACCTGCCTCTAACAGAATACTGCCTTATATGTTAAAATTTATTTTTCCTGTACAGTTTTATCTGCTCGGGTAAAATCCTGTTTAAAACAAAATTTCTCTCTTCTGACTTGCGATTGTGTCTCAACAGGTTTGTTTAAGCATCATATTTTTAAAAATATATATATATATTTTATTATAATTAAAGCATGTAGCATAAAAGTTATTTTGCTTTTTTTAAACTGATTTTATTTCCTTTCACAAATATTGGAATATAAAACAAAGTGGGACAAGCCTCCCATATAGTGGCCCAATCCTCCCATATGTGGGGAGCCTTGGCCCATTATTTTTCCATGAGTAAAATCAACCATTTTTCAAATTTCTTATATATTGCACTTATGTGGCAATTTTATTTTGATAACTGATTGTATAACGAATAAAATGATATATAAAACTTTATTCTACGTTAAATATTTAAAAAATAAAAAAAATCATTTTGTAACAAGTGGGTCAGCCCTCCCTAGTCTCCCCTATGTATATTATTTATAATCGCAAACAAAAATATATAAATAGAATTAATCTATTATGTAGTTTAAAATGAAAATCTTTTCTAACGAAATTTTTGAATTTATAAACATCTTATTCTTTAATTTCATCGCAATTTTTTGGAAAAATATTTCAGAAGGACACTAGTTTTTTTTTTCCTTTTTTTCAGGAGCATGTTACGTCTTCACGATAAAAACTTCTTTTGTTAGAAAGAAAAAAAAATGTAAACAAGAAACTATGTCAAGGTTTTTTTTTCTACAAAGCTAGAAACGTTACAAACTAAATTAAAAATTAAGAGGGTGTCTTTTTTTATATATTTTAGGAAAATTCCCGAATTTCTGTCTGAGATAGGATTATTTTTTTAAAGATTAATTATAATTGTGTAACTGACTTTAATTAGAAAAATAACATATTGTTTTTTTAAATGACTAATTTATCATATTCTAGTTTTGATATTAATTATTAGTTTATATTTTAGGAGACAGCAGAGATTCAAAATCATGAAATTTGACTAAAAAATCATTTTTTTTTTATTAAAGAAATTTGAAACTAGATGCTCGAATTTATCTTATGCAAAACTAATTTTTGAATTCTGGCTTTTTATATCTGATATATTTTGTATCTGATCCTTTTAAAATTGTAAAAACTCTACATATTTATAAAGGGTTTTTTTTACTTAAAAAGCTGTTTTCTGAACATTTTGCACATTTCAAACTTTTGAAACGATCCATGAGCATTGCTAAATGTCAGATTCTTTTAAAATTTATATTATTTGATCTATAGAATGATAAAAAATCCCTGCCGGCATGGCCTACAGGAGGAGGTAGATTTCGAAGGTAAGTACTAATTTCACAAACAAAAACTAATTCAAGATTAGAGATAAACCCAGTCCAAGAATTTTGTCTGTCCGCTTTTCACGAGTTTTTATTTTCATTTTTCTGTGAGAGCTGGTTTTATCAGAATCATGTTAATACGATAAATTCTTTTTGAACCCCAATTTTTGTTTAATTAATTTGTTTTTGCTGTGAGAGTTGGTTCTATTCAAAATTTGTCACTATAAAAGTTATAAATAATAGTAAGATGATTTATAATAAATTTAAGTGGATTTGATATCTTGTGAATTGGAGAAATTATGAATTTTGTTCTTCTTCAACCCCCCCCCCTTTTTTTTGCGTTTTTATTATTTTTATTTTTATTTATTTATTTTTTTGCGATAAGTGTTGATCCTATCAAACAATCGCCAATATAAAAGTTGTAGATAACATTAAGAAATTTATAATACGTTGAAATGAATTTGATATCTTAAGAACTAACGAAGTTATATATATTTTTCTCCCTAAAACCCTTTTTTTCCCCTAGAGCTAATTTATTATTTTATCAAAAATCTGCGATACATAAATTTTTGGCTCTTTTCCTAGAAGTAAAAATAAGTTTAAACTGATTTGATATCCATTCTAATTGATAAGTTATGAAGATTTTTTCCGTTTTTCATAAAAACCCCTCCTTATTCCCATCCGCTTGGTCCTACTTTGCCCATTAATGAACTTGACGGATATTTTCTACTCCTTGATTTTATGTTTCAGTTTGGAAGAGATTTGTCCAGAATTATGGAAGTTATCGTGTCCATAAAAAAGGGATATATATGATGAAGTTTTGAAATTGGGTTTTTGTTTTAGGTTTTAAGGGTCAGGATCGTCGTAGATCTGCAAAAATGTTTCAGAAATACCAACACAGGGGAGAATGTAATGGGTAGTATTTCTTACGAAATCTGCCTATTAAATCTTAACATGAAGAGTGGCATTTCATGGGTATTTTAGTCGTGCCATTTATGTCCATAAGGAAACATATACAGGGTGTCCCAAAAAGGAGTACTTTTTTTTAAAAATGAATAATTAACAAACGAATAGAGTTATTAAAAAAATTCTAGCAGGAAACGGATGTGTGAAGTCTGGAATTTTGTTTAGAGTACTTTATTATGTTAGTTCAAATTCTTAGTGACAGATGGCGCTGTGGCTACTGCATTCATCAGCAATAGCTGAAAATTAAATGACAATATTTTCAATATGTCCTCCATTTATCATAATAACATGTCGGAGTCTTAGAATGAAAGTAGCACATACCTTCTGATTCTGTCTGGTCTTCACGCATGCCTCGTTTGTTCATATAGCCACCAAAATGCACTGTAGAGCCATCTGTTGGTCAGAATTTTAAATATCACAATAAAGTGTTCTAAACAAAGTTCCAGACTTCACACATCTCTTTCCTGCAAGACTTTTTTTAATAACCCTATTCGTTTGTTTATTATTCATTTTTAAAAATAGGTACACCTTTTTGGAACAACCTGTAGTTACTGTTTTAGAAAAAACAAAGAATATCTATAAAACTATTATTTTTCTGCTTATACATTCAGAAAACGTTTACATCTCATACCAACTTCCATTGTAACCTTTGAAAAGTATCTCATAAGTAAGTATTGTCATATTGTATGCAAAAGAAATGCTCATGGCACATTTCAAAATATGGAAAAAAATTTCGTTCTTTTAAATATATATTTAAAAAAAACTTTATGTTCTTTTAACACTAAATTTTGAATATAACTATTTGAGTATCCCTTTAACAGGTTTGAAAAACTTTCTAATGTATCAATAGAAAATTGAAGGACTTGTTTTTTAATTTATACTGTCCCATGAAACATATATTCCAATCAAATGTCAAAATATGCATGGTGTTTATAAAGTCTCGGACCCATTTTGATGTTTAATAACTTATACAATAATGAAGATATAAACAAACTTATGGCATTTATTGATGGAATAACTCATATATTTTCTCTTTTCAGGTTTGAATATCTTTACTTTTGTAAATATCGTCTGCGCGTGTGGTTAATTTCAGATAATTTCATTTTTCAGTCTAAATATCTGTACATTTCTAACTATCGTCTGCTTATTAATTGCATTTTTCTCTCTTTTGTTTTCGGCAATTGTTGCAATGTTATGTTTATTTTTGATGTGTTTGTTCTATGTTACTTTTGTATGTGATGTTTTATTCGAGCGAATATTAAGGAGAAGGCATACACCACAAGAGAAAGCACAGATTTTATGGTGGTTCATAGAAGCAAAATCGATAGTGCAAGCACAGAGAAATTGCAGAAGAATTTACCAAAAAGATCCTTCATCCAAAAGCAGCATCTCGCGGTGGAAAAAGAATTTTCTAGAAACTGGAAGTATCGCAGATAAGAAACGTTCCGGACGTCCTGCACAAGTGATTTTGTTGTTGAGCGTGTCAGAGAGACATTTTTAGACAATCCTAGAAGATCTGTGAGATCAGCGGCAAAAGAATTGCATATGCCAATTTCGACGGTGTACAAGGTTATTAAGAAAAAATTAAGACTGAATGCATACAAAGTTCAAATTGTTCAAGTTTTGGAACCGGACGATAGGCCTAGGAGGATGGCCTTTGCAACAGATATGCTAAGGAGAATAGAAGATGATGCTGATTTTCTGAAGCGCATAATGTTCTCCGACGAAGCACCCTTTCATGTTTCTGGCATTGTTAATCGCCATAATGTGCGCATATGGGGATCTGAAAACCCCCATGAATACCGTGAGGCAGTAAGGGATTCCCCAAAGATTAATGTGTGGTGTGGACTAATGCACGACCGAGTCATTGGGCCTTTCTTTTTTGCAGAAGAGACGGTCTCATCAGTCGTATACTTAGACATGTTGGAAAACTTCGTATTTCCACAACTAGAAGAGCTTTAGCCACATGTCATTTTGCAACAAGATGGTGCACCACCTCATTGGGGTACCATCGTTCGTACTTCTTTGAATGACCATTTTCCAGGAAGATGTATTGGGCGAGGAGGTCCAATTCCTTGGCCACCCAGAGCACCTGATATAACGCCGCTGGACTTTTTCCTTTGGGGATTTGTAAAGGACAATGTTTACAGGAGGAGAGTGTCGAACATTGATTTGGATTGGTTGGAGGCCGAACATTGATTTGGAGGCTATAACCGGAATAGCCTCTGTGGATGCCGACATGCTTGCCGCTACCTGGCTTGAAATTGATTATCGACTTGATATTCTCCGTGCGACGAAGGCGGCACACGTGGAAGTTCATTGACAAGGGTCATGAAACTTTTTGAGTCCATCTAACCATTTATGTTATTAATTTTAATCTATTGTTATTATTTTATGAGTTATTAAACATCAAAATGGGTCCGGGACTTTATAAACAACCTATATATTAAAATACAATTATTTGCTTAAAAGACGTCAATTTCAATAAAAACATTAAAAGTATTAGAATTTACATGCTTCGATTATTCCATTGAGTCATCATCAGAATATATAAAAATCACATGTACAATGCACATAAAAACATAAAACATTTTATGAGTTTTTATCTGCATTGTGTTTGCGATTTTTGTAAATTCTGATGATCACTCAATGAAAGAGTCGAATTTTTAAACGTTTTTATTTAAATGGACGTCTTTTAAGCAAATAATTCTTCTTTAATATATGATTTGACAGTTATTTGGAATATATGGGAACGTCCACGGCAGAAAAAAAAATTTGCTGAATTTTTTTTAAACGGAAATATAAGTGTGATACATCAATTTAAAGCTAAAGAGTTGAGGTATATGAAGTTGTAAGTTTTAATTTCATAAGAGCAAGTGTTTACTGAAAATGATCTGGATACTATCAGTATAAAACTACATTTACATTGAAGCTTAAAATACAACTTATTGAAATGTATTTTTTTTTTTTTTTTACATTTTAGAATTCAATAAAATTACTATGCATTCATATCAAGAAATTATTATCATATCTTTAAGATTTACATAAATAAAACCTTTTAGATAATGTCTTTAATATATTTTTGGCCGTATTTAAACGTTAATACTTAAATGTCCCAAGAGTAACGTAAAACATACAAAAGTTTTAATAAATAAATAAACTACTTAAATTTTTTAACCAAAACTTCTAATTCTCTGATTTCAAGGTATAAGAGATATTATATATTAAATATTTTGTTTATGCTATGCATGGAATAGGCTCTGGGGATATGTCACAAGAGTAACAAACGTCTGTGACACAAGAGTAACACATAATACTTTTGTCGATAGTTTGATAAAAAACTGCGTTACAACCAAAACAAACAGAACGCTTAAAGTTTTGTTGTTTTTTCTCTGTTATTAGAGCAGTTCTTGAAATAGTTTAGCTATAACTAAGGCTATTTTGTAAATTTTAAGGAATATAAATTATCTTTATTAGTGTTTTTACTTTCTTCTATCTTTACAAGAAGAAAGTATTGGATTCATGAAAATTTTCGACTTCCGGTTTTTGATGGATTTACACGTTTTTGGGGTCAGAGATTCCAAAAAATATGTTTTAGTAAATGTCTGTCTGTGAGTCTGTGAGTCTGTCTGTTTGTATGTCTGTCTGTATGTGACACAAATTTTGTGGGCGCTCTATCTCAAGAACTAATGCACGGAATTTAATAAAAAAAAATATTCAGGTAGCTCCTTATATAGATTGGTACTGATTAGTTTTTGTTGTAAATCTCCCAGTAGGTGGCGCTGCTATGCTGCATTTTGCTCTATCTCAAGAACTACTGCACGGATTTTTATAAAACTTCAGATTCAGTTACTCCTTTATATGAGGTGATGCTGTTTATGTTTTGGTGTAAATCACCCAACAGGTGTCGCTGCTATGCTGCATGATTTACAGTATTTTCGCAGTAGCTCTATCTCTAGAACTAACACGCACATTTTCATCAAACATCGGATTTAGTTAGTCCTTGATATGGAATTATGCTGACTACGGGCAGGTGTAAATCTCCCAACAGGTGGCGTTGCTGCGCTGCATTTAGTACGATTTCCTCAATAGCTCTATATCAAGAACTAATGTATGAATTTTCATCAAACTTCAGATTCAAGTATACCTTGATTAATATTGCTGCTGATTATGTGTTGGTGCAGATCGCTCGACAGGTGGCGCTGGTATGCAGCATTTGCCATGATTTGCGCAATAGCTCTATCTCAAGAACTAATGCACGAATTTTCATCAAATTTCGTATTCAGTTAGACGATGACATAAGTTGATAATGATTAGGCTCTGGTGTAAATCACGCTATAAATGGCGCTGATATGCTGCATTTTGCTGGATTTACACGATTTCATATCTCAAGATAGTCATATCTCAAGAAATAATGCACGGAATTTCATCTTTTTAGAATCCTTATGATGAGCATATATTGCCATTTTATTTTGGCAAAGTGATAACGAATTTTGAAGTAATGACATAGAAGAAAGTTTTAGGATTGGTACATCCGACTAGTTTAATGGGCGGATTTATTTTTATTCATTTTTGGTATTACTTAAGATTATAAAATAATCATGACAAGTAATTAAAGATATAATAAAACAAATCAACTCGTGTCATTTTTGTGTGCTTCCTTTCGGTTTGAAGCACACGGTCTTTGATTAGATATTTTATAGGCTTTGTAAAGCTTCGTTTGCTAAATTCTGCTGTATAACCTACAGACGTTCTTTTAGTAACTCTTGTGGAAAGGTATCTGATAGTACATTTTAAAAGCAAGATTTTAATATACGCTTCTTATACACGACATTGTTTTAAAGAGCAGGAAAAATTCTGCTAAGCGCCAAAAATTGTAGAGAAAAAATAAGAATGAAATTGAATATGTTGTTGTAAGAAAGAAACAAAACAAAATATATTACGATAAGGTGAAGAAAAGTCTTAGAACCAGCAAAAGCTTCAGCAAGAAAATGAAAATATTAAGAAAAGGAAAAAGTAGAGAACTAGCTAACCTCAGATACTGTAACAGAACAAACTCCACATCTTTGGAGAATTTTATGTTCATGAAGATTTAAGACGAGGTCATTCTTCAGCTAAATCTACGTTAGTTAAGCGTGAAAAAGGTCACATAATTTCATTAATTCTAGGGGACATTTAATAAGAGAATACATTTTTTGTTTAAAGAAGCTTAAATTTTCTGTTGGTAGTTTTGTATCTTTTTTGTTAATTTTCTTACATTTTTGGAATTTTTGTTTCTAAATTTACATTACGGTCTTTCCAATTGTCAATAAAGGCTAAGTTTACTCCCATTTTCTTAATTCTGTTGGTTGCTATCCCCTGACTAAGTGGCGGAATAGGAGATATTTTATGTAGATGGTTGGTAGGTGATGGTCGTTTTACACTGCTAGTTCCATGTTCTGCACGCTTTAAATTGATTTCAGAGGTGTTGTTTAGCACTTTACGTGATGTATTTGCCTCCTTTTGCTTCGTGTTTTCTGGTGAGGGCATTTTACTATCCGCTAATGCAGAAAACAAATTATCTGGGAGAGCATTGTTGTTGAAAGTGAAGATCCCAGGGGCCTTAAAGTTACTAGTAGTGTTGGCTGATTTGTTCCAAGCATCGCAGATTAAAGACTCTACCTCATACAGAGTCAATCTACGCCCAACATTCTGCATTAACCTTTACGGTTACCATTGTCCTCGTAGTCTTACACCTTCTTTTCTTTTATAAAATATGGGCATTTATAATAAAATCTGTAAAATGTTTTTAAATTTATCTGGTTTTGTAAAACAATATTTCATTTAAACCCAATGCGTTAAAATGCAAAATGATTACAATTACTATTAACGGCTAATAACATGTCCAACTTGGTTAGCCTGTGCAAAAAGAAAAGGAAAAGTTAATAACACTTTATCATCCCATACAAAAGAAACTGCGGCATGTATACCGGAATTGCGGTATTTCATGTATCCCATTTTGTATGGTACAGACGTCGCACATCACAGTTACCTTCCCTTGCTAAGTAAAACAGGAAAATGACGTAACCATATACACAGTACTCTATATAAACGCTATATTTAGTTTTGACTTCAAAATCATGCATGCATTTAGAAATTAGCGAATGAAAAGTATTTAAGCAAACGTGTTAAAAAGTTAGATACTGAAATAATGTGCTTACGTCAAAATAAGGATTTCACAGCTACAAGTAAACATCGAAATGGGATTCACGATACGCACAGATTAAAATAATCTTATTGCGCACCTATACTAAGCGTTTGACTGCCATCTATCGATAATTACATGAAATACAAGGGGTGCGACATCTATCCCAGACGCGGCGACTCTACCGGAGTTACCCTACAAAAAATTACCAAAACATCCTAGTAAGCATTAAAATAAATATTTTACTAACGTATATCAGAACTTAATGAAAAAACAAGCATGAATTGTGCTTTTTAAGAATTTAGTGTCACCCCGATGACGAAAAAAGCAATTATTATTATTATTACGATGTAAAACACGTCGAATGTTTAAGAAGGAATTGTTTCATTAATTTAAAAGGAAACCTACAAAATCAGTTTACAAAAAAACATGTTATATTTGTTAGTCTCAAACAGATATTGTTTTAACCAACAGGCACTGCTCTTCTAAAAAGACACTCTAAATTTTTGTAAAACTTTGCGTTTTATCAGTATTTGATTTCAATCGTGCTATTTTCAAAAGTGAAACCTTTCCACCTCTGAAGAATGTCAGAGCCGCTGGAGTGAAAATGACGCACAGCTACGAAACTTATTTCAGCTTAAATCTTAAAATACAAGCATTTATTTTATACAAAATGACGTCATTTGCATCCGCTGAATAATGACGCATTTACCATCAAGTCTTAAATAACATGTATTACAAAGTATGCAGATGACGTCACTAATACAGAAGAATACACAAACCCAGCAAAAAATGATGACTTAAACTCGACAAACAAAAATGGCTATGTAATTATTCATATCTTAATTTGTATGTAACATTAATATGAATACTTAAAATTAAATATAGTTTAAAATAGCAACATTTTTTCCAAGAAATCATTCATTTATTTTTTATCAAAAGAGCACGCATTTTAGTTACAATTGTTTTTTCAGTTGTTATGTGAAAATGGCAATAAAAATATATAGTAATCTATTATTTTCCAAATATTTTACCTTTACTTTCTACAGAAATAGAGTACTTCAGTTTTCACTATTTCAGAAATGACAGTAAAAACTACATAACAAATATGTCAAAAATAAATTGAGATGCAGGTTTCAAACAAATTGCAGTTAAAAGTATCTTCTTCCCGTGTACAAATATGTAAAATTTCAAAATGTGTGATGATTACAAGTTTTAAAAATTCTAGTAGAGATTATCAGTATTTAACCGGACAATGATATATTTGCTTCGTTTTACGGCTGCTTATATAATGTAACGTTATTTTTCAGGGACGACACATTAATTTTTCCCTGAAAGAAATAGCATTTCGAGGACTAATATTTAAATGGTTGATTAATGGTGAACTGGTGCATCGATTGGAACGAAATGTACAAGTTTATATATTTAATTGAAACACCGTGGCTCAAAACTTACATTTTGTAAAACATTACTGATTGTTATTATAAAAAACACAGTATACTACCAAGATTGATACCATAATAAAATGTATTGATTTTGAGAAGAGCGCTATTTTTATTTAGTTAAAAGTGGTGCATTATAAATCACGTTGTAATACATTAATGCAAAATGCGAAATTTGACTTTGACAGTTATTTATGAAGCTTAATTCCACATTATGTTCAACTTAAGAAATGCGTTTATAGAGATTGTTTAAAGTCCTGTTAATAAAGGAGGAGTATATATTCTAAATTGAATTAAATGTAATTATTTAAAATGGCGTGGAGCATAACGTTATTTTTTTAGACTTTCAGCGTGGGTTATTGCACAATGCAACGCGTATTTACAATTTAAATCTATGAATTTTTATTCACATTGCTAACAAGGCGTAAAACCAACAGAGTGACAAATTGTCCAGGCCAGGGTTCGAACCTGTGTCTTTGGTTCAGCGAGCCAACACTCTTCCAACTGTTGAAAATTTTGCAGCATTCTGGCAGGCCATTCGACCGTTTTTTGTAAAAACGGTTTCATAACCATAATTTAACTATATTCTGACCATAAAATGGCCAATAATATGGTCAGAATAGTGTTAAAATTAAGGTTGTGTAACCGTTTTCGGAAAAAACGGTCAAATAACCTGCCAGAATGCTGCCAATTTTTAACAGTGCGTTGAATTAGAATAATGCATAAGATATTATACAATAAATATGAATTTTGTTTTCGAAAACGTTGATTGAGTGTTTCCTTCATAGAATAACTTTAATTAATATTACAATTGAAAGTCTAGCACTTCACATACCAGACCTTAATAAATCTGCTTAAAGTCATTTCGTAAATCTATCCTTAAAATGAAATACCGCAAGAACACTTTAGAATAATACAAATCACGTTTGTTATTTTGCGAACTGAAGAAAATTTCAAATGCGACGGTTCATAGAGTAATTAGTAATCGTAATTCCTTTGAAAATGAAATCTATCAAAAATATTATTTTAATAGTTAAAAATCTATTTAATAATAAATTGTTAATATATTTAATAGTTTAAAACGACGACTTACGTCCCGAAAAATCGAAATTTAATTACGTGAAATTTTATTTACATTGCTAACAAGGCCTAAAACCAACAGAGTGCAATAGAAATTTGTATGAAAATCCAAGTAAATAAATTTACACTGTTAAAAATTTGCAACATTCTGTCCAGTCATTTGATCGTTTTTTTAAGAAAACTGTTATACAACTGTAATTTAACATTATTCTGACCATATTATTGGCCATTTTATGGTCAGAATATAGTTAAATTACGGTTATGAAACCGTTTTTTCAAAAATCGGTCGATGACTGGACAGAATGCTGCAACTTTTTAACAGTGCGCTCTTATAAAATCCAAGTAATTTTCAAAAAAGTCAATATTAGAATTTCAACCTCAAACTACATGTTGCAAAATGATTGTTACTTTGGATGTTCCAAACATGTATATTTTCATGAAAATCATTAATTTAAGAAAAAAGAGAGAGGGTTTTATTTAAGTTCAATTTAAAATAATAAGAAAATTAACAGGACAAGACACCTTCAAACTCATTTTTTTTTATTCCACTTTAAATACTGTCCAATACTATATGTATTATGGAATAAATTTATCACACACAAGCAAGAAAAAAAATGAGAAGAATAAGGAAATTTCATGAATATTTTAATCATTATGAAAAACTTTTCAAATGCCGCATGGACATTCCATATCAATTCAAATCCCCAATATATATTTTTTTAATGCTATGTTTGTATATATATATATATATATATATATATAGAAATAAAACTGTGCATCGAAATTTGTATATTTAAATAAAGGTAAGAAAAAATATTTTCAAAATTTTATGAAATTTTCAGCACTGTACCAACGTTTCTGCATTTAACTACCTTCAATGTTTTCAATTATGTATAGTTTAAAAAAAACGATGCACGATTTTAAGACTTGAATGGTATTCCGGGTGAAATAAAAAAAATAAAAATGAATTTGAAGTTCCCTTGTCCCATTAAATGAACTAATTTGATATTTTTGATGGAAACACTTATATTAAAATTGAATACCTTACATTGAGAAAATAACTATCATTTTTGCTTTCATATCTTTGAAATATTCAGTATATTTTCAACAGCGCAAATTAATGAATACGACATTCACTTTTTATAACGTGCATATCTAACCTATATATATAAAATCCTAATGAAACGAATTTATGAAACGAATATACCAAACGGCTGAGATGTAACGATTCTTTGAATCGACTGATTAAACAACTGATTATGTTTCACGGCGATTTCTCCTAAAATATGGAATACTTTGCGATGAAATTAACATCAAACATCGCAGATTTCAAAACTATTATTAGAATTTTTAAATTCGAATTAGTTTTCGAAATATTAATTTTTTTCTAATTTTATATACATTTTCTAATGATGGCAACTCAAATTTTAATCAAGCAGATTTTTTTTCAGATTTTAGAAAATATTACTATTTTAAACTAATTTCGCGAGAAGTTTGACCTCCCTTAAATGTATGTTAAGAAATGTATCATGTTACTTTTATTCATAATTCAATTTGTATTTCCTTATCATTTTATTTAATACAAACAGAAACAGATAAAATAGATGGCTTTCACTTCTTTATTTTTTTAAACGAAATGAAAAGAAAAATATTAGGCACAGATGTCATATACGCACCGGGGTACCTAATTGGCGCCAAAATGGCATTATTTTGGTTGACATGGTAACCCGGATATTGTTGTTTATATATAATTAGGATTAGTTATTATAATTAGGGTTAGTTATTATAATTAGGGTTTATTTACTTTATTTTCTTTTTTTTTAATTACATAAATTGTTTTGTTCTATAGTTAAATATTATTTTTTGCTATTTTCCTTTAAAAATAAAAAAATAATAGAACATAATTAAAAAATACGGTACTACTTAGTTATTCCATCGACCCATTTCACCAAATTATATAAATCGCCAAACCACTCGCCAAATTATACAAATTGACGTAATTTTTATTTTAAATAACGAAAGAACAAAGAAAATAGTATAACATTAATAAATATATAAATAAAACGTCAAAATAAAAATCACTTGATGACGTAAAGACGTGTAACTTGCTTAAAGTCAAGTGAATGTGACATTTATCAACTATTATTGGCATTTAATCTTATAGTTTGGTGATAGATTTTTGTTCGACAGGATAACTAAGTAGTACCAAAAATACATATGTAACTGGTATTCGAAAACGAGGATTTCGCCAAATTTTCTTTAAAAAAAATCACGCTAAACCGGGGGTGTATATGGCATCTGGCCAAATATTAAATGATGTAACAAACGATGACATTTAATTTCAACTTCAAAGCAATGTTATAATTTACCACTCGAAAAATAAAAAATAAAATGCTAACTGGCGAGTTGAAAAATAGTTATTGGCGAGATTTGCACCCGGCTAGCATAACAGTAGCAAGAATTCTTTGCGACAATGCTTTTTTGTAGTATTATTCGGAGAAAAAAAAATTGATTTTTTTAATCGAAATGGAAAACTTTCGGCACATATGCCACATACGGTCCCGTATTGGCGCTATTTTTTTCTGACGCCAATGCCATATACGCAACGGGTACTTAACTGGCGCCATAGTATCGTTATTTTGCTTGATTTGATAAGCCGGATGTTGTTGTTTATGCTGTTGATCTTTTCCCCAAATTAGCGTCGGAAAAAAATCGCGCCAATATGGGGCCGTATATGATATCTGGGCCAAACATTCATATGAAAAGCGAAGGGATCAGAGCGTATTTATTTATGGCAGTTACATGACTTGGACTATTATCATATAGATGAAATGATGGCTATAGAATAATATTTGGCGACTTATCACCTGTACCTGGCTAAAATTAAAGTACCAAAATGGCACCAGGAATATAAAAAAGCGAAGTGGTTCGCCCGGAACTCTTGATGATAGTCACATGACTTATTGTTATAGAAATTGTTTTAAAATACCGGGAGACAAAGGCTCTGTACACTTAATTTCTTTTATTTTTAGCTTCTTTTCAAACGTTTAACCGATCCTCTTTAATCAAACAGAAAAACAATCATTGGGTGTCTTAACAGCAACTGATTTGGCCTTAATTTTTTTTAAATCAAAGAAAATTGAATGGAAACCCTTTTATAGGGAGATCTGCACAGCTTTTTCAGTATAATTCAATCTTCTATAATATTTTTTAAACCGATCATATTAGCGTGTTTTTAGATTCTGCAGTGTCTGAACGGGGGTTGGTGAGCGTAGCTTGCAGGGGGCTGAGCCCCGTAGTTTAAATATAAAATCTCCAATTTTGGAAAGAAAAATGTTTGAAGGTTTGGTTATTTGATTATTTTAATAGCTCATATTTTTTATAAAATCGTCAATTTAAAAAAATCCATAGACCTTATTCATTGATTATTGTAAATATTCGTAATTTGTAACAAAAAAATAATTTCAAAAATCTATAATTTTACATATTTAAAATAACTTAATTTGGATGTAAAATAAAACTTTCGTTGACTATTTTAAAACCGTTTATGTAAATTCGTGTACCAAAAGATATAATCTTTTAACGTAAGATACTAAAATCAAATTATTTTCTTAAATACCAAGCAAAATTATATGCATACGGGTATTTGAAGTCAAACGCAGCTTCAAATTTTAGATAATATGTCAACATAAAATGTTATCAAAAGGAAATAATTTTATGTTATGTAGGAGAAATAATTTTATATGTGTGCTATGGTAGAAAATCATATACTTAATCTTTAGGAAGCCCTTTTAAATTTAAAACGAAAGCAATTTTACATCGCATTAAACTTTCATTAAGCAAACTAACCACCTTTTGTAGTTCAAATGTTTTAATACTGACATTTTACGGCAGCAAACATGCGTGTTTGCTTAATTTAACCATATATGCGTATAAACAGTTTGGTAAAAATTTTACTAAGGCATATTTAATACGAAACTTAATTTAAAGAGCTGAAAAATCATTTAAAATGTGGAAGTTAGTAATAAAGAAAATAACAGAAGATTTCGTCTTCTTAAATGGATTAAGAAAATATATGAGTTTTAATTAGTTTAAGTAATTTTTAGAGGAGAAAGGTTATTTAAAATTAATGAAAATTGAGATGAAGAACAATGGTAGTTAAAATGCGACATGTAACATTCTATTTAAGTTTAAAATTTTGTGATTTTCTGCAAACTCTGCACATTTTATTTGTATTACAGACTGTAAAAATTTAAATGTATATTTTATATTATTACAGAAACTATGTACCATATTTAAAAAATCCCTGCCGGCCCGGCCTACAGGCAGAAGTAGATTATGAAGTCAAATATACTAATTTCACAAACAAAAAGTAAATCATGATTAGAGACAAATCCACTTTAACAATAATATCTGTCCGCTTTTGACGAGTTTTTATTTCATTTTTATATAATAGCTGGTTTTATCAGAATCATGTTAGGGCGGTATTAAAAAAATACTTTTCCATGCTCAACAACTCGAAATTTTCTGGCATAAGTCGAGATTCATTTTTAATTACAAAAAAAAAAATATGAAACTTGCTGACGTGATTTTTGAAGAGATTTATAAGCTACCTGTGTTTTTATTTTTTGTTCAATTAATTAAAACTTGATATATAAACAATTATTTTCTCAGACGGACAATATTTTTCGTTTCTAACACAATCGCTTCGGAAAATTCCGTTCAAAATGCCCACTTTGACATCATTTTTTGAAATATATTCTGCCTCTATCAAAAAATCGATCATTGCGTACATTATATAGTTTCTGAATAAGCGAATCTACCAATTAAATGCGTTTGAGAGCAAAAATGAATTTAAAATTGAGTCAGAAAATAAGCAGTTTGGATTTAAGTGCATCCTTAATACAATGATTTTTTCAACACAATCCGCTTCGGTAAATTCGGTTCAAAATGCCCTTTTTAACAGCATTTTTAAAAATATATTCTGCCTCTATCAAATAATCGTCCATTACGATACATTATATAGTTTCTGAGTAAGGAAACGTACCAATTGGAAGCCTTTGAGAGCAAAAATGAATTGTAAAATGAGTCAGAAAATAAGCAGTTTGGATTTGAATGCACCCTTACTAAGATGATTTTTTTCTTCAACCGCTATGTATTTTTAATTTGTTTTTGCTGAAAGAATTGGTCCTAGCCAAAACTTGTCTATATAGATGTTGTAGACAGTATTCAGAAGATATATGATAAATTCATGTGAACTTTATATCTTTTGAATTGACGGAGTTATGGATTTTTTTTCTTCTTCAAACGCCCTTTTTTTGTTTTTGTTTTCGTTTTTAAATTTTTTTTTGTGGTACGAATTGTCCTATCAAAAACTTGTGAATATAAAAGTTGTGCATAATGATAAGGAAATTTATAATAAAATTAATTGGATTTGATATTTTGAGAATTGACGAAGTTATGAATTTTTTTCTCCCAAAAACCCAATTTTATGCGCCCCTTAAGCCCATTTTTAACTTTATCAAAAATCTGTGATACATAAATTTTTGGCCCTATTTTTAGAAGTAAAAAAAAAAACTTTAAACTGATTTGATATGTACAAAAATTAAGAAGTTATGGGGGGTTTTCTGTTTTCACAAAACCACTCCCTATTACTATCCCCTTAGTCCGATTTTGACCATTAACGAACTTGTCCGAGATTTTATGCCCCTTGATTTTATGTATCAGTTTGGAAGAGATTGGTGCAGAATTGCGAAAGTTATCGTGTCCAGAAGAAAGTGATATATATATATATATATATATATATATATATATAGAGAGAGAGAGAGATAGATAGATAGATTGATATATATATATATATATATATATATATATATATATATATATATAAAGTTTTTTTATTGAGGGTAGTTTTGGATTCTAGGGGTCATGATCGGTGTAGATCTGCAAACATTTTTCAGACATTCCAACATAGGAACGATCGCAATAGGTAGTATTTCATACGAAATCTACCTAAAACTGAATTTTGGTAATATTTTGCTTAGATATTTATTAAATTATAGCACAATTTTGAACAAATCATTCAATGTAACTTTCTTGCTTTAATATAATCTACTTTATTTTCCTTTTTACTTTTAGTTTTAATAACATTTATGAATAACTAATATTCGAACCTTGGTTTTATTTCAAAATAATCAGTATTTCTTAACTAAATGTTCAATTAATAAAACTATTAAGTTAATAGGAAGGATAATTTAAAATTGTAAAATTATATATAACACTAGCTGTACCCTGACATGCGTTGCTGTGGTTCAGTCTGGCTAAATGGAAAAGAAAGATAAGCGAAAGTGCACGTTTCTAATATGTTTAATTTCACAATACTTGTGGGTATACAATATTTTTTGTTGTTAAATTGTCTGTGCAGATATAGATATTGTCTGATTCGCCGATTCTAGAACACCAAACATACAATTGCCTGTGTGAGATGCAATTCATATCTAGCCCTCTAAGTGTTTGGGGCCTATTATTCCGTTCACTAAGCTCCAGGTTTCACAGCAATAAAGCAATATTTAAGATAATATAATTCTATAGATTTGTGGAATTTTAAATATATTGAAGAATTATTAATAATCTTAAGAATTACTTTCATATTTGTAATTGAGTTTTTTTTATAGTGTTGAAATAATCATATTTTATTAGCATTTAAAACAAAATGCAAAGAAAACAACATTACAATTTTTCCCTTTTGCAAGACGCTCTGAGGGCTAGATCTAAACCACAGAATTTTAAAGCTTGACCCTAAGCTTTGTTGATGGAGATTACAAACGCCAATAAAATAGGTAATTGCAATCTCTTAGATTGAAATTGCGCATGCATTGGAATCAAAAGAATTCGAGGAATGAGGACATCTTCCCCTTTGAAAGGTCCTGTCAAGATTGTTGCTTCTACGAAGTTGCTCATTAATTTTTACTGCAAGTCACATGCCGTTGCAAAGATTTGGCTTGTGAATATTTCGAACCATCATAATTGGCAGGCCGATTGTCAATTGCAGTACGTGCGGGGACATCTCTTGCAGATCGTTTGAATAAAAAAGATATGCGCCGAATTAAACTTATGGCATTGAGCTCACAGGCTATTCACACTAATTGTATATTATACTCTGATTTCAAACAATAATGCCCATTGAAAAATAAATTAAGGGGATAACCCCGTTTCACCCCTTTATACTTAACCAATGAACCTTCAAATCTAATCAGGGATACGCCTTATCAGAATAAACCGGTATACCAAATTTGAAGCAAATTGGATAATTCTACATGAAAAACCCATTTCTCGAAATTACGGAGGCATTAGTCCCCGTTTGCCCCTTTATTCTTAATCAACGAACTCCAAAAATAAATCAGGGATGCGCCTTATCAGATAGAACCCATTCACAAAATTTGAAGCAAATCAATAATTCTACATGAAAAACCAAGTTATCTAAATTAAGGGGGGAATTAGCTCGCCTTTCTCTTTTGCACAACTAAATGTTCAATTAATAAAACTATTAAGTTAATAGGAAGGATAATTCAAAATTCTAAAATTATATATAACATAAAGAATAATAATAAAATTGTCGATCTCAATATTCCCATGTTGTATATCCGCACAAAATATGTGGTAATAGTCTAGTTTTCGATTTAATAATGAACACTTACTATTTCTTAAATATACATGAACATAAAAAAATGAAAATATTTTAATAAGAAAGTTTCTCTACGGTTCCAAATAATTTAAAATATAACAAAAGAATAAATGTAGAATTAGGAAATTAGACAAAGAAAGAAAAGCTATGTACTTGTTCTATATTTATAAATTATTTTCGTAAAAGTACAATGTTTATACACCTTGAACACAAGCAAGAAAAAGTTTTACAGACAAACATTTAATGCTTCCATATACACGGAAACGTTATCATGCCACCAATGGTCGGAATTAGGCATACTAGAAGTAGCAAAGCTACAATAGTCGCTACTTTTCTAATACTTTGTAGTGATACAGTGCATTTTGAAAATGTAACGTAGAGGAGATCGATAGAAAAAATTAGCAGTTTGTAACGGGTATAAATTCTAACATTAATGCTACTTCAGAAAGAAAACGTATAATTCTTCAAATACCGTTAATGTAATTTTGCTCTTTTATGCAAAATGTGCTCTCTGCGATAATTTGCCAATGACAGCAACAAATCAACATAAGAATATCAAATAAAATTTATTCATTGTGTGATTAAGGGAAGATATCTAGAATAATAGCGATTGGTTACATCCCTTGTTCTAATGGCTCTCTGTGGCAGGAGTGTTCCAATATCGTCAGTGGTTGAGGTCGATAGGATAGTTTCTTGGAGAACGGTTCACAAGGGGGGCGGCGTAGGGACTAACTGGCGTGCCTTCATAAGCTTTTAAAAAAAGCTGAAGAAGCAATTCCTTTTAAGTGTTTGACTTTCATACAAAGACCCCAAAGTTTTTTCTGTTGTTGTTGTTCTTTCTTTTTTTTTGTTGTTGTTTTGTTTTGTTTTTCCTTTTTTGTCTTTATCTTAATAAATGGCGGAATTATAGCGATTTGAATTTTTGAGGTGGCTGACATTTTGAAACAATGACATGTTTGTCATACCGTATGCCGTTTATTTTTTCATCGATTTTGATGGGATTGCGCATGTGTACAGGACTTACGAAGGCTTCTACCAAGTGAATTGGACAGCTTCATCAGCCGTTTTGTTTCAAAAGGGTGCCCACCTATTTTTTTTATTATTGAAAAAACGTGATAAATAATTAAAATTTTAAAAAGGGTTTTCCGTTGTTTGACCGTGGTGACAGGGTTCCGGAGCCATTTTGCTTCTTGTTTATCCCAATAAATAGCTGATATATAGCAGTTAGAAATCCTACAGTGTCTTGCATTTTAAAACAATCGGATTTTTGTCATGTGACAGCACTTGTACATATAAATAGTTTTCTAAGTGGATGAGAAATTGTACAGGCCACTGTATAAATGTCACTTACTTTCAACAGCGCAAATTAAAGGATACAGCATTCATTATTTAAAACGGGCATCCATACTAATAAAAGAAAGTTTCGCACTGTGCGCCTGTCTGTCTGTGTGTCTGCGATGGCTAGCGAAATGTAGCGGCACGTAAGAGGCTGTAACTTTTTGTGAAGATAGTTCAAAGACTCTCCTAATGCACTTGATACTCATAATTTTTAATTTCTAATAATTAACTTAGTTATTAATATATATCCCAATTAAAAAAATGAAAAATTACTCATAATTACACTAAATGGGTCGGAAATGATTTTTTTAATGGGACATATCATATTAAGCTTTTGGCCTGTACATTATTAAGCACCCACAACTTCCCCTCTCCTAACTCACTTTTCTCCACTAGTTTTAAAGTTTTAATTTTTTTAAAACCATTCTAAAGTTTTAATTTGTTTATTAATTTCACATATAATTTCCCAAAAATTATAAATAGAAATTACACAGCAAATCTCAACAATTAGCAGCTTCTCCCTCATTTTCACACAGTGAGCGGACACGTAATTCAGACAAAATCGAATTTAAGTTATAAACTCATACAATTTTTAGGTCTATCTATGAATATTATTATGTGACCTGGCAACGCCGGGTTGGCAGGTGGTATTTTAATAAAATATCTCAAATTTTCAAAAGAGAAATGTTTGGACGTTTGGTTATTTGACTATTTTAAAAGTTCATACTTTTTTTTATAAGTTCTTCAATTTAAAAAATCCATAGGCCTTATTCATTAATTATTGTAAATGTTCGTAATTTGAAACAAAAATTAAATTAAAAAATACACTGCTCAAAACAATTAGGGGAGCACATGGTTTTAACGAAATTACGCAAATATTTGCACCGATAAGTAACGTAAAATAAAACATCCATAATTTAAAGTGCTGTAGAAAACAGATAAAGAAAACTTCACATGTAAATTAAAGTTTATGACGTCAAAAACGGAAAAAGGGTGATAACTGCAGAAATCGGGATTTTGCAGAAACGCCTGTTTCACTGCCTCAGTTGTAAAATCCAATTGGTCAGCTTGTGTTTTGAGAAAAGGTGGCTTGAAAATGTCACAACAACATGATTTACTGCAATCCATGGCTTGGCGTGTTATCGGGACAGTTGAATTTGGGAAAACACAACGAAGTGTAGAGGACTCTGTTGGAGTCGCAAGAAGGGTCCATGAAAGGCTGTGGAATCGATAACAAAACACGTGGAATTGTAGTCATCGAGAAGTGCAAGGTCGAAAGTGTGCTACACAGAAACTGATGACCGATATATCCTGTTAACAGCTCGTCGAGAAGGAACGGGCAGTGCTACTCAGCTGAAAACACAGTTGTTCTTGGCCAAAGGACGAAGAATGTCCAGCCAAACAGAGCGAAATAGGCTTCATCAGTGTGTTCTCTATGCACGTAAGCAAATTGTCTGTATTCCGTTGACCTCAAGCCACTGTGCGGCCAAAGAAGTTGGTGAACTGAACATCGAATTTGGAGACAACGTTGTTGGAGTCAAATTCTGTTTACAGACGAGTCCCGATTCAGTATGGATGTGAAATCTGGGGTGTTTTTGCATGAAGAGAAAGAGACACTCAAAATAATCCCACATTCGTTCGTGAAATATCACATTGCAGACGAGGTGGGTTGATGCTATTGGCTGGAATCAGCATAGGTGGACATACGGGCCTGCATATCATTCGGAATGGCACTTTGACGGTCCGTTCTAATGCAGAAGAGATACTGAGACCCCATGTCGTATTTTATGTTGCAGTAATTAGTGATTTCTTTTTTTTTCCATGCGTGATAACGCCAGACGTCATACAGTTCGTCTTGTGGAAAACATGATTGAAGCTAAAATAATACAGCGTATGGAATGACCAGCATGCTCTCCTGGCCTAAATACGATCGAGCATGTTTGTGACATACTCAGACGACGGATTGCTGCTAGACCGAGGCCTCCTTTTACTGTCCGGAACTTGGAGATTGCAGTTCTTGAGCAGTGGAAAAGTATTCCCCAGAGTCTTATCGATAACCTCATCGCATCTATGGAGAACAGATGTGCAGCAGTCTTAGCTGTCCGGGGACACGCAATAATAAAAAATCTTGCATCATTTCTAAACAATATATATATATATATTTTATCATTTACATGAAACCAAATTGTTGTCTTAAACCATCTTTTCATGTTCTTTTCATGTTTTCAAAGAATAAAAGCTCCCTTACATTGTTTTGAGTATTTATTTACGTATTGTGCATTGATACACGTGTACTATCCATTTTATGCCCATACATGGCTGTTTTGCACTGCTCTCTTCACTTTTTTGCTTGCTCCCCTAACTTTTTTGAGTAGTGTATATAAAATTTTATATATTTACAATAAATTAATACGAATGTATAATAAAACTTTCATTGACTATTTCAAAATCGTTTGTGTAAATTTGTGTACTAAAGATTTTATGTTTTATGTAAGCTACGAAAATAAAATTATTTTTTTTAAATACCAAACAGAATGATACGCATAGTGTATTTGAAACCAAACACTTACTTAACTTCAAATTTTAGATAATATGTCAAAGCAAAATGTTATCAAAAGAAATAATTTTATGTTATGAAGGAGAAATAATTTTATGCTTGTGCGTATGGTAGAAAATCATATACTTAATCTTTAGGAAGCCCTTTCAAATTTAAAACAAAAGCAATTTTACATCGCATTAAACTTTCATTAAGCAAATTAACCACCTATTGTAGTTCAAATATTTTAATACGAAAATTTTAGGAGAGCAAACATGCGTGTTTACTTAATTTAACCACATATGCATATAATCTCTTCGGCAAAATTTTTACTAAGACATATTTAATACGAAACTAAATTTAAAGACCTGAAAACTCTTTTAAAATGCGGAAGTTAGTAATAAAGAAAACAAAGCTTTGATTTCGTCTTTTTAAAATGTATTAAAAAATATATGATGTTTAATTAGTTTATAGGTGTTTGAGGTTTTATTAGTTAGTCAGAAACTATGTACCATACTTAAAATTACGAATTTTGGCAATATATTGTACATATATTTATAAATTACAGGACAATTATAAACAAATCATTTATTGTCGATTTTTTGTTTTAAAATAATCTACTTTATTTTCCTTTTTACTTGTTTTTTAATTAGACTTATGAATAGCTAATGTTCAAACTTCTGTTTTTTTTTTCAAAACTGTCATTATTTCTTAATTAACACCACAGAAAAATGTTTAATAATTAAAATTATTAAGTTAATAGGAAAAACCATTCAAAATTGTAAAATTATATAAAATATAGAGAAAAATAATAAAAAATTATATTAATATTTTCATGTTTTACATTCGAAAAATTAATTGGCAATATTCTAGTTTTCAATTTAATTATAAACGCTTAACATCATTTAACCTTGAATGCTACTTTTTGTAAAACTTACGGGAATGATATAACCATTCGTCTGAGCACATATTGCTCTGGAACACGTTAGATAAAAGTTCTGCGTCCTTCTAAGCAATTTCAATGGGCAAAATACACAAGCTTTTTTTTATTTTTACATTCAGATTGTCCTGTTGAATGTTCGTCCATATCCAATTTCAAAATTTCACTTATAATTGCCCTTTATGATCGGGTCTCAGTTGATGTGTTATGACGCTTCTTCAGCTATGGGGGAAGAAGTCTACCCTTAGTTTTATCGCAAACTTTTTTTCTGGATAAATCTTTTTTCGAATTTTGAGCCTTATGTAACATATGCATTCACTAAATTGATATTTATCATACCATAAAACACACAAAAAGGCCATAGCCGTGTTTCCCCAGTACATGACATTTAATTACACATCTTATAGAATGTGTCTATGAAGGTTTTTGTGGAATAGCAAAATTCTATATTTCCTGTTTTCTATTTTCTTTAACGTTTAACAATTAACGTTTGGATTTTTGTGGAAAGTAGACAGAAAAATAACACACATGCTTATTTTTGTATAATACAATAATAATAGTCCTTATCACATGACTCAAAATTTTCAGAATATTTCTAAATCATTCACTTTTACATGATACACTAAGGTAAGTACTTGAGTTTTAATTAAAAAAAAATGTTCTTCTTATTTTCCTCATCCTGATGAAAATATGTTTGTGTTTCAAGCATTGTCTTTTCTTCATCTTTATTGTCAAAGGATAATTCATCAGTTTCATCCTTATCGCTTTCTGCGATTTCGTCAGTTTCAACTTTAATATAATCTTCATTTTCTCATTTATCCCAAGAATAGAATTTTTTCATCACTTAGTTTTTTAATAGTTCGTCCGCCGATAATCTAAGGTCTACCCCAAATTTTTTTCAGAAAAAACGTTTTGTCATATCATGATAGCAGAGTAAGAAAGTAAGTCGGATACTCAAATGCAAGCGTTGCCGTTAACCATTCGTCTTCGACACGAATGTTGCTCTGAAAACACAACACAATTTTAAAATCTGTGCACAAATATTTCGGGGAGAAAGAATATCCTCAAGTGTAGTAGACATAGTCAAATTAAGGTACTGACTGGCATGACCCATTTCCTGTTTTTGGGGAGACAGGTCAAGGTTATTTGTTATTGGCTTCGTACAGGAGACGAATGGGTAACATTCTAGGATTAAATATCCATGAACAGAAAATGTGCATATTGAAAAATATTTTTTTATTAAGTAAGTTGCTGTGGGATTTTAAATTTTTTTAAATGTAACAAATGAATGAATGTAGAATTGGAAATTAGTGGGAAAAAGAAAAGCTACGTACAATTTCTTTATTTATAAATTGCTTTTTTTGTAAAAGTTACAATGTTTAAAAACCTTGATCACAAACATTAAAATATTTTACAGAAGAACAATTAATGTTTCCATGTACATGGAAACGTTATCATGCAGTCAATGGTCGGAAGTAAGCACGCTAGAAGTAGAGAATCAACAGTAGTCACTACTTTTCTAATATTATGTAATGACACACTGCATTTTGAAAATGTATAGTCGAGAGTATCGTCATACAAAAAAATTAGGAGTTTGTCGAGAGCATAAATGCTAATAATAATGCTACTAAAAATAGTATAATTCTTTAAATCACGTTAATTTGATTTTACTGTTTTATGCAAAATGTGTTCTGCTCGATAATTGGGGAATGACATCAGCAAATCACCATAAGAATAGCAAATAAAAATTCTTCAGTTCATGGTTAAGGAAAAATATGTTATTTGGAATAACAACAATTCAATATATCACTTGCTCTAGTGACTCTGTGTGGTAGGAGTGTTCGTATATCGTCAGTGATAGCGGTCGACATGATCAGCCGTTTCTGCAGAATGGCTCTGCTCACGAGGAGAAGCGACAAAGTGTCATGCCTTTCCTCAAGGATTTTTTGCTTCTCCTAATGCATAAGCTTTCCTCTACGAATTGGAGCACCCTCCATCCAGGTTCGGCTAGTTAAAGAGAACGCGCCATTCCACTCCCTTATAAGATGTGGTTCCATATGATCCGAAACCAGACCTCGGGTCGAGAACCAGTCCAGCTTGTCTTTGCTTTACCGGGACTTTCTATGTCCGGCAGTAGGATTAGACGGCTTTCTTGAAACCGAGCAGGGGCGTCATTTTGATGCTCGGGTGGATGATTTACACGATCCCTTGGCTTGCGAGTGGCGCCTATTATTCTGCTTGGTACCCGTCACATCGCACGGGTAAGGAAAGCTTTGGTGTACAGGCACGCGATTCTAATATTATGTTGCAGTTTTGGAGAGACATCTGTAAGCTCTTTCGTCTGCCTCATGCTGCCTTTGCAAGGATTAGTGTATGCGGTCAGGGTAGACGTTTCTGCACTTTGAAGGCTCGCTGGCGACAACTTCTCTTCTTATCCACTGCTGGCGATTTAATCACCCCTAGCACAGCTTTCGACTTTCAAAGATTTGGTAGAGCAAAATCAATAGGCTGAAGATCTGGAATGTATCCCATGCCTGGCACTTTTGTGAGCGTTTGGTATACTCGGTGCCCTACTTGTATGCAATGCTTGAACCCGAACTGTGCATTTTACACAATTTTGTAGGTAGGATTTCACTGTTGGAGCGACCAGACGTGTCGTTGGAGTTTAGGAATGAGGGAATGATAAACGCACTTGGCTCAGAGCATATATCCGTGTGATGTCCTGGGTAAACTAGAACCACTGGAGCGCACAGATGCTTAGATGTAGCGATGCGGCATACCATAGGGAATATTTGTACATGGCATTTCATTGATCGAGCTTTCTGAATGCAAAAAAAAAAAAAAACATCGAAACTGTCCTGTATCCAAAACTGATAATACTTTCCACCAGGGATCTCTTCCCCAACAAACCACCACTTATCTTTCGGCAGCATTCTATGTCATACGGCAAAAAAATGCAAAGAATGGTTTAAAACTAAAAACATACAATTATTAGTCTGACCAGGAAACAGTTCTGATCTGAATCCTATAGAACATTTGTGGCGACGTTTGAAAAAACCGTCCATCTAATAAAATGCAACGTACTGAAACTCTAATTAACTCTTGGCATCATGTGATTAAATAGGATGAATTTCCAACACTCGTTCTCTCAATAAGAAGACGCTGTGAAGCTGTAATACAAAACAAGGGTGATACTACTAAATATAGAATGTGGAGGTGTAACTTTAAAATATAATGAAATCTAAGGTATATCTTTTTTTTTTTTTTAAACGTAACTGTTTTTGTAATGCAGATATGTTAATTATGTTTTTTAAATGAAATTCTGCAATAAATTTTCTTGAATATGATACCTAAACCTTTATACTTAATCGAAATTTATTATATTCTTCAAGCACACTAATTTATAAAACATGAAAATTTCAAAAAATGTCCACAATTTTGGCCACCATTGTACTAAACTATGAAAAAATATTTATCTCACGTTCTGTTTAAATTTATTTCATGTAAATACTCATATTTCGTTAAACTTTAATTATATTAATATTTTAATTGTAGTATATTATCTCTGTTCTACGTAGTCATTTTTCCTGGATGGGGCATTAAAATAGGTTGAAAACCTTGCATGCTATAAACATTTTTTTTTAATATCTTAAATTGTTTAATGAAACATTTATATTGCCAAGTATGTAGGAGGTATTCCTGCGCATATGTTATGCAGAATTAACATTTTTCCGGTTACAGATGATTTCGAGAATATGAATTTCACAGGGTGATCGGAAATATTGCTTTTTATTCAATTTGTTATTGGTCCATTAATTGTCTTCGTGGTCATTCCTTCAGTAAAAAATATGCTGTCAAACTATTTGTTTAAATTCCAGATCTTCTTGAAGAATGCATCAAGTTGTTTCTCTAGATATTCGACGAAATGTCTAAAAACGAAATTGTCCAGTGATGTTTGGCACATTTAGTGCGTGTCATTCTATTTGGAATATCATGGCACAAAGTAATTGATATTTAGGCATCATTGAAAATACATTACGATAGTAGGACTTAATTTAGGAAAACGTTGGAGTTATACTGAATGTTAAGAGCCATTATTTTGAAATTCAGACAAAAAAGTGATATTTAATAGTTGTATTTTTTAATTGGCTAGATTTTTTTATGGTGAAGTAGATCATATTTAATGAACATTGTGCAGTTTTGAAGCCCTGAAAAAATTTCCTGTTTCCTTTAGAAAATGTCAAAGTTCAAGATCATGAACCCGTTTTTTCATGAAAATTGAAATGCCAGTATGTTTTGATTGCGATATCTCTGGAAAGAAACAACATCCCAAAATTATTTTGTCATAAAACGTTAGAATAACACTACATGCTTAGAAAATTTTACTTGGTTTCATGGGTGCATTTTTAATTTTCATTGTTATGTTGCCACAAAATGCAATCAAAATGACGTTTTTGTCCATTTTCTGCACTTTTTTATCTTAGTTCAGCAATAGTATCCCAAAATTATTCATATAGAACATGAAAGTTTACTTTTAAGACAAGCTAAGTAATATAGAACTTTACCGGGATACCGATGCTGTTAGTAGATATAATCTATTAAATATTCAAATGTATCAAAATCACAGTTGAATAAAACAAAATATATCATGTAGTAGTATAACATATGTACAAAAACATTGAAACAAAAAATAAGTGGGGTCTCATGCTATTTTCAGAAAAAATGACAAACGTTACAAAAAGGCAGTGTCAATATTAGGCTTTTTCCGTATAAGAAAATGATTTATCCTGTTTCTCTTTCCCTTCCCTATGTTTTCCCCTATGAGGAAATGGAACATCCCTTTTCTCTTTCTTCTTCTAGGGGAAAAGCTTGATTATTTCACTTCCTTTTTGTAACGTTTGTCATTTTTTTTCTTCCGAAAATAGCATGAGACCCCACTTATTTTTTGTTTCTATGTTTTTGTACATATGTTCATCTACTATCTGATATATTTTGTTTTATTCAATTGTGGTGCTGTTTTGAGATAGGACTAATTCAAAAGTTGCAGATTTTGAAACCTTTGATATTTAACAGATTACATCTGCTAACAGCATGAATATTCCGATAAAGTTCTATATTACTTAGCTTGTCCTAATCGTAAACTTCCATGTTCTATAAGGAAAATTTTGGCGTACTATTGCTTATCCAAGACAATAAGCGCAGAAAACGGTCCCAAACGCCATTCTAATTGGATTTTATGGCAACATAACAATGAAAATTAACAATGCCTCATGGAATCAATTAAGTTTTACTTAGCATTTAGTGTTATACTAACAGTTTATGTCAAATAATTAAGGGATGTTGTTGCTTTCCAGAGATATAGCAATCCAAGCATACCGGTATTTCAATTTTCTTTAAAAATGGGATTCATGGTCTTGAAATTTGACATTTTCTACAGGATACAGGAATTTTTTTCAGAGCTTCAGAATTGCACATTATTCATTAAATATGATCTACTTCAACATAAAAAAAATATTACAAATATCGCACTTTGCCGACTAAACTGACAAAAATATATTTTGGATTTTAATTGATAAGGAATGCTCATGGGGCATTTTTAAAAGTTCTTCATAACGCCTAAAATATTCAGGAAAATTCCTTATTTTTCTCCCTTTTTTTAATTTCTTGTGTGATAAATATATGCCATAATTCATATATGGTGCCCTTGTTTAGTATTTAAAGCGCAATAAAACAATAAAATAATAAGTTTCAAAGTCCCTTGTTCCCTTAATGTGGAAAATGAATTATTCTCTGTGTATGAGTTAGTAAAGTGCGAAATACTTCTACTGCTGAAATTTTTGTGTTATTTAAAAAAAAAAAAACCGTGGCTTTTACTGTAATTTAAAAAAAAAAAAAAAGGTCGTCAATTTCATTAATTCTATTATTACCCATGTTTATTTCATGCCTTTAAATATACGGCACGCAGATTAAATACTCCAGAAAAAAGCTGCGATTGACTCAAAACCGCAAAATTATTCTTTTGAATATACATTTTTACTGTAACAGGAATCAAACACATTAAACAGAACAGAGTTTTTTATTCATGTACACGAGTCAAAGAATACTTCATTTTGATTAATTTTGGAGAAAAGATTTGTTATAACTATTCCTATTGTAAATAATGTTAACTAACGTTTCATCGCACATGTTCCTAATTTAAAAAATATAAAAAGGACGTATTTTTCTACTTGAACATGTCAAGAAATCATTAATTTTGATATTATAACTTTTGAAATTGTAACACAAAAACTACTTTGTAACACAAATTGTAACACAATTGTAACACAAATACATGATTTTTGTTTTTTCGTAACGTTCTAATAATGAACAAAATATATAGTTTTACTTAATATTATATGTAGTATATTATCACATTTTTTTGGTTAATATACTTAATAAAGTGAAAACCAAGAGTTTTACTAACACTTTTTAAAACTGGTGAAAAGCACGTTTAAAAGTAAATATTCTTATTTAATTTTCAACGTATTTTCATTTTATGCAAAAGAGAAAAAAGATGCGATTGATTCAAAACCGCAAAATTATTCTTTTGAATATACATTTTTACTGAAACAGGAATCAAACACATTAAACAGAACATTGTTTTTTATTCAAGTACACGAGTCAACGAATACTTCATTTTGATTAATTTTGGAGAAAAGATTTGTTACAAATATTCCTATTGGAAATAATGTTGACTAACGTTTCATCGCGCATGTTTCTAATTTAAAATACATAAAAAGGACAATTTTTCTACTTGATCATGTCAAGAAAACATTAATTTTGATATTCTATCTTTTGAAATTGTAACACAAAAACTACTTTGTAACACAAATTGTAACACAATTGTAACACAAATACATGATTTTTGTTTTTTCGTAACGTTCTAATAACGTACAAAATATAGAGTTTTACTTAATATTATATATAGTATATTATCACCTTGTTTTGGTTAATATACTTAATAAAGTGCAAGAGTTTTACTAACACTTTTTAAAACTGGTGAAAAGCACGTTTAAAAGTAAATATTCTTATTTAATTTTCAACGTATTTTCATTTTATGCAAAAGATGTATGATAACAAAATTAATGAAATATTATATAACATAACGCACGGTATAGAAATAAAGAACAGAACCACATAATAATTTTATTATAAAACACTTGATTGATTTTGAAAAAAAAATTATTTAAAAGACCGTGCTAGATTATTAAATTGACGATAGAAAACTTAAAATTTCCTTCTTTTACTGCATTTACATTACTTTTTCATTGTGTTAAATTAAATTTTAATGCTATGTCGTCCCATTGACCATAAGAGATTTAGTATGATTTACACATTTTAATACATATTCTAATATTTCAGATAATCAGAAGTTATCTATAATTTAATTTTAATGGAGAATGACAGAGATAGATATTATTTAATTATTCTCGCTTTAATAATTTCTAATATCTCTTTTAGTCTGTATCTCGAGTCTAATAATGAAGGAGCTTTATCAAATCCTTTTGGAAATTAATTTTTCCTATTTCATTATAAAATATTATACAATTCTTTATGAAATGACTGGAGATTGAAATATTGACTTTTCAGTAGGAAATATGATGTCATTAAAATGTGCATCACAGAAATTTGTGAAAGAATAAGCGATTAGATTGCTCTAAGAATTCTAAATAAAATATTGTTTACTGGTGCAATAATTTGAAATAAATTTCTAGTACATAATAATCAATATTTATTTTTATAATTTATGTTTATACCAGGTGAAATATCTACAAAATAAATCCTAAGTGTTTAAATAAAATTTCAAATCAAAATAATTTTTTAAGATTTTTATCATAAAAACGTACTGATTGAATTTCGGTTTTTGTCACTGAATATGGGAACTACTATGTTATGGTTTCTGTAATTAAAAGTATGCATATCTTAACTATACAGTATATCCACGAAATTCCAGCATTCGGTAATCTGGCAAATTAAAAAATTCGGCAATCCGTCATCAAAATCATTCCCCCATTTTTTTAAACATTTCGAACGAATGAGAGTTAGAAAAATAGAAATTGTTTCTTAATTAAAATCTTCGAGTTCGAAAGCGGTGAGTTAACAGTGCGGACAGCGAGATCACTGGTAGCAGCTCAGGGGAACAAAGGCAAAGGGGCATCAGGAAAACGGTCAAACTGGAAAAATGCATTATTTTGACAGGAAAATTAATATCTGCTTTATAGCAAAAAGACTATTTCCCCAAATCAACATTCTTCACATGTAAAAACCCCAAGAAAAACTTGTTGAAAACGGCGAAAAAAATTGAAGCAACTAAGATTGACAGAATATTCATAAGAATATCGGTAATACTTTTGATTTTCTTTCCGAAATCGGGAATTTTGAAAATTTACGGAAATTCTGCTAAGCTGGAATTCCGGCTTAGTGTCTGTCCTGCCGATTTTCGAGGTTATACCATATATATACAAAATCATATCAATTTATCATTCAGAAATGGGAAAAAGAAAATAAAAAATCAATTCGTATCCTTCAAGAACAATATACAAAAGTAAATTTTGACAAACGAGTGGAATTTTAGACGGCGATCACTATTGTGGTATCCTGCAGTGATCGGTTCTTAGCAATCCCGATCCCATGTGTTCACACGATCTGCTCGTAGGAGTCTGCTTGAATTTAGAGTTCTAAGAGAAGATCATCACTTGAAGTAATTACTTTATTACAATTATAAGGTTTTATGTTAAATGCTTATGAGTAATCTTGAATAATTGGCTTTTACTTTAATATAGGTTAGGTGGTCATGTGTTGGAAGTTACTTCTGAGTTTAATTGAATTTTAAGTAGCCGAGGAATTATGGCGTTTGAGAATTGTCGTGAAACAACGAAATAAAAGAGGAAATAATATAAGAGGAAATGTAAAAGAGGAAATATAAAAGAGGAAAATAATGATTTTTTTACGTTATCCATAGATTATGAATGTTTTTCTATCTTGCATGCATATATTACATTGTGTTTTAGTCTATCAAAACAAGACTTAAAAATCTGATTAAATATTAGGAAAATTTACATCGTCAAACATTTGTTAAACTCATGATTTGCAATAAACTTGAAATATTCGATCATTTGGTAATGAAATTGATAGTTTTATGTTTGAAAGAAAAACCTCAACTTGTATTATATTACAAAATAAAATAAAGCTAGTCATCATCATATTTTTCTAGCCTTTTGATTGCTGTTGTACTTTTCAGTGACAAATGCAGTTTTTTCAAAAAAAGTTTCATAAAAAGTTATTTAGCATCCATTTTCATAGTATTGTTTTCAAAAGATAAAAAGAAGGAACTGCTGAAAGGTTATTCGAAATTAAATCCTAATTATTTTTAAATTACATTGAATACTGTGATGTTACTAAGGAAAAAAAAGTATTACACAGGCATTTCTAAAAAAAAAAATCTTAGTAAAACTTGTTCCACCATCATTTTCAATGCTAGTTTAAATTTGAGTTTATTATAAATATTATAATGTAAATAAAAACAGACATGAAGAAAGTCCAAAATACTTCTCAATAAGAGTCAAAGATTGAATTGTTGAGTAACTATTTAGTTGGTTGAACTATTTAGTAGATTTAACTATTTAGTTGTTTGAACTATTTAGTAGATTTAACTATTTAGTTGGTTGAACTATTTAGTAGATTTAACTATTTGGCTGGTTAAATAACAGACATAATGAGAAACCTTTTACTTAGTTAAAAATAGAAATAAAAATACTTAACCCTGACATACGAGCAATTTAAAACTAATAGTTAGTTTTGGAAGGAAATCCAATTTATTTTTTTTACAACAACAATTTTTTAAACCATGTGAAACTACTTAAAACCTCACTTCTTTTTCCATGAATTATTGTTCAATAAACATAATAGGCAGTGTGCATTAGTTTGCACAATGTTCTCTCACAAAATTATTCACAATCTATGCTTAGCAAACTAAATTTTCTTTCCTGTAAAATTTGAAGTAATTTTCCGTTTAAATTTTATAAGTTAGTTAAATATTTAAAATGATTTTTTATATAATTGTGATCTCCCTCTCCTATTTTTCTATTCATGCAGCTAAAAATGACATAAAAAGAATCAAATACAAGATCGACTGCGAGAAACCTCGTTAATATGTTGGTTTAGGGATTTCGATTCGCCATGGTTATTCTAATGAATTCATACATTATAATAAATAATTTAGGATTATAATTTAGCATAATGAAAAAAAAATCTATTTCAGTTCTGTGAATGTTAATTGTGATTTAATGTATGTTCCTTGTTAAAATGTAACTAGAACGTTAAAATTTTCATAAATAGTATTTCTACGCATTTCGGCACGCATAACAAAATCGTCACATAAATCACCCCCCCCCCTCCCCCCCAAAAATAAAAATAAAATAAAATAAAATAAAATAAAAATAAAAAATAAAAAATAAAATAAATTAATAAATAAATAAAAAATAAATTAAATTAAATTAAAAAAATAATAAAAAAATCGAACAATTTGTATGTTTCCTTTTCCTTGACTCGTGGAATTAATTACTCTTATTAAAAAATAAGAATTAATCATTCCACCAGCCAGTGAAATCGAAACATGCAAATTGTTCGAATTTTTTTCTTTGTTTTGCCTGATTTGTGTGACGTTTTTGTGACGCCTGTCAACTCTTTCTCAAATATCTAAGGGGTGTTGCTTATACTCCTCAGAAGTAGGACTCGACCCAAATACGAAAATACGCAGTTTCGCTTCACTTTTTATACGCTGCAGATTGAACAGCGTATCCTACTTTGCATAAAACTGCAGCTGAAACACGAAATCGTAGATTCCAAGTGAACCAAACACACCTCTGAAAATTAGATTAAAATAAAGTATAGAGGTCTCTGTCACGCACGCAGGTTAAATGTTTGACATCACATTCACATTCAAAACACTAAAGACTCTGTACAAGTGAGTTGTTCGTCACTACACACTTTCAAATATTATGAAAGTTTAAGTGAGTGCAATTTGAATTTACGTTTATCTATTTTTTTATGTAATTAGGGGGCTCTGCCCCCTACGAGCTACGCTCGCCATCCCCCGTTCAAACACCCCAGATTCTAAAAGCATGTTAATTTCATCGACCTTAAAAAGATTGAATTATAATTTAAAAAAACAGTGACGGTCTCCCTGTAAACGGGTTTTCATTCATTTTCCTTTGATTGAAGATTTTTAAGACGAAATCAGCCGCTGCTAAGAGATACAATGGCTGTTTTCATCTTTGATTAAAAACAAGAAAAAAAGTCATGCGTACGGCATAGATTATGAAACACTTTCCAACACTCCCTGAAAGCTTTAACAAAACTTCGTTATTTAGGGAAATAAGGTAAATAAGATAACTAACTAAACATTTAAAAAACTGATTTCAGCAGTTACCATCCATAGCCAAATATTTATTCCAATTCTTCCGAACAGCCCAGTATTTGATCTGTAGGCTGATATATATATACTATATAATAGAAAATTTAGTTTATCAAGAAAACGAATAACAGGCTGAAATTTCTCTTTCAGCAATTTATACTAATAGATGGAAACATACTTGAATACTTTTGTTCAGCCCTGTTGTTTACCTATTACCTTTATTACACGCCACTATTTAGCTAAACTTTAATTAAAACTAAATCACTCTTAAAACTACTAAAATCGCATACCCAGAATTTATCATCTATAGGCGGCCATGTATCCAATTCTTTGTCTGGCCCTGTATATCATTTTATCTATATTATACAAACATTTCATAAAAAACTGCATGCAGTTCAGCATAACACATTTTAAACCCACCTTCAGCAATTTACGCTATATAGTGAAACTTAAAAGCGAATATCATAATTAAAAATGCATTCCCTGCCATCGCCGCTAATATACAGTACTTCGGATAGAAAATACTCGTCTGAAATGCTTTGTATGTTCCTGTAAATGCTATGCACTTCGTATTATGCATGAAATAACTTAAGTAATCCTCACCGACGTATATCAATTTTATTATATATGAATTTGTATAATTAAAATACGCCTACAAACAATCTCCCCCTATAACTTTTGTAATGGAATTCTTTTGTGTAGCCCTGTAAATGAATAGTAACTATTCGTTGCACCGCATATGCTACAGAATATTCTACTTATTTTAGTGCACTTCGTGTAAAATTCATTTGAAATGATTTTTTCCCATTAGCCGTAATGTAACGGAATACTCTTGACTGTCCCTGTAAATGAACTAAATATGCTACAAACTTAATTTGAAATAGGGTTCGTGCTAGGTTAAACGTCAATAATCAAAAGTTTCAATGCGATCCGAGTACATTTACGAGAGTTAGAGCGCGAACAATCAAACCGAAATCAATAACACTTTTCAACTTTGTTGGAAAGTGTTAAAAATTAGTTAAAAATTTGAAAGTAAGCTAATGTAAAATGAATTAAGTACACAGAGTCTTTGTCTCTCGGTACATTTTAACAGCGCTATGAGAAAGTTCTTTTAAATGTATCGTTTTAAATCTGACGTAATTTTCATCAAAGTTTCCTTTCTCTTTTTAATATGCACATGAAAATACTTTTGTTGCTAGAAAGGAAATATTATTTGCGCTGTCTTAGAATTCACGATAATAGTTGAAAGGATTATCTCAAAATATGAAATAAATGTCTCGTGCAAATATATTTTTTAATTTAAAGTATTTTGCCAACTTTTATTTATTTGACCTTTTTAAATATGACGTAATTTCCTTCATTTGTGACTTTTAACGCATAATAATGAATTTAGTATTTAAAAATATGACATAATTTCCTTCATTTTTGACTTTTAACGCATAATAATGAATTTAGTATTTAAAAATTTTCTTTCCCTTTAAAAATTCACGTGTAACTGTAGTTTTTATGATGTAATTTTCAATATTTTCCCGATTTTTAACACGTAATCACTTAATTCTAATTTGAAAGTTTTCTTCTGTTTATAATAGCCACGTGTAAATATTTTTTTTTATTTGAAGGAAATATTATTCTTTGCGCTGTTTTCAAAATTTGTAACAGTTAAAAATAATTGCCCTTTTCTAAAATGTGTAAAAAATATCTCTCGAAATGCTGAAAATTTGAATTTAAAATGGAAATAAATCCTAAAAAAATGAGTCAAATTAAATAGATAATTGTAGTCTACACATCGGGAACTTCCATTGTATAAAATGATCTAAAAATGTTTAAATTCCTATGTATAGTGTTTCTCCTATAAAACGTTTTTAATGGAACGATTTTGACCATCTTTAACATTAAATATCGCTTAAAATAATTATTCGATTTAAAAACTGTCTGCATCAGCGTGTTTATCAAACATGTCTCTATAATACCACTGATTTTCATATTTTTGTATGAAACAGTTTACTTAATATTAACGAATAAAGACCCCGGTCATAAAAAATATGGATGCCGATCTAGTAGGAGTATACCCGGATGATCTACGCTGATTTTCATTGGTCCATTTCCAAATCAAAACTTTTTTTTATATATATAGAAGGATACAGGTAAAACCGTATAAACTCTTACAAGTGATAAACATAAAATCGTAAAAATAATTTAAAATTATTCGTCGCGATTACCCGTTTCAACCTCTGTCAATCTACCATCAGTTGTGATTATATATATTTTTTTCAAATATTTTAATAACATACCTTCAAAATACGTGACTGATTAATAGTTTTGAAATATGAAATAATTATATACTATGATTAAACTTCTTAAATGTCTCTCATTGCATAAAATCGTTATTCATTTTAACTCTTTCAAGAACAAGGTACCTCTATTCGCAAAATGCTGAAATGAGAAATTGATACCAGAATTTAAGAGCATTTTTTTTTCAAATAAGCAAAATATTTTGTTCAAGAACTTAAAAAAGTAAATTTTTCATTACAATATTCTGGTGCAAATGTGGCATTTAGGGATTAAAATTGAGCGGACCAAAAATGAACCACCGCTCTTGAAGGGATTAATGAAACGTATGGTGGGGGGAGGAGTACTATGTTAATCACAATTAAAAGGAAGCATATAAATTATCAATGTCTACTTTACGTCATGCGATGTCGTGATTTATGTAATTGAAAGTGCCACTTAAACAACTGCACACAAAACATTATATTATATTTAGATAATTCTTAAACGATTTGGACAAAACTCATAAAATATATTACATTATCGTTTGGTACATTTTAAAATGATGTATGGAAGTAATTTTCAACTTATACCTAATTATTTTAATGAAATGTTTTTCCTGCAATGTATCAGGGACAATTAAACTCCCATTTGAAAAAAAAAATATTTCCAAACCATCAGTTGTAATTACCTCTCAATATATTTCAGTGTATAATGATTTTAGAAATTATCATGTTTCAAGTAAATAAGTAAATAATCTGCAGTGAAATATCTTAATATAAGTGCCTGATTGGCTGTTTTGTAATGTCAAATAATTGTTATACTAATATTACTAAAAATGTATCTAATAACTCTTAAATTTCCTCTCGCTAATGGATCATCTCCTTCATCTCCTTGAGAATGTGGGAAAACGAGGTTATAGGAATAACATTTATGGGGGAAAATAATATCCCGATCGATTATTCATTTTCAGGTTAATGCCTTCTATTCTAATAATTCCATAAATTAAGCTAAAATAATATATATATATATATATATATATATATATAAATACTTGTCTGATTGATCGTTTTGCAATATCAGACATTTGATTGTCTCCTAGGATTAATCAACAGAAACTCTTGTTACTGATAAAATTTCACATTCAAATACGTAAAACAATAGTTGTAGCATTATTTTGTTAATCACATTTAAAAAAGAAATATATAAATTTTAAATAAGTAATTTACGTCATATTAAATTTCCACCTATATCATCATAATTATCACTTTAAATGATACTATATGTAAACAAAATATTGTTTTAATTGCAGTGATTCGAAAGAAAACGCAACGTAAAACAGTTGTTTAAAAATCCAACGTTAAAATCTTTAAAAATAAAACAAACTTGTAACGTGGCATTTAGTTTATCATATTTCCAAATATTATATGTAGATTTTGTAAGTGTACTCGCTATTAATATTCAAGAAGAAGACATGTATTTTTTACAGCATTATTTCTAATAATAAATATACATGAAATTGTAAAAAATATTTCAAAGTCATTCACTGAAATTATTCGTCTTATTATATACCTGACATAATCAGTTGAGATATTAATAACTGGTTTTCAAGTATTATTATAAACTATTTCCTATAAAATATATTTAAAGATGTGTCTGGTTGATAGTTTTGAAATATCAAATAATCTTCTACAACGATTAATTATTATAAATAGAAATCACTGAATCAAATTCTCATTCGACTGCTGAAGTATGTTAATTACAACTGAGAGGAAATATACAAATTTTCAGTGAGGAACATCATATTTATATGTTTATAAAAGTCACTTCAGTTTGATTGGATATGAAAACAAGAAGCTATTTTAGAAATGTTCAAATCGCAACTGCGCGTCGCAAAATTATATTTATACTTTCAATCGAACGTAAAAATTGGAAAAATCTGGTAAATCGTAAGACATTTTTTGTTTGCTACTTTTTTTCAAATATTACATAGACATATTAGAATTTCGTTTTCAATTTATATCGAAATATTTAAGAGAAATACATTCTTTTACCGAATTAAATGCATCGTTTTAACTCTTTTATCTACTGGCGGTACTTATAAGTACCACTCACTTTAAACTTTCATCCCATAGTGAATATTACTAATATTCTAATAGTACTTTGCAAAAACACTCTTTTAACTCCACTTTATTCGGAAACATGGCAGCAGTAGTTCTAGGTTTGTTATTTTAGCGAGGAAGGAGTCTATCTTTGACACAGATGATGGGTTTTGTGCCGGCATTTTGTACAGACTGTCACTCTCGTCTTTTTATTGCTGCAATCACAGTAAACGATATAAGATAAGTGTTGGATTTTTTTTCATGTATTCATTATGATCTTAGAATATAGTTTGACTAGCTGTTTTAGGTGAACGGCGTATATATTTGATTTGACAGTTGAATTACTCGGTGATAATTATAAGTGCCGTCAGTACACTGGGTGTTGGAGAAAAACTTCTTTTTTTCTTTTCTTCTGTGTAGTTTTCACCCATCGTTTTCATCTCCTTTAAAATGTAATGACTATAATGTAGTGTAGTAATGATTTTCCTGGTATTTCGTTTCTGTTTCATTGTTAGATTTTATAGGAAATTGAAAAAGTTGTGACACCGGCTCGTTTTTGCTATGCTAGAAATGGCATATGTAAACTCATATACTGCATATGTGGAGATGCGAGAGAACATGTTGTCCCTGGAATATAGACGTCGCATAACTAAATACTGCAAACAACATCAAAACCTAAAAAAAAAAAAAAAAAAAAAAAAAAAAATAGCCGTTTTTAGCAAAGCATTTTCAATTCTAAAGTGTTGAAATAAATGATTGGCACCGGAATTTCCCAAAAGATTTATTTGTAACTATGAAAAAAAAAGCCTATATTTCACATACTTATTAAATCGAAAATATTTTATGGTGCCAATTGAAATATCTTGTGGATTTTCTGTTACGATATTTTAGACATAGTGCATTGACGGTACTTTAAAGTGCCACTTTAATTATTTACCTCTAAATAATTAAAATTTTCACGGGTGATTATTTTTTTATATCTATCCTTTAAATTTCATTGTAATAACTGGAAAAAAAATATTACATGAAAAACATTGCTTTAGATCATAATGCAGTAAATAAAAGTTTCATATTTCCATGCTATACCATTCGTAAAAAGTTTTTCAACATCAATATTTACAATTAACTTATAATTACATGCCCGACTACAATCAGTTTTAATATTAATATCTTGTTTTCAAGTAATACTATCAAATTCTATAGAAATAAGTGTCTGATTGACCGTTTTGTAATATCAAATAATTTTCTACTAAGATTAATCAATAAAAATCCCTCTTACATATAAAAATTCTCATTAAAATACTCAAAAACTAGATGTAGCATTACTATATTTATCCCATTTGAGAGCAAATATATAAGTTTTAGATGGATGATTTACGTTTAAATAGGAAGATATCTTTACATCACCATAAGGGTCAGTTGAGTTCAGTTGGAAATATAAACGATGTCTTGTTCTAATTACAGTTGGATTTCACTAGTTTTAAGCGTGTTTTAGTCTTAATTAAATTTTAGCTAAATAGTGGCAGATAATAAAGATAGTCGGTAAAATACAAGGCTGTACAACTGTATTCAAGTATGCTTCCGTCTGTTGCTATAAATTTCTCAAAATCAAATTTCAAACTATTATGCGTTTTTAACGCTTTGAAAGTGTTTATGAATACGCTTAGTTGCAAGTGTTTATGAATTCGGTTTATCTGTCTGAATTCTAACTTGCATTAGTACAGTTGGATGTAATTAATATATGTTATTGATATTTACTATGATGTGTTCAGTACTGTAAATAAGGTATATAACGTTCATAGTTATTTACAGAGACACTCAAAAGTATCCAGTTACATTGTGGTATATGAGGAACTGTCGTATTTATATAAATATGTAGCAGTTATATTCGTCATCTGACTGTCCGTCTGTATGTATTTAAGAGCGCAAAGACTACTTAATCGAATGGTTTGACATTTAATATATATAATTGTAGTAGAATTTTGTCAAGTCATTCAAATTTTATGAAGATCGAATCAGAATCAAATATATTAATAAAAGTGTTCTTCATCCTATTAAATCCTATCATACGTAATTAATTCAATGATATTCCATGGCAGGTAATGATTCTAGGTTTGCCATGATGATGTCCTATTTAAGACGGAGTCATATTATTTTAGTATTACTGAATTTAATATATATAATCATATAAAATTTTGTATTCATGCATATTTGCATAAGATTGCGACAGATACTTCATCAAGATCAGAATATATATAAAACTAGTTATAGAGCAAACGCAAGTCATTTTCCACGATTGACATGCAATTTCCAACTTGTTTTACACAAATAAAGTCCAGATTAATATCGTATACGATTGATTAACCTAAAAGCATAAAAATAATGACGTTAATAAATAAATAATTATTTTTAAATTTCAAGTCTATAAAATAATCAATAAAATTAAGACTTTATTCATTTTTGTTACATATATGTACATCCTTACAAATGTAATAAGATTATTAAGATTACTTAAAACTATTAAAACTATTTTAAAATACAGCGCTTGATGTCGTTAATGGAATTGATAAGTTTTCACTCGACGTACAACAGAAAATTATGCAACACAATAACTAGGATATGACTATCACAAAATGTTTTTTATCTCATACATGTTAATACTTCAATAAGCGTCATTTTTTAACTATACATTTTAGAAAAAACATTTTGTTCATAACAAATATGCAAATTAACTGTAGATTGGACAATTGAAGGGTTAAATTGAAAAATATTCGTAAATACTTCACTTAAACTGCAAAAAATCGAGAAATTCGCACAAATATAAAAATCGCTGCACTCTTTCTGGGGGAATTATGCTATTTTCAAATGAGACCTAATGACCAAATTCAAAAGTTTGTATATGGAATTTGGTTCATTTCTGTACATAACTCCATACACTTTCTGTTGACGTAAAAGAGAAATTGCACAGAAATCGCTATCGCAGCATATACTTCCAGGTGAATATCCGAAATTTGAACTGGCACCCAGCGACCATAGTTGAAAACATAGTATATTTGAAATGTTGTTCATTTCTATGCATAACTTCGTGCGCTTTCCTATAATACAAAATGGTTCCACATGCACAAAGACACACGGACAGAAATATTGTAAAATGTACTTTGTCCGGATCTCTGTGTTCTGAAACTTTTAAATCATTCGAAAACTGGAAGTTTTTGATTTCATCATAATATGTGCCTGCTAAGCAGTTATATAATTGAAATTTTATTGTAAAAATAAACAAACCATAAATTGATTCAAAACACATTGAAAGGTTCCATAATTAATGTATGTACACATATATATATATTTACGTTTCAATATTTTTTGTATTTAATTTACTTATTCCTAACTTTAAAATATTTTTCTTTACTTCCCCTAGTGCAAAATTCAATTGTTCCTAGCCCTGTTATCTTTGCTTTTCCATATCAAAATCTATTCCATGTTACAATTATATTTCAGCCATAAACCTCGTACGCATTTAAAAGGACAAGTAGCAAGGTTTTTTGAACCAATACCAACAACTTATAACATGTTTTTTTTTGTTTTTTTTTTCATTTGTTATTAAAAATGTCGGCCAAAGCACTGATTGGCTGGCGCGGCCTTTCGCAATATCTTTGTTCTGTGTCTGTTCTTAAACACTGAACGACATTAAGTTGCACGCTGTCAGATGATGTTACAGCTTAATACAATATGTTACAGCTTAAAAAACACCACGCTCGGAGTATAACCACACAAAATGTAACATATCAATAAAAAATAAATTGTCATATATATGTATATTCTAAAGGAAAAAAAAAAAACGTCTGCGCGTAATGATGACGTCATATTAAAAGTAGCGACACTTTTAAGCAACGTACAACTTTAATTTCTTGCCCTGTGCATAAATAAGATGTTCATTGAAATGCAATTCGTTTCAAACAGTATCTCAATTTAATGGCGTTTGTTGATTTTAAAATAATTTTCAAGTGCATTTTCTTAGTCTATTTCTATCGCGTGTAGCCCATTAAAAAAGTTTACAGTTTGCATTTAAAAGCATTTCAGTGCATTATTGACACTTTACATACAAAAATGCATTTTTTTGTTTTTAGTGCACAATGTAAAAAAATATCTTTAATGAGAAAAACTTTTTAGAAATTTCAAACTGATAAAAACCGGAAAAAAGGTGAGTTGGATCCCGCAGCATATAAAATGCGCAAAACGCAGAAATCTTTATATTGTGTTTGAGAAAATTAATAACGAATACACTAATTTAGGTAAAATATTTTATTTCATCTTTTTTATAAAAAATATCACACTATTATACAAAAACATATTTGTATTTACAAATAATTTTAATTATAAATCTAATCACTTTTAGTGTATGCAAAAAATAAATCAAATAAATGATCAGCGTATTAGAATTCTTCTTCATAAAGTTTTTAAATCTAAATTTATTAACTTCAATTTTTCAAAGCATTTTCATTTAATTAGAATTGCATATTAATTTCAGTTTGAAAGAAAACTTAATTAATTTTATTTAAAATGAGCATTATCTCTGTATATATTTATTAATGATAAATCTCTATATAATAAAAGGCAGTGTAACGCATCCGGAGCGAACCCATCAATCTTACCAGTCTCCAATAACAACCACGTTAGGCTCAATTTGGATTTGAGATGTATATAAGAAAACTTATCTGCCTAAATACAAATCTTTTCTACCTGAAATCCTTTCTGTTCAAAATAATTTTCTATAAAAGATTCAAAATTTCAATGATTTACGCAGCCATTTCAGAAAACAAAAGTAGCGCACTTCGTGTGTAAAACGTAAATAAGAAGCTGTGGTAGAGAGTCATTTGTTTTTTTATTCATTGAAAAAAAATTTAAAACATGGAGCTATGAAGATCACATTAGACGACATGAATGACATCACTTGAAGCAGCCCCACCCATGCTGCGTGACGTCAGCCGCGGGTCAATGCTTCCCCTTCGTTCTTTCGTATGGGTTTCAACCCGAGATACCTGTTTATTAATCAACATTAAAAAAAAGATTTTCAGGGGGGGGGGGGGGTTAGGAAGGATGGGTGTCAACGATAAAAATAGAACTTCAAAGTGTTATTTAAAAAAAAAAATAGTATTATTTCAATAGTTGCAGCAGACTGTTTTAATTATGCACTTTTATTGAATATTTGTTAAATTTTTGTTTTATTGAGAAATCTTAATTTTGTTACAGTATATTAGCCGGAAAACCTGGTTTACCCAGAAATATTGTAAATGCTAATTGTGTGTTTATTAGAATATAAACTAGCCGAACTTTGCTCATCTAAACGCTTCCATATTGTTAATTTTTTTTTTTTCAGTTTTTCAAATTTTAAGTGAAAATACGTTCTAGGACGGGCATTTACACTAGTATAATAACAATGATAAATAATCACTCAGAATATTGTTAATCATTATTTCTTCATGTGAAATCAAATTAATATAAAAATGTCTGCTTAATTACACAAATTACGCCGGTTTTTTCTTTTATTCACCGTGGAGCAAACCTAATTCGACTTATATTTTGTTCCTAAATCTTTCATTTTTTTAACTATTTCATGTGTTTAAAAGAATAATTTGCAGTTAACTTATCATAAATTTGTATGCAATGGAGATATTTTAGCAGCATATATATGTTATCTAATAATATAAAATTTTATTAACTTCAGATGGAGAGCAATGTTAATTATATTATTTCTACATTTCACATTTCAAAACGCGTTAAGACAAAGATGTCTGCTTAGTTGCGAAAATTTCACTGTAAAAAACCACTGTAAATTTGCCAGAACAAACTCGATCACAGTAAATGTGCTGTATCTTTCTTTAGTTTCCTGACTATATTAACATGGAAATACAGTAGTTGCGTAAAATTAACAGCACAATGTGCTGGCAATTTTTTTCAATTTGGACGTCAGCACAAACTGCTGGCGTCCAAATTGCCAGCACATTGTGCTGTTAATTTTACGCAACTACTGTATTTCCATGTTAATATAGTCAGGAAACTAAAGAAAGATACAGCACATTCACTGTATTCGAGTTTGTGCGCGAGATGAACAGTACTTTCTACTGTAAAAATGTTTTTTTTTTTTTTTTTTTTTTTTTTTTTTTTTTTTTTTTTAACAGTGTAGGCGGTATTTTTGAATAATTGAGCAAAATTTAATGGCTTCAAATTCTGTTGTAACATCTGTTTTTATATTAATTCAAATCTATAAAATAAATCCAGTATATGTGTTTTATATATATACTATATATCCAGAGATAAATGGCAAGTATCACACAAATGTTTAAGACAAGCTGCAAGCTCGATTTTTCATTTTGCATAAAATTTAAATTCATATACATATAAAAGAATTTATAGGTATTATATGAAACAAGTGAAGGGAAAACAAAATATTTAACATCATAATTTTAAATACTATTTTAAACTTTTCGTTACAAATCACAAAATTTAAATAAAATACTTTTAAAATTTGATAATGATAGATAAAGAATGAACATTAAGAAGGAAAAAATTGAATGGTACAGGTACTTAGTAATTTGCATCGATCGCATTAAGCTAGAACAAACGTAATTAGGGCAAAATCGATTTCTGAAAATTAGGGTAACTTTTAGCATGTTTAAGTTCTTTCATTAGAACTTGGAATAAAAAAAAATCCTATTGGAACATGTTTCCTAGAACATCTGCTTTTAATTCCTAGGTGTTCAAGAATCGATTCCTTAATTTTCGGAATAATTTCTTATAGTTATGCATTAGTTTCAAAGCAAATTAAAGTATTATAAGCATGAAAATTATAAGGCATATTATTAATATGCTTTTAAAAATATTTCGTTATATGTAAAGAGAGATATATTTTATATTCTTTAATAATGCATATTTAGAGAGTCACAAAAAAAAAAAAAAAAAAAAAAAAAAAAAAAAAAAAACCCGAAATGTTACTCAATGCTAATGTTTTATTCGTTATTTTTATGTCTGTATAATTTAGAATTTACATTGTACGGCTATAACGTATTTGTTTAAATTTACTTGTAATAACGAAATTGATTTCGCTTAATTGTGTGTCTTATTTGAGCTTCATTTAATTTTTTATAAAGCGTGTGTCAACTTGCCCCATAGGTACAAGCAACTTGCCCTGTGACAGGGTAGGTTGGCGCGCAATTTTCCTTTTATTTTAGGCTTCCCCTAAACATAAACTACAAAAGCTACAAACTCAAATTTCCGGGTATTTGTAGCCCAATGTCTGTTCTTTAAAAGTACAGTTAAAGTTTCATAAAAAACTTAAACAAAAACTTAATAAAAATCAATAACTAAAATCTGTGCCTACTAGCCCCGGTCTCCCCTATACAAAATTAAAACACCTGTAACTTCCCCCCAAAAATATCGCATCTGCATGCTGTTTTCTCACAAATGATACACGCAAAAAGAAATTTCGATTTTTGTGTCTATTTTTGTTCAAATATAGCTCCTCAGTCCAATGAGGGTCAAAATATTGTTTGTGTACAACATTAAAACACTTGTAACTTTGCAAAATATCATTGCATCTGCATGCGGTTTTTCACAAATGACTCAGAACAAATCGGAGGATAATACACGTAAAAAGAAATTTCGATTTTTGCTCAAATAAAGCTCCACAGTCCAAGGAGGGTCAAAACATTGTTTGTGTACAACATTAAAATACTTGTAACTTTGCAAAATATCATTGCATCTGTATGCGGTTTTTCACAAATGACTCAAAACATATGCGGAGGATAATACACGTTAAAAGAAATTAAAATTTTTTTTTGAAGATTTTTGCACAAATAAAAGTAGACGGTCCAAGGAGAGTCAAAACATTGTTAGTGTACAAAATTAAAATACTTGTAACTTTTCAAAAAATGCGTTTTTTCACAAATTATTCAGAACAAATTGGAGGATTATAATAAACGCAAAAAGAAATTTTGAATTTTGGTTCGAATTTTGCTCAATTAAACGTACACTGTCCCCTCCTTAAGTGAAGATTTATAACTCGACATAAGTTTTGGTTGTAACAAAATAGAATTTTTAATGCTCTTCCTACACCGAGGGAATTATTTTCTAAATATAAGTTGTACACTCTGAAAGACAAATATTACTTACTCTGGGAAAATGCAATATAACTAGGAATCAAAGTATGCAATAACTTCTTCCAAGTTATCATGATACAGGAAAGCCTTTTTAATATGTAGAAAACTCACAAATCAATATACAGGGTGTATCAGAAATGATTCAACAAACTTAGAGGAAAGATAATACTCACAAATACGGACAAAAACTGCAGTGGAACATGGGGTCGCAAATGGTGTTTAAAGGATGAAAATCGCGAATATGCGTGTAGAAATGGACAAATTGAGGCAAGAAAGAAGCACTCCAGAAAATCATTTATTGCACAAAATAGGTACAACACAGCTCGTGATCTCCAGAAAAAACAAATATTTTACAACAGTTGTTGAAAGTGTCTTCCGCGGACATTATTACACAGACTACATCTACGGAGGAACGACTGGCGGACACGCTCACATTTTCATACGTGAATTCCTGTGCCACAGTTTTATTTGCCTTTCTTCCAAGTTTTTGTTATATCTTTCTGACCGGATATGCACAAAGTGAAAAGAAAACCAGCTTCGTGCTACTAGCAAGTTCTGTAGAAAAGCAGCATGCGAATTTTCGATTGTACTTCTACAAGTAAACATCGAAATGGTATTCATACTATACACTGGTTAAAATAATCTCATTGCGCACATATACTGCGCGTTTGACGACCCTCTATCCATAATTACAAGAAATACAAGGTGTGCGGCATGATGCCATCTATCCCGTACGCGGCGACTCTCCCGTTGTTACCCTATATATGATATATTGTACGATTTTAAGAATAGTTTTAGTATTTTGTTCAGATTTATATGACTTACACAAGCTCAAAGTTCGTATAATTCGTAAGTTTTGATGAAAAATACGCAATTTCTGCTATTTTGACCTCAATTATTTATATAAGCGCAATCGTGCAACACTTTCATCTTGACATACATTATAAAACACATCAAAATAGTCAAAATATGTTAAAATAGAAGTGTGGCAAATCTACGCTCATAGTAAAATATTAAAAATAGAGAGTAAATTGAGGTAAAAGTAGCAGAAGCTGCGTATTTTTCATCAAAACTTACGAATTAGACGAGCTTATTTAATTACTTTGAGCTTATGTAAGTCATATAAATCCGAACAAAATGCAAAAACTATTGTACTTCCACGATAAGCTAAACAAAATGATAAAATCTTCGAAATCATCAGTCTAGTAATTTGTAAGTTCAATTTCGAGATACCGATGGAATGATAAATTACTTTTCTATGCAGCATTCCGTTTATTGCATCATAAAGCTATCTTTTTTTATATATACTTTTTCTTATAACATAAGAACACTATCATGAGGAACTTCGGTTCGAAGACTTTTAATTTACTACCATATTCAATAAAACAGAAGTGTTAATTTTTGTGGGAATAATTATTTCATATTTACTTCATTTTAAAACAATGAATGTCTCTTTTAATGGATAAATTTCATACTCCTAAAATTTTAAAAACACTTCTCTTTACATTATATAAAACGTTAAAAGAATCAACAGCCTAATTTTTGAAAATGCTAAAATTAAACTCATTAAAATTAATTTATACAACAGCTGATTGGAAAAATAATAATCTAAACATATTTTTTTCAATGACTCTGTTTTAAAAAATCTTAATAAAAGAAATAAAGAAAAAAAATAAAGTTTAGCTTTTGAAGTAAACTTTCAAAGACATATAAAATGTAATAGAAAATTCAGCCAGGTAATTTCTGAACGAAAAATATTGAATATACTTCATATAATTACTCAACAAAATATTTATGCAAGATAATTCTATTTAAATACGAAACAACAACAAGAAAAAAAAATCAGTAAACAAACATACATAAATAAGCTTATATGTATTTAAAAAGGACTTTTACAGCTTTCAGCTCTTATTTTTCCTTGCATTCACAAAGATCGGAGCGAGCAAATTATTTCGATTTATGTTATAAATAGCTTTTTTCAAAGGTTATTTTGTGTCTATCCTTTAACAGCTTTATCAGTGTTCTAAATCTTCCAAAGAATGCTGACAAAAAATGAGAATATCACGGAAATCATCACTCGAGTATTTCTTAAATTTAATTTCCTGCTAGCGATGGAAACATAAATTTTGTTTACTATGCTGCATGCTTTTTATTGGAACATAAACCTATCCGAGATCATTTTTACTATTTGGTATTAAATATATATGGTTACTTGGAAAACAAATTCAATCGACATCTATATTCGAAAAAAAAAAGGAGTAATATATTTTCTGGATCTTTTTCTATTTAGTGTACATTTATTCATATTAGACTTAATCATTTTTATTTATTGATAAATAAAAATAAAAAAAAAACCTTTGTTGTTTTAAAAAAACAACAAGTAAAATAAAAATCTTGTTTTTAAAGTCAATTCCTACTTAGGTCATTAAAGAAAAAATCAATATAATCCCTTAAGCTAATATTAGTTTTTGTTGCATTAAAATATCTCAATTTGTTGATTTTCTATAAGCAAGTAGGTTTGCAATGGAAGTCTATGGGGATTTGGCAAAATATTAGAGTTATCGAGAAGTTGGCGTCACTTTTTGCGACTCATTTTGGTCGTCAAATTTGGCGATATATCGCCAAGTTGGCGACAAACTTGGCGGTATTTGGCGACAAAACAGGGTCACTCCTATGGTAACCTCCCTTATAGATATGAAGATGCATTAAATGCTGTTCAATAACCAATGGCCGCCATTTTGTCTCCCATATAAAAAATAAAGTTAATTAATTAAAATTTAATTAATGAATTAATATTTGAAAAAAACTGTATTAACATCAATTGTCATCCAGTACAATTTTTAAAAAAATATTTCAACGTGACAGGATGAATAATAATTATTTTATTAACGATTGAAAAATTGAACAAGATATAGTATAAATAAATAAATATAGGGAAAGTGTAAACTAATAGTAGCAATTGAAAACAAGATTATACTTATAATAATAGGGTACTCAAGGAGTATGGCGGTGTACTGCTACTAGGATCTATTGCACTATAGGATCTACGCTCGCCAACACCTTTCCCGATCCTGCACTCCGTAAAAAAAAAAGACGAATGTGTCTTAAAATACATATATAAATATATAGTGAACTTTTCCGATTTACCTACTATTAATGAAAATATTTTGTATCAAGAAAAACTTCGAAAACCATTATATTTAAGAGAGTCAAAGTATCATTTACAAACAGAAAATTTCGTTTACTGCCAGAGATTTTTGGAAATTTTTTTAGAGTGTATTAATTTGTTTGCTGATTTCTCAGACCAAAATATCGGTTTTTAGGATGGTCAGTTAAGCGTTTTCAGCAGCGTACTTGAATTTATACATGAAAAGTAATAAAATAACACTAATTTTATCATTAATGTGAATATTGTTAATTTATCATATTCGTCTGTAAAATATGTTCGTTGAACATGAAAATAAATACTTGAGAATAGATAGCATATGTAAAAACTATATTAACCTGTTGAGAAAAGTGATTAATAGACTATGAAAGCTACTCGGAAACGTTTTCGAAAGTAATTGGCGACAAAAATTTTATATTTATTAACGCTTATTTCAGTATATAAATATATTATTTTCTGACATTTCAAAAGGTAAAGAATGCGTTTTGGAATCGTGAGTATCTCGGAAGATATTAATGCATATTTTCTTTTGTGGTTATATTATCCTTGGTTATATATTTTCCTTGGTTAAGAAACATTTATCTTTTTCTACACGATAACGAAGGATTGAAATGTATTACAAAGATGAATGTTGGTAATCGTCTGCAATCGGTTTGCCATTCATTTTCTTTAAAGAAGAGGGGTTCACCTTAAAAAATTTTAAAAATTAAAAAAAAAAAAATTGAGAAAGTGAGAAAAGTGAAAAATTAATTATAATAAAAGAACTATTACATAGGCTATGTTCAATTTGTTTTGAAAAAAAAATGTATTGAAATCACACACCAGATTAATTATACAACGACTCTTTTTTTTATTAATTTATAATTTTGCATAAGCAATGTCCGTATTTTTTTGTTTTTTCAATCGAGCTACTTAACTGAGCATATTAGCCAGTTACAGCAAACAAAATATTAAAAACTTTCGTTCATGGATTTAAGGGAGGAGATCAACTTAAAACTTTTTAAAAAGTCCAGATTTTGTTGCTGCCAATTATGAAAGAATAGCATGTTACCGAACTTTAAAATTTTCTTTGACGGTACTCCAATTAAAACCGGTTTTATGATAAAATATGTGGAGTAATTACCTATCCAAATCAAGGTAAATTTTAACTTTACTCAAATCAGATTTTTCTGACATTGCGCGCATCCTATTTCCAAAACTAAGTAACATAGAAACTTAAAATTGTGAATTAAGATTTGTTTGGGTAACTGGAACCACGAGGTAACTGTACCATAGGCTATTTTATAAAAAACTGTTGGTGTTTTTTAAGTTTTAGCTTTTGTGAGCCATGTCCCTTTATCTCTACTTCCTAAAACAACGTGTATCAACTCAATCATAACTCTCACTTTGCTGTGATAGGTTGTCAAAAATTTACGTTTCTTTTTTTTAAAAACAACGTCAATATGGTTGAACTTCCTCGGATTTTTATTAAAATACTGTAAGTACTTTTATTAAACAATCTTTTTTTTTAAAGATTAGACATATAACTACATTAATATTATTAGGTATCTATACATATTTACTTCATGTTTTAAATGTAAGCCCAGTTACCCCATAAATGTTTCAAGAATGGGGTAACTGGGACATGTATCCGGGGTAACTGGGCCATGCTGGATCCAGTTACCAAAATAGTTATAAATATTTTTTTTGTGTCTCTCTTACTACGGGAAGTAAATTTCTCCATCGGTTTTTGCTCACAATAAAGAAAATGATAGAATACCTTATTAAACTGACGTAATGAAATTTAAAAAAAAGCATATTGAGTGATATCAAACCAAATTTCTTGACCCCTTGAGAGGCGGTGATGCCGTTATGGCATCACTTAATTTTAATTCCTAATTGCCATATTGGCACCTGAATTTTATAATTAAAATTTGACCTTTATTAAGTACGCGAAAATATACTTTTACATGTTTTCAGATAGATTCTCTTGTAAATATTGGTGTCATTAAATTATTTCAACATTTTACGAATGCAAGTACCTTGCCCCTGACAGCCAGATAGCCAGACCTTGAAATTGTACTATACACAGTGGTCGCATTCTATAGGCATAGCTGCCAATTTTTACGCTTTCTTGCTACCACTAAAATTTGATAGAGATTTTCGTTTTGTTTAATCGTAAGATTTCGACGATTAAATAAAACAACATTTACTATAATGCTTTAGTGGTAATAAGAAAGCGTAAAAGTTGGCAGCTATGCTATAAGGAATCTTTTATCGTCCCTACCACTATTTTGAAAATAATATCTTCATCGTACCTTTCTTTAAGGAACAATAAAATTTTTCCTATATAATGCGACCCCTGGATAAAGATAAAGTACTTAAGTACTTACGTAGCCTTTTGTTCATAGATTTACCTAGCTATTTTTTCCTTAAAATACCCATGTGACTTTTATACTTATTATCTATACTAAAGTACATAAGTACTTACTTAAGTTTTATATTTTTGGTATAAATAAATCTAATATTTTCACTTTTAGTGCTTTTTATAGGCACACTGACAGCAAAGGTTTCCCTTACAACGCTGCTTATTGACATATATTTTACATGATCTGCCTGGTTTAAATTTTTTAAAGTTATATACACTTTTTCAAACAGGACCTGATATCCGATAAGACAAAATATAAACGCGTGTGGAACATAGACCCCCTGGTCCAGTTACCCCATTTTTGGGGCAACTGGACCCATGAGGAAAGAAAGATGAAATATGCATATTTTTATATTTTTAAATATTAAAATGTAATTTTGAGCATTTCTGTCTGATAGAAGGAACCTTACTGAACACATTTACAGAAGTTCAGACTTTAATTTAAATGAACATTAGCTTTTTGAAGCTGAATTGTCAGAATCTCCAGAGTCACATTGTAAAATCATCCAGTTGCCCCAACTAACCCTATATTGTATCTTATATATATTTATAATCACTACCTATTTTTAAGTAAGTACCAGCAACATATTTATTTATGTTTTAATTTTTATTGAAATTTCATCATAGATTTTGCGTTTTATTTGTTTAATTGCCTGAAAAAAAAATTTCATCTGTAAACTTGATTATTATTTTAGAATGAATTTAAAGTACGATATTGTTAGAGTATATATATGTAATATTAAGTAGATATAACAAATATACTTTTCATCATCCTGCATGCAGCACATGTATGTCATTGAAAATCCTTAATTAGTATGCCTTAATTAAACAAAATCCAAATTATATATCATAAGAATTATTTAAACGAATGCGTAAACAATGATTTGTAAAATTTATTCTAAAAATTTTTATTATGTGAAGAATTATTTACGGCTCCAATTTTTTTTTTAAATATTGTGTGTAATCAAGCATTATCGAGCTGCTGTAGGTGATCTCCCACCTTAACCTGTGGGATTTATTTGGTCATTCCGGTCGCAAACACCTCTGTCGCAAAAGCTCACGTCTGTCTTCATGATTTATTAAGTAAGATCAATTACATATTTGAAAATTATATTGTATAAAATGGGTAAGTAAAAAATGTCGCGGCCTCCCAGACTACGAAAACATCTGGAAGAAAAGCTTACTTTTATTCTCGATTCGTTTTAATATGATGAAATCTTCACAATCAAATGTTTTAGCACGTAATAAATTAATTACTTTAAAGTTGTCTTTCTATTAAACATTCATGTATAAATACATATTTCAATTGAAAAAACAGTCTTTCAAAATATTCTTTTTATTATTATTATTTTCTAGTCTGACAGCATTATAAAAAATCGGCTATTTAAAAATATATATTCAATTTCTATTTATATAATGAAATTTCGAATAAAAAAATCTAACAACCTAAAATATTCTTCATATAGAAAAAATATATATATTGGAGAATACACATCAAATTCTAATCTCCATACGCCTGCAGAAATTGGTTAAATTTCTCTGTATAGTTTTCGATCCTGTATTACAGACATCCCCCGACTTACGTAAGTAATATGTTACGTAAACTTTTGCGTATCTTGAATTTCACGTAAGTCAAATTTGTAAATTATTTAGGTAAACTTTCGTAAGAAAGTGAACTATGTGTATGTATATATAATTTATACAGTATTATTTTATAAATAAAACATCCTGCAGCAGTATTTACTCGGATATAAACTGCAAAATTATGAAAAAAAAACTGAAAAAAAAACATTCTTCAAATAAAAAATATCTTGTGGAATAAGGTATTTTTAAATTTAACATTGATGAACTGATTTATAACAATTTTCAATCTACATCAAACGACTGTAAAAATGAGAAATACAATACAGCGCTGATTATCCGAACAAGTCGGGACCGACGCTAGTTCAGATAAGCAAAAGTCCAGATAAATGGACAGACAATTTAAGGGATGTTTCAGATTATACTAAAACCTTCACTTTATCTAAGCTTAGGACTGGCTGCACCCGTTAGTGCCGGTATGTTTAAAAATTGTTTTTTTTTTCTCGTTTTCTTTTTTCTTTTTAATTTTTTTGTTGTTGTTTACATTTTTATCCTTATTTTTTTTTTTCTTTTAATTATCATTTTCCGAACTACAGATATTATAATTTAAGGAAAAAGCTTTTGATTGTTGCTTTGTTCAACGAAGTTATTCTTTTCAATGTTGCCATATCTTTAATTCTTCTTAAATACAGTTAGTTGAATAGGATCAGTGTTCTTCTGCCGATCGAGACATTCCATAGCTGTTTCTAAACATTCAAAGGCTTCGTATTGGGATGGACTTGGGCTATTTTCAGAGCATTCGTTTCCATTTTCTTCAATTTCTTTTTCATCATGAATCACATCCATAATCTCATCATCATTTAAAATCTGATATCCAGGATCAGGTATACTTCATTATTTAACCACTCGTTAATTTCATTTTGTTCATAGCTTAGGATTCTTTACATCTCCTTTATTGTTTTTACATTCCTTATTTTCGGATCCAGTATCAGTTTTTTCTTTATTTAAAATTTTATTACAAGCCAATGGATAATTGGGAGTTCGGTTAGAAAAAATTTTGAAAGAAATAGGCTGCTCGGATAAATGGAAGTTTAGTTAAAAAAAATCTTTTGAGAGAAACAGGCTGTTCAGATAGTTGGAAGTTCAGTTAATCGGAGATTAGATAATCGGCGCTCCACTGTAATTAGAAAGGAATAAATTACCTCTTCTCAATGAATTTCTGATGTCAAGACAAATAAATAGTTCTCACAAAATAAAATAATCCTTGATAAGCGTAATGTTTATTATGAATTAGATGACTACTATGAATAAAGAACATTAAAGAGTAAATTTTTATGACACTACTACTTATAGTACGCAAAATCAAAAATGTTTGACACTTGTAACAGATAATTTATTTCTGTAGTGGGAGAGTAAGCGCTTGAGATGAACGGTTGTGAAGAGAACTGCTGTTCTCAAAGTATTTCTACCACGCGCCATATTGAAGGCTGGGGAGGGGGTTGATTTGTTAATGGTTTAATTGTATATCCCGATAAGAAAAATATCTCTCTCTTAAATATATAAAACTATTTTATGGCTGTGGTTTTTAATCTGTATATTTTATTTATAAAATAATTGTCAAAAGTATGCAAATGCGTATCAAACGCGGTAGTGTGTCCACAAATGTAATTTTCGAGATTTATTACGTAACTGTGAATTTCCGTAAGTCGCGTAATACGTAAGTGGAGGGATGCCTGTAATTGCGTAATTGAAATATCTTTACTGATTTCACTAATGAATGGCTCTTAAAACAATTCTTAGAATTAAGATTCAAGATTAAATTATATTTCCATCATGTTTATCATACACTGTTAAAAATCTGTAGCTTTTGCTGCATAATCAGTCCACAGCTTTTATAGAAAACGATTACTTGACGATATTATGGAGCATTCTCATTGGTCAGAATAGAGGTAGTTTATGAAAGCGGTGGAGTGACTAAGCAGCAAAATTTGCAGATTTTTCACAGTGTAAATCTACCCTATATGTACAAAATCCTAATGAAACGAATTTATGAAACGGATATATGAAGCGAATGAAATGAAAAGAATTTATGAAACGATTCTGTGAAACTAGTGAATAAACAACTGATTATGTTTCACGGCGATTTCTCCTAAAATATGGAACATTTTGCGATGTAATTAACACCAAAAATATGTATTGATCCGCAGATCTCAAAACTGGTATCATAATTTTTAGATTCGAATTAGTTTTCGAAATATTATTTTTTTTTTCTAATTTTAAATACTTTTCTCTAAAGAGGGCATCTCAAACTTTAATCATAACAGACATTTTTTTTTCATATTTTAAAAAAGGTTATTACCAGTTTGGCCTCCCTTAAGTGTATGCTAAGTAATGCATTATGTTACTTTTATTTATAATTCAATTTGTATTCCATTATCATTTTATTTAATACAAAACATTCATTTAAAACTGAAACATTTAATATAAATGGCTTTTACTTCTTTCTTTTTTTAAAACGAAACAAAAAGGAAAATATTTGGCACACATGTCATATACGCAACGGGGTACCTAATTGGCGCCAAAATGGCGTTATTTTGCTTGACATGGTAACCTGACTATTGTTGCTTATTTATTAATAAATGTTTATTTGAATTTATTTTCTTTTTATTTACAAAAAATATTATAAATTGTTTTGTTCTATAGTTATTAATTAAACTTTTTTTTTAATTTATTGTTATTTCATTTTAAAAATAACGAAAATAATATATAAATGCATATGTAACTGGTATTAGAAAACTAGGATTTCGCCACGCCAAACCATATGATAATGCCACGTCATATGATAATGCCGCAAATCATGACATTTTATTTTCACTTAAAAGCAATGTTTTAATGGTACTACTTCTGCCATCGACCAATTTCGCCAAATTATATAAATAGCCAAATTATACAAATTGACATTTTTTTTTTTAAATAACGAAATAACAAATAAATTAGTATAACATTAATAAAAATACAAATAAAATGTCGAAATAAAATGGCAGTTACATGACTTGGACTATCATAATATAATTGAAATAATGGCGATAGAATAATATTTGGCGACTTATCACACCTGTGGCTGGCTAACATTAAATACCAAAATGGCCACCTGGAATATAAAAAGCATCTGGAATATATAAGGCATCCGCCTTAAACTGTTGATGATAGTCACATGACTTACACTGTTAAAAATTTGCAGCATTCTGGCAGGTCATTTGACCGTTTTTTTTCCGAAAACGGTTACACTACCGTAATTTTTACACTATGCTGACCATATTATTGGCCGTTTTAGGGTCAAAATATAGTTAAATTATGGTTATGAAACTGTTTTTTCAAAAAACGGTCGAATGACCTCCCAAAATGCTGCAAAATTTTTAACAGTGTAGGCTATTAGTATAGAGATCGTTTTCAATTCTAAAAGTAGCGCAAAGAATAATATTTCCTAACGATTAAAAATTTATTTTCACGTGATTATTAAAAACAGAAAAAAAAACCCTTTAAAACTACTATTAAATGAGTACGTGTTAAAAGCAGGAAAATGTTGAAAATTATGTCTTGAAAATTGTATTTACATGCCAATATTAAAAGAGGAAGGAAACTTTAAAATAAGAAGTACATAAATATGCGTTTAACCCTTTCAGGGGCAAGGTACTTCTATTCGTAAAATCTTGAAATCAGTGAATGGCACCAGAATTTACAAACAAATACGAAAATGCTTTTGTTCACTTACTTAATAATAGGAAATTTTTCGTCCCAATATTCTGGTGTCAATGTGTCATTTAAAAATAAAAATTAAGTAATTCGGAAATGAACCACTGCCCTTGAAGGGGTTAAAGTAGCAAATTTTAGTTATTGTAGTAAATTGTATTATGTCAATCGTTTTATAACGCTGTTAAAAAATATCGAGAGACAAAGACTGTGTTTACTTAATTCATTTTATTTTGGCTTCTTTTCAAATGTTTAACTGATCTTCTTTAACCAAACACGAAAACAAACATTGGATGTCTTAACAGCAACTGATTCTACCTTATTTTTTTGCAATCAAAGGGAATTGAATGGAAACCCGTTTACAGGAGATCGCTACAGGTTTTTTCAGTATAATTCAATCTTCTCTAATCTTTTTAAAACCGATCAGATTAGCGTGCTTTTAGATTCTGCAGTGTCTGAACGGGGATTGGAGAGCGTAGCTTGCAGGGGGCAGAGCCCCCCTAGTTTATCTATAAAATTACCAGTTTTCCTTTTTTAAGGATAAGTCGAGAAATTCTAATTGCCCCAATGGATAAAACTACAGCAGCAGCCGTGGCAGCGTTATTACGGTTTCTATAGAACCCAGAGATACGCAAGGAACGTACACACCTTAGAATTTTCAAACAGAATTGCACCAGTGTTTCAATGTACAAAATTTTCTATTTTATTATTAAATCTCAGAATTTGTAATGAATCTAAATTCGAAGACTTTCAAAACCTTTTCTGCGATTACCTAAGAAAAAAAAATAAGTTAAAAAATTATTGTGTAACAGCGCGCATCCTCTTTATGTATTAAAACAAACAATAGGATTAATAAAAAAATAATTAAAATTAAACTCACTAATAATTTTGTATACAATAACTAATTTAAAAGTAATAATCGATTCAATCAATTTTTAAACGACACTGTTTTGAATATATATATCAGTGAATAGAAAAAAGTATAAATACATGCAACAACGAAGGTTTTATTCAAACAAACGTTTTAGAACATGTAAAAATGAATAGCAGTTTCCTTCAGAGAAATTGGAACAGTACGCCACTCTACTCCAGAAGTATTATAAACCTTCTTAAGCGTGAAAAGAAAAAAAAACCGTAAAAATATCATATGCATTTAAAAAAGACTTTTACAATTTTCAGCTTTTCTCATTTTCTTTCTTTCTTTCTTTTTTTTTTTTTTTTTTTTTTTGTCATTAAAAAAGGACGGAATGATAAAAGAATTTAGTTTTTTGATATCAATGGCGGTTTCCTAAGAAGCTGTTGTAAAATTCTATACTTTAACACTCTTATAAGTGTAGTAAATCTGCTACAAAAGGCCGACAAAAAATGAAAATATCAAGGAAATCATCACTCCAATATTTTGTAAATTTAATTTCCTGCTGCTGATGGAAACATAAATTTTGTTTACTATGCTACATGGTATTTTATTGCAACATAAAATTCCCCTATATATTTTTTGCTATTTGCTTTAAAATATAAATCATCTTATGAAAAAAAAAATGAATTCACTATCGTATTAGATAAATTGGAAGTGTGTATTGTTGTGGATCATGTTTAATTTTGTTTTATTTAATTACTATAAAACGTGTGTTTTAGAAGTCGAATAGATTCGTAATTAAAAACATGCACTCATGAAATTGTTATTTTAAATTATTACTATTTTGGAAAATTGCGAGTGAATAGAATAACGCAAAAAAAAAAAAAAATGTGAAATTCAAATTATTTTATGTAAAAAAAAATTTTCCTGAACAAATGAAAAGGAATTGAAATTTGATTCATTAAAATATGCACAGTACTTTGTAAAAAATAGATATGTTTATTAATTAAGGAAATTGTAATATAACCTCGGAAGAAGATATACTATAGCATCTTATGAGTATCCCATAATTTGGATAAGTGTACGGTTTCATTAGAAAGCTCACAAAGCAATATATTTCCGATATTTAAAGAAGAATTTACAAAAAAAAGTTTATTTTGATGCCACAGATATTCGGAAATGTTTCCGAGTAGGTTTTTTTTTTTTTTTTTTAGTATATTAATAAATCTTCTTAACTCTAAAAATTCCGAATTCATACTAGAAATTTCAGATAATTATTTTTTATTTTATTTAATCATTAAATGTCTGCGACTAAGGAACAAAAATATATTAGGATTTTTCTGGTATGGATTCGGATTTTTTTATTGAAAATAATCGCCAACGTGGTAAGAAGACTGGTGATCGTTTAGGACCCTGCACTGATAAGTGATCCTGATTCGTGTTTGAATAACGTATCCCAACCAGAAGTTTGTACACGCTGTAGCGAATCACCCTATATACTTCTGTTACATAGATATGTAAATATGAGGATATTGACCGCTTTATGCGTACTGCGACAAATGAAGGCCGCTTGCAAAGTAGCTAGAATGTGACGGACCAATCATATATTCACTTCCGTTCCTGTATTTAACAACAGTATGATCCACAATGTCAAATCCAAGAACTGATGTAAATCGCCACTTACCTATTTCTTGTCATGCATCCTTACTGGAACATAGTTCAGATGGATATTCGCTTCCTCCTGTCAAATGTTACAGGGAAGGAGAGGGTTGAATAGAAGGATTCTACTGCCTTTTATTGGTAAGACATTAAATATGATTTGTACAATTTAAAAATTTTAAAGTAATAATTATATTTCTTATTTTTTTTCATCGTCTCATTTGTACTATTTATAAACATGCTTAATTACAGTTACATTTTTATTTAACAGTCTATTCTTAAATAACTGAAGTGAAAAGAACGTTCTTTTTCGAGTATTGACTCGTTTTTGGATTAAACTTTTATATGCTAATGACAAAAATTTATGACAAAAATATGTTTTTATCAATATTAATGAATATGTAGTACATACATTCTCAGCTATATTTACATATTTCAACTTAAAGAAACGATTGTGTGACATTTGTCAAACACTCCATTTAAAAAAAGTTTTAACTAAATTTTATCTTAATATTTTCTTTTTAAGTAAAAGAATAAAGATAAACTTCTAAAAAGCTAAAATTATCATTTCAACGTCTAACCACTACTCGTCAATAATTAGTGAATCCATTGAAATTTTACTTAGAAGTGATAATGTTTGTAACGATGTCCTTTCATATAATATTCCTGCAATTTGGTACAATATCCTAAACATTTCAAGACCTCCTAATAATATGAACTGATCTTTTCACCCCTCTGCAGAGAAATGGACTGAACCCCGCTTGCGCATGCGTGCTATTTTTGTTTTTGTTTTTAAAAAGGATTTCTATTCAGTCAGTCATCTTTTTAACACTTTCCAACAAAGTTGAAATGTGTTTATGACTTCGGTTTGTCTGGCCGTCTGGCCGACTGTCCACGCTCTAACACTCGTAAATATGCTCGGATCGTTCTGAAATTTTTGGATGTTAGTGACCTCAACAATAGCACGTTCCCTATTTCAAATGAAGTTTGTAGCATGTTTAGTTCATTCACAGGGACAGTCAAAAGTTTTCCGTTACATTACGGCCAATGGGAAAAAATCGTTTCAAATGATTTTTAATGGTGTTACACTCTTTCAAACATAGAAAAATCAATATTCATTTATGAAGCCAACTAAAATATGCATTCTGTTGAATATGCGGTGCAAAGAATAGTTATTGTTCATTTACAGGTCCACACAAAAGAATTCTGTTCATAATGGTATAGGGGAAATTGTTTGCGGTGTTTTTTAAAAGATTTTAGATACTATATTGTATCCGAATAACTGTATATAAGTAATGATTGCTCGACGCGCATTTTTAATTATGATTTGCGCTTTTTTAGGGTTTCGTTCATCTATCGAAACCCTATTCGTCTCGCTCCTATGTCTGTCTGTCAGGCTGTCCGGCTGTCACAGAGCCCCTTCTCAGAAACTATACATGTTGGAGACTTCAAATTTTCCATACTTATAGCTGAACACCACACATCATACTACAAATCTTAAAATTTTGAAAAAGTCGTACATTTAACCATTTGGGCCCCCACATGTATATTTTAAACAATTCTTTCTAAGTGAGCCCCTAATTATGTTGGAGGCGTGACATTTTGCATACTTATAGCTGAACACTCACATCAAATAACAAACTATAAAAGTTTGAAAAAGTCGGACTTTTGACCCTTTGGCCTCCCACATGTGTATTTTAAAAAATTCTTTCTAAGTGTGCCCCTATTTAGGTTGGAGGCGTGAAATTTTGCATACTTATAGCTGAACACCTCGCATCAAATGACAAACTATAAAATTTTTTAAAAGCCGTACATTTAACCCTTTGAGCTCCCACATGTGTATTTTAAACAATTATTTCTAAGTGAGCCATTATTTAGGTTGGAGGCGTGAAATTTTGCATACTTATAGCTGAACACCACATATCATACGACAAATCATAAAATTTTGAAAAAATCGTACATTTAACCCTTTGGGCTCCCACATGCGTATTTTAAGCAATTCTTTCTAACTGAGCCCCTTATTAAATTGGAGATTTGAAATTTTGCATACTTATAGCAGAACACCTGAGGCCAGGGGACAAATCATAAAATGTTGAAAAAGTCTTACGTTTAACCCTTTGAGCTACCACATATGTATTTTAAGCAATTCTTTCTAACTGAGCCCCTAATTAAGTTGGAGACATGAATTTTTGCATACGTATAGCTGAATACCTCAGACCATACGGCAAATCATAAAATTTTGAAAAAGTCTTATATTATTTACTCCTCCGGGCTCTGACTTGTGTATTTTAAGCAATTTTTCTAACCTCCGCCCTTTTCACCCGGGGAGCACTTTTCCAACTTTTGCGGACACCCCTTTGACCATTCTTTCATATTATGCACCATAGCCTTACATATTTTAGTTCTACTTTTTACCTCCAGGGTGGTCTACATATCTCGGGTGCTATCGGCCTAATTATCTCGACTAATTTATCTACGGATAGAATATAAAACGGAGTTTCGTTCGGATAGAGGTTTGTTTAGAATAGAGTGCACCCCTGGTTACGAAATGTGGAACTAAAAGATTTTTCAAATGGATAAAGTATTTTGAAAGGAATATTAAACGAAACCCTCTGTGCGATCTGTGATCACATTTACCTACTTGTTCACTATATTTATGCATACTATTAAGTGCGTATAAATGCTATAGTTCATATACAAAGCTACAGAAATAAATTCGTAAAGGTTACTGAGTATGAGCATAAATTGCTTAAAGGTGGGTTTTAAAGGAGTTATGCATTTTTACGCTGAACTGAACTTAGTCTACGAAGAAAAATTTGTAGAATATATTTAAAGTGATATACAGGGTCACGCAAAGAGTTGGATACATGGCCGTCTATGGGTGATAATTTCTGGAAATGTAATTTCAGTATTTTTAAGTATGTTTTAGTTTGAATTAAATTTTAGCTAAATAGTGGCATGTAATAAAGGTACTAAGTAAACTACAGGGCTGGACAAAAGTATTCAAGTATGTTTCCATCTATTAGTATAAATTGCTGAAAGATGAATTTCAACCTGTTATGCATTTTCTTGCTAAACTAAATTTTCCCATTATATAGTATATATATCAACCTACAGATCGAATACAGGGCTGTTCAAAAGAATTGAAATACATATTTGGCTATGGACGGTAACTACTGAAATCAAATTTTTAAATGTTTACTTAGTTATCTCATTTATCTTATTTCCCCAAGTAACGAAGTTTCGTTAACGCTTTCAGGGAGTGTTGGAAAGTGTTTCATAATCTATTCAGTACGCATGATTTTTCATTATTTTTTCCCCATTGAAAATGAACGCATGTGTGTTCGAAAGATATCGGGTTGCATTAAATAATATTTTTATATGTTTATGTCACCTTTTAAGTAGTTATAAGTCTATTATTAAGTTTATTAATAACAAGGTGAAAATTTCCTTCACGACACTAGAGTTTAAAACAGTGTTTTGATTCCATTTAATGTATGTTTTATAAATGTAAAGATTGAGCGATGTTCTGCAGATCATTTACATTTATAAATTAAAAATTTTAAAAATTCTCCACATGAAAATGTCGTCATATTTATAGCGAAACGCCCATTTCTATTCTGAATAAAGAAAAATTCTATTACGAATAGACAAATCGGTTTAACTTTCAAAACTTTTTCATAGTTCCCTTTTTACCGGATTTTTATATGTTTTTTCCGGGTGTCAGGAGAGGGGCAGCAAATCCCTTTCTTGGTATTCTCTATCGAATTTTATTAAATTCTCTATTAATGCTCATTTAATTCACCGAGTCCCTTGTATTGAAATGACTATGGAACTTTTACATTTGCACATTTCGCCAATTTTTCCTCAAAATTAATTCGTGTGCTTTTAGAGACCTCGGGGAATGGACTTGTAGAGAATATTCGTTAAAGGCCGAAATCTCTAGAACTTGAAACACAATTAAGTAGTCTTTCTGTACATTCCGATTAAGAAAATTATATTAAAATAAAACAGATATGTAGTTTATGAACACAATTATTGTTATGCCGAATCGCTTTGCAGACGACAGCTCTAATAATGATTCTAGAAACTTATTTACAATTAAATCGATGGCACTGGTCATTATTTAAACAATATTCATTGTTTTACGGCAAGCGGGTGTCCAGATTGCAGCATCTTCTAAAAGTTGTAAGTTTAATTTTGGTGACAGAATGAAAGAAGGTTTGAAATGTGTGCAATTTGTATATTATATTCACTGATTATATGGATGGCTATTTATGCCAAAAGTGTTAAAAGAAATAAAGAACGTAAATTAGAAAATAAGTTCGTTAAACGGATAAAAGAAAACTTTACTTGAGGTCTCGAAAAGCATCTGTATGAGAATGCATGCTACAGCAGAAAAAAATTCTGCCAAACTCTATGTGTAAAGCTAAGAAGAAAATGTAATAGAGATACATTTACTTAGTATAAATTTACTAGGGAAGATAACTTTAATACACTTGAACGCACTAATGCTTTTATATAACAAAACATATTTTAACCTATTCAGTTCCGAAGCTAAAATAATAATAGAATAGCTTATTCATTGGTTTTTGCCAAACAAAATGACATCGTAAATGACAGAAAAAATATATTTTCTGAAATTGATCCTTTAGGCGCTTCGTAATTTAGGTTAAAAAATATGGATGTAAAACAACAAACCCCCTTAAAACATCAATTTAATAAACATTAACCTAAATTAACGCAATCGCAAATTTAAGAACTTTAAACAAGTAAATAATCTACAAATCCTCAAATTTTTTATTGAAAAAGATTTAAGTTAAATGCTTATGAAAATTTCTCACTTTCTTGGTCATACTGTCATTTGGGCATTTTTAGACATTTTGCAAACTCAGATGAAAATAAAATTTATTTTATAAGGGAATCAGCTTAGATGCTGCCGTTTATTCGTTTGCTTTGAACGCAAAAAAATTCAGCTATTGAGAAGTGATGTGAAAATGTTAAAAAAAAAAAAAAATCGAACATTTTAGTTTTTATTAGGAAAAGAATAGACGTTCCCGTTTGGGAACCCAGGGATCGAAAAAGTTAAATAAAGTGTTATAAAAATATATTAAACAATACCGGTTTTTGAAATTATAAATGTATGTAATATGGTACAAAAATATGAACTCAAGGAAATTTTAAACATATAAAAGTTTCAATGACATATAAAAAAGATATAAATTTCATTCATCGGAATTTTGAACGAATTTTATTTCTCTTTATACTTGATAAGGTCTCATGGAAATTTCTACAGGAGATAAATCTTCTTAAGCACGGAAAAAATCGCAATAAAACAACCACATAAATAATCTCATGTGTACTTAAAAGGGCTTTTACACATACCAGTTTTACTTTTTGTTACATTCATAAAGAGTGGAACGATAAAGGAATTTAGATTTTGATATCAATAGCTTTTCTTTAAGGAGCTTTTTTAAAACTGTACCCGTTCGGAGTTTTATCTGTGTTATAAATCTTTAACAAAAGTCTGACAAAAAATGAGAATATCACTTGAATCATCACTCGAGCATTTTGTAAATTTAACTTCCCGCTATCGATTGAAACATGATTTGTGTTTACTATGCAACCTGCTTTTATAGTACAGTAAAATAAAATTAGCTTTCTTTTTCTTTTATCTTTCTTCTAATATATTATTATTATTTTTTGGAAAACTTGATAATTATAATAAATGGATGTGTGTATTTATGTGCGTAAATTACATTTTTATTTAACTTACATTTTAAGGTGATTTGAATATAATTCGATCAATCCTTTGAACAATCACTATGTCTATGATATAAAAAAAAAGTCAATAAACAATAGAAATTGTTTGGCGCGCAAATTCTAAATATTTAGAATCATTTTTGTGCTTGTATACTTCTTAAATCATTAAACATGTAAATCAGTTGTCTGTTATTTATAATATATGAATTTAAATAATAATAAAAAAAATACATTGAAAAATCATTCGGATTATGTTTTTTGTTTGCTTGTTTTCAGGTTATAAGATTCATTGGCAATGGTACAAAAGAGATATTACTTGCATTCTTGCCAAACATTACATATTTTGAAAACTACTACGTCCGGGTTGTATTACCAACCTTTTAAAATTCAAGAATTTTGCAATTAAAAAAAAACGAATATTAATAAACAATAACAGTTGCAATCAAAATCTGCAAATCTAGTCACATTTTTATTAAGGTACATAATCGTGTTGGATCACATTTTTGTCTTGTTATGTCATGTGCGACAGTAATATACTTGTTGTTGAAATTCGTTAATGTTGTTTTTAATGAGTAACAACAGATAATGAAACTTTCGTGCTTTTTGTCTACACATGTGTCTTTACTTTCAAGGAAGCAATTGTAATAAAAAGTGCATTTCGGGAGAAAAGGTTCTATTTAGTTTTAGAAATGAATGATTAAATTGATACATATTACTGCATCCTATAAAAAAATGCGTGAAACAATTATTGTCTATCTGAATTCACATTCACAAAAAAGAGGTTTTCAATTCGACTTTGTGATTTCAGCTGAACTAAATTTTAATTCAGTGAAATCCCGATAATTCGGGCTTTCAAGTGAGGCCATGTTTTGCCCATAGTAAAAAAATACAAACATTTGAACGGTGTTACATATATTGTATTGCGTTTTTGCAGAAATTAAGTAGGCTGCCAATTTAATGTTAAAATAAAAAAGTTTCCCTTTAATTTTTTCATACAAGTTTAAAAGCATGTTTATACCAATTATTTTAAAGCCGAAAAAGCCGTATAACTGAGGAGAAAGAAAATTTCAAAGACATTTTTGAATTTACTCAATTACACTGCAATTAACGTAATCTAGCCCCTTCTACGCTTTCCTTGAACTCATAATCTAATTACGAAATCATTTTCCAGTTTTACTACACTTTCGAAAATTTGGTCTGTTATATCACATTTCGTTTGGTGTTATTTGCGAACAGTCACTAGTATTTTGTAATCTTCTCTTACGTTTGTGGGTAGAAAATGTTCACCTCTTAATTATTGTCGATAACAATTTCTTCATTTCGCAATGATCAAAGATATATCAAGTTTGCTTTTGAAAACACATTGTACAAAAGCAGTTTCCATTCTGTTCGGTAACTTTGTGAACATATTGTCAGAGTTATCTGAGTACCAGTAATTTTTAAACGATGTATTTAACAGTATTGGCAAATAATGGTGCAACAGATGTGTTACTGGTCCGCTGAATGAACTTGGCGATATTTGTGTTCAAAATCAGATAAAATACCGTTTTTGAAAAAGATCGCTAATCTGAAACTCGGAGATACATCAATATGGCGATCTCCTCAAAAACTAGTGATTTCATCGGCAGTTTTGAAAGCGATCGCCATATTTAACTTTTCTCATACTTTCATAACTACGATCATTTTTAATAACGCCATTGTAGGCTCCTTAACATAGAAATATATTGGCCCACAATTTTATAACCCACCCGAAACAATACAGCAATCTATGGTTGTCATAATTCTGAGTTGCAACTAATAACGGTTCATTGACAAAATTTGGCCTTTTTTGTGGGTTCATTTCAAGTTCATTCTGCGGACGAATACCACATCTGTTCCATAAAAATAAATCGAAAATGATGGGAAAGATATGGTAGATGAGCAAATATAAAATGATGTGGCTATCCTTATTAACCCTTTATCTACTGATTTATGAATTCATGAAAATTTTATCTTCTAAAGTACTTTTCGTGAATTGTTTAAACTACATTAAAAGATTTACATAATCATTTAGTAAATTTTAGAAGTATTTTAGATGTATTGAAGTATTTAGAAGGATTTTAGAAGTATTGAAGTATTTAGAAGGATTAATTAAATTTAAATTTATAGGGATTTTGTGCAATATTTATAACCCCACTGAAATCTTTTATTTTAAATATTTTTCTTAGTATTTTGTAGAATTAGGAAATGTACAAATATAATGTTTTTGCAATAGAAATATAGAAATATTTCCGGATGGAAAACTTTTCCTCCCCCTCCCCAACGCCAAAAAAGCTGAAAAGGTGCAAAGGCAAAACAAATCATCCTTTTAAAAATATTTTTGTTTTGTGTAACCAATAATACTTTTTGAACAAGATAAAGTAATGTATCTAGAACTCATTCTAATCTGTATTACAACTAATCGATGTATTAAATGAATTTTATAACAAGGTATTTTAATGGTACTTATAAGTACCGTCAGTAGATAAAGGGTTAACTGGAGATACACTTTAAATGGAGACGCACTAACACGATTGCATAGAAGGTATGTACGTAATTAATAATTTCTGCAGAAACAAAAGTTATAAAATAAATTACATCAATTTTTTGATATGTGTTACCAAAAATATATTTTTAATTTAATTTAATATTTTATTGTGTGTGTACCTTATAGCTGTTTAATGTGCACAAGTACCTAAGATAATTCGCGTACATTATCATATATGTATTGGTATTGCCTAAACTGATTTTTTTGAAGATTTAAACGGAAGATTTTTTTAAAGGTAAAAATTATTAAAAATGGTTTTAGTGCGTACACCCTGTTGTTGCAAATACAATTTTTATTCAATTGCAAATAATACGTGTACCGTAATTAAAAAGATAGTGGTCGACCATGAAAGAAAATGTGATACTTTTCTTGGGATATGTTGATATTGGCAGAGAAAAATTTAGCGTGAAACACTGATTTATAAAGGTCCAAGAAATATGCTCTACACCCCATGGACAAAAAATTGTCGTTATTAGTTTAGATAATATTGGATGTTCCAAATTTTTACTGCTAAATCAATTGTATAAATAAGATTTCCCGATGTTAGGTGGATTATTGAAAAAGAAAGCCGTTCCTAGAATGTTAGGAACTTCAGCAATGTACTGGGTGTTTTCACAAAGTTTCAAGACTAGTCTGTGGATACAAAATTTATTAAACGTTTCTGTACATCGAACTAAAATTATTTGAAATATGACCCTTGGGCATCAACACACCGCTGCCAGTATTTTTTACATGGTTCATAGGCTCCCTGGAAGTCTTCGCACTCAAGGCTGATAAGGGACCTCGTCGAAGCTGCCTGGATCGCTGCAATCTTACCGAAGCGCTTCCTTTTGAAGTCTTTCTTGATCGGGTGTGAATAAAAAAAATCCCTAGTAGCAAGGTCGGTGCTGTAGGACGGCTGCACTATTGCCATGTTAAACTTAGCCAAATCTTGGGCGGCGGCGAGCAGCGTGTTTGAGGACTCATTATCGTGGTGAAGAATACGATTGTCTCTGATGTCTGGGCGGTATCACCAGACTCGATCCTTCAAATGGGGGTGCATTCCAGTCTAAAATTGACCTGACCTGGCGCGTTCGCTCGGACATCAGAGACGATTGCATTGTTCACCACAACAATGTGCCCTCTCACATCTCTCGCATCCGCTAAAGATTTGGCTAAGTTTAACGTGGCAATATTACCACAAGCCCCCCCCCCCCCCTGCAGCCCAGACCTCGTTCCCAGTGTCTTTTTTTCCTTCTACTGATCAAGAAAGACCTTAAAGAGAAGCTATTTGACACGTTTCCAGCGATCCAAGATTCCAGCTTCAACGTGGTCCGTTGACAGCCTTGCGCACGAAGATTTCCAGAAAACCTATGAACAATGAAAAGAACGCCGGTAGTGGTATGTTGATACCCAAGGGTTGTATTTCGAAGAAATTTAGTTTGATGTACAAAAATGTTTAATAAATTTTGTATTATCAGAGCAGTCTTGAAATTTTGTGAACACACCATCTGTTACATTAATCACAAAATTTCAGAATTGCTTGTATTCCACAATATATAATATTTGAAATTTATATTCGCAAACGCTCTGGATTGTTTTTTTCAGCTTTTCCTTATGTTTATGCTATTTTTACATTTTATGTCATTATAATACTTTTCACGTTCATATATAATGTTCGGTCAGATTGTCACGAGAGCCATATCTCAAACTTATATACTTTAGCATAAAAACAAAAAATCTTAATTTCTTCCTAGAACTTCAAGCGACCTAATTTAAATTTTAAATATTTTTCCGGCAGTAAAAATTCAGCTCTCAAGTCTTAGCAAATATACCTGTAGATTTAACTTTAACATTAACCTTAATCTGTAGCGTTGCACAGTTAAACTGTTATCTAATTTTCCATTCACCATTTTTCGGGTAAGTTCTCCCTAATTTGCAGACGAATCTGGTGGACCTTAACTGCTTTTCTGAAACATTGTCGTACGATTTCGGTTTTATATTTTTTAGAGCTGATGAAATCCAAATTATAGCATGAAGAGCATTAACTAATTTTAGGCGTTTGTCAAGTGTATTCATAGAATCTAACTTTCAAAGAATGTGGCGTAATAAAAGGTTTCTGTATCGGGCTTTAAAATTGTGTATTACGCCTTGATCAAGTAGCTGACATACTGAAGTTGTGTTTGGGGAAAAAACACAATTTTAACATTGTCGAATTTCAAATCTTTTGGATGAGAACTTGCGCTGTCCAAAAAAGAGGACTTTTCTTTGTTGTTTTTTCATCCTCTTATCAAAGGCAGTTAGCCATTCGATAATTAAAGGACTCGTCATCCACGCTTTATTATTCGCTCTCCACACAATACCAAATTTATTAAATTGAATATTCTTAGAGAAACACCAGGGTTTCTGAGATTTCCCAATAACAAGAGAGATTTCAAATTCTCCTAACACTTTGTAACATAATAAAATAGTGAGTGGCTCTTTTGACATTTTTTCGCCCATACAGTCATCCTTTTTAAAGCACAAAGTCTTATTCGAAAAAATTCTGAAAAAGAGTCCGGTTTCATCGGCATTAAAAATGTTTCTCTCCTCATAACCTTTACAAATTGATTGCAGTCGTTCATGCCAATGCTCCACTCCTTTAAAATCTACAGATTTTGCTTCTCCACATATTGTTTTGAAAGAAATGTTGTGCTGAGATCGGAACTTTTCAAGCCACCCACTGGAAGCCTTATAATCGGTAATCAGAGCTCTTTGGCGACTTCTAAAGCCTTTTCCTGAATTAAAAGTCCACTGACAGGAATGTTTTTTGAACGAGCTGAAGTAAACCAATTCAGAATTATACAATCAATTTCAATCGAATTAATCTTCCTCAATTTCACATTTTGGTGATCTCGTTGCAGTTATAAGTCAATAAATTTCTTAATTCTTCTTTATTTCGTAAAATTTCTCCCACCTGTGTTTACCTATTTTAAAAAGTTCAGCACAAAATATCAGTACGCAATTTCCCAATTAAAAAAAATAAAATAAAATAGAGTAACTCTTTTCTTTGTTTTACAAAAGAGTAAAAATAAATAAATGAAATCGTATGTTTGGATTTCAGTGATTATTTTTCTTTTGCTCAGATTATATGACGCCATGTGACGTTTCTGATTTCTCTCTTCCATGTTATGCAATGATGTAACCAATTAATTACTTTTTTAATATTACGAACGATTCCTAGTAAAATGATTTTTTTTCTTTGTTCCTTCACACAGTATAAGTTGAATTGAACACAGTATAAGTTTAAGAAACATTGTTTGAATCTGAAAAAATAGAAGCTACTTTTTTATCATTTTTGTTTTCTCGTTAAAAAATATTTTTTCATTCTTTGTCCCCAAAATTACTGTCCGCTATTCGGAATGTCCGTTATTCAGAGGTTAAACATACAAAAATTTAGGTTTTGGGAGTGGGGATTAAAAAACTGTCCGTAAATAGTGGTATCCGCTATTCGGTTGTGTCCATTATGGAGGATTTACTGTATATATTTTTCATGTTTTATTTATTAATTATACTGCTTTAAGTCTTTTATAGTTCTTTAAAATCGTGAGGGGGAACATTTAGGATCAAGAAAATTATCTTATGTTTGACCATTTCTTCAGATTCTTATATTTTGCATTTCTTCATATCATAACAATTTAAGACTTAGTGGCATCTCTCTATTCTAAAAAAAGTAACTTACGCTGTCACCGCCGCCGCCGCCGGTTTTGATTTTTTTGTCACTCGAGGTCTTTCTCCGTTAATATTAAGAAAAATATTGCATACAAAAATATGAAAATCGGCGGTATTATAGAGAAATGTTTGATAAACACGCTGATGCAGACAGTTTTCAAATCGAAGAATTATTTTCAGCATATATATATTTTCAAATTTTCAGCATTTCGAGAGATATTTTTTACTTATTTTAGAAAATTGTACTAATTTAACCTGTTGCCAACTGTATAAACAGCGCAAACAATAATGTTTGCTTCAAATTAAAAATTTATTTACACGTGACTATTATAAACAGAAAAAAAAACTTTCAAATTAAAATTAAATAACTGCGTATAAAAAGCAGGAACTTATTGAAAATTACTTCATAAAAACTATATTTACATGGGAATTTTAACAGAGAAAGGATATTGTCAAAATAATAAATTCATTAACATGCGTTAGAAGTCTTAAATAGGAGAAATTACGTCACATTTACGTCACATTACACTTATTACGTAAAATGAACAAAAAATAATATTGGAAAACAGTCTAAATGTAAAAAATGCGTGAGGCATTTATTTTATATTTCGAGATGAACTTTTCAACTATTTTTGTTGGGACAACGCAAATAATATTTCCTTTCTAACAAACGTATTTTCACGTGAATATTAAAACGAGAAATAAAAGTTTGGTGAAAATTGCGTAAGATTGTAAACGATACATTTAAAATGTCTTTCATTTATTTATTTATTTATTGGACAACAAATATACGACTTGTGTGCTTGACATGAGAGCCCGCTTAAAATGTCTTATTTAAAAGAACTTTCTTTTCGCTTTGTTAAAACATACCGGGAGACAAAGACTCTGTTTACTTAAATTATTTTATAAATAGCTTATTTTGAAATGCTTAACTGTTTTTATTTAATCAAAGAAGAAAACAGTCATAGTATCTTTTAACAGCAGCTGATTTTTCCTTAAAATTTCCCAATGAAATAGAAATGAATAGAATCCTGTTTATAGGGAGACCACCACTGTTTTTAAAATTATAATTCAATATTTCAAAATCTTTTTAAAGCTGATCAAATTAGCGTGCTTTTAGAAACTGTGGTGTCTGAACGGGTGTTAGCGAGAGTAGCTCGTAGGGGGCCGAGCCCCCTAGTGCCAGAAAAAAAACCCGTAAATTCACACGATCATTTTTTATTCAATAATGTTAAATCATCGAAATAACAGTTCTATTTATCTGTTCATATATCTATATAATTTTTATGAACTTAATTTGTTTTGTTATGATTTATTGTTCTGATACTTGGTTTGTTTACTTAACATATAGACATAAAGAATTTACATTATTTAAGATTTCATTTAAAATTCAGAAACAAATGTTTAAAGAAAAATATTTTTTTTCGTGAACTTACAATAAATACTTTAGAATATTGAAATTAGTGGAGGACCATATGAAAACTCATTTTATCCCTTTCTAAATTGTTCGTTTAATGACAAAGTTCGTAAAAAAAGGAATAGTGGTGACCTTAATAAAATGACTATGCAAAAGTGATTTCAAAGTAGTACATTTCACAATAGACCTTCTTCAAAACACGATTATATTTATACATTAAAATATGCTTTAGTATCAGTAAAAAATATGTAGAGCGGAAAAATGTAATAAAATTTCGCATATGCATATCTCGGCTGTACTTAAAAATCAATACCTTTATAAAATATTTTTTTGTTTCCTTCTAACTTTCATAAATACTTTTCCATCACATAATAGTATTCCTATTCCGAAGCTTGTGAATTTAATATTCTAGTTACACAAAAATTAAATATTATTAAAAGGTATTCAAATGCTCGAGCTTTCTGGACTAGATTACAATTACTGCAGTATATTTCATTCCCATATGAATGATAAGCGGATGTCATTAATTAAATTAAACTTCTATTCATCAGACTGATTCTGTATTAAAAGTGTGATTGCATTACAACGTTCATAAATATGATGAATTATGCTTACTTTCTCAGAAATTTATATAAAGCTGCCCATATTTGCGTTATACTCGTATAAGCAGCCTGCATGCCTATCGAAGTTATTTAAAACATGCAATTTATATAGAAATATTATGGAACTTTTATGCACCAATGCGTGTAAAAATAATATAGTTTTAGTTTTAAAAACTGAACAGAAAAAAAAAAGTCAGTTTAATTCGAAAAAATAGCTTATGAATGTATGTGATTAGTCTTTTCAAAAAGAATCATAGACACATTAAATTTGTAACATTATTGCAATAGATAAAAAATATAGTGCCTTTATTGAATATTTAAGAATATTTAATTTTATTGAATATTGAACATTTATCTTTTCTTTTTCTTCTAATCAGAGCGTGGTTTCATAATTGAAGAAGGCAATTTTCGACAACCCGATATCAATGTATCTAAGGTAATTCGGGGAAACACGCCACATATAAGTATGTTATGCTTAGTAGAGCCAAAATTGAAATGATATGATAAATAAAAAAATGTACCACGATGCTCTTTAATAGTCAATTGGTTATGTACGCTCATTAATTCATTTCCCAGTGTTTAAATGATTGAGAATTTTGATGTTAAATAAACTCGCATAATTGTGGCATGTTCCCCATATATACGGGGAAGATGCCGCAACGCAGAAAATAAGAAACATAAGCCTAATATTGGAACGTCACCTGTGAATTAACTATAACTATGGTCAAACAAACAAATCTGTAAACTAAAATCATTTTTTTTCTTCAAATTTACTTTGTCACTTCTCCGTTTACATTTTAAAGTTATCTTCAAACGTATGAATAAAATTAAATTCTCTTCTCTGAAAGATTCTATTCTAAATAAGAACCGGTGGACGTTTATTTTATTCCTTGCTCTTACAATTTTGGTTACATTGGTAAAACTAAGAGAGCTTTAAATTTCACATTAAGCGAGCATTATATATCAAATCAAAAAACCTCTAAATCTTCGATTTCCTCTCAATGTTGGACATCCAGTTACTGTTTCCATTACTCCATGGGCAGAATTATTCCTTCTCCTGTCTGTTCTACTTACTTGAATGTTCGTGAAGCATATTTTATTTTTTAAAAATCTGATGAATTTCTCAATGATCTCTGATCATCCCCCTTTCTCTCTCCAGCTTCGAAATAACTATTGCAACTCTTTCTCCTTTTCTTTTCAATCTTTGAATTTTATTCATTTAAATAAACCTTTCTTTCTTTCAATTTACTTCTTTTATTTTATTTTAATTTTGTTTGTTTCTTTTATTTCCTTTTTTTTCTATTTTGGCAACACTTTACATTTCTGCATGTGCTCCTCTGTGATTGGTGTTCACCTCTTTATATAGCGCCACCTGACGCATTCTTTGTAATATCTACTCTCTACCTTTCAGGGTTTTGTGACCTTGTCCGATAACGGACCCGTGTTTACTTCGGCTGATGTGTGTTTTTATATTTTTTGGTGATTTATACAAAGTTTTATAATTTAGTTGCAGAGCTTATAATCTTTGCAATAAAATAAATCTTACAAAATTTTAAACGTCAAAATGTTATATATTTATACTGAATATATAACATTTGTACATGTAACACGTATGCCGTATATAGGCGGAATAAATATGTGCTTCTGCGATTCACATTATCTCACATTCAATGGCTGTACTTTACCTTATAGAATTAAAGCAGCCTATCTGATTTGTCTTGTCCATCTTCAGTGCTTGATGGTAACAGTAAATCTTTTTGTCGTAAAGCTGTGCTGTGCAGAAGTCGGCCACGACAATAAATTAATTGAAAATGAAGAATGTTGTACTAAAAAGGATTAATATAAATTTTTTATCCAGTTGTTAGTTCGAAAGGAAATCTTTACGAATAAAATTTCTGAGAATGTTTTGTATCTTAATTATCGCAAAGTGTGAAGAATCAAGAACTCCATATGTAGTAGTTTCATCAGCTCAAGCGTCAATCTTTAAATTCAGCTCAAGCGTCAGAATTTGTAAGGACATGAGCACTAAAGCTATAACTCTTTTATTGTTCGATATATCTACTACATGACAATCTGCTAGTAAAAACATTCGTCATAACTATCTCATGCTAGGTAACTAAATGTCCCGCATTGAGATGATTACCACCATCTCACCACCTACTACAATTAAACAATTTGACTCGTCTAAACCACAGCAGTTTATGATTTTACCATTATCATCACAACCAAATCATCATTTTGGTCAGTCTTCAAGTCATATTGAATTTTTTCTCTCCGTCGGAAAGGTCAACTGCAGAATTAATGTCGAAGAGGATAATAATTTTTATTTCCCTTCTTAACATGTTAAAACTGCAAAGAAGATCGGGAAGAATCTTCCTTTAACGTTCTCGAAAATAAAGTATTCTAAGCAGTTTCTTCCCTACTCAAAGTAATATTTAAAAACTTGCAATCATCGCTTAGATAGTAATTAAGAACATACTGACTCCGAGTAGCCAAAAACTACGTGATTTTTAAATAGTAAATGTTGCCGTCTGATGATATGAAACATGTCGAAATGTAAATAAATAAAGATATTTGCCTTTTTAAAAATGTATGGTTATAATTTATATCAATAACTGAGTATTTTGATATTTTTAAATGATTTTTATATATAGTTTGTAACACCTTTTTAAGTTTTTAAAAATTCCGAAATTTTTAATTGACCACCATTTTGAAACAAGGAGGGTTCTGAAGCTGATCGACGAACTCGGTAGCGATCTTGTTATATCTTGCACATTTGATCAGTTAGAATGAAAACGGCTAACAAATAATTGTGCCATCACATGAAAATATTCAAAATGTATGTGAAAATATACAGAACATTTCCGAAATTACTTTTCTCAGGAGGGTTTCAATAGGTAGCTTTTTACTTTCCGTTATTCTAAAAATGAGAGCAATAAGTTTCGCAGAACTAACCCTTTATTCCTTTTATTATAAGAAAAAGTTCTGATGTGCTTTTTATTTTTTTTCAAGACAGCGTCATCTTTTGCTTACTCAAAAAATATGTCAGTCCCATTTTGGAGATGTTTATTCACATATAAAAAATACAGGTTGATCTGTTCTTTGAAGTGCCTTAGCCAACAAGTCACAATTTACATTAAATCCAGAGATAAAATTCATATAAACTGAAGAGTTTTCTTTCCAAAAAATGCATATTAATATCACATAAAAGAGGAGAAAGTGGATTACCCATGGCACGAGTGTCATTTTGAAACTATATGGTGAATTTAACTGTCCAACGAACTCGATCGAGACCGTTTTATATCTTGTAGACAGTGTCAGTCACACCCAATTCGGCTAATCAATTACAGTCTGACAAACATTATATATATCCCTTTCGGTTCTCAGGTCCACAAACGGGGTCCTCGGTTCTTTTCCTTATAAAAAAAAAAATGTCCGATTTTTTTACATTTTCACATCACTTCTTAATAGCTGAATGTTTTTTGCGTTCAAAGCAAACGAATAAATGTCTGCATCTAAGCTGATTCCCGTATAAAATAAACGTTATTTTCATCTGAGTTTGAAAAATGCCTAAAATTGCCCAAAAGACAGTATGACCAAGAAAGTGAGAAATTTTCATATTTAACTTAAATCTTTTTCAATGAAAATTTTTGAGGATTTCTCGATTCAAAAGTTATTTAAAGCTCTTAAATTTGTGATTGCGTTAATTTAGGTTAATGGTTATTAAATTAATGTTTTAAGGGGGTTTGTAAGTTTTAGATCCATATTTTTGAACCTAAATTACTAAGCGCCTAAAAGATCAATTTCAGAAAAGATATTTTTTCTGTCATTTATGATGTCATTTTGTTTGAAAAGAAACCAATGAATAGACATTTGTATTATTGTTTTAGCTTCGGAACTGAAGGGATATATATATATATATATATATATGTGTGTGTGTGTGTGTGTGTGTGTGCACTCTCCTACCCTCCCTTTTGAGTACCTAAAGTGGTTTAAACACCAACGTAAGGAGTAACCAATTTCAATTCGAGTAACTTTTGCCGGTTACTCGATTTGTTTAAGCATACCATGGCGTTCCTGAGGCATTTCTCTATGCATTGCACCACTTTTTTCGAAGTTACTCAGAAAAGCGTTATTCCACAGTCATTCATACACACCGTGTGTTATGCAAAATCTAAAATCTGTATAACGCCATATGGCGGTGTGTAAAAATGCAGCCTCAAACCCAGGGAGTTTCCTAACAATTACTCGGTAAAACGGTAATAGTCCAATAATGGCAACCCTTGTGTGTTTGGTTTAATCGGTAATACAGGTTTGCTATATAAGATTTTCCTCTCTATTTAGCGGTTACTCGCTAAAGCGACAATATTCCAATGCTGGCAACCCACGTGTGTTTTGTTCCGCCTTTTATTTAGGTTTGCTATGTAAGTTTTTCCTCGCTATTTAACTACTTTTTTGGTAGAAAAATATCTGTCTGTGTAGTTTTTTAAATATAATAAAAATTTAAATATTAAATTCACGATTTTAGTTAACATAGCTTTACAGCGTAATCTTCTCGCGGAATAAAGTTCTGACATAAATTAAAAAATTCAGTGAATGCAAGAAAAAAAAAATGTGTTTAGACTTATTATTAATTGAGCAAATTGTTAGTTTCAATCATCACTTTTCTTCCCAGTAGAGGTCTGTACGATCTGGCCCGAATATCTGCTGGAATATCCTGGCCCGAGCCCCGCCCGACCAGAAAGAGAAATAATTTGGCCCGGCCCGGTCAATAAAAAAGCAAAAGTCAAAGAAATCAAACCAGACTGAATTTTGATTAAAAAAATCCGATTTTTCTTAACATACAATTAAGATTCTTTTCTAGTATACTGAATATATGTTTATGGAAAAATTTAATAGTATACATTTTAGACTATTATACGTTTGGAAGCCAGAGCATACAGAATAGCAACATTAGTTATCACTTAGACTCATTAGTCTCTAAATTTGAATAAAGATTCATTAAAAACATTAATGTGTTCAAAATTAAAGAAAAAAATTGTTAAAAGCATGCTATATTTTGAAGCTAAAAGAATGATAAAAAAAAGGATAAAAAAAAATATTTTTCTCTAACTTATTAAGATATATTTCCGAATTTCCGTTATCAAAAGTTGATTATTACTACTATTCTTTTTAGAAAACAAATTGCTTGTCCGATGAGGCTACTTTAGTCATGCGATATGACCCACTCGCTAAGGTTAATCCAAAGGAGAAATGTTTTAAGATATCTCGTTAGTATTTAAATACTTTTACATGATATGATTTTCTTTAATTGGATAGCTGAGGTCGATCTCTACAAAGGCCGTTTTTTACGTTTTCTATTTCGTTTTCAGGCTTTTTTATGGGGATGCTTTCACTTTCGAAGCCAGCTCCAAAAGTGAAGTTGTTCTACTTAAAAATACCTGCAAACAAAATCGAAAAAGTGCAGAACAGCCTTTGTAGAGATCGAACATTTAGCTATCCAATGAAAAAAAAAAAAAAAAAAAAAAAAAAAAAAAAAAAAAAAAAAAAAAAAAAAAACATTTAAAAATATTGAAATGCAAACGAGATACCTTAAAATGTTTCTCCAATTGGATTATTATTAAAGAACGGGTGTTTTCACATGACTGAAGTAGCCTCTTAATTTTATTACCTGCCATCCTCGCAGAAGTAGTATGTAGAAAAAAAATGTAAACCTGATCCTGGCCTGACTCGATCCTACAGAAAAAATTAAACCCAGTTTCAGACATGATGTAACTGCCCGATATCGATCTCTACGCTGAACATGTTTTCTGTACAAATAAATATACAGAATTATTTGTTAATAATACGTGTAATTAATTATATGTGTAGTTCAAATTGGCTCTCTGCTTATCTATTCAAAACTTTTTATTTTAATATAAAATAAGATGTAATTAATTCATTTACGACATAGAATAATATTCCAATTATACGAATTTCATCTAATTAAAAAATGTTTTTGGTTACATGCTTCGATTTATCTTTTATAATGATTTTTGTAAATGATCATCTGTTATAATAGAACTTTCTCAAAGTGTACTCGAAACACTTCTACGATTTCAAACAAAAAAATTTCTATTACTATTAAGTCTGCAGCTTTTAATGAGCACGGGAAAAGCGTCATATATGCATTGCTTGCTTTATAATTTGCACTTACCTTTTGAGTCAGAAATGACTGCAAATTGTAAACAGTGAAGTTCATAGTAATAAATAAATAAAGAATGTCTCATTTGAGCCGATACAGCTCAATGTGTAATGTCGCAAACTTCCGAAGAAAAAAATTATATTTTCGGAATACAGATAGTTTTGGTAGAGTGTCGGTCCAGCTGCCTTTTTGGCAACATTTTTGCCGAAAAAGAATTTTGGGCAAAGCTTACATTTTCGGCAGAAACCGAAACCGAAATTGCAATCTAGCATCGAATTGTGCAGCACATTTATACTTATCCTCACACCGGTCACGTCCATTTAAAATTGTTAGTATTTTATCGGCTTAGTTTGATACTTTTAACTTTCTATATTTGGTTACTCGGCCCATTTAATCATTTTATAGGTCCGATATGAACGGGCCAGGCCCATAATTTTTAATTCGGGCCTGCCCGTTAAAAATTGTCTTTAATCTGCCGTTCCAGCATAGGTCCGTGCAGATCTCTACTTCTGAGTCAGAACAACAGGTTACCTTTTTTTTTAACAAAATTGTTAAAAAATATTGAAATCATAGATTAAAAAATGCCCACGGGCTATAATGTATTTCCTATGTTCAAGGACATCAAAAAATTTTAATGTCTCGCCTAACAAAGAAAAAGACTTTTATTGAAATCAAATAATTTTAAAATAATATAATTCGATGGTCATATATAATAATATAAATGATGGTTTGCAAATATAGCTCCATTAACTGTAGTGTTATTTAATTTTTCAAATGGTCATTATTTTCGAATCTAAATGCCCAAATTTCGTTCTTTTTTTTTTTTGGGGGGGGGGGGGATTGTTGTGACGACACAGGAATGTAAAGTATGATGATGCTAAGGCATCATTCATTTATGATGCACAATGAGATTCGAACCCAAACCATTCAATGAATACCAATGAAATTATTTTAGTGTATCTGACACCAAAATAAACAACTGCAAATGATATTAATTTAATCTATGAAATCCATCACATATTTGTAATGAACTAAACGTATACCCTCAGTGACCTTAATGCTTGTTATTCAGATTTTCAAAAGGTCGTTATTTTGAAAAGATTTAACAAATTTTCTTAATTAACGAACGAACCCAATATAATTTTATATTGGGTGCGTTCGTTGAAATATTTATATAATATATATTTATAAAGGAAAATGTATATATATATATTCTTATTTTTCGACTAAGCTAAAAAGATTTGTAAATTGTAGCAAATCCATAGCCGGACTTAGACTATGTAGTGACCAGGGCAAATATCATTTTGAAGATCCAATATTCTGTCTATCCATAGAAATTGTTCGTGAATAGTATGCTTAAGTGACTAGATTAAACATCATTTTTCTTTTTTAGTATATATATATATAAATTTTATACCAGGAAGTGCTCACATCTGTATACAGGGTATCATCACAAGACGCCACAAGTTTAAGAAAAATATTAGTAGGAAAATAAGTGGATAATTGTAGAAAAAATGATGGATTGTTTTATGATATAAATATTTGCGAACTTTCCCTTTCCTTATCTGTGTAAGTCATAAAATGGGATAAAGAGAACCAACCCTCCTCTATTCGTTATCATAAATTGCTTTAACATGCTCCTTTAAAGAGGTAAATCCCAATAAATAATTTCACTTGAAAATTATTGTCTACTATATTCTTATAACACAATTTTAATCATTAGTTTTCTGATGACGTAACTCATTCTTTTTTTGGGTGGGGAAGAGGTAGGGGTTACAGGAACCAAGTGGGGAAAGGAGAGTAAACTCCCTTCCTAAATCTTTTAAAATGTTTTTTGTGAAAAAGAATATTGATAACTGTTGGCAAATTTTAACCATTTAGCATCCTCTTAATGAAAATCCTTATTTCTGCCATGGTGCACCCCTCAAATGGGGAGGCCCGGATAGCTGCTCTGCATGCCCGGTCACTAGTCAGGCGTATAATGATAATGCTTAAGAACTCCCTTCTAAAGCCATGCATAAGCAACAGAATTTAGAAAAACCACGTTATGAACAGCAATTTAGCTAATATAATATAATAATAAAAAACTATATATATAGACTTATAAATACATAAATATTTTATATAGAGACACATTAATTTAATAAAATTATTTATATTCGATATGCTTTTTTGCTTGCCTGATTCCGTTATATCGATTACATAATTTATGAGATTTTTTTTTTAATGTCTTTGGCTGCTTACCAATCTCAGTTTTCTGTAACTTTCCTCAATTTTCTCTATAGGACGAAATTTTGGTATTTTAATTTAGCAGAAAACAATGTCCTCAGTTTTAAAAATAGTCATTCTTTCATATATGTCATACATTTTATGTAGATGATTATTAAATCAATCAGAGTGCAATTCGTTCTTTTAAAAATCACCTTTTTTTTTAGTATTCACCGCCTATCTTAAAAATCGGACCAGGCTCTGACTGTTAAAAAAATACCGCTGTGATTTACGTTTCATAGATAACTGGAATTTCATGATGAATTAATATAAATATATATAATATTTATTTTTTGGCGTTTTTAGATATATGGCCACGGAAACGTAAAAAAAAGGGATTATTTAAACTTATGTAGACAATTAAACAGGAGTCGCACATTGTTTTTAAATGATATAATTTTTTTAATTAATTTCGAAAGAGAACATTCCATTTCCATGCACATACAAAACACACAAAGATGAATGAGGTATCATTCGAAGGGTTTAAACAGATTTTTCATATCGTAATTCACAAATCGCTTCGTATCAGCCCGTTTAATTAAAAATTAATGAAAAAACGTAACACAAATAATCCTTTTCGAATCATATAACTTTTTTTGTATTACACTAATCACACAAACATGATTCCAGGTATTTTTAATATTTTATTGTTGTTTTTAACATTTTTCATTATCATTATAGGTTTAAATATTTTGATATATAGTTAATGATTTAAATAATTACAGTTAAATTAATTTAAATTAATAGTATGTTATTAAATGTTACGACTAGGCCAGTCATAATCAGCGCAGTGCTGCACCGTGAAGTTTTCCTAATTCAGTTTAGAAATCTGTAAAGGTTCATCAAATTTAAACTGGTTATTCAGTACGTTGGTACTATAACAACTTTAGCTACTCAAAATGAAGAGTAGGACAGTTCAGAGTGTTTCTTATTGGTTACTCATTAAAGCGGCTAAATTGCAATCAAGGCAAATTCTGTGTGTATTGGTTTCTTCGGTTTGCAGCGTTGTAACATTGATTCTTTTTCACCATTTAAGTAATTTTTCAATAGACGAAAATCTTTACATTTGTAAGTCGTTGTGAAAACTGCCGGATATGCATTTCATACCTTTTGTTAAACTTTTTTTTAAGTAAAACTTTAAATGCTATACATGTATTTAAAAATTAACTTAATTTTTTTTTTTATATATGGAAAAAAAAAAAAAAAAATATATATATATATATATATAGGTTATGTAATAGCAGTATAAAATCTTAATGCTGTAGTTAGTTTAGTTACTTTATTGTAGTTGGTAAATCTTAATTAAGTTGATAAAACAAAGGCTTACTAAAGGAAGATTTTAGAAATAAAATTTTAATATGTATACTAAGAAGAAACTAAATATATGAAAATTTCTCCAGCTATCTAAAAATCACTTAATAAGCACCTTCGTTAGCGCCCTTCTTTGAAAGATAATAAATAAATAAAAAGAACTTGTTACCACAGGAAATTACACAAAACTTTATTTCTACCGAAAAAATCTAGGCAGGAAAAATGTGAAAATTTTAATTTTGCAACCTTAATTTGTCATTTTTATTTTAATTAAAAAAAAAAATTCAACTGTGAAATATTCGAACAGAATTTGTAAACTTATGTTAGTTAACGCAAAGATTAGAGTTTAATGATACACAGTCACTACATAGTATTTCCAATGCAGACATTCTATTTTTATGCACACACAAAACACACACTATTGATGAATGAGGTATCATTCGAAGGGTTTAACTACAGTTTTCATACCGCACGTTCACATATAATTTCATATAAACCTCTTTGATTAAAAATTAATGAAAGAAATTATCACAAATAATCCTTTTTTAACCATATATATTTTGTGTGTGTGATTCTAATCACGCAAACATGACTCCTTGTAAATTTCATTTTTTATTGTTCTATTTAAACAATTTTCATTGTCATTATAAGTTTAAATATTTTTAGGTACAGTAAATTCTTTAACAAGACAAAAATAAATTATTTAACTTGATGTTATGTTATTACTAAATGTTATTACTGTCCTAGTCATAATTTGAACAGAGCTGCACCGTGAAGATTTCCTAATACCATTTAGTAACTTGAAAAAGTTCTTCAAATCTAAATTGGTTATTAAGTACGTTGGTACTTTAACAACTTTAGTTACTCAAAATGAAGGGTAGGACAGTTCAGAGTATTTCTTAGTGGTTACTCATTAAAGCGGCTAAGTTCCAATCAAGGCAAATTCTGTGTGTATTGGTTTCTTCGGTTTGCAGCATTGTAACATTGATTCTTTGTCACCATTTAAGTAATTTTTCAATACACGAAAATCTATACATTTGTAAGTCGTTGTGAAAACTGCCGGATATGCATTTCATACCTTTTGTTAAACTTTTTTTTAAGTAAAACTTTGCATGCTATACACGTATTTAAAAATTAACTTAAATCTTTTTATATATGCAAAAAAAAAAATTATATATATTTAGGTTATGTAATAGCAGTATGAAATCTTAATGCTGTAGTTAGTTTAGTTACTTTATTGTAGTTGGTAAATCTTAATTAAGTTGACAAAACAAAGGCTTAATAAAGTAAGATATTAGAAATAAAATTTTAATATATTACTAAGAGAAACTAAATATATGAAAATTTCTCCGGCTATCTAAAAATCACTTAATCGTTAGCCTCCTTTCTTGAAAGAAAATAAATAAATAAATAAAACTTGTTACCACAGGATTTTACACAAAACTTTATTTCTACCGAAAAAATCCAGGTAGGATAAATGTGAAAACATTAATTTATTAAAGGTATTTTGCAACCTTAATTTGTCATTTTTATTTTTATTTTTTTTTTTTAAAATTCAGCTCTGAAATAATCAAACATAATTTGTAAACTTATATTAGGTAACGCAAAGATTAAAATTTAATGATACGTAGTCACTACATAGTATTTCCAATGCAGACATTCTATTTTTATGAGCACACAAAACACATAGTATTGATGAATGAGTTATCATTTGAAAGGTTTAAATACACTTTTCATATCGCACGTTCACATATAGTTTCATATCAACCTCTTTGATTAAAAATTAATGAAAGAAACTATCACAAATAATCCTTTTTTAATCATATATATTTTTTTGTGTGTGACTCAAATCACGCAAACGTGATTCCGGGTAAATTTCATTTTTTATTATTCTATTTAAACGACTTTCATTGTCATTATAAGTTTAAATATTTGTAGATATAGTAAATTGTTTAACAAGACAAAACTAAATTATTTAAATTAATGTTATGTTATTATGAAATGTTATAACTCTCCTAGTCATAATTTCAATAGCGCTGCACCGTGAAGATTTCTTAATACAATTTATTAACTTGTAAAGGTTCGTCAAATTTAAATTGGTTATTCAGTACGTTGGTACTTTAACAACTTTAGTTACTCAAAATGAAGTGTAGGACAGTTCAGAGTGTTTCTTAGTAGTTACTCATTAAAGCGGCTAAGTTCCAATCAAGGCAAATTCTGTGTGTATTGGTTTCTTCGGTTTGCAGTATTGTAACATTGATTCTTTTTCACCATTTAAGTAATTTTTCATCTATATATTTCTAAGTCGATGTGAAAACTGCCGGATATGCATTTCATACCTTTTGTTAAACTTTTTTTAAAGTAAAACTTTACATGCTATACACGTATTTAAAAATTAACTTAAATTTTTTTATGTATGAAAAAAAAATGTATATATATTTAGGTTGTGTAGCAGCAGTATGAAATATTAAGCTGTAGTTTGTTTAGTTACTTTATTGTAGTTCGTAAATCTTAATTAAGTTGATAAAACAAAGGCTTAATAAAGGAAGATTTTAGAAATAAAATTTTGATATGTATACTAAGAAGAAACTAAATATATGAAAATTTCTCCGGCTATCTAAAAATCACTTAATAAGCACCTTCGTTAGCCCCCTTCCTTGAAAGAAAATAAATAAATAAAAAGAACTTGTTACCACAGAAAATTACATAAAACTTTATTTCTACCGAAAAAATCAGGGCAGGATAAATGTGAAAATTTTAATTTATAAAAGGTATTTTGCAACCTTAATTTGTAATTTTTTTTTTTTATTTTTTTTTTTAATTTCAACTATGAAATATTCGAACAGAATTTGTACACTTATATTAGTTAACGCAAAGATTAGATTTTAATGATACACGTCACTACATAGTATTTCCAATCCAGACATTCTATTTTTATGCACACACAAAACACACACTATTGATGAATGAGGTATCATCCGAAGGGTTTAACTACAGTTTTCATACCGCACGTTCACATATAATTTCATATAAACCTCTTTGATTAAAAATTAATGAAAGAAATTATCACAAATAATCCTTTTTTAACCATATATATTTTGTGTGTGTGATTCTAATCACGCAAACATGACTCCTTGTAAATTTCATTTTTTATTGTTCTATTTAAACAATTTTCATTGTCATTATAAGTTTAAATATTTGTAGATATAGTAAATTGTTTAACAAGACAAAAATAAATTATTTAAATTAATGTTATGTTATTATGAAATGTTATAACTCTCCTAGTCATAATTTCAATAGCGCTGCACCGTGAAGATTTCTTAATACAATTTATTAACTTGTAAAGGTTCGTCAAATTTAAATTGGTTATTCAGTACGTTGGTACTTTAACAACTTTAGTTACTCAAAATGAAGTGTAGGGCAGTTCAGAGTGTTTCTTAGTAGTTACTCATTAAAGCGGCTAAGTTCCAATCAAGGCAAATTCTGTGTGTATTGGTTTCTTCGGTTTGCAGTATTGTAACATTGATTCTTTTTCACCATTTAAGTAATTTTTCATCTATATATTTCTAAGTCGTTGTGAAAACTGCCGGATATGCATTTCATACCTTTTGTTAAACTTTTTTTAAAGTAAAACTTTACATGCTATACACGTATTTAAAAATTAACTTAAATTTTTTATGTATGAAAAAAAAATGTATATATATTTAGGTTGTGTAGCAGCAGTATGAAATATTAAGCTGTAGTTTGTTTAGTTACTTTATTGTAGTTCGTAAATCTTAATTGAGTTGATAAAACAAAGGCTTAATAAAGGAAGATTTTAGAAATAAAATTTTGATATGTATACTAAGAAGAAACTAAATATATGAAAATTTCTCCGGCTATCTAAAAATCACTTAATAAGCACCTTCGTTAGCCCCCTTCCTTGAAAGAAAATAAATAAATAAAAAGAACTTGTTACCACAGAAAATTACATAAAACTTTATTTCTACCGAAAAAATCAGGGCAGGATAAATGTGAAAATTTTAATTTATTAAAGGTATTTTGCCACCTTAATTTGTAATTTTTTTTATTTATTTATTTATTTATTTATTTATTTTTTATTTCAACTGTGAAATATTCGAACAGAATTTGTACACTTATATTAGTTAACGCAAAGATTAGATTTTAATGATACACGTCACTACATAGTATTTCCAATCCAGACATTCTATTTTTATGCACACACAAAACACACACTATTGACGAATGAGGTATCATTCGAAGGGTTTAACTATAGTTTTCATACCGCACTTTCACATATAATTTCATATAAACCTCTTTGATTAAAAATTAATGAAAGAAATTATCACAAATAATCCTTTTTTAACCATATATATTTTGTGTGTGTGTGATTCCAATGACTCAAACATGATTCCAGGTAAATTTCATTTTTTATTGTTCTATTTAAACAACTTTCATTGTCATTATAAGTTTAAATATCTTTAGATATAGTAAATTGTTTAACAAGACAAAAATAAATTATTTAACTTAATGTTATGTTATTACTAAATGTTATCACTGTCCTAGTCATAATTTGAACAGAGCTGCACCGTGAAGATTTCCTAATACCATTTAGTAACTTGAAAAAGTTCTTCAAATCTAAATTGTTTATTAAGTACGTTGGTACTTTAACAACTTTAGTTACTCAAAATGAAGGGTAGGACAGTTCAGAGTGTTTCTTAGTGGTTACTCATTAAAGCGGCTAAGTTCCAATCAAGGCAAATTCTGTGTGTATTGGTTTCTTCGGTTTGCAGCATTGTAACATTGATTCTTTTTCACCATTTAAGTAATTTTTCAATAGACGAAAATCTATGCATTTGTAAGTCGTTGTGAAAACTGCCGGACATGCATTTCATACCTTTTGTTAAACTTTTTTTTAAGTAAAACTTTACATGCTATACACGTATTTAAAAATTAACTTAAATTTTTTTATATATGCCAAAAAAAAAAAAAATGTATATATATATATATATATATATATATAGGTTATATCATAGCAGTATGAAATTTTAATGCTGTAGTTAGTTTAGTTACTTTATTGTAGTGGGTAAATCTTAATTAAGTTGGTAAAACAAATGTTTAATAAAGGAAGGTATTAGAAATAAAATTTTAATATATTACTAAGAAGAAACTAAATATATGAAAATTTCCCCGGCTATCTAAAAATCACTTAATCGTTAGCCTCTTTCCTTGAAAGAAAATAAATAAATAAATAAAACTTGTTACCACAGGAAATTACACAAAACTTTATTTCTACCGAAAAAATCCAGGTAGGATAAATGTGAAAACTTTAATTTATTAAAGGTATTTTGCAACCTTAATTTGTCATTTTTATTTTTATTTAAAAAAAAAAAAATTCAGCTGTGAAATAATCGAACAGAATTTGTAAACTTATATTAGGTAACGCAAAAATTAGAGTTTAATGATACGCAGTCACTACATAGTATTTCCAATGCAGACATTCTACTTTTATGCGCACACAAAACACACAGTATTGATGAATGAGTTATCATTTGAAGGGTTTAAATAAACTTTTCATATCGCATGTTCACATGTAGTTTCATAGATAGTCTATTTGATTAAAAATTAATGAAAGAAATTATCACAAATAATCCTTTTTTAAGCATATATATTTTTTTGTGTGTGACTCCAATCACGCAAACGTGATTCCGGGTAAATTTCAGTTTTTATTATTTTATTTAAACGATTTTCATTGTCATTATAAGTTTAAATATTTTTAGATATAGTAAATTGTTTAACAAGACAAAAATAAATTATTTAAATTAATGTTATGTTATTATGAAATGTTATAACTCTCCTAGTCATAATTTCAATAGCGCTGCACCGTGAAGATTTCTTAATACAATTTATTAACTTGTAAAGGTTCGTCAAATTTAAATTGGTTATTCAGTACGTTGGTACTTTAACAACTTTAGTTACTCAAAATAAAGTGTAGGGCAGTTCAGAGTGTTTCTTAGTAGTTACTCATTAAAGCGGCTAAGTTCCAATCAAGGCAAATTCTGTGTGTATTGGTTTCTTCGGTTTGCAGTATTGTAACATTGATTCTTTTTCACCATTTAAGTAATTTTTCATCTATATATTTCTAAGTCGTTGTGAAAACTGCCGGATATGCATTTCATACCTTTTGTTAAACTTTTTTTAAAGTAAAACTTTACATGCTATACACGTATTTAAAAATTAACTTAAATTTTTTATGTATGAAAAAAAAAATGTATATATATTTAGGTTGTGTAGCAGCAGTATGAAATATTAAGCTGTAGTTTGTTTAGTTACTTTATTGTAGTTCGTAAATCTTAATTGAGTTGATAAAACAAAGGCTTAATAAAGGAAGATTTTAGAAATAAAATTTTGATATGTATACTAAGAAGAAAGTAAATATATGAAAATTTCTCCGGCTATCTAAAAATCACTTAATAAGCACCTTCGTTAGCCCCCTTCCTTGAAAGAAAATAAATAAATAAAAAGAACTTGTTACCACAGAAAATTACATAAAACTTTATTTCTACCGAAAAAATCAGGGCAGGATAAATGTGAAAATTTTAATTTATTAAAGGTATTTTGCCACCTTAATTTGTAATTTTTTTTATTTATTTATTTATTTATTTATTTATTTTTTATTTCAACTGTGAAATATTCGAACAGAATTTGTACACTTATATTAGTTAACGCAAAGATTAGATTTTAATGATACACGTCACTACATAGTATTTCCAATCCAGACATTCTATTTTTATGCACACACAAAACACACACTATTGACGAATGAGGTATCATTCGAAGGGTTTAACTATAGTTTTCATACCGCACTTTCACATATAATTTCATATAAACCTCTTTGATTAAAAATTAATGAAAGAAATTATCACAAATAATCCTTTTTTAACCATATATATTTTGTGTGTGTGTGATTCCAATGACTCAAACATGATTCCAGGTAAATTTCATTTTTTATTGTTCTATTTAAACAACTTTCATTGTCATTATAAGTTTAAATATCTTTAGATATAGTAAATTGTTTAACAAGACAAAAATAAATTATTTAACTTAATGTTATGTTATTACTAAATGTTATCACTGTCCTAGTCATAATTTGAACAGAGCTGCACCGTGAAGATTTCCCAATACCATTTAGTAACTTGAAAAAGTTCTTCAAATCTAAATTGTTTATTAAGTACGTTGGTACTTTAACAACTTTAGTTACTCAAAATGAAGGGTAGGACAGTTCAGAGTGTTTCTTAGTGGTTACTCATTAAAGCGGCTAAGTTCCAATCAAGGCAAATTCTGTGTGTATTGGTTTCTTCGGTTTGCAGCATTGTAACATTGATTCTTTTTCACCATTTAAGTAATTTTTCAATAGACGAAAATCTATGCATTTGTAAGTCGTTGTGAAAACTGCCGGACATGCATTTCATACCTTTTGTTAAACTTTTTTTTAAGTAAAACTTTACATGCTATACACGTATTTAAAAATTAACTTAAATTTTTTTATATATGCCAAAAAAAAAAAAAAAAAAAAAAAAAAAAAAAAAAAAATGTATATATATATATATATATATATAGGTTATATCATAGCAGTATGAAATTTTAATGCTGTAGTTAGTTTAGTTACTTTATTGTAGTGGGTAAATCTTAATTAAGTTGATAAAACAAATGTTTAATAAAGGAAGGTATTAGAAATAAAATTTTAATATATTACTAAGAAGAAACTAAATATATGAAAATTTCCCCGGCTATCTAAAAATCACTTAATCGTTAGCCTCTTTCCTAGAAAGAAAATAAATAAATAAATAAAACTTGTTACCACAGGAAATTACACAAAACTTTATTTCTACCGAAAAAATCCAGGTAGGATAAATGTGAAAACTTTAATTTATTAAAGGTATTTTGCAACCTTAATTTGTCATTTTTATTTTTATTTAAAAAAAAAAAAAATTCAGCTGTGAAATAATCGAACAGAATTTGTAAACTTATATTAGGTAACGCAAAAATTAGAGTTTAATGATACGCAGTCACTACATAGTATTTCCAATGCAGACATTCTACTTTTATGCGCACACAAAACACACAGTATTGATGAATGAGTTATCATTTGAAGGGTTTAAATAAACTTTTCATATCGCATGTTCACATGTAGTTTCATAGATAGTCTATTTGATTAAAAATTAATGAAAGAAATTATCACAAATAATCCTTTTTTAAGCATATATATTTTTTTGTGTGTGACTCCAATCACGCAAACGTGATTCCGGGTAAATTTCAGTTTTTATTATTTTATTTAAACGATTTTCATTGTCATTATAAGTTTAAATATTTTTAGATATAGTAAATTGTTTAACAAGAGAAAAATAAATTATTTAAATTAATGTTATATTATTATGAAATGTTATAACTGTCCTAGTCATAATTTCAATAGCGCTGCACCGTGAAGATTTATTAATACAATTTAGTAACTTGTAAAAGTTCGTCAAATTTAAATTGGTTATTCAGTACGTTGGTACTTTAACAACTTTAGTTACTCAAAATGAAGTGTAGGACAGTTCAGAGTGTTTCTTACTGGTTACTCATTAAAGCGGCTGAATTTCAATCAAGGTAACTTCTGTGTGCATTAGTTTCTTCGGTATACAGTATTTCAATATCGATTCTTTTTCCCCATTTAAGTACATTTTCAACAGAAGAAAATCTACATATTTGAAAATTGTCGTGAAAACTACCGGATATGCTTTTCATATCTTTGTTAAATTTATTTTTTTAAAGTAAAATTTTACTTACTATATTTAAAGATTAATTTGAATTATTGTAATTGTGCAAAAAATTAAATAACTAAATAGGGACTACATAATAATTGTATGAAATCTTAATGTCGTAGTTAATTTCTTTATTGTAGTTAGTATATCTTAATTATATTAATAAAGCAAATGTTGAATAAACAATGATTTTAGAAATAAAAAAATCTTATTTATTAAGAAGATAATGAAACTAAAAATAATGAAAAATTCTCGGCTATCTAAAAACCATTTAATCAGAACCTATGTCTGCCCCCTTTATCGAAAAAAATAAAAATAAAAACTAGTTAGCACAGAAAATTACAGAAAACTTTAAGTCTAAGATAAAAATCCAGGTAGAATAATTGTGAAAATTTTAAATTATTAAAGGTACTTTGCAATTGAAATTTTTCATTATTATTTTTCCTTTAAAGTTTGTTTAAGTTGCGAAATATTCGAACAGAATATGTAAGATTATATTAGCTTACATAAAGCTTAGAATTTAATAATACACAGTCACTATATAGTATTTCGAATGCGAACATTCCATTTTTATGCACATACAAAACGTGCGACGATGAATAAGGTACCGTTCGAAGTTTTTAAAGAGGATTTTTATATCGTACATTCACATATCGGTTCATATCCGCTTGTTTGATTAAAAATCAATGAAAAAAATTTTACACAAATAATCCTAAATATTACAGTGTGAAAGGTTCATGTGGTGCACTTGTAATTTAATAATAAATATTGTTGTATCTGTACAAATTTAAAAAATAATTTTTATTTTTTTTTAAGGACACCATTAAAAATTTTCAGCATTCTGGCAGGTCATTTGATCGTTTTTTTTCCGAAAACGGTTACACAACCGTGATTTTAACACTATTCAGACCATATTATTGGCCATTTTATGGTCAGAATATAGTTAAATTATGGTTATGAAACCGTTTTTTCAAAAAACGGTCGAATGACCTGCCAGAATGTTGCAAAATATTTAACAGTGAATGGTTTGTTTCTAACAAAAACTAAAGAGAAATAAACGGTCAAGTACGAGTATTGCTTGCTCTCAGAGGGTTCCGTACAACAAATATATGAATTATTAACTGTATTATTAAAAAAAATCGTTACTGAAGGAAAAATAAGACTTTGTAAAAAAACTGCACAACGTAGGGTTTTGTATAGCTGTGTATATACTAGAAAAAGTATGAATGTGTATACCATAAAAGTTTATAGAGATATAAAGCCTAAATAATGTTAAACATTGCTATTGTGTATAACTCTTATTTAAATCTTATCTTATCTGTTTATGATGAACTTAATTTGGTACTGACAGTAAATTTAGTGCATATTTAAACTTCATTTAATTATCTGAAGTAATGATTAAATGGATTTTTCGGTTAAACTAAATTTAGCGTCGTAATATTCTTTTCTTTTTACAGTTTAACTAAAACAAAACCCTTGTCCAAAGTTTAAACTTGGAATTTTGTTAAGCGCGCTTCGAAAGGAAGCCGCAAAGTAGCAACGCCACCTTGGTCCGTGCAGCGTTTTTTCAGATATGTTTTAATTAACTTTTAAAGACCTGGGAGGCGCATTGAGAGGCCTACTCAATGCGAACTAGTCCATAGAATCGCATAGTATTTATGTGATTAATTCTAATTAAATTAATCTGCTTTTAACAATTTGAAGTTTATTGCTTTTACACTGCTACTGGGCATTGCATTACACAAATTTATGATTAAAAGTTGTTATCTAGGATTTTAAATCGATGGTACATAGAGTACGCCGCCCCTGTCATTATATGTGTCCAAACCGCCCGTGACTTTAAGGGTTAACATCTCGGCTAATTACCGACGATTATGTTTTTCAAAAATCATTATCAACAATGCTATTATACTTCTGGTACGATAGGTACCGGAAGCGCTTATCAACACTTTTGCTGAATGCCCGCAAATCGAAATTTGTGTCTAATGAAAAAATGCGCTTTTCTCAAAAACTATGTGACCTAGGATAATCGCTATAATTTTCCTGCAAGGTTTAAGTTAACGTTTACTACCTCTATTTTTTTCATAATTTTAATTTCAGTAGATTCGGAAATAGATGGGGGGGGGGGGGAGAGGCATATTTTTGAACTACATTCTCGACGATATCTCTGCAAATATAATACCTAAAATTAAAAGAAATATATTTTTGAGTTCAGCGTTACGAAAGCTTTCACGCGATATCCCACACGACATGTAAAGAAAAGATGTTTTTTTCCCAAGCAACTTCATTAGCTCATCTACATTTTTCTAAAAATATTTGTAAATGTTTTATAATCTGTAAATATGTGGGTCAATAGTCTTTATTGCTTCCTCCAATTTGAACTTTCCACGTTCCATAGTTTACGAGTAAATTGGCTGTGACAGACGGACAGACAGACACAGGAGTGATCTTATAATGGTTCCGTTTTTACTTTTTAAGTACGGAACCCTAAAAATTAAAAGAAATTCAAATTAAATACTCTGACGTTCTAAATATGAGATTATTTGAACTTGTTTGATTTAATTTAACCACTATGTTTCGATAAATTTCCACGAAAAAATGTTTCAAACAAACAAACAAAAAATAAAATAATGCAAGTTAGTCGAATTTTGACTTTCTTCCAAGAAAAAGAACAAAATTTTCTCACAGATCGCTTGGGAATCATTGCATAGGCGTAGAAAAGAGAGAGCAAGCAATTTGCCTTCATTTTTTCCCCTTAGTAGTCTTTGCAGTATTTAACACAGAATTTGTGTACAACCTTTTTAAATATAAGTAAGCGGAATCCAGGTTTTTAGTCATTCCAGCCATGAAAAGCGCGAAAGTTTTAGATATAAATATAATGTTATAGTAAGCAAAAGAAAAACTCCATTTAATAACTCCAATATTTTTATTAACCCTATAGGGACGAGCGTCTTTTACTAAATTTTTAATCTTTTATCACCAGTTTTTAAAAACACAAATTTTTGCCTCATTGAATCGGGAAAATGCTCGGATTAAATAAGGCACAATTTACAATAAAAATTTTCTGGTGAGAATAATCACTGATTCTGAGCACCTTACGCGGCACGAATACCGGTCGCTCGTCCCCAAGGTGTTAAGAGTGGACTTTGAGGGGAGGGAGATAAAATATCAGTATCTACAGCGATAGAAAAAGAAAAGAAATAAGCGAGACGGGGGGGGGGGGGAGAGTAACGATGAACAAAGGGTAATTTTACATTGTAGAAACTTTCCTTAACTGGAATTCTACACCAATATGGGGTCTGGATGAAGCAGAATTAAGACAATAACATGAAAAATTAAGAAGAAAAATATTTAGATTTTGAACAGGATTAATAAGTTTTCGAATTTTAGTGAGAATATTTTTTAATGCTTTATTTTTTAAAGAGAAGCTTAGAAGGGCATTTAATGGGTTTAAAACTTCTCTCCGTACACACAAAAATTTATAAGGCAAAACCCATTGTATTAAGATAAATACATGATATGTTAAAAAAAGGAAAAACATAACCTTATCTCGCCCCTCCACCTCATCAGAAAAAAAAAAATTATATATATATATATAGATATATGTTCAAGAACTATTTTAAAACTTTATAATAAAAGTCCATTTCTCAGTGTAAAATAGAATGAATGAAAAGTACGTGTGAAATAATAGCAGACAAGTTCGTGTGTTACATTTTCTAATGTTTCTCAGTCCTATTCTTTTATTGTCATGTTTCTCTGTGTCCTAAAAAAAGGTAACTAACGCTGTCACCGCCGCAGTAAATGAATTTTTCGAGCCATGGGGTCTTACTTTGGTAGTATTAAGAAAATTACTGCACACAAAAATATGAAAATGGTAGTATTATAGAGCAATGTTTGATAAATACGCTGAAGAGGACCGTTTTTAAATCAAAATTTTATTTTAAGTAATATTTAATATTAAAGTTGGTCAAAATCGTTCTATTAAAAAAGTTCTACATTAGCAAAAACTATACATCAGAATTTAATCATTTTTTCTAAGAATATGCTACATTAGAAGTTTCCGGTGTGCCGACTGCATTTATTTTTTTTGACTAATTTTTTGAGGGCTTATTTCATTAAAATCCAAATTTGCAGCTTTTTGAGAGATATTTTTTACATGTTTTAGAAAAAGTTACAATTGTAAATTATTGCCAATTGTAAAACAGCGCAAACAATAATATTTCCTTCAAAACAAAAATATATTTACATGGGACTATTATAAACAGGGAAAAAAACTTTCAAATTAGAATTAAATGATTATTTATTAAAAGCAGGACAATATTGAAAATTACGTCATAAAATCTATATTTAGTACATGTGAATATTAAAAGAGAAAGAAAATTTTAAGATAATAAATCCATTAAACTGTCTTACGTATCTTAATTGGAGGAAATTATCTCCTATTTAAAATGACAAAATAATAATATTGTAAAACTCTTTAAATTTAAAAATATATTTACACGAGACATTTATTTCATATTTGGAGATAATATTTTAAACTATTGTTGTGAATTTTAAGAAAGCGCAAATATTTTTTTTCTAACAACAAAAGTATTTTCACGTGAATATTAAAAAGAGAAAGAAATATTTTGTGAAAATTATATCAGATATAAAGCGATACATTTAAAATGTCTTATTTAAAACAATTTTCTTATATCGTTGTTAGAAAAATACCTGGAGGATAAGACTCTGTTTACACAGTTCATTTTATATTAGCCCCCCCCCCCTTTTTTTTTCAAATGTTTAACTCATCTTATTTAATCAAACATGAAAACAGCCAGTAGTAGTTTAACAGCAGCTGATCCGGCCTTAAAATTTCGCAATCAAAAAGAAGTGAATGGAAATCTATTTACAAGGAGATCGCCAGTGATTTTTTAAATTATAGTTCAGTTTCTGCAATCTTTTTACAGCCGATCAAATTAGCGTGTTTCTAGAGTTTGCAGTGTCTTAGTGGGGTTGGCAAGAGTAGCTCGTAGATGATAGTAGAGGGCAAAGCTCCCTTAGTATACTAAAACATGCTTTCTAAACATTTAAGCCTATTAAAAAAAAATCCGCTTAATAACGAGAAACTTTCTGACTTATGTTTAAACATAAAAGCATGATACTTGCGGGCATGGTTATTGAAGCGATATGGAATTGTACATTTTTTTTCCGATAAATAAAAAACACCTCGAGTTAAACGATTTTTATCCCATAACGACATTTGGCTGCCTTGTCTGAAAATTTAGTTCAAAGTGCCAACTTTAACAGCCTTTTCTGAATAATCCCCTGCTTTTATCGAAAAATGGAAAAAAAAATATCAGATTTCCTAGTTTCTGAAAAAGAGCAGCTACCAATCGCATGCGTTTACATACAAAACCGAATTCGGGAATGCGTCATAAAGCTTTCTTAAATAGTGGGTAACTTTAATTCTCTTAAAAAAAAAACATCTAGAAATTCCGGGTTAAATGCCAGTCCAGAGTGTTTATTGTGGAGTTAAAAAATGTCTCTTATCTATCCAGAATTTCTATATGCATTAAACTTATATGAATAAACAACAATAACAAACAAAATAATGGGATATGTTTTCTAGGTTCCATTCTCCAGCATTAGATTAAACATTTCAAAAATCTTAAAGGTAATATTCTTTAATGAAAGCTGAATGCACTATTTGGATAAACTATTGTGGATTAATTCATAATACAGCCGATCTAGTTGGTGCTTACATAAATAAGAAATGGTAAATGAATTAATAGTTTCCATGCGTATATTCCGTTAAGATAATCTTTTTTTCTCAACTCTTTTACTGAAAACACGATAAATCTAATATATATATATATATATATATATATATATATATATATATATATATATATACCGTATTTTATGGAAGAAACGCCGCACTCCTCAAAATGGCCTGAATAAGCTTTAAAATATCGTAATCGCCGCACCCGTTGTAAACGACGCATCCATCGGAACGCTACTTTTGTCGACAGCGTCACATTGACCCAACTTTAATCAAAGTTTTCTGAGCAATGTAGGATGTCTCGTTTTTAGTATCTTAAGATGTCTCAGTTTTATTTAAAATATTTAAATCCGATTTTAAATGTATTTATGAATTTTTTAATTAAGGAAACTCAGTTGGTATTTATAAAAAATCGTAAACGCCGCACATGGCGTAAACGCCGCACTTGGAAAAAAATTAACTTTTAAACTCGTAAACGCCGCGGCGTTTCTTCCATAAAATACGGTATATATATATATATATATTAAATTTTCTGTACAAAAATACCACTGAAGGATAATGAAAGTGACCAATAATATGAATACATAAACACCGCATAATATATATGTGTGTGTGTGTTTATTATTTTTAATGATTATTTGATTATTCTCTATAACATATTTAAATTTGTTGTTATTATCTATATTTGTTTGTTATTAACTATAATAATATTTAAAAACGCATTTAATACAAGATTCATAACTTCAAGCTGTTTCTCTAATCACTTGGAAATACTTTTTCCCCCCTTACACGCCGCCGCAAGGCAAGACATCTGTGGAAAATTCTGTTTCTATTTGCTGCTTTTGTTAATGACCGGTGACTGATTACTGACCAGACTATATTTCCGCTAACTACAGAGTCGAGCATACAAGGACACAATGAGTGGAAAACGGGTTTTAAATACATTCTTTATCTTATCGCAGTATTTCTTCGAACTATAGGTCCGGTATTTCTAGCACAATAGACCCATTCAGATAGATAAATAAATAAAATGTTATTCACTCAATGAAGAAGAAAAAAAAATCTGTAGCAGATCGAATTTTAACAAATTTATATGCGTTTTTATTTAAAAAACTAATATTCCATTGAATACATTTTATTTTAATTCAAATGTTAATATGTGTTTATAATCCTTTTATTTCTTATTATAAAAAACGATGTGTTAATAGTTTAAGCTGACAAAACAATGTCAAAAATTTTTAAAAAAGTAACTAATACTTGTGTGTACCAAGTTATGTGAATATATACGGTACAAATAAAAACACCAATGAAAAGTATTTTTTCACAGAGACTAAATAAATTATGGTTTCGATTTAAAAAAAAAAAAATATCTGAAAATAAAAGATAATTTATAGATTTAACATTCCTGGAAAGCGATATAAATATTTATGGATGCAAATTTTCAAGTATAAATGTTATATACATAAGATAATGTACTGACGTGGAAAATTGAACAGTGAAATTCTTAAATTTAAAATGAAATTTTTTATAACAATATTAAACAATATAATATGTTTCCAGTTATACTAATTTATTTTATTATATGCTAAATTCATTATCAGTTTTTTTGGCTTTTAATGTTCCATATCAATATGTATAATTAAATTCAGAATACCTTTCTTTGAAAAATAAATGTATTAATAACAGTTTTTAAATGTTGTTTTTATATCATTCTGTGTAAAAATGTAAGCAAAAAATTAAAATTAATCTATAAAAAAATAATCGTGATTTATTTCGTTAAAATAAAAAAATCGTGATTTAAGGCTGTTCTCAATTACTCTGCTCAACAAGCGCAAAACATTTTGACACATTTACAAATTCATTTTTTAATGGAAAAATATAAAATTGGAAGGCCTGACTATACAAACGATTTGGAATCGAACTGTGTTTTCCATTTTTTGATAAATAAATTACCCATTGAGTTATAAGCGATTTTGATCACGTGACAAAGACGTTTTTCACCCTTCCTTGAGTGTTTATTCTTCTTTCGCGCGGAAATTCGGTTCAAAACGTCCACTTTGACACTATTTTCTGAAAGAGCTATTGCGTTTGCCAAAAAAGGGAAAAACAGTTCGATGACATCATTTCTGAACAACAACACCTGCTACTTTCATGCATTTCCGAATAAAAATGAATTAAAACTTACGTCATAAAGTTGCCCTTTTGGATTTGAGAACAGCCTTAAATAATTATAACATTTTAAACACAATAATACTTTGTTTAAAATTTAAGATATAATTGCGCATTCAAATGTAATTCAAAATTAGTTTCTTATATAATTAAAATATACGTCTTCTTATACAAAAACAGTTAAGTAAAAAAAAAAAAAGTTTCATTTTGAAGTTTATGAGTATAAAAAAAGAGAGATTCAAACATGTACACATAACTTGGGATTGGTTTATCATCTGAAAAAAATGTTCAAATTATTATTTTTTTTTTCTTTTATATCTGATAAATTTACGTTATGTGAAATATTTCTCTGTGCCTAAATCCAAAGTGGCTGTTTTTTGGCACATACAAGAAGTCATTTTTAATTTTATATGAATGTTAAATGTAATGCAAGTGTTCTTATTCAGACACTATGATATTGAAGAACTCAGAAAATGCTTTAAAAGTTAAAAGATATTTTAAAAAGATTTTTCGCACGTAAATATAGCCTTGAGATAGAAATCGCTTATAACTCAATTTGTAGTAAATTAATTTGTCAAAAAATGAAAAATGTTATTCGGCATTAAATCTTTTCAGTAATCCAACCTGTCAAGTTTTGTCCATTTATCTTTAGAAATTAAAAACTTCTGTGTTGTCGATCAAGAAAAAAGTGTTTTAAGAACAATAACCTTAAAAAGTTATATAGTTTATTATTTCATTTCTTTACTAAAACAAGCAAAATAGATAATTTTTTTTTTAAATTCTGAACTCATAAAATGTTAATTTCAGTTTTATGATGCTAAAGTAAAAAAAGAAAAAACAAAGAAAGAAAGGCATTTATGTCTAACTGCACTCTCATACGTATTCAAGATTTATCAATTGCTTAAATGCTGCAAACGTGTGTGAATATTTTTCTTTTATACTATATTATGTATGTAATGATTGCATTGGCTATGCTAAAAATAATGATATGCTGAATGATATAATAATGAAATAAAGAAAAAAATTATGTCATCCATTACTTACGTCACACAAATTTTGTGGAGTTTTTAAAACTCCATTTCTTTATATCACACTTGCCTATTATGACATCAGATTTTTACAACTAACCATATAAACCATTTTATGTAAACAAAGGGGAAAAACATATATTACTATGTATTACATTTGCTTGTACATTGCTTGTACTTGCTTAGATTTATTTTAAGGTGTTGCAATTCAAAGGAATAACAGAAATGTAACTAATAATGTAATATTAGAGTGAAAATACATATTGTTTTATCAACTGTTATGATACCCGCACATCATATATATATATATATATAGTAAAACCTCCATAAGATTGACTCTTAAATGGCGGGCACCCTTACTTAGAGTCATTCCATGAAAAGAAGACAAAATGTCCTATAAATGACACTTACATTAATACCTATATATATATTAACTTATAAGTTGTTACAATATAAACTATACATTAAAAATAACAGAAAACTTTAGGTTTTCGTATGAACATAGTTGTTTTAATTTGACGATACACTAGCATTTTCAAAACGGCAGTAATATGTAGAGAATCTATATCATGCCATCTTCCTTTAGAACTTGGTTAACATCGTTATATGAACTTGTAAGATAAATTTAATTTAAAAGGTATTTCATAATGGTAAATTAACAAAATTAAGTATTCATGTTTAAATTCTAAAACTGTTATTCCATACTTTATCTTTTACTGCATTTCTTCTACCGTTTTTACTGTAAAAAGAAAAAAAAAAAAAAAAAAACATTAAAAAAAATAATGTAATTATTTTTAATGCCTCCATGATACTCTCTTTTTAAAAGAAAAGCTTGTTTAAAAAATACCTCCACGAAAACTTTCTAAATTCTGTATTCAATATCTAAAAAAAGTACCTTATATTTTTACCAATAGTATCTTACTGTCCCTACTATTGTACCACCTACTCTGAAAAACCAGTCAAAATCGTACGTCCATGAGGTCGATCTGAAAATTTAATCTCATATTATTTTTTTTTCTATCACCTCCTCACCTGGTTTCATTATTCTGAAAACGTCAGGGAACCAGGGTTGTTAAAAATCATGACTTTTTTTAAAAAATAAAAAAAAATCAGATTTTTTTATTAATATTATTTGTGTATTTATTTATGTACAAGCATCTATTTATTTATTTTTTCAGTATAGATTTATACATTTCTATTAATTTCGTTACATTTCCTAGATAAGAATTCAAGATATTTTAAATAAAAATTAAAAATTATTGCAAACTAATTTAAAAGATTCACTTAAAGCTTAAACTTTTATTATTCTACTATTAAATTTAAATTGTTATACATATATCTATGCATTTTCTGTGTATAAATTTCCAGTTAATCTAAACTTATTTATTTTTCATTCCAAAATATATATATATAATATGAGGACTCCAGAAGCCAAGGGGTATAAGTGACAAAATTGAAAAAAATTGAACTATGCGCACAGACGACCTGGAAATATGCTTTTTTATTTTCAGGTGAAGAAATATGCGATTTTCTAATTATGTGTTGTGTTTTAGAGATCAACCACTTTTGCCGAATAATGATCAACATTGATTAATTATAAATTTAAAGAAAATTGCACTCTACTTTTTTCACACTTTTCGAAATAAAAGTTCAAAGACCATAACGTGAATCAAGCAGAAGTTTCCTATTTCAATTCAGTCAATTATTAGTGATGTTCAACTTTAACATCGATTATCTTTGAACTGAATTTACTCCAAATCGAAATTTTTTCGCTTGTACCCCTTGACTTCTGATGTCCTCATATACATACATAATAAATGCAACAAAGAATTTTAAATGTATATGTGTATTCCATTGTTGATTCAAATTCACGAATGTTTTCTTTATCACATAGGCTGCAAGTTTCTTTGGGTTTTACATTCTTGTCATAATTCTCCATCATTTTATCACTACACTATTTGCATATTGCTATACCTTTTCCAAAAATAGTATTTTTGCTCTAAAATAAAGCCACATTGGATCTTTTTTTCTGTGAACCATTTTTCTTATGTATCAACAAATCCAAAACCTCTCTGTAACCGTACCTAGTATTAGTAAAAGACACTATTGTTTCAACTTTTGATTCCCACTATACTATACTAATGTAAATATTGACAAAATAGCTACCAGATGAAAAAAAAATACCTGCCTGCTCTGGCCTACAGGCGGAGGTAGATTTCGATGTTAAGTACTAAATTCAGCAACAAAACTTAAATCAAGATTAGAGATAAACCCAGTTCCTTCACTAAGAATGAACTCTAGGGAGCTAATATTTTGTGAAAATTCTAATATACACGAATAAACACACGCATGTTTATGGGATAGGTTTAAAAATGGCTTTAAAATATTAATGGCTTAAAATTTTGTGATTAAATTAAACATACTCGTTTGATGTAATTAGTCTGTGTTTTCTTGTACATAGACATATGTATATATCAAATAAATTATTTTCCACTTTGAATTTAGTCCCTCTCCCCCCCCCACCCCCCCCATAAACGCTAAATTCTTTTTATATGTTTGTTTCAAAATGTGACCACTCGATTTTTAAGGTTTAGGATCTACTTTCTCCTTCCAGATATTGCGAATCTGTACCTATACTATTATGTAAAATTTTATAATTTTCACTATTTCTGGTCCCAAGGAATGTAATTTAAAGCACTTTTACAAGGTAAATTTAATAATGAATGAAATATGAATCTATGTAATGCAAAATTCTGTAATACGCAGAAAGTCTCATCCCAAGGTGTGTGTTATAAAGATCTATCGTATTTATCTTCATATGTAATTCACTCATCGAAAACCCTAAAGATTTAGTATCTGTGAGTGCTCTGAAGAAGGCATTATTACAACTTTATAATTTTTTTCATTCTGTGGCACAAATTACTCAACTTACAATTCATCAATCAAAGTATTGCCACCTTGATTTTTTTCCACTTACTTTATTTACCTCAGAAGTGGTTAAGATTTTTGTATATTGTAAATCCTATAGGTATTAATAGCAAAAAAACATCTTTGGCCCCTTGGGGTCGAGCAACCGGTATACTTGCCAATTAAGGTGTTCAGAATATTTCATTATTCTCACCACTTATTTTTAATTGTAAAGTTTACCTTATTTAATCAGAGCATTTTTACGATTGATTCAATTATAAAAAAATTTCTGTTTTGAAAAACCGGTGGTAAAAGATTAAAAATTAAGCAAAGGACTCATATCGCAAAGGGGTTGAACATCTTGAATTAAAGTGAACTTTAATAACCTTTCGCTTTAATTGCCACTCCTCTTCCAATTGAGCTATCTGGACGACAACCCAGCCAACACAATATTCGCTCAGAACAACTACTATGATATCAATTGATTGTGTGAAAAATAATTTAAAGTGTACATGATTATATATTTTATTTTATTATTATTAAGCAACAGACTTTGCAGATTAGTTTTTCTAAAAAGCTTTAAAGATTCAAATCTCTAGGCTGGAGGGAGAAAGTAGTATTTTTCAGGAATAGGAGGATAATATATATCGAATTTTCTGTATAAAAGTAAAGATTTTTTTTGTTTTTTTTTGGGTGGGGGGGGGGAGGAGTAGTGGGAGGGAGGAGAGGAGAAATGTGGGAAGTTAGGACTTAATTTATTTATTTATGTTAGTGAGCAACAAATGTTGCAGATTTTTTTTTTTTTTTTAATTAAGTTTGAAAGATTTTAATTATTTATTAAGCTGGAGAGATGGGTGCAAAGGATTAAATTAAAGGCCATAAATTAAAATAAAATTTATGTAAATAGTTTTTTGAGTCATTGTATCCAAACTAAGTGAAATATATTCAAATGGATACTATGAGGCAAAATAATTATTTACATAAATTTTATTTTTAATTTTTAATAGCATGGTACAAAGGATAAATCAATTTATTCAAATAAATATATTTCAATGCATTATATAAGTTCAGTGAAAGTGACATATTTAACAGTGTATTGCAAAATTAAAAATATTGTTTAGATGTGCGAATATATCTTAGCCAAACTAAAAATGATTTAAATTGAATTTTAAAACAAATCGTTTAAAGCCACATCAAGGTATCACTTAAATTTTGATATCATATCTTATAAAACTCATGCTTTGAATTTAAGAGAGATATGAATGATAAAGCATTAATGAATAAACTTTTATAAATCTTTTTAAATTGAACATAATTTTTGCACATGCAATTATAACAAAATAAAATGATGAAATAAATATGTATAGAGATTATAATTAATAGCATAGCGTCACTCAAAATTTGACATCATTATTTTTAAGTTCCATATTTAAAATTCTTAGAGCATAAGATAAAGCGCTGTGTCACAAACTTTTAACCCGTTAAGGGTTTTTGTATTGATATAAAATACAAGAATTGCAAAAATTACAAATTTTGTACTGCTTTTTTTCTCATTTTATATTTTTTTATTAGTTGTCATAACGCGTGAACATTCACGACAAGCCTTAGACTTTTGGAGACCCTGGGTACAAACACGATTTTGAGCTCCATTCTTATGTTGTGTATTAAGTTGAAATATGTTGTAAACGTGTTATATTTTATAGTTTTAATAAGCTGACACAAATTAAACTTGGTACTTTATGGCTTCACGTAGTCAATGTTAGACATAAATGCACAAAATTCGAATTTCGTTTTATTGAAATAACAAAAAGGGGAAATGCATTTCCAATTTTTCTATTAAAAAAAGTTTTCTTGAAGTTCGCAATGTTTGTTGTTACAGGGCAGACAGAAAAATCATGTTTTCGGTCAGGAATCAATTTTAATTCAAGATGCTTAAGTCTTCTGACCCTGCAGGCGAAGACTCTCACGAGCTAATGCTAACCTTATGGGGATGGATTTTTCTAATATCCCGTTTGCATTTCGACATTTTTTTTTTTTTTTTCAGTGGATAGCCGAGATCCGTCTCTACATCGCACCTTTTTTACTTTTTCGATTTTGGTTGTAGATATTTTTTAGAATGACACTTTCATTTTCAGAACCGGTTTTGAAATTAAAAGTAACTTTATAAAAAATATCTGCGACCCAAATCGAAAAAGTAAAAACGTGCGATGTAGAGACGGACCTCGGCTATCCAGTGAAAAAAAAAAAAAAAAAAAATTTTTTAAATGTCGAAATGCAAACGAGATATTAGAAAAATCATTCCCCATAGGATTAGAATTAGCTCGCGAGTGTCTTCGCCGGCAGGGACAAGAGTCTTAAGTTAATAGGAAAAACACTATTTGATTCCACAACATCCGAAAAACTGATATAATTTTTTTTTTTTCATTTTTACGCGCAAAAAATGTCTCAAGTAAATGTGTAGAAAGATGTGATTTGTTGATTGCAGTTCAAAAATAAAAAGCACGAGAACACGCTTATATAGCTTTCAAATGCATGTATGATTAGACCTTTTTTAGACGTGATTTTTATGATGTAGTATTAACCTGTAATTTGCTTTATCAATGTTTTGTTCCTTACGAAGTATATATGCATTGAAGTTACTGGGACCCTATTGTACGGTAAAAACTATATAAATAATGAAACTCAACACATATTATTTTTTGTTCTACCTACTGACCCCCGCCCCTCCTACACACACAAGCTTATGCGGACATGGACCTATGCCCCGTGCATCAATCTTTGGCTAATGCCTCTGTCTTGTGAACATTTCAGCACAGTTTAATTGTTCTAGCCCAGGGTTGGCGAACCTTTTTACACCCGCATACCAATTTTTTTTTTTTTTTTTCCGAATGAAAACGACGTGCAATTAAAATATAAATTTAATGAAAAATAATAAATTAAAATTACTTGAAAATTATTTATTAGTATTAAAATGTTTTTAAGTAATATGCATGTAGGTTTACACTGTAAAAGATATAGAATTAAATACATTTTAGAAACTAATAAAAGGTTAAATGCGATTTCTGTAGTGACATCGTGGATGAAAAATAATTAGTATCAGATTCATACTAAGATCATTTCAATAGAAGATAAATTGAACTAGAGATATCTAAGTTTTTAGCTCACAGGCTATCAAAGCCTGAGAGCTAATGTGCCCGCCCGTTCTGTATGTATGTATGTATGTATGTATGTATGTATGTATGTACGTACGTACGTATGTACGTAACGCGATAACTCTTGATAGAAACATCCGATTTGCTTCAAAAGTTTTTCCTAGGTTCGCCGTGATAAGGCGCTTCCCTGATTAGTTTTTGGAGTTCACTGGTTAAGGATAAAGGGGGAAAAACGGGGTTAGTCCACACCCGACCCCCTTAATTCAGATAAATGGGTTTTTCATGCAGAATGATTCGATTTGCTCCGAATTTGATATACCGGTTTATTATGTTAAGGAACATCTTTGATTAGTTTTGGGAGTTCATTGGTTAAGGATAAACGGGGAAAAACGGGGTTAGACCACCCCCCTTAATTCAGATAAATGTGTTTTTCATGCAGAATGATTCGATTTGCTCGGAATTTGGTATAGCGGTTTATTATGTTAAGGAACTTCCCTGATTAGTTTTGGGGGTTCATTGGTTAAGGGTAAAGGGGGAAAAACGGGGTTAGTCCACCCACCCTTAATTCAGATAAATGGGTTTTTCATGCAGAATCATTCAATTTGCTCCGAATTTGGTATACCGGTTTATTATGTTAAGGAACTTCCCTGATTAGTTTTGGGAGTTTATTGGTTAAGGATAAAGTGGGAAAAACCGGGTTAGTCCACCCCCCTTAATTCAGATAAATGTGTTTTTCATGCAGAATGATTCGATTTGCTCCGAATTCGGTATAGCGGTTTATTATGTTAAGGAACTTCCCTGATTAGTTTTGGGGGATCATTGGTTAAGGGTAAAGGGGGAAAAACGGGGTTAGTCCATCCCCCTTAATTCAGATAAATGGGTTTTTCATGCAGAATCATTCAATTTGCTCCGAATTTATTATACCGGTTTATTATGTTAAGGAACTTCCCTGATTAGTTTTGGGAGCTCATTGGTTAAGGATAAAATGGGAAAAGGGGGGTTAGTCCACCCCCTTAATTCAGATAAATGGGTTTTTCATGCAGAATCATTCGATTTGCTCCGAATTTGGTATACCGGTTTATTATGTTAAGGAACTTCCCTGATTAGTTTTGGGGTTCATTGGTTAAGGGTAAAGGGGGAAAAGGGAGGTTAGCCCGCCCCTCTTAATTTAGATGAATGGGTTTTTCATGCAGAATGATTCGATTTGCTCCGAAGTTGGTATACCTGTTTATTATGTTAAGGAGCTTCCCTGATTCGTTTTGGCGATTAATTGGTTAAGGATAAAGGGGGGTTAGTCCACCCCCTTAATTTAGATAAATGTTTTTTTTTTTTTTTTTTTGCAAGATTATTCGATTTGCTCCAAGTTTGGTATACCGGTTTATTATGATAAGGAGCTTCCCTGATTAGATTTGGAGGTTCACTGGTTAAGTATAAAGGGGGAAACGGGGGCTAATTCCCCTTCACTTATTTTTTTGAGGGGCATTATCCTTTAAAATAAGAGTATAATATACAATTAGTGTGAATAGTCTGTGAGCTCAATGCCATCAGTTTAGCTGGGCACTTTTCTTTTTTATTATTTGAGTTTTTTTCTTTTTAGCTCATAGGCTATCAAAGCCTGAGAGCTAATGTGCCCGCCCGCTCTGTATGTATGTATGTATGTATGTATGTATGTATGTACGTACGTACGTATGTACGTAACGCGATAACTCTTGATAGAAACATCCGATTTGCTTTCAAAATTTTTTCCTAGGTTCATTGTGATAAGGCGCTTCCCTGATTAGTTTTGGGAGTTCATTGGTTAAGGATAAAGGGGGAAAAACGGGGTTAGTCCAACCCCTTAATTCAGATAAATGGGTTTTTCATGCAGAATGATTTGATTTTTTTCGAATTTGGTATACCGGTTTATTATGTTAAGGAACTTCCTTGAATAGTTTTGGAGGTTTATTGGTTAAGGATAAAGGGGAGAAAAGGGGGGTTAGTCCACCCCCTTAATTCAGATAACTGGGTTTTTCATGCAGAATCATTCGATTTGCCCCGAATTTGGTATACCGGTTTATTATGTTAAGGAACTTCCCTGATTAGTTTTGGGAGTTCATTGGTTAAGGATAAAGGGAGAAAAACGAGGTTAGTCCACCCCCCTTAATTCAGATAAATGGGTTTTTCATCCAGAATCATTCGATTTGCTCCGTATTTGGCATACCAGTTTATTATGTTAAGGGACTTCCCTGATTAGTTTAGTGGGTTCATTGGTTAAGGATAAAGTGGGAAGGGTGGCTAGTCCCCCCCCCCCACTTAATTTATATAAACGGTTTTTTCATGCAGAATGATTCGCTTTGTTCCAAATTTGGTATACCTGTTTATTATGTTAAGGAGCTTCCCTGATTCGTTTTGGGGTACATTGGTTAAGGATAAAGGGGGGGGGTAGTCCACCCCCTTAATTTAGATAAATGTTTGTTTTTTTTGCAGGATTATTCGATTTGCTCCAAATTTTGTATACCGGTTTATTATGATAAGGAGCTTCCCTGATTATATTTGGAGGTTCACTGGTTAAGTATAAAGGGTGAAACGGGGGCTAATTCCCCTTCACTTATTTTTTTGAGGGGCATTATTCTTTATTAGCTCACAGGCTATCAAAGCCTGAGAGCTAATGTGCCCGCCCGTTCTGTATGTATGTATGTATGTATGTATGTATGTATGTATGTACGTACGTACGTATGTACGTAACGCGATAACTCTTGATAGAAACATCCGATTTGCTTCAAAAGTTTTTCCTAGGTTCGCCGTGATAAGGCGCTTCCCTGATTAGTTTTTGGAGTTCACTGGTTAAGGATAAAGGGGGAAAAACGGGGTTAGTCCACACCCGACCCCCTTAATTCAGATAAATGGGTTTTTCATGCAGAATGATTCGATTTGCTCCGAATTTGATATACCGGTTTATTATGTTAAGGAACATCTTTGATTAGTTTTGGGAGTTCATTGGTTAAGGATAAACGGGGAAAAACGGGGTTAGACCACCCCCCTTAATTCAGATAAATGTGTTTTTCATGCAGAATGATTCGATTTGCTCGGAATTTGGTATAGCGGTTTATTATGTTAAGGAACTTCCCTGATTAGTTTTGGGGGTTCATTGGTTAAGGGTAAAGGGGGAAAAACGGGGTTAGTCCACCCACCCTTAATTCAGATAAATGGGTTTTTCATGCAGAATCATTCAATTTGCTCCGAATTTGGTATACCGGTTTATTATGTTAAGGAACTTCCCTGATTAGTTTTGGGAGTTTATTGGTTAAGGATAAAGTGGGAAAAACCGGGTTAGTCCACCCCCCTTAATTCAGATAAATGTGTTTTTCATGCAGAATGATTCGATTTGCTCCGAATTCGGTATAGCGGTTTATTATGTTAAGGAACTTCCCTGATTAGTTTTGGGGGATCATTGGTTAAGGGTAAAGGGGGAAAAACGGGGTTAGTCCATCCCCCTTAATTCAGATAAATGGGTTTTTCATGCAGAATCATTCAATTTGCTCCGAATTTATTATACCGGTTTATTATGTTAAGGAACTTCCCTGATTAGTTTTGGGAGCTCATTGGTTAAGGATAAAATGGGAAAAGGGGGGTTAGTCCACCCCCTTAATTCAGATAAATGGGTTTTTCATGCAGAATCATTCGATTTGCTCCGAATTTGGTATACCGGTTTATTATGTTAAGGAACTTCCCTGATTAGTTTTGGGGTTCATTGGTTAAGGGTAAAGGGGGAAAAGGGAGGTTAGCCCGCCCCTCTTAATTTAGATGAATGGGTTTTTCATGCAGAATGATTCGATTTGCTCCGAAGTTGGTATACCTGTTTATTATGTTAAGGAGCTTCCCTGATTCGTTTTGGCGATTAATTGGTTAAGGATAAAGGGGGGTTAGTCCACCCCCTTAATTTAGATAAATGTTTTTTTTTTTTTTTTTTTGCAAGATTATTCGATTTGCTCCAAGTTTGGTATACCGGTTTATTATGATAAGGAGCTTCCCTGATTAGATTTGGAGGTTCACTGGTTAAGTATAAAGGGGGAAACGGGGGCTAATTCCCCTTCACTTATTTTTTTGAGGGGCATTATCCTTTAAAATAAGAGTATAATATACAATTAGTGTGAATAGTCTGTGAGCTCAATGCCATCAGTTTAGCTGGGCACTTTTCTTTTTTATTATTTGAGTTTTTTTCTTTTTAGCTCATAGGCTATCAAAGCCTGAGAGCTAATGTGCCCGCCCGCTCTGTATGTATGTATGTATGTATGTATGTATGTATGTACGTACGTACGTATGTACGTAACGCGATAACTCTTGATAGAAACATCCGATTTGCTTTCAAAATTTTTTCCTAGGTTCATTGTGATAAGGCGCTTCCCTGATTAGTTTTGGGAGTTCATTGGTTAAGGATAAAGGGGGAAAAACGGGGTTAGTCCAACCCCTTAATTCAGATAAATGGGTTTTTCATGCAGAATGATTTGATTTTTTTCGAATTTGGTATACCGGTTTATTATGTTAAGGAACTTCCTTGAATAGTTTTGGAGGTTTATTGGTTAAGGATAAAGGGGAGAAAAGGGGGGTTAGTCCACCCCCTTAATTCAGATAACTGGGTTTTTCATGCAGAATCATTCGATTTGCCCCGAATTTGGTATACCGGTTTATTATGTTAAGGAACTTCCCTGATTAGTTTTGGGAGTTCATTGGTTAAGGATAAAGGGAGAAAAACGAGGTTAGTCCACCCCCCTTAATTCAGATAAATGGGTTTTTCATCCAGAATCATTCGATTTGCTCCGTATTTGGCATACCAGTTTATTATGTTAAGGGACTTCCCTGATTAGTTTAGTGGGTTCATTGGTTAAGGATAAAGTGGGAAGGGTGGCTAGTCCCCCCCCCCACTTAATTTATATAAACGGTTTTTTCATGCAGAATGATTCGCTTTGTTCCAAATTTGGTATACCTGTTTATTATGTTAAGGAGCTTCCCTGATTCGTTTTGGGGTACATTGGTTAAGGATAAAGGGGGGGGGTAGTCCACCCCCTTAATTTAGATAAATGTTTGTTTTTTTTGCAGGATTATTCGATTTGCTCCAAATTTTGTATACCGGTTTATTATGATAAGGAGCTTCCCTGATTATATTTGGAGGTTCACTGGTTAAGTATAAAGGGTGAAACGGGGGCTAATTCCCCTTCACTTATTTTTTTGAGGGGCATTATTCTTTAAAATAAGAGTATGATATACAATTAGTGTGAATAGCCTGTGAGCTCAATGCCATCAGTTTAGCTGGGCATTTTTCTTTTTTATTTATCTATATTATTTGTTTGTGAAAATAATAGCAGGCATGAATAGACGGGGAAATTCGTAAACGACAAATAGCTGCTTTTACAAACAGCTCTGTAATTAAGTTTCAGGTTGTCATATTTCAACATCGGCATTTTTGCTTATAATATTTAATAATTTTTCCTTTTCAATAGTTTCCAAATATTACATTTGTTTGATAATTTTTTCAGTCCATATTGAGCTGCGTTTTGACATTAATAAAGCAGAATAAAAAACCCTCCCATTTTCAATCAATTGAATTTAGACAAGATTTGATAATCTAAATTTATGTATTTTGCCTAATGTCATCGTATCCTGTTTAGAAAATTATTCTGTTATGTGTCAAAAATGGCACGTGCAAGATAGGTTTAACGACCCTGTGTACCATAGTTTTAACCCTGCCTGTGTCGGTAGGGTTAAAAGTGCAAAAGATAAATAAACATTTTTTTGCAGCCACATTACATTTATTTGAAAATAGCACTAAATTTTCACTTAAAATTGACTGAAAATTCTTTAAACAAAATGTAATATTTTAGTAAATTATACTTTGTATTGTACATGTAAAAAAGTTCTTAGTACGCTCATTTTCACAGAATAAAAGAATTAATACTTTGAAACTATTAAATAACTTTTTCGGTTGCAAAACATAGTGTATATTTCAGGAAAAGATTTAATTTGTTTAATTTCCTTTCATGTGATTTTTTCCCACACTCTCTTGAAAACTCCAAAGCTTATATAAAACATTAATGTATTCTTATTTATATCAATTTTCCACATTGTTTATATATTATATATATCTTTGATTATATATATATATATATATATACATATATATATATTGACAACTGATTTAAGATATATTTAAATTATTTTTTATGATAGTTAATTATTTTTATAGATAAATATTAATATTAATAAATCATCAGTTGTGTGGAATCTGAATTAAAATATCTGAAATTTTTATGATTGTGTTGGAAAATTATTTCGTGATTTTAAGTCCAAGTTTAAACGTTCGATACATATTTATACAATATTGTTGATATTGGCGGTTAAATAAATTGGGAATTATTATCTGAATAATTATTGTAAAATTTACACACATTTAAAAAAAAAATACAAGATTATGAATATCATTTTTTTTCTTTCTTTAAAACAAACCAAAGAATACATTCTGTAAAGTTGAAAATGCACTATCATTTTTGCCAGAACCCTTTTTAACAAGCATGTGTTCCAGCTAAACTGATCGCTTTTACACCGAGCGATTTCCCACCCTCCTCTGTTAGATAATTGACAACAACTGGATAGAGTAACAGTTGTATCTTCAAAAGAAAAGGAAAAAAAAAACACACGTTTATCATATTGTTTAAGTTCTTATGTCATGTGCAATATGTTTTATTTTCTAATTTATATTATGCTTGAAAATATTTATTATCAGCAGTAAGTTTACTATTTTGAAAATATCGGATATATATCGAAAATATATGATATATGTCAAAATATCGGATATTTTTGATATTTTCAAAAATATCGTGATATTTGCAAACCCTGAGTATTACATTTTTTAGTAACACATACATTTTTTTTTTTTCTACAAATAATATTTGAGTTATTTTACTATGATTTTTATGGTTGATGTAGCTAAATGTATAGGATAACAAGAGTTTATTTTTGTTATTTTTTAATAAGTTTTATATTAATTTATATGCAAAATGTTTTAGGATTGTCGTTTTTCGGAACTTAAACTGTTCCATGGATAGATTACTTTGTTTTCTGTATCCCTCCTCCCATTTTAATGTATAAATTTACCATTGAAAAAACGAAGGAAAGAGGAAAAAGAAGCACACAGAAATGACTGGTAATCTGCCGTCAAAAAGAAGGGTGGGAAGTGTATTCTGGATAATATGAAAAGCATTTGTAAGTAGACAGCCAGTGGCAAAAATGTTTAAAAACCTCAGAATAAATCCCGAAATTTTAGGAGAAGATTTTGCGGAAACACGGAAATTATATTATTACGAAATAGTGAATCAAAAGTACCAATCATTGTTTTATTTTTCTACTTTTGATTTATCGTAAAGTACCTAAAGTAAGCCCTCTTCCAAATATAAGACCCCCCCACACACACACACACACAACATATATGATTTTTTTTCTTTTTTGAAAAAGTTCCATTTATAAGGCCTCCTCTTGAAGTTTTATATTCTGGCGCTCTGAATCCTTCTGTGTTTTTCAGGAAATTCCTTAAGAATTTTTTTTCCATATCTTCTAAATGAATATATCTTATGCAATTTACTTTTATCTTATCTCTTTACTGACCATTGTATCAGAATGCCATATGTTCAATATATTATACTATTAATGTTTACCTTGATTTTTATGCACTAATAAGATTTAATAGATATTTATATTGAGATAAAGTTTTATAATATTTGTTCATATTTCTTTATCTAAATTAACTATTTTATGTAAACTTGCTTCATTAATTTAATATTTTTATTAATGGAAACTACTTAGCTTCTATGGAAGAGGGTTTAATTTGATCTGATTTTATTTTTAAAATTGTTCAAATCCTGCGAAATTTCCTAAATTCCAAATACCCCTCCCCCCACCCTTACAATTTCCCTACCCTTTTCACAAAAGTTCCAATTATAAGCACCCATTCATTAGAATTTCATGTTTGCTAAAGAGGGGCTTACTTTTGGTACTTTACGGCACTTGATTTAAATTATTTTAGGAGCATCCTGATTCATTTACTTTTATAATTTAAGAGAAAACTATAATAGCTCTGTCATTTTTTAAATTTTAATTTTTTATTTCCTATCTTAAGGCGATTCTCTAACTCTCTTCTCAAAAATGGGAAATTTTGACACATTTTCTGACTCATTTTCAAACGTAAAAGCATAAAATTGACAGGCCAGGATATTAACGTAATTTGGAATCGAATGGCGTTTTGAAGTTTTTGATAAATAAATTACTTAAGGAGTTATAAGCAATTATTGATACGTGACGACAGATTTCCTCCTTTCCCGTACTGTCGAGGCCGGCAATTCCGTTCAAATTGCAAACTTACGCAAGATTTTCTGAAAGATCCTCTTTTTTTACCAAAAAGATGAAAAATACATTAGAATACATAATTACATAATCATAACACTTGCCAATTCCATGTTTTCCGAACAAAAATTAATTCAGAAAGGTGACATAAAGTCTTCTTCTTTTAATTTCAGAACAACCGTAATGCTATACAATTAAGGGCTCGTTTGTAAAATAATTAAATAATAAAATGTAATTTCGAGATGAAGATTCGAGTTTTTTAAAGAAAACTATAACTATCCTCTCGTGAACCATCGTGATTGTTTCCTCTAAAACAGCTAATGTGTTAAAGATTGTATTCTCAACATCCTCAGTTGCACTTATGTACCACACATTTTGAATGATTTATTTTACTTTATCGGATTTATATACAAAAAGTCTTCTTTTCTAAAATTTATATATAAAATTTATGGCATAACTTTTGAAATTCATATATAATATTATGACATATGATTCAAAAAGAAAACTTGTACATTTAAAAAGATGTCAGGATGTAGTTAACAGCTTTACATGTGAATAATAATAATAATAATAAATCACATTTACCATTTTTTTACGCCCAAATCCTTCATATATGTTCGTATTTAATCAGTGCATTAAATATTTCTCTGAAGTTATTGCCACTGCTCAGTTCAAAGTAACAGATTTAGAGCTACCAACTTATGATAGAAGGATTTCTTTAACAAATATGTAAAGTAGCATACGTTACAAGTCTGATTGATGTGTTGCTTGTATCTAGTTTTATTCAGTCTAATATATTTAATTTTTAAATCTTTTAGGCGGTAGTTTCATAGCTGCCAACTTTTACACTTTTTTCTTTTCGCTATTTTTTAAAAAGCATTTTTTGCCTTATCTATCGCCAAATTTCGTGGATTAAATAAGGGGAAGATTGCATTAATGTAGAGCAGCTGAAAAGCACAAAAGTTGGCAGTTTTATCGCTGCCATATTTACTTTATCAAACTACTTTTTCTATGTTAAAGTCGAAATGCATATTAACTTAAAGCATCCAACATTTGAATTAGTATTTATTAATATCCGAATAATTAATTATAGCAATATGTTAGAAATTTATAAATGATTTGATTCTGTTACAAAGTAATAGATTTGCTCCAAATCTCTCAGTGTACTCTTAGATTTTTTGAGTATTTTTCGGTTTCTTATTTTCCTGGTGAATATTTTATTACAAAGTATTTGGATTAAAGATGTTTGACAGCATTCATTTCTTTATCTGACCATGCCATTTTATTTCTTATTTATTTATTTATTTTTGGTGTGAGGGGGGGGGATGCTTTTCTTGCTTTTAATTACTTTTTTTTATTCAATGCCAATAGCATGCCGACTCTTGAAGTTGTTTTCAGTCGAAATACCCATACCACTAGCAAAAAAAAAAAAAAAAAAAAACATGTGTTTATTGCTTCTGTTTTATTTATGAATAGGTTCGTTTTTCATAAATCCTTGAAACATCTGAATGCTAAAGTTTTGCCTACTGGTGTTACTTGTTATGTCGATTTTTACAAGCCAAGTATTTAATAAAAACTACGTTATAAAAATATAAAACTGTACCCTTTGCAACTGAAGGGAATTATTATCCAACGCTTACAATTACTTTCATATTGTCATAGAAAAATACATTCAAAAGGCTCTGCAGAAAAAGACCGGATTTTTTTTCTTCTGCTTTTTTTTTTTTTTTTTTTTTTTTTGTGCAGGATAAATGGAAGAAATCACCATATACATAGAGGGTAACGCTTGTACAAAATACTGTGAGAATAATACTAATATTGCATTAATATAATGTTGAAAGTTGATTTACACCATAACTAAACTATGTTAAATATAACGTTTGTATCAAAATAAGTCTAATTTTTGCTAAACAAAAGCACTTACGTTATGAATATTAAAGGCATAATTTAACAATGCAATATGAGATACATTATACAAAAGTGCTAGCTGATTTCCAGCTAATTATATTTTTTCAAGCATGAAACATGGCCGATTTGATTTTGAAAAAATATTTTTGACATATTAAAATAATTTGATATTGAGTTTAAACGGCAATCCTTAATCTTTAATAAATCTGATAGAAATTTGAGTGAAGAATATTAGAGAAATAGCTAATGAAATGACGAATTGCTGATTTTATTTCTTACGTATTATTTCTTTTACATTCATGAATAAAAAAAACTCCGCTGTATATTTTATGAAAGCGCAGTTTGACACTTCCTAAACTTTAGTTTAAAAAATAAATATGTAATATTGAGAACCAATATATATATTTTAATAATACATGGGTCCACATCTGTAAGTAGAAATATAAAGTTAGGAAAGTTGTATTGATAGCATAACTTTTTCATTCGAGAAGCCTGATTTATTTGAAACAATTGTTATACGAATCTACTAATCGCTTTACCAATCACGTCTGCCTATAGAGAGGGGAACGAAATATTACTTTGGTCTACAATTTCTTAAATCAATTAGATAAAGAAAGGGCTTTCTTTTTTATAGTTGTAAAGTTATCGAAAGCACTAAGATCTAAAATTTTCTATATCTCGATATTTTCATTGATTACGTTGAGGTTGAAATAAAACCCTGATCCCTTAAAGTATGATTTCGCTAAAACGATGCGAAACGAAAAAAAAAAAAAAAAATTGTATGCATTCTAAATTTTCCTATACCTACATTATTCTGGTAACTCTTCTACTATAAGAAGCTGTTTTTACTTATTTTACTATGTTTTTCAAGTTGAAAAGACAAGTTTTCTTATCTTGGAAGTGGAGAAGAGAAATATGCTGTTATCTATTATGTTCCGAAACGGGTCGGTAAACATCTGCAAATCATTATAGTGTTCTTTAAAAAAAGGGTGTATGCGTGTATTTGAAAATTACCGCAGGTTCTACAGAGAGAATACTTTATGGTTTGAGATTTTCTGGATTTTTAATTTATGATTGCTTCAAAGAAATGCTTACAATAATATTTGAAAAGTATCTCACAGAGTCAATCTAATAATTCCAATTTCGGGTTTTTTGCTTATATAATCTTTTAATTTTTTTTTTACAATGACATTTTAATTTCATTATAATTATCTCGTAAGATTTACTCACAGTAAAAAAAAATGTGAAAGTAATTAAAATTATAAAGATAAAGCTATAAATGACTTTTTATTATTATTATTATTATCCTGATATTACTTCAAAATTGAAATTCATTTCATTACAGATAATTTCGCATGATTATAATTCAAACAATGTGTGTAGATTTTATGTGGAATTACTCAATTTATGAATGTATGCTCTTACCATCAAATTAAATTTGTTGAATTCATGAATTTGGTTTGTTTAAGATTAAACTTTTATTTACAATATCTCTGTAATATCGGAAAATAAAATGCGCTAAATGTGTAATTACCTAAATATATAATTGAAAGTAAGCTGTAAATAAATTTGAACATAAACTTTTGATGAAAATAAAATAATTTAATTCAGAATGCTTGACATTCAATAAGGAACTTCTTGAAAACTAACACGAAGTCACTCTTTTAATTTGAGAAAATATTTTTTCTCTATTAGTAAAATATGCATTTGAATTAATATTTCATATTTAATTTTTTTTTTTTTTTAGTTTTATTTATTATTTGGATAAGTATAAAATAAAATAAATAAATAAATAAAAGAGAGAGGGGGAGGAAGACTACAAAGAAAGATAAAAGGAAAGCGAAGGAGAGAAATGAAGTTTTGAATACGTCAATATCGTGGCGAAGGTCAAAGAACTTTTTTTTAAGTGCGAAGGAGGAGGGGGGGGGGGGCATAATAAAATTTCATTTGTTTCAGTGTACATAAAAATGATTTCATTTAATTTTCCATTTTGATTTTTTTAAATACTTTTTACCTTATAAGAGATTTTCCAAAATAATTTATTTGTTAAGCAAATGATTATCGTGTGATTTCTTTCTATCGCTGTGTGTTTTTATTCAATTTGTGTTTCTTCAAAGAATAAATCAAGGGACATCGTTAACGAGGAAGAATATGCGCACTAGTAATAGAGAAAAGAAATATAACATTTTGCATATCAAAAATGCACATAATTTTGCTGTCCTAAATTTGTCTTGAGTTACACATTACTATAATGCAAATTAGTTAAACAGAATGACGATGTTACAAAGTTACAAAGTTTATAATGTTCATATTTTGTGTGGGGGGGAGGGGGAGGGAAGGTTTACCAAAAGTTTATACGCAATTTCTTTTCATCTAATAAGACAAAGTTAAGTTAGTCTATAAATGTGTAGGGATTAATAATCAAATACACGTGATTTTAAGTTAAAAAATTACAAAATTTAATAATGTTCATGTTGTACAAAATTAAAAAAAAAAAAAAAAAAAAAAAAAAGGTTTACCAAAAGTTTATACGCGGATTTTTTTTTTCTCTTCTAATAAGACAAAGCTAAGTTAATCTATAAATGTGTATACATTCATAAACAATTATACGTGATTTTATATTTTTTATTATTTTAATACAGATTTAGTTAGTGGTTATTTGACAAAGTTACAAAATTTCTAATGTTCATATGCTCCTCTGAAAAAAAAAAAAAAAAAAAAAAAAAAAAAGGTTTACCAAAAGTTTATATGCAGTTTTTCTTTCTTTTCTTTTCTTTTCTTTTCTTTTTTCTTTTCTTTTTTTTTTTTTTTTAATAATAAGACAATGTTAATCTCTAAATGTGTACATATTAATAAACGTACGTGATTTTATCTTTTGTTTTAATACGGATTGAGTTAGTGGTATGCTATTTATACAGATTATTTAGGCTAATGTTCAGTTTTTTAACAATTTTTAAATTCTGCCTCTCCCATAATTTATATGAGGACGTGAGTTTCAAAACTCGCGTTATCCAAAATTTTAAATATCGCGTTTTCCCTATCAATCTATTCTAATGGTAAATTTGCACCGAAGAAACACAACACTCTGCTAAAAAGCAGGGTTTATCCTGCATATCCTCTATTTTTGCTATTGCAAAATCTTGATTTTAAAAGAAAACCAATGGACATAGTCAGAGTTTTTTCGCGATTTCCTGAAATTTCATTTTCTGGATAAGGCGAATTTTCACTCACCTCCTCTCATATATATATATATATATATATATCTTTTTTCTTTTGTTTTATATTTGCGATGACCATATTTCATTGAAAAAAAAATACGGGTGGCAAATAATAAATGCTGACAACTGAATACCCTCCCTTCATAGAATACATATTAAAACCTTCATAATAGAACCTTTATTTAGCGAACAATCTCTCTTTTTTTTCTTTTTTTTTTTAATCCACAGCACATACATTAGGGTACATATTAGGTACATTAACCTTTTTAGCAGATTTTCAATTTTGAAGTAAATTTGGAATTTATTTATAATTAATATATATACATTTGCAATTACAAAGCAAAAAAAAAAAAAAAAAAAAAAAAAAAAAAAAAGGGAGAAAGAACTTTACCATTATTAATTGCTATTTTAATTTATGCATTTTAATGCTATACTTTTTTCAAATTTAAAATCGCTATGTAATTGTGTTACTATTTCACAAATATAATTGGATATTATGTGTTAGCTTCTCAATAATGCTTTCTCTTCATTTAATATTTATGGGGATAAAAAGAAAAATATCAGATTGTGACGAAATTTGCACATTTTGAAAAGGGCATTTATGTTATAAGCAAAGACAAAAACTGCTTAATTTTTATATACTCACATAATACAATTTTATATCATTATTAATAATTATAATACCATTCATTTTCAATTGAATTATTACTTTTTTTCAAAAGTGCTTAAAATAAACAACAAATTTCTAAGCAATATTTTTGTAGCTCATGAGTAAGAGAAATGTGCATTTAATGAAACAAATTTTATGATTTTCTTTGTGTTGCACACATTTATGATGGTGAAGGGAATAATAAAAATATTGCTATGGAAGTAAAATGAAAATAATAAAATGTATAGCAATATAAAATGTTGCTTTGAGAAGACTTAACGCAAGCTTTTTGTATTTTAATTAATGCTAACTGTTTATAATATTCAATGAGCTACTTTTTAAAATTTGCGAATAACTTGCTTTTTCATTTCAATTATCTGTGTAATAAATCTAATTTCAATTGCAATTTTTAAAAGAAGCGTTCTTTGATTATATAACAAAAATGTGAAATGTGTAATTTCTCACGGAAAGATTTATAGACTAATTATTCATTAATATCAGCTATAGGCAGTAAATTTTTTTCAGCGTACTATTGTGAAAGTCTTTAAAACAGGCGGAAATGCAGTTACATTAATTTAACGCTTCTCTTTAATAATAATGATTTCTTTATTTAATACTGATTTTATATGATTTCTTTATTTAATACTGATTTTATAACTTTTTAATTTATGATTATAATTATTTAAAGCAAATAAGGATCTAATCGCATTGAAAAGTCCTTTTTTCTGCTCAAATGATGCATTTCTGTTTTGAATGAAATATTTGAAAACTGTACAGAATTAAAAAAGATCTGTCTTTTACGTCTGTATGGCCATTGCAGCAACAACTGAAATTATAAAGCTTACTTCCGTTTTATTTTTAGAGATAAATTCTAGGCATGAAAATCTCCAGAGATTCCTTATTTAAATCCAATTTACACCAATCACGATTTTGCTCAATATAAAATAAGATATTTAAATCAGAGGAATGTATTGTTAAAATCATTTATACGAGTATGAAACAGCAATCAAGGTTGGTTTTAAATGTTTTAATTAACATTTTTTAACCTATGTATTATTTATTTGTACGCATCATTATATATACAAAGACCTTCTTTTAAGTAATATTATAAAAGTGGGACATATTACCTATTACCACTTACTTTGAGGGGAAAGGTGAGGGAGATCTCGGGTTTATCGGGAATTCTGGTGAATAATGTACAGATAACAGTGTTTAAAGGGTAAAAAATACTTTTTAGATATTGCAATTGCGTTTTGTGAACATCGAAATTTCTTTCTTTCTTTCCTTATTATTATTTTTTATAGCTTTATCTTTGACTCTAATTTGTATTTTTAAGGTTTAATGAAGTAATATTGTTGTTTTCCACATTTTCATAAAGTAGAAACAAAATACCAGATTTAAAATATATTTAAGTTAATATTATAAAATCCAAAACAAATTTGCATGCTCTATTCAGAAAGGAAATTATTCTAGACGTTTATTTGTAGTTTTGAAAAATAGTCTAGTTAGTTTTATTTAAATTTTGTGATATTTACTATATGAAATACTATAGTAGCACATGTTTATTATTGAAGGTTGTATAAGCATTTAGTGTTTAATTACTCCCATTTGGCAGATGAATAGACGGCTTATAACATAAGAGAGAGACTTGATAAAAATAATAGACCACTTTATCTAAAACTTACCCCAGGGTAAAAGGACTAAATTTGTGTACTAAGAAAATTTTGTAGGAGAAGAATTCCTCACATTTTAAATTTTATCTATATTCTTTTCTTATCAAACCATTTTTTAATTTTTTTTCAACAAAATAAAGGAAATATTAGACAACAACATAATTTTTCGAAATTTAATTACAATTATTATTCAGAAACTTCAAATAACATATTCGTACTATTACTTTCACTTAAATGTAAATGCAATCAATACATATAGAATATATTAGTCTTAAACAATTTGTATTAATACAGTATCGAAAAAAGCAGAACTCTGTTAGATTGTACTATTTTATAAATGAATAGTACTCCAAAGGCCTGATTATTGCACAGGTCTTTGGAGCCTGTTGCAACTTGGCCTTTGCACTTGGCCTTTGGCACAGACTAAACCGCAGCCTTGGGATTACGATGCGAGCACTGAAATTAGTAAAACGATTTATAAAAAAATTCTTAAAGCTTTAGGGAAAAAATTAATTTCAAGCTCCAATATCTAAATAACAATAATTAAATGTCTAGTTAAAGAATGAATAAATTCCATCTTTATTTGGAAGCCAACTTTCCGACTGCATAGTGCATAGTAGCAAGTATTTTCAAGAAATTCATAGTTTTATATGGTTTTCAATGCTTAAAAATAAGGTCATTACAATAAATAAAATAAAATAAAATAATTAGAGAAGAAACAAAAAAAATTTAACATATATCGCATTTAATCAGAATCTTAAAAAGAAATATCTGGGAAAGAAAAAAAAAAAAAAAAAAATCAGGGACAATCAAAGTTTTTCGTTACATGGGGTAAGTTTTTCGCCAATGGGAAAAAATCGTTTCAAATGATTTTTAATTGTGTTACACGCTTTCAAACATAGTAAAATTGATATGCATTTATGAAGTCCACTAAAATATGCATTCTGTAGAATATGCGGTGCAAAGAAGAGTTTTTATTCATTTACAGGGCCACACATAGAATTCCGTTACATAATGGTATGGGGAGGGGGGTGGGATTGTTTGCGGTGTAGTCGAATTATGTTAAACTATATCATATACAGTATGACTTCAAAAATCCGGCATTCAGAAATCCGTTAACTTCAAAAATCCGGCATCAAAATCATCTTTTCCCTTCCTTTTCTTTCACACTTTCAAGCTATGGAAGAAATAAAATAGCAATTCTTTATGAATTAGAAACTTCATCATCGAAAGTAAAAATGCAAAAAAAGAATATTTTACATATTTTTTTCATTTGTCTGAGGCAATTATTTTCTGAACAAATTTTCTGGGAGCTGCACAGTTGCTTAGCAACGGGAACAAATTTGGGGGGGCAACTTTGGCGAATGAATGGCACAATATATGGCCGGAACGAATTTTCGGCAACGGCGACATCAATGATGAGGAATTTGCCGTGAAAAGGCCGCAATTTATGAGAGAATTGAACACGCAAAATCTGAAAATGCATTAAGTGTCGAAAATAGGTATATAGATGATTGGCTAAGCATTGAAGAAAATGCATCAACAACAAACAATTTAACGGACAGTGAGATAACTGACGCTGGGCTAAATAGAACCGCCGATAATGCTAGTAGCAGCTTAGAAGACGAGCATGAACAACCGGCAGAAGAAAAGGTGTCACTAGAAAAATGCATACATTTGATTGGAGAATTAATCTATGCTTTAGAAAATCAAGACTGTGTTTCCGAAATAGATACTCTTCATTTATATAAAATAATAAAATAAAACTTATTAAGGCAAAAAAAGTTGAAGCAAACAAAGTTGACATCCATGTTTCTGAAATTACAAGAGAAGAAATAATGTCATTCTTTATTAGATTTTTTTTCTGTAACATAGAAAATATCAATTAAAGTAAGTTTTTTTATTATTTAATTTTCTCTTTTTGTTACATAATTATCACTTAATAATGAATTAAAATATGGCTAAAGGCACCATTAAGAATATAGGACTACTTTTGATATTCATAGTTACTACTTTGGATATTCCTTCAAAAATCCGACATAGTCTCAGTCCTGTTGGTGCCGGATTTTTGCAGTTATACTGTATAATGAAATTGATATACGTCGCTGAGCTTTAATATAACGTATTTCATGTATAATACGAAGTGCATAGCATTTACAGGGACACACAAAAGATTTCAGATACTATATTGTATCCGAAGTACTGTACAGTAGCGATGATTGCTGGACATGCATTTTTAATTATGTTATGCGCTTTTATGTTTCACGATATTTATGCATAGTATATGGTGTGTATAAATGCTATAATTCATATGCAGAGCTACACAAAAGAATTCGTAAGGGTTACTGAGTATGAGCGTAAATTGCTTAAAGGTGGGTTTTAAATGAGTTGTGCATTTTTTAAGCTGAAATGGATTTAGTTTGCTAAGAAATGTTTGTAGAATATAGAGAAAATGATATACTGGGTCCGCGCAACGAATTGCATAATATAGCTGTCTATGGATGATAATTTCTGAAATGTGATTTCAGGTAGTTTTAAGAGTGTTTAATTTGAATTAAATTTTAGCTAAATAGTGGCGTGTAATGAAGGTACTTTGCAAACTACAGGGCTGTACAAAAGTATTCAAGTATGTTTCCATCTATTAGCATAAATTGTTGAAAGAGAAATTTCAACCAGTTATGCGTTTTCTTGCTAAACTAAATATCTAAAATCTTGCCAAACTAGAATATATATGAACCTACAGATAAAATACAGGTCTGTCCAAAAGAATTGGAATGCATATTTGGCTATGGACGGTAACTGCTGAAATCAGTTTTTCAAATGTTTATTCGTTTTAAAAAATGTTTACTTAGTTATCTTATTTACCTTATTTCCCTAAATAACAAAGTTTTATTAAAGCATTCAGGAAGTGTTCGAAAGTGTTTCATAATCTATGCTTAACGCATGATTTTTTCTTCTTCTTTTGTTGTTGTTTTGTTTTGAAAAGTGCCCTTGAGATTGATTAAATTCAATATTGTTTTATTCAGCGAAATGTGCATAAAAATGCATTCAGAAATTCTCCTTTTAAAAGTATGAAGTGATTTTTAGGACAGTCAGTTTACTATTTGTTAAAATATAACTAGTTAATTTTTTCAAAGTAATTTTAAAGATTACCCAAATTTTAACATCTGTGGGGGCATAATTAAAGGAATGTAGTACAATCTATCAAGGTCATTAGAGGATACCTTCAATAGACATTATAGCCATCGAAGAAAATAGACCAACGTCAAATTTGAAGATTGAGTGGTTTATGTTTAATGAATCGGTAGGGGGAGGAACACCTTACTTTCTCTGGCAGCTCTTTTCTTTTTAAATTGTAATACTACAAACAAATTTGTAAAAATAAATTTCTTGTTTAAAGAAGAAAATTATGAATTTAATACACTTAAATCAATTTTATTTGAGACTGAATTGCTGCGTTAAATAAACAAATTTTAATTCAAATTCTTTTTTGTCAATGATTTCTTTGTTAATGGATGTTAACATCGGAGTCTAGGGATAACGGCATTAAAACGGTAGAAAATTCTGGCTGGTAACTTTAAAACTTGGGGGCGATAAAAAAAAAAAAAAAAAAAAAAAAAAAAAAAAAAAAAAAACATACACTTTACATAACGAAATAAAATACTGTTTTATAAAATTCTAATTTAAGTTTCATGCTTTTCAAAACTATCTGATTTTTATTTTATTTATTTATTTATCTATTTTTTTCTGTATAAAAAGTTATATATTATATAAAATTACATAACATTAAAAAACGTATATAAAAACATATTTCAATGGGAAAAAGTTAACCATCACTAAAGGAAATTTTAAGCTACAAATGAAATATATTTCAAGAGATTACAGACACTAGATAGACAAATATATAGATAAAATAAAAAATATTTTTCGCTTATATTGAAAAGTATTAAAAAATATGCTGCACAAAGTCGTTTCACTAAGCGCATATATTTTATGTCTACTCATAATTTTTAATGGTAACATTGATATTTTATATCCTTTTCCGTTTGCATAAATTATTCCGATTTTAAATTTTAATGACATTAAAAGAAAAATTGTTTCGCTTCTGGTCTGTTCTACTTTTCTATAAAAATTTTCTTAAATCCCTTTGATTAACACGAAATTTGGATATGTTATTTTGGCAGATAGCAGTGTTCTCTTTTAAAACACTTTAAGATTTTTTTCATTATGAAATTATAGAAAGCCTGCAGATATTCAAAATATGTTTAGTAATTAGCGACCGAAGTAAACAGGGATTTTACTTGCTTAATATGCAATTACTTTCTAACAAGAGAAGTAAATTGTAATTTTTCTTGCTTAATGTGTAAATTATTCAAAATATATTCAGTAATTAGCAACCGAAATAAACAGGGATATTACTTGCTCAATATGGAAATGGTTAATAATGTACGATTTAAGAGTGTTATCTTTAAAGAAAGAAACAAGTTGGAAACTGCTCGTCAAACGTGGCAAATGAGGTGCGTTCGTACTATAACTAGTTTTATAAATATTTTTTTTTCATTTTTATTTAATATATTGTACAGAATGTATATTTTAGTGTACTTCGAAAGGCTATAACATCATTAATTTGCACTTGAAATATTTTTTCCCCATTGGCCGCAATGTAACGGAAAACTTATGACTGTCCCTGTTATTAAACTATACATCCGATTTTCATAAAATATGAAATGACTCGACAAAATCTTGCAACAATTATATATTTATAATTTCAGACCATTCGGAAGGATGTAACATCATTAAAATGCACTTGCAATAATTTCTTCCCATTGGCCGTAATGTAACGGAAAACTTTTGATTGTCCCTGTAATTAAAATATACATCCGATTTTCATAAAAATTGAAATGACTCGACAAAATTATGCAACAATTATATAGTTTAAATTTTAAACGATTCGGTTGGGTAGTTTTTGCTCTGTTATATGCGGACAGACGGACGGACAGACAGACGGACTGAACGACAACTATAGGTGCTACGCATTTATATAATTACGAACGCACCTAAAAATACTCCACTCAAGTAACAAGAATCTTTCTAACGCATTCACAAAGCAATTTTTACACGTAAGTATTTCACGCTTAGAAGTTCAGAGAGTTAAAAATTGGATATAATGTTTTTATATTCCCATAAATTTTTAAATATCTTGAATGATACCTAATGACTATTATGATTTAGTTTTAAGCGTAAAAGCATCACCCTGGAAGGTATATTTTTTTAAGTGACTTGAATTCGAGCAGCTTTTATATTTTTCGATAAATGAGTTACACCTTAAGTTATGAGCAATCGTTTTCTCATGGCCTCTTTTACTCGCAGCTGTCAACCCCCCCCCCCCCCACCCACCCCCAAAAAAAATAAAATAAAAATAAAAATAAAAATAAAATAAAATAAAATAAAATAAAATAAAATAAAATAAAATAAAATAAAATAAAATAAAAATAAAAATAAATATATATATATATATATATATATATATATATATATATATATATAATCCATTCAGAAATTTTGGATTGAATGTCGGTCCAGAATGTTTACATAGGGTTTAAAAATTTTTCTTGTTGGTTCGACATTATTTTATATGGGCTGGTGATTTTAGATATTTTATTAAAGCTCAACTATGCCGGTATTAGATTGAGAATTTCGGAAATCTTAAAGGAAATATTTTTTATAGAAAGCTAAAGAAACTTTTAAAGGAAACTTTGATAACTAATGCTTAATGAAACCGATCTAGTTCATACTCAGATAAACAAGTGGGGGTGGCTTTAATGCATATGTTCCATTCTGATATTCTTTTAACTTCCGAACTTTTTACCTAGAAAATGGCAAAGCTATGTGCGTTCTCTTTTTCGAATGCGCTGTTGTATTTTTGATAGCTCTGTCATATTTTTATTGTTTAAGATAAACAAATCCTGCATCTATTCTTAATTTTATTAAAACTTTTATTTCTATTTTCTTTTTTTAATTTCATACTAATAAATTATTGCACCTATTTATTTGTCTGTTTTGTACACTGAAAAAAAAGTATAGATACATGATTAAAATACGTTTATAAGTCTAATTACATAAAAGGAATGCAAATTATATGAAGCAATTATTAGGGTTCATAAAATTGCCTCCCCCCCCCCCCCTAAAAAAAGGAAAGCTTTCAAACGTGTAAGTTTATTTTGTTACTTTCAATATAATTTTAGTTTATTATGGTACAAATTCTGTTTATCAATAAGAAATATTTATTTACAAACAGCTGAAATAAAAAAGTCCTTTTTAAAAATATCATAGAAATGATACTGAAATATTACAAACTATTTTTAACCAGAAATATATTTATTATCTAGAAGAAAGTATTTTTTTTTCACGATGACATTAAAATTTTTCTAATATTTAAACATTGTTTTCGCATCTTTTATAATTCTTTTAAAATGCATATTTCTGTTTAAATTATATATATATATTTCATTAGTTGTTTAGGATTGAATTGACGAAAGATTCTTCTTTGACTTGTGTAAGAGTCCTTTCACACCGAATCAACTCTCCCTCTATCTGAAAATATGATTAATACATGTGAAATATTTTATAACAAGACCTACTGTTCTCTTGACCTACGTCGCCGTATATAGGGTAAGAATGCATAATCTACGAACGCATAATATCATTGTATGACCATGTGCATTTAAAAAAGCTTGCAAATATTTCCTGAGAAATGGCGGAAAAGAATAAGAAATTCCCATGCATAGAACGTTATATTCAGTATCTAATTTAGTAATTTAGGGTTCCAAGAACAAAAACTTCAGTGAGCTCCTCTATGACTTGTTTCTATTGATTGATATATACTTATATAATATATAAATATAATCAGAGAATTACTTCTTGGAGGTTCTCACAATAAACAAATAAATCAAGAAACTACGCACAAGAGTGCCCAATTTATACAGATGTGAATTGTGGATATCCACTAAATCTTCAATCCCTTCTTTTAACATTTCTCGTATTTCATGAATTTCATAGAAATTTTCACACACAGGCACAAACATATGCATATATGAACATACAGTATGCATATATGAACATTTTCCAATCGTATTTATCTCAATATCTAATGTCAAGAGAAACCACAGGATTTTGAGCGGCTGCAATTTTTATATCCTTCTTTTATTAGATATGATCGTAATTATATAAATATGTAGCACCTATAGTCGTCATCTGGTTCGTCCGTCTGCTCGCATATAACAGCGTAGAGACTACACAATCGACTGGTTAAAAATTTAATATGTATAATCGTTGCAGAATTGTGTCGAGTCATTTCAAATTTTATGAAAACCTAATCAAAAATTAAAAAGGTATTAATAAAAGTTTTCTTCATTGTATTAAATCCTATCATACGTAATTAATTCCATGATATCCCCCGATAGGTCATGATTCAATTTTTTTTTGGTGAGTACGTCAGATTTAAGATGACATCATATATTTTCCGTATTACTGAATTTAATACATAGAATCGTAATAAATTTTATATTCATGGATTTTTGCATAAGAATGCAACAGCTATTGCATCAAAATCTGAATGTTTATAAAACTAGCTATAGTACGTCATTTGCCACATTTGACGTACAATTTCCGACTTTCTTTTCTGCTAATTTTTTAATTCTTTATCGCAATAACGCGTGAACCCTGGGTGCAAGTACAAACACTGTTTGGGTCTCCATTCTTATGTTGTGTAGTATATGAAACTTTTATGGTTCTACTCGAATGGTACAATTTAAACTTTGTACCGGCCTATTCACAAAGTTAATTTTATTCATAAATGCACAAAATTTGCAAATATATTTTACTTAAATATCACAAAATGGAATTTTATTTCAAATTTTTCTATTAAAAAGATTCCTAATTTTTTTAAAGATTTTTGATACAGAGCAGTGAATAAAAATATGTTTTTGCTTAGGAATTAATTTTAATTAAGGATGTATATGTATAAGTTATAGAAAATAACTGATAAGTTCCATGATAAGAACCATGTTAAGAACTGATAAGTTCCATGGCACCCAAAATAGTACTATTTAAAAATTACACACGTTTAGATGTAAAAATTTCTTAGTGAAGGTACAAAAAGGCGCAAGTTGCCAATTGCAGTGCACAAAAAAAAAAAAAAAAAAAAAAAAAAAAAAAAAAAACAATGGAACACGCTTATATAACTTTTAATTGCATGTATGATTGGACATTTTTTAGCTGTGATTTTCATAATTTAGCATTAACCCATAAGTCGCGTTATACTTTTCTTGGGCATTATGAGATTTATAAGCATAGGAGTTTCTGGAACACAGTAGCGGTGATTAAGAGTTAACTATCTTATGTTATTGTACGACATAAAAGTATGTAAACAATGAAACTCAACAGCTAATTTCTTTCAATTCTGCCAACTGACTCCCCCCTCCCCCTCAAGCTTATAAGATCTTGGACCAATGTCCCGTTTTCCCATTCATAATACTGACCCTGTGTACGCTTAAATTACAGTTTAATTGTTCTACCTTATGTTGATAGGGCTAAAAGTGCGACATAAGAAATTAATACTATTTTGCTTTTACATTGAAGTGACTTGAATATAGTAATGAATTTATATTTCGCTTGAATTCTATTCGAAATTCCTTGATCAAATGTAATAATTTTGCAAATTTTACTTTATACTGTACGTGTAAAAAAGATTTTACCACGCTAATTTTCCACAGAATTAAAAAAAAAAAAAACAGTTGCTAAAAATTGTATGTTTCAGGAAAATCTTAATTTTTTTTTTTCATTTTCTTTCACCTGAAAAAGCTTTTTGGTCCACGTTCTTGAAAACTGAAGTATTAATAGGTATATAGTAAAACATTAATGTATTTTAATTAATATCGATTTTTTCTCCATGTTTATATATTAGATATATATCTGATTATATACGTGTGGACAGCTGATTTAAGTGACATTTAACGCGTTTTTTATTATAGATAATTATTGTTATAGATATTATTAATAATAAATCAACAGTTTTATGGAATCTGAATTAAAATGCATGAAACTTTTATGATTGTGGTGAAAATATTTCGAGATTTTAAATGAAAAATAAAATTATAAATGCATATATATGCAAAATTGCTGATGTTGTCAATTAATTATAAAGAAAAGTTATGTAAAATTATTAATATTGTTTTAAAATCTGACTAATTATAGTAAAATTTATATGCATTTTATAAAAAATAAAGGGTTATGATTCCTGTTTTATTTTTCTTTCTTTAAAAGAATTTCGAAGAATATCTTCTGTAAAGATACAAAAAGGAAAAATATTATTTTCCCCTGACCAAAACCCTATTCACCCTTTTCTTCTGGCTAAAACTAACCGCTATTGCCTAGAGCGATTGCCAACATCTGGCCGTGGTCACTCACACCTGGGTAGTAAATAAGTGATAAAAAATGCCAGATTTAAAATTTCGTAGAAATTGGGCAGGAAACGTAAATAGCCTTGATAACTGTTGTATCCTTACTCTGTGTTTCAGATAGGGGAGTTGTAATAACATTCAATGTATTGTATTATGAGTTAATGCATTAATATTTTTGTTATGTATTAACGTATTTTTCTCTCGCAAAGAATGCACACATTCTATTGCAGTACGTATAATTGATTTCAGAATACGCTTCCTTTTTTCAAAATATGCACCGATAACAATTGTAAATGTTGATTTTGTAACATTCTGTATTAAAATTTAAGCAAATAATTAAAATTAAACTTAAACTTTCATAATAAACTTCTGATATATATATTGTAAAATATTTAACTTTAAAAAACGCGATTTTTCTAGTGAAAAAAATACGAAACCTTTTAAATATATTTTTAATTGCAAATTAAAAAATATTTTTAATATAATTTCTTATCTCAAAAATGCCACATGAGTTTGTATTTTGTTGGTAAAAAATCCAATGTTAAACTTTTGAAGGCATCAGTATTTAACCGACGATGTTTATTTAGCCTATACCAGAAAAATAAAATTAAACAATAAAAAGTTTAATTAGCATTTTGTTTTAATAACACATATATGGGTGATATTAAAACATGAAATTACGAAGTACAAATAACTCAAAATTTGATTTTAGGATAGAAGAATTTGATCGTAATTTTATAATATTAATGAATAATGACACAAACGCCTTTAAAATGTAACAATATAGATTGATAAAAAAAAAAATAATAATAAGATCTGGCAAACTTTAAGAAATGGTAGACCACACCACAACAAACTATTTTTTATATAGGAAGCCAAGGTCAAATAATATTTTCTTTTGTCAAAAATACAGGGTGCCTCTCTCCCAGCACCACAGCAGCTGGCACCCGGGGCGGAAGAGCTTGTTATACCATTGGCGCATAAAGATAATAACTGACAAAAAAAAAAAAAAAAATGAAAAAATAGAAAAAAAGTAAATATTTCGGATCGAACATCGGTCAGGTATGGGGTTGAAAAATTTATCTTGTTGGTTCTACATTTTTTCTTTTTTTTTTTTTTTTTTTTTTTGGGTGGGGGGGGGGGGGGGGTCGATATTTCATTAAGGCTCTCAACTACTCTGCTCAACAAGTGCAAACAGTTTTGACACATTTACAAATTCATTTTTTAACGGAAAGATATAAAATTGGAAGGCCTGACTATGGAAGCGATTTAGAATCGAACCGTGTTTTCCATTTTTTTAATAAATAAATTACCCATTGAGTTATAAGCGATTTTGATCACGTAACAAACACTTTTTTTACCCTTCGCTGACTGGTTTTTATGCTTTCTTTAGGAACTTCGGTTCAAAACGTCTACTTTGACTCTATTTTCTGAAAGATCTATTGCGTTTGCAAAAAAAGCCGGGAAAAACAGTTCGATTACATAGTTTCGGATCAACAAAACTTGCTAGTTTCATGCATTTCCGAACAAAAATAAATTAAAACTTATGTCATAAAGTTACCCTTTTGGATTTGAGAACAACCTTATGACTTAACTATGATGGTATTGCATTGAGCATTTCAAAAATCTTAAAGGTAATATTCTTTATAGAAATCTAAATAAACATTTTAAATAAACTTTGATAATTAATGCTTAATGAAACCGATCTCATTCATACTCACATAAACAAGTGGGATGGCTACTTCATTCACACGGAAGACCCGCTCGCTACTGCTAATCCAATGGAAGAAATTTATAAAGATATCTTGTTTGCATTTCAATATTTTTAAATGATTTTTTTTGCTTTACAAAGGCCGTTTTTTATTTTTTATTTTATTTTTTTATGAGGATGCTTTCATTTTCAAAACCGGTTCCGAAAATGAAAGTGTCCTCATTAAAAATACCTGTAAACAAAATCGAAAAAGTAAAAAACTGTCTTTGTACAGCTGTCCATCTTTGTACATCTCAGTTATCCAATGAAAAAAAAGAAAAAAAAACATTTAAAAATATGCAAACGAGATATCTTTATAAATTTCGCTCATATGATTAGCATTAGCGAGCGGGTCTTTCGCTTGACGGAAGTAGCCTCTTAATGCATCAGTTCCATTTCTGATAATCCTTTTATTTCTAAACATTTTAATGAGAATATGATAAAGCTGAAAATATTCTTACATTTTTTTTTTTCAAAGAAAATAAATAAACCCTTTAATTGTATTAATAAAAATAATAATAATTTAAAATGTCGTATTCCTTTATCATAATGTTTCGCTTTATCTGTTACACATATTTAAACATTCGTTTGATAATCAATGCATCTCGACAAGAACAAGAAAAAACTGTCGATTTTATAATATTTATTTTTTTAATTGAAATTTATCTGAATATACAATAAAATCATGCATTATTTTAATAAATTGTTTCTTGAAAATATGAATTCTTGTTTTGAATTGCTGTTCTAGTTAGATTCGAAAATCCACTACAAAATACAATTTTTGTATTGGAAACAAAGGTCGAAAAACATTTTCTTCTGAGAAAAATACAGTGTGTCTCATTCCAGACTAAACACAAATTTTCTCAAAGGTTTAACACTGAATAAACCATATTACAGTAAAATTTCATCAGACTCGCCTTGCTATTGTGTGAAATGTAAATATAAAACACCAATTTGTGGAAGATGTTGTCCTTATCTACCTCCAGACAGTATTGAACTACATGCTCCGTAATTGGAAATGTAGTTCACATTTCATACGGTGTCACTGACCGAATTACAGCTCACTTCCAGAACTTTTTTTAGCTCCATTATATTTCACATATGAAATATAAACCAGAGAAAATATTCTAAAAATCTTTATTATTCAGTTTTCCCGTTCATTCAGGCATAGGCACTCGCGAGCTAATATTAAAGCTTTGGAAGTTCCTTTTCAAATATTTCGTGTGCATTTTGACTTATTTATTTATTTATTTATTTATTGGATAATTGAGGTCGATCGCTTTATTCCCCTTTTTTTGATTTTGTGTGCAAATTTTTAAAAATATATAAAGTTAACTTTTACTTTCAGAATGGGTTCCGAAAGAGAATGTGTCATCCTAAAAAAAAAAAAAAAAAAAAAAAAAACTGCAGTAGCCAAAATCGAAAAAATAAAAATGGGGGGATGTAAGCATCAACCACAGCTATTAAATGCAAGAAACGTTATTTTAAAATATGGAAATGTAAATGAGATATTTGAAGAGAATCTTCCAGAGGTTTAACATTCGCTCGAGACGGCAGCCTTATTTTATTAAAATATGCTGTTCATTTTTAAATTATAATAGAATCCGACATAAAAAGCTGGCTGTGGATTATTTTATTGTTAATTGATAATAAATTTTCACGAAAGACATATTAACTCTATTTTTAGTTTCCAATTCAAATTCTATGAATCTAGATTTTACGGATAAGATGAAGACTGGCTATCCCCTATTTTAGGCAGAGTGGACGAGCGATTTGAATGAAAGACACTTTTTATAGAAGTATTACATTTGTTTAATAGCCACATTGCATCCCAGATAAGAATTCTGTTGATTGGATGAATACCGTACATTTTCTGCTGATTTTGAATACTTAATAATCACATTAAACAACCTGAAAAAAAAATTAAAAAATCTGGAAAAATGTCTGACAGTTATAATCAATGCTGTTAGAATTTGCAGATAAATTCAGTTTTGTAAAATACTTTATCAATATATCTACTGTACATTTCCATTTCATGCAAAAAATCACTTAAGGGTGTTCTCAAATCGAAAAGGGCAAGTTTCTGACATAAGTTTTAATTTATTTTTGTTGGAAGATGCATGAAACTAGATGGTGTTATTGTTCAGAAACTATGTAATCGAGCTGTTTTTTCCATTTTTTTGCAAACGCAATAGATCTTTCGGAAAATAATGTGAAAGTAGGAGTTTTGAACCGAATTACCGCGCGAAGGGAGAAAGTGTACTCAAGAGCGGGCGAAAAACGGGTTTTTCACGTGATCGAATTTTATTATATCTCAATAGGTAATTTATTGATCAAAAAATAGAAAAAATAGTTCAATTCCAAATCGCTTCCATGGCCAGGCTTTCCAATTTTATATCTTTCCGTTAAAAAATGAATTTGTAAATAAGTCAAAACGTTTTTTGCTTGTTGAGAAGAGCAGTTAAGAACAACCTTAACAAAAGAAAGAAATAATATGTATGTATTTAATTGCTAGAAAATCTAATCCGGACATCGCAGTTACAGAATATTGGTAAAAATTCTAATATATTTCTTAAAATTTATCTTTATATATCTTTAGATTACCCACTAGCAACTCCTAAAAGCATTTTATATGAAAAATATACAAAAACATATTTAAATAAAATTTGAAATTTATTAAAAGAGATACTTTTGTATTATTTGCACACCAGAAGTTAACAGCCTATAAGCAATCGACAATGATTTCGCTTCTTACAGCAGCCTTTTTATTCTAACAGATTGATTGGCTTATGCGCGTAGTAGTATTTTAAGTCTATAAAATTTGTGGGGTTTTTTTATATTATTTATAATATTTTACTAATTTATTATTTTACTTATTTAAAAGTTTCATTTTCGTTATCGAATACTAGTCTGAAAGAAATGTGGACTATTTATATTGTTTCGTCTGTAAATGTATATAAAATACATTGAATGTAAATATTTATGTGTTTCGTAGTCTCAAAATAACAGCGCAATTTTTTTAAATCTATTTTTTCTATAAATATAACAATATGCTATACATACATTTCCTTCAGTCATTGTTCATTGGGGGAAAAAAAAAAAAAAACTATTTGAACCATTTCAGAAACAGAAATTATTTCGACAATTTGAAAACAACCTGTATATACTCCATATCATGATTAATAAATTTTGCCAAAAGTTACTGCACATTTCTGTTAACAGCCAAATAAAATTTGTGGGGTTTTTCTTAATATTATTTATAATATTTTACTAATTTATTATTTAACTTATTTAAAAGTTTCATTTTCGTTATCGAATACTAGAAAGAAATGCTGGACTATTTTTATTGTTTCGTCTGTAAATGTATACATTGAATGTAAATATTTATGTGTTTCGTAATCTCAAAGGAACAGCGCAATTTTTTTTAAATCTATTTTTTCTATCAATATAACAATATGCTATACATACATTTCCTTCAGTCATTGTTCATTGAAAAAAAAAAAAAAAAAAAAAAAAAAAAAACTATTTGAACCATTTCAGAAACAGAAATTATTTCGACAATTTGAAAACAACCTGTATATACTCCATATCATGAGTAATAAATTTTGCCAAAAGTTACTGCACATTTCTGTTAACAGCCAAGCTTAAAAAATACTTGAAAAAAAATGCTTTTTTTTTCATAACTCAACAATTAAAAAAATAATAACAACAGTTTAGAAAATATTAAGAATGTTTAGTGAGTTTCAACATTATCTTTAAATAATCAATACATATGTAGTATTGCTGATATTAGATATTAAATAAAAAAAAAATTCATAAGCTATTATTATTATTATAAAAAAAAATCTAAGAAACATTTAAAATACATTTTTAATTATAAAAAAAAATCTTTTTAATATGATTTCATATCTGAGAAACGACCTCGTATATTATGTTGGTATCATCAATAAACCAACGATATTTACATTTCTACACCAGAAAAAAACAATTAAATAATAAAAAGTTTAATAATAATTTGTCTTAAGAGCTTATACAAGTCACAGAGAGAAACTCGAACGAAAATGTTAAACCTATGGGAGAAACTTAAGCAGAAATCTTTACAGAAATCCTTATACATATATTTAACTTTCTTTTTCTTTTGGGATATCTGAGGTCGATATCTATTTTTGTGCTTTTGTACTTTTTCGATTTTTTTTTTTTTTTTTTTTTTTGAGGACAGTTTAATTTTCACAACCGGTTCTAACCACTTCCAAATGTGAATGTATCCGCATATAAAAAAAACTGTGTCTCAAATTTGAAAAGTACAAATGCACAACAATGGGATATCATATCAACCTCGGGTTTCCTTAGAAAAAAAAAAAAAGAAATAAAGAAATAAAGAAATAATAATAAAATAAAATAAAAAATATTGAAATGCGATTGAGAAATCTGTAATGAACGCTCCGATAGGATTAACATTAGTTTGGGACCTTCTTTTAGTGACTTACGTAAGCTCTTAATCCCATTTTGCAACACATAAATCGTTTATATATATATATACATAAAGAAATTCTGAAAGATAAATAATTTCAAATTTGCTTCTAGTATAGGAAGTTTCGACCGTAATTTTCTCATGTTAATGAATAATGACATAAACACCTTTAGAAGTTAGCACGACGCAGTGATTAAAAAATAAATAAAAGTAAAATGCAGGAATATAATTAACAGCGCCGGTGAAGACTACCCTATATGACGGCTCCTGGTGCGGGGACACTGGCCTAGCCGCCACACTTGCAGCAGCATTGCGTCCCTCCAGACAAAACCTAGATTTTACGCATAACTTTAAGTATAAATAATCCATATTATGGTTAAATTTAACCAGGGCTGGCTTGCATTGTGTGAAATGTATATATAAACATTGAAGTAGTGAAAGTTCTGTTAGTGGACGTCGTGCCAATATATAACTCCCAAAAACATTGAAGTAGTAGCTTTGTGTTGGAAAATGTAATTCGAAATACACATAATGTCACTGACAGAATGACTTTTCACTTCCAGAATGTTTTGGTATCGCCATGACGTATTTCCTAAAGGAAGATAAATCTTAAGAAATCTCTAAACTCATTACTTTAAAAGTTATGAACAAAAATTTATTTGGGTTAAAGTGATTTTTGTTTATACGACACTAGTATCCTATAAGACAATTGCTTGTTGTGCGGTACTAAGTTTGTCTCATCTTTTTTGAATCAATATATTCTTTTAAAGCGAAAAGTTTTGATACTGCAAGATATCAGCTAGCAGGTCAGCGCACGCGCCCTCCTTACACCCACCGAAGGTTATGAATTTTTTTTACGCCACATAAGTAGCACACCCTTCTATAATTAACTCACCGAATTAAGCAAATTAAACAAGCAACTGGGAACAAAAGATCTGGCTAAAAAATCATTCTGTTAGAGATAATGACATATATTTTACTAATTTAAAAACAAAAGAATATTTTTTTTTACAAAAGTTACTTTAATTATTTATTTATTTTTTAATAGGCGACATAATTTAAAATATATTAATCAGTGGTTAACTACTACAGATTAACATTTGTCAATTATTTACTATTTCTCAATTAAAAATATTCACCAATTACTTACAGTTATCCACGTACCAATAGCGTCAATTAAGTACCATTTTAATCAAATGTAAGAAAATCATTAATCATGAATATCTTTATATCATAACACTTTCGTCTCCATTGCAAATATTATATTTTCGAAAAATGTTCATCAACCAGCAAATCCCCCCCCCCCCCACCCTGTATCAAGCATCATTTCATGTCGCATAAGTACATCATTCTGCAATTATTGCACCGAATTAAAAAAACAACCCTGTTCAGAAGACTTACCTAAAGAAGTTGTTACAGCCAATGACATATGTCTTAATATTTTAAACAAAATTTAATATTTTAAACAAAATTTATTAAAAAAAGAGTAAATTTTCTTTTAAAGACGACATTAATTAAATAGTATTAATCAATCATTAACTAACCGCAGTCAATTTGTCAATTATTTACTACTTGTCAATAATAATCATCAATTACTATCCATAACTAATAATAACGTGAATTAAGTACTATTTTAATTAACAATAGCAAATGATTAAGCATGACCATATCGAAATCATAACGATTTCTTCCCTATTGCTTGAAACATCCTTTCGAAAAATACTCATTGTCCTTCAAACGCTTCAATAACTTTATACACTTTGCCAGGTAATTCATTGAATAATAGAGTAACCACCCAAGACATCTTAGTTCGAGATTAAGTTACTCGGGTTGAGTGTGTAAAATTTCAAAACGAGTAACACCCGAGTTACTCTAAATAATGGTACTTTGCTCCCACAAACTTTTCGTTCTAAAAAATACAAATTTTCTTCGAATGGAATTTTTTTGGTGTTCATATGTATATTTTGCATATCTTAACATTCTATAACAATATTTAAATGATAGTAATAAAATTTCGGTGGGTATTCCAAACGTCGGTAAAAAGTTTAGTTACTGACGAGGGCGGGTAGGACGGTATGCGTGTGTGTGTGTGTGTGTGCGTGTGCATTTATATAGAGAGAGATAAGTAGATACAGATATAAATTAATATTTGCAATAAGGGTCGTTTCAAGATTTGTAGGTTATTATCGGTTACAATATACAGACAATTTCCGCAATTGCTTTCCTCCGGACAGCTGCAATTGGTAGCATTCAAATTAGCTTCCATTGAAAAATGTAAAACTACGTATAGCAACAACTTGGAGAAAAGCAATTCTTCATTATTTCGATATACAGGGTGTTTATAAAGTCCCGAACCCATTTTGATGTTTAATAACGCATAAAATAATAAAGATAGATTAGAATTAATAACATAAATGGTTAGATAGACTCAAAAAGTTTCATGACCCTTGTCAATGAACTTCCACGTGTGCCTTCTTTGTCGCACAGAGAATATCAAGTCGATAGTCAATTTCACGCCAGGTAGCGGCAAGCATGTCGGCATCCACAGAGGCTATTGCGGTAGTAATTCTGGCTTTTAAGTCATCAATGTTCGACACTCTCCTCCTGTAAACATTGTCCTTTACAAATCCCCAAAAGAAAAAGTCCACCGGAGTTATATCAGGTGATCTGGGTAGCCAAGGAATTGGACCTCCTCGCCCAATCCATCTTCCTGGAAAATGGTCTTTCAAAGAAGTACGGACGATGGTACCCCAATGAGGTGCTGCACCATCTTGTTGCAAAATGACATGTGGCTGAAGCTCTTCTAGTTGTGGAAATACGAAGTTTTCCAACATATCTAAGTATACGACTGATGAGATCGTCTCTTCTGTAAAAAAAGGCCCAATGACTCGGTGGTGCATTAGTGCCACAGCACACATTAATCTTTGGGGAATCCCTTACTGCCTCACGGTATTCATGGGGGTTTTCATATCTTCATTATTTTATGAGTTATTAAACATCAAAATGGGTCCGGGACTTTATAAACACCCTGTATTTTATCCGATCAAGAACCCCAAGTCCCAAAGCCAAATTTCGTTCAAATGCTTAAATGTCGATATATACGAGTATATATAGTATATATATATATAATTTATATGAATATATCTATATACATATGCACTAAGTTTTAATAAGGTTAAGGGCTCTTTCGTTTATTTGACTGTACTTTTAGTATAAGTTGTTCCCAAATCGCTAAATACCAAATTATAAAATAAAAATTTTGGAATCTTTTACGCATGATCCGTTAAAAGTTATTTGACAAAAATTCCCTAATAATCTCGCCAAATATTCAGTATAATCATGTTTTAACTGCAGTATACTGTTTCTACTGCTTATTTGTTTTCAAATTTTCGGATAGTGTTGTAAAGTTTGATTTTAAACTGTGTAATCTATAACCAAAAGCATTTGAATTTTTCACAGAAGGTGGGTACGTTCGTTCACGAAACCATCAGGTATATTCGTGCTTTGCTTACACAATTCTACACGAATGTTAAACACGACACACATACACATTTTCTACAGGGTAGAACATTTCGGGCATATTCAGTTTCATATACTCTCAAAATTAATTTACTTAAAAATGAGAACTTTCATGTACTCGTAATTTTTAAGTACAATTGTTTCAAAAAGAAGTACATTGTTAAAAATAATCTACTTAAAAATGAGTATTTCTATGTACTCATATTTTTTAAGTACAATTGCTTCAAAAAGGAGCATTAATCTATTTAAAAATGAAAATTTCTTTGTACTCGATTTTTTTAAGTACAATTAATTCAGAAACGAGTACATGATATTTTGAAGTTGTGTATAATAATGCATGATTTATAAAGGTATGCAGAAATGAATGCATACATTTTGTATTTTAAAGTCTTAATATTCATGTTTAAATACTATGTGCTCAAAAATATGAGTTTTCTGATAAACCCTTTTCTTAAACCGAACTGACAGTAGGGATTTCAAGCTTTTATTTAAAGATATGTCTATTTTTGTTATAATTTTTAATTTATAATACACACTTTTCAAATTTATTTACAATTTCATTAGAAATGTTAAAGAAGAAAATTTAGTTTAAAAATTGTTTTATTAGAAATAAGAATACTTAAGAAAGGGAAAATTCATCTCTGCTGTTAGCGACCTTCCGTCGCTGATTTATAAAAGGTGTTATTTGGAAGCAGCTGGTTACTGCTCTTATAGCACAGTCAGTACAATACGGGTCTCCCAGCTAGAGGATTCGGGTTCAAATCACGGAGTGGCTCATTCGCGAAATTTCAAGAATTAAAGTAGCAAATTCGTAGTTCTTCGCAATTCAAAATTACCGTAATTAAAAATGGTAATTTGTCGGTTCTCTGTACGTTCGATTTTTATTTTCTTATAGTGTATGTGTGTTTCTATACATACTTATTTTCGAGTCCCTGTATGTACTCAAAAAATGAGTACATGCGTTTTTCAAATTTAAGAGTTAAGTACCCGGAGCTATTTGAAGATCGGGAAGTGCTCAATAATTAGTACAATTTACTTATTTTTCAGAGTAGTGTTTTAACAGTGTAGGTGATCTCTAACATTTTATTATTTACTGAACATTATTAACATTTATTAACATTTACTGAAAATTATGAAGACAAGCATTTGCATTACATTCTCAAAGTTGAAAGACAATTCGTCAAGAAATTCAGTAGATTGTCTACAAACGTGCACATTTAAAAAAAAATTTCTATTTATATTATACAAAACATTAAAACGATGAACAACCTAATTTTTGAAAATACGAAAATTATACGTATTAAAATTAATTTATACAAAACTCGATTAGAAAATAATAATCTAAAATTATTTTTGAAACGACGTTGTTTTTAGAAATTTTAACCATTAAAATTAAAATAATTAAAATTATAATTAAAACTTACTAGTCAAACTTAAGTAAAAAGTAAACATTTGGTTTCGGAGAAACCGTTGAAGAACATATAAAAAGAAATTGAAATTTCAATGTATGAATATCTGAAAATATTCTACTACATTCTTCATATATTCTCATGGAAATTTCTGAACAATATAATTCGCTTTAAATACAAAAAATAGTAAAAAAACACATCTAAATAAGCTTATATTTATTTAAAAAGGACTTTTACAGTTTCCAGCTCTTCTTTTTCCTTCTATTCTCAAAGATCGGAGCTACAAAAGTATTTTGTTTTATGTTATCAAAGCTTTTTTCAAAAGATATTTTGTGTCTATCTTTTAACATTTTTATCAGTGTTCTAAATCTTCCAAAGAATGCTGACAAAAAATCAAAATACAACGGAAATCATCACTCGAGTATTGCTTAAATTTAATTTCCGGTTACCGATAGAAACATAAATTTTGTTTACTATGCCACATGCTTTTTATTACAACATAAACTTATACGAGATCCTTTTTACTTTTTGGTATTAAATGTATACGCTTCCATGAAAAGCCAATTCAATAAACTTCTATATTAGATAATATAGAAGTATGTATTTTTGTGGGCCCTTCTTTAGTTAGTATATATGTAATAATAGAAGACTTGATAATTTCTTTTTATTTATTGATACATTTAAATACACTTTATTATCTTAAAAGACAAAACAAGTTTTTATTTATAATACTAGGAGATTCAAGGAGTATGTGGATGTACTACAAATACGTTCTATTACACCATAGGAGCTACGCTCGCCAACACCCGTTCGGATCCTGCCCATCGGAAAGAAAGACAAATATTTTCTGAAACTGCGAAAATGTACTATTACTAAAAATGCAAATGTATAAAAACCTTTTCCAAGTTACCTACAGCACCACAAGTGGCTGAGAGGTTCTGCTCTCGAAGCTGTTAGACGGGAGGTGTTCCGTTGCCTGGGTTAAGTTCTCTTAGAAAGAACCCCACTTAGGGCACTCTCCTTAGGGCCTATATATCTCGTGCAGATAATCGGCCATCATAAATAACACCGCCACCACCACCGAGTTACCCCCCACGGTTACTAAATTGTTTTTTATAAAAAAAGTTCTCAAAAACTAATACAGTTTCGAGATTCAATGTATCATGCATACAATATATATATATATATATATATATATATATATATTCTCCTAAGTATTTTCGGAATGTTTTAGGAATACGTTTCAGGATGCATTACAGTACAGCTCCGATTATCCGAGGAGTTGGGTGGCAAGGGCACCGCGCATAACAAAAATCACGGATAACCCGTAAAAGACTGAAGATGGGGTTGAACAGCGAAAAAAAAAGAAAATTCAACATATAAAAACATATAAAAGTGTATAAAAAACATAATAAAACGTTTAAAATACATACATATACACGGTACATCAGAAAACTTTACTTTACGTCTAAATCACTAAAATAAAGAAACGTAAACAAGAAACAATGCCATTCATACTGTACAAAAAGAGCTGAGTTACAACTTTTAAAAAAAATCTGTCACTTGTTTTTGCTTCTTACTTTGGAAACACATTTTTTTTAAATTCTAAATTGTAAACTATTGTTTTTCTTTTAGTATAGAATAATTTTTATCTCGAAAATGAAGTTATTCTTAATATGCTCTCCTGGAATTTATCATAATAGTCTTATTTAATTGTTAAATATTTTAATTGTTGTGTTTATGTTTCGTTAATAAAATCAAAAAAAGACATCAAGACTTCATATCTAATATTTCAAACATGGCAACCGAATCTAGAAATATTCTTCTATTACTTTCGAATGCATGAATTTTCCTGTTCATATTTATTAGTAGGGCTTATTGTAATTTCCTTGCTGTTGGCTTAAATAAATAAAAAAAAAACGCTTCGCGGATAAACCCCACCGCGGTTCTTCCTCTCGCGGATAATCGAAGCTTTACTGTATTTTGTTTTCTCAAACCTAAATGTCAGATTTTTGCATGCTTAATCTAATGTTTTTTAGCAGCATAATTGAATTTATACCCGCAAAATAATAAAACAGTATTAATTTTAACATCAATGGAAATGCTGTTAATTTATCATATTTTTCCGTAAAATGTGTTTGTTTAACATAAGAATAATTACTTGAGAATTGATAGCATCCGGAAAACTTATATCGGTTTTAGAAAAGTTATTATTACACTCTAAAAATTAGTCGGAAACGTTTTCGAAAATCATTGGCAGCAAAATAAACTTTATTTTTATAATTTTACATTATTTTGTAAATCACAAAACTGCAGGGTGTCCCAGAAATGACTGATGGATTTTAAAATTCAATAACTTACAAACGGTGACGGATATTAAAAAAATTCTTCCAAGATGGTTATGTATGATGGTAGGAAATTTTTTTCTATGATTCTGGACTTTAGTTCGAATTTCAAAAAATAGATTGCGCTGAGAGCAATAGGTGCTCAGTCCAGACCCGATTTTTGTTACTGCTGGATCCATTCAATACAATTTAATCTCATTTTTTTCGCATGGAAGAAGAGAGAGGCCGAGAAATCGAGCCTCGATTTAGCGGATATTGCTTGCAACGCCTATTGATCCTATTTGTAACTAAAACTGAGAATTGCAGTATAAAAACTCCTGACATCTTGCATAACACTCCTGCAAGTTTTTTTTTAGTACGAGGGTGGTTCAAAAATTATTGTCCTTAGTGTACAAAAAAAAATATTTTTACTGTGGTAGTTGTTGTGGAATATCGAAGCCTAATGTCTTAGATGCCTATATGCTCAATTTTAGAACCATAGCTGCTATATTCACATAGTTTTGTAGGGAGGAGTGAAAGGGGGGTAGGTAAAACGCTGATTTTTAGCTTATAGGGCTGGATTTGTGACAGTGAATGAGACATAACTACTATCGTTTTGTCTCGGGATCATAGTGATGTAACCACATCTCATGCACTGTCCAAATGTAGCTTCAAAGCTACGAACCAGCATTTCACACTCATCCCCCTTCTTAAAAACTGCCCCAATCATAGGTCTTTAGAACTTCACCCCTCTATCCAAAACTATGTTAATATAGCAGCTACGCTTCTGAAATTGAGCATATAGGCATTTAAGAGATTAGGCTTCGATATTCCGCATCAACCATCGCAGTACAAATATTATATATAGTAAAGTGAGGACAGACGCCGCGGTCGGACAGATGCCGCAGAGATTGTATTGGCGACACTAGCGCTCTCTAGGCCAAATTAAGAATTTCGTTGTGTGCCTAAATGCTGTCTGCTGTGTTGTATGCGTTTCCACTACTTAATTGTCAGTATTTACATATTTATGCCGGTTTTTATGGTTCGAACCTGCATGGTAAGTTGCTAAAATTATTCTAATAAAGTTTTATAACATATTTTAAGCACAATAAACAGAGATTTCATCCCAAAACAGATTGCAACTGTAGACTAGATCTTCGTAGAATACAGACATGTTCTTGTCTTTCTCTCGCGTCGCTCACATAACACAAAATGGCGACGCGGCATCTTACCCACCACTTTGGGACAGATGCCGCACCGAGCTTGAGGGACAGATGCCGCAAAATATATTTTTGTTTTTCGGTTCAATAAATTCATCACTGCAATTTAAGTAGAGCTTACATTTAAATGAACATATATTAGCGCATTCTGCTACTTATCAAAAAATTCTCAGCAACAGTGGTGGTTCACCAAGTATGAATAAGGAAAACGTAGGCCGTTTACAATTCTCACCATCTAAACTATTAAACAATGGTCAAAAGATCTATACAGCCAAGTAAGAGAAAGCAAAAGGCTGCAAATATTACAAGAACAGATTTTATAAACAAGAAAAAAGAAGGAAATAAAAAGCAAAAGAAGCAAGAAAGCGTCAAAGAACGACAGCTTGGCGGAAGTAAAATGTGTAAAAAAAGGAAGGGAAAGATCAACTTGAAAACACCTCACTTGAGGAAGGAACAGAAATGTGAGTCATCTTCCGACAGTGACGAAAGTATTCCTTTTATGGATTCTGAAGGCAGTATTGGATTGGAATTTGATGACTCTGAATGTGCTGAGTGTCTGGAGTCATATCAAGAAACAAAGTCTAAAGCGATTTGGATTCAGTGCATAACATGCAATCTGTGGCTGCATGAAACATGCTCACTTTACTCTTGCAACGGAAAGTGTGGTGATTGTGGGCGAATAGAAATACGAAATAAAAAAATGAGAAGAAAAGCCAAAAATAAATAGACTACGGCCTAAAATGAATGGAACTAGTACTTAAGAGCAAACTACAATGGTCGCCTGTATACAAACAAGTGGTGTTTATATCTTTTTTTGTAATTATGCTGTCTATTGTTTCCAGTGAAATGATTTTTTTTTCTTTTTTTTTTGCCTTAAGTTTTTTTTTTTTTTTTTTTGAACTTGCACTTTTGCAATTTCGTTAAACTTTTCACAATTTAGTAATATATATAATTTATGTAATTTTACTGTTATTTATTTTCATTTTAAGCAGTTTGCGGAAATAAAAATGTGATTTACTTGAAAAAAAAATAAACAGCATAGCATTTTTCTCCATGTGGCGTCTGTCCCACACCCCATGCGACATCTTATCCATCACTTAAAAAATGATGTTAAAAAAGCACCTGCGGGAAAATAACTATGCTTACTTTATTAAGAAGGTTTTAACTTGTTTAACATAGAAATTAGATTCTAAAGGGTTTGATCAATGACTTCTGGTACTTAGTTTGTTGTTTTTACTTTATTGTACATTTTATAAGAAGAAAAGAAAAACTGCGGCATCTGTCCTCACTTTACTATATACATTAGGGACAATAACTATTGAACCACCCACGTATTTGACATCGTTTGCAAGTTATTGAATTTTTAAATCCACCAGTCGTTTTTAGGACACGTGGTATATTGTTGGCTGAGGTTTCTAAAGATAAATATTGCTTTTAGGGATCGTGATAAACTCACAAGATGTTATTCTAAATATTCATTCGTCGTGATACAGGTTGTCCCAAAAAGTACCTGACAAGTTTTAAATTCAATATAAAATCATGTAATTGTCCTATAGGTTTGCAGTTTTGACTAAAATTCTTCTCGCGTGAAAAGTTTTCCTCAAGCGAATAAAAAAAAGTAGTTACAAATTTCGATCATAGATGGTGCCACTTGTCATTATCTCTGGTTTCAAACATGCATTTTCTTATTTTCAGATTAATTTTCACGCTGTGTCGCAAAAATGACGACTCTCAGCGAAAAACCTAATTATGTAGGTTGTTACTACGAACTCAAATTGAAACTAATCAGAAGTTCAGAAAAAACGCATGTTTGAAAACAAACATACGAGCAAGTGTATCTATGATCAAAGTTTGAACCTAATTTTGTTATTCGCTTTAATAAAACATTTTTATAGTTAGAAGCATTTTAGTCCAAACCGCAAACCTGAACAACAATTAATTGATTTTATATTTAATTTTAAAATTTGTCAATGACCTCTGGGCCACCATGTATTACATTTTCGTCGATTAAGAAATATCTGTATTTTTATACGCAATTACGAATAATTCATTTCCGGACACCAAGGGGAATTATTTGGCTTTCGCGGCCGCACACACTGCTCTCGCGAAAGCTGACATTTTTTGTCATGGCTAATTATGTAAGATCGATTACATAATTGAAAATCGGATATTCTAAAACGGGTAAATAAAAAATATCGTGACGTCCCAGACTGCTTTAATATCTGTAAGAAAAGTTTCCTTTTAGACTCTATTAATGTAATTATGGAGTATTTTCACCATAAAATATTTTCGCACCTAATAATTTGATTACTTAAAACTTGTCTTTCTTTTAAACATTCATGAGCAAATACGAAGTGTCCGTAATTAAACGACTCTACTGTAAAGATGTTTACAGGCAAAACTGTTGTTCGTAAAGATGTGAAATTTTGTTAAATACATAATAAAAGTTTCGGAATTCGCTTAAGCTAAAAGAAAAAAAAAAGAGGAGCAAAATTTTTTGGACAAAATAATAAATGTACGGGAAATTGTTTCAGTGAGAAAAAACTAGAAAGTCGTTTTTTAACGAATTACACATTTAGTATACATTGACGATAGTTTTTACAATTTTTTCCACAACCAAACATGTTCTGCGTGATGGCCGTCATTTTTAGATACCATCTAGAATCGTAAGGTAGAATGTTTCACAGTTGACCGCAGCGTGTTCTGGAAAGTGATAGGAACATGTAGTGAAATCCTGTCTTTAGTATCACACTGTTAAAAATTTGCAGCATTCTGGCAGGTCATTTGACCGTTTTTTCCGAAAACGGTTAAAACAACCGTAATTTAACACCATTCTGACCTTATTATTGGCCATTTTATGGTCAGAATATAGTTAAATTATGGTTATGAAACCATTTTTTCAAAAAACGGTCGAATGACCTGCCAGAATGCTGCAAAATTTTTAACAGTGCAGGTTAAGATAATAAATAAAATTTCTAAACTATCGTAATGCTAAAGGTTTAATTTATTAAAAATCGCCTTCTGCTGGCAATTTTTTTTTTTTTTTTGCTTAAATTTCCATTCCGTTATTATGTCTCTTACAAAAATTCAAAACATTATGAACAATAGTTTTATCTGTAGACATCTTTAAACTAGGGTCGCTTAATTATGAGCACCCTGTACAATTGAAAAGACAGCCTTTCGAAATATTATTCATATTCATATTATTATTATTATTTTAAATCTAAAAACAGTAAATAAAACCTGCCATTTATAAATGTGTGTAACATTTTTGTTTAGAGAATAAAAGTTTGAATAAAAAATTCTTTAATAAAGAAAATCTATAAATATAAGAAGGATATTGGATAGGGCACGCCAAATTCTAATCAAATATAGGTATGAAATAAATGATTAAACTGCTGTACCTAGTTTTCGATTCTGCCTCAAATATTTAATTGTACTAACGTGACCGATTTCAACAATGCATCGGGTTTAAAACAACTATTCTATAGAATAACTATCTACTACATCATGTTTAGCATACATTTCTCACTACCGTTTTTTAGGTAGATTTCGTATGAAATACTACCTATTGGCGTCGTTCCTATGTTGGAATTTCTGAAAACTTTTTGCAGATTTACACCGATCTTGACCCGTAGAGCCCAAAACCATCCTCAGTAACTTTATCTATCTATCTATCTATCTATCTATCTATGTATCTATCTATATATTTCACTTTCTTCTGGACACGATAACTTCCACAATTCTATACCAATCTCTTTCAAACTGATACATAAAATCAAGGGGCATAAAATCTCGGCCGAGTTCGTTAATGGACAAAATCGGACCAAGAGGATAGAAATAGGGAGGGGTTTTGTGAAAACCGAAAAAAACCCATAACTTCTTAAATTTTGTACATATCGAATCAGTTTAAAGTTTTTATTACTTCTAAAAATAGGGCCAAAAATTTATGTATCAAAGATTTTTGATAAAGTTAAAAATGGACTCAAGGGGCGCAAAAAATAGGGTTTTGGGGAGAAAAAATTCATAACTTCGTCAATTCTCAAGATGTCAAATCAAATTAATTTTATCATGAATCTCCTTAACATTATCTACAACTTTTACACTCACAAGTTTTTGATAGGACCAATTCGTACCGCAAAAAAAATTAAAAACGAAAACAAAAAGGGCGTTTGAAGAAGAAAAAATTCCATAACTCCGTCAATTCAAAAGATATAAAATCCCCATGAATTTATCATATACCTTCTTAATATTGTCTACAACATCTATATAGACAAGTTTTGGATAAGACCAATTATTACAGCAAAAACAAACTAAAAATACATAGCGGTTGAAGAAAAAAAAACATCTTAGTAAGGGTGTATTCAAATCCAAACTGCTTATTTTCTGACTCATTTTTCAATTCATTTTTACTCTCAAAGGCTTCCAATTGGTACCTTTTCTTACTCAGACACTATATAATGTACCGTAATGGTCAATTTTTTGATAGAGGCAGGATATATTTTAAAACATGCTGTCAAAGTGGGCCTTTTGAGCCGAATTTCCCAAAGCGGATTGTGTTGGAAAAATCATCGTATTAAGGGAGTATTCAAATCCAGACTGCTTACTTTCTGGCTCATTTTTAAATTCCTTTTTGCTCTCAAATGCATCCAATTGGTAGACTCGCTTATTCAGAAACTATATAATGTATCGTAATGATCGATTTTTTGACAGAGGCAGAATATATTTCAAAAAATGATGTCAAGGTGGGCATTTTGAACGGAATTTCCCGAAGCGATTGTGTTAGAAACGAAAAATATTGTCTTACTGAGAAAATAATTGTTTATGTATCAAGTTTTAATTAATTGAACGAAAATTAAAAGCACAGGTCGCTCATAAATCTCTTCAAAAATCACGTCAACAAGTTTCATGTGTTTCCTATTAAAAATGAATCTGGAGTTATGCCAGAAAATTTCGAGTTGTTGAGCATGAAAAAGTATTTTTTTTAATACCGCCCTAACATGATTCTGATAAAACCAGTTATTATATAAAAATGAAATAAAAACTCGTCAAAAGCGGCCAGATAAAATTGTTAAAGTGGGTTTATTGTTTGTGAAATTAGTAAACTTAACTTCGAAATCTACCTGCGCCTGTAGGCCGGGCAGGCAGGGATATATATATATATATATATATATATGTATATATATATATATATATATATATATATATATATATATATGCAATAGGTTATGCAGGATAAGCCGTCAAAGTGAAAAGAAGGCTTAAAACAACTATTCCATTGAATAACTACCTACTTCATCATGTTTAGCATACATTTCTCTATAAAACTACCAGTTTTCTTTTTTCTTTTATACCTAGAAAAGAAAGAAACAATGGGCCATCAGCTGGAAGAAAAGATGGCAGCCAACACTGCAATCAGTTGTTAAGTGCAATGGTGCCATTACTTAAACCAGTACAAAAGTGTCCGTGCGGAATGCAGCTGGGCCAACAATGATGACCAACAGCAGGCCAGCATTGGTATGCCATTACATTACTTCAATCTGGCAGTTTTCCTGCAATGCTAGCACCTATCCCACTGCTATCCATTTGCTGGCCCAGCACTTTCCCTTACAAAAATGTCTTATAGAATTCGATAAAAAAAAAACAAAGTATTGTTCAATTATGGCTCTTTTTTCTATAAGCAAGTTTCACTAAGAGCTATAGAAACACCTGTAGAAGCGACTATCATAGAAATATTTGAACTTACAGTGGTTTCCATGTGGTCACCCTCCCAAGTACTAACCGCGCTCGATGCTGTTTGGTTTTCGCGATCGGACATGAACAAGTACTTTCAGCGTATGCTACGACCGCACTTAGTTTTCGAGCTCTCATTACACTATTTTAAGTTTGTTTCTTTTGTGATTTACGTTCCCAATCATTAAACGTGTATAGAAATTACTGTGTTGTATAAAAATCCTAGATATTTTATACGCTTTTTTTATTATTGATTCTGAACTATGTAAATTATGAAAACAGAAATCCTTTGTAACTTAGTAAAACCAGATTTAAGGAGAAAAAAAAAAGTTCGTTGAAATAAAGAATTTATTTATTTATTCATTTGCTTATTTATTTTGTTGGTGGCAGTGGTGCTATATTATTTACAGTTAAAAAAAAAAATCAGCTTCACAGCTTAAATTGTGTTAAGATATTCATTTTAGATTTGTGTTGAAATACTCAATGTCCTCAATATTCGCAACGCCACCTAGCGTAAGGGATCCCAGCAATAATAAAGTTCGTGCACTTCCATGTAGTGTTGGGAGAGCGCATGAGATAAAACGGAACCCCACCAGCATTTTATCTGATGATTTTCAACATCAAAGTTGACTGAAGCTGTCCAGCAGTGGTCATCCAGTAGACCATTAGCTAGCACATCTCCGTCACTGCCAGCACCTATCTTGCTGCTGGCCAGTAATTTCCTCTTTTCTGGGTATGCAATAGCTTCTGCAGGATAAGCCGTCAAATTGAAAAGGGACACAACTGAGACAATTACGGCAGCAGCAGTGGTACCGTTTTCAAGAATTTTTATAATAGAGAGATACGCAAGTACACACCTTAAAATTACCTAATAAAATGGTTCTACTATTTCAGATTAGAAATTTTCTATTTTATTTTTTAATATCAGAATTTGTAATCAACCTAAATTTAAAGACTTTCTAAAAGTTTACTGCGATTAGAATTATCTTTTAATTATTGTAGAAAGTGTGCATCTCGGTTATACAGGGTGTTCAATCTCAACGGTTTCCAATGGCTAATTCCTAAACCGTTATCCATAGACATATAGTTCCAATTACAAAAATGTCTTAAATGAGATAAAGAAATATTTTAAAAGCGATTTGGGTCACTAAAAACATTTATTAACAAATTATGAAATTTAAATTTTTATACGGTCTCTCGGTCCTATAAGTTATATTTAGTAAAATTCTCCTATCAACTGACAAGCAGTGCTGAAGTTGTAAAAAAAAAAAAAAAGAGGGTATACGCTATAGGCAGAGGGTATACGCTAAAGTCATGAACACTGTGCCTAGAGTACACGCTATAACTTTATTTGAGAAACAGAGGGTATACGAAGCTTCTTAAAAAAATCCAGAAGGTATACGGCTTATACCTGGTACACCTTTCACTACACCCCTGCTGACAAGTAACACTACAAAGTCCTGTTATTCTACGATTAAAATTGAACGAATTACAGCTGTTTAAAGTTGGAGCATATTTTTTGCTGCAAATTAGGGGCCATTCACAAATTTAGTAGTAATGTAATTTCGTCAGATATATTAAATAAATGGTTAAGAGTAAAATTAACATTGTATTATAAATTTGAAATCTTTAATCATTCTGACATATTAATGCAATATATACAATTTTTAATAACCATATAGGAAGGAAAAAATCAGAATTTTTGTTAAACAAAATGATGAAAATTAACAGCCCCAATTCTTTACAAATGATACATATTTTAAAATGTTATTACATTACACTAGCCAGCAAAAGTTGGGTTATGTCATGTTTTTTTTTTTTTTTTTTTTTTTTTTTTTTTTTTTTTTTTTTGATAATTGATTTTTATGTATTCTGTACCGCTGAATCGGAAATTGACCTTTATTTTTTAACATCCCGTAAAGATTTTTTGCACATCGTAAACAAAGAAAAATAGCGAAAATTTGATACTATAAAATAAATGTGATTGTTGTGTTTTTAACCTTTTATAATTGATTTTTATGCATTTTTTACCACTTATTCCAAAAATGGCCTTCATTTTTAATCATCACGTGAGGATTTTTCGCAAATTGTACATTTCAAAGTTAAAATTGAACCTCATCCCCCACTTCATCCTACCCCTCAGCTGTTTAGGTGTAAGAATCCCAATATAAGCCAAAAATTGAATACATTATTAAATTAAATTTAATTAAATTTAATTTAAAAAGTTTTACATCTGTTTTATAGTATCAGATTTTCCTATATTTTAGCTTTGACAATTACGATTTGCAAAAAAATTCTACCGAGATGATTAAAAATGAAGGTTATTTTCAGATTCAGTGCTAAAAAGTACATAAAATCATTATCAAAAGTTGAAAAACATAGCCATATCCTCTATTTTATAGTATCCGATTTTTGTTAATTATTAATTTTGACAATTTATGATTTGCGAAAAATCCTGACAGGTAATTTTCGTTAATTTAAGGTGATTCTCGGATTCAGCGCTAAAAAATACATACATAAAAGATAAAAAACACAATAATCGCAGTCTTTTGTTGCCTAATCTAAAACTTTTACTCAAACTTCTTGACGGTAATTTATCCGAATGTTTTTTGTGTTAATCTGTAAAAGAAGTATAAATGGTACACACCTAAAATCATAATAATATTAGATTGTCATGAAATTTACGTCAGAATGTAAATTTTAATCTCGATCGGATATTTCAAAGTGACTTAAAGTTCGAGTAAAAATTTTGAAGTGGAAAAACGTACATACAATCGTTGAAGTTAAATACAAACTTATAAAAATATCATATTTTGTGTTAAAAGAAATCATGAAAAGTAACAGTCCCAAATCCTTACAAAATGAAACATATGTTAAAATACAATTATTTTAGCCAATCTGAAACTTAATAAAAGTTAACTCAATCGTAATATTTGTAAGATTTTTTTTTTTTTTTTTAAAGCGCATGAAATAAATTCTTCGAATATTTTAAGCACTTGGTCTGTAACCCCTCAAAGACTACACCGAACTCATTTTTGTTCACATGCAGAAAGGTGGTACAAGTCATTCATTTTTAAAGTTTCATAACTAGGTCAATTTTAGTGTTATATGAACGGGACTTTTTTTGCCTTAATTGACAGTGTAATAGCTAAATATTATTAAATATAACTTATAGGTAAGGGGTACCGAAAAAAATTTAAATTTCGTAATTTTTTAAGAAATGTTTTTATTGAAACAAATCGCTTTTAAAATATTTCTTTGCCTCATTTAAAACATTTTTGCAAGTAGAACTATATGTCTATGAGTAACGGTTTAGGAATTTGTCATTGGACACCTTTGAGAGCGGACACCCTGTATATCGCATTAAATGGAAGAATAACATTAATTAAAAAAATAATAAAATGACACGCGCTAATAATTTTAAATACAATATTTAATTTCAAAAGTAACAATCCGCAATTAATTTTTAAATGAGAAGGCTTTGAATATATATGGGTGAGTATAATTTAGTACAAAATCACGCCCCAAAGAAAGTTTTATTCAAACAAAACTTTCAAGATCATGTAAAAATGAATAGCAGCATCATCCTCAGAAATTGGAAAACTACGCCACTCTACTTCAAAAGTACGATATATCTTCTTAGGCACAGAAAACAGAAAAAAAAAACCGCATAAGAAATCTCATATGTACTCAAAAATGACTTTTACAATTTTCAACTTTCCTCTTTTTTTTTTTTTTTTTTTTTTAAATCAATAGTGGTTTTTTAAGAAGCTTTTGTCAAATTCTATACTTTATCCATATTATCAGCGTTGTAAATCTGCTACAAAAAGCTCACAAAAAACGAGAATATCGAGGAAATCATCACTCGACTATTTTGTAAATTTAATTTCCTGCCGCCGTCAGAAACATAAATTGATTTTACTATTTCATCTCTATGGTTTTTTAATTCAAGATAAAACTCTCTGATATATATTGTTTTCTTATTATTTTCATATATAAATGCTTTTATCAGAAATATCTGAATTTACTGTCTTATTAAATAAAATGGATGCGTATTTTTGTGCATCACGTTTAATTTAGTTTTATATAATTATAAAAGGGGTGTTTAGAAGCCGAATAGAAACGTAATCCAAAGTATGTACTAATAAAATTTGTATTTAAAAAAATAAATTTTTGAATAATAACAGAAAATTTATTCAGGAACATTCTGAAAGATAACTATTCTACTCCATACTTGACAAGTATTCATGAAATGTCTACATAAATCTTCTAGAGCGCTATTAAAGTACAATAAAGAAATTACAAAAAGGATCTAATATGTACTGTGAAATTCAATTTTCAACTGTTCATTTTTCTAACAATTATAAAGAACAGAATGCAAACAATTTATTTTTTTATATCCATAGCTTTTTAAAAAATAAAGCTAACCCTTAACAGTTTTTCACTGTTCTAATTTAAGAATTTCTTAAAAAACCTCAATTTATCAATTTCCTAATTTAATTTCTGTTAGAGGATTAAAAATGACTCTAATGTGATATAATAAAAATCACATTAAATCATATAATAAAGGAAAGGTAAATCTGCTTACCTTCTTCCCATGATCGTCCACGGTAACACGGTAACTTTCCGCATATCCAAAAAAAAAAAAAAAAAAACTTTTGTTTAATCCATTTGTATCTGAAATATTGAGCGTTGTTTCACCTGTAAGAACTTGTGATTCTTTTATTATTATTATTATATATATATATATATTTTACTCATATGTATCCCATGAATTTTGCAGAATTTTAGGTAGCTTTCATTACAAAAAGCTACCTATTGCAGCCGTTCGGAGGAAAGCGATTTCAAAAAATTTTGGTATATTTTCATCGATCATGACCCCCAGACCCCGAAACAAACCTCTGTTCAAAATTGATATATATATATATATCCATATATATATATATATATATATATATCTGACCTATGTCACACTGTAACTCTTGTATTTATGAACCGATTTGGATGTAATTTCGTGTGTACATAGTACACACCAATGTCTCGACCGAGTTCGTTGGCCAGCTTCATCCGCCATTTTGTTTCAAAATGGCGGCCATTTAAATTTTTTTTTAAATTTAAAATTTGAAATGTGGTACCAAAAAATTGAAAATGGAAAAATATTTTTTTTCTTATGTATTTGACCTTTATACAAAGACTCCGGAGCAGTTTTTGTTTCGTCTATATCTTAAACAAGTTGGAAATTGCTCGTCAAACGTGGCAAATGAGGTGCGTTCGTACTATAACTAGTTTTATAATTATTTTTTGCACCCCATATTGTACTGAATGTATACTTTTTTGCACTTCATAAAGCGCATAGTCTGATACATCATTAAAATGCACTTCCAATAATTTTTTCCCATTCCCCGTAATGTAACGGAACACTTTTGACTGTCCCTGTAATTAAACTATACATCCGATTTTCCTAAAATTTGAAATAGCTCAATAAAACTTTGCAACAATTATATCTTTAAAATTTCAGACCATTCGGAAGGCTGTAATATCATTAAAATGCACTTGCAATAATTTTTCCCATTCCCCGTAATGTAACGGAACACTTTCGACTGTCCCTGTAATTAAACAATACATCCGATTTTCCTAAAATTTGAAATAGCTCAACAAACTTTGCAACAATTATATCTTTAAAATTTCAGACCATTCGGAAGGCTGTAATATCATTAAAATGCACTTGCAATAATTTTCCCCATTGGCCGTAATGTAAAGAAAAACTTTTGACTGTCCCTATAATTAAACTATACATCCGATTTTCATAAAATTTGAAATGGCTCGACAAAATTTTGCAACTGTTATATCTTTAAAATTTCAGATCATTCGGAAGGCTCTAATATCATTAAAATGCACTTGCAATAATTTTTCCCATTGGCCGTAATGTAAAGAAAAACTTTTGACTGTCCCTGTAATTAAACTATACATCCGATTTTCCTAAAATTTGAAATGGCTCGACAAAATTTTGCAACAGTTATATCTTTAAAATTTCAGATCATTCGGAAGGCTCTAATATCATTAAAATGCACTTGCAATAATTTTTCCCATTGGCCGTAATGTAAAGAAAAACTTTTGACTGTCCCTGTAATTAAACTATACATCCGATTTTCATAAAATTTGAAATGGCTCGACAAAATTTTGCAACAATCATATATTTGAAGTTTCAGACCATTCGGTTGGGTAGTTTTTGCTCTGTTACATGCGGACAGACGGACTGACAGACGGACAGACGGACGGACAGACGGACAGACGGACGGACTGAACGACGACTATAGGTGCTACGTATTTATATAATTACGAACGCACCTAAAAATGGCTGAGTTATAGCATTTTGAATTTCTAGCGTGGCTGACATTTTGAAACGTCCTGAAATTTGTCACGCGATAAAAGGCGTATTTATGAACCGATTTGGATGTAACTTCGTTTATACATAGTATATACCAATGTCTCGACCGAGTTCGTTGGCCAGCATCATCCGCCATCTTGTTTAAAAATGGCGGCCATTTAAATTTTTAAGAAAAATTTAAATTTGAAATGTGGTACCAAAAAATTGAAAATTGAAAAAATATTTTTTTCTTATGTGTTTGAACTTGATAAAAAGATTCGGGAGCAGATTTTGTTTCGTCTATATCTTAAAAAATGGCTGAGTTATAGCATTTTGAATTTCTAGCGTGGCTGACATTTTGAATCGTCCTGATTTTTGTCACGTGATAACAGATTTATTTATGAACCGATTTGGATGTAATTCGGTGTGTACATAGTACACACCAATGTCTCTACCGAGTTCGTTGGCCAGCTTCATCCGCCATCTTGTTTCAAAATGGCGGCCATTTAAAAAAAATTTAAAAATTTTAAATTTAAAATGAGATACCAAAAAATTGGAAAATGATAAATATTTTCTTTGTATGTATTTGACCTTAATACAGAGATTCCGGAACAGGTTTTGTTTCGTCTATATCTAAAAAAATGGCTGAGTTATAGCATTTTGAATTTCTATTGTGGCTGAAATTTTAAAACGACCTGATATTTGTCACGCGATAACAGGCGTATTTATGAACCGATTTGGATGTAACTTGGTCTGTACATAGTACATACCAATGTGTCGACCGAGTTCGTTGGCCAGCTTCATTCGCCATGTTGTTTCAAAAGGTTTGCCATTTAAAAAAAAAGTCCTTCTGGTCAGTGCCGGGAGGAAGAGGTAGCTTTCATATTCCTTATTTTAAAAAAGCCAACTTATATTATTCAAACACACGAAGCTCAATTAAGTGGAAACCGAATGTAGGAGATTCAATACTAATTTTTATCAATACTAAATCATTGTGAATGAGAATTTCGCGAAATTAGTCAGCTTTATCCAAGCTGCTTTTATTTAAATTAACTTATATTTGGCTGCCAAATTCGGCGATTTCTTAAAGTGCCTGCCATTTTAAGACAACATGGTGGATGAGGCTAACCAGTGAACTTGGTCGAGACCTTAGTAATTGCTGTGCCCATGCTCACTCACATCGGAATCGGTTGATATATACGAGTGCTCTCGCAGGCAAAAAATCAGATTTTTCAAAATGTCACCCACGTTAGAAATTGAAACTGCTATATCTGAGCCATTTTTTAAGATAAAGACAAACAAAAAATGTTCCTGAATCCTTATATCAAGGTCAAATACTTAAGAAAGAAACCTTTTTCAATTTCAAATTTTTTTGCACCTCACTTTAAATATATATACTTTTTAATTTAATGGCCGCCATTTTGAAACAAGATGGCTGATGAAGCTGGCCAGAGAACTTGGTCGAGATATTGATGTATACCATCCACATGCCTTCTTCCATCGAAATAGGCGAATACGTGTGCTATCGCGAGACAAATACAAGATCGCTTCAAAGTGTTAACCATGATAGAAATTCAAAGTGCTATAATTCAACCACTTTTTAAGATATAAACAAAAGAACAAATTTTCAGAAACAAAAACTGCTCCAGAATCTTTGTATCAAGGCCAAACACATAAAAAAAATCTTTTTCATTTTCCAATTTTTTAATACCTCATTTTAAATTTTAAATTACATTTTTTTTTAAATGGCAACCCTTTTGAAACAAGATGGCGAATGAAGCTGGCCAACGAACTCGGTCGAGACATTGGTATGTACTATGTACAGACCAAGTTACATTCAAATCGGTTCATAAATACTCCTGTTATCGCGTGACAAATATCAGGTCGTTTTAAAATGTCAGCCACAATAGAAATTCAAAATGTTATAACTCAGCCATTTTTTTTAGATATAGACGAAACAAAACCTGTTCCGGAATCTTTGTATTAAGGTCAAACACATACGAAAAAACTCTTTTTCATTTTCCAAATTTTTGGTATCTCATTTTAAATTTAATTTTTTTTTAATTTTTTTAAATGGCCGTCATTTTGAAACAAGATGGCGGATGAAGCTGGCCAACGTTCTCGGTTGAGTTATTTGTATGTACTATGTACACACCAAGGTACATCCAAATCGGTTCATAAATACATCTGTTATCACGTGGCGAAAATCAGGGCGTTTCAAAATGTCAGCCACACTAGAAATTCAAAATGTTATAACTCAGCCATTTTTTAAGATATAGTCGAAACAAAAACTGCTACGGAGTCTTTGTATAAAGGTCAAATACATAAGAAAAAAAATATTTTTCCATTTTTAATTTTTTGGTACCACATTTCAAATTTTAAACTTTTTTAAATTTTTAAATGGCCGCCATTTTGAAACAAAATGGCGGATGAAGCTGGCCAACGAACTCGGTCGAGACATTGGTATGTACTATGTACACACCGAATTACATCCAAATCGGTTCATAAATACGAGAGTTACAGTGTGACATATGTCAGATATATATATATATATATATATATATATATATATATATATATATATACTAGATGATAGCCCGTCAAAATGACGTGTTTGCATTTTTAAAAGAATGATATAGAATTGCACTATAAAAAGAATGATGGAGTAATAAATTTTATCCTGATCGGAGTAGTAGAGTCAGATGGGGTAAATAGTTATAAAAATAACCTTTTTTCATTCAAACGTAATTTGCAAAAAAAAAATTAGTTACTATTTCATTATCCCATTGACCAAAACTGTCGCCAAAGTCTAAGATTAAATGCCAATAATAATAATGGATGATCGTAAATGTTGCATTCACAATACTAATTTTTTCCTGGCTTTGCCTGGCTAGTCATCTGCTTGCCGCATATGGCTGATTTTAACGAAACATTATCAGGAAATAGATGAGTTCATTCCGGAAGCGTTATACACTTAGCGCTATTATATATATAATATATCAATTTTAAACGGAGGGTGGTTTCGGGTTCTGGGGGTCATGATCGATGAAAATATACCAAAATTTTTTGAAATCGCTTTCCTCCGAACGGCTGCAATAGGTAGCTTTTTGTAAAGAAAGCTACCTAAAAGTAATTTAAAATTTAAAATAAGGTATTAAAAAATTGGAAAATGAAAAAAAAAAATTTGTGTGTTTGGCCTTGATACAAAGATTCTGGAGCGGTTTTTGTTTCTGAAAATTTGTTCTTTTGTTTATATCTTTAAAAAATGGTTGTATTATAGCACTTTGAATTTCTAGCATGGCTAACATTTTGAAACGATCTTGTATTTGTCACGCGATAACTCACGTATTCGCCTATTTCGATGTGAGAAGGCATGTGGATAGTATACATCAATATCTCAACCAAGTTCGCTGGGCAGCTTCATCAGCCATCTTGTTTCAAAATGGCGGCCATTAAATTAAAAAAAAATTATATTTAAAGTGAGGTGCAAAGAAAATTAAAAATTGAAAAAGGTTTCTTTCTTAAGTATTTGACCTTGATATAAGCATTCACGAGCATTTTTTGTTTGCCTTTATCTTAAAAAATGGCTCAGATATAGCAGTTTCAATTTCTAATGTGGGTGACATTTTGAAAAATCTTATTTTTTGCCTGCGACAGCAATCGTATATATCAACCGATTCCGATGTGAGTGAGTATGTGCACAGCAATTACTTAGGTCTCGACCAAGTTCACTGGTTAGCCTCATCCACCATGTTGTCTTAAAATGGCAAGAACTTTAAGAAATCGCCGAATTTGGCAGCCAAATATAAGTTACTTTAAATAAAAGCAGCTTGGATAAAGCTGAGTAATTTCGCGAAATTCTCATTCATAATGATTTAGTATTGATAAAAATTAGTATTGAATCTCCTATATTCGGTTTCCACTAAATTGAGCTTCGTGTGTTTGAATAATACAAGTTGGCTTTTTTAAAATAAGGAAAATGAAAGCTACCTCTTCCTCCCGGCACTGGCCGGAAGGACTTTTTTGTTTTAAACTACTATTTTTATATATCTTAAAATACAAACTGGAGCGTACATTTTTGCTCCTATCTCATTTAAATTTTTACACGCACTGAAAAATAATAATACAAAAATATTATTGGGACTTGATTAATAACATAAATAAAATTCTAGATTATATACATTAATAAAACACTTATTGTAATTTAAAGTCACCAAATTATTGATATAGTTTTTTATACTGTAAAAACTGCAGCTTTATATTATAAATTTTTATACAATTTGATTGACAGTTCAATAGATGAAACCAGCAAGTAATTTTCTATTTTCATAACATGATGGGTGAAGAAGTAATCAGTCTTATTTATTGCATGCATTAAGTGTTTTTGAAAAGTAATTTACTTGATAAATCATAAGTTTTATCTAATTCTGAAGACATTAGTTATTTCCAACAATTTCCAGCTACAATTAATTTTGTTTACTATTCTACATACTTTAAATTGCAACATAAAATTCTCTCATATATATATATATATATATATATATATGTATATATATGAAGACAATCATGATTCTGTTTTATGAATCAGTATTTTTTTTTTTTTTTAACCACGAAAATTTCTATGCAAAAACATTTTGTCATGCAATTTATGCATGATAAATACTTTTAAATAATAAAAAAAACTTAAATATTGTTTGATACTGAAGTCTGGATTTCGGTGGTCATTCAGCTGCTTTTAGAGAATAACTAAAAATTTGCTAACTCTAATGCCGATATCTTTCTGAATTTTTACGATATTTGACTAGATTTTTTTTAATAAGTTGCTCCATAGAGTTGTCTATTAAATTATTTAAAATGATCCATGTTATCGTTCGCGCATGCGCAGATAAAAATGATTTCATACAACAGCTCATATTTCCTAAAATATTTAATACTAGCCGCCTTCACCCGCTACGCTGGTCGGTTTTTCTGAAGAAATCTTGAATGAAACAAAATATATATGTGAATTTGATCATGCATTTTAAAGCAGTATGGACATTTACCTGGTGTATGCAACTGAATTGCTGAAAGCAATATGAATGTCATTACGCTATTATATCTTTTATTAAGTCATACAAAATTTAGACTGTTAAGGACCAATTTCTTTGGTTTATCTGTTAGTGTAGGATTCGGTAAAGAACAATAGAGCAATATGTAATATACTAAAAGCGTTCATGAAAAATTATCAATGCAAGTCTCATCAGAATCTGGTAATTGAACTTATTGAAAAGGCTGATCGTTCATAATAATTGGGTTCGCCTGATTCTAGAACTTTCATCTATAATTCTACAATCAAGCAACCTAACAACCAAGCAACAACAAATGATATGTGCTTTATACTAAAACATTCACTGAAAAATTAACTAACCGTTCAAGTTGCATCGAAATCCACTTAGCAGGATTTTTTAAACTGGAAAATATAGCGAAACCTTCCCTAAAAATGATCTAATTAACAGTTATAAAAATTCATTCAGTGGAACCTTTAAAAAAAGTTAATCTTTCATCATTGGGTTCATCTGATTTAGAACTTTCCCTATAATTATTTAACTGAGCAACGTAGAACGTTATGTTTTGTACTAACATTTTTTCTGAAAAATTATCTAACTAACACTGTAAGTCCCGTCAAAGTCTATTCAGCAGAACTCAAGATATAAGCGGCCGGAATGAAATTTCTCTTTGCATTATGTATGTATTGAGATAGTTAAATATAACTTTCATAATCGCGTTAACCTGATTATAGAACTCTCTGGGAGGTAGGGATAGGTATATACTGCATCAATTCTGAATTTTTTAAGTAACTCAGCTCAACTTCCATAAATAAAGCATATATACACTATATTGCCATTAATGACCGGCAACTTTCAATTTTAGACATTTTGTCGAATATTTAGAAATATACTTGACAGATACTTCTGGAATTTCAGGATTGAAAAGAACAGGTATGACCTCATATTTAGCAATGTCGATTTGATAAGTGGGGCAATTAGGGCCAACAAAAAATCAAAGAAAAAAAATAATACTTGAGATCACCCTGTAAAATAAAATGCACGAAATGATCTACCGCTACCGAATATAAATAAACAGACATTGTGCAATATGTATATTCTTTTGTGTAAGAATAGCACTTATATTAATAGAAATATAGCGATTTATTTAAAAAAAATAAAAAAAACATGCATGTTTTTGCTTAACGTGCTGGGTTTTCAACCAAATTTAACGCCGGTTTCAGAAAAATTGACAAAATATAGTAGAAACAATATAGTGCAATTGGAATATAAATATTATAAATATTTTAGGAAATATGAGCAGTTGTATGAAATATTTTTTATCTGCGCATGCGCGAACGATAACAAGGATCATTTTACATAATTTGATAGTCAACTCTATGGAGCAACTTATTAAAAACATCTAGTCAAAAATCGTAAAAATTCGAAAGATATCGGCGTTAAAGTGAGCAAATTTTCAGTTGTTCTCTAAAAGCAGCTGAATGATAAGGGATTTTCCACAAATAGTCATTTTTTATTAACTGACTTTCAGAAAAAGTTAGTATTTAGTGAGTATAAACGAGTAGATTTGGAAAAAATGCTTCGATTTTGATACTTATTTTGATCATGGCATAGGCTCGTTCTGGTGGTTATCCAAGAAGAACTAAAGCATCAATACAAAATGAAAATTAAAAAAATTAAAAATTAAAAATGACAATTTGTGGAAAATCCCTCACCATTCAGCTGCTTTTAGAGAACAGCTAAAAATTTGCTCACTCTAATGCAGATATATTTCTGAAATTTTACGATATTTGACTAAATTGTTTTTAATAAGTTGCTCCATAGTTAGCCATATAAGCGTCCCCAGTTGACTATTAAATTATGTAAAATAATCCTTGTTATCGTTCGCGCATGCGCAGATAAAATTACTTCATATAACTGCTCATATTTCCTAAAATATTTAATATATTCATATTCCAATTGCACTATATTATTTCTAATATATTTTTTTCAATTTTTCTGAAAACGGAGTTAAATTTGGGTGAAAACTCTACATGTTATAAGCAAAAAACATTCAAGAATTATTTTTATTTTTTTAAATAAATCGCTATATCTCTATTAATATACATGCTATTCTTACACAAAAGAATACACATATTCCACAATGTCTGTTTATTTATATTCGGTAGCGATAGATCATTTCGAGCATTTTATTTTACAGGGTGATCCCAAGTATTATTTTTTTCTTTGATTTTTTGTTGGCCCCCTAATTGCGCCACTTATCAAATCGACATTGCTAAATATGAGGCCATACCTGTTCTTTTCAATCCTGAAATTCCAGAAGAATCTGTCAAGTATATTTCTAAATATTCGACAAAATGTCTAAAATTTAAAGTTGCCGGTCATTAATGGCAATATAGTGTACTCTCTAGTATACTCTATTTCTGTAGCGTATATCTTCCAATTTTCTTTACTGTACTACTGAGAACTTTTTTCCGCATAGCTCCGTAACTAAACAACACAGAATGATATGATAAATATTGAAAAAAATCCCTGAAATATTACCTAACTTACTGTGCATTTAATTAGTTGACTTGAAATCTTTCATAATCGAGTTCAGCTAATTTTAGAACTCCCGTAGCAACTTAGAATGATGGTTTTTACATTAAACCATTTATAAACCAAATTTATTATTTAACAGTGTAAGTTCTACAAAATTCTGTTCAGTAGAATCTGAGTTATAGTCATATTTACAATATTTATTGCTCATTAAACCTTTTTTCTTTACATTTGAAATAAAATCAGTAACTGTTTTGGTATTTCCCTGTTATGCCAACACCATTGTCACCAAGCGTAATACAAAATATAATGATACATTTGAAAAAAAAAATTATTTTGTTGATAAAAAAATGAGCATTTAAAAAATATAACTATTGAAAATTACAGACTTCGACCTACCATTATTTTTTAAATCAATAAAAATAATGGTACTAATTGGTTATCCCGTCGGCCAAAAATCTATCGCCCTTCTATAAGATTAAATGCCAATAATGGTTGATCGTAAATGTCACATTCACTTGACTTTAAGCAAGTTACACGTATTTAAGTTATCAGGTGATTTTTATTTCGACGTTTTAAATGTATTTTTGGTACTTCTTAGTTATCCCGTGGACCAAATTACTGTCGCCAAATTGTAAGATTAAATGCCAATAATGGTTGCCATTAATTATAATTAATTGTAAGATTAAATGCCAATAATGGCTAATAAAACCATTAATTCGACGTTTTATTCGTATTTTTATTAATGTTTTACTAATTTATTTGTTCGTTACTTAAAATAAAAATTATGTCAATGTGTATAATTTGGCGAGTGGTTTTGGCGATTTATATAATTTGGCGAAATTGGTCGACGGGATAACTAAGAAGTACCGTATTTTTCAATTCCTACTATTAGCTCACACTCTCTTTATTTTTATTTATATATTGATCTTGTTCAAATTTTCAATCGTTAATAAAATACTCATAATTCATCCTATCAAGTTGAAATAAATTTTTTTAACTTGTACTGGATGACAATTGATGTTAATACAGTTTTTTCAAATATTAATTAATAAATTAAATTTTAATTAATTAATTTTAGTTTCATTTTTTAGCATGGGAAACAAAATGGCGCCCATTGGTTATTGAAGATCAATGAAAGTATTTTCAATAAGGGGTGACCATAGGGGGACCCTGTTCTGTCGCCAAATACCGCCAAGCTTGTCGCCAACTTGGCGATATATCACCAAATTTGGCGGCCAAAATGAGTCGCCAAAAGTGACGCCAACTTGGCGATATCGCTAATATTTCGCCAAATTACCGTAGAGTTCCATTGTAAACCTACTTGCTTATAGAAAATCAACAAATTGAGATATTCTAATGCAACAAAAGCTAATATTAGCTTAAGGGATTCTATTATTTTTTCTTTGATGGCCTAAGTACGAATTGACTTTAAAAAGAAAATTTTTATATTACTTGTTATTAATGTTATACTAATTTATTTGTTATTTCGTTATTTAAACAAAAAAATTATGTCAATTTGTATAATTTGGCGAGTGGTTTGGCGATTTATATAATTTGGCGAAATTGGTCGACGGGTACCGAAATAAATATTTAAAATATAAGAATAAATAAACATTTTGCAAGTAATAAAATATAGTAAATTTAAACTGCAGTCTTGAAATTGTAAATGTCTTTTACTACTGAAGCATGGCGTACGTAATACGTATGTCTCACATTGCAGTAAACATTTCATTCTTTCAATGAAGACATTCATGGTTTTTTGAACAAAACATTTTTATATGTATAATTCCTAACTTCTGAAATAATTTTATTGTAGCTTCCTCATCATTGGATAACTGCGAATTAGTAAAATTTATATTAGTATCAGTAATAAATATTTTCTATTCAAAAAATAACAAATTAAAAAGTTTTGAGAGATTATGATGGAATAAAATAAATTCCATCATTAAATTTCCTGTATAAAAATATTCACGCTCAGTAATTAGCAGATGTTAATGTGTGGCACGGTTTGCAATAAAAATCGTTTGCACGATTAGGATTGCAATAAATGGCGCGATACCATACATTTTGGCATGGTATCGCGACGAAAATTAGAACAAAAAAGTACCACGTTTTTTTTTTTTTTTTTTTTTTTTTTTTTAAAGTTTAGTTTAGTTTTAGTTTTTGAGGCGTTTGAATTTTTTTTTTTTTTTTGTAATTGACAAAGTTGTTTTTATTTAACCAAAAGGATTGGTTAAAAATTATTCAATTTGACTTTTTTCCCTTGCTATAGTAACAGAATGAAAAGAATGAATGAGTCTTTAGAAATTAATTATCTCTTGAAAAATTCAGGTTTTCGCGCCAAAGATAGTGCCCAATTAGAAAAATATGAAATATCCCTCGAACTATTGGACTTAAAAGAGTTTAGTTTGTACCATTCGATTCAGCATACAAAAATACACCAAAATATGTTATCAGTTGAAAAATAACTATAAAATCAGATTTTTAACGAATTTTTATTTAAGTTCGTTCTCTCTTTTACCCCCCTCAGGGGTGGAATTTTGGAAAATCCTTTCTTAGCGGCATTCTATATCACAAGAAGTATTTTTACCCCGATTTTCAAGATTTTAGTTTCAGTAGTTATGGCTGCTTGTTGATTAATACAAAATCCAGACTTTCTTATATATATATATATATATTTGTATTCCAATTGCACTATATTGTTTCTACAATGTTTTTTCAACTTTTCTGAAAACTGAGTTAAATTTGTTTGAAAACCCCGTATGTTATAAGCAAAAAACATGCAAGAATTTTTTTATTTTTTTAAATAAATCGCTATATTTCTATTAATATACATGCTATTCTTACACAAAAGAATACACTTATTGCACAATGTCTGTTTATTTATATTCGGTAGCGATAGATCATTTCGTGCATTTTATTTTACAGGGTGATCCCAAGTATTATTTTTTTTCTTTGATTTTTTGTTGGGCCCCTAATCGCCCCACTTATCAAATCGACATTGCTAAATATGAGGTAGTGCCTGCTATTTTCAATCCTGAAATGCCAGAAGAATCTGTTAAGTATATTTCTAAATATTCCACAAAATGTCTAAAATTGAAAGTTGCCGGTCATTAATGGCAATATAGTGTATTTATGTATTTGCGTTTTATTCGAAGTATATGCTATGTTGTTTTTCATTTCTTGATAAATTATGTTAAATTTATTATCACAAAATGCTACAAAAAAATTAATTATATTGAACGAATTATTAAAAGAGAGAAAATTTCTTAATTGAAAAAGAATTTATTAAAGTTTAGCATTCTAATATTTTTAAAATCTATGCTGAATTTAATATTTTATGTGTGAAAGCGGGCGAACTCTGAGTAAGATTTTAGCACTTCCTATAAAATTAAGTCTATACTTTAGAAATATTTTGAGAACTAAGAAAAAAAGAGACATCTTTTAGGAAGTGTACACAAAAATAGAAGTTAAAAATATTAATTTCTCGAAGAGATATTTTAAATATACGAATGCATCCAATGCCCATAGACTTTACATTAGTGAGGGCAAATCGGAAGCTGAGTGACCAGCCCCCTTAACGCATTTGACGGAGATTTTATGCCCCTTGATTTTATGTATCAGTTTGGAAAAGATTTGCGCAGAATTATGGAAGTTATCGAGTCCATAAAAAAGTCATGTAGATAGATACATAGATAGATAGATAGAGTTTTTTACTAGGGGTGATTTTGGGTTCTAGGAGTCATGATCGGTGTAGATCTGCAAAAAAGTTGCAAGATTTCTTTCAAATATATTTACCCTTGAATATTGTGAAAGAAAGAATACTTTAAGGTAATTAAATTATTTCGAGATAAGAAGTTTTGCGGTTGAAAATTATGTAATATTTAAAACTAATTGAGCATTTTTATGTTTTAAATTATTATTAAAGATGCATAAAGAACGAATTTGTTTAAAAATGTAGATGTATAATTGTTCATAAAGAAACTTTTTCGCCTCCGAGGATCACTCTGCTAATAATTCTAGAATTCTACTCACACTTAAATGAAGGAGACAGTTCTTTATATAAACAATATTGAGTAACGGCAATCGTAGTACAGGTAAAATAGACCAAACAAATGAGTAATTGACGACGACTGTTGAATTCCACACATATGAGTTCATAATCCCATTTTGCCCCCCCCCCCTAACCATAATAAAATAACTGTATTTTTGAAGACTTATCCGATTTTCATTTCTAATGCAAAAACGAAGTTCATTTAAACTTTTCTGGAATTGCCTCCAGTTGCTGTTCTAAAACCGTAATAACATGTTATAAAGTATAATTTTCGAAGTTTTATTCATAAAAACTGCCGCAAATTTGTAACAAATGATCGTATCGACTTGCGGATTTTGCCATTCTATTCAGAATTTAAAAAAAAAAAGTATAATAAACCATACCTCATTTAACATTCCAAGAAAAAGTTGAGTTTTCCTTCCATCCTGACTTAAAATTTCTCTCTCCCCCCCCCCCCCCCCCCAAAAAAAAAAAAAAAAAAAAAACAACAACATGTTAATGCTACTTTGTTTTTGAGAAATCATTGGATCTTCATTTCTAGAGCCAAAACGAAATTCCTCCCAAATTTTGGCAAATCGCCGTCAGTTGTTTCTGAAAAATCCACTTTCATCTCTACTTGCAAGCGGCTGTTCAGATTGCAAGATTTTCTATAAATTCCAAGTTTAGTGTTGTGGACAGAACGAAAGAAGTGTGTGTATTTATTTATTTTTGACAAATTATCTGGGTACTCAGTGTGTCTAAAGTGTTAAAAGAAATAAATAACATAAATTAGATGATACATTTAATAAATATAAATTTAATTGCGAAGATAAATTTAGTAAAATTGAATCTACTGATATTTTTATGTATAAAATATATCATTAAAGAAGATAATATAAAATACAGTAATATTTATTGACATAATAGGGTATAAAATTATGAACTGTTGGATTTAAGAGATAAAATTTTCAAGGAAATATAAAAAAAAATAGGTACAGATTTCCTTCATCGAAATCCTGAGCGAGTTCTGTTTATCAGTATAATTGATAAGTACACATGGAAATTTCTACACGAGATAAATCTTCTTAAACATGAAGAAATTGTAATAAAAAAGTCACATAAATGAGCTCATGTGTACATAAAATGAGTTTTACTATTTCCAGCTTTTCTTTTTGTTACATTTAGAAATAAAGGAATTTAGGTTTGGATATCAATAGCTTTTCTTGATGGAGCTTTTTTAAAACTGTATCCTTTCAGATTTTCATCTGTGTTACAAATATTTCATAAAAGGCTGACACAAAATGAGAATAACACGGAAATCATCGCTCAAGTATTTTGTAAATTTAATTTCCTGCTATCGATGGACACATAAATTTTGTTTACTATGGTAACTACTGTTTTGATGGTAAAAAGAAAAAAAAAATTCTAAAAGTTTGTTTTTCTTTTCTCTAAAATATAATTCATTTCAAGGAAAAACTAGCGAATTAATTTAAATATATATGTGTATTTATGTGACTAAATTACATTTTTATTTAATTTATATTTGAAGGGGATTTGAATATAATTGAATGAAACATTTGAAAATCCAAGATAAAAAGATAATTAGGAATCAATAACAATTGTCCTACATGCAAATACTAGATATTTTAAATATGCTTTTGCACTTGTATAGTTCTTAAATCATTGAACATGTACATCAGATATCAGGTATTTATTTTATAAAAAAAATAAATAAAAAAATAGATTGAAAAATCATTTGTTTTTGGAGGAATTTGTATTCAATTAAAATGGTACAAAAATGATATTACGTGCATTGGTGCCAAATATAACGTAATGTGAAAATCACTAATTCCGGAGAGTAGTACGTACCTTTAAAATTAGAAGAATTATCATATATGCTTTGGTATAGCCTGAATGTATTTTTATGAAGAATTAAACGTAAGGAATTTTTTTATACAAATTATTAAAACTTGTTTTACTGCATACGTTCTGTTTCTACAAAGACAATTTTTAATGCAATTTAAAATAATACGTGCAACGTAATGGCGAAGATAACGGACGGCTTTGCGTGAAAAATTGATAATTTTCTTATGGTATGTTGACACTTACAGGACACATTTAACGCCAAACACTCATTTATAATATGTCCAAGTATTATTTCTCTACGACGCATAGGCGAAAAATCATTGTTTTTAATTTTGACAACATTGGCTGAAGTTCGGAAATTTTCTGCCTAAACAATTACTTTTTCACGATTTTGAGAGAATTATTCAAATAGAAAGTTGTACCTAGAATATTAAGAACTTTTTCTATGTATTGCATTAGTCACAAAATTTCAATATTGCTTGTATTTCAATACATATTACATTGCAAATGAATATTCAGAGAACTCTGGATTATAATCTGTGCAGATTTTAGCAGAAAACGATTTTTATGACCATCAAATGTAAAAATCAAAATGACCTCCCATTGCGTCAAATGGCTTTTAAGTTAAGCTTGAAAATTTACTATCGTTGCAATCAGTTTTGCAACGATCAAAAATGTGTTTATTTAGTTGGAATTTGAAAATTTAAACTTGCATAATTCCTAAACTACTGACAAGAATAAAGGTAAGGTAAAAAAGATAAGAAAATGCATAAATTTCATTCATTGAAATCCTGAGCTAGTTCTATTTAATAATAAACTTGATAGGTACTCAGGAAAATTTCTACACGAAATAAATCTTCTTAAACACGAAGAAATTGTAATAAAAAAGCTACATGAATAAGCTCATGTGTACCTGAAATGACTTTTACATTTTCCCGCTTTTCCTTTTTGTTACATTTATAAAGAAAGGAATTTAGTTTTGGATATCAATAGCTTTTCTTTAAGGAGTTTTTGTGAGATTTTCACCTGTGTTGTAAATCTTTCACAAAAGGCTGACAAAAAATAAGAATATCACGGAAATCCTCACTTGAGTAGTTTGTAAATTTAATTTCATGCTATCGATGAAAACATGAATTTTGTTTACTATGCAGCCTGCTTTTATGGTATAATAAAATAAAATTCGGAAAGTTTTTTTCTCTTTCTTCTTAAATATAATTATTTTCGTGGTAAAACTAGCGAATTAAATAGATGTGTGTATTTATGTGAGTAAATTACATATTTATTTAATTTATATTTGACGGGATTTGAATATAATTGAATGAGCAATTGAAAGTGCAAGATAAAAAGATAATCAGAAATCAATAACAATTGTCCTACATTCAAATGGTTGATATTGTAAATATATTTTTGCACTTGTATAGGTCTTAAATCATTTAACATGTACATCAAATATCAGGTATTTATTTTATAAGAATATAAATAAAAAAAAAATACATTGAAAAATCATGCATTTATGTTGTTTTTGGAAGTATTGGGATTCAACAAAAATTTACAAAAAAGATATTACGTGCATTGTTGCCAAATATAACGTAATTTGAATATCATGAATTCCGGAGAGTCCGGAGACGTACCTATTAAATTAGAAGATTTATCATGTATGCGTTGGTATTGCCTGATTTTATTTACGGAGAATTAAACGTAAGGAATTTTTTGTATATAAATTATTAAAACCTGTTTTGCTGCACACGTCCTGTTGCTACAAATACAATCAAGCAGGACGGTCGTTCTGCCAAGCCAAGCTGAAAAAAAAATGCTAACCTCGCCAAACAAACAAACGCCAAGAATAAAACGCAAGACACCGTAACTGCTTATTATACTGATGACAACTTCTCCATGTAAAATCAACCAAACATGCCAGCGTAAAATTTCCCATATCAAAAGAACCAATCATCGCAGAAAAATAAAACCAAAACCAGAAGGACCCAATGGAAAATATCTTCAATTTGAGACCAAATGCATCCTCATAAATTAATTATAAACAGAGATATAGATTTTTTAAAATAACGTCGAGATACTGAAAATGATCGATTTATTTTCTTCGTCACAATTTATGGTTCAATCAAGGTAGAGACTTAAATAATGGACATAAAAAAGTAAGGATTGCATTTTTGGACAGATATTTACTCAATCTACGTGCTTTTGTAAAATTCAGCTTTAAAAACACAAATTTTCTATTCTTAATTAGCGAAAAACTGTTAATTAATTTTAAAGTTTATAAATTATGCCAAACAGCGATAAACCCGCCAAATCATTTTAGAAGTCTTTTAAAATTTTTTATATTATCCTTTTGCATTGATTTCATCGAAGAAAACTATGGTCGAGATCCAGATAGATTTTTCGCTGTTAGCGAAATGAGTTTGACCAATCAGAAGTCAGAATGTTTGAGAATTTTTGCTGCTTCTGGATCCCGGCCTATGTCATAAAAGTTTTGAGTCATTTTCTTAGTGCCATGGATGAAGTGCAATGTTTACAGAAATTTAGGCTGGGATCCAGATGGATTTTTCGCTGTTAGCGAAACGAGATTCACCAATCAATAGCCTGCATTGCTGCAAACAGCGAAAAGTTCGCAAAAGTGCAAGCTTCTGATTAATGAATCTCGTTTCGCTAACAGCGAAAAATCTATCTAGATTGCGGCCAATTATGTTGAACACAATTTTGCATTTCCACATCCAGGAAGGGTATTGATGTCATAACAACAGTGCGTATTCGAAACTATTTAAGGCATTGATTCTGAACTCCTTTGCTATACATTTCAATATTAAAGAAGTTGTTGTTTCAATAGTTTTAGTACTTTTCTCTATTGCTCACTCTAAAACACGAATATCGAAATTTAACCAACAGCGGTCAGAAACTATAGCGCCTAGAATATATAGTGTTGAAATCGGCTAACCCTGTAATACTTAATAAAACGCTAAAATATTGTATCCCTTAAATGTGCAATGATACTGCTGTAATATGCAGATCGCAGCGGCATCTGCAGGATATTTTCTACAACTGCAAGAAATTGCTAGTCTATACAATGTAATAATAGTAATACGAAAATCCCACAGATGTTGCTGCGATCGACACTTGAAATTTTAGCAGTATCGTCGCACATTTAAGGGATACAAATTTTTAGAACTGTTTGGATAGCATATTTCCACACTAGGTATTCTAGGCGCTGTATTAGAAACAACACCATAACAGAGAGCCTTTATACATAAGAGTGGTGATATATGCACAGGAGACATGCTCATTTCAAGCTTTTGTCGAAAGTACGGCAATCCGCTTTCTTGAATAGAGGATATTCAATCTACGTTATGATCACATGGTCAAGGCAAGAACGTCTAGCGTAAAGAAGGGAAGGCTCCGTCAACGTGATGTAAATCCCCGCTAGCCAAGGAAACAGTTCATGGGAGAAAGCAGTAGTACACTGTTAAAAATATCGTGAAAAATTACCTCTGTTTTTAAAGGCTATCTGTATTCTGACCAATGAGAACGCTTCATAGGCGTTTATGTAGCGTTCTCATTGGTCAGAAAATAGAGAACCTGTAAGAACCGAGGTAATTTTTCACGATATTTTTAACAGTGTAGTTCCCTGTTTCCCTTCTATCAGTTAGAAATTCTTTGGGTAAATTACCGGTACCACGTGACTTTTTCAGCCTCGAACCCATATTTGGAATATCCTCCATTAGAAGATACGCGCATGGACGATCTCTATTAGACTAGGGAAATAATTCAGCATGCATTAACCTGGCGATAATGGCATGCTCGTAAAGAACTTTAACGATTTTTTTTTATCACTTTTACCAATAAACACTTATTGGCCGTATGTCGCTACTTCGTTATAGAGACACACTTGTTCCTAATTAGATCCCGGCCTTAATGTATCAAAATACAGAGTTTGCTTTCTGTACTATTCCTGAGCTCAGTTATAGCGTCTAGAAATATAGGCCGGTATCCAGGTACAATTTTGCAAACAGTGAAAAGTTAGCAAAAATTCTGGCTTCTGATTGGTCAATCTCGTTACGATAACACAGAAAAATCTACCTAGATCACGGTCACAGTGTGAAAACCGGCTATTCCAGTAATTCTTTAAAAAATGCTAAAAATTGAATCCCATAAATATTGAAAAAAACTGAATGACAAATGTCGATGGGAGCAACATTTTCTAGATCTTCTCTGAGCGAAACATTTTCTTTTGAAATAGTTATGTTGGAATTACCATATGTCGCTGTAATCGACATTCGTCGTTCAGCCCCGTTCAACATTTATGGGATACAATTTTTAGCACTTTTTTAATAAGCCGATTCTTAAACTATATCTTCTAGAAACTATAGCTCCGTTATAGCGTCTAGATTATATGTTGTAGAAATCGACTATCCCGGCAATACTTAAAAAAGCGCGAAAGTATTGAATCCCTTAAATGTACAACGATGTCGAATTCCAAACAGTCATTTGCATCGACATCTGCAGGATATTTTTTAAAGAAGAAAGAGACATGTGTAATGCACCGCTACAGCGTCTAGAATACATAATGTGGAAATTTGCTATCCAAGAACCGCTAAAAAGTGTATCCCTTAAATGTGCACTGACGCTGAAATCCAGGGAGATTATCGCAGCGACATCTGCTACATATTTTCAAATTTCAAAGTAAACATCGTATTATTACAGCGGGTTTGACGCCAAGCACACAGGTCAAATGTAAGTTAATAAAACGTTTTAAAAAAATGTTACAGCGTCTAGACCAAATTGTCTTGGAGTTTTGGGAAATATCCTGCAGATATCGCTGTGATCGACTGATTGGATTTCCACACTATATATTCTAGACGCTGTAGCGCCGCGGTAGCCTGTCCTTTTTCGTTTGCCTCGAAGTAGATGACGTCATTTGAAGCTGTTCCTAAGTGTGGAGTTGATTATCTGTACACGGCAATGGACACAAAAAAAAATCGGCGCACCGCTTTGTACTAATCATCGTGTAAAGATGATCCAACTCCGTGTGACTTTTAAACGTCATAAACTGGCCTATTATGTCATTGGTCACGCTAACACCCTCCCCCTTGCGTCCGCCATATATAGCTGCATCTTGCTATGGAGACTGCTAAATGGGCTGCTATCGGTCAAAATCAAGAGAGAAAAGGGCAGAAGAGGGGGAAAGAACTCGTTTTCTTTATGTAGTTTTTCACACGGGAAGATTGACATGCCTGCTCCTCTCCTTTCATAGCTTCATGGTGGTGAAATAAACAAACGCCCCTTAAATATTTGAGAAAGTCTTGACACGCGTCACAAAAACATCACACAAAGCAGGCAAAGCAAAGGAACAAAATCATTCATTCGCTCGTGGATATGAACGAGCCAATGAATGATTTTTCTTCTTTGTTTTGCCTGCTTTGTGTGATATTTTCCTGACTTGTCAAGGCTTTCTCGAATATTTAAAGGACGTTGAATAGACCGGGATCAAGATAGATTTCACGCTATTAGCGCGATGAGATTGATCAATCAAAAGCCTGCATTTTTGAAAACTTTTTTTATGTTTGCAGTAAACACTCTGGATCCCGGACATTAACTCTGGTTGGTTAAGACGATTTTGAATAAAATCAAATCAGAAAGCAAATGTTTTTAAACTTTTTTGGTTAGTTTAATCGAAATCTTCCACGTCTATTAATGAAAACTGAGTTACTGTACTTTGGACAAAAACTTGAATATGAGTACACGACTTGTGCATATGTGTCACCACTCTTACATATAAATGTACTCTGTTATGAGCATGATTCTAAGCGCAGCTGGTTAAATTTGAGTATCTGGGTATTAGATAAAGCAATAGTGGCCCACCGTGGCTGAGGATAAGACACCACGCCGCTAATCGCTTGAGAACGTAGGTGGGGGCGGGTTCAAATACCGCCGTGATCCTCACGTGATCTGATATATATGTGTTCAATAAAACAAACAAACAAACAAGCAATAGTGAAAGGTACAGTTGCCATGGAAACAACGACTTCTTTAATTCGTATAGAAAATTAATGAATAGTTGTAAATAATTTAAGTTTAAAATGTAGGCAAATGCTCTGAAAATATCAATGGCTCCCATCTAGTATTTTACAAAAGTAATTTAAGATATTCACATGATGTATAAGTTGATGCAACTCTTACCTAATGAAAATTCTGCAACAAGACTTACGTAGGCAGATCTTTTCAATGATTAATTCAGAATTCTAAGAACAAAACGAAGTTCTTAAGCGCCCTTCCTCACCCCTCCCCCCACTCAAAAAAAGAAATACGATAGAAAGGTATAAGTATTTGGATAATTTCAGTATTTCTGTGATCTTTGGTCAGAGTTTAGAAAAGGTGTCTGGGTATTAAAAAAAACATATAACAAATTTGACGAATGATAAGACTATAGATTTCAAGCAATTTTTAACTGCAAAAAAAAATTATTCTAATGTTTATGCGGCTTTAATAATAGACTATTAAATATAATCAATTTACGGGAATTTTTGTACGAAATTATATTCTCACATTTATGCAAATAGGTATGGATAAACAGACTTGAGTAAAATTACATATTTATTCTTTCTTCTCTATAACACGATCTAAATGAAGATGAAGTTATATGTACAGTTTATATCTTTAAATTTTTAGATTTTTTTTTTATCAAACATGTTTCATCATCATGTCTAGAATTGCTAGATTTACTTCTTTAGGCAGATCTTCGATTCTTTGGATGCCTGCGGGGCTTCATTCTCGGATTTTCCGTAGCTATTTGTAAAGATAAATTTATTTTGCAAAACCGTCAGCAAAAAAAAGTTAGAACAAACAATTAACTGACAGACTAACTGTAAATATATATTTTATTTTGACTCTATTTGATTTTTACTAAATTTTCATCCTTCATAGAAAATTTTAAGGCGATATAAATTGAGAAAGACTGATACTTTGAAAGAAGAAATTGACTTTCCTTACTTTTAAATTATTAATTACTCTAAAAAATGAATGATAGGTAAACAAAGTGTATACTATTGTGTTTGTTCCCTACTTATAAAGGCTATACCAGGACTAATTTTAGCGAGTAGAATTATTTCAATTATATATAATCTGTTTTAAAAAAAGAACTGATATCTACTAAAAAACAACTTTTCAAAAGTAAAAAAAAAAGCCAAGCAAAAAAAAAAAAAAAAAAAAAAAAAAAGAAAAGAAAAGAAAAAAGGGGAAAGTTGTGGCTAAAAAATAGTGTGATATCAAATTTCCAAGCTAATATTATGGTACTTATTTAACATTTTTTATTAAAAATTTACCATATGTAAGTCGAGTACCTAAGTATGCGTTGATAGAAAGCCTTTTCTCCTTTACTAAATACATCATAAGTGTGTTTCTGAAAATTAATTTTTTTTAATTATGCATGATGGGCTTGGCGGCCATCTTTCCATATTTTACACAAATTTCTAAGCAGACAAGCTCGTAATATGTTTGCATTATTAAGAATTTTGAACTTCTAGTTTTGGCTACAGACAGATAAATTAAGAAAGTCTTTTATTTTGAAGAAAAAAAAACAAATTGATTTTTACTGCTTTAACTAATTAATTAACCCCCTCCGAAAAAAGAGAATCATAAGATAAAACCTGAAGTTACTTCAACTTTATTTTAAGACACAAATTTCTAGGCACTCATTTCCATAAATTAAAAGCATAAAATGTTTGCTTTAGCAACAATTTCGAATTTCCGATCTTAACAATGTACTTGTGTGCTTAGAAAATTGTGTAAAATATGGAAAGATGGCCGCCAAGCCCATCATGCATAATTAAAAAAAATTAATTTTCAGAAACACTTATGATGTATTTAGTAAAGGAGAAAAGGCTTTCTATCAACGCATACTTAGGTACTCGACTTACATATGGTAAATTTTTAATAAAAAATGTTAAATAAGTACCATAATATTAGCTTGGAAATTTGATATCACACTATTTTTTAGCCACAACTTTCCCCTTTTTTCTTTTCTTTTCTTTTTTTTTTTTTCTTTTTTTTTTTTTTTTTTCTTGGCTTTTTTTTTACTTTTGAAAAGTTGTTTTTTAGTAGATATTTAATACAATTGAGAATAACACGTGAAACGTAATGGCAAAGATAACGGATGACCTTGCGAGAAAAAGTGACAATTTTCATATGATATGATCATAACCAGGGAACAGTTAGCACCAAACATTCATTTATTAATGTACAAGTGTTTTGTCTCTAAGACGCATAGGCGAAAAATTATCTTTTTTAATTTCGGTAACCTTGGTTGAAGTTCGGAAATTTTCTGCCTAAACAGTTGAGATTTCATGATTTTGAGTGATTATTGAAGTAGAAAGTCGTTCCTAGAACATTAAGGAATGTGCGATGTATTGTATTATTCACAAAATTTCAATATTCTGGTACTTCAGTTTATACATGGTATCACAAATCCGCACAACTTCAAAAATGTATTACAAAAAAAATAATAGGCCTGCAGCAAAAATCATTACAACAGTACATAGAGTAACCTAATTTTTTTGTCTGTTCATAAACGTGTTTGCACAAGTAAAAGAATTTTCAAAAAGTCATTCGTTCAAAATGGCTGATCACGTGTTGAAAGCTCAATGCGTCGCGTGGTTCATTGAAACGAAATCTGGTACTCAAACGCACGCTTTTTGGGGTAATGTAAAAGATCCGGTGTACCGAACGACACAAATATAAAAAAACAAATATAAAATATAAAATATAAAATACAAATAAAACATAAAATACAAATAAAATATAAAATACAAATAAAATATAAAATATAAAATATAAAATACAAAACGAAAGGATCTCATGTAGAAGTATACTAAGGTATTAGAATATAAACACTCTAAGTACTCTATGTACCGTTTAAGTTACTCTATGTACCGTTGTAATTATTTTTGCTGTAGGCCTATTATTATTATTTCTTTTTTTGGAATAAATGTTTGAAGTTGTACGGAGACTATTGGGACACCCTGTATAATATTTCAAATGAATATTCAGGAAAACTCTGGATCGTAATCTGAGCATATTTTAACAGAAAACGATTTCTATGAATTTCAAATTTACGAATATGAAATAACAGTTTATTCCGTCAAGTCGTTTTAAGTTAAGCTTGAAAATTTACTTATGCTGCAATCAGTTTTGCTACGGTGAAAAAATAATTTATTTAATAGGATTTGCAAAGTTTAAACTTGCACGATTTTTTTAACTACTTTGATGAATGACATAATATTTGGTATTCGAAAGTAAAATACATCAAAGAATCCAAACGTGATGTTAAAATTAAGTTTAACAATGGTAAATTTTGGTATTTGTTACTATTTCTATTTGTAGACGATCCCCTAATCAAACTTTACGCAGTGTATTAAATAATAAATGTTATTACTAATTGATAGGTAAAAATCATATTTTTATACGACGGTTTGTGACGACTATAAATTGAGTAGCAATGTATGTTTTTTTTTTTTTTTTTTTTTTTTTTTTTTTTTTTTTTTTTACGCGATTGTACTTTAGAAATAGTTTCATGCAAATTGACTCAGAATTTGCACTCGGTTAGTTTGATTGCCCATTGGTACTTGCCTAAAATTCGTAGTCTATGTGTCTTAATCATATTGTTTATTTACAGATCTTCTCAATATAATAAATGTGAAATCTTCAACAATTATTTTCATAGTCTAGAACATCATTTTATGTATAAAGGGCGTGATATATATAATTTTTTAAAAGTTTATTTTATTCAGACTACATCTTAATGTCCTATATACCCCTCTCCCCTCTTTAAGACTGTGTGGAGGGGCATTTTGGAGCAAGGAAATAATCTTATTTACAGAAACATGAAATTAATTTTTATGTGTACGACCATTTCGTCAGAATTACTTTTTCAAACATTGTATTGCTTTATTTAACAACTCTTTAAGACTGAATGGCATGTCAAAAATCACAAAATACAATAACCGTGAATTCGCACGATGATGTAGTATTCAATCGTAAAATTTAAAATACCAAAATAACAGTTCTGATTCGTTGTTCATATGTCTATAAAATTTCCATGTAATTTTATTTTTGTTTTGTTCTGATTTATGTACGGATACTTGACATATTTATTTCACTTAAGGATAAGCTTTTACATTATTTAAGATTTCATTTGGAATTCAGTTAAATGTTTAATGGAAATATTAATTTTCGTAAATTTACAATAAATATTTCAGAATCGTGTGCAGGAACATATGAAAACTCACCTATCTCATTTCTAAATTATTTGTTTAATGACAAAGGGCATAAAAACGGAATAGCGTTGATCTTAATAAAATACCTATGTAAAAGTGATTTCAAAGTAATATTTTTCACAAAAGACCTTCGTCAAAATTAGATTATATTTACATTATAATATACTTTACTATCATTAGGAAATATCTAGAAAAAATGTAACCAATTTTCGCACATTCATATTTCGTCAATACTTAAATATCAATACCTCGATAAAATATTGCATTGTTTTCTCCTAATTTTCATAAATACTTTTCAATCTCATAATGGAATTCCTATTCCGAAAATGTGTATTTAACATTATAGATACACAAGAATTAAATATTATTAAAAGGCTCGAGCTTTCTTTATTACACAAGAATTTCTGTAGTATATTTCATTCCCATACGAATGATAAGCGGATGTCATTTATTAAAGGATAACTTCTGTGCTAAAATAATTCTCTATTAAAAGTGTGATTACATTACTGCATTCATAATTATTATGAATTATATTTCCCTTCTTAGAACTTAATATAATTCCATCTTTTTTTGTTTATATAAGCAGTCTGCATGCCTGTCTGAAGGTATTCGGAACAAGGGATTTGAATAAAAATATCATGGATATTTTCATGTACAGTTGTGGAAAAAAACAAAAAAGTATACACCCCATATTAACTCTGCAAAAATTTATCGTAGAAGAAAGTTACTGGTACCATGCGATTGGTAATAAAGTCTACTTTTAAATGATGCATACAAAATTTGCTTAGGGGGCCATCTAGATGTTAAAACGAACCATAACTATGTTTTTTTTTCAATAGCAGCACACAATTCTGACAGCATAAATGAACTCTGTACCCTTCAATTAGCCTAAAAACAAATTTTTATGCAATTCGTATAAGTTTCCGAGAAATTAATTATTTTAAAACGAGTCTATTTTAGGGGCTGTATTGAAATTGAAGTTCGGTACTCGGTTGTTGACTGAGAGAGGTTCCTTCTTGATCAAGTTATTTTCGCACTGCTAGATCACAGGATAGCATAAGAATTTTCAAAATATCTAGTCACTTCTATCATAGACTGCCCCTTACGGCCATTTTGCCGTTTTTTAAGCACAATTTAAAAGTTTTTTGAAAGAAAAATGTGAAATTTTGGATTTTATAACACATGACTTAATAGATCTAAATCCATAAAAAAATTTGTAGGTTGGAGTTCATAATTTTTTCGAATATTAATTTCATAATACATAATTCTTATCATAAAATTATAAAAATTGCAAATTCAACGTATTTATGTTTGAGTATTTTAGTATTATTGCTGCACAAAAAATTAGCACATTCGAAGTATAATTTCAGGATATATTATTAAAAATATGAAAATGTAATTTAACATTAGAAGCAATTCAATTTTGAATGTTTATAATTCAAAAAGTTATCATTCAAATGACTTGAAATTTGGTGTCTAGGCATAGTTTGAACCAAAGATTTCAAATATGTTGTTAAATTTGGGTATTGCTATTAAAAAAGAAGTTTTTGGTTAATTTAATATGTAGATGGCCCCCTAAGCAAATTTTATATACAACATTTAAAAGTAATCTTTATTTCCAATCGTTCGGTACCAGTAAATTTCTTCTACAATAATTTGTTGAGGAGTTAGTAGGGGGTGTTTACTTTTTTTTCCACGACTGTACGTATATGTGTCAAAAATAATATTGTTTTAGTTTTAAGTACTGCATAGAGCAAAACATCGGTTTAATTAGAAAAAATACCTTATAAATGTGCATGATATATCTTTTCACGAAGAGTCAGTCACATATTAAATTTGTACCATTGTTTTAATATATATTAAAAACAAATCTATGTCTTTATTGCATATTTAAGTGCAGCGTAACAAAAGAAAAAAAAGTTTCAGAAGTTTTAAAAAATTAGTAAGCGATCTATTAACACGTTGTGCGCACCGCTGACTGACACTGAAGCTGAAATTTTACAATCTTTTATGTATTTTTTAAGAAAGTATAATCCTGTAATAAATAAAAGGTAAGTAAATTTTAAATAAATTTCGAGTAATTACTTAAAACAATATATATATTTTTAGTTTTATATCATATTTTAGACCGTCAGCCATCGGTGAATGACGCGTCCGAAACGAAAAGACCAGTGTCAGTCACCGGCGACTGACGTGGCGCTTAACGTGTTAAGTATTCAAACATTTTCTATTCACTGCTTAAAAGTAACTTCAGTTGCTTAGACATGTACCTCGAACAGGTATTTAAGCATGTCATTACATCTCGTTATATATATTTAATTAATTAATAATGTTGTTACAAAAAAATCAAATATTTATACTTTTTTGGACACGTTTAATACTCACATGAGGAAAAACACATAAAATAAAATTTTGTTTGTATCTTATCACTGGATGTCTAGGTTGAATAAATATTTGAAAATGATGACCTTAATGGACTGTAAATAAGAAAAATTTGGATGTCCTTTTCTCACCTTTTTAAGTATATTAAATACACATACATCAGTTATATATTTGTTACGGTATATTTTATTCGAAAACTTGGATGTCCTTTTCTTTGGAACTTTATGATACTAAATACTCATAAATCAGTTATATATTCGTAATGTTATATTTCTTTTCGTCCATTAACCGAAAAGAGTTATTGGGTATTTTATCCATTGTAAAGCAATCATTTTTAATCTTCAATATCTGTCTAGGGTGATATCACCTTTAGTTTTTCATGGGTGACATGACAAGTAGCCACCAAATGATCTTTGTTGCTTTATTGCCTCAATCTTGTCTTTTTCTTTTACTGTTATTGTGGTTTCTTAATTGAACGAGAAGGCAATTGTCGCAACATGTATATATTCATATTTGAAAAATTTGAAAACACTCGCGTGCTTGACATGTTTGGAAACATGTGTCCCTAAAAGGGGTTATACCTCGCGCGGTGGTAGTGGGAAATTAATATACTTATTTCACCCTTATTTGAAATAGACAGTATATTCATATTGTCACTGTAACATCATACGGCTTGTCCGTTCACTAGCCAAATATAAAGAACGTTGTCATTAACTAGACATTTAGTAAAGGATGAGACTGACATAGGAGTGTCTTTGGTGCGTAAGACCCTTGAAAGCACTGACGCATAATTGCGCATCTCCTTTTTGAACCCGGTAGTGAGTGGTGCGGCCGGTTCCGAAATGATTTTTTTTTTTTTTTTTACTATGGATAAAAGCGCTTTTGCCTCTTTTGTTTAATTCTAATAACGAGAGTAGCAAGTTTCGCAAAATTACCCCTTTATTCCTTTCATTATAATAAAAGGTTTGGATAAGCTTTTTAATCTTTTTCAAGAGAACTTCATTTATGACTTACTAAAAATAAGCATGTTAGTCGCTTTTTGGAGAAATTCATTCACTTTTAAAAATTATATATTTTATTCGAAAATTTGGATGTCCTTTTCTTTGCCACTTTATGATATTAAATACTCATAAATCATTTATATATTCGCGACGTTATATTTATTTCCTCCCATTAATCGAAAAGTGTTATTCGGTATTTTTATACATTGTACTGCAATCACTTATAATCTTCAATATATGTCTCTAAATATTCATGCAGTCCGAGACGTAATAGTACTGGGGTTATATCGCCTCTAGTTTTTCATGGGTGACATGACAACTAGCCACCAAATGATTTTTGTAACTTTATTGCCTCCATCTTGTCTTTTTCTTTTACTGTTGTTGTGGTTTCTTAATTGAAGGAGAAGGCAATTCTCGCAACATGTCTATATTGACTTTTGAAAAATTTAAAAACACTCGCGTGTTTGACATGTGTGGGAACATATGTCCCTAAAAGCGGTTATACCTCGCGCGGTAGTTGAGGGAACTTCTTTCGCTCTTGTTTAAAGTAGACAGGATATTCATATTGTCATTGTAACATAATACGGCTTGTCCGGTCACTAGCCAAATATAAAGAAAGTTGTCAATAACTAGACATCGAGTAAAGGATGAGGCTAACATAGGAGTATCTTTGGCCCGTAAGACCCTTGAAAGCACTGGCGCATAATTGCGCATCCTCTTTTTGGACTCCGTAGTGAATGGTGCGGCTGGAGTCTCAAATGTTTTATTTTTTTACTATGGATAAAAGCGCTGTGCTCTCTTTTGTTTAATTCCAATAACGATAGAAGCAAATTTCACACCATTTCCCCTTTATCCCATTAATTATAATAAAAGGTTCTGATAAGCTTTTTAATTTTTTTTCAAGAGAACTTCGTCTTTTGCTTACTAAAAATAAGCCTGTTAGCCGCGTTTTGGGGAGGTTCATTCACTTTTAATAATTACAAGTTTATTCGCTGCCTTAGCCAACAAGTCACAATTTTTTTCAAATGGCATTGCAATAGTTTCTTGTTCTGTTTATCTTCAGTTACATTAAACATTGATTACAAATTCTTGTGTAATATTGAAGCCCGAAATTTTAATCTTTTGAATAAAATAAATCTTACAAAATTTTAAAGATGAAATTGTTATATATGTACACGGAATGAACATCTGGAGAAATAAACATATGCTTCTGCAAAATAGATCATTTTCAGATTTAATGGCCGTACTATTTCTCATAGAATTAAGAGAGCCTGTTTGAGTTGTCTTGTCCAGCTACAGTGTAAGAAGGTAATAGTAAAGCTTCTTGTCTTAAGCCTGTTACATGTGTGAGCGGTGTAGAAGTCAGTCACGACGATAAAATAAATCAAAATGAAGAAGGTTGTACTAAAAATTGTTGTTTTTATCTAGGTGGTTAGTTCCAAATGAAATCTAGACGAATAAAATTTCTGAGAATGTTTCTGATCTTAAATATAGCAAGGGGTAAGGAATCAAGAGCCCTATGTGTAGGAGTTTCATACTCTTAGATTCTGAAGCAAGCGTCAAAATTTGTAAGTACATGAGCACTAAAACTATAGCTCTGTTCTTGTTCGATATATTTACTAGACAACAATCCGCTAGTAAAAACAAATCGTCGTAACCATCTCATGCTAGGTAACTAAGTATCCCGTATAGCAACTGTTACTACCATTTCATCACCTACTACAATTAAGTGATTCGACTAGTCTAAAGAACAGCATTTTATGATTTTATCACGACCATCATAACCAAATCATCATTTTGCTCAGTCCTCAAGTCATTTGCAATTTTTTCTTTCACCTCTCCATTGCTACAGTAAAGTCGCAGTCAATGAGGAAAACACTTTTATCGGCTACGCTTAGGACGTGTATATGATTCATGTTCGTTTTTGGTAGTTTTACATCATATTATTAGAAACATTCATGTTGTGAATTAGAATAAAAAATATAAACAATATTTCTTTATATTTTATTGACGAGACATTTTTGCATTTTTCAAATAACTGAACAATATTATTATACTGCCCAATTCCCAAATATAGTCACATACGTAAGCAAAATACTGTTTTGAAAAACGTTTTATGTATTTATAAAGAAACACTTATTTTTAAATGATAACTTATGAATTAACAGAGATGTATGTCAAAAATTATTTTCTATATATGGGGAAAAAATTTTGGGATTTCGATTATGCAAAAATCTTTCTTTTTTCACTATCGTAATAAATTTAATACGCAATTTAATATTTGAAAAAAAAAGTATTTTTTTTTATTTCTATCGGTTTCTTCGACTTTGAAATATATGTCATTTTAAAAGTGAATGAAAATCTTTCAAAAACAATCTATCCCTCTAAAGATTTTGTCCTTCGTTCAATTTATCATTTTTTCAATTAATTTCTATAGGACACACTACATTAATTTTATTGACATGTCATAACAAAAAAATATTAATTATAAAACAACTTATATCATCAGAACATGATATACTGTATTTTTAAAATTCAGCTAATTTTAGTCAAACACGCGAAGCTACAGCCTGTGGAAACCGGTTATATAAGATTCAATCCCGCTTTTTGGTAATATTGAATTTGAATGTAAATTTCGCTAAACTACTCAGCCAATTACAAGTTGGCTTTATTTAATAATTTTTGGTCGACAAATTTTGCGGTGTTTTGTAAATGATTGCCGAGCTTGGAGTGAATTGCACGTTGGCGGATATATTATGTACTTTTAAATGAGGTGGGTTAATAAGGGTTTTTTTTTGCCCATAATATACGCAAAATAAAAATTTCCTCATTCCGACAATTGTTTAATGTCTTTGCATACTTAAAGAAATATATTTTTGTTTAATATAATAAATACGATATAAATAAAATAGTAAGTCATAGAAATTATAGCCCGAAAATAGAGTGTTTTGGTTTTTCCTACATTTTTGTCGAATTTTTTATGTTTGAATTATTATTAATTTTTAAAGCGTTCAATAAACCAAATTAATTTTGACTTGCAATGACACTATTCTTTATACGCTTTTGTGTGAGCATTATTTTATTTTGGTTTCTTCTATCTATTAAAGTAAAAAAATTTTCGTGCGGGAGTATCAGTTGCAGTGCTATCGGAGCGCATTCAGATTTGTTTTGCTGCGCTCAAAAAGTATTTATGTTGTTTTCTAAAACTGTTGTTGTAAACTTTTATTGAAGAATTTAATAATAAATAAAGCCCGGAAGTCAGCCCAGTGATTGTTGTAAAACCTGACGAAAAGCAAATTGTGATTTTCGTGTTTGTTCTAACAGAAAAGTTATATCGATACTCAGAAGTTCTTAAAGCTGCGATCTGCAGAGTGATTCTAAGTTGTGCTCTAAATGAAGATCATATGTATTTCGTATACTTCGGAAACAAAATACCCGTATTTCTTCTGCTGTGGTAACAATAAGAGATTATGCATCAACAAGTTTTGCCGACTACACTACAAATAAGAATCCTAATATACATTTATCAATACCTGGTTGTCACAACTCTACAACTCTATCACTTGTATAATTTGTAAGGGTAACACCTGTCTCGTAACGGTACTAAAAGCAGCTAAAACTCAAGCCTTTATAGAAACTAGAATCTACATTTCATCGGGAAAACGATTCTGTAAAACTCATATTGCAGGAGAATGTCTATAAAGTTGGTTCTGTAAGATTTGCGCCCTGTAAGTGAGAATACACCAATGTGTGAAAAATATATTGAAAGTCTTTTAAACAATATCAAAAAGGTAGCAAAAAAAAGATGTCTCAATTTTGATACACCAGGACAGCTTTCTGAGTCCGATTATTAAACTCTCATGAGAATATCCATCTCTGAGTTTAACTATATTTTTGAACTAGTAAAATCCAAAAGGTGTTCCTCGAAAAAGAGGTCATCTCGTACTTTCTTGGGAATGTTACTTGTAAAGCTTAGAACTGGTCTCTCTAATGGTGTTTAGTCCACATTATTCAATATAAGAAAAGTAATAATATCTACTGTGCAATATGCGTGCCAGACATTCATTGAGAAATTTGTTCCACTACTCCTTGGAATGGAGCACGCCACCAGGAAAGAGGTTATTAAAAAATATACGAAGAAGATTATTTATTCTGGATGAGGACAATGATACTTTGATACTTGTTGATGATGGCACGTACATTTATATGCAGAAGAGTTCGGAATATTTCTTTCAGAGACGATCTTTCTCGTTACACAAAGGATGACCTTTGGTTAAGCCTATTATGTTGGTCACTACTTTAGGTCAAATTAAGATTATCTTCGGACCTTACATTGCAGATTCAAAAAGCAATGATGCTAAGATACTTACAGATATATTAACAAAGACGCACACAATATCAGAGAGTGGCTGAAGCCCAATGATGTTATAATTATTGATATAGGCTTCCGGGAAAGTTTGGAATTTCTGCAAGAAACGGATTTCGTACATGAAATGCCTAGATTCCTAAATAACCAGCAATAGTTTTCAACAGAAGATACTAAGGAGACACGTATAGTGACAAATTTCTAGCGTTCGAACATAAGTGCTAAACACTCTAATATTTGGATAAAAACAGAGTGAAGCAATATCACACTTGTACTGTCAATATAAAGTAAGCGCAAGTGTCGTAGGTTGCAGTGTGCATGTTGCTTCCGTATTATGGTTTCTGGATTATTGCCGCCATCACTCAACCGAACTTAAAAAAAAACAAGTCTCTAATATGCTCCTACACTATACGTTGCCACCGACGGTTGGTCCAGTAGTGATTCGGGTGAAAAAAGGAACTAGGAAGACTAATCAAAAACACATTTCCAAAACAGTCTGAAATTGTATAATTATTTTCGGTTCTTGATTATTTCCGATATTTCATACATTGAAATAATGGTCTTAATAATCTTCATTCATCTTAATTTTGCATTTAGTATTGCATTTACTATTGATTATATGTATTAAAACTAATGACAATGGTGTTTATGTTCGTTAATGTACATAATACTTACTCAATTATATATTTTATTTTATCCATCAATTTTAGAACTTTCATTAAAAATATTTTTATTTCTTATTTGTTATGAGTTGTAATAATGAAAAAAATGTATGTCACATAAAGGGGCTGATGGGCAAAAAATGGCCCTTATCAACCCATCTCCTTTGGGAGAGTAACAACAATGGTTAAAATAATTAAAGTAAATTGCGGTAAAACATGTTTTCTAAAGCTTATAAATGAATCCTAATTATGGACAAATATGTGACCCTAGAGTCTGAAAATACTGTATATCACCCCTATTTAAAGATAGACATTAAAACAAACAAACAAAAAAAAAGCTTCTTAACATTTGTATCATGGTCGAAAAATTAAGGTAAAAACATTTTAGATTTCTAATTTTTAGTGTTCCGTACTTAAAAAGTGAAAATGGAACCATTATAAGATCACTCCTGTGTCTGTCTGTCAGTCTGTCACAGCCATTTTACTCGAAAATTATGGAACGTGGAAAGTTCAAATTCGGGGAAGTAATAAAGACCACTGACCCACATATTTTCAGATTAATAAACATTCATAAATATATTTGGAAAAATGTAAGGGGGCAAATTATGCTACTTGAAAAAAAAATATTTTCTTTGTATATCATGTGGGGTATCCTGTGAAAGCTTTCGTAACGCTGAACTCAAAATACATTCCTTTTAATTTTAGGTATTACATTTTTAAAAATATTGTCGAAAATGTAACGCAAAAATATGTTCCCCCCCCCCCCCCCCCATCTAATTCCGAAACTACTGAAACTAAAATTATGAAAAAATTAGAGAGAGTAGATGTTAATATAGACCTTGCCGGAAAATTATAGCGATTATCCTAGGTCAAACAGTTTTTGAGAAATTAGCATTTTTCTGTTATACACAAATTTCGATTTACGGGCATTCAGAAAAATTGTTGAGTATCGCTGGATATACCTATCATTGCAGAAGTATAAAAGCATTGTTGATAATTATTTTCGAAAAAAATCCTCAGTAATTAGCAGAGATATTAACCCTTAAAGATAGGCCAGTTTGGACATACATAAGGACAGGGGCGGCGTACTATATGCCTAGTTAACAACTTTTAATGTGTAATGTAATGTCCAGTAACAGTATAAAAGCAATAAACGCCAGATTGTTAAAAACATACTAAGTCTCAGTGAGGGGTCTCAAGACTCTAAAAAGTGGAAAAAATGAAAAAAAGACCCCTTTCAACATTTGATGTCTTAAAATGTATATGATTTTAAAACACAATTTTAATTGGGATGAAAGATATAAGTATGTTCTTTCGTTTCACGTATTTAAAAAATTGCAAGATACAGAATTAGTATTTTTAGGGGTCTCGAAACTGTTAGAATTTTGTCGAACAAAAAATTGGGATAACAGTTTAGGGTGCCGGATGACAAAATAAATATTGCAACTATAATGAAAATTTTGGTGCTTACTTATACTTCAGATTGGAATAATTTCCATGAACTTAAATAAATTTGTTTTTAAAGCATTTTTATATTTTCAATGCAATGTTGCATTTAGCTAATACAAAATTTCGAAAATATCTACAGTAAAATCACCTAAAAAAATATTTCTTTGAACAATAAAAAGGAAATTTTAGGTTGAGTTTATACAGAGTAACATGAAATACATCTTTTTACAATTTCATGAAAAATATTCAGAAGTTTTAGGTATCCTGCGCGTTATGCCCAAAAAACACCATTTGGAGAAAAATGACTTCAAAGTTTCGGAATCACCGCTTGAGTTATTGAGCGGGTGTAATTCTAAAAGCCATAACATCTGTTCTAACGGGAATTTTAAGAAAACAATTATATAAAATTATTCAGAAAAGATAGGAGTTTAACATCTAACATCAATTTTGAAGTTTTAAGACTCCTACGACCACTTAACCGTTTCTGGCGCGGTGTAATTCTATTTATAAACTTATGAAATAATGAACTGACACCAGAATTTATAAACGAATTTATTAGAAAATGCGAACTTGTTTATTTTCACGTACATGATAAAAGGAAAATTTTAATTAAATATTATTTGTGCTGATTATCTGTTTTGGAATTAAAATTAGGTATACTTTTTTAAGGGCACCGCCCTCGAAAGGTTTAATTAGAATGAATCGCATAAATACTGTGGGATTCGCGATAGTTTGCATTGAGTGTATCTGTCAATACGCCTCGAGTGACTTTAAAAGTTAATTAAACACCTATCTAAAAAAATGAGGCACTGACCTAGGCGGCGTTACAATTTTGAGACCTCATTTCGAAGCGCGCTTAGCACAATGCCAAATTTAAACTTTGATCAAAGGTTTTGTTATAGCTACACTGTAGAAATAAAGGTTATTACTACGCTGAATTTAGTTTTATGAAATGCCAAATGAAGTTTAACTATGCACTGCTTTTATTGTCAGTACCGAATTAAGTTCATCATAATCAGATTAGGATAATATTAAAAAAAGAGTTGTACAAATAGCTATATTTGATATTATTTAGGTTTCATATCTCTATGAACTTTCATGGTATACACATTTACACTTTTCTAATATATACAGTTATACCCAACCCTACGTTGTATAGTTTTATACAAAATGTTAGTATTATTTTCGCAACGGCATTTTTTTTTTTTTATAATACCATTAAAAATTTATATGTTTATTCTACGGTATCCTCTGTGCGCGAGTAATACTCACACTTGACCGTTTATTGTGGATTTCTTCATTTCTAAATAATGCAGCCTTCCATTTTCAACACTTTGCCATGTCCTGTACACAAACTCAGTCACATAAAAATTGGATAAAAACACAGAACTACACCGCAAAAAGCACAATAATCAGATCACTTCAAATTACCAGACACGCTTCAGTTTCAAACTACTATACCTAATTCATTTTTACTTTCTTCTATCTTCAATAGAAGAAAGTATGTAATCGAAATTATTTCGACTTCCGGTTTTTGACGGATTTACACGTTTTAAGGGTCAAAGATCCCAAAAAACATGTTTATAGAAAATGTCTGTCTGTCCGTGTGTCTGTATTATGTGGTCCATTGTACCATCAAAAAGTGTATGAAGTTATGCATAGAATTGAACCAAATTTTTATTTTAAGTTTTTGGCTATAGCAAGCAGATCCTCCCTGAATTTGGGAAAAAATCGCCGGTAGGAGGCGCTGTAATAGCAATTTTTGTGCGATTTTGAATATTGTACCATCCAAAAGCGTAAGCGTATGAAGTTATGCATAGAATTGAACCAGATTTTTATTTTAAGTTTTTGGATATGGCATATAGGTTCTCCCTGAATTTGGAAAAAAATCGCCGGTAGGGGGCGCTGTAACAGCGATTTTTGTGCGATTTTCAATATTGTACCATCTGTAAGTGTATGAAGTTATGCATAGAATTGAACCAAATTTTTATTTTAAGTTCTTGGCTATGGCAAGCAGGTCCTTCCTTAATTCGGAAAACATTTGCCGGTAGGGGGCGCTGTAATAACGAATTTTGTGCCATTTTGAATATTGTACCATCGAAAAGTGTATGAAGTTATGCATAGAATTGAGACACATTTTTATTTTTGTTTTTGATCATGGCACGAAGGTCCTCCCTGAATTTGGAAAAATTCCACCGGAAGGGCGCGCTATAATTGCGATGAATGAACCATTTTCATTATTGTATCATCGAAGAGTGTATGAAATTATGTATATAATTGAGCCAAATTTTTTGTGTATGTTTCTGGCTATGGCAAGTAAGTCTTCCCTGAACTTGAAAAAATTCCGCCTGAAGGGGGCGCTATAATTGGATCTGTGCCATTTTCATTATTGTACAATCGAAAAGTGTATAAATTATGCATACAATTGAACCAAATTTTTTGTGCATGTTTTTGGCTTTGGCCAACAGGTCCTCTTTAATTTGGAAATATTGCACGGTAAAGTTGCTCTGTGATAGCGATTTTTGTATACTTTTCTTGATTTTTTGTAGTTCTATTGTCCACCGGCGGCTCGTGTAAAGGCGGGAACTTGCTTCTTGCTGAGCCGTATATTCGCAAACATCTGTTAACAACAGAATAAGGAAAAACTATTAATTTTAACAAATATCATGATATAGATTAACTCGTTTTTAGTTCGTTTAATTAACTGAAGCAGAAATTTAAGATGAAAATCAAAATTGGTATAGTATTGAACTAATAATATTGAAGTATTAACATGTGTAACTAGTTTTTGAAATATTAAGATGTATAGGATAGAAGAAAGTTTTGGGATTGGCACATCCAACTAGTTTAGGATAGAGACGAAATAAAAAAATGCTTGGAACTATTTTATTAAGGTCGAACACTTAAAGGAAAAACTTTTCAATTTCAAATTTTGAGTGCCCTTTTTAAAATTTTAAAAAAATTAAAAATATTTATGTGGACGTCATTTTGAAACAAAGTGGCGGATGAAGTTGGCCGACGATCTCAATAGTGATCTTGGAATATCTTGTACACATGCTCCTTTGTCACAACAAAATCGGTTCAAAAATAAGTGCAATACATGACAAAGATCAAACTATTTCAAAATGTTTGTGAAAATTAACATAATTTTTGGGGAATTGTTTTTCTCTAGAAGGCTGCATTTAAATAGCTTTTTACTTTTCGTAAAAGCAAAAAATTAAGTGGCTGCCATTTTGAAACAATATGGCAAATGAAGATGGCTAACGAAATCGGTCGAGACCTTTTTATATCCTGTACACAGGGTCAGTCATATCCAAATCGGTTAATAAATTACAGCATGGCATAAACCAGACATATATATATATATATATAAGTTATATATTATTGTGGGCGACACTAAAGTTTGAAAAAGCAGAATTCCTGTTCTCTAAATTTTCTATTTCTCTTTTAAGATATATAGCAATAAGTAAGGAAAAAATATTATTTAAACTATCTATAACAGATTTATATTTTTTTTACTCAACATATATTCATAATTGAATTAATATTACACTATTAAATGATAAAATAATATAAAAAATTATGATATTTTTTATTAACCATTTGGAAAAATGGTTATTGTCCTCGTCAGGGTAGGAAATCAAAAGCATATCTGAAGCTTTTTATTGGTTGAATCCGCATTTTATTCGTTTTCTGATTGGTCTATACAACAATCTGTATTTCCCTTTACTGTCAACAGACATGGATACTTCTGTTGCCACTATGACAAAAAAGTAATAAAAACTACAAAAAAATAATAACTCAGAAACAAATTGAGATACAGCTTTCAAACAAATTGCATTTAAAAGTACATTTTTTTTTCTGTAGACGACGGTGTAAAAAGTATTATTGTGGGATGTATAGAAGTTTAAGAATGAAATTTCATTTAAAATTGGTCGTCAATGGAAAAGCCTTTTCCCGAACAGCCAGTGAAATACTTGGATAAGTTTCAGGTGGATAATACTTAAGTTTCAGGAAATGTGACGAGTCGCAGGCGATTTTTGTCGCTTGCAATTTTTACGTGTAATAACACTATTAATGTTTAATTCATGGCGTACGTAATGTATGACCAGCTTCGTAGATGTTTAAAAATTTACAGTACCGAAAATTGTAAAACTGAAATTTCTTTTAAAATTTGTTTATGATGGGTCCAGGAATGTTAATGTTTAATCCATGGCGTACGTAATGTATGATCAACTCCGTGCGATATTTTATGTCTTAAATTTTAGTCTTTGAAAAAATATTTTTCGAAATGGTCGTTGTAATTTGTTAAATTGCTTTATTTTTATATTTTTTACTTTATAGCGTTTAAAATATTTCGTTTTTGCCGATTTAAAGAATTTTGGAATATTCTGTTCAGAATGTGTTGGCGCATCATTAACACCATTCTATTTGTGAACAGTAACTAGGTTTAACAATATCGACAATTTGTTAATTTATCACTTTTGAACGGCTATCGGAAAATGCCTTAAAATTAATTTATTAGTTTATATATTACTTTATATAAGTTATTAAATCATTAAAATGATATTAAATTATAAATTAAATGATAAAAGAATATAAAAAATTATGATATTTTTTTATTTATATATTTTTTTAATTATTAGCGGTTAAAATATTTCGTTATTGCCGTTTCAAAGTATGTTGGAATATTCTGTTGAGAGTATGTTGGCGCATCATTAACACCATCCAATTTGTAAACAGTAACTAGGTTTAACAACAAAGACAATTTGTTAATTTATCACTTTTGAACGGCTATCGAAAAATGCCTTAAAATTAATTTATTAATTTATATATTTCTTTATATAAGTTATTAAATCATTCAAATATTGTACTGTAATCAGAAACACACTCCTGCGCGTATTTTCAGAATTCTAGCATATCAGGAAATCAGTGAAATATTGATTACAAAATTTCGACTTTACCTACCTAATTCAAATTAACACAAATAAAACTGGTGTAATAGACAGTGTTGCCAAATAGTGAAAAGACAATTTTTCCAAATTGTCTGAAATTTTCTCCAAATCAGAGTTTTTTTTCCGCAAAATCCCCAACTCAGTTTTTGCTCAAAAAGGGAATTTTTTAATTTTCAATTTACCACTATAGAAAGTATCTACATAATTTAAGCCCAAAATGTTCCCCAAAACAAGCCTTTGTTTTTTGAAAAAATACCCCAATGACAAAAAACAAACTTTTAAATTGGCTGAATGGATATTCTGTAGCTACATTAAGAAAATGAGAGATATATTTTGCAGTGACAAGCTATTTTACGTTTGTTTTTAAAAGTATTGTCTAAAAATGTTGGACTATTGTTGCATTAGTTCCATAGCTTTAGACAATGTCTTATCAGTTGGGATTTGAATGAATTCGAGATGGTACGCTGTTTTATTTTGTTATTTTTGTCATCCTTATACTGGAGTACATAATCACAATGCAAAGTATTTTCGCTGTATCAATCGATGTGCTTTGGTATATCATAAGTGAAAAATTATCTGCTTTCCACATACTTAAATTGAATTTTTTTAAAGTGTGGCGAAACAATTTTTCGTATAAGTCCTGCAGATTTAGCCACGTACAGGTTTAAGTTGCTTAAGACTTTAGAGTCTGATGCATCTGCAATACGTGTAAACTCTAATATACTAAACAACGAACATGACCATATCCAAGAGAATAATGACTGATATTTCCGATTTCTGGAATGCATTTCGTTTTTCAAATCAATATTGAGTTCGAGTCAGATCCAGCTCTTCTACAGAAAAATAGAAAAAAAAATCCCCAAGTTTTTCTCCAAAGTGTTTTGCAGTCCCTAAAATTTTCCCCACAAACTACTTGTCTCCAAAAAATTTCCCTAGAAGTTCAAAATTCCCTAAAGTGGGGTCAAAATCCCCAATCTGGCAACACTGGTAATAGCATTTTGAAATTCAATAATTTTTCTCCATTTCTGTAAAAATGCGAGATTTTAACTCTCTCAAACAAGTGAAATTCCGCATGATGTTGTTCAGAAAAGAGTGCACATTTTTATAACTGTATATATAACTGTTCCATATAACCATCATATGAAATTCAATAATATTTCTGAAACACACGCAATTAAATAAAGGCGAAGGTTTCTTAATCTGTAAAAATATGGCATGACTATATAGATAATATACTTCCGACCGTAACCACTTCCGAGATATCCACAATTACAATACGACAAGTCTTCTTCATCATAAGAAATCTAAAACACCAATATAATTTTTAGATTTAAAGAAACATGTTATGAAACAATGTTTCATAACGGTTTATTCTTCAGTAATTTGTTTGCAGTAATCATGTTTGAAAATTATTTTAGAAACACATAAAAATAACAGTAAATTTAAATATAATTTAAACAAATTGCAGTTCAAAGTATTTTTTCTTTCGACTATGTAAAAAATAAAATAGTGTGTTATTTAGAAGTTTTAAAAAAATGCAGTAAAACAACATATATATATTACTTCGTTGTCACAGCAATTTCACGCGAGAGTTGCACACAGAAAGGCTTTTTTATTTATAATATAGATTAGTAATATCACTTATGTGTATCGAATCTTTAACTGCTGTTTTATGTATAGTTCTAATAATACAGATGTGTACTTTAAGATAACATATATGAGTTTTCTCTCAAGCAAAATACACCTTGAAACTTCTGTTAGGAACATTTCTAAGGCCTGAATAGGATAAAAATGATAAATCCTAGTGTGCATTTTGATGAAAATTTATAGCCACAAGCATCTTTGAAAAAGTATGGCAACATTGAATCATTTTTCTTTATATATGTCACACTGAGACTCTGCTTTTCTGTTTTCGCTATTTGTACTTTTTCGAATGTTCTATATAAAGTATTTTCCCATTGAGTGAAGACAATCCTTTACAAATACATGATACACAAGAAAAGAGAGGGAAAATAAAATAAAATAAATAAAATAAAAACTCATTCATTCATACTATATATATGCCAGATGTAAAGTAAATTCTACATCCAATAAAAATATTATTATCCTAAAATACAATTTCAAATAAAATGTATCATGTAAAGCAGAAAACATTCCCTAATATTATCTTAAAATACCAAACTTTGTATACTAAATTGTCATGAATTTTAGTAGTGATACATATACAAATTTTTATGTTCTGGTGTGAAATTAATTTTTACTATTTTCCTTGCCATCTCTTCTGACAAAGGCTTTTTTCAAGCTGATTTTGTTTCCATTGGGGTTAGTTTTTATTATCCCCAAACATAAAAATTTAATTATTAGCACTTACCCTTGCAATGGTTTTGACATAGCAGATTTACACATTTTCCTTTGGTCTATTCATCATAAATAATGCTAAAATGATTACTCCATATCACTCGAAAAGTACATTTAAGAAAGATTGCATTCCATTAAAATCCACTCTGTAACTATTTCCGTGAGATCGGAGATTATTTGAGTGAAACTATTTACAATATTACTTTTTAGATGAAAAATATCAATATAATATAATGAAAGTTAATACGAAATAACAATATTTTTCAATTTTTATATTTCAATTTATAATTTATAATGTACTATTAAATTAATTTCATTAAAATATTATAAAACAATAGTTTAATTTGTTTTGGAATTTTGTTTAATAATATTTAGTAAAATGTTTTTAAAACTCAAATAAATTTTTGCTGTCTTAAAGAAAAATATATAAGGTATTTAGATTTGAGGGGAAAAGAATCTTATCTCTAAAAATATTTTTAATTAAAATTTAAAAACTACTGTATAAACAATTACATGCATTAAATGATTACGGATATTGATTAGAATCTTTCATTTCAGATTGATTAGCTAAACACTAAAGTGGAAGATCTTATAAATACCTCGAGAATAAATATAAAACTATCAACTTTAAAATAAATTATAACAATATTTTACCAAAGGAGACTAATGAAACTAACTGTAATTTTACTCTTGAGATATCTGACTGTCGTAAAGCAACGATGAACTACTTAGTAGAAATTTCAAAAATTCAAAATGCATTTTCTAAGTTTTTTATCAAAGACTAGTATATCAAACCTGTTAAAAATGACGGAATTTAGATCTACGTTTCACTTTCATAAGGCTTCATAGAATCAAACAGCATGAATATTTTATTATTGAAAGGTTTGTATTGCAGGAGAATACATTTCAAAAATGACAAATGATATCTACAAATACAAAATATGAAGATCTTTTTAAATCAAAATTCAATTTCTGAAATAGTTCAACGATCAATAAATGCTCATATGAGAATCTTTAGAATTAAGAAATGAAATGTTATTGAAAATCGAAGCCCAGTAGCGTAGTGGTCAGCACGCCTGTCTGCCACGTTACTGGTCGCGAGTTCGGCTCCTGACTTGGCAAGGTTCACCCAACCTTTCATCCCTTCGGGGTCGATAAAATGACTACCAAGGTTGCTTGGGAACCAAACACCGAGGGTCTCGCGTTGTGCTGACCAGACAGCCTGGCGAATTCTGCATAGCACCTCGGGGTCCAAGGTCAGATTAAACAGAGTTGGGTACTGTAGTCCCTGATACTTCATGGATAGTAAAGCCACAGTTTTTTTTATCATTGCAAATTAAGTCCTGTTGACACCATTATATCAATTTGTCTCCTTAGTTTTGTTAATGCAGACATACATTTCAAGCTAAGCATAACGTCACCGATGCAAACTTTTCAAACATACTATATATATATGTACTTTTATGCTTAACCACAGTATATTCAAATAAAAATATATTTTATATTTAATTGTAATGAAAATAATAATAATAAAATATCAAATGCATTAAAATAAAGTAAACTGAATTGACAATATTCTCATGATGTCGCAATAAATATGAATTTTTAATCGCTTATCAAAATAAAGCACACGTGCATATTTTTTTTTACATTCAAAATAACTTGCAAATGAAAAAGATACATCCGAAAAAGCCGCATATCCGATTATTATTCATTAGTTCTGTTTTACCTGAAACAATGGAACTAATATGATTGCCACCATTTTGATGAAATTTCATTTTTTTCATTAAAATTAAAATTAAAAATGGTAATATTTTTAAAAGTAGCTAGTGTGGGCGCATCTTGAAATAAATGGCTTTCATTTAAAAGGATAATTAGCGAAATCAAATTAATATAAAACTCATGGCAGATGCGAAACATAAGTTTTAAATATTATAGACGGCACGATTCTCTCCGGAATGGTTACCTACACCTTCCTACATTTGGATTTTATATACGTAGATAGAAAAAAAATTTATAGTCATAGTGAACAAAAGTGATTTCATTGTTTTGTACATTCACTATTATTATAGGCTAGTTCCATGGGTTTTTGTAGTGTAAGTCACATAGCTGATAACTCTATGCTTGTTGCACCGTTATTTTCGTAAAGTTTGCTTGGCCTTTTACATTTAATGAGATATCTCGCATAAAATAAGTCATATTTGTCCGTTCTAAAATACTGGTTGCCACAAATCGTAGTATGTGTCTTACACTACAGGTATTCTAGAAATACACTATAGAAATAACATTATTTAATCAAAATATCAGAACATTTGCAAAAGTAACTGAAGTAAGATAAACATTAAAAAGCTTGACAAAAAATTCAATTGCATAATTAAAAGAGAACTTCGCTTGCAAAAATGTGTTTAGACTTCTGTATCTCAAAAGGAAAAAAAAACAGGATCCTTGTAGGGTATCATTGTTGCTCGTCAAGACCTTTTTGTTTTTAGTAACTGATGAAGGTATCAATTTGAAAATAACATCAAATATTAAAGTATTTAGTAAATATTTGTCCCAATGTTTTTTTTAATATTTCTATCTTTTACTTGAATGCAATACAGCGTTACGATTTTAAAACGTTCTTTTCAAGCCGAGTCAGACAAATTTGTCACATAAGAAATCAACATCGAATTATAAATATTTGATTTTTGTATTTTGTTACTTGATACAAGGCCTTCCTTTGTGCTAAATTTTGAGATTCTGGATCAATACCGTATATGTTTTGAGATTAATATTTAAAAAATAAGGATCATTAGCCCGTTATTTTTTAAACAATTCGATCTTCAATCTTAATGGAATAAAACCCAAGGCCTTAAAAACAAAGTTTTTCATACAAAGTAACTCCCAAACATACAAGGTATTTCCTGTTGACCTAGAATCTAGAAATTTGGCAGGAAAGAATGTTGTATTGTGAAGGTGTCTACCTTCACATATTAATGCTAATAGTTTAGCTTTTCTCCACTTTAAAATTATATTCTTAACTTTAATTATCTGTCTGCATTTGGATTCAATTTATTCTGTAACGGATTTTCCTTTCATAAAATTAGCAGTCAATTCTCATTCACTTTAATCTTTTAACCGCAGCAAAGAAAAGAAATAATATCCTTTTTCGCCTAATAACTTCTTTCAGATTTCATTCAAGTGCCTTATTTTTGATGGTATGCAGAAATTAGTCAAACACTGTACATCTACATCTTGTCAACCATTACTCCAGATGCAATATATAAGTAATTTCATTATTGGTACTCTGTCTTTAATTTATTTTATTTTTTAACGTTCTTTTTTCGGCGTTTCAGTCCCATGAGACTTTTGGCAACCCCCTGTAGAAGGTTGTCTTGTGGCTTCGGCTCCCATAAATTCTACGAGTACCATTTGGCGGTAAATAATTCATATTACCCTTTTGACGCGTCCCATTGAGTTATAATTAACGAATCTGACAACGTGCCTTCACTCAATGTATTCTCGCCATATAGCATATGTAATTGGCGAAAATGTATAGGTAATCCTGACAATACTCGATCATTTCGAGAAAATGTAATTTTCTTACACTCCTCTCTTGACTGTTGGTGACTGAACAATGTAAAAACACACCTTCTCTCTCTTCTCACCTACTCTTCACGCGCTGCCGAGGGGCTCGCCTTTCGAGTAGTACCTACGATCCTGTTGTCCGGTTGGTTAATAAAGAATTATTGCAGTACACGGCAAGTCTTTTATATGTCATATGGACTAATTCTTTCTTCTAATGTTGTTTCTAGCAGCATTCTCAACATGAACACCCATCTGGTAACTCAAAACATCAGTACATTGTATAGCACATGTAAATTCTAAATTCCAAAATTCGTTAACTTAAATTTCTTTGTTGGATTATTGCATAATAAACTCTAGCTATAAAACCAGTTACAATATTAAAAATGTCCAGATTTGAAAATAAACCTGAAAATAATGCCATCATTCATATTTTACAAATTCTTCTTACCTTATTTAGGTTCTTAATTTCTAAAAAAAAATGAGTTTATTAAAGGTTTTAGGTTATGTTCTTAAGCTTCATTTTATTTTACTTTTGAAAAAATAATTTTTCAGAAAAAAAAAAATTAAAAACAATTTCAAAGGATTTTTTTCTACCTTTAATTTGTGCAAAAACACTTGAATGTTATCAAATTAAGATCATGCACGGATACTTACTTAAATCTGAAAGTGATATTTCAAGTTAATCCAAAAACCGATATGAAACAGAAAAAAAAAATCGTTGGTGCTAACCTCTCTCAATTTACGCTAAAACTGGAATAAAAATCAATTCACGTTTCATTGCAATTTTGAAAAATTACACTATAATTATATCGCAACTATCAATTTTATTTTTTTAGTAGAAAAAAATCAAAGCATTATCATTTATGTTTAAACCAAGAGTTTTTGATGTTGGAAAAATTAATATTGAGCTGCAGAGCGTTTTTATTAATTCTGACCTACCGATATCTTTGAGGCCTTATCGCACTTCTGCAGTGGATGAAAAAGAAATTTCAGATCAAGTTCAATCTTTATTAGCTGCTAGTTTAATTAAAAAGAGTTATAGTTCTTATTCTGTCCCTGTTGCTTTAGTTACGAAACGCGATGGGGGTAAAAAAAAAAACCTAGAATGTGTGTAGATTACCGTAAATTAAGTGCAATAATGAAAAATAATGCTGACCTCTACCATGTATAGATGGAATTCTTGATAAATTAAGTCGTCCTCAGTATTTTCCCCCTTTGGACTTATCCTCTGGCTACTGGCACATCCCAATTCACCCGGCAGATACTGATAAAAATTGGCTTTTGCAACCAATTTTGGACTTTTTGAGTAGAATGTTCTCCCATTCGGTGTCAAAGTTGGTCCCGCAATTTTCAATAGAACTCTTAGATAAATTCTCACTAAACATAAAATTAATTTTACTTCTTATTATTTTGATGACATAATTGTTTTTCATCCTGCTGATTTACTCTTTGGCCAATTACCCTATGATTCTCCCCTTGAGCAAACTTATTATGCCCTTGTTAAGGAAGCCCTTAAAATTGCAAAAGCGCGAATTGATGAATTCCATTTAAAAAATAAGAAATATTACGATCAAAATTATGTTGAACCAAAATTTGAAGTAGGTGATCTTGTTATTTATGAAAAGTTTCATTATCCAAATACTAGAAAACTTTCCCAAGTATTTTCAGGACCTTACCAAATCCTTAAAAATACATCAGATGTAAACTTTAAAATTGACAGGAAAACCGCATTTAAAGATACCGATATTATTCATGTTTCAAAATTGCGCTTATATCTCCCTCCTAATAATTTAAAATTGACTCACGAGCAATTATCACAACAGCCGCAGCAGACTTAGGTTGAAACTCTAGCTTAATCTTAACCTCCTATAATTTAAATTTCTGTATTTAAATATTCTATTAAAGCTTAAAGTAAATATTTTTTTTTCAACATTACGGATGAGTTTTTGGGAGACATATCAAGAATTTGTTTGATTGGAATTGTTGATGGATTAATTCGTTTATATGGGATAAATGAGTTATTTTTATTAATAGTTTCTAATTAATGTTGAATCTAACTTAGTCTATAAACTTTTAATCCTTTTAACCCATTAGTGCCTGAATTTTTTTTCAACTCAATATTGGGCTTAATTATAGTAAATGGTGTAAAATGAACGTAAAAAATAATAAAAAATTATCTTTGATTTTTTTTTTTTTTTTTTTTTTTTTTTTTTTTTTTTTTTTTTATTTTTATTTAACGTATAAAAATATAAACATTCCAATTTTGGGACGCTAGGCACGAAAGGGTAGGTGTTTTCTCCGTTACTGTCTAAGCATTATATCTATGTTTTATGCCATTTAATATGTTTCAAAAAGGTTATATATCATTCGGGTTATTATTTGACTATAAAAATTTCTTTATTATTACTATAAGGGGGGGTGAGGGCTGGAGTCGGCTCAAGAACAAGACCCCCTTCCTCCTCACCATTAGCTATTGGAACAGTAAAAATTTATATAGTAACAATTTATAATAATCAATAACTACAAATGGAATATATATACCGTATATACTTGCATATACGCCGACCCATTAACTTTTGAACGCAAATTCTGCAAAAAATCAAAAACTCGCGTATGTCGACCCCTTAACTTTTTACTTCAATTTCGCACAAAATAAAACCAAAGAGTTCACTTACTAATGCGAAAAATTAGTAAGTAAACAAAAACAAATCATTGAAATTTTTTTAATAATAAATTATTATTATTTGTATATTTTATATATTATTTTATTATTTATACACATAAAAAAGCAGACTTTTGCAGTATTCTAAGTTTTTTCTTTTCTTTTTTTTTTCTTCTTTTCGGTTTTTGTAATTGAATCGCATATAAGTCTACCCCCCCCCCTCCCAATTTATTTTCAGAAAATTGTCAAAAATTCTTCGTTTTACACACGAGTATATATGGCACAGTGGAACTTCGATTATCCTACCCTCGTGTAACCGGAACTCTCTGTAAACCGATGTCGATAGCCTGATTTTTTTTTCTTTTTTTACTTTCACATTCCTTGTGTATGCAAGTGTTCCTTTCCAAACCACGATTAGAGATAAGCATTTTGGTTCCCCTTTCTTCGAATTCCATTGAAATCAGCATGAGCTCCCGCAAGATTCGATCTCGGTATAATTGTACTCTTGCCCTTCCCCCCTGTGTACACGTCAATGTTCTAAACAGATAAAATTATTTTCATGCATAATTTGAATTTAGATATTTATTAAGCAGTTTAAATAGTCCTAATAGCAGTTCGATGACGATGTTATATATTAAACTAGATGATTATTGATAAATTCTCGATAATCCGGAAATTTCGATTATCTGCTGTCGGTTCGGTCCCAATTATGTCGGATAATCGAGGTTCTACTGTATTTTAGTAACCTCAGGATGCCAAATACTAAACTAGTACAAAACATAACGATATGATATACATTTTTACCAAACCAATAGCTAAGGGTGGGGAGGGCAGGGTGTCTTGTTCTTGAACCGAGCCCAACCACTAACCCCCCCCCCCCCCATAGTAATAACAAAGAATAGCCAAATAATAATCCGAATAATAATTTTATAGCCAAATAATCATCTAAATGGTATGTAACCATTTTGTAACAAAATAAATGGCATAAAACATACATTTAATGCATAGACAGTAACGGAGAAAACCCCCACCCATTCGTGCCTAGTGTCCCAAAATTGGGACGATATATAAAGGTTCAAATTCGAACAAAAAAATAGAAATCTGAAAAAGTGCAAAAATACGTATTCTAAAATAATGTTTCGTCTTATAAATAATACCACTTATAAAATGATTGATAAAAAAATAAAAGAAATATCTTACCTTTTCTTACGTGCCTTTTTATTTCAAGAAAATACATCTTTCCGCTACAACAAACATTTATTTCACCCTTTTATTCTTAAAAATGCGCTATCATTTATGAATAAATATTGAAAACAAATACTAAGGACATATTTTACAAAGTTTTGAAAGGATATCATAATTCCATTTGTAATGGGATTTTTTTTAAGAAAGCGTCCCAAAATTAGGACGCCAGGCACAAATGGGTTAATATTATGAAGACTTAAAGAAAAAAAAAAGTAATTTAATGGGTTTTATAAGATTAGACGAATGGATTTAAGGTTTTTTGTACAATAAAATAATACGAATTTAAAGCATGGAAAAAAGATAATGATATTTAAGTTAATATTAAAGCTATGTAAAAAAGTCAGATAATATAATAATTTTGAATAGTTTAAGATAAAAGGGGGGAAATTTTTATTATTATACACACACATATATATATATAATAAAAAACTGGTTTCATGCATTCCACATCATAATTTTTCATAAATATTTCACATATTGGCATAATTTATCTCTTCATTTCTTCATAATAACTGCTTTTAAATAATCAATTTAATCAATCCTTTTTCCCATATTTATCCAGTTTTATTTTAAGCGTTTTCCTTTATTTTCCTTTATATTTTTTAATAAATTTTAATTTATTTTGAGTTGTATCATATTTTGCATTATATTTTTAATGTTTATGAAATAGATTCATTACTGAATTTTAAAACTACTTCATTTGATTTCACTCTTTTCTATACGTATAGATAGCAGCTTTAAAATTTTCTAAAAATTTTTGTTGTAATATTGTTTTATGTTTCCCACCAGAGCACAGAAGCATATTTTTTATTAACTATCAGCCTGTTTAGTAGTTAGCTACTTGCCACAGGTTTTCACATTCTTATATCTGCCTCCCTCTTTGCATGACCTACATTGATAAGACAAATTTCGTGCATTTTAGATTTTTATCTACCATTGGAGTATTATGTTCTATTCATGTATTTATCTTTAAATATCTTATGTGCAGTATCATATTTTTTGGATCCCTTCAATTATTTTTCATTTATTTTGGGAATTTTTGATAGGTTATAAGGAGCTAAATTTTGTCATTTTCGGCTTATGCCGACGAACTTGGATGAAATGACATATCTTTACTAGGAATCAAATCTTCAAACTCCTCTGACGATTCTGTAGGTTATTCATAGTTTCTTATTATACATTTCTGGTTTCCAATGTTTATCTTTTGTTTATTTTTAGAATTTTACCAACTTGTTTATACATTTGTGATTTCATTTAAATTCTACACATATATTCAAAAACTATACTAGAATATACAAAACCCACCGAACTGATCCAGATGTATATATATACAAGGTGCTAAAAAATAAACGATCCATTTCTATGGATACATTAATCTATTGATTTCTTTTACAGGTGCTTTAAGAAATTCTCTCTTTAGAAAAAAGAATAGTCATCGTTTCTTGGAAACTAGGTGATAAACATATGAAGATGTGCGTCAGCTGTACCAGTGGTTTGAGGAATTCTCAACTCACGGATCAGCGGACGAACAGAAGCACGTGGGCTCCTTTCAACTGCCTCACGAATTCTCTTGATGGTATCGTCAGATGTTGAAGGTCATCCAGGAAGTTTTTCATCCGCTATGCTACAGGTTTGTCTGAGTTTGATCACAAGTAGCCTGGTATTGGCTGTTGTTGGTAGCTGTTTTCCGTATTTTCGAAGATACAGCTGACGTACTTCTTCTTATGTTTTATACCCCAGTTTCCATGAAACGATGTCTATTCTTTCTTCTAAGAACAGCATTTCTTCAAAAACCTGTGAAAGAAATCAATAGATTAGTGTTTTCATAGAAATGGATCGTTATTTTTGGAACACCCTGTATATACAGTAGGGTGGAGTGAAAAAACGAAAATCAGAAAATCAAAATGTAATATCGCTCGTAAGTTGTTTATAGCCCTCAGTAACAAAACTGAGCAGTTTTTTTTTTTTTCGAAATCAATTTTTATATTCCGCTGTCCCTGGGTGCACCAATTTTTGCGAAATTCGTTAAAAATGCCTTGTAAAACTAATAAATCAAATAAACATAAAGTTGGAAAGTAAAAATGACACACTGTGGAAAAGTTCTGTTTAATACGTTGTAATACTCCTGCACAGTATTTTCGAATTCAAATTTTATCTTCCCGTGCCCCCGCGCCCACCCAATTTTTGTGAAATTTGCTTAAAATGACTTGTACAATTTATAAATAGAAATAAACATAAAGTTGGAAAATAAAAATATCATACCGCGGAAACGTTGCGTATGGTACGTAGTAATATCAATATACAGTTTTTTCGAAATCACATAATATCTCCAAGTGCCCCTGTCATTCGATATTTCGAAAGAAATGCCGCAAATTTTTAGTCATATTTTGTACATGTATAATAGAATGCATCACGCAAGAAGCACGCGTGCAATACAAAAATTTTATCTGTGACAAGTACGCGAATAATTAAAGTTTAAGATTTTAAAACAAACATTTAAATCTGTTAATCGTAATCAAAAAATGTAAAGTTCAAATAAATCAGTTCATGCTCTTGAAAACAAAAATCTAAATATTCGAAACTTTTCGGCTTGGTGTTTATTGTTAGTTCTGTTGGAGTTTTGTAACCTTAAAATATGACTTAGTCTTAAAATATGGCATAATGGCTCTTGATCATTCCATGCAACTGAGGTACCATTGCGACATTAGCTTCAACAGCTAGACGGAACCAGCAGGAAACCATACAGTTACAATGGGCTGATTGACAAATACACTGCTCAAAACAATTAAAGGATATTTGAAGTTTTATATAAAATAAAGATATAAACGAAAATTTTTTTGCCGAAAACAGAAGAAGAGAATCACAAATGCAAATTTTTCTGGTTTTCAAACTGTGGAGTATGCAAATTTTGAGTTCGACGTCAAAAACGTCGCTTCAGCGGCAGCGAATGAAATTTGACTTTCAACTGGATAAAAGAGAATGAAGAAGACAAGGATGATCGGCATTCAGTGATTGCTTTGTTTCGATGAGTACGATGTCTCAGTGAAGACATTTGACAGATTCAGAAGCTTTGAGAATTGTTGGTAGGTTAGAAGGGGGCCAAACTCAAGCCGAAGTAGCGCAAGCCATTGGAGTGTCACAAAGTGTCATTTCCAGGATCTGGAACCGTTTTTTGGAGAGTGGATGTGCAGGCCGAAGACCAGGGCAAGGTCGTAGACGGGCAACAACGCCCAATGAAGATCGGTATTTAGCGTTAACAGCTCGGAGACACCGAACCATGAACGCTACTCTTCTCCAACAACACCTTCGCTCGGCTACAGGCACCACGATTTCAACTCAGACTGTCCGAAACCGGCTCCATGCTGTAGGTCTGTATGCTCTCCGCCCGTTGGTATGTGTTAGATTAACATCAAGGCATCGTTGCGACCGCAGGGAGTGGGGAACCGAGCATGTCAACTGGAGGAGAAATTAATGGAGCAATATTCTGTTTTCTGACGAGTCCCGTTTTTCTGTGCATCCGGATAATAGGCGTATTTTCATCTGGAGGGGACGTGGCAGTAGGAATAATCCTGCGTTCGTGCACGAAAGTGTCAGATTTGGCGGTGGAGGAGTGTTGGTGTATGGTGGCATCTCCATTGACGGGCGCACTGACCTCTACATCATTCGAGATGGAGCTCTGACTGGTCGCCGATATAGGGATGAGATCCTCAGACCTATTGTAGTCCCTTACGCTGCAGCAATCGGAGATAACTTCATTTTAATGGACGATAACTGCAGGCCACATCGTACAAACCTGGTGGAGGATTTCCTTTTCGAGGAAGGAATCGTTCGAATGGAATGGCCAGCGTGTTCTCCAAACATGAATCCAATCGAGCACGTTTGGGACGCTCTAGGAAGACGAGTTTCTGGCCGCCAACAACCCCCACAAACTCTCCAAGAACTGGAAAGAGCTCTTCTGGAATAGTGGGGCAGAATACCCCAACTCGTCATTAATAGCCTCATTGAGTCCATGCCTCAAAGATGTTCAACGTTGCTGGCCGCCCGTGGAAATCATACCCCCTACTGAAGATGATTTTCTTTGAAGAAAACACCTTTTCTTATTCTTTTTTTCTCATATGCACAAATTGTGTTTTTTTCCTTTAGTACACAAATGCGCAATAAAATGCATTTTTTTCTGCCAAACATGTGTAATTTATTCTCATATAACCTACTATGTCTGTCGACCATGTATCAATCAGCTAAACAGTTTACCAGATACAAAATCCACCTAAAACTGCAATATCCTTTAATTGTTTTGAGCAGTGTATAAAGTATGAATTCCTTCACATTGTTTCTTTCTAGACTATCGACATTAGTTATAAAATCGAAACAGTTATTTACAATCTCAGTACCGATCAAAAATACCTGAAAGAAATAATCCTACCTATTAAGAAAGGAAACCTTGCAAATAAATTTCCTGGTAAACTTTCACACAGCAGATGGGTTACCAATGTCAACAGAATTTTGAGGCTCCATGTAGCAACTTCGGATCCAACGTCAAAACGGAAGATATTGACGGAGTTTGTAGGGAATGTGTACGCACGTGTATAGATTGCTATTATGGGGAAGCCAACCTGCATAAAGGGTGGAATCCATTTTTGGGAAATTGTTTATTCTTCCAGGGATATGCCCCTGGCAGTTAAAGTTGTCATTGACTCAGTAATCCAGCGCAATACCTTCTTTGCCTTCCAGAAAACCTGTTGTTTGCCATGGTAATTGATGATCGGAAACACATTCGCGAGCTAGGATTTCGTAGAAATCTTAAAGCGCGATGTGCAAACACTGGTGGAGAATTTAGGTAGTTCAAAGTTCCTGTCATCAATTTTAGAGCAGCAGATCATATAGATCTGATTCAGTGCGATAAGGTAAAAGTTACGGAACCATCTATTCTGACTAAGCTTTCATACGATGATTTAAAGCCGTACACTTACAAATGTGATCGTGAATATATCATTTCATTTGCTCAGTTTCCATGCACGCTGAAAGTGTAGGAAGGTGTGTCAAAGTGCTCACTGAAACTGTCGCTCGATAGTTTGTGGTGCAAGCAACCGGGGTAGATTCATAAGATCTCAATTACAATCAAGAGCCGTTATTCCATATTTTGATATTAAGTCATATTTTAAGGTCACAGAACTCCAACAGGACCAACAATAAACACCAAGAAGAAACATTTCGAATATATAGATTTTGTTTTAAGAGAACAAACTGATTTAACTGAACTTTAAATTTTTCAACACTTTTAACAGATTTATTTTTATTTTCCATTCTTGAACTTTATTGTTTGTGTACGTTTCACATATAAAATGTTTATATTTCACTCTTGCTTCTCGTATGATGCATTATGGCGCTGGAATATATGTGAATTCAAATAACTGTGCAGTCATATTAGTAGGTACCAATACATAACTTTTCCGCGGTATGACATTTTTATTTTCCAACGTTATGTTTATTTCTATTTATAAGTTCTACAAGGCATTTTTGATGAATTTAGCAAAAATTGGGGGGAGCGGGGCACCGGAAGATAAAACTTGATTTCAAAAAAAAAAAAAAAAAAAAAAAAACTGCAGGCATATTATAGCTTACCATATACAAGTTTTCCGCGGTAAGACATTTTTACTTTCGACTTTATGTTTATTTCTATTTATAAATTCTACAAGGATTTTTGACAAATTTCTCAAAAATTGGGGGGCTCGTGGGCACCGGAAGATAAAACTTGATTTCGAAAAAAACTGTGCAGTTATATTACAGAGCACCATACACAAATTTGCGCTGTATTACATTTAGATTTTCTAATTTTCTGTTTTTTCACTCCACCCTAATATTAATATATATATATATATACTAGCTGACCAGCCCGGCGTTGCCCGGGTCCGTGGTGATATTTAAAAATTATCCTTAAATATATATGATTTTATACCTTTAACTCGATTTTGACTGAAAGACGTACCCACTCGGTGGAAAAGGGGGAGAAGCTGTTAATTGTTGAGATTTGCCATGTAAATTTTTGGAATATTGTATGCGACAGTCATGAACAAATTAAAACTTTAAAACGCCCTGTACTGATTTAGTGAACTATTTTAATACATTTTATAATTTCTTTCTTCCTTGGACACTTCCCAACAAAGTTCAAAGTGCTTATGCATTCGGTTTGTCTGTCCGTCTGTGCCTGCTCCAACTCTGGTAAATATACTCAGATTTTTATGCAATTGATAACGGTTATTTAGGGTCAACAAAGCATGTTTTGTGTTGTACTATATGAAGTATGTAGGATTAATAGTTCATTTACAGGGGCAGTCAAAAATATTACATTACAATATGGTATATGGGGGAAAATTCTTTGTAGATAGCGCAATGTTAATGACATTGCGCTATTTCAAATGTATTGAAACTTATATAAATCACTGAATTTCACAACGATCATGTTAGAACAATGCATTCATAGCATTTCTTGCTGGAATGTACGTTTTAAAATTCGGTATGACCTTTTAAATTTAACTAATTTTTTTCATGTTACTCATTATATATAAATTGTATACCTCATATACAGGGGCTGCACAAAAGTATTCACGTACTATTCTCCTTATTAGAGAAAATTGCTGAAGGGGAATTTTGAACTGAAGTATATGTATTTCTTAAGTGAACTAAATTTTGGCATGCATCTAGTTAATAGATAAAATCTATATATCATATAGAGGGCTGCTGAAAAAAATTCAGATAATTTTCCGATTGTAGATGGAAACAGCTGAAATTGGGTTTTGAAATGTATTATGCGTTTGAATTAGACGCAATATTTTAATTTATCAAACGGTGCAGTTTGTTTACATTATTCTGAATGTGTTGGAGTTTTATAATCTATGCTTGACGCATTTTCTCTTTTTTTTTTAGTTTTGTTTTTTGTCTGACTTGTTATGGTCGCTACAATCTAAATTCTTTAAAGGAAAGGGGGGGGGGACTTCCCTGTAGCCCTCCCAAATAGTACCACTCTAACAACACACACACTTTTTTTTACTGTCACAGAATGAAAAAGGTCTAGAGTTAAAAACAGAAGCATATTCAATCATTCAATGATGAATTTAAATGTTTATTTACCATGATGAGAAAAGTAGTAAAGAAAAAGAAAAGTGCCCAGTTAAAATGATGTCATCGACCTCACAGGCTATTCACACTTATTGTACAATATACTCTTATTTCAAAGAATAATGCCCTTGGAAAATAAATTAAGGGGGGGAATAACACCCCTCCCCCCATTTTATGCTTAACTAATGAACCTCAAAATCTAATCAGGGAAGCACCTTATCAGAATAAACCTACATACCAAATTTAAGCAAATCGGATAAGTCTTCATGAAAAACCCGCTTAGCTAAATTATGGGGTATTAGCTTCTTTGTTCCCCCCTTTATACTTAACCAATCAATCTCCAAATCTAATCAGTGAAACACCTTATCAGAATAAACCTGTATACAAAATTTGAAGCAAATCGGGTAATTCTGCATGATAAACCCATTGATCTAAATTAAGGGGGGGGGGTAAGCCCCCCCTTAACCAATGAACCTGAAAAACTAATCAGGGAAGCGCTTTATCAGAATGAACCTAGAAAATTTTTTGAAGAAAATCGAATAATTCTGCATGTAAAATCCATTTATCTAAATTAATTTGGTGGATTAGCCCTTGCCCCCCCCCCCCCCTTTATACTTAACCAATTAAACACAAAAAGTAATCAGGGGAGCGCTTTATCAGAATGAACCTAGAAAAAAGATTTGAAGCAAATTGGATAATTCTGCATCAAAAACGCATTTATTTAAATTAATGGCGGAGGGTTAGCCCCTTCACCCCACCCTTTACACTAAACCAATGAACCTCCAAATCTAATAAGGGATGCGGCTTATGAAAATAAACAGATATACAAATTTTGAAACAAATCGGGTAATTCTGCATGATAATCCGATTGATCTAAATTAGGGGGTTAATCCCCCCCCCCCTGTTCCTCCCTTTATACTTAACCAATGAGCCCCCAAAATTAATCATGGAAGCGCTTTATCAGAATGAACCAAGAAAAGAATTTGAAGAAAATCGAATAATTCTGCATGTAAAATCCATTTACCTAAATTAATTTGGTGGAAAGCCCCCCACCCCCCCACCCTCTCTTTATACTCAACTAATGAAACACAAAAAGTAATCAGGGAAGCGCCTTTTCAGAATGAACCAAGAAAAAAAGATCTGAAGCAAATCAGATAATTCTGCATCAAAAACGCATTTATTTAAATTAATGGGGGAGGGGATTAGCCCCTTCCATCCACCCTTTATACTTATCCAATGAACCTCCAAATCTAATCAGGGAAGCGGCTTATGAAAAAAAAAACCGGTATACAAAATTTAAGCAAATCGGGTAATTTTGCATGATAAACCCATTGATCTAAAATAAGGGGGTTAACACCCCCCCTCCACCCTTTATACTTAACCAATGAACCTCCAAATCTAATCAGGGAAGCGGCTTATGAAAGAAAAAAACCGGTATACAAAATTTAAGCAAATCGGGTAATTTTGCATGATAAACCCATTGATCTAAAATAAGGGGGTTAACCCCCCTCCCCTCATACTTCCCTTTATACTTAACCAATGAGCCCCCAAAACCAATCAGGGAAGCACCTTATCAGAGCGAACCTAGAAAAAAAATTTGAAGAAAATAGAATAATTCTGGATGTAAAATCCATTTATCTGAATGAGTGTGTGTGTGGGGGGGGGGGAATAACCCTGTCCCCCTCTCTTTATACTCAACCAATGAGCCCCAAAAACTAATCAGGGAAGCATCTTATCAGAATGAATCTAGAAAATAAAATTGAAGTAAATCAGATAATTCTGCATGAAAAACGCATTTATCTAAATTAATGGGGGAGGATTAGCCCCTTTATACTTTATACCCCTTGCTATGAACCTCCAAATCGAATCATGGAAGCGCCTTATCAAAATAAACCGGTATATACAAAATCTGAAGCAAATCGGGTAATTCTGCATGATAAAGCCATTGATCTAAATTAAGGGATTAACACCCCGTTCCCCCCTATATACTTAACCAATGAACACCCAAAACTAATCAGGGTAGCACCTTATCAGAATGAAGCTAGAATAAAAATGTGAAGCAAATCGGATAATTCTGTTTGAAAAACCCATTCACCTAAATAAAGAGGGGGGGGGGTGGATTAGCCCCCGTTCCCCCCTTTTTATACTAAACACCAATGGACCTCAAAAGCTAATCAGGGAAGCGCCTTATCAGAAAGAACCTAGAAATTTTTTTGAAGCAAATCGGATATTTCTATCAAAAGTTACATACATATGCGCATACAGAACCTGCAGACACATTAGATCTCAGGCTTTGATAGCCTGTGAGCTAAAAAAAAAAAAAAAAAAAAAAAAAAAAAAATGGGGATTGGTGAGATATATGAGAAATAAGGTGCAATTTTATTCCTTTTTCACTTTTAGTTTATAATAAAATTCATTTAACATAAATGCTGACATTGATATAGTGGATGGAGAAGGATTATTAAAGTATTATTCAACTCATCATTTAAGTATTTTTAATTAATTACAAAATAATAATAATTTAAAACTAAAATATTTCAATGCATGAAAATAAGTTTTTGATCAAAAGAATGCAAAAAAATATAAGCAAAAATAGATAAATTTGGACTTTAACCATGCCTTTTTTTTTTTTCAGACATAATAGTGAATCAAATTCCTTAAGATTTGCTTAAATCGCATCCTGCTAAATCGATTTAACACCAGCTTGCCATGTTTTTCTTAAATCGGAAAGCACTAAAACTTGCAATGTTTTCTTAAATCGGATCCTGCTAAATCGATTTAACACCAGCTTGCCATGCATGCAGAAGCTGCATCAATGTAAATAAATCAGTTTTCCAATGTTAGCTCTGAATCGGTATTTTGTTTTAAATCGATTTAAAGCCAATAGATACATAAATTTTTCTGATGTTATCTTTAAATCGATATATGACTGATGGTTAAATCGGACTTTTGATGTTTGTTTTAAATTGCGATGTAAGGCTAAAAGGACAATGACTAAATCTTAATTCAAGACATTAGCTAAATCACGACTTTCGATGTTAGTTTAAATCGATTTAAGACCAATGGTTAAATCGGTTTTCCAATGTAAGCTTTAAATCAATTTAAGACCTAGGCCTACGTAACGGTAACTTAACCTAACCAGAACTTAAATGTAACCTAACCATAACCTAACTATCCTAGCCGTGCATACACTTCGAAGTACATTCCACCGCCACGGGGCACAATGTTTTATACGAATATCCTACACAGGTCACAGCCGCCTGCAGCCGGGTATAGCAGGCATGTTACGCACACTTTGCAATATCTTTTAGTTTCACTTTCCACCACCAGGATGCACACTCTCTCGTAAACAAACCTGTATACAAATGAAACTCAAATTTTCAACCTATCCATAGATATATTACTCGATGGGGTGGTGACACAAATAAGAATTTAAGAAATTTGCTGAAATTTTTATTCGGAAATAATGGTAACCATCACTCAATTAAGATACCAATATGACCTATAAGAACCTCAGACACTGCTCACTGCTGCATGCTTCACCGTATACTGAAATTTTTGTCATGTGTAGATGCTGTCACTGAAAAGTGCACTTCACAGCTGGATTTTAAAATTTTAATGTAGATTTTTTATTATTATTATTAAAATGTGCATATGGCATTGTGACGTCAATGAAGCAGCCAGCCAATGAGAGCAGGCGGTAAAAATTATGGGATCCAACGACCGCAATTCCTAGCTTAGGGGCAAAGATAAATTGCACTATTTATGTCTCATCAGCTTTATTTTAAAGAAAAATACACTTTTGCACATTTCTTTCTATAAGATATAATGTTATTTCCATTAATTGTGATATTTCACAATGTTTTTTTACTTTTTGTGCAAAGTATACAAACCACATAAGTTAGTTTCAGTTGTATTCTTTCATTCTTTCTTCATGTTAATGGCGATTTATATATGCATAGTCACCCAAGAATGGAATGTGTTTCTTGAACTTTACTTTCTATGAAGTAAATAATTTTTGTTCTTGGGCGATTAAGAGTGCATTCATGAGCGATTCTTAAGAAACTCGTAATATATCACAAAATGTTCATTGTATAAGTATTTAGCGCACTGAGAATTTTTCATTCAGTTCTTTACCTTTTGTTAATCTTTTCTCATCTTAATGAAAACACATGCTCTATTCTTGGGCGCCTAAAAATATTCTTAAATGAAATAAAATTAGTTAAATAACAAATCTGAAAGAAAACACAAATCGTAGACCTCACTGACAGAATTTTCCATTCAGTTCTACAATTTCTCGCATGTTACATATCATGATTTTGATAAGAAATGAAAACATTCAGTAAAGCAAATAAATAATATATGTTTTCATTCGGATTTCTTACGAATCTCATAATATATGGCTAAGTCTATGTGACAAAAAAATATTAACAAAAGGAAAACCCAAATAACCTCATTTATTTTCCCTGAAGTCAAAAGTTGGTGGGGTTTCCCCCCCCCCCCCCCATTCTTGGGTCGATGACAACTTGACAACATATACATTAGAGTCCTGCATCGGGTCGGGTTACCCACTTTTACCCGAACACAACCTGCGGTTCGGGTCTATATTTTGCCGTTGCGGATCGGGTTCGGGTTGACTTCAACTTTTTTTGTTGCGGTTCAGCTTTGTGTCGGGTTGGCTTTCATTGTTTCGGGTTCGGGTTGGCTTTTTGACGTTTACGGTTCGGATTCGGGTTGACTCGATTTTTTAAAAGAATATCCAAAATATTTTTTCACATTAAACTTCTATAAAAACCGCAGATCAAAGTTTCACAAAAACAAAATGCGTGCCTGTCAGTTTTGTCTAGTATTAGAATTCGTTTCTGGAAATTAATATAAACATACTTTTTCAATTACTGATACGATAATGATTATAACGAATCGAGTAAAAAACCTATAGATGGCCCGAAAGAATTCTTGTAATACGAACCCGACCTGAGAAAATTAGATTCATTCCGAGCCGAAAAAACAAAATTCGGGATAACCCGATTTGATGTTTGACTCTATACAACGATCCCAACGTGCTCAGAGGTTTTACTATATTTAAATGTTAAAGAATACAGATTTGTTGATTCTTCTATGTAAAACATAAAAATTGTATTAGAGATACAATTGTAGATTATTTTCCTTAGTGGCATTAAAACATATTTTTTTTTACATTGCATGTTCGGGTCGGGTTGCGGCTTGAAATACCTCGGGTTTGGGTCGGGTTTCTGAAAATTATTTTTGCGGGTTCGGGTCATGTTGACTTAAAATGGAATTTGCGAGTTCGGGTTGGGTACAACCCGACCCGCGCAGGACTCTCACATACATCTTATACCAGACTGCATGTCCGTTTTGGGGAAAAGATGTATATTGTCATGAAACCATTTTAATTTGCAAAAATGAAGTCAATAAAATCACCATTTTGTGACAAATTGAGTTTCATAAGAATCGTCCAAGAACGGGCATGCAAATCTGGTATAAAATGTATGTTGTCATCACATTAAAAGGAAGAAAGATTTAAATAACAATAAATACTCAAAATTTTCGCTTCATTGAATTAGGCCTAAACTTTGAACTCATATGCTTGGCACTATGAAAACATTCAGTAAAGTGCAAGATATAGGTTTTTGTTAGGATTTCTTACCAAACTCATAATATATGGTGTTTTGTATATGAAATAAACTAATTTCAATAACAAATCTTAATTAAAACATACATCTTATACTACATTCACAGGATTTTGCATTCATTTGTACAATTTATAGCATGTTATGATTTCACTGTTCTTGGGTGTCTAAAAATATAGTCAACATTAACAGGAAGAAAGATTATAAATAACAGTACTCATATTTGCGTTCATTGAATTACGCCTAAACTTTAAACTGATATGCTTGGCACTATGGAAACATTCAATAAAGTGTAACATATGTAGAAAATATTTTAACAAAAGGAAAAGAACTAAATTTAAAATCCTGAGGGCATGAAATACTTATATGATGAAATTATATGGTGATACATTATGAGTTTCATAAGAATCGAACATTAACTTCACTTTTAATTGCCCAAGAACAGAAACCATTTACTTCAGGGAAAGTAAAGTTCAAGAAACACATTTCATTCTTTCGCAAACTACGCCATTAACACAAAGAATAAATACAATCTAAACTAACTTACGTGAATCGTATACCTTGCAAAATAAGTAAAAAACACTTCGAAATATCACAATTAATGTAAATAATATTAAATCTTATAGGAAGAAAAGCGCAAAAGTGTACTTACATGAAGCTGACGACACATAAACATTGGGAGTTGCGAGTGAAGTTTGCCCTTTGCCGCTACGCTAGATCCAATATTTAACGCCTGCTCTCATTGGCTGGCTGCTTCATTGCCGCGGATTGGCGGAAAGTTGTAAATAGCCTCTAACCCATACAGTTTTAATTAAAAACAAAAAATTGAAATTGAAATTTTAAAATCCGGCTGCGAAGTACACTTTCTGAGGACAAAATCAACACATGACGAAAATTTCAAAGGCCTAGGTGCTATAATTTCGGAGCTTGCCTCAGTCAGGCAGGCAGGCAGACATCTCTTGTTTTATATATATAGATATATATAACACAATACAAATATACACAAATACATATACAAAACAATTTTTTTTAATAAAATGGTCTTTTATAAAATTACTTTAAAATTGCAATTTAAATATAAATAAATAAAATTAACTCAACATGTATGAATGCAGAACACCGTGCACCTTCCCAAACCTACAAGAAAAATACAAAAACATGAAACAGAAGTACTGTACAATGTTCTTCACCTGTCAGTAATAGCAAACTGTTAATTTTCCCTGCGAGTCGATTATCAAAATCTTTAAATCCAAATCTGCAAACCTCCATAGATTCAAAACATCCATGTTAACTCGTTCTTTATACAAGACTTTAGAATTCACACTTTATGTGGAGTGTTCAGGAAGGACGCTACCATATGTTGCTTAGCGTGCAGCAATTTCCTTTTAATTACGTTATATTATGAATATATATTATGGATCTTGGATTTCATTGAATATTGTGTTTTTATTAGAATAAGCATAAAATTGGACAGGTATTTTATGTTATCCTTAATATTCAAATATCAATACTTACTTACTTGCCACCCACGAAACAATTGCATCTGATAATGTTGAATAAAAATTTATGTGTTTATGAAAATGTAAAGTGATTTTACGATACATAACATATATTTAATATTGAAATTAAATGTGTTTACAATTTTTGTTTCGGAAAAATACTTTTGCTGATTATTCTATAATAATCAGATGTAATATCGAACTTAAATATAAGTAATTTTCTCTATAGGTATAGTATGATAGAATAACCCTAAATTTGTATATTTGTAGATTTTTAGACCCATTGGTAATGGTAATCGTGTTCGCTGCTCACTTACTATTTTAGCAAACGTGATTTGGGCTATATAGTATTTTTTTCTCACAGCCTTTTAATAGTACTCACACCGAATGTAAAACGTAATATTACTAACTCCGTTCATATTTGACGCATACCTAATTTGTAGCTAATTGTGAAAGATTAATTAATTCTTTTTTCTAAGACAGATTTTCTGGTTAGTCATTCGCTATCGAGAATATGTTATGATTTTCTATAGACAGTGAAATACAGGTGCTAGGAAACTGATAAAGAAAAAGAAAAAAAGAAGGATAAATCTTGTCAAATAAATAAAGTGTTAAAACAATTTTTTTTGTCCATCCAGATATATAAAAATAAAACAAAAGCAATGTACCTAATTTAAAAATCAATATAAATGCACCAAAAAATTTTGAAATTAATTAAAATTTTATAATCAATAATTTTACATTTATATATCTTATTCAAATTCGACGTGTTTTCCAATGATTAAAATTCATCTGACTTTCTATAGCATTATGGCTTTAAGAAAATTGTCTATATTTTCCGAATTAATCAACCAAATTGAACTAAAGACTGTAACGATACCTATCAAATATCAAACAAATCGGAGCATTTCGGCGGCAGTTATCGCGGTAGTACGTGACAAACTATCAAACATTCAGAAACCAAAAGCTTTTCAGATCTTTTCCGTAAGCCTGATCTATATAACCTGTTTAATACAGGTAAAATAAACTCAAAACTGGGTGAAATACAACAACTGATTGCCATTCATGAAAATTTGGGAAAAACTTCATTTTGGCACTAGAAATGAATTTAGAGAATTCCCTCAATGAAAAGTGGCCGTTTTTCGGGATGCTAAATGAGGGTTTATACATCACAGGCTAGGGGAAATGTCAATTTTTTAAAAATAGGTATAGTGGGATATCGTTTATTAAGAATTTGTTAAATTTGAATCTAATATCATCTACAAGTCGATACCATATTTTTTTACAAAGTTACGCCAGGTTGTAAGACTATAAAGTCGACAATTATATCTTATGCAGAAAAAATATGTTTTTACAATAACAGCTGATGGTCATTACCGAAAATCTGGGAAGAATATTGATTTGGCACTAGAAATGAAGATCCGATGAGTCCCCAAATACTAAAGTTTTCTTACAGTGTTTTGAGGGGCAATGAAGGGATATTAAATCGGGGGCAATTAAAAATTTTAATTAGATCAAGTGGGGTATCGTTTATTTTATATTTTATAAACTATGAATTGAATGGCACCATCCACAAGACGGTACAGTCATTCACTATAAAATTAGGTCGTTTTAAGAATACATATCAATGAATAAGTTTATGAATACGAAAATATTAATACACAGATCTTGATAAATTTCACAACATTAAAGAAGACACAGATGACCCTGATTTTAATCATTGTTATTCTGAGGTCATTTAATATGTTTTAGAATGTTTGCAATGATACAAAAAACATGTTTTAAACGTAAAATATTGTAAAAGAAACCTGTGTTCAATAATAAAGTATGATTTTGGACTTTGATTAAATACAAACCTACCATAAGTTTGCAATGAATGGCCGTATCGATTTTTTGATGGTGTAATTCGATTTAGAATTATAAAATTCACAACAAAAGGTACCCCACATAACCTCTTTGAAAAAAAGTTATGTTCTACCCCCATACGAACAGCTTTAGTTTTTAAGACTCATCGGATATTTATTTCAGCTGCACAACTATGTTCTTCCCAACTTTTCATTAACGGCCATCAGTTGTTACTGTACAAACCTATTTTATCTGCATAAAGTATAATTTACAACTTTACATTCATTAAAACCTGTCGTAACTTTGTAAAAAAGGATCTATCAAATTGCAGATCATGTCATTCGATTCATGATCAAAAAAGGTATAATGATAATAAACGATACCCGAAGTAACATAATTTTACAAAAAAGTCCTCCCCCCGCCCCAAAAAAATCACAATTTTTTTTTTTTTTTTTTTTTTTGATGACACATCGAAATTCATTTCTAGTGTAAATTTTTTTCACAAATTTTGATAAATAATCACCAGTTCTTTAATAAAAAAAAAAACCCTTACATGTACTATTTCTGCAACAATAAGAGTCAAATTTACAACAAACAAACATATATACAACAAACAAACATATATACAACAAACATATATAGCAAACAAAAAACTTTTCTATAACAACAACAAAAAATGTATTGTGTTTGAATTTTTTAGTGTTTAATGGCACTGAAATTTTGATTGTAACAAAAAGTAAGTTTTACATTCGTAAAACATACGATATAAAAAAGTTCTAAGTTGTTAGACATACAGAAATTGTAATTATTTAGATTTTTTAAGAACTGATATAAATAACTCTGAAATATTCCAAATTTATAAATAAGGCATATTGGATATTCATAATTTTATTTTTGTAACATGATATAAACATGAAATTTTATGTGTACTTTCATTGTAAATTTGAGCATGCAATGATGCTTTAAAATGGACTATATTATTAGAAAACTGTCTAATACTACACCGTTTTATCAATAAGAGAAATTTTCGGAATAAAATTTTGAAAATGTATCTTATGTGATACGGAAATATCATTATTTCTTTGGAAAAACAATGGGTCTAAAAACAGGAAACCTTTCCAGATTTGAAATATAAATCTGAAAATAACAAGCTGTTATTCATATTTCAAGATTTCGTCTTACATATTTTACGATCTTCCGTTATGAAAAATGCATTTATTTTCTATTCCAGGGTATGTGTTTGAGGTAGAATGGATTTCACTTCTGATGAAATTACATTTTCTTTTAGTTGGACCCTTATATTCTAAAATTCTATTACTTTGTAAATACCTATTATTTTATGTAACAGTAAAGATTTTTCAGATAATATGTAAACGGAAATATTATCTGTCAGAATTTTACTTTGAAAAAAAAAACCGTTGTTTTAAGTAGAAACAAGTAATTTTTTTCTTTATTTAAAAATATCTTAATGTGTGTTCAAAAGTAATACACTTTTTTTATATTGTGTAAATGCGTATACTTAATATTCATCGAGTATCCGAGATGAAGTAAAAGAGCAACAATCCGAAAATTATATACAGTAATACGATGCAGTTTTTTATAAAAATGTACAGAATGACGAGAATTATTCTAATCACAAAAATGTTTTTTTTTTTTTTTTGGTTTCTACAGTAGGTGACACTTCAGTTGTGTTCACAGCTTATTCAGCGGCGTAGCCCAGTTCACTACACACTGTTCAGAGTACACTGACAAAATAATATCAGTTTGACTGGATATTAACGATAATAGCCGTCAGACAGGGTATCTAAGCAGGCCCTCCAAAGCATCGAAAAGTATGCCAGTTGTTATTATTGTCACATGATGGTTTAAATAGTATTGGGCAGCAATTTGCGGATCGCTAACAGTCGGTGACAAAAAAAATAACCCATTCTTTCTGTGCACTAAAGTGAGAATCGCTTTCATCAAATGAGTCTACATTTTAATATTTTTTAATTTTTAATTTATTTTGTGGATTTTTGTATTATCTTATAAATGTATGTGTATGTGCATGTGAGACTGTGAGTTAAAAGTTTTTGTGAGCTCTTAATTTAAAAAAAAACATGTAGTAGAATGAACAGAGAAAAACTGAATATCTTGTCGGATGACTATGTACTTTGACACCCTTGTGTTAAAGCAATGAGTTTTAGGGATAAAAACACACAAAATTTACTTTATGTGATATGAAAATTTCGTTAATTATAAAAGGAAGGAACACGTTGAAAAGAAAAAAAAAATGCATTCGCTGCACTATTTTTTTTTAAGATTCGATTATTTTTTCTTAATTGGATAACTATTTTTTTAAAATACATTTTTCGCCGAAAAATCAATTTATAGTTTAGTTACTGCGCACACTATTAAAAATAGATATAGGAAGCGGTTTAGTAGTTCCGATAAAAAGTGGTATAAATGTAACGTTTTAATTGTTTTCGTTTTTTGTAATACGTTTCTATTGTATTTTTTATTTGTAATTTTTTTCGGAATGATCATTTCATCGTTTATTTACAACCAAAACTATAAAAAATATATATTGAATTTGCTTTTATGGTTGCCGAGAAGATGTATTTGCAAACGCTCGTCGTTTATGTGGTTTAGTACTAAAGGTGTTTCTAAGTTTAACGCTTTGAGGTATAAGCCCGAGTGTGCTTCGGTGTGCCGTTTTTGGTGAAGCGAACGTTTATTAATATATATATATATATATATATGGCACCACTAAACAGATGCATGTACATGAAAATATCTAGAATCAGAGATTAATTAAAACTGTTTTTGAACTTTGCGGTGATGCTCTTCCTTAAAATATGTTCTTTGAAATATATCTCACAAAAGCACATTTTACTATATAATGTTTATGTACAAATAAAACTTATTTTCAGATATTTGTACATCATTTGGGTAAGTTTTTATTCAAGTCTATCTAAAATATTATGTTAAAAAAATATTATTTCTTATGCGGGACCTAAAAAAAATATATAAAACATGATGCTTTTTTTTCAATAATTTCTCATTAAATATTAATTTTTAGTACATTTAAATAGTTCCTTCATTATTAATGAGAACAGTCTGAAGGTTATAATACTAACATGCATATTTTCCAAGAATTTTTTTTTTTTTTTTTTTTTTTTTTTTTTTTTTTTTTAAATCATGAAAAGTACCAATCACCCTTAGTCCAAAGAGAGATATGCGGTTCAAATAGCTCAAATTTTCGAAGTGTTCAAGGGTTGCAATTATACCACAAAAATTTAATATAAACGAAGTCTGTATATACAATGTTTACTGGATAGATGTTTATTGAGTTGTAGTAAAAATGCCTTGATTTTTTCTTCATACGTATTAAAATTAAATTCTGCTTTTATGTTTTAAAATGAATATCAGTGATCAAATACCAATAATTTCGTTAACAAATTTCTGTTTCCAAAATGCGGTACGGTATTGTTTAATCTAATCTTATTATTAATATTTGTAATTACGTGTATATCCAAATGGTGTAATTCAGTAATGAAGATTTTGCAGAAAGGTGTTTTTAAAACTTTCTAATATTAACTTTAATAATCCCTTAATCACGATGGCAATAATAGATAGATAATATCGGGAATTTCATCCAATGAAAAAAATACCGCTACTAATAAACACAGTGGCAGTGAGGCATTTTATTCTCCTTCTTATACTGTATTTTTACCACCCTGTGTGAAGAGCGGGTGCATAAGATGAATTATAAGTACAGGAAAGCCTGTTATTCCCAATCATTTGTTGTACATTCACCACAGAGTGCAAGAAGGGATTAAAAACATAAATATTAAAATGCCTTTTACTGGCAGTCGTTATTAGAATGCTTACATATTTTGGCGACAACAAAACCCCCCTTTGTATAAGAAATTGGACTTCGTTGCTGATAGTTTCTTTGTAGGTTTGGTGTAGACAAACATTTACGTAACTCAGAACTAACAATCTTACAAAAGATTGGTTGGTTAGTTTTGAACATGATAGTATTTTTTAACAAATTCTTTTTTCAATTACGCAAATTATTTTCAGAAAGTATAAACACTGCAATCGAATAGAGATATCTAATGTTAAAAAAAAAAAAAAAAAAAAAAAAAAAAAAAGACTGCGGATTTTTTTTTCTCCATGGATGCATTTATTACTCAAAATATGCCACTTGAAAAATTTTGAGCCGGTTTAAAATTTTATTAAATTTCTTGTCGAAATTGTGAGGAAAATGCTTTATTGTCTACATTAATCCTTAACTGGAAACATTAAAATACCGTGCACAAACGGAAACGTGCCGTCTGTGAGACTGCTAAATTAAAAAAACTGCTATAAAATTTTAAAAGGAAAATAACTCTTACTAATTTAACAAAAAGTGAACTTAAACACTTTTTATTTAATAGTAATGCATTAACAGGACCAATTTTTTAATATCACAGCATAAAAATTAGTTTTGAATGTCGGAGACAGAAAATATTTTGAAATTACACTTTATTGTTCAAAATATAAAATTTTCGTCATAATAATTAAATAAATGCTAATATTTTTATATATTTCGGTACGATATGAATTAGAAAAAAAAATATTACGCAGTAAAATTAACCAAACATTTAATAGTAAATATTGCAGCATGTTCTAAATATCTGCATTTTTTATGCATTTTTGACAATATTGAGTCATTTTCGTGTTCAGAATTTATATATTGATCATCTGAAATACTTTCAATATCGCTTATGTCACTTACTACTTTATCAAACAGTCTCAATGCACTTTCTTCAGTCTTTTTTATCACTGTACCGTATCCGCTTTGACGGCTCCTCCATATCAATACCTCAGAGCAAAAAATTACATAAACGGAAACATGCCGTCCCACAGACTGCGTTGAAAATAAAATAATTTTTCTTTCAATAACAAAAAATGCGCAGGTGTTGCAAATGTGTGGGGGAGGCAGAGGACCAGTAGCGTAAGGATTAGATTGTGTGATAAGATTGGGGACGCGTTCATTTTTGTGTAAAGGGTAGATATGTAGACGCTACCATCTCACAGACGGAACGTTTCCGGTTAAGGGTTAAGTGTGTTTATATTTATTTATTTAAACAATGTTTTACGATAAACAAAATAAAGAAATGCAAAATAAAATAAAGAAATAAACAAGACCACTTATATAATGATTTTCCTATTTTAGCATACGAATGTATTATTTTAAATATTTAATGGGATAAAGTCTAATTATGGTACCGTCTTGTTAAGAATTCTGCTACACCATTTACGATTTTTTCTATTAATAATAATGCCACCTGCTGCTGTTTATGGCAATAATGCTAAATTCTGTTAAATTTAATGATGGAGGTCTCACTGAGTAAAAGAAAGAACAATACGATTTGCAATCCACCTTCAAAACACGCCCTACATATGGTGTGACGCATTCAGGTCTATGTAACTAATGAGAATTGTTTCTTTCTTCTGATATCTATACATCACTCTATCGCTATGCGTCCGTGCATCATGGACCATAATAAATCGCTTCTGCAACCATTATAGCAACAACAAGTTGAGCGACCAAGTGTAATATTTCGAAATATTACAATATATAACGTTATTTATTGATCCATTATAGTATTTAATATTGTCATTGCTCCCCGTTACTATATATGCTTACATTAGTGAATTGCCTCCACTGTAATGGAATTTTTTCACGCATTTTTTTACTTCTTTCATATTGTCGTGATCCCTTATTACTCCAGGCAATAGAGATCGTATGAGGGCTCTACCTAGCAAAATTCATGGTAGTTCTGGAAAAAGGCTTACAATATGTTTTTTGGGTCGCTGAATCCGAATTTTTAACTTCCCACCAAAATTTCCCCCGGCAACCCCCCCCCCAAATTTTGGTAAAATGCCCCCACCCACACCGAAAAAAAGTTCTTATTAAAAAATCTATTTTTTTTTTAATTCTTTTAGGGGAAAAGTATCTAGAAATTCAGAAAGTAGACAAAATTTGCAAAAAATTACATAAATGACATTATGACTTAGGGTAAAGGGGAAGGGGGGATCTGCCTCGGAACATGCGCGCGGTGCTGCGTGAACTAAGTTACGCAATTCCACTTAACCACTCACACGTTTACTTTCGCCCTCCCATCTCCCCTCCGAACTTTCTTTATAAGGTTTACTTTAAGTTTTTTGAGTCGCTCAATCCGAATTTCTAACTTCCCCCAAAATTCCCCCCCCCCCGAACCCCCCCAAATGGTTGTTTTTAACTTAAATTTCTTATTGTTTTAGGGGAAAAGCATTACGAAATTCAGAAACTAGACAAAATTTGCAACTAATAGGATATAAGACATTAAGACGTAGGATGAACGGGGAGGGTGAGGGCTGCCTCTGAACATGCATTGCGGCGCTACGTGCACAAGTTATAAAATCCAGGCAATAGGGGATTTTACCTGGAAAAATTAATACTAGTACTGGATTTCGGCTCATTTTATATTTTTTGGGACGCTGAATCCGAATTTGTAACTTCCCACGGAAATTTCACCCGGCAACCCCCCCAAAAAATTGATTTTTTGAGAAAATTTCGTTTTTGAGAAAAGCGCGCTGGGAATGTTCCGAGGCAGCCCCCTCTCTCCCCGTTTATCCTACGTCATAATGTCATATATCCTATTTGTTGCAAAATTTGTCTAGTTTCTGAATTTCGTATTGCTTTTCCCTTAAAACAATAAGAAATTTAAGTTAATAACAACTATTTTGGGGGGTTTCGGGGGGATTTTGGGGGGGGGGGGGTAAGTTTAAAATTCGAATTCAGCGACCAAAAAAACTTAAAGTAAACCTTATAAGAAAAGTTCGGAGGGGAGATGAGAGGGCGAATGTAAACGTGTGAGTGGTTAAGTGGAATTGCGCAACTTAGTCCACTCAGCACCGCACGCATGTTCCGAGGCAGATCCCCCCCCCCTCCCCTTCATCGTACGTCATAATGTCATATATCTAATTTGTTAAAAAAATTTATCCACTTTCTGAATTTCTAGATACTTTTCCCCTAAAACAATAAAAAATTTGATTTTTTTAATAAAAACCTAATTTGGGGGCTTTTTACCAAAATTTGGGGGGGGGGGGTTGCCGGGTGAAATTTTGGTGGGAAGTTACAAATTCGGATTCAGCGACCCAAAAAAAAAACATAAAGTAAGCCGATTTTCAGAACTACCATTAATTTTGCAAGGTAAAATTCCCTATTGCCTGGACTATATCACAATATTTCTAGATTGATAATTAGTTGATACGAATTTGGTACGAAAATTGTATGATTGTACGGCTATTGAGCTGCTAAAGACATATATTTATCAGTGCAGTTGTGCTTAGCTCTGGTATAAGGGGTCAGGTAACCTTTGAAGCGTCCAAAAATCGGATTTTTTTTTTAAATAGCTTAAAATTAAATATGATTCTTTGGGAACATTTAAAATCAAACCCTATACAAAAATTCGCATTAGATGAGAAGTTATGTCTAAAACACTTTGAGCTTTTGCTATATGATCAACGGGTTTTTCAATCTTTAAAGCCAATTTTCTCAAAACAGCCATTCTGATCATTGCGCGCACGATTTCTGAAAAGCGGTTGCCTGGAATTTCACGAAATTTTTGGTGGATGTATTAAACGTACAGAAGCACAAAATGACCTATTATTATGTTTCTCAAGTAAGAAGTTTAGAATTCACGGCTACTTTTGTATAAAAAAATCTCGATATTTCGAATTACTCTAAAAAAAAAAAAAAAAAAAAAAATCGCGAGATCTACAAGTTTCATTTTTTTCATTGTAGGTCATTTTGAAAACACTTTATATCTGTACTCATTAGAAAAATCTTGGCTTGTTTCAGCCATTGAAATGGGAAAAATCATGCGCGCAATGCATGCAAGAATAATCCTTTCGTAAAAATTGTATTATCTTTAAAAATAAATTTAAAAAAAAAACTATATATGTGTATACCTTTTCTAACAACTTTGAGTGATAAAATAAATCGTTCCTAACATGTGTTTTCAATTTTATAATTAAAAGTTAATTAGTTAAAGAATGACTGCAATTCTTACAGAGGTCACTTTTCCATGTACTTTATTGGTTCAAAGGTTACCTGACCCCATAAAGTAGGTAGAGTTAAAACAAGTGGGTAATTGTAATCACATATCGCACAGAGGGTTTGTTTAATATTCCTTTCAAAGCACTTTATCCTTTTGCAAAATCTGTTAGTTCCACATTTCGTAACTAGGGGACGCGCTCTATTCTAAACAAAACTCTATCCGAACAAAACCCCGATTTATAACTTATTCGTAGATATATTAGTCGAGGGGACAGGTCCACAGCACCCGAGATGGGTAAGCGCCCCCTGTTGGTAAAAGTGGAACTAAAATATGTAAGGCTACGGTGCACAATGTGAAATAGTGGTAAAAAGACTGAGCAATGCTAAATCATGTGAGGGGTATCGCAAAAGTTAGAAAAGTGCCCCCCAGGTAAAAGAGGGGGGGGGGTTTAGAAAAATTGCTTAAAATACACAATTTAGAGTTTGGGGGGGGGAAATAATATAAGATTTTTTGAAATTTTACGATTTTTCGTGTGATCGGAAGTGTTCTGAGACAAGTATGCAAAATTTCAAGTCTCCAACTTAATTAGGTGCTGAGAAATTGCTTAAAATACACAAGTTTGAGCCCAGAGGAGCAAATATAAGACTTTTTAAAAATTTTATGACTCGTCGTTTGATGTAAGGTGTTCAGCTATATGTATGAAAAATTTCAAGTCCTCAACATAAATAGTTTCTGAGAACGGGCTATATGACAGACGGAACGACAGATAGACAGAGGAGTGAGACGAATAGGGTTTCATCAAATGAATGAAACCCTAAAAACCTTTTGCATAGACACGATGGAATATAGTGGAAAATGTGCCACTGTGTACCAGCAGAGAGGTACGATCCTACATATCTTACTGTTAGCACACTTAGCACTGAGACACAAAAAAAAGTGGTCCATCTCAGACTGCAATAATTCTAGTGCGCTGTGATGCCTGGCTTGTGCAGACATTCCGATCACTTTGTGATAATTCCGAATTTACATTGCATGAACATTATGGTGTCTCAATAAAATTGCCCGGTATCTGCTTCCATGATAAAAAATCCAATGTCTTCAATCATCCGAAGTATTGGACCTGGCAAATGGTTTCTTACGCCGTTGATTACCAATTTTAATATTTCGTATTATTTCAAAAATTCACAAATTACGGTTTCAAAACTAAAACGACTTTGCTTAAAAAAAAAAAAAATCTTTTTTTGCTAAAATATTATTTTTTATGTGTGGTGGAATAAGGTCTTAAATAACTGAGTTTTAAATACAGCACTTTAGTAATGAGAACTAAATATAAAGCTTAATTCAATATTTTTGCATGTGTTTTTTATAACTTTAAACATGACCATTTTGAGCTCCATCGTATCAGGAAAGTATAAAAAATTCGATGGAAATTTTACGATTATTAAAACAAAAACTAAAAATAAATCATACAAAATACATCATACTTGTAAAGATAATTTCTAAAAAAATGTTTTTTGCCCTTTTAAAACTGTGATGTATCATGTAAAATTAGATGCGGTTATACAGGTTTTGAATATTTATGTTTTTAACCACACATAAATGATTAAATATTTTGAAATCTTATGTTAACACACTATTTTTGAGAAGATTTATTGTATCAAAAAATGATATTTAAAATATTATTAACTTAGATATTTTTAAATAGTCTTTTAATATTTAGGAGAAAATAGATTAAAGTAGAAAAATTAAGATTTTTCAATGAAAAATAAGTTTTTCCTTTTAAAAGTGCATTAACAAAACCATCAGAATGATTATAAGAAAAGCAATAAATCTCAAATCTCTCTGAAACTATTTAAAATTGTCCGATATTAACTTTTAAATGAAAGACCGTTTTACTTCAAACAAAACAATTTCAACTTCGTTCATTCTTTCCGGGGTACACTGTCTTATTTAAATACAAAAGATTTAATTGCAATTTTCAAATAAAGTTTTAAAAAGGAAAGCAATTATCTATTCAGAAAGAATGAAAGTTTCTAAAAGTAAATTTCAAAGTAATTCTGCTTAACTTAGTTTCTATGAAATAACGTTCTGCATAAAAACCTTTGTTTTCTTATTAAATATTTGAGTTTAATTAATATTATCTTATTTAAATAACTAATCCCTTGCTATTAAAGAACAAAGAAAGAAGTCATCACTGTTCTAAAACTCTTTTAATTATTTTTTTTTATGAAAATTGTAATTTATATTTAAAATGATATTTTTTAATGAAACTTGATTTAAAGTTTTTCGGATACTATTTATTAAATAGAATGGTCATATTAAGTACAATCATCATTAACTAAATTATAAAAGCATTTTTAAATTTAAGTATGTTGTTTTTGAAGCATAACGCATGTTACCTAAGTAAGATTATTGCTGATTTCATAGATCTTTCATAGTGTTGAGAATTTCAGATATCTTTGTCAAAAGAATTTAACATGCACAAGGACTTTTGAAAAGTTTTCTGAAACATTTTATAACGCTTTTAATAGTTTTATAATATAAATGTCCAAATTCTATCAAAAAATATTATTGTCATTACTTAAGAGCATGTATTCTAATAAAATGTCTGTATATGGTATTTTGGTAATTGGTATGGTAGTTTAGTATTTATATATGACATCATGTCTACATGAGCCTGATTCGTATTACAAATAACCAGCGTGTTATACAAAGTTCTTTTTCAGGACGGCACTAAATCAATCAAATGTATTTTCATCTACAGTGCGTGTCAATAATTTAAGCACAATAACCTCTTTAAAATAAAAAATTAAATAATCACTTTATTTCAATATTTGTCTTGTATGTGTTAATAATAGCATTTTTAACATCATATTCAGTAAAATTATCTTTTAAATTGTATTTAAAACCAAGATTAAAAATAGAACAAAAATATCCGTGTCAAAAGTATAAGAACAAAGTCGTTTTTATGCAAATTTTACAAACTTGTGTAAGCGGTTGCGCACGCAAACGATTTCTAGGTGTATAAGAAGCAGTTAGTTTTTGTTTTTGAGTTAGTAAAAAATGCCTAAGTCTAAAGGATTTTCATAGGGGAAGGTGCTAAATATCTGGAGTGTGAGAGCAAAACGTGTCTGTGTCTGATAGTGTAAGAGCATTAAAAACATCAAAACGGCTTATTCATCAAGTTTTTGTTCGTGCCAAAGATTTCAAATGAAAATTATTTTGAGAAAGACCACAAGTGACTACTTTGACCTAAGACCACTTCATTAGAAACTAGACTTCAACAGTAATTACTTTCTTTCGCAAATGAAACATGAAGTTGGAGGACAAATATCGAAAAAAAAAACGTTCATAGAAGTGTTTTTGCAATCGGAATACATGAAAAACCGTAAAATGGCTTCGTTATCATGTCTGAAACGACACCATAGAGAAGCTAGATTACAGTGGGCTAAAGAGCTGTTTAAATACTATTGGCATGATCTCCACAAGGAACCTAGGAGTATATTTAGCCGTAAACATGGTGGTAGTTGTGTAATGGTATGGGGAGCTATTTCTTTCAATAATCAGACATTACTAGCATTCATCAGTGATCGTGAAAATTCTGAAAACCATCAAGGGGGTTAATCATTTGCTCCATGTTGCCGAGGTTTTTTTTTTGGGGGGGGGGGGACGTTATTTCAACATAATAATGCTTCAATCCATATCTCAAACTCAACTTGGCTTACGTCGAAAAAAGCCTTTTTGAAATGACGGCAATTACCCCTGATTTAAACCCTATAGAAAATATTTGGGGTATTCCTACTCATGCAGTTTATCCAAATGGAAATCAGTATTCACCAGCTAGTTTTGAAAGATGCCATCCAGTTTGGCGGTCTGTACGCTTATCTTCATTTTCTGAGAGATCTGGTTTAACCCTTTATCTACTGACGGTACTTATAAGTAACAATAATATAACTTGTTATAAAATTCATTTAACAGATCGATTAGTTGTAATACAGTATACAATGAGTTATAGCAGCTTTCTTGGTGTTTTTTATTTTTTTTTTTTTGGAGGAGGGGTTGGCAATCGGAAATATTTCTATATTTCTATTGTAAGAACATTATATTTGTACATTTTCTAATTCTACAAAATAGTAAGAAAAATATTTAAAATAAAAGATTTGAGTAAAGTTATAAATATTGCGCAAAATCCCTACAAATTCAAATTAAAATAATCCTTCTAAAACCATTCTAAAATTTATTAAATGATTATGTAAATCTTCGAATGTAGTTGAAACAATTCACGAAAAATGCTTCAGGAGATAATTTTTTTACGAATTCATAATTCAGTGCATAAAGGGTTAAGAGGCCTCTTCTCTGAAACTCAACGATCGCGAAATCACATCATAACCTATGGGAAAACTTTGAAGCGCGATTCCCCTAATATAATTATTATAATAAGATTTTCACCGTCAGAAATAAAATGCTAAATGCCAACGATATGCGTTTTTAAAAAATGTCTCCTTCAATTTTAAGTATGTAAAAAAATCCCTAAAATCTTTGACATTTCCACTAGAAGAAATTTTTTCAACATTTAAAAAATATCTAAAATTTACGGGGACAATTTTAAAAAACACACGTCGTCGGCATTTGAAGTATAATTTTTGATGGCAAAAACCGTATTATAATAATTGTATTAGGCAATGAGTAATCACTCCTTACAATTTTTTTATAGGTTAACATGGGATTTCGCGATCGGAGAGTTTCGGAGAAGCGGCCTCTTAACACATAAATTATCCAAATGGCATGACACACAAAATAATTTTGATATTAATTCACTTTAACAACAATATTTATTACCGTAAAATTATTCACTGTAATGTATTAAAAATCAAGTAAAAAATGCAAGTGCATGCGAATTTTCAAAGGATCTAGACATTTTTTTATTTGTTACACATGCGTATTTGCCATAAAACTATACGAATGAGAAAAATAGATTTTTTTTTTTTCAAATATTTTGAGTTTTGTCATTATGCGAAAATATGACATTTATTTCGAAAATATTATGAATAAATATGTGTCAAACAGTTTTACTTGAAATGCTTTAAACAGTAGACTTCGAGTTTATGTATGAAGAATGTGATAAATAAACTTTTACACTGGTTTTTCTACTATCACAATTTTTCCATAGGTTAACATGGTACTTCGCGATCGGGGAGATTCAGTGTAGCGGTTCCTTAACACAAAAATTCTCCAAATGGTCTTCAAATAAATGTCATTTGGCATGACACGCAAAATAATTTTTATATAAATTCAATTTAACAATAATAATTATTACCGTGAAGTTATTCCCTGTAATGTATTAAAAAAAATAACTTACCTAGAAATTTTTAAAGGATCTATTTCTATAGATTTGTTTATTCATAATAGATGAGTAATTTGCCATGAAGCTATACGAGTGAGAAAAATAGAATAGTTTTTCAAATATTATGAGTTTTGTCGTTATGTCAGAATATGACATTTATTTCAAAATATTATCAATAAATATGTATATAGTAGTTTTACTTGAAATGCTTTAAATAGTAGACTTCCACTTTATATATGAAGAATGTGATAAAAAACTTTTATACTGATGTTTGTATTCTAATCAAAAATCAGTCACTTATATTTTGAAATCCCTTTTTTTTCTTAGATGATTTTGATTGTGGCGAAAATGCAATGCTATTACGAAGTTGTCAGATAGTTACAGAAATGCACTCATAGAAACGCATATGTATGTAAATAGAACAATATCAGATTTATTATGTAATATTCACACACATATATATATGTGTGTGGGGTATTTTTAATAGCCTCTGCTTATTAACCAGAAGAAGACCCTTTAATTGTCTTCGTGGAGAACTTAAAGGAATCGACTGGGAGCGGAGACTTTATTCCCAATCGACACCTTCCACCGGTGCAGCTTGTTAGTACCTTGCCTAGAGTATGGGGAAAGAACGCGGATGGGCTTCCTCCAACCCGCTTGGCCAGCGTGGAGGAATTTGGCCACCTCCGCACTTATTTAACCATGAATTCACAAAACAAATCACGGTTCTTAACTCCCGGCTGTCTGCATGTTCCTGGTTATGGCACCGATCACAAAGTCAGGAACACAGAGGGTGCTACGAATCATCGGGCTCGGCTTGGCTACCATAATTTGATGAACTTGACTGTCTATAATGGATGATCCCCACTGGATAAGAATTCATGCGAAAGTTTTTGACATCATTGAAAGAATTAAACATTTAAAATGGAAATGGGTTGGGCACATTGAAATAAGACAATACAATAGATGGAGCATAAACACCTAACACAGAGATGTAAAACGGCGAAGAAGATGACTTCAAGTAAGGTGGAGTGGTGGAATCAGAGAAATCGCCGGTGTTATAATTGGATGAATAAAGCACTTGACAGGAAACATTGGAAAAATATGGGGAAGACCTACACTCAGCAATGAACCGAAAGCGGTTGTTATTGTTGATGATGATGATGATGTGTGTGTGTGCATTTAAAAGTTTGAAAGTTTATTGAAAGTTTAATACAATAAGATCAGAATACGAAGATTTTATTTTTCGAAAAAATATAACTGCGAAAATTTAAAGACATGTTTTCATATTTGGTAGAAAAATATCATTAATAATTATTAATCTAAAATGTATGCATTTTCAAAATTAAGTAATAAATTTTTATGCTGGAATTTGTTTGGTGAAAGTCACTCATGACTAGAATGTATTTGCACTTAATAATTATTAGGTTCATAAGCGCGTCATTATAAACGCCGATAATGAAGGCAGGCTTCTTCTTCATTAGACTAATGAACTAAATTGTTGCACTATGAGTGTTTATTTCAGCAATTATCTTAATGAATATTAATTAATGACAAAGTATTATGGGCGCAATAAATTAAGCTTTAAATACTGGTTTGTAATTCTGGCCTTTGTTAAAAAACTCGTATTTATAAACGATCTTTTAAGAAGTTTCAGTGTAAAAAATAAAACAATTAATCCTTCTTTCAATGATATATGTGGAATTATCTTTTAATGATATTTAATTTTTTTTGCAAAAGTTAAATATGAAAACATTATATTGTGTACTTATTAAGTATCGATAAATTAGCCTTAAAAGTATCGCGCGCTAATACAACAATTTTTATCAAATTTGTAAAAAACATTTGAAACTGCGATGTGCAAAAACACAAAAACATAAAAAAGAACGATTTCGAAATATTCAAAAATTTAGAAAAAAAAATGTATTCTAATAATAAAATTTGATCAATTTAATAATTTGAATCCAAGGAAAAAATTATTTTGGGTGATTCATGAATATATCCTTTTGTTGCATTAGGTTTCTTAGATTTGTTATAATTTTGTATGTATAAACCTGAATTTTTAGGACGAAAAATTATTTATATCATCACAGAAGTAATAATTGTTCTTTTATGCAAAATTAAAGACATATTTAACTAACCCATTAAGAAAAATTTTAGGCTTTAGTACAGCACATTATGACACATGATAATAATAATAATAATAATAATAAAATCTGTGGGTCGTAAGAATCAGCATCCGTAGATAACAAAAGATTTGCATTTTCTAGACACGAAACCTTCTCTCGAAATTAAGGGCCTGCACTAGTCACACACAGAAACTCGAACGGTTAAGTTAAATATGTAGGAGAAATCTTTACCGATTTCTCTCTTGTTTATTACATTTTAATGGTTTGTTTTCTGTATAGGATACCCGAGGTCAATTTCTAATGATATGTGTTTGCAGTTATTCAATTTTAGTAATAGTTTTTTTTTTTTTTATTGTTATTCAGACACTCTCCCTTTTGAACCGGTTGTAACGATTTCTGAATGTGGAATTAACTTCATATAAAAAATTTTTAAACAAAATCAAAAAAGCAATTTATCAAACTACAACGACCATTCGGAAAATGATTTTTTTCGAAAATTAAAGTTTAAGACTAAAATTTTTTAAAAAAAGACATTTCAAACATTTCATAAAAAAAGCAATTTAACAAATTACAACGACCATTTCGAAAATTATTTTTTCAAAGACTAAAATTTAAGACATGAAAAATGGCACGGAGTTGATCATACATTACGTACGCCATGAACTAAACATTTATAGTGTTATTAGACGTACAAATTCCAAGCGACAAAAATCGCCTTCGACTCTAACGCATTATCCACCTGAAACTTGTGTATTATCCAAGCATTTCATTGGCTGTTCGGGAAAAGGCTTTTCCATCGTCAGATTTCCAAGAAATCTGACGGCCAATTTAAAATGAAATTTCATTCTTAATCTTCTAAACATCCCACAATATTACTTTTTACACCGACGTATAGAGAAAAAAAATGTACTTTTAAATGCAATTTGTTTGAAAGCTGTATCTCAATTTGTTTCTGAGTTATTAACTTTTTTTTTTTGTAGTTTTTATTACTTTTTTGTCATAGTGGCAACAGATCTGTGTTGAAAGTAAAGGGAAATACATATTACTGTATAGACCAATCAGAAAACGAGTATAATGCAGATTAAACCAATAAAAACCTCCAGATATGCTTTTTATTTCCCATCCTGACGAGAGCAATAACCATTTTTCCAAATGGTTAAAAAGTAAAAAAAAAAAAAAAAAAAAAAAAAAAAAACTACAAAATTAGGTATCGACTTTTGGTACTATTTGCGTAAAAAATCCAAAAAATGCTAAAATGTATGCAAGAAATCTTTAAAGATTTCTCCAATAGTTTTAACATTAACATCCTAGTTTCTTCACGTGACTAGGGTAAGCTGTAAGGATTCCACACTGGCCAAAGAAAGAAACGCTCAAGCTAATGTTAATCATTTAGGAGGATTATTTAAACAGATTTCTAGCTCGCATTTTAATATTTTTAAAAGATATTTTTTGCATAGGTTATCTGTGGTCATGAATTTTTTATGTGATTTTGAACTTTTTCGATTATGGTTATATTTTTTTATATGATGGTGGTTTCACTTTTGGAACCGGTTCTGAAAATGAAACTATCGTCCTACATAAAAATAAAACTACTATGACCAAAATCGAAAATGTACAAACGCTCATTATAAAAAATCTAATACCCGTTGCAAAAAAAAAAAAAAAAAAAAAAAAAAAAAAAAAAAAAATGTGAGCGGGAAATCTGTAAACAATCCTTCCTTAGGATTAAACATCGGCATTCGAGTTTCTCCTCGTAAGTAATATAGTCGCGGGAAGAAAAGAAATTCGCTAATGTTAAGTCTATGGGGTCATTATTTTCAAATTTCTCGCTTTGATTTGAATATTTTTCAATGTTTTTTTTTTTTTTTTTGACATATGATAGCTACCCATATAGCACAGGAGCTCCCAGATTCCTCCCCGGGAGCTCCAACTCATCCCAAATTGCTCCCAAAATTAAAATGACAAATGCAGGCTCTCCTGAGGAAGCTAATTTAAGGATATCCTGAGGAGTAACGTCCTGAGAGATTCCCGAGGAGCAACCTCCCCGGTACAACATTCCTGGGGATGTACCTAGGAGGCCACCTTCTAGGAAGACCTTCCTGGGGACATCCCTGGGAAGACCCTCCTGGGGACATCCCTAGGAAGTCATTTATTTGGTATTCAATAGATTTTTGTTAAAAATAACAAATATATATTTATAATTTGACTCTGAAATATAATATAAGATATGTGTGGTTGTGAATAATAACGTGGAAAGACGCAAACCAAACATGTTATCCAATAAATTATAAAATAAACAATGTGAGCGATGGAACAATCATCTTATTAAACATGGTAATACAATATACATTTGTATTTTAAAGAAAGTTTTTCTAAAGATATAATTTTAATAACTCAGAATGGAAATATGCATTTTTCCATTGAAGCAGTTTTTTTTAACTGTAATCTTCGAAAATATCTATCCATTCGCATCAGCACTTCGCGCACTTCAACTTGATATAAGCTTTTGAAGTTTCATCTCAGCGAGCGAGCGAGCTAGCATTGCATTTCCTATTTCCTGTTGCCTTCGTAACGCTAGTTTTTGCTGATAAAGTCCGACTCTTCTTTTTTTTATTTTAAGAGGTAAGTAAAGTTTATTTTAATTTTTCATAGTGTAGTATTTATGTAATATGTAAATTCTCATTTGATATCGTGATTGCGCAGTAAAATAGTAGTATACTCATTTCCACACGTGTAATACAGTCACTTAGAAATATGATCATTTGTACGTTTATTTGGGTCTTGAGGTCTTATATTGATTGCAAATATAATTTTAGATTCCAATTATTTAGGAAATCAGAAAAAAAATGCGAAATAACCAGGGAAAATCCTTGGGGGGAAAAAGAATCCTATGCAATTGGAAAAAACAGCAAAGTTTAATTTTTAATGAGACAATTCATTTATTTTCGGAAAATTTTTCATTGTTTTTATTTCATAGTCTAATATAATTTGTGGTACTGTAAAGATTTTAAAAATAGTAATTAAAATTTCAGGAGGGCAGTCTATGCAGTTTTTTTTTAATGGTGTCCATTTCGCAAATTATTTTTGTGAAAAATACAGTGGCTCACATTTGTTTTCGGACACTTGCGTTTTTGAAACTTACTTATAAAAAACATCATCTAAATATTAAAGGATCTACTTAAAAAATTTTTCATACAAACTTTATTTTCTCTATAATAAAACATATATTGTAATGAAAATAAATTCAAAACTTTTTTTTTCAAAAAATTAGTCTACTGAGAAAGGGCTAAAAAAATCTCACATAAGTAATTGGACACTTTGAAGATTCAACAAATGTAAACAAAAATATGCAAATAATCAAACATTTTAATACTTGTTGGGTATCCTTTAGCTGAAATCATACTTTTAAAACGTTTTGGCATGAATGCAACTAGTTTTTTGTGTAAGAATGTTCAATTTTGTTCCATTTCTCTGTTAATACTGTTTTAAGTTGTTCTTTCGAAGAAATATCCATGTTTTCTACTTTTCTCCAGTTCATGGCGCACATTTTCAATTGAGTTTAAATCTGGAGAATATGGTGGAGTCTTGATAACTTTGGAACAGTTGTACAGCAGCCATAAGCGAACATTTAGGGCTGTATGTTTGGGATCATTATCTTGATACAAGTTGCATGCGTTTTGAATTCCAAGTTTTTGGGCAGATATTTTCAAGCTTTCTTTCAGGATATTTATATACTTATATTGGTCCATATTATTTCCAATGGAAATTAAATTTCACATATCAGAAGTAGCAAAACATCCCCAAACCATTATGCTTCCATATCCATGTTTGACAGTTGACAATACATTTTTCAGATTGACCTCTTCGTTGGGCTTTCTCCACACAGTTATTCGACCATCAGACCCAAATATGTTAAATTTTGATTCATCCACAAATATCACGTTTTTATAAAACGATACATCCTTGTCTAACATGGATTTTGCAAAATCCAAACGTAACTTTCTTACTCTTTCATTAATGAATTTTTTCTTCTGGCAACTCTACTGTTGTATCCATATGATCTGATAACTTGTCTAACAGTTTCAGGGTTTATTTTTATTGCAAATCTGTTTTCTAATTCTGTTGTAAGTTTCATTGCACAAATTCCTAGTTTTTTCTTGATTTTATGCATAATAAACCTTAGATTCCTGAGAGTTAGCTTGTGAGAAGCTCCTGATTTTAGTGCTTTTTCAACAGTTTCACGTAGTTTCCATCGTTTTATAATAGCAAAAACAGTTGAATGATTCACTTTAACAAGTTTTGCGATAGTTCTGATGCTTTTACCATCTTTAAAAGGTTCTATGATTAAATTACGAATGGAATTTGATGTAACGTTGTAGCGTCTGGCCATGTTCGCTTCAAATATAGAAATGTAAACAAATTTACATGAATTAGTAGTAATTTCAAAGTGCAGATGATATTTGATATATATTCCATTTATAATAAAAAATAAATAACAAAAAATCGTCTGTCAAAAAATTTAGTAAATCTTTCAAGTGTCCAATTACTACTTATGTGAGATTGTTTTTAACACTTTCTCGGTAAATTAATTTTTTGGAAAAAAAGTTTTGAATATATTTTCATTACAATATGTAGGTTTTATTATACGGAAAATAAAGTTCATATGAAAATATAACTAGATCCTTTAATATTTAGATGTTTTTTATAAGTAAGTTTCAAAAACACAAGTGTCCAAAAACAAATGTGAGCCACTGTATATTTTGTAATGAAAGACGAAATCCTCATTGTTACTCAAATTCGAGCCAAGTATTTATTAATCATATCTTCTGCTAATTTTTTCCTTTCTGGTAAGCATGTTTTGATTGCAAATTACATTTTAAAGTCTAACAAAACAAAAAAGGAGTGATAATTTTGTGAAGGGAACTATTTTAAGGGGAATTTTATGAAGGAACCTATTTCATTAAAAATAATTTAAATTTTGTAAATAGGCCTGTTATTTGTTAAATTGGGATTATCAATTCGTTAAATCAAAATGTTTTGTTCCATTTTCGTCAGGAGCATTAAAAAATGCACTAAATCGAGAAATTAATTAAATTGGGGGCCGATTGTATTTTGTAAATCTTTAATATATGATTAATAATTCATCTAAAAAAACTCCCTTCCCCCCTCCAAAAAATAAATTCTTTTTTGCTCCCTCAACTCACGAAGTTAACCTTTTTTAACTTTTCTGCTCTGCTGACTTAGTTCAGGGCTTGAAATTCAACTTTTCCCCAGAATATGGATCTTCCTCCCAACATTTTATAAATGGAGGCGAGTTCAACTGTTCGTGGAGGAGGAGGGGGGGGGGGGGGGAAGATAACCCAGTTATTCTTTGTGTCACCTAAATAATTACGGTAATACTGACATAACAAAATACTATAAATCAACAATTTGGAATAATTAATCGAAATGTTTATTTTAATTAAAATAAAAGAACAAAATCAAGCTTTATCCCCATATCTATTTTTCAACTTTCATCCAATGTCAATTGACAATTGGGTCGTAAATTTAGATTTTATCTGATTTTCTGTGCTAAAGCTGCTTTCACAAGGTACACTTTTGACAAACACAGAGCAACTTTTATAACTGTGAAAATAAGTTTAATCTTATGGTTATTAACAGAGAGCCGGAGCGCTCCGGAGCTATGTTTTCCCTGGAGCTGGAGCTCTAAATTTCCCCCTGCTCCAGGGCTCCTTTAGTTTTTAATATTCTTTTAAATCTTTTTTTTTCAGTCTTTTAAGTTTCCAGGCTTAAAATATTTTAATTACATCATTTTTCAGTATTCTAATTATATCATTTTTTAGGGTTTTTTTTTTTTTTTATTAGAGATGAAAAACTTTTTAAAACAAGGTAACCCTACTTTACTTTTACTTTCTACTTGAGCTAAATGACAAAACTATTTGAAAACAAATATGGCCGCCTGTTGTTTAAATGTGTAGTTGTACAATTTTGGTTGTTTGAAAAGTGTAGAAGAAATTTAAGATTTTTGTGTTTAAAATTCCACCAAACTTTCTATTTTAAAAGTAAAAGCTAAAAGATGTCATGTTGTCTGAACAAGCATTTCAAGTTTCATGAGAAGAAAAATGCATTTTGTCAGATCTTTAATGAAGGTAAAGGAAGAAAGAATTTGTGAGCAAAAAATTAAATGTGTAAATTAAAATCTGCAACTCAAAAGGTCGGAGCCGAGCTGGAGCCGGAGCCACAGTATTTTATCTAGGAGCGGAGCTGGAGCCGGAGCATCAAAAATTGTTCGGCTCCGGGTCACTGGTTATTAATAATGGTGCACCGAGTAGTATTTTGGCCGAATACTGAGTACTTGGCCACTGACTACTTGGCCGAGTACCGAATACTGAGTAGTTGTGTAATAAGGGAAAAAAACACTGATGTGCACATAATGTGAGCTTAGGTGTACATATATATAAATATACCTGTGTACATATATATATATATATAATCTGTGTGCACATATAATATAATATACATATATAGTATATATAAATTAACTAATTAAATTTGAAATTTATTTGTGCACCTTTTAAAGACAATTTTTGACAATTCAAAACAGTAGCAAAAAAAGGAGAATTGACACATAACAATAGTAGACTGTTTTATTAGTGGCCACTTTTTAAAGTGTCCAACTATAATGTTTCAAACTTTCTTGACATCTAAATGAACCATAATTGTATATAAACTTATTTTTCTATAAATCTGAATATTTTATACCGTCCAACGGTTCATGACAGGAATCGGGAATAAGGAAAATTTTCTTAAGATCAAAAAGCCTATTATCACATTTTTTTTTTTTTTTTTTTTTTTTTAAACATATTTATGGATTATTTGTATATGTTCATAAACACACATTAATCAAATTTATTTACGTTCTTTATATAAAAAATAAGTTAACCCGGCAGGACGCGCGCTGTGAAACGTAACACGAGAACGGGCATGGGGTGTCAGCACACCCCAAACATATTAAATAGGCCTAAATATGAAAAAAACTTTAGAATTCTGTCTGTTAGTGAAATTCATGATAAGTACACTCTTTCTCGTGAAAAATGATAGCTAAAATGTTAAATTATCATTAATTAAAAAAAATAATAAACAATAAATTAAAAGCACTCACCGACAGCAGACGAATATTTTCTGACGTGGGGTGTCAAGTACCTGTCCTGCCGGGTTAATCAAAATTCCAACAACGTGTATTAGGGATGCACAATGTGTGGCCTGTGATTTCATCAATGAACAGTGCAAAAAATTGCAGTTTTTGCTCGTATGTCGCAAAAAAAAAGTGAATTTCATTAATTAGTCATATGAAAATCAAATTTATCGATCTGATGCAGGAAAATTTGTGAATTTCGTCAATTTATTGCAGGGAAAATTTTTGTGAGTATCATCAGCAGGGTTGCCAGTTTTTAGCCAGGCCTCGTTTTAACCACTTAAACAGCTTTTATTGAAAAAAGGCAGATTTTATTTTTAAAAGTTGGTTTACAGCTAATTTATATTAAATTTGGATCAATTAATTTTCAGTACACTTAAATATTTTCTACTAAAAATATTATAAATTTCTATTAAATTTTGCAAAATAAATAAGTCTTTATAACTCCTAGAAGGCAACTGTGAAGGAATTATGTCCGAAAAAAAAAATATATATATAAATATTGAAAAGAATAGAAGTTACTCTTCTAACTGGTGTTTTGAAATTTTATATTACATAGCTCCACATTATTTTAAAGATTATATTTAATTAAACAGTGAAAAAATGTAACACATCAAAATGGAAAAATTCTTATGTGGCCATATGGAGAGATTAAGTTACAAATGCTAAAAGAGAAATTAGAGAGGATATAATATTTGAGGAAAGTTTGGTACATAAGTGTGTAAAATAAAGAGCAATTAAATTTAAATAAACACAACATATGCTATTCATAATATTGTTTTTAGTGAGAAATGGTGTTTTTATTGTGACTATATATGGTATGATCCATGTCAATTCAGGCAGCCAAAGAAAAAATCTTACCTTCATAGTCTCAGAAGTTTTTGAATTGAACATATGTTAAAATTCAATAAAAAATAAGATACTTGTATATTTTGGTTTTGCCCAAAAAAATTCCTGGCCCGAGATACAGGCCGCCAAAGATGGCATTCCAGGCACCATTTCCAATTCGCCATTTTCGATAAAAATTTTAAAGTGCTCTATCTCTAGAACGGTGCAAGATATTTTGTTGCGTTTTTTTTTTATTTTAAAGATAATATTCTTCTGTTTAAAATGATATACCCAATTTTGAAAAATGTATTCAACTTTTCTTGTGGCAACCTTTTGAAAAAAAAAATTGTTTTTTCAAAAAAAAAATTTTTTTTTCAAAAATGCCAATCCTAAAAATTTTGATTTTTTTGCTGTTGATCAATACCATTGGGAACTATCTTCACTGTAAAGGAGAACTTCCACTTTTGAGTTTAACAAATTTTAGAAACATTTAAAAAATTCAGAGAATTTTACAGGAACTGTATATAGGGTAGATGCTGCAGTTGTGGCCACCTTTAGAGAAAATTTGAAATAGAAATTTTACAGTTATTGACTGATTGAAGCATATTAAATCATAATAACATCATTATTTAGCCAGTTTAATTGTCTTTCTGTGAATTATAATGATTTTCTACAGAATATTTTAGATTGCGAGTAATAACTCATTAAATAATTTATGTCAATTTGTACCAGTTGTGGCCACCCCTGCACCAGTTTTGGCCATCTCTATGCACCAGTTGTGGCCACTCTAATATCATGTAGTTTAACAAACATTTTAATTGATAATAAGTAAAAATAAAGCATTTTTATGCAACATCTATTTTACCACACATATATTTGTTAATATATTAAAAGAATTTTCCAATATTTTTTATGAATTGATAAAAACATCAAGTAAAATGTACTTATGTTGATTTTAACTGAAATTTTCAGTTAAAAAAACAAAAATATATTTAATTTGATTCGTAAAAGGGACAACAGTGCCTGTAGGACATCAAGATTAACTATTTAAATCAGTTTTACAATTATCCAATGGATTGTGGATTGATTAAAACACATGAATCGTCACCAAAGAGTTATATTTCTGGTGCTCCAAAACTTTGCTATCTTGTAGTGCTGGCATTATACATTTTGAATGGCCTTAATTTTACTTCTTATCCTAGAACAGTGTTCCCTCTAAGCCATTTTTTAAGAGCACAGAATTCTGTGTTTTTTAAACTTGGTAAAATGAACGCTGTTCTTTTTAAATAATGGGAAATACATTCTTGCTTGTATTTAGATATCTTTAGTTAAGATTTTCACAATATTTAGTATTTCTAAATCAGTTTGCCCGAAATCTGGCAAAAATTATGGAACTTCTTCATTTCTTTGGGAAAAATACAAGAAATCATGCTGTAATTTTATTGAACTTTTTAATTTATAATTTGTAAAATCTTTCAAAATTTATGTTTTAATTTATTTATCATATAGGACATATAGCTCCTCCCTTTAGTTTTATGAATACTAAACACAATATACTATATTTTCTTTAGCAATATATCATTCTTTAGTTACTAGCACAGTGTCCTTTCTAAAGTAAATTATCTATTGGACAGAGAAAGCAAAATCTCTTTGATAGAACTGCTATTAGCCTTGCTTTTATTTTTTTTTATTATTGAAGCCATTACATATAAAACAAAACTAAACTGATTTTGTTTTATCCTGATGTTCTTAAAATTTATTTAATGGCTAAAATTCTCACTATAAGGAATCATGTGGCCAAAAATGGAACATATGTTGTACCTTTTTGCCACTTCCAACTACCATGGCCACAACTGGTACATATAGCAAATTTAAAGCACCAGTTTTGGCCACCCCCCATTAAACTGCTAAAATAATTAATTTAAATGTGAAATTGCATTAGAGAGGAAGCTTACCTCATAAAACCTAATAGCAATTTGTTTCAAGACAAACAGAACCCAATAAGTGCCTAATATTGAAAGATTTGGAAAACATGACAGCTAAGCAAAAATCTTAATACATGTAAGCACACACTACAGTTTCACACATTTATTTTTTTTTAAAGTCACATTTTATCAAAAAATAAACAAATGAGATTGTAAATGATAAAAGGGTGTTTGCTTAAGGTGTAAAAATGCATTTTATTTGTCTACATCAATTCACAGCTTAAATATTGGACAAACTTATCCAATGTGGCCACAACTGGAGCATCTACCCTATACAGTTCCAGTAAAAGTCACTGAATTTTTGCTTATTTGTATCATATTTGTAAGGATAAGTCTCCTATGTATCCTAAACAAGTTAGAAATTGCAATATCAAATGTGGCAAATGAGGTGCATGCATAGTATTAACTAGTTTTATAAATATTCAGATCTTGGTGCAATAAGTGTTACAATCTTGGGCAAAAAGGCATGAATACAAAATTTACTATAATACCATATATTAAATTCAGTAATACAGAAGTAATATGAATCCATCTTAAAAGGACTTAATCGCCATGGCAACCTAGAATCATTGCCTATCATGGTATATCATTGAATCAATTATGTATTATAGGATTTTTAAATAGAATGAAGAAAACTTTTATTAATGTCTTTTATGTTTTAATTTGATTTTCATAGCATTTAAAGTCATACATACTTTATTGCAGAGGTTTACAAAAAATTACTTCCTGTGTCATAGAAAGTGCATAGTGTTTACAGGGACACACAAAAGATTTCGGATACTTTACCTTATTGGAAATACTGCACATTAGCGAAGATTGCTAGAGGTGCATTTTTAGTTGTGATATGAGTTTTTAAGTTTAATTAAATATTTCCATATTACGTTGTGTGTAGGCTGTAGATCATATACAGGGCTACACAAAAGAAATCGTAAGGGTATTGCTGGAAGTGCATTGTTAGTTGTGTTTGAGTTTTTAAGTTTAACTAAATTTTTCCATATTACGTTGTGTGCATAAATGCTGTAGATCATATACAGGGCTACACAAAAGAAATCTTAAGGGTTTACTGAGTATGAATGAAAGTAGCTTAAAGGTGATTTTTAAATGAGTTATGCATTTTTACACTGAACTACATTTAGTATACTAAGATATGTTTGGAGAATATAGATAAAATGATATACAGGTCCATGCAAAGAATTAGATACATGGCCGTCTATGGATGATAATCTCTGGAAGTGTGATTTCACTGGTTTTAAGGATGTTTTAATGTTAAATATTAGCTAAATAGTGGCATGTATAAAAAGATAGTAGGTAAAATACAGGGTTGTATGAAAGTATTCAAGTATGCTTCCGTCTATTGACATAAATTTTTAAAGTCGAATTCCGACCCATTTATGTGTTTTTAACAATTTCCAACATAGTTGAAAGTCTTTATGGATTCGATTTATCTGCCCATCTGTCTGAACTCTAACTTGTATTAATATAATTTGTATTGCTGTATAATTGATATATGTTATTGAGATTGTTTTACTATGTTCGGTATTGAAAATAAAGTATGTATCACTTCAAATGCTATGTAAATCAAATTAAAACATAAAAGACATTAATAAAAGTTTTCTTCATTCTATTTAAAAATCCTATAATACATAATTGATTCAATGATATACCATGATAGGCAATGATTCTAGGTTGCCATGGCGATTAAGTCCTTTTGAAGATGAATTCATATTACTTCCGTATTACTCAATTTAATATGTAGAATCATAATAAATTTTGTATTCATGCCCTTTTTGCCCAAGAGTGTAACTTACTGCACCAAGATCTGAATATTTATAAAACTAGTTATAGTACGCATGCACCTCATTTGCCACATTTGATATTGCAATTTCTAACTTGTTTAGGATATATAGTAGGCTTATCCTTACAAATATGATACAAATAAGCAAAAATTCAGTGACTTTTACTGGAACTGTATAGATACAGTTCCTGTAAAATTCTCTGAATTTTTTAAATGTTTCTAAAATTTGTTAAACTCAAAAGTGGAAGTTCTCCTTTACAGTGAAGATAGTTCCCAATGGTATTGATCAACAGCAAAAAAATCAAAATTTTTAGGATTGGCATTTTCGAAAAAAAAATTTTTTTTGAAAAATTTTTTTTTTATTCAAAAGGTTGCCACAAGAAAAGTTGAATGCATTTTTAAAAATTGGGTATATCATTTTAAACAGAAGAATATTATCTTTAAAATAAAATAAACCGCAGCAAAATATCTTGCACCGTTCTAGAGATAGAGCACGTTAAAATTTTTATCGAAAATCGCGAATGAGAAAGGATGCCGGAGATGTCATCTTTGGCGGCCTGTATCTCGGGCCAGGAATTTTTTTGGGCAAAATGAAAATATACAAGTATCTTACTTTTTCTTAAATTTTAACATATGTTCAATTCAAACACTTCTGGGACTATGAAGGTAACCCCCCTGCCTGAGTTGATATGGATTCAGCCATATGATTTTAAATGTTTATGAGAAATAAAATAGGACTTGTATATTAATTCTTAAAATTAGTTAATAATAAAACATGTAACTAAGTAACCATTGTCCTCTTTAATTTTATAAAGCATTTAAAAAAAGGGGGGTGAAAGGGGTAAATGGTCAGTGTAAACCAGATAAAGCAGTTGGTATGGCACTTTTAAAATTTAGCTGACCTGACTCCCCGTGGCAGAATGTGCGCGACGAGCGTTGCAGACGTTTCAAGGCTCTTGCAGATCAAAAACTTATAATACACAGCAGAAGAAAAAAAACCGGGGTGAAAGCGTTTGCTAAGTGAGAACGCGGTCTGAAAATAAAAAAAAATAAAAATCTCATCGGTCCGAACATTTGGAAATAAAAAAGAAATCACTGAAAAATATCGCAAATTATGACAAGTGATTGGGGAAAAAAAAAAAAAAAAAGCTTTTTTCGTCAATCGTTCGCAGAAAAATCGCCAATTTCGCCAAAGGATCGCGGGGGGGGGAAGGTAATTTCGGTATATGATTGCGGAAGAACGCGGATTGCAGAAAAGGTGGATTTTGGCGAAGGATCTCGGTGAAATGCGAATTTTGTCGAAGGATCGCGGTGAAATGCGAATTTTGTCGAAGGATCGCGGTGAAATGCGAATTTTGTCGAAGGATCGCGGTGAAATGCGAATTTTGTCGAAGGATCGTGGTGAAATGCGAATTTTGTCGAAGGATCGCGGTGAAATGCGAATTACTTCAAATGATCACAGAAAAAATACACATTCGTCAAAATATCGCTGAAAAAACGGGAAGTTTGTAAAGACTCTCATAAAGAAACGCCGTCAAAAAATTGCGTATGAAATACATTTCGAGAAATGATCACGGGAAGAACGCGAATTTCGTCTAAAGGCCGTTGAAAAAAAGAAAGTTTAGTCGAATGATCACAAAAAAATGCAAATTTTGTCTAAGGGACATTGAAATAATGAGAATTTCATCACAGGATCGCAGAAATAATGCAAATTTCGTCAAAGGATCGCGGAAAAAAAACGCAAATTTCTTCAAGGACTGCGAGAAAATGCAAATTTCTTTAAAAGATCGTGATCGTATTTTTTTTTTTTTTAATTTTATACATCACTTGCAAAAAACATTGTGAATTTTGTCAATTTGTCACAGGAAAAAAATTGCATCATATGAAACTAAAAAGTGACAACACAGGGGTGGCGATTGATTACACTTTTTTAATTTCACTTTTACAACTCATTGTAACAATTACTTATTTTTAACTGTGCCTGGCTTTTAAATCTGTTAAAAGCTAACATTGAAAATCCAATTTAATCATTGGTCTTAAATTGATTTAAGCAAACATTGCAAGCTTCAATGATCTCAGATTTAAGAAAAAGATGGGGTTTTTAAAAATTTTTTTTTTTGTAAACATTGAGTTTGAGATTTTAGAAATTATCAAGATATATGCTTGAAAATTGAAAAGAAAAGGTAAAATTTAATTCTTAAATTCCAAATTCATAGAATTTTAATTTGTATACTTAATAGTCTTATGATGAAAAATTAAATTTTCACATTTGGGTATTATTTAAAAATATATTCTTCATTTTCTATTATTCTGTAATTTGATTTTCACATTCTGCCATTAGAAATACAAAATAAAAGCCCGTTTTAAAAAATGCACATTATAATTTGTTTATAGGTCCATAATTTTTTGGTTTTGGTTCTTCAAAGGTGTAAAATGTCCTTGGTTTTTATTTAAAGAAATGTGTACACAAACCCTTATTACTTTTTATAAAATGGAATTGTGTATATCATGCTTAGTTAAAGCTAAAAAATTGGCATTGCCTTTTTTTTTTTGGCAGATCCTTTTTTAATGAATTTCCATATAAGAAAAAGTTGCAGTGTTGATTTTTCTTTTAAGTTTGATACTCCTCACCAGTTGAAGATTGCATTCTATTTCTTTCTCAACGAGTTGTTGAAGTTTTAAAATTTTCCATACATTTTGCAGAAAAATTTTCTGTTTCATTGAAAATTTTGAATTTTAAGATTTTTTAGATTTAGCATCAATATGTTTCGGGCTTCTTTGAATTGCTGATCTATATTTTTCTTCAATACAAGGATTTAAGTTCACATTCACAGAACTTAGGCTATACAATGCAACACAGCAGTTAGAATAATCAAAACTCGCGAATGTTAAGGGATTACTGTATTTTAAACCCTGACTAATACTATTCTTTAATGATTCAATTTATTATTCATTAATAGTATGTTTTGATAAATATTTTTGTTAAATAGGATATTGGCAGAAATGTTCAAGAGAAAGAAAATAACATATTCAAAACGACATGTCCGCCACTTGATTAACAGGGACATATCTCGGTCAGAGTCTCGTAAAATAGTTCTGAATACATGAGGAACCTTTCTGAATACCTGTCAGAGACTACAAGCAACCTTATAAGGCCCCAAAGTTTGGAACCTTCAAAAAAGTTTGGGACCATATCAAGCTCAGAGGAATCTGAAGATGAAAGATTTTTACATAGGGAGCCTTTCCCAGAAACACCTGATTTAGGACAACCTTCAGCTTCAAAAACACCTGATCTGTCGTCAATTTCAACAACACCTTCAGGTAGTTAATAATTAAAATGCAAATCAACTAATGCTGTCACCACCGACGTTAATAAGTTTTTGCCTTTCTTCGTGAATATTAAGAAAACTGCTGCATACAAAAATATAAAAATTGGTTGTACAGTAGACTCCCTTAAATCTGTCCTTCTGAAACTTACAGTTCAAATGTAGAAAAACAAAATTACAGAAATTTGTAGTTTTGTATCATTCTGTATGTATTTTAATATGTAATTCTCAATAATATGACTGAATTTGTAGTTTTTCATGAAGGAAGTATAAATTAATTTCTGAAAAAAATCAAGATATTGTCAGTAATAATTGCAAGCTTTTTATCAAATATATTTATGTATTAATCAGGTATGTATGTATTTTGCAGGAAAATATTGAAACATTCTTTAATAGGTCCCAGGAAAATATCACAATTATACCTGTAAAAGCAGATTCTAAACAAACCATTTCAAAATGTTTTAAAATACGGCCTTTTTATGAACAGTGTGCTTGTTTATGTTTTTTTCAATTACCATTTGTGGAAATTAGTGATACTTTTTATGCCTGATTTTTCTGACTGATGACCTGTTAAAAATTTTCCTATATTTAAAAAACTGAACATAATTACCCCTGGTTTGTGAAGACAAAATTATTTTTCCTGTATTTCCCTCCCCCTCTTTTAGCCAATTCTTTTTTATTGCTGCATGTTCTTTTTGTATTAGAAGGTATCGTGTCATCGACTGGGAATTTTTAGAAGTCTACCGTGATGTGAATTTTATGAACGCACGATCCTAAGTGTATATGAATGAGACAGCAACTAGAAGGTGCGGCAAAAGATCACAAATTTTAGTAAGTCGCGTTACAAATACGTTGATTACATCAATTGGTCGTTGTACTATATCCATCGTTTATAGATAAAAATCATAAATTTTGGCATTATAACATTAGCAGCATTTTAGTCACTAATTTCGTCACTAGTTCATTATATTGTGAAATTTGTCGATTGTCCATTAATAAAAATCATATTTTCGGCAGTCACTCCCAGTTAAAAAAAAAAAAAAATCTGATTTCGTCAGTTAGTTGCAGAAGTATTAAGTGTAAAAAAATATAGCTTAAAAAAACAAAATTAAGTACAACTTCTGAAATGCTAATATTTTATTCCTGACATATGTTCAAAATTCTTGAAATAGTCAGAAGAGAACTTTAAATAATTTACTCTTGATATAGTTTTTGCAATGTTGATGTCTGTGATATTTCTTACTAAAACATGTGTAGCTGTATTTACATATAAATAAAATTCCTTTAAATAAATTCCTCCCTTTACCCTTCCTTACATTTCTAGGCTTGCATTTGATATGTGCAGATTTCTATTTGACTTAATTGCTTTGTGACTTTTTATTTAGATAGGGAGAAAGGAAAAAAAAATCTACAAAATTAATAAAGATGGTTGCAAAACTTGAATTCAAAGTTGATAAATTAGTCAACATCAACATTAGATCTATTTATGGAAAAATTCAGTGAGCAACAGATAATTTCGATTGACACTATTGACAATGAGCATAGACTTCCTCAGTTTCCTCTGGAGACCCCTGAAGCTGTAGAAGAACTATACTTGGGAAAGACCTTAGTTGACAATGGTGATTATACTGAGCGAGCCTTTTTACCGACTCTGGCGTTGTAGGATTTCCATACTGGGAGATATAGCGATGAGTTTGGTGCACAGAAAATCCTTTTTCGGATTTAATTTATATTATTTGTTTACTGCTGAAGTATATTCTTGGATCGCCAGGCTGTTTATCGTTGTTTGGAGGAATAAATTTGCGCGAGTTGAATTTACCAATTTGTTTTTTTCCCGTTCCATGCAGATTTTTTTTTAAATTCCTGAAAGAATTCCGGTTGATGATAGACAGCCAAAATACATTTAGAATAAAATTATTTTATAAAAAAACGAAAAATCCCCTTTAGGGACGCCGGCTGGGGAGGGGCCAGGGAAGGCCACCGCCTCTCTCTGGATTTTGAAAATTAATTTTAAACGAAACTTTTTTTCATTTCTGATTGTTAAAAATGAAAGATAAAAAACTGCCTTGCCTTCCTCAACCCCTACCATGGCAAAGAATTTTTAACTTTTTCTTTAAATTTTCTTTTTACATTCACGTGTTTTTAATTTATCTAAAAGGGATCAAAGACCCTGTGGCGGGAATTTTTTTAATTGTCAATTTTGTTAAATGTTTGTAGAAATAATTTTTGAATAGTTACTATTTTTTAATTGTTGTATTATTTTATTGCTTCTGAGTATGTTTAAAAATTGTCTTAAATGGAGAATTCTGTCAAAAAATTTTTTAATTTAGCTTATTTCATACTTACATTCTGCAGCAGGCGAATGTAGCCATGGACCTCAGCCATCCAACAACAAAAAGAAATATTTAAAAGTGTGCAAATGCAAACGAGATATTAGAAAAGAACCTTCCCATTGGTTTAACATTAACTCATGTGTAAGGCTCCTGTCCCTACAGGCGAAGACACTCGCGAACTAATGCTAACCCTATGGGGAGGTTATTTTCTAATATCTCGTTTGCAACTAGGAATTTTTAAATATTTTTTTGCATTGGATAGCTTAGGTCGATCTCTACAGCGATCTTTTTTTTTTTACTTTTTCGATTTTGGTTACAGATATTTTTTATTCAGTTACTTTCACTTTCGAAACCGGTTCCGAAAATGAAAGTGTCGTTCTAAAAAAATATCTGCAACCAAAATCAAAGTAAAAAAAGGAGAGATGTAGAGATAAACTTCAGCTATCCAATGCAAAAAATTAAAAATGTCGAAACAAGTTTTTAAAAGGAAGAAATTTGTATTCGGGTATGGGTTAAGGGACGAGGAAACTTTGAAACGAAAAATGTACGTACTTTCATTTTGAAAAAACATTCTCAATATGTATAGATATAATTTCTTGTAACAATCAAAATAAGATGTTTGTGTTGGTAGTCGCACCCCTCAATCTCTGTGTCTGGGACGCCTGCCCCCCCCCCCCTCCCTTATAAGGACGATCTACAACCGCGCTAGTTTTTACTCTTTCGATTTTGCTTATATATTTTTTTACTTTCTTCTATCTTTACAAGAAGAAAGTATTGGATACTTGAAAATTTTCGACTTCCGGTTTTCGACGGATTTATACGTTTTGGAATGCCCAGAACACGATTTGATGGTTTTTAGAAAATGTTTGTCTGTGAGTCTGTCTGTCAATCTGTAACTCTGTCTGTGAGTCTGTATGTGACAAAAATTTTGTGGACGCTCTATCTGAAGAACTAATGCAGGGAATTTCACAAAACTTCATATTTAGTTAGACCTTGATATAAATTGGACCTGATTAGTTTTGGGTGAAAATCGACCAACAGGTGGTGCTGCTATGCGGCATTATTCACGAATTCTGCAACAGCTATACCTCAAGAACTGCTGCACGGACTTTCATAAAACTTCAGATTCAGTTAGTCAGAGATATAGTTTGGTGCTGATTACTTTTTTGTGAAAATCACCCAACAGGTGGTGCTGGTATGCTGCATTGTTCATGATTATCGCAATAGCTCTAACTCAAGAAAAAATTCACGAATTTTCATCAAACTTCAGATTCAGTTAGTCATTGATATAAATTAGTGCTGTTTAATTTTTGGTGTAAGTCGCCCAACAGGTGGCGTTGCTGTGCTTCATTTTTCACGATTTCCAAAAGAGCTGTATCTCAAGAACTATTGCACGGCTTTTCATCTAACTTCAGAATTAGTTAGTCCTTGACATGAATTGACGTATAAATTAGTGCTGTTTAATTTTTGGTGTAAATCGCCCAACAGGTGGCGCTGCTATGCTGTATTTTTTGCGATTTCCACAATAGCTTTATCTCAAGAACTAATACTTGGATTTCCAACAAACTTCAGATTCAGGTATACCTTGATATCGTTTAGTGCTGTTTACTTTTGGTGTAAATCGCTCAACAGGTGGCGCTGCTATGCTACATTTTTTCAGAATTTCCGCTATAGCTCTATCTCAAGAACTAATGCACGAATTTTCATCCAACTTCAAATTTAGATATACTTTGGTATGAATTTTTGCTAAATCGTTGTTATTTCTTGTACTATTTAAATGATTTAATTGACGTGATTTATACAGAATATATATATATATTTTTTGTGATAGACACAACATACTAGTTTATATTAGTATAGTTTCAATATCAGAACCCGTTCCAACGAGTTCCGAAAGTGAAAGTAATTTTAAACTAGTATGTTGTGGCCATCACAAAACATTCTTCTATATAAATCACGTCAATTAAATCATTTAAATAGTACAAGAAATAACAACGATTTAGCACCAATTCGTATCAAAGTATATCTGAATTTGAAGTTGGGTGAATATTCGCGCATTAGTTCTTGAGATAGAGCTATAGCGGAAATTCTGAAAAAATCTAGCATAGCAGCGCCACCTGTTGAGCGATTTGCACCAAAAGTAAACAGCACTAAACAATATCAAGGTATACCTGAATCTGAAGTTTGTTGAAAATCCAAGCATTAGTTCTTGAGATAAAGCTATTGCGGAAATCGCAAAAATGCAGCATAGCAGCGCCACCTGTTGAGCGATTTACACCAAAAATTAAACAGCACTTATTTATATTTCAATTCATGTCAAGGACTAACTAAATCCGAAGTTTGATGAAATTCCGTGCAATAGTTCTTGAGGTACAGCTCTTGTGGAAATCGTGAAAAATGCAGCACAGCAGCGCCACCTGTTGGGCAATTTACACCAAAAATTAAACAGTGCTAATTTATATCAGGGACTAACCGAATCTGAAGCTTGATGAAAATTCGTGCATTTTTTCTTGAGTTAGAGCTATTGCGATAATCATGAACAATGCAGCATACCAGCGCCACCTGTTTGGCGATTTTCACAAAAAAGTAATCGGCACCAAAATATATCTTGGACTAACTGAATCTGATGTTTTAGGAAAATCCGTGCAGTAGTTCTTGAGATATAGCTATTGCAGAAATCGTGAAAAATGACACATAGCAGCGCCACCTTTTGGGCGATTTTCACCAAAAACAAATCAGGTCTAGTTCATATCAAGGTCTAACTAAATATGATGTTTTGTGAAATTCCGTGCATTAGTTCTTGAGATAGAGCACACACAAAAGGTTTGTTAGAGTGACAGAGTGACTCACAGACAGACATTTTCTAAAAAACATCAAATCGTGTTCTGGGCATTCTAAAACGTATATATCCGTCAAAAACCGGAGCTCGAAATTTTTCACGAATCCAATACTTTCTTCTTGTAAAGATAGAAGAAAGTAAAAATCTGAAACTAAAACCGAAAAATTAAAAACTAGATCGGTTGTACATCATCCTCAGCTATCCTATGCAAAAAAATCCTTCAAAAATATGAAAATTAAAGCGAGAAATTTGAAAATAACGTCCCCATAAACTTAACATTAGCAGTTTCCTTTCTTCCCGTGACTGAAGTGGGATCTTAAGGCTTGAGTCATGGATTTCAGCTGAGAGTACGTTATGGATGCGATTACGGTTAAAAATTTCAACGCAGTGGAAAATAATTAGTATATGATATGCTGTCAGAGTTTAATTGAACTACATGCAACAAATATTTTATTTTTTCTTTTAATTTCAAAGACGACCGCCAGAATACGCATTTTTTATCTATTTTTATAATTTTCTTAGTCAGCCTGTGCTCTAACAAAAATGTTCGTTTATAAATAATAGAGTATTTCTTCAACATTCCTATAATTCCTTTAGAAAAGTACTGATTATCAAATATAGCTCAGTATATATCTCATGCACCCATGCAAGTACAGGTGCCAGGCACTTGCGTTTGCAAACGGAGCTCTGACCTTTGTGATTTGTAAGAGCTTGGGGGTGTCCTACTGCAATATCGTTTCTGAAAAAAAAAAAAATACTTTAAATTATTCTCTAAAGATTCCACAACGCCAAAATCATTGTCTAATATCTGATAGAGTCTTGCTTTATTGGGTTTCTTTGAGAAACAAGCTAAAGCTCAAAAGAGTTTATTGCGTCACTAAAAATATCTGAAGATGATGAGTGTGATGTATATGAAACGTAAAGTTAAGGATACCGTACTGAAATACAGTGTAATTTTACCAACAACAGTAGGCAATAGAAGTCATTTAGTGCAATTATTAAGTGTAATAATTACAATATTTCATTACCGGATCAAGAACATATTGGCATGGTTTAATAACTAGCATTTCCAGAGAAATGTGGATTTAAATATGAAATTACGCAGAATTTGGTAGCTTTTGGGAAATCTAGATGCACTTACAATCCAAACTAACTACTACATCGTTTTTGAAGTATATTTATTAATTAAACATAAAATAATCATTTGAATAACTAATTTTAAAAGTGATAATAAATATACTTATTTTAGTAAATATTCATATATGCAAAACTATGAGCTAAATGAAAATACTTAGTCCTTAACCACTTAGTAAGATTGAGTTGTCTATGTTCTTCAGACATAAATTTATAATTCTGCACAGTTGTATGCAGAAAGAATGAAAATTCTACTACCAGGTTTCGGCCAGTGTGGTTGAAAGTTTCAACACTGTGCGGAGACTGTCTCCAGATATTCAAATATTTCGACATGGATTTTATATATTATTAGCTGTTACCAGTGACGTCATTCACGTAACATAAAAAGAAGAAATTAATTAATAAGCAAAGCATTTCGATTCCGATAATTAAAAAAATATAATAAACCAATTCTGTATCACATTTTATAGGAGACACTCTCTCTATATATATATTACGCTATCGTACGCGGGACATAAAGCGCAATAATTTGTTAATTGTTTAATGGCAACGCCCAAATGAAACGCATCTCATGGGTGATTGAATAGCATTTAATGCATCCCCATACCTGTAGGGGGGGGGGGGTTACCGTAGGGAACCCTGTTCTGTTGCCAAATACCGCCAAGTTTGTTGCCAAAAATGACGCCAAGTTGGCGATATCTGTAATATTTCGCCAAATTCCATTAGACTTCCATTGTAAACCAATAGGGTTTACTTGCTTACAGAAAATCAACAAATTGATATATTTTAATGCAACAAAAACTAATATTAGCTTAAGGGATTATATTAATTATATTTAACTCTCTCGTTGCGTATTTTTTTTTTCATCAAAATAGGTTCAAAAATTGCGCATTTTTTAATTGCAGGTTTCAAATCTATATATAGCTTAGAAGCTTAGAGTTTAAATATGTAAACATGTTTTGTAAAAGAATTCAGGATCTTAGATGGGATAGGATATTAGAAATTAGGCGAAATGAGGGCTGTCACTGGAGACTATTTTTCTAGTTTCGCACCACTATTGTAAAAAAATCAATTTTGTAGTATAGTTTTCTTGTAGATGTTGTTAATGTTTATATGGAATTTTTGTATTTAAAAAGTGGTACCAGTTGAATTAAAAAAATAGTCGCCAATGCGAAAAATGAATATCCGAGGAAATCTCGGATTACTCAAATTTTGCTACTTTTACGTTGCCCGAGTAAATCTCGGGTTGCGCAGCGAGAGGTTTAAGGGAGTCCAAGTAAATTAAATTATGAATAAAAGTAACGTGATGCAATGCTTAGTATGCTTTCTTAAACATAAATTTTAAGGGAGACCAAACTGGTCGCCAAGGGCGGCTAGTATGAGTGATTTAACGTATTTATTTATTATACGATCATTGACATAACTCAGGTTTATACGCTGAACCAGGATGTCTGTTTATATCATGAAGTAATAAGAAAATGTCACAGATGTCATATACGCACCGGGGTACCTAATTGTAGCCAAAATAGATTATTTTGCTTGACATGGTAAGACGGATATTGTTGTTTATTTATTAATAAATTGTTTATTTACTTTAATTTTCTTTTAAAATTATATAAATTAATGAAACTTTTTTTTATTTATTCTTATTTCCTTTTTTTAAGTAATAGAACATAATTTAAAAATATACATGTAAGTGATATTCGAAAACGATGTATTCGCTAAATTGGCGTCAAAAACAGATCGCGCCAAACCAGGTGCGCATCTGTGGCAAGAAAATCGGATGATACTTTTTTATATGTTTTACAATCATACTTGGCATCAAAGGTGGACGAAGAAATGATCATCTAGAATATTATTAATTCTTTACCTCACAAAAAACAAACCTGTTTACAACAATGTATTTATTTTTGCACCAAATTTCATTCTCTAAAAAAGCAAATTGACTACGAACCCGATTACAGAACGTAACCTTTCTATTTAGTTAATTTTTTACTTTTTAAGAATGAAAATACATATTTCCTCCTAATCATTACGTCATTTTCGACATTGATAATTTTACTGTGCATATTCTTAACATTTGCTATCCATTTGCTCTTCAAAAGTTTTTATTTTTTATTTGTATATGTTAAATTTAAATTTAAATCTTTATGTTAACCGTGCGCACACGATAAACCGTAAGCATTGATAACAATTTTCTTTAAATAATAAGAATCAATACAATAACACAATCTCATTTAATTTCTACATCAAAGAATATCCATTTTATTTTCCATATATGACGTCACAGTTGCCTTCATTCCGCCCTTACTCAAAATTCATTCACCTTGTATTATTAAAAATACTTGAAGATTTCCGTTTTAATCCTTCAATTGGAAATTAAATTATTATTCTGAGTTTTTATTTTTTGGCAACAAAAAAGGAAGGTGGTTAAATTTTATCGGAAAAATGTAAATTCATTGTGTATGAAAATTAATGAAATTTTGAATTATTAAGCAAAATATTTGAATAAAATAAATTAAACATAACCTATGTTCATTTCCGGGTTGTAATCCATCTATATCCAAAAAAAAAAAAAAAAAGAAAAGCATTAATTCATCCGTTTAGACGCAGACTTCATTCAAACATTCGGACAGACATTGACATTTATAATATTACTAGCTGTTACCCGTGACGTCGTTCACGTAACATAAAAAGAAGAAATGAATTAATTAAGCAAAGCATTTCCCTTCCGATTATTAAAAACTTATAGAATAAACCAATTCTTCATCACATTTTATTGGAGGAAATCTTTCCAAATATGTATTACGCTATCGCACGTAGCACAGAAAGTGCAATTATTTGTTAATTGTTTAATGGCAACGCCCAAATTAAACACATCTCATTGTTTATTGAAAAACATTTAATGCATCGACATACCTATAAGGGGGTTACCATAGGGCACCCTGTTCTGTCGCCAAATACCGCCAAGTTTGTCGCCAAAAGTGACACCAACTTGGCGATATCTCTAATATTTTGCCAAATTCTCATAGACTTCCATTGTAAACCAATAGGGTTTACTTGCTTACAGAAAATCAACAAATTGAGACATTTTAATGCAACAAAAACTGATATTAGCTTAAGGGATTATATTAATTATATTTAACACTCTCTCTGTGTATTTTTTTTAAAAATCAAAATAGGTTCAAAAATTGCACCTTTTTTTATTACATGTTTCAAATCTATATATAGCTTAGAAGCTTAGAGTTTAAATATGTAAAGATTTTTTGTAAAAGAGTTCAGGATCTTAGATGGGATATGATATTAGAAATTAGGCGAAATCATGGCTGTCACTGGAGACTATTTTTAGTCTCGCACCACTATTGTAAAAAAATCAATTTTGTAGTACAGTTATCTTGCAGATGTTGTTAAGTCTATATGGAATTTTTGTACTTAAAAAGTGATCCCAGTTGAATTAAAAAATAGTCGCCAATGGAAAAAATGAATCCCCGAGGAAATCTCGGATTGCGCAAATTTTGCTACTTTTACGTTGCCCGAGGAAATCTCGGGTTGGGCTGCGAGAGGGTTAAGGGAGTTCAAGTAAATTAAATTATGAATAAAAGTAACTTGATGCAATGCTTAGCATGAACATAAATTTTAAGGGAGACCAAACTAGTCGCCAAGGGCTTTTTTTTTTTACATGATGAGTGAACGATTTAAGTGCAAATGAAAAACAGGGTAAAAATTTCGTCCTAAATGCTATATATGAAGTAAATATGATACAATTGGATTTAAAGCTACATAAAGTAATGGTGTAATATAAAAATATACGAAGTAAAGCACTCTACAAATCCCAGAAAATTTTATAAATATTCCCATTCGGTAGGAAAATTTTTATAGCCGATGTTTATTAATTTATGAAGTTTAACATATTAAACAATCGTTACAATAATCTTTTAAAATGTACGCACTTTCACTTTCTTGCAGATAAAATAAAAATATTGTTTTTAATGTAAATAACGTACAATCAATTCAATAATATTTATAATATTAACATATAAGAAATAATAATAAAATTAAAGATGGGGAAAAATTCCTTTCGACAAATATTTAGAATTATATAAATTTATCCGTTAAAAATAAATAGAGGTAAAAAGTTTTATTTGATATGAATAAATTAACACAATACCTGAATTTGATTTTTTACAATTTAATCTCATAAAATTACATATTTACGTTATTAACAGAGGTTTTTCTTTTATATTATTACTCTAATTATCATTTTGTAAGTTAAAGATAAACAATACAAATACCAAAAAAAAAAAAAAAAAAAAAAAAAAAAAAAAAAAAAAGCAGCTAAATAAATAAAGCAAGCATGAATAGAATATCGTCTGACACCTGCTGACTTGCTTCGTCTTAGGAAAGAATAGATATTCAAACCATAGAGGGTAAACATACTTCTTCAACACAGGTAAATTTCGGAGACTTGTTAATTCTTTCCCCTTGTCGGTAGTGCCGCTAGTACTGTTGCCATTACAGATTTTGCCGTAAATGTCCCATCTTGGTCCTTAATTTACGATACGCACCGGGGTACCTAATTGTTGCCAAAATAGAATATTTTGCTTTACATGGTAACCCGACTATTGTTGTTTATTTATTAATAAATGGTTTATTTACTTTAATTTTCATTTAAAATTACATAAATGAATGAAACTTTTTTTTAATTTATTGCTATTTCCTTTTTTAAGTAATAGAACATAATATAAAAATATACATTTAATTGGTATTCGAAAACGATGTTTTCGCCAAATTGCCGTCAAAAACAGATCGCGCCAAACCAGGTGCGTATATAGCATCTGTGGCAAGAAAATTATCGGATGATACTTTTTTATATGTTTTACAATCATACTTGGCATCAAAGGTGGGCGAAGAAATTATCATCTAGGATATTATTAAGTCTTAACTACACAAAAAACAAACCTGTTTACAACAACGTATTTATTTTTGCAACAATTGTCTTTTTCTAAAAAAAAAAGGAAATTGACTACGAACCCGATTACAGAACATAACCTTTCTATCTAGTTATTTTTTTACTTTTTAAGAATGAAAATACATATTTCCTGCTAATCAATACATCATTTTCGACATTGATAATTTTACAGTGCATATTATTGACATTTGCTATCCATTTGCTCTTCAAAAGGTTTTATGTTTATTTTTAAATGTTAAATTAAAATTGAAATCTTTATGTTAACCGTGCGCAGACGATAAACCGTAAGCATTGATAACAATTTTCTTTAAATAATAATAATTAATAAAATAACACAATCTCATTTTATTTCAACATCACAGCATATCCATTTTATATTCCATATACGACGTCACATTTGCCTTCATTCTGCACATACTCAAAATCCATGCACCTTGTATTATTAAAATTCTTGAAAATTTCCGTTTTAATCTTTCAATGAGAAATTAAATTATTATTCTGGGTTTTTATCTTTTGGCAACAAAAAAAGGAAGATGGTTAAATTTTATCGGGAAAATGTCAATTCATTGCGTATGAAAAATAATGAAATTTTGGATTATTAAGCAAAATATTTGAATAAAATAAATTAAACATAGCCTATGTTCATTTCCAGGTTGTAATCCATCTATATCCAAAAATACAAAAGCATTAATTCATCCGTTTAGACGCAGGCTTCCTTCAAACTTTCGGACACACATTGACATTTATAATATTATAAGGATAAGGACTAGCAGTCTGAGCTCGCTGCGCTGGTCCATTTCTCAAATAAACCTTCAATCAATCGAAATAGAGAATTTGACCCTGTGTTTTAAATTAATATTGACCTTCACCTGAAAATCCTTCCGCATTTTCCGAATACATATCGGATGCCATTGCGCTATTATATTCTCTGATGCGTTAGATAAAATTCGGGCAATTCAGAAGCAACATTTTAGCACATCGTGTAGAGTTTGGGAGGGAAATGCGGCCAATGCGATCATCAGAAATTAAAATGTTCTCTAATCACCACACTACTAGAAAAGGGAGAATTACAATGATTGCAGAGATTGACCATTTAACTTAGAGAATGTTCGGGTTGTTCACATTTCATTTGTTAGTTCTTTCACTCCGGGCTTCTCAGCTTTGTGCTATGCGTGGATCTGATAACATAAATACAATCTCTCTCTACGTTACATTATATTAGGTAATATACGTCTTCTTTTGGTAGGTTTTCTACAGTTTTTTATCTTCGAATTCCAGTAGATTAAATACTGTCAAAAGAGTATTTAACTTTTATATTTAAAAAAAAATATTAATCATGTAAAAGTGGATATTTAAAGGTGAATTGTGTGAATAAAATTAAAACAATGTCATTTTAAATGCCGTTTCTTTTTATATACCAGTTTCAATCATGCAAGTATTAACCTAGGAAAATAACCTCGATAACTGAATCAAATAGAAAAGTAAACCTCTAGTTTTCATTCAATAAAATCTTCCCAATCATCCGTAATCGGATCTACAACCAAGTTTGATGGGAAACGTTAGAAATGTTTGTAAAGGTATGGCTACAAATGTACCAGAGTTAGCTACAAAACAGAGTTAATTACGCACCAAACTACATTCCATTAAATAATGTCAAATTGCTGTTGATTGAATTTTAGATCTTTCACTATCAAAACTCTTTACGAATGATAAATAAAGTTAGTTATGCAAAATTTTTAGTAATGATCTGTTTGGCAAACCGAAGATTTTTTTCGCATTTCTCTCGCGTATTAAGACGGAGAAATAAACATGCTTGTTATTTTCAAGACGTCATTATTCATCAGTCTTTTGCCTAAATAAAACTGAGAACGTTAATTTGTGACTATGATCAGCTGCTCGGGCTGTGCATCAACCAAAATTGCTTTATAATGATTGAAATTTTATTTGAATCTCAAGCACATTTTTTTTAACCTAGGTTAACAGATATTGCAGCCTTTGCCACCTTTGGCATTTGAAAGGTTTTTTTTGTACACTCAAAGTTATGATTTTTTAGTGATAGTAAAATAACTGCAGAAGAAAAATATATACAGTCGGACCTCGTTATCCCGACACCTGGTTTTCACGTCACTCCGCTTATTGCTTTTCAAAGTCCCGAATTTCTGTATATGATTATAATGTAAATAGACTCCGAATTTCACGTCTTTGTATAATTTTCAACTCCGGATATCCCGACGGTTTATGAAAATTGACTATTTTTCATAATCCATCTTATAAGCACGGAAATTTAGCGGTAAAAAATATTAGCCAATATTTTTACAAAAGTGTCTAAAAAACCCACTGAGATAAAAGAGAAATTTTACTTCAATTCTTTATCTGAATAAAACCCCACACACATTATGAATGACACACGTAAGCTCCAGATAGACGCACCAGTCTTTTCGCGGTCTTTTTGTTCTGGTCAGGCTGCGATTTCTTGTAATTACACGGCGTTTTTCATGCGACTAAAACCGCAGCATTGCTTTGCATTGAAGTTATTTGAAATTATCTAACATCCATTTCTGAAACAACGAATATTGATTACAATTCATTGTATAATTGGAAAAAAAGATTTGTAGGAAACACATCTAAGGATAAGCAATCCCTAATTCAACAATATTTCATGTAACAATAAAAAAACAAATCATCTCAAATCAGATTTTTATTCTTTTCAATTTTGTTTTTGTGCTTATTTTGTGTAATGATAGCGTTTTATTGCTTAAAACAACACGAACAGTTACGAATTTAAAATTGTCTTAAATTAATTAAAAATACAGCTTTTTATAAACAACTTTTTCTCCACCTTCGGTTACCGCGACACTCCGTTTATGACGACACTTTTTTTCTGGTCATTAGAGTGTCGGGATAACGAGTTTCGGAGTTTCGACTGTAATAGTAAATGTTCTTTTATCCGTTTGATCCATAATAATTATAATAATAATAATGAAAAACATTAAATTACTAATCGCTAAGTACAAATTTGGCGTAATCTTCTGAAATCGGATTTACCGTCGACTCGGATTTACCGTCGACGGTTCCTTTCAAATATAAACGAATCTTCCAACATAATATAGTAAATTCGCCAATTGAAGGGTGGTTGTTTATGGAATATTCATCCAACATCTTTTAATAACACTTCTAAAAAAAGGGAGGATATGGAAAAAAAAATGACGAATTAAATGGAATATCGAAACGTGATTTTTATTGCAGCAGAAAGCAATTTTTATTGGAAAATGTTTTCTTTCGTGATAGTAATAACGCATAATTGCTTTCATATTCTTAAGAATAATCTTTACTACTTAACATTGAAAGCTTTGCACGTTTCCATAAGAGAAACTGGAGATGTTTTTCATTAAAAATGTGTGGAAAATATTAGCTAATCTGGCTTCGAGGTTATAAAAGTCACAAATTTGGGGGAAACAAACCGACATGTTTTTGCAATAAAGTATGGTGAGAAATTTTTTAAATGTCTGAAATTAAATTATTTTACAATATGTATCTATAGTAAATATCTATAGTAATCTGTAGATCTATAGATCTATATATATATATATATATATATATATGTATCTATATATCTACATATCTATCTATCTATCTATCTATCTATCTATCTATCTATCTATATATATAGTACTTTACTTACATGATCTTTTAAAACAAATTAACACATGCGTAAACGAAATTACAAAAAAATTTATAAAATAAAAAAATATAAAAAATAAAAAATTGTAAAATAATATATAAAAAAATTATTATAGGTTGGATGGGTGGGTAGATGTTAGAGTACGGAGGAGGGTGGTGTTGTCTGGATAATACGCAATGGTTAATTTATAAAAAATATGGGGGTTTTGTATTATCACTATTTTTAATACGTATTTTATAAGGATGTTGATTTGATATTTGATATGTAATTGGTGACTTTCATTAATATTATATTTAGCTTAATTAAAGTTTTATCTAATTTACATTCATTTGTTATTAAATTTTAATTTACTCTGGACAATATCATATTAATTACTAATAGTATGCCATTTTTATAGTGATTAATATACATATAATTGTATTTAATATAACTAAAGTTATACTGTATGTATTAAAATTGGGTAATTATTTTTATTATTATCCCTCTATTCTTTTTAATATTGACCTATTTTCACTTTGTGTTATAAAATTTATTATTGGATTAATATGTTTGAATGTCCCACAATCATACTTTTTGGATTTTTATGGATGTATGAAAATAATCCACACACTATATTTGAGATTTTTAGGTAATGGGAATTTAAGTATCTGATAATCTTCTATATACTTCCATATGTTTTTTATTTCCTGTTCATTTTATAATTATCTTATATATAATAGTTATTATTAACGATTTTTATATTATTTTTAATATATATTTATATTAATTATTATTGAATTTATTTTATAGCATATAGCTATATGCTATATATTATCAATGTTATAGAATTATTTAAATTCTTAGTGTAGTTTAAATGAGTAAGATAATAGAATATTTTGAATGCTTTTTTTAAAAAAATTATTAACAATAGTTTTTTTTTTTTAATATATAGTGAGGATTATATTAGGTTTATAATTATCTATATATAAGGATTTGTTTGGTTTTGCTGTTGATAAATTTTTACATTCAAAGGCTTTCAACTGTTCATCTTGTAACATTTGAATAATAATACTACTAGATGGCAGCACCAAAATTTGTCTTTTGACGATAAGTTATAAATTTTGTCTTTTGCAGCTCCTTTTCAGTTGTAATTTCCTACACCAGGTGGATTTTTTAGCTAAATTTTGACGATATTGTTAAAAAGTAATTAAGTAATTTAAAAGTGCATTTTAGTTATTTTAAATAATGTAATTACTTTCTATTTATTTTATTTTATATTATATTAATTGTATTTATCATGGTATTTCAAAATGTATCAACTGCATCCTTTGGTATCAATTACTGTGATTTCTTAACTGTTTTATTCACCTTAATTTTTACGATATTATGGTTGCCATGTGCGTAGCCATGTGCGAGTGGATATATTGAAAAAAAAAAACTGAAATATTATTTGGTATGTTGTGTAATATATCTATTTTATATGCTATAAATATTTAAATTGGTTTTATTGATTTTTCCATTTCATATTATTTGATTCTATTCTGTTTTCATTTTTAATCTATTCACTTGATTATAATGGTTTGTTCGGGCACAGAGAAAAATAATTTTTAGCTTTAGCTTTTTTTTTCTCACAGAAAACGGCCATTTTGCTTATGTCATTGAATTCTGTGCCCTTGAAAACGTAATTCAATATATAAGCTTTTCCATTATTTGTCGGTGTCCCCTTTCTTCTTTTTTCTTCCATAATAATTCTTATAATAAATTAATTGGCATTTTTTTTTAATACTTACAGCTTTAATTCATAATATTACGGTTTTTGATGGTAGTAGGTTATGTTTAATTAATGGTTATATATATATATATATATATATATATACAGTAAATGTTATAGTATAATTGTTTGAAATAGAATATGTTTCAAAATAATGGTGCGAATAAAAAAAAATGTCGCTGGGACATACACTGCCTCAATCACGTAATATAAAAGTAACATCAATGTTTTAAAATCTAAACTGAGATAAATCATGTGTATTTTTGAAATGCTATTAACCATACACTATATAAAGGGCGTATATAAAAGAATTTTCCAGTTATACATTTTAATAGTATCAACTGCAAACTTCATAGAGTGCAAACTTCATTCAAATATAAATCTTAATTAAAATTTAATTAATATAGCACATTCCCTCCCCCAGTCAGTATGATAATTCCTTTTATCAAACCATCCTAAACTAGAAATTTATTCGAATATCGAAAAAAATAATTAAACAAATTGAAGCATACTGTTATTTTAATGGAACATATTAACCATGCGTAATTATTTTACATTATTTATCACTTTTGAAAAGTAATTTTTTCATTTAATTTTTCTTAAAAGACTCTTAAAAAAAAATTCATTTCAAACATTTCATAAAAAAAAGCCATTTAACAAATTACAACAACCATTTGGAAAATGATTTTTTCAAAGACTAAAATTTAAGACGTAAAAAATCGCACGGAGTTGATAATACATTACGTACTCCATGGATTAAACATTAACATTCCTGGACCCATCATGAACAAATTTTAAAAGAAATTTCAGTTTTACAATTTTCGGTGCTGTAAATTTTTAAACTTCTACGGAGCTGGCCATACATTACGTACGCCATGGATTAAATATTAATATTCCTGGACCAATTTTAAATGAAATTTCATTTTTAAACTTCTAAACATCCCACAATATTACTTTTTACACCGTCGTATAGAGAAAAAAAATGTACTTTTAAATGCAATTTGTTTGAAAGCCCTATCTCAATTTGTTTCTGAGTTATTAATTTTTTGTAGTTTTTATTATTTTTTTGTCATAGAGGCAACAGACGTATCCATCTCTGTTGAAAGTAAAGGGAAAATACAGATTACTATATAGACCAATCAGAACACGAATAAATTGCGCGATTCAACTAATAAAACTCTTCAGATATATTTTTGATTATTTCCTACCCTGACCGAGGACAATAAACTTTTTTCCAAATGGTTAAAAAAAAAAAAAAAAAAATGTAAAAATTCTTTCAAAATATAACATTTAAAACCATCTCTACTTTTTCTTCACCTAAACAGTATCTATTGTCAAATCATACATCGAGTTAAAAGTATAATTCTCCAGTATGTGTTCATGTGTCTGTCAAATTTCTGACGGCAGTATACCGAAAACGGAGATACAAAGAGTTTTATTTTTCATAACTGATATTTTTCTGCTTAAACAGTTAAATAAATAATAATAAAAAAAAACGTGTCAGTTTGAAATATAAAAGAAATATTTCATATATAAAAATAAAGTATAGCTATTTTTCTTTATTTCGCGTAGCTTGAATATATTTCTAATGTTTCTTGATATTGTTGTTTTTGTTTTTGTACTATAAAAGACGAAATTACACGTTAAGGAAATTAAAACGGATAAATATTATACATAAATATCTTTATTACTAATTATTTATTATCAGGAAATTTCTATTTATTATAAATGTATATTTACATTTCTATTATTTTTAAAAAATACAATTTTTTTAAATTTCTTTCTCTTTCTTTGAGAAACCTTTTTGGAAGCCATCTTTTTTAACACTTTTCCAACAAAGTTCAAAAGTGTTTATGAATTCGGTTTGTGTCTCCGTCTTCCAAGCTTTAACACCAGTAAAAACACTCGGATTTTAATGCAATTGATATGTGTTAATAATTTTTACCATGACATGTTTGGTATGAAGTATGTAGCATTAATTGTTAATTTGCAGGGGCACTTAATAAAGCATTACATTATGGTCAATGCCAATGGGGAAAAATCGTTTGCAGTGTATTTTAATGACATTAAGCTATTTAATATATATTGAAATTAATATAAATCACTACATTTCACTACAAAATGATTCCTATAGAATAGGGCGTTCATAACATTTGTCGTTTATCGTACGGGGACGCACAAAATATATTGGTTAATGTACTGTCTTTGAGTAAAAACTGCTGAAAGTGTGTTTTCAGTTTCGGTAAGCGTTTTAATTAACTCTTTGCACGTTACTTGTTGCGTATATATTTCATGCCTGGTATACAGGGATGAAAAAAAAAAAAAAAAAAATCATGTATTATTCTTCTTATTAGCGGAAACTGCTGAAGGTAAATATTTAACAGTGATATGTTATTTCCTAATTGAAAAAAATTTGATGCATGTAGTTTATAGATAGAAACCTTTATTTTATAAACAGGGCTGCTCAAAGAATTTGAAGAACTTTCCGACTGTGGAGTTGCTGGAATCAGTGAAATTGAGTTTTCGGATATGTTAATGCGTTTGCAAATGATCCACTTAGACATCTTATTTCAACTTATTGAACGGTGAAGTTCTATTATAATATTCTGAATGTTTAGCAGGGTGGGCCGAAAATTTTTTTTTATGATTTTCGTTGGTGGGAAGTACGTAAAAGTTGCCACTGGTGGCACTAAGTTCACGTAAAAAATTTGAGATTTTTTGGACAATTCCTTCATTTGCCGCAAATGGCTTGAAGATTTGCTCAAATGCTGATTTTTTAAACTATTTTAGCGAAAAATTTAAAAATGTTAAATTAAATTTATTTTACGTGAATTTACTTGAATTGTCATGTTTAGTGTACACGGAAAAACTGTTTTGTTGAAATTACAAAATTTTGGTTCATATAGCTCCATTCAAATATTTTGGTTGGAATGATTAAATTTTGTTTAGATTAACCAAATTATTTTGTTAAATCAACAAATCGTTTGGTTAGTTTACCCAAAATTTGGTCATTCCAACCAAAATATTTATATGGGGCTATATGAACCAAAATTTAGTAATTTCAACAAAACAGTTTTTTTCGTGTACGAAATGTTTTAATAAGCTCTGATTATGTATTATTTAATAACTATATGTACTTTGAATTAGGCGATTTTTATACCCATTTCGGGATATGCGTTTGGGGGATACCTTCTTTTGAAGCCCTGGTTCAAATTCTGATTCAGACGAACTGCCTGCTTCAAAATTCCCACTGTTTGAATCTCCTAAGAATATCTGTTTTTTAAAGCAGAAAAACAATTAACATCCCATCTTACAGATTCGACCATGTCCTAATTCTTCTTTCATAGTCATGATGACTGTTCGCGTTTTTATTGGCTTCAGCTCCACATTCTCCCCTCCGTCCAGAATTGCTGTCATGATATGCTGTGGTCCTGTATCCAAATATATGACTCTGTACGCATCAAAAAACAAAAAGAACAGGAAAGTACATAATAAAGACAAAAAAGCGAAATCGTCGAATGAACCAAACAATACTTACTATATTTGCTCACTCATACGCGAAAAGGGTATAAAAATCACCTTATTCAAAATATGCATAACTTTAAATAATACATAATCAGAGCTTATTTAAACATTTCGTACACTAAACATGTTATTTCAAGTAATTTCAGCTAAAATAAATTTAATTTAACGATTTTAAAATTTTTGCTAACAAAGATCAAAAACCAGCATTTGAGCAAAACGTCGAGCCATTTGTGGCAAATGAAGGTACTGGCCAAAAAATCTCAATTTTTTTGTGTGAATTTGTTGCCACCACTGGCAACTTTTCCGCACTACCCATTATCGAAAATTGATAAAAAGTTTTTTCGGCCCACCCTAATATGTAGGAAGGTGTTTCATAAACAAGTGTTTCTAAAACAAATATTACGATAAATAGCAATATCTTTTCTGAATTTTTTATAAATAAAAATATCGTTCTTTCCACCAAAATATTTCTTTCTAAACTAAGGCTATAATTTTTTCATATTTTTCAAGTAGAGATTCTTAGAGGAATAAATACGTAACAATTATATACATAAATCACTTAAATAAATTTTATAAAACAAAACTGAGCAATATATAAAGTATTTTAATTTATTCTTATTTAAATTTAGAACCATCTACAATATCTTCGATATATTTTATCTTATTATATTTCTAAAAAAACATCCATCGTGTAACAGCAAATTGTGTTTTCGAACAATAAACTTTGTTTCTATGTTTTGATATTTCATTTTCCGTAAGACAAAAAAGAATACGTTCAAATGAAATTGTAATTTTGTTTAAAAAAAATTAATATTATTATTTATTAAAAAAATAAAACTATAAATCGGATGGAAAATATATATAAAGACAAATAGTTGTATTGCATTATACTGTTTTTATAAGGGAAATTAAATTTTGTTATTTTCTTGAATGTGTTCTATTTAAAAGCGAAATTTTATCGTGTTTCTCTCCTTATTTTTTCTGGAGGCACATTAAAAATGTACTTGGTGAAAAAATATTTTTTTATCTCGTATATTATAGAAAAAATTCATTTATTTAAATTTAAATGACGACACCCACGCAAAATATAAATGTGTATGCATAACGTATGATGAGCGTGATTCGAAAATATAAAGAATAAATAACTATTAAATGATGATAAGTAGATCTTTATTACTTGTTTATTTTGAATTAAGTAGGAGTGTTATATACAATGGCACTGATTTAAAAAAAAATAATGAATAGTTTAAAGAGAAGTTTTTAAATATTTTTTCCGAAATAACAAATAATTGGAGACACATTTCCCTTTCAAAGGAATGTCTTCTATAGACATGTGTGTTAATTAAGATTTTGTGCAACTGAACTCCCAAAAAATAGCGAAATCATTGTGCGGGTTTTAAACAGTGACAATTCATCAGAAAGGAAAAACTGAACGTATGTGATTACTGCAGATTATCAGATGCTGTTTTGGTTTAATTTCTGTTTACTAGCTGTAGTACCCGGCTTTGCTTTCGATTTTAAGAACGTTTCTTTAGAAAAATGAATAGCAAAATTAAACTCCGTACGCACTAATATTTTAACATATTTTTTTTCCATTTCAGTATGCGAAACTTGTGCAAATATGCTCTCTTTTTTGAATCGTTAAATATTGAAACTTTAAAACATTTTGCTTTCATTATCAGCGTTTTCTAAGCCTAAATAAATAGTGTAATGAATCTTGAAAAATAAAAAAAATAAAGTGAAATGAAAATTCGTGTTTTTTAAATGTAAAACTATTTATGACTTTACATTATCTCGTAAAATACAACTTGTATTGACCAAATATTTGTTTTAAATATGACGTGATAAAGACCTGTTTTCTGCACTTACTTAATTTTAGTGTTATTTCAAATATGACGCTACATCTGCTTTATGTATTTACTCAAATTCATATTCCTTGTATTATTGTCAAATATTCGAAAATGTACGTTATACTTCCTGTATGACGTCATATTAATTTTCTTTAAAATTCTCTTAAGGATATTATATTCATCTGCTTTATGTATTTTCTAATATTCATACTCTTTGTATTATTGTCAAATATTTGAATATGTATACGCGTTCCAGTATGGTTTCTTTCTCTGAATTTTAGTACTGTCGCCGTCAGTTTGTTTTTCAAAATGTAAAAAAAAAATATAAAGATATTTTTTTTTAAATATATATTCGAATGTAAAAAAAAAAAAAAAAAATCTACATTTTCTCTGGAATTTTAAAATCTATATCTTTGTTAGTTTACTTAGTTTAAACCAATTTGTGAATATTGTCATAATTTCTATTGCTACAAACCACTCATTGCCTTCGGCAAAAGAGAATTAACCAATTTTTCGCCGATACGTACCTTAGTGTTTTATGCATGCATTTTTTTTTTTTTTTTTTTTTTTTTTTTTTTTTTTTTTTTTTTAAGCATAAATTTACTTAATATTTCGAATAAATATTTCCATCATCAGATTTCGAATCTAAAGTTTTTCTTATTATTATCATTATTAAAGAAATTCGGTCTTTTTCCGTTCCAAATCGTACAAAGTCCGATACCATACGTCTACGGTTTTAAAGCATTTTTTATGTTGTGACGAACTTCTGATGCAGTAATATGTCTTCTGAAAACAAAGAGAAAGTATTCAATCTATGATATAGTGAATCATACAGGAAAGAACACAAATCATTTATTAAGATATTCACTTAAATTAATGTCATTAAAAGGATTGGAAAAAAGACTGGAGTTGTTCACTTATAAGTATTTAATCTGGGAACTATCTGAAGCATCTGTTACACATTTGCCATATTAAATTTCTAGAACAATAAGCATTTAATAATTTATAAAAATGTTATTTAAATTCTGAATGTATTTTCTCAGTTTTGATATTTTTATTGCCGTATAAAGTTGCATAAAGATTTAATTTTAATACTGTATAAATAAATTCAGTTTGTTATTTATTTAAAGATACTTTTCGTTGGGGAATAAGCATAAAAAATAGTTTACATGATTTCCTTAAATTTTGAAAATCCCTACTAACAGGCTTTCTTGAGAGATGTCATTTCGTTACCGCCTCCCACCATTAAAAAAAAATAATAATAATAATACATTGCAGACGGTATGGTTTTGTCAAACCTTGTTTTTAAAGCTGTAGGAATCTCGTCTCTCTTCTGAATATTTTTCGTAATTTTTTAATAAATGATATTTTTTGAACAAAATCGAGATTTTTTTGTTTCACGGCCACAATGTATTACGACAGAAGAAAAATGCTTATTTACTCAACTATGGAAAACTTTCTGGCGCAGTTTTTGACTTCAAAATTAAAGCTAAACACCGGAAGTTAGGATATATGAAGTAATAGGTAATAGAATAAATTTGTTTATTCGTTTTTCGAATCTTGAATTATATGAGTCATAGTTGTTTCCAGACAGCAGTTTTTTCTCGTTTTCTGCATTCTCACGCCCTGAAATTTGGTTCGGAACGTCAATCTCGGCAGCAGTATATGAAATATTTTCGCATTTATCGACAAAAAATGCTCCATTACATAGTTTCTGAATTAGAGCACCTGCCTAATGCTTAATGCGTTTGCGAAATAAATCGAACTGTAGTACAATGTTCCAAAGAGTGGGAAATTTGGAGCAATTCCCTCCAGATGTATTATTAAAATGCTTGGTATTCTATTATGTTCTTCGCAATCAAATTTTTCTCTACTCTTTCCTTACTTTTAGTCCTCCCCCCCCCCCCGCTACTTTTTATCAGATTGTTAGCATTACACTATAATTTTTGGCAATCTTCCTTTTACAGATTATATTGATATACTCGTACCTTTCTGATCTATACGAGTAAGGTTTTCCCTGCATATTTTTACAAATATCCGTACTTTAAAATAAATTAAAATCGCTGAATTTTGTCTTTAAAGAACGAAAAACTTTTTTTTTTACGAAATGAATTGTAGGAAAAAGTATTTTCAAGAATATAGTGGTGGCCAAATTTGTGGATATTTTTTTTTTTAATTTTCATGTTTTATAACTTTGTGTGCTTATAGAATACTAGCAGATCTACCCGGCTTCGCTCGTGTCAATAATAAGGTTCCTCCCGGATAAAATACATTAAAATGAAATAATACGGCAATGACAATAACTGAGATTGGCGCATTCCCGTCCACGAATTGTTAAAAAGACCAATAAGAAATATAAGTAAAATAGTCTTAATCGCGTCTACTATTAACTACACCATATAATAATATGTATTCCAAACAAATGTCATAACATATATTAAAGTACAATTATTTGCTTAATAAGCGTCATTTCAATAAAAAAAAACAAATTAAAAATATTAAAAATTTACATGTTTCGACTGTTTCATTCAGTCATCTTCAAAATATACAAAAAAAACTACGAACACAATGCCAATTGTAACATTACACGGATGATGGCAACGACCTAAGACATAAATTTTGCCTTTACTGAAATTTTACTTAACATATGATTATCATACAATTTCGTTTTTCACACTGTCAAATAGAAAAAAGTTCTTTCAAATGAAATTTATTTGAAAATTGTATCTCAATTTTTTCATTTGAATGGATTTTAAAGTAATTTTCAACCATGGATATTTTTTAATTTGCATGCAGCCAGGGATGAGTTTTCCGCGTTTTTGCACACCAGTATTTTGTTAGAGAAAATGATATTTCATTTATCGGAACGCTGTTGCGATTTAACAGAACAACTTTTTGTCTAAGAATATACCGGTGTGCAAAAACGCGGAAATCTCATCCCTACATGCAGCCCAATTATGAAAGATATACCTGTTTTCTCTTAATGCAATATTATAAAGTAAAGACATTGATATGAGTAAATCTGGCATCATATTGTTGGTGGCAGTAACGTAACTCAACCATAAATTTAACTTTTACTGCAATTTGTCCTTTAAACATCGCACATTTTGTTATTCCCACGTCTAATAGAATACAAAAAGTACGTTCAGTAATATTTGTTTGAAAAGCTTTTCTCAATTTACAGATTATTTATCCATTTTAAATTAATTTTCAATCACGGAGATATTTTTAAATATACCTGCAACCCAAATAAGAAAGATATATCCGTTTGCTATTAAGGCAATATTATTAAGAAAAGACATTTCTATGAGTAACGCCTAGCATCATATTGTTGGTGGCAACAACTTAACCGTACCATAAATTACTCTTTTGCTGCAATTTGATCTCTAAACATCATGCATCCCATTATTTCAACGTCTAACAGAAAACAAAAAAACATTTTCCTTAATTTGTTTGAAAATTTTATGTCAATTTACAGATTTTTTATGTTTTTTAAAGTAATTGTCAACCTTGAATTTTTTAAAATATGCCTGTAACCCGGTTACAAAAGATTAACTTAATTGCTCAAAAAAGTTGTAAATAATTCAGTATATGTTTGTTTTCGTGTACTTTTACATAACTAAATTGGCAAATTTCAGTATTTGTTTGTTTTCGTGTACTTTTACATAACTAAATTGGCAAATTTCAGTATTTGTTTGTTTTCGTGTGGGAATCTCATTCCTGCTCCTTATAACTCGGGTTCTTCTCAAATAATTTTAATTCAACTTGCACTATTAGTTTTTCAGTTAAGGTTTTGGTGCATAATATTGTTAGACGCTGATAAATCACAGAATTATAGAGGAAAATTCCATAATCATGTGGAACCCGATTGTGAAAGATTAGTTTTTTTTAAAAATTCGGAATGTATTTCATTGGAACTTGTATTGTTTGTTAGATAATTTTACACGGATGTTTTCAAAATATTGCATATAGTTTTACGTCGCTTTGTTATAAAATTATACAAGAAAGTTCAATAGTCAGTTGAGTCCGATTATAAAATATTGGGCTTTTTAAAAAGTTCTACTGGACAGATTTTGATGAAATTTGCACTATTAAATTGCACCCAACTTTCTGGGATAGTTTTAGTATATAAACATTTTGTTGTACATGCTTTGTTATAGAATTAACTGAAATGTTCTATAATAAGGCGAAACCAATTCTGAATGATTAGCCTTTTAAAAAAGTGAGATATTTTTTGTGGAATAGTTTTAGTATATTGCATATCCGTCTATCATTCTTAGACCAAATCCTACTGTAAATGATCAACTAAAACATTAGGCCCAAAACAGCCGAAATTTTGTCTTACACATTAGAAAATATAATAGCGCAGTGATGATCGTATCATTTTCAGCTATACGGAAGGACATTTGAGATAAAGATACATATTGCTTTAAAATGGAAGATCAAATTCACCCATATATTTCCTTTAATTAAAGATTTGTTCGAAGAATTTATCCGCAGTGGAAGAAATGTGCTACTCAGATAAATAAGTGATCGCTAAAACGAAAATTTCAAAAATATTTTTCCCTATAGTTGTTGAGAAATCTAACAAATATACTAAAGGTTAAAAATATATTCGTGTTTCAAATTAAAAATGATTTTTATTTATGTACTATTAACGGGCAGTATGTCAGGCATCTTTAACACATGTATATAAATATTCATTGCCGATAATTTTTAAATGGAAGCTCATACTTCCATTCATAAAATCCAAATCCGCAGCCGTGTTCAATCGTAATGTCAGTGATGAAATTTTGTTTAATAAAGAAAAAAGCTTACCCTAAAAAATAGTAGCTATAATTTCTATTTAATATAAATCGTAGAAAAACCGTATTTTATATAACCGTATTCGATATAAATCGTAGAATGTTATCACTGCATTTCAGGTATTAAAACATTTATCTAAATTATATAATTAAAGATACTGTAGCAGCCGGTTTTTAAAACAGTTTGAAATCATATTGACGACATTGACGTCATATCTAGCAAACGATTTTTTTTATTATTATCTTTTTCCTAAAATGATTTCTTGATAATGAAAAGACTTCATTAAAGTAGATTTTGTAACTTCAGAAACACTCAACTAAGGTACTACGTCATTTAAAAACATGCTTAGTTAAAGTTTTACATAAATATGTGAAAAATGTGCATTTTCTTCTAAGAATGACGTCAAATTCAAAAACAGCAAAAATATAGTGCGACAATGTGAATTTTTATTGGCTAATAAAACAAAATACTCGAGTTATCAATTTTTTTTTTTAATTATTGAGCAGTTTTTTAGATATGTGGCAACAGGAAAGGAACGATTGTATAATAAAATTAAGAAAGCATACATTTCTGTATTGTTAAATTATGAAAGGTTATAGAAAAAAGGGATAAATATTGGACTGATGATTTTTTAAAATAGACAGTGATCTTTTCCACGTTCTAAATCGTATGTACAGGAAGTTTCGTGCAAATCGGTCTAAAATTGAAGATTTGTATAAAGGACATACATACAGAGAACGGCTTTTATATATATAGATATTAATTTTCACTTAAATACAAATGGTTACATATCAAATTCAAGAAAATGTTATGTAGAATGTAATATCAAACACAGAATTAAAATATCTGCATTACAAAAAAAGTTTCACTTATTTTAGTCTAAAATACAAACACAATTACTCATGAATGCTGAAGTGCATTCTAATACTAGGTTGAGCAAAATGTTCTGGGAAATTTGTGAATGTTGCATAGTTATGCGCAAATTAACAACAAAAGCAACAAAACTATTCTTCAAAGTAGAGACCATCATAGTCCACGACTTTCTGGCGTCGTTCTGCCAGATTCCGGGTTTGTTGGAAGTAACCATGGCGACTCCATGGAATCGAAAATCTCTTGACACGTTTCTTCAACTTCATTAAAGGTTTCAAATCGACGGCCCTTGAAAAAGTGTTGCATTGATCGAAAGAGGCCATAATCGGATGGAGTCACGCCGTGAACTCTTATAGATATACCATTAGTACTCTTATATACGATACAAATTCTGGTTATAGATCTTGTTATATATGACTAATAGATTAAATATTTCCCAGAACTTTTTGCTCAACCCAATGAAAGCTTCCTAGCCAATTACAATGACTGTTCTGAGAACCAATCAAATGTCAGTAAATAAACTGTAGTATATTTTGATTTGTAAAAGCGGTATTTTGCTGGAATGAATTTTACAGAAGGGTGAATACTATTGTAACTAAATATTGTTTTTTTTATATTTCTATTTTTTTCTTCTTAATGCAAATAATTTAAAACTATGTCATCAACAAGAAGAACTGATTGGACACCTACAAAAAGAAGCAGAATTGTCATATTGAGAAAAAAATGGCCTCTATTATGCTGAAATTGCAAGACAGGTTGGTGGATCAGTCACTTCTTTATCTCAGTTACAACTTCTTCTTTCACTCAGTCACAACTTTCGTACGCCAGATAAATCTGGCGTACGAAAGTTGTGCTTACGTTATGAGGAAACGAAATCATTGATAAACAAGGCAAGATCAGTCCGAAAAATTGCACAAGCGCTTTTGAAAGTAGAAATATAATAAGGATATGCCTAAAAGAAAGAAGAATTTCATCAGATGCTGTTAGATGTGAAATAAATGCAATGACATTTCAGTTAGTTCAAGAACAATACGGAGAAGATTAGCAGGTTTTGGATTCAAAGGTAGAATTCCGAGGGAAAAAATCATTTTTAATTTTTCAGCAATGGGAGAAACGTGATCAGTGGGCGAAAGAATGGATTAATTGGTCAGAAAAGCAGTGGAAGCAAATAATCTGGCACAATGAGAGTAAAATGTCGCTCTTTGGTAGTGATGGGCGAAAATATGTGAGACGTAGTGTAGTGAAAGAGCTGCATCCTGATAACATTGAAGCAACTACAAAGAACCCAACAAATGTCATGATTTGGGCCTGTATATCTGCAGATGGTGTGGGCTCTATTCAAGTGTTTGATATACAAAAAAATACATCGAAACTGTCCTGGAACCAAAATTGGTACCTTCCATTGGGGAAGAGATCACCGATAAAGCACCATTTATCTTTCAGCATGATTCAGCTCCATGCCATACGGCAAAAATATGCAAAGAATGGTTTAAAAATAAAAGCATACAATTATTACTCTGGTCAGGAAACACCCCTGATCTGAATCCTATAGAATATCCGTTTGAAAATCTTCGTACCAAAAAAGCGCCCATCTAATAAAACGCAACTTATTGAAGCTATAATTGATTCTTGGCATTATGTGATTAAAAAGGACGAACTTCAAACATTAGTTCTCGCAATGAGAAGGCGCTGTGAAGCTGTAATAAAAAAACAAGTGTTATCCTACTAAATACTCAATGCGTATTTCTAACTTTAAATTATAATGAAATCTAAGATATATCTTATTTTTTGTAACGGTAACTTTTTTTGTAATGCAAATATTATAATTATGTTTTTTTATTAAATTCTACATTAATTTTCTTTGAATTTGATATGCAAACATTTGTATTTAAGTGAAATTTATTATATTTGTCAAGTACACAAATTTATAAAACATGAAAATTTCAAAATATTTTCAACAATTTTGTCCTCCACTGTACTTTTAAAAGCAAAAAAAAAAAAAAAAAAAAAAAAAAATGTGAAACATTTTGAACAATTTTATATTCCGCATTATTTTTGCAGGTTTCACATACATTAATCGTTAAGGTATATGTATTCCAATTTCTATGAAGAAAAAGCTATGTATTCAATATTAAATAATCCACAAATATTCTACTACATTCTGAAAATGGAACAATTATGTGGTCAACTGAATATGCACAAATATCTATACATAAAAAATATGTATATCTGCTTGTGTCTGTTTCTGTCTTTTGGCGATTGCTAAGGAAATCTACCGCACGTAGAGATCTGAAAATTTGGATGAGGATATACGAATGCATGGAAATATCTACCTGAAAAACAGATTTTGCTATGGTCCCTAACTCTAGCTTTCTTTGAACACATTTTCGTTTAAAATTATAAAATCGTACAAATTCGGTGTATATGCTTCCGATGTCAGCGGGAACCAAACTTTAGGGTTATTTGAAAGATTTTCGTTTATAAATATAAAATAATTCAATACTTTTAGATAAAATATATTTTTTTTCATGGAGATGTCTAATAGCGGGTGGGTCAGTTAGTATTTGAAAAAAAGATAAATATATAAATATAACTCTCATGTTAAAAAAATGGATCAAATAGTTCCTATACTATATTTATATTCAAAAACAAAGAAAATATTTCTACATGTCTTTTCTACGCACCTTAGATTATCTCAGAAAATCGAAATCTTAAGACATACACCTAAAGCAATTTTGTTAAAGTATTACAAAATAAATAAGAGAGGTTAACATACTATTTTCTAAAACCTAAAACAATCAAAAGTATTTGATGTACATTTTTATCTAATTATCCTTCAATAACGAAAAATATTCAAAAACTACATAAAGAAAATCTCAATTTCGAAGATTTGATACTTAAATTTTAGAAAAATATTTCATAATGGAATTGAATTTTTATACTGTTTACAAAATGTAACTAAATATATTTTGAGATTAGATGTTAAAATTACATTAAACGGAATAAAAGATTTGTACGAAATAAATGAAAAATAATAATATAATTTTTTACGTAGAATTAAGTGGGCCATAAAACAGTATTTACAGATATGGTACTCATTTAAATAAAGAATTGTTTTTGTTAGCCCCCGGTATGCTATTTCTTTCTCCCAACTATTAAAGTGTGTATTAATGCTATTTAAAAAAAATATATATATAAATGAATGATTTCTGATATAAAATGGAGGTATTAAAAATTATATTTAATTTTAAGTATCGGTATTAGTATTACAAGCAAATGAATCATTGATCATTGGCATATGAATCATTAGATAGTCGACTTTGTTTTGTCAAGTTTCATGCATGACGACATCTCTTTCTTGGATTTATCTATTAGTTAGCGATAATAACGCCCTATGCGTGCTTTATCGTAGATGTTGTTCAAGACTAGATCGTAACTGAAGAATTCCTCTTCCGGATGCGAATGACGTCATTTTACATAAAATAAAAGCATGTGTTTTAAGTGCTAAAACTGAAATATGTTTCGTACTAACTATATTTATATACATACACATTTTTTTTTTTTTTTTTTTTTTTTTTCTTATCGGGGGAGACACTAAATTCTGAAAAAGCAGAACTCATGTTTTCTAGTTTAAATTTGTTTTTTATCTACAGGATATCCCTTAAAAGGCCTGTATGCGCTTTTATTTGTCACCAGTTTGAAATAAGCAGACAATGCCAACTGCAAATCTGTTTAAATTAAAGTAGGAAATAATGTTTAAAATAATATCTTCCCCCCACCCCCCCGATTCATTTTCCAAAGCTTGCTGTTTTTTAGTTTTTATAGCAACCATGCATGTTTTTTAGTTTTTATTGCACGCAATTCATGAATAAAAAAGTAGCATGTTGCAACAAGCTGTATGCTGCTACACTACAAAATATTGTCTATCTCTCAAAATTAAAGCACATACGAGTATACTAAGAGAAAATACTTTGAAAATGCTTTGTGAGTTATTTTTTATTATGTTTCAAAAACGTAAACCGAAATATTTGTCATAACTCGATTTCTGGCGGGCTATGATGTATTAAAGTTATTTATTTGCGATGCCTTTTTATCAGTTATTTACCTTATTTACTGTGCATGCTTAATTTTGATTTCTATTTTACTGAAAAGGATAATCGACAGCTAAGTACGAAATATGCTGAGAAATCATAAATATATATATTATTATCTTGTATGCTCTGTAAATAAAAATTATTGACACGACTTTTCTTGCCCAAACAAAAAGTTAATTTTCATATTTCGATCAGGTAGCAAATACTAGAGGGGTGAAAACATAATAAATGTCTAAAATATGCATCTAAATAAACTTTATAAAAGTATTAAACTGTAGATAAGAGAGCTTACTTTATTATTTGTGGAACTTTGGTAGGACAGAAAACAGAATTTAATCACAGACTTTTCTCTGATATTTAAATTTTTTGCGCATAATTAAATGATACCTGTAAATTAAGTGGTAACATTGTTTGATAACTTTCTGCATTTACTTATTAAATATAAAACAGGATCTTTCGAGTGACAAAATATTTTAAAAAAATATTTGTCTGTTGAGCTAAGGTTTGAGTCTTCCGGCATAGATTTATTGTTAGAAAATTGGAACATTAAATAAAAGTCCGATGTTCGACTCGATGTAGGAATTAAGAAGAAAAATTTTCATATTTGGCCAAACGTCAGTGAGGCTCACTTTGCAGACAAATATGGTTTCCGTCTCTTTCGAGATTACTTCCGCAAACAAAGGCTCCGATTATATTTATATTTGATAGGTTTTTCTCGTGAAGCACACGGGTTTACATGTATAGTTTTTGGTTGATTTCGGTTGATACGTTCAGAAAATAATGAAGAATATTTTTTACGTCATAATACATTTATTATGAAAATTCAATCGATTTTCAAATTCTTCTATTCATTGAAAAGAAACTGGCGCATTTTATTAATGATACATCATGGATACTAAAATTTACCGATGGAGGTCTTAAATTATTCAGATTAAATAAAATCATAATACGAAATGCAATATTCCATCTTGAGCGAATCAGAAACTACACAATATGAACTTTTACAGTTCAACGTTTACTTAAAAGTTGGGAAATAATAATACAGATGTTAAAAGTTGAAAATATACATTTTATTTAAATTTCTGAGTACTTTCGGTCTGCATCCGTTCCGTATCCTTCGTCAGGGATTATTTTCATTAACATATGTTCCATTTATTCGAATACGTCACTTCGTTTGAAATGGGTTGGTTGGTTGGTTGTGTTTATGGCGGCCAATTATCAGCACGAGGGATATAGGCCCTAAGGCCGTTTGAAATGGGAGAGTCTATAAATCTAGGGGTAGCTGAAAGCAGGAGTAGTAGTGCTTCGGATTAAACGTGTAGAGGAAACATTTAAATTAACTGCGTTATATTCTTTCTAATACTCCACTTTGTCCACAAATGTCACTTCGTTTAACTCTTTATTTACTGAGTTTTGAATTCATGAAAATTTTATCGTCTGAAGCATTTTTCGTGATATGTTTAAACTACATTAGAAGATTTACATAATCATTTAATAAATTTTAGAAGGGTTCTTGAAGCATTGAAGGATTTTGAAAGATAATTAAATTTGAATTTATAGGGATTTTGTGCAACATTTATAACCCCACTGATATCTTTTATTTTAAATATTTTTCATAGTATCTTGTAGAATTAGAAAATGTACAAATATAATGTTATTACAATATAAATATAGAAATATTTCCGAATCGAAAAATTTTCCCCTACCCCCCCCCCCCCCCCCCCCCCCCAAAAGCGAAGAAAGCTGAGAAGAGGCAAAGGAAAAGAAATAATCCTTTTAAAAATATTTTTGTTTTGTGTAACAAATAATGCATTTGGAACAAGATAAATTAATGTATCTATACTTCATTCTAAACTGCGTTACAACTAAACGATGTATTAAATGAATTTTATAATAAGTTACTTTTATGGTACTTATAAGTACTGTCAGTATATAAAGTGTTAAAAGGGTAGCTAGAAACTAGTAGAAGTTGTAGTGTTTCGCATCTAACTTACGTCAAGGAAAATTATTGGTTGTTTTAGGATATTTAACCATGTACTGGAGATATTGTATGATAGTGCGTTGTTTCATAATCGATTGTTTTTACACGGAATCACTAAGGATCATTTGATAATGGATGTGTAGTAATAAGATGTTGGGTATATAAATTTTGTTTAATAAAAATCTATTATGATATTCTGATTAAAATTTAATCGTGAAAGAGCTATGAACTGGGCACAAAATTTAATATCTGCTTTATGCTCCCTGATTCTTTCCGTGTTTGTTTCTTTTTGTCATTTCTAAGTATTCCATTATGTTATTTTTATCGGTTTTAAAAAGGATAGCATACACACCAGTCAATTCATCTTTCGGTGTTTGGTCTATTTTCGAAGAAATCAATCTATTTACTTTTCTTCATGGACAGGCCATTAAATTTATGTTGTTTTTCAGTGAAGCATATCTTAATTTCTCGTGCAGACTAGGAAAATATCTAAGCTTTTATTCCAGATTTCATGAAAATATTATGAAAGAAAAGTTTAAAGAATTAAATGAAAAAAAAAGTTAACTATTTTCCTGATTCATTTTTTGTGTTAAGAAAATATTATTCTTTAAAATATATATTTTTTCTAAGATTGAATTTAGTTTAGTTAGATTGGAAGTTTATGACACCTTAATTTTTGAGAAAACATTCATGACCTATCAGACATTCAAATATATACAAGTAATTGAAATGCATTTTTTGATGCCAAGAAATTTCCTACTTCTTTACTTTTACTATTTTTTATAAGTAATGTAAACAACATTCAAATTTTATTCATTCTTCTCTGTTTAACATTCTACACCTTAACACTCATACATATATTTTTTAATTACCGTTACATAGGATTAAATTATTATTTAAAATATTCTCGCAAGTTTCATTATCTGAAATATTTTTAGGATATTGGGATCTAAATACGTTATTATCTTTTTCTTTTACACAAGCTTATTTTCGAAAGTAAAGATTATTATTTTTTAATATGCTTCATTTACATAAACTAATATGTATTAAGGTAAATATGATATTCGCAACATAATGCACTTATCTATAAAATTTAAATGTGCAGTTTATATGTTGAATGAAAAATTATTTTATGATAAATCAATTTTGTAATAATACTAAACAATAAAGAAAATAAAGCAAAATGTAAAAGAAAAATGTAAAAATGTATTTATGTAAAAGTTCTTATAAATATTAATTTCATTTTTAATGTAGTTACATTTATTACATTTGAAATCAAATATCACTGCAAAATTAAAGACAAAACCGAAAGCCTTATTTTAAATGAGCAATAAAAATCTTTATATTATCGGTAAAGAAAAAAAAAACATATTCTTCAAAAATATGTTTTAAAGAAATTTTTAGAGAAAAGGAATAGAGAGAGCTTTTAATTTTGTTCATAAACATTTCAGCTTATAGATGCTTATTAATCCTTCTATATATAAAAAAAAGTTTTGATTTGGAAATGGACAAACGAAAATCTGCGTAGATATTCCCGGAAGATCGGCATCCAATTTGAATGCTTAAGCATGGTCTTTCTTAGTTAATATTAAAAAAACTGTTCCATACAAAAATATGAAAATCGGTAGTATTATAGAAAAATGCTTGATAAACACGCTGATGCAGACAGTTTTCAAATCGAAGAATTATTTTAAGAGATATTTAATGCCAAATTTGGACAAAATCGTTCCATTAAAAAGTTTTATAAGAGCAAAAACTGTGCATAGGCATTTAATCATTTTTAGATCATTTTATGCGTCAGAATTTCACGGTGTGCAGATTGGATTTAATTTTTTTATTTGACTCATTTTTTGAGGTATTATTTCTATTTTAAATTCCAATTTTCAACATTTCGAGAGATATTTTTTAGATATTTTAGAAAATTGTATTAATTTAAACTTTTGCCAACTGTATAAACAGCACAAACAATAACGTTTGCTTCAAATTAAAAATTTATCTTTATTATAAACAGAAAATATAAAAAGCAGGAACTCATTGAAAATTACGTCATAAAAACTATAATTACACGTGAATTTTAAAAGAGAAAGAATATTGTAAAATAATAAATTCATTAACATGCGTTTGAAGTTTTAAATAGGAGAATTTACGTCACATTTACGTCACATTACACTTGTTACGTAAAATGAACACAAAATAATATTGCAAAACAGTTTAAATTTAAAAATTGCGCGAGACATTTATTTGATATTTTAAGATGATCATACTATTTCATTTCTAACAAAAGTATTTTTACGTGAATATTAAAAAGAGAAAGAAAAGTTTGGTGAAAATTACGTCAGATTATAATTGTCAGATTGAAATTATAATTCAATCTTCCGAAATCTTTTTAAAGCCGATCAAATTAGAGTGCTGTTAGAGTCTGCGGTGTGTGAACGGGGTTGACGAGCGTAGGTCGTAGGGGACAGAGCCCCCCTAGTATAATTAAATAGTATTTCATTAATTACACATTTTTTATTACATCATTTTTAACTTATACATCGTTACGTAGAAGATATTATATTCCATAATTGATCATTGCGTGATTTAAAAACAGTACTAGATCTCGAACTGTAAAATATTTTCAACAATTTTTTAAAATCAATTTGCATCCAAAAAGTTTATTAAAGATACGAAATTTATTTTTATTTTTTTAATTTTTTACGTCCGCTCAGTGCAAAAAGATATATTTAGAAAAAATATCACCATACTCTGTAATAACGCATTAATTTCGGGAAGTAAGAATATTTTTTGCATGATAAAATGTAGTATAGCTTCTGTATATGTGTGATAAATGCATATATTCCAGCGCATAACCACGCATACTGGCTCAAAACGCGAATCGACGATTCGTGACTGTATTTTTCTGTTTTAATGTATATTCTCGGTAATTTGCAGAGAAATCTTTATGAAATCTTTAGCATGCAAACACACTGAAAAGCAATAAAATGTATGATAGCGGGATCAAACAAAAACAAAATAAGAGAATTGTAGATGAGGACGTAAGCTACCAGCAAACTAATCATCTTGAACCTTCACAAAGTGTAGTTTTGAATCGTGCTACTGTTCATTTAAATAAGCGGTTGCCAATCTTTTTTTTTTTTTTTACTTAATCCTGCTTTTTTAACTTTTTCTTTTATCAGTACAATGTACACTGAATGAAAAAAATATACCGCCTTCATCTAGAACGAATAATTCTCATTTTCTAAATCCCTAAACTAGAAATATAGATTTCCGAGTTATGCGAATAAGTTAAACAAATAACTGAATAGACGGAAAGATCGAGAATTTCTAGTCTATAGTTTTTAGGTGATTTAACGATACGTTATATTATGAATAGTTTGAATTGTGAGAAATTATCACTTACTTTCTATTATCTACACTAATATTATAAAAAAGTAAAAATTGTTTGTTTATGTGTTTGTTCGAGATAATCTCTGGAGCTACCGCACAGATTTCAAAAGTATTGGTGTTAAAATGATTGTGTTGGTCCCACTTAGAACATAGGTTATATTTTATGTCCGTGCCACTAAATAGAAGGGGGTGCTGGAGCAAAAAAATTCTAAAAATGCGATTTTTGTGTTATTGAAGGGCCTAGAAACATGAAATTTGGAATGATAGTTACTTATAAGATATAAAATATCTCTAAGAACATTTTTTAACACATTCGAAATTTAAAGAAGGTGAAAATGCGCAAAAAGAAATAAAAGAAACGTTCTAAATGGTGATTTCTACGGAATCTCAGGGAGTAACGAACTGATTAAAAAAAACAAAGTTGTCAAAATGAAGGTGAAAGCCCTTGCTTCAACATAGGCTATATTTTTTGTAGGAGCCATTACCCCAAATGCGGTGCAAGGACAAAAAACGTTCTAAAAATGCGACTTTTGTGCTATTGAAGGGCCAACAAACTTGAAGTTTGAAATGGTAGTTATAAGACACAAATGATCTTTAAGAGCATTTCTTAAAAAAAAAAATCAAATTTACGAAGGGTGATACTGCACGAAAAGCGTTCTAAAAACGTTCAAAATAGCGTTCTAAATAACGTAGGAAATTGATCATGACAGCCTTTTCTTCGACATAGGCTCTATTGCATGTTGGTGTCACAACCACATGGAATTTGCAGGAGCAAAAAACGTTCTAAATTGCGATTTCTGTGATACTGAATAGGCTAGAAACTTTCAATATGACTTGGTTGTAACTTATAACATATAAATGACCTCTAAGAACTGTCCAAAAAAAAATCGAAATTTAAAAGAAGTGACGCGATGGGAGGGGGCGAAAAGCTTGCTAAAAAAAGTCCTAAATTATGATTTCTATGCAATCGAATGAAATGGTAAACCTATTACAAAAGTAATGGTTGCGAATCAATGGTGACAGTCTCTGACTCTACAAAGATTATATTTTATGCCAGTGCCACTACCACATCGGGTTGGCAGAAGGAACAACAAATGTTCTGAAAAAAAAAAAAACCTTTAAAAACTTTCTGAATTACCATTTCTATGGGATATTAGGAAATAACAAACCGATTTCAAAATTAATGTTACCAAATTAATAGTAACGGTTTGTGTTTCAACATAGGCATTTTATGTTAGTGCCACTGCCACCAGAGAGGTGGTAGACCGATAGACAAGAAGCTTGGAATTTGAGAGGATGGTTATGTTTTAGATGTAAATGCGTACTAAGAACGGTTTATTCAAAACTTCAAATGAATACTGAAATGAGCACATGAAATGAGCATAAAAGCTTCAAAATATAATCTAAATTATCATTTATTTAGTTTTAGTTCATTTTATTAATTTAAGTCTCATTTCCGCCTAATGCAGTGTAATAATGAGGTTTAGTTAAACTGTATTTTAAGTAGTAATTTTTGAATTATTCCTAAAAGTATAATTTTTAAAAATAAAAGTTAGACATATGAATATCACTTGGCATATTTCCACTATTAAGCGAGCAAAACAGCGGGGTTTGCTAGTTAATTCATAAACTAAAAGTATAGTTATTAAAACTCACTTTTTATGTTCACACATTATTTGCAGAGTTTTTTAAATAAGTTTGAGCACGATAATATAGGAAAACGTTCTTGAATTTTATTAGGGACAACAAGAACTCTCTAGCAGAGGTAACTATAAGTTATAAGGATGACATGGAACTATTTTTTATAGAGGTCAAATTATTTTGGATGTTAGTGGCAGATTTTGTTTGCAATGTATCCTACAAAGAAGCTTTCTCATACCTTTACCATTCTACAAAGGTATTTCTTTTTGGTACTTAGTAATGTTAATGTGATATCTGTGGTATTTTTAAATAGGTTTAAATATTTCCTCCATTTATAAAATATATAATAATAAAGTTCTCTGTTCTATGCAAATAAATGGAATATTACATCTGTAATTGGCCATACTATTAACAATTTCAGGACGGGTGATGCATATATGCATCGTCTAAATTGGATGGTCTAAAGTGCATGGGGAATTTGTTTTTGGCACCATTAATAAATCAATGTAACATTTGTCTATTACAGCATTTTTTCATCTTTAACCAGTAAAGAGAACTGTTTAAAAAAAGAATAAAGATCCAATCAAATAGAATTTATTTTAAGGATGCCGCACAGTGGAGTATTTGACCCTAAAACCTGACCAAAAATGCAAAAATTAAAATTTCGTCAACAATTGTAAAAGCATATTTTTTAATAGCTAACTAATTGACCCACCGATATATGTCAATTTTAGGAACTTAAGTTATATCCGGTGGCTTCTGGCATCAGTTAAAGAATAAGTTTCTTTTGTGAGAAGACGTGGATTTTTGTTGCTTTTTGGCATTGTTGTTATGTTTAAATATAATTTTTTTGTGGATCAATGAATTGTTTAATTGAAACTAAACAGGTCTTAGGTGTTTAACAAAGGCCAGAGCATAGTGTTAAACTATGTGTTAATTAAATAGTTTGGTTTTTAGTGTAACAAAAAAAACAACATCAAATTTGTAAAAGGATTATTTTTTAATTCTTTTTGGCTCTAATTTAAGCATATCGAAAGCTTTTTAAATATGTGCCGAGCTTTTCCGGACCATGTTTGAATGATAATCGTACTAGTTATAGTCGTGAGTGCCAATTTCTACACAAAAAATCTTCCGCATATTTTTGCCATTTTTATATATAATTTTTTTCGGGATGACTATTTAAATGCTCCGTTATGTGGCCACCGAATTGAAGAGGTAAGAACTATGTATTTACTGTCGTATTGCAGATTTTTAGCTCACAGGATATTACCGGAGAGCTTTTGCACTACAGATTCTGTTTGTATGCATGTACGTACATATGGAGGTACATAAATACGCACACAACTTGATATCTTTTGATAGAAATATCCGATTGGAATCAAATGGTATTAATTGTGTTATTTATTGTAAAAGTGTTCCCTAATCAGTTTCGGGGGCTCATAGGTGGAAAATAAGGTAAGAAAGGAGGGAATTAAAGATGTCTAAGGTAAACGCAGAAATGATTAAAAGGTTGCAATTAATATTGGAATTCATAACAAGTGGGCATCGCATTGACGCAAAAAAGTTCCAAACATGTGCTGATGAAACAGCAAAACTGTATGTGAACCTGCATGTGAACCTTTACCTTTGGCACCTTATCACTACAACAATTCTCAAAGTTTTGATTTATAGTACCAATGTAATTAAGAAAGCAGTTGTACCCATTGATTATTAATTAATAGAATAATTAAGAATAATTAAGATTAATTAAGAATAATTAAGAATAATTAAGAAAGCAGTTGTACCCATTGATCAATGCAACGATCAGAAGAAGTTGTCGAATCCAGAAACAAACACTTTAGACAGTACCGTACAAAGTGCTCAAGAAAATGCAAAAGACAAGTTTACAACAGTGATGTCCCAAATTTGCTTCTTTTAAGCAGTTATCCTTTTATAAGCTGCTATAGACAAAGAACAAAGTTAAAGAACAAGTCATATAGTAGCGAGACCCTATCACTTCTTCTTCCAGCTAGGTTTTATGATAGTCCTGATAAAGGCCAAGAATAATGTGATGAAAAAGATGAATAACTGAGTTCTGAAGAATCAAATGAAACTGGTAATCTATTAAATACACTGTAAAAGTAGCATCTGTATACTGTAGAGATTCCACTTTACTAAATATATTATTAAATGTAACTTTGTCAAATGTGAATAATCATTATTAAATGGAATATAAATATAATAAGTATATTTAGAGTAAATTAAATGTAAATAATAAATTTTATGTATAGTAAAATTAAATACATTTAATTAAACATTACTAGTAAATAAAACAATCTATCAACAATTACTTTGTCTCTCATAAACAGTAAAAATTTAAGACTGCTACTCACTCAACTTCGAAATTCCCTTCGGTAATGTTAAGTCATGGGCATGTGATGTATTCGTATTTTTAAAATATCTACTTTGTAAATTAATATTTTAATTTCTTTTTTCTTTGTGCTCTTCTTAAATGATGTCTCTTTTTCCTTAGTTGTCAAAATATTTATGAAATGTATACTTATTATTATGTGAAGTGTTAAAATCTTACTTACACTTCGTCAGCTTTTAAGATATAAAATATTAAACTAAACTATCAATTTGTATGTATACAACATAGTATGCTAAAACTTAGTTCAGTGAAATGCATAGCACAGTTAAAAATTTCCATTCAGCCATTTCCGTGAATAAACGGAAATGTACTTGAGAAATTTAGTGCAGCCCTGTATATCATCTATAGAATGTATCCACCGCAATTAATATTTAAAATAAAATAGTTCAATTTAATAACGCATATCACAACTACAAACGCACTTCCAACAATTATTGGTCATAGACTTCAATATTTAAATTCATTCTTCAGCGAAATTCTTTTGTGTGTCCCTGTAAATGAAAGATATATTCTATGCACACTAAATTCTACAATAAGTGACTAAATACTTCTCAGTGATGTATATAAATTTCAGTACGTTTAAAATAGTGGGATATCATTAAAACACAGAGCAAACGATTTTTTCCCCCACTGTCCATAATGCAAGGGAATTCTTTTGAGTGTCTCTGTAAATGAACTGTAAATGCTATAGACTTCATTTGCAATGCCAATTATACCATAGTGACACCGAATAACATCTAAGAATTTCTGGTCAAATATTCCACTGTGTGCCGTCTCGAATGGGTTAAGGCAGAGGTATGGGCGTGACAGAATCAGGGTTGTCAGTTTGGCCTCAAATTTTATCCGAAATTTTGAATTCATACCATAAAATTCGAAAGAAGATTTTTTTTTTACTTTATGTGATCGCTAAATATCTCTTAATAATTAAAGCATAAAATACTATTCTTTATTTCCGGTATGAACTCGAAATTTCTGAATAGAAACGGAGACCAAAGTGTCAACCATGGACAGAACCAGTGACAGCGATTTTAAAATCATGTACTAGGTCAAGACATTTTATTTTGTGTTTAGATTTTCACACACTCTTTCAAAACGAACATTCTGAAACTTCGTACGTGTGTTTTGATTCTATCTATTTTTATTCTTTATATTTTCTGCAATTTCCGTAACAATTTTTCGTAACTCTGAACTCCTACATACCCCTTTGAGTAAATGTACTCGAGGTTGGGAATCATTGATTCAAATAATCGCTCCTTTTTCTCTGGTTCATTAACATAAAAATCTCAATTATTATGCTTAATTTTTCATACATAGTTAAATGTAACATTTTTTGAGAACATGCCACAAAGTAATTTATTTAAAAATAACAAGGTTGCGTAAATGATTAATGTATATTAAGCTAAGTGTTATGATTGTGCACAATTTTATTTATAAAGTTAAATAATAATTTCCTAATTAAATAACACTTGTAAATTTATAAGGAGTGATTACTCCGTATTTTTTACTTAGTTTATTAATGATACACAAATGTTATTTCTAGAGATAAATAAATCAAAATAAATTATTCTTTAACTTAAGTGGGACAATTGCCCCATAAAATATAATAAATAAGATGTATATGTTAAAAACCCATAAACTTGCTTATTGGTACACATAAACAAGAACTTTTTATGAACTTGTACAAATAAAATTAATGATAAAGCAAAATATAGCCATTTTGACTGCTTTTGCAGGATATATATGATGAATCATATGGATGCATCTTCAGGATATATATGATGGTAAAATGCTTAAAAGTCTAGGGACGGCAAAAGATAAAACATAATTATTTATAAAAGTTGTATACATAATAATAAAACAGTCAATAGTGACATGACAAAACGCAAGTTATCTGAAAGAAATAAGAAGCATTGTAGTAACATTAAACAATTAAAATATAATACAGATCTTTCTCATTTCTATTTGGATAATGATGGCTGCTATATTAATTTTGATGATGCCAAAGTCATAGCTCGAGGAAATAACCCTTTCCAAAGCATGATCAGAGAATCAGTCGAATCATTGCACGTGGGCGTATTGCCTGTAATGATAAACTACCTTACAATATGACATAAATAAATCTTACTTTACTAGCCGCTATTGGCGACCAGTTTGGTCTTCCTTAAGGGGACGAGGGACCTTAAAAATAATTTTTTTATTTTTTGTAAATTTCACATTAAATATTACTCAAAGGTACATTATATGCATTATGGCATGCATTTATTACAAAAAAAAAAAAAAAAAAAAATTAAGTCATTTTTGAGAAAAAAGTGGAATTTTACGCGTTGTTTTAGAAATCTCCGAAATGCCCCATGCGCGTTCCATATCAATGAAAATCCCCAATATTTTTTATAAAAGTTTGGTTTATATATATAAAAAAATCTGTGCATCGAATTTTATATATTTGAATATAAATGTTAAAAACATTTTTTTTTTTTGAAAAATTTTCAAATTTTCGAAAAAATTTCAAAATTTCAGAATGTTTCATTTTTTTTTAATTTTTTTTTGCAAATTTAACTTTAAAAAGTCCTTCCGGCCAGTGCCGGGAGGAAGAGGTAGCTTTCATAATCCTTATTTTAAAAAAGCCAAATTATATCATTCAAACACACGAAGCTCAATTTAGTGGAAAACGAATATAGGAGATTCAATACTAATTTTTATCAATATAATGAATGAGAATTTCGCGAAATTAGTCAGCTTTATCCAAGCTGCTTTTCTTTAAAGTAACATATATTTGGCTGCCAAATTCGGCAATTTCTTAAAGCGCCTGTCATTTTAAGACAACATGGTGGATGAGGCTAAGCAGTGAACTTGGTCGAGACCTTAGTAATTGCTGTGCACATGCTCACTCACATCGGAATAGGTTAATATATAGGAGTGCTGTCGCATGCGAAAAATCAGATTTTTCAAAATGTCACCCGCAATAGAAATTGAAACTGCTATATCTGAGCCATTTTTTAAGGTAAAGACAAACAAAAAATGCTCCTGAATCCTTATATCAAGGTCAAATGCTTAAGAAAGAAACCTTTTTCAATTTCTAATTTTTTTGCACCTCACTTTAAATATATATATATTTTTTAATTTAATGGTCGCCATTTTGAAACAAGATGGCTGATGAATCTGGCCAGCGAACTTGGTCGAGGTGTTGATGTATACTATCCACATGCCTTCTTACATCGAAATAGGCGAATACGTGTGTTATCGCGTGACAAATACAAGATCGTTTCAAAATGTTAGCCATGCTAGAAATTCAAAGTGCTATAAATCAACCATTTTTTAAGATATCAACAAAAGAACAAATTTTCAGAAACAAAAACTGCTCAGGAATCTTTGTATCAAGGCCAAACACATAAAAGAATCTTTTTCATTTTCCAATTGTTTAATACCTTATTTTGAATTTTAAATTTAATTTTTTTTAAATGGTAACCCTTTTGAAACAAGATGTCGAATGAAGCTGGCCAACGAACTCGGTCGAGACATTGGTATGTACTATGTACACACCAAGGTACATCCAAGTCGGTTCATAAATACGCCTGTTATCGCGTGACAAAAATCAGGTCGTTTTAAAATGTCAGCCACAAGAGAAATTCAAAATGCTATTACTCAGCCATTTTTTTTAGATATAGACGAAAGAAAAACTGTTCCGGAATCTTTGTATTAAGGTCAAACACATACAAAAAAAAATCTTTTTCACTTTCCAATTTTTTGGTATCTCATTTAAATTTTTTTATTTTTTAATTTCTTTAAATGGCCGCCATTTTGAAACAAGATGGCGGATGAAGCCGGCCAACGAACTCGGTCGAGATATTTGTATGTACTATGTACACACCAAGGTACATCCAAGTCGGTTCATAAATACGCCTGTTATTACGTGAGAAAAATCAGGACGTTTCAAAATGTCAGCCACGCTAGAAATTCAAAATGCTATAACTCAGCCATTTCTTAAGATATAGACGAAACAAAAACTGCTCCCGAATCTTTTTATCAAGGTCAAACACATAAGAAGAAAATATTTTTTCAATTTTTAATTTTTTGGTACCACATTCCAAATTTAAATTTTTCTTAAAAATTTAAATGGCCACCATTTTTAAACAAGATGGCGGATGAAGCTGACCAACGAACCCGGTCGAGACATTGGTATGTACTATGTATAAACGAAGTTACATCCAAATCGGTTCATAAATACGCCTTTTATCGCGTGACAAAATTCAGGACGTTTCAAAATGTCAGCCACGCTAGAAATTCAAAATGCTATAACTCAGCCATTTTTTAAGATATAGACGAAACAAAAACTGCTCCGGAATCTTTGTATGAAGGTCAAATACATAAGAAAAAAATATTTTTCCATTTTTAATTTTTTGGTACCACATTTCAAGTTTTAAATTTTTTTAAAAATTTTAAATGGCCGCCATTTTGAAACAAAACGGCGGATGAAGCTGGCCAACGAACTCGGTCGAGAGATTGGTATGTACTATGTACACACTGAATTACATCCAAATCGGTTCATAAATACGCCTTTTATCGCGTGACAAATTCAGGACGTTTCAAAATGTCAGCCACGCTAGAAATTCAAAATGCTATAACTCAGCCATTTTTTAAGATATAGACGAAACAAAAACTGCTCCGAAATCTTTGTATAAAGGTCAAATACATAAGAAAAAATATTTTTCCATTATCAATTTTTTGGTACCACATTTCAAATTTTAAATTAAAAAAAAAATTTAAATGGCCGCCATTTTGAAACAAAATGGCGGATGAAGATGGCCAACGAACTCGGTCGAGAGATTAGTATGTACTATGTACACACTGAATTACATGCAAATCGGTTCATAAATACGCCTTTTATCGCGTGACAAAATTCAGGACGTTTCAAAATGTCAGCCACGCTAGAAATTCAAAATGCTATAACTCAGCCATTTTTTAAGATATAGACGAAACAAAAACTGCTCCGGAATCTTTGTATGAAGGTCAAATACATAAGAAAAAAATATTTTTCCATTTTTAATTTTTTGGTACCACATTTCAAGTTTTAAATTTTTTTAAAAATTTTAAATGGCCGCCATTTTGAAACAAAACGGCGGATGAAGCTGGCCAACGAACTCGGTCGAGAGATTGGTATGTACTATGTACACACTGAATTACATCCAAATCGGTTCATAAATACGCCTTTTATCGCGTGACAAATTCAGGACGTTTCAAAATGTCAGCCACGCTAGAAATTCAAAATGCTATAACTCAGCCATTTTTTAAGATATAGACGAAACAAAAACTGCTCCGGAATCTTTGTATAAAAGTCAAATGCATAAGAAAAAAATATTTTTCCATTTTTAATTTTTTGGTACCTCATTTCAAGTTTTAATATTTTTTAAAAATTTTAAATGGCCGCCATTTTGAATCAAAACGGCGGATGAAGCTGGCCAACGAACTCGGTCGAGACATTGGTATGTACTATGTACACACCGAATTACATCGAAATCGGTTCATAATTACGGGAGTTACAGTGTGACATAGGTCAGATATATATATATATATATATATATATATATATATATCAATTTTGAACGGAGGGTGGTTTCGGGGTCTGGGGGTCATGATCGATGAAAATATACCAAAATTTTTTGAAATCGCTTTCCTGCGAACGGCTGCAATAGGTAGCTTTTTTGTAAAGAAAGCTACCTAATATTACTAAAGGGTACATTATATGCATTACGGCATGCATTTATCACAAAAAAAAAAAAAAAAAAAAAAAAAAAAAAATTAAAAAATTTATTTTTGAGGAAAAAATGGCATTTTACGTGTTGTCGTAGAAATCTTCGAAATGCCCCCTGCGCATTCCATATCAATAAAAATCACCAATATTTTTTATAAACGTTTGGTTCATATATATAATTAAAACTGTGCATTGAATTTTATATATTTGAATATAAAGGTAAAAAAAAAAAAAAAAAAAAAAAAAATTGAAAAATTTTGAAAAAATTTCAAAATTTTAAATTTTTTTAATTTTTTTCTTTTCTTTTGTAAATTTTAATTTAAATATTACTCAAGGGTACATTATATGCATTGTGGCATGCATTTATCACAAAAAAAATTTAAAAAAAAATTATTTTTGAGAAAAAAATGGCATTTTACGCGTCGTCGTAGAAATCTTCGAAATGCCCCCTGCGCATTCTATATCAATGAAAATCCCCAATATTTTTTATAAAAGTTTGGATTATACATATAAATAATTCTGTGCATCGAATTTTATATATTTGAATATGAAGGTGTAAAAAAAAAAAAATAAATAAATAAATCAAAATTTTTGAAATTTTTTCGAAAAAATTTTGAAATTTTTAATTTTTTTTTTTTTTTACCTTTATATTCAAATATATAAAACTCGATGCACAGTTTTATTTATATATATAAACCAAACTTTTATAAAAAATATTCGGGATTTTCATTGATTTGGAATGCGCATGGGGCATTTCAAAGATTTCTAAAACGACGCGTAAAACTCCATTTTTTCTCAAAAATAATTACAAAAAAAAATATTTTTTTTGATAAATGCTTATCATAATGCATATAATGTACCCCTGAATAATATTTAAATTCAAAATTTCAAAAAATAAAGAATTGATTTTTAAGTTTTTTTAAGGTCCCTCGTCCCCTTAAATGTATTCTAAATATTGAATAATTTTACTTTTATTCAAAATTTAATGTACTTGCTCAATCCTTCGCCAAATCGGAAGATTCTGATACAGAAATCATGATCTCAGTATTTTTATGTTAGACGGCCATAGGTGATAAATCGCCAAGCATTGTTCCCGTCGTATTTTTTCGTATTTGCTTAGTTTAATTTTAAATATAATACTTTCACTCATTTTATATAAAATACATAACTTTAATTTAAAAATGAAAAATTTTAAATTTATGACTCTCAATTATTCCTTAAAAAAAGAAAAGAAAAGTAATAAATAATACCATAAACCATGATATTTAATTTCAACATCAATGCTTTGTTTTAATTTAACATGCGAAAAATTGCTTATGACAGTCACATGAAATGGACTATTATAATACTAATGATATGATGGAGATGGAACTATATTTGTCGATTTATCACCTGCGCCCGGCCAACATTAAATTACCAAATAGACAGCTTACCATATAAAGAGCGAAGTGGTCATCCCGGAACTTTTGATGACAGTCACATGACTTAGGCTATTATTATAGAGATATTATTAAAAAGTCATAATTGTTTATGTGTATGCAATATCTCATTTTTCCTGATTTACCAAGACCTTGTTTGAAAGTAATCCGTTACTCTTCTGCAGTTTATCAATCATATAATTGATCAAGACTCGACAAAAAGCTTTCGTCGCTAGACATTTAAGCATTTTATCATATTTATTCTGAAGACGAATGCAGAATTTGTCCGAAACATCGGTATTATGTTTTATCATTAATTTTATTTGTACAATTTTATTAAAAAGTTCTTATTTATGTGTTCTATTAAGCAAGCTTATGTTTTTTTTTTTTTTAATATATACATCTTATTTATTAAAATATTCTTGTTTAAAAATTGTTAGTAACTTTTGGAAATTTGGATAATTTCATATTGTTGGTGCATATGTTTTATCTTAATGTATGGATCTAAGAAGCAGATACACTAAAGTACACAAAATATTTTGTTAAACGAGAATTTCGTAGAATATATTTTCTTATATGTTGATGAATGAACCTATCTCGTAACAATGTTCCTTGTGAAAACAATGTGATTATATTCATATAGCTGTTTAGTAGTGAGTATTAAAGGAGTGAAAACATATGAATTATATGGAGTATTCGTTAAAATAAACAAAATCAAATAATTAATATACATATGGGTTATGTTTTTTATAATAGTTGAAACATTAGCTGAAACGCAAAACATTAAAACGTGTACGAAAAAGAAGATTGAAATCAAAAATATGCATTTATATATTTCTAAATACCTATATGGAATATACTGATGAGCATTCAAATAATAAAATTTCAAATTTAAACAAAATATCTTTAATGACAATAATATCCGATAAGTAAATATTACGATTGCAGTAAGCTTTATTTATAAAGGAGTTAAATTCTCATTTTTAAATATAGAAAATATATGACGCTTCATTTTTCTATGTTTTACGAATTACTGGATGCATGTTTACTGGACACATTAGTTTTAAAGATTTTAAATAAGTTTTAATAAATTTTATTAATTTAATTAGACAAGTTTTATTTTCCAGTATGTAGGGAAGAGTAGCCGAATTTGGACCACTTCATATATTTCCAGGTATAACTCACTTCATTTTAGGAATATCCGCAAAATATCACTATATGTGGTCAACCTATCCATCTACTATCTAAATAAATCTTTAGAAACATTTCTTTTTGAAAATTTTAGTTTTATTTTAATTTAAAAAATTTGTCAAAAGAGGTCAAGTTAGGCGACTGGTCGCTTGAGTCCCGAGTCTCCTAAACTGGACCAAACAATAAAAGTCTATTTTAATTTGTAGGGAACATAAATAATATTATTAAAAGTAAAGTTTGCGATTAATGAAACACCCAAACAAAACAACAGCAATGAAATATAGTGAAAGCAAGTGTCTGAAAATAAGAGTATTTGTTTTAAATCAAAATCTATTCAAAGTAAAATTCAAAGTTACAAGTAATTAATGATAGAATTTATGGAATTATTTGTCAGTAACATGAACATCATGTAAGGAGTGATGCAAGGCTTACACGTAAATTTCTTTTGTTCATTTTTTATTCTAGTGCGCACAACGCAAAAGTATATATGGAAATCTGAACACTGATACATTTCTGCTATATTATTTGTCTTACAAACTAAGCAAAACCAATCATCATTGTCTTCATTTTTATTTTTAGATTCTGAACCATTAAAAATTTTACTGCAACAGAAATTTTGTTTATTATTTGTGTGTAGTTCTTCCCTTCCATCATTTTAGTTCGATTTGAATTACGCCTATTTTTTAAAACATGATATTCCAATTGTTTTTGTCCTTTGAGAGCTTTCTTTTTGTCATTTTTTTTATTTCAATGGTGTAATTTATATGACGAAGATATTAACATAACGTTTTTTGCCACTTTGCACTTTGACTTAACTGATTTTGGCAAGGGTTATAACATATCAAATGATTCTTTGGCTTTTTTTTCTGAGGAGGGTTGTAACTGCAGCTTTCTTGCGAGTCAATCTCTTCACCACCAAATCTTTTCTTTTTATTTCCTATATCTTTAAAAAATTTTGTTGTCACTGATGTATTTCTTCCTGACTTTTTGTCTGTTATTTAAGAACATATATCTGGTTCAATTTAAGCAGCTCAAATTAGCCCAATTATAAAAGCAACTGCGCTACTTTAAAAACAGACAATTTCAAGAATAAGAAACACAAACGAAAGCAAATAAATCTGCGTGCAAAATATCCACAATAAACACATGAGTTTAGATGTGTAAGTGAAAACCAAACAACTTACTTTAGTTTTAGCGTATTCTCTTACATTTAGTAGGAAAAAATTAGATTAAAACACCTAATTTTAGGTTTTTGGATATTGTCTGAAAGCAGCACGTGGAAGGCGGGTGTTTCTTCTAATCATGTCATTCTGCTAAGTAGGCTTTCAGCGGTAGATGGCGTCTCTTTCTGTAATTGACGGCAGATTTAGAGCGGTCCAAATATGGCCACTCTCCTATCTCTATACATTTTCCATTATATGTTTATTATATATACATCATTCATTAATATTATTTACAAAATTATCATATATTTACCATATTTGTCGAGAAAATGTTGCTTTTGATTTATGCATCTCTTCAAAGTGTAATCAACTGATATGTATAAAGTTTTCTGATAATTAAGAATTATTTAAATTATTCGCACTTCCACGCTCAGTATATGAAAAGATTGACAGAAACTTTCTTGTCAAAACAAAGAGATAATATTCATATATGTATCAGGTAGAGGATTCTATATCAGTGTAAACAAAATAATTAGTTACAAAATGTATCAATATAATCTTCATAAAACTATTAAAGATTACATAAGAGAGCTTGCGCTAATATTTCCATAACATCGAAGACACCTAAGACAGTTGTTACACAATTTTATCTCATTATCTTTCAATGACGATAAACATTAAGGAACTGTGTAAATAAGATTTGTTCGAAGAACATAGTTTCCTTGTTTCGATATTCAAATTTTTGCATGGCATTAAAGGATACATAGAAATTAAGGTGTAATATTGTTTTGAAACATTTCACAAGAATTTATTTAAAATAAACAAGAGCAACACCTTTTGAGCTGGGAAACATATTTAAAAAGAAAACATTCATATTTTGAGCTGCCTGTTAATATAGGTGCGATGTAATAATTCTATCGAACGGTTTCTTACGGAATAGATTCAATATTGGTAGAGAATTTATGTGCTAACCACATACATAATATTTTTAACTGTAATGGAATTAAAAAATAAAAACAAAACAGTTGTGTTAATATATTATAATATATATGTTCAAATTTCGAGCACATTTACATTACGTGTTGTATACAATTTAATTGTCGTTTATGCCTAAGAAAATAAATACTGCAACTAAATACATATAAAGCACAAATAATTGTACAAACAAATTACTTATAGGTGTATAAATATAATGTAAAGATATTTAAAATACAAATTAAAAATATTTTTAAATACATCAGAAAAACCTAGAACATTTTCAACCATTACAAGGCCGTCATCAGTAGGATTTAAATGTTTTTATTATTTTCATTGCGCTTACTCGAGAATTGTCTAGAAGAAAAACATTGTAATTTAAATTTAATCGTTACACGTCAAATGAGATTCCAGATACAGTTATTCAATTTTTCAACAAAACGAGCTTTCATCTATTATGTAGAAAATATCTCCATACTCCATAAATATCATATGATAGTGCTTCGTTACAAGCTGTATCTTTATTAACAATTATTTCAATTGATTATCTTATGATGGCTTCCTGGTAATTATTTGTACGAAAGATGATTTTTGATTTATTATAATCTACTTTTACAGGTTGAGTTTGAGCTAATCTGGATAATGCCGTATGGTGTCTATTTAATCTGTTTTTCTGATGTATTTTAAGATATTTTTAATTTATATTTTAAATATCTTTATATTATATTTATGCACAAGAAAGTAATTTTTGTACAATTATTTGTGATTTATATATATGCACAACATATATATTTTTAATAATAGATAATGTATGCACAAAAGTAAAAGTAAAATTATATGATTACCTCTCTTTCTTACAATATAAATATTGAAAAACAAACATCAATGAAACTAAATTTTTATTTTAAATTGAAGCTAAATATCACTTTCATTCTATAAACCTAAAAAAATGAACTTATAAATAAAAATTTAGCATGATAAATGTTTAAAACGTAAATAAATAAATAAATAAGTTTTCTTCATGTTTAATAAAAAAAATTAGAAAACATTAGAAAAGTTCAATGTTTTAGGTTTACAGAATAAAGGTGATATTTTGCTTCAATTCGATATAAAACATTAACTTTATACATTGTCAAAGGTTATATTGTAAGAAAGAGAGGTAAAAATGTAATTTCTCTTTTACTTTTGTGAATACATTATTAAAAATATATATATTATTTAAATTGCAAATGTTGTGGAATTTTTTTTTTTGAGATAGGGTATTATTCTTAAAACTGTCACAAATTCACTCCAAAATATGCAAAAATCATTCATTTATGTTTAGTCGAGAAAAGTTTGTTATTAGGAGCAAAATTATGTTCCGAAAGGTACTAACTCCCTTTAAACAAATCCGATCATTATTTTTCATACCAAAATTTAAATATCAAAACATGCAAACAAAGTTTCTTATTAATTTTTTTTTGTGCGGTATCGTAATGCAAGGCTTATGATTGTAGAAAACTAATGAGATTAAATGTAACTATTTTGGATGGTTCCACGTTCCCTTAAATGTATTAAGTATTATTTAAGATTTTCTTACCCGATTTCCTTATGCGATCTGTATATTATAATATTTTAAAAGTTTAATGAAAAAAAATACAATTATATAAATCAAAAAACTTTGAAATGTGTACATAATGTAATTTTGTTTTGTCTCACATGCTTAATTCTCGTAAGACAAAAAAAAAAAAAAAAAAAAAAAAAAAAAAAACAGCGTATAAAAATTACAATGCATCCAACCGCATTTAAAATTCAATAGTTTTTATTGAATATTCTTTTACAATGTTTCTACATTTTGAAGGATTTACATCTAAAAATATGAGTTTATAAACAAACTTCTTAATTTTACCACACTCAGCTGAATTTTACTGTATTTGGACTCATGCCGTTTTTTCTGTCGGGTCCCTTGGATCTGTCTGGTAGGTGGAGGGCTAATATATGATAAGATTGTTCTTTATTATAAAATATTTTAAACAGTACAGCAATAATTTCAATATGAATACTAAAAAACCTACATCTAAACACACAATATCCAAATGAAGTACCATGAAAGCGAACATAGGTATGTTTCGTGAATAAATTGGATTCACATCAACAGTGCCAATAAAATAAATATGACAATCCCCAAAGACATGAAACTAAAAGTCTAAAACCCAGATAACAGTTAAGAACAAACCGAAAGACCATCATGTTCCAGCAACCAATGAAATAAAGCCAGAAGTGATGCACCATGACACAATAAATCAACCAAGAAAGTGATATGTAAGGTACACTCAAAAAATTGTTCAGCAGGGAGATTCTAAATTAATGAATATAAATAGCTTCAAAAAACGTCTAAATCTGAAGGAGTGTTGCATTTTTTAATAATAGTGGCCGAATCAAAGTTAAAATTATGTCCCTTTGCACAACCATGACAAGTAGTAGCTAATTTTTGTAATTCTTTTTTCTTAACTTAGTTTATGTGTTTGTCTCTTTAACGGAGTTGTCGTTTAGTTTGTTCTGTATAAGAAACCCACATTAGCATTGGATATTAGATATTGCAAAAACTTAAATGCGTATTGTGTCATGGTGCATCACTTCAGGCTTAATCTCATTGATTGCTGGAACACGATGATCTTTTGGTGTTTTATTTACAGTCATTTGGGTTTTCGGCTTTTAGTTTCCCGTCTTTGGGGGGTTGTATTTTTTACTTTTATTCACACTGATAATATGAATTCACGTTACTCACGAAATATACAAATGTTCATTTTTATTCTGTGCTTCATTTGGATATTGTGTGTTTATACATGGAATTTTTATTGCAGTTTTCTAAGCAAGATTTTAATTCATCATCATTGTTTCAATATGACTGAGAGCTAGAAAATCATACAGGATTGGGAAAATAACAATTGTATACGATACTCATCAAAATACACTCCATATAAAGATTTAAAAGAAGAAGAAGATTTTAAGATATATAAATTTAATAGTATTTTTGAATAGCACAACAATCAAAAACAGCTGTAATTACTTCATTTATAAAATCCATACAGAGGAATTAAACGAAAATTTTCATCCTATGCTTTGATATTCAAATTTATGTATAAATTATACAGATGCAGTCAAATGTAAGCACAATTTTTCAGTTTTCCAACCCATTTATTTAAAAAAATAAAGTTCATTTTATACCTCTCTCACATGAAAAAACAGGGAGAAAAACGATGAAAGTAACAGGGAGAAAAACGATGAAAGTAACACGTAATTAGATGAGAGTTATTCATCCATATTTCTCTTACGAGTGTCGGATTTAACCGTTTTTCGCTTTTATATACAGCTTTAACTATGTTTTTCTAAGGGTTACCTACCTTACTTTCCTCATCTCAATGGTACTAATCATAGCACAACTCTGAACTTAGTAGGTAGCATTGTTATCTCAAATGTTCCCAATAGAAGACTAAAAGCGCTTTTCCAATTATTCTTAGTATGTATTTTATTAATATTTATAAAATTAGAATGCTTAATCGAAAGCAGATAAGTTAATTTTAGAACAGTTATCTAATTTGAATTTTAAAAAAATTCAAAACAATAATAATTATAACTATAATACGAGGGTAAGCTGAAAAGAATTGCACACATTCTTTTAGAGCACTAATCAAGACAAACAGCAAGATCGGGCAAAAAGTACATAAAAGTAAACTTCTTAAGCTTCAAAATCATGTATTTATATTTTAACATAGTCACGGTTAAGGTTAACCCATTTCTCCTAAAGTGTAATAATGCTTTTTATTCCGTCATTGAAAAATTCTTCCGACTTTTTTGGATCGAGGACTTGACAGCTGCCTTCACCACATCGTCCGAGGTGTAATGATCACCCCTGATGTACCTCTTGAGTAGAGATAAAAAATAAAAATTGCAAGAAGCAAAATCAGGGCAGTAAGGAGAGTGTAAAATCGGTTCAAACTTCAGCTTTCGCAGAACCACTATAGCTGCGCGAGGTGTGTGCAAATTGTTCAATAATGAAGCCGACATGTTCCTTGGATATTCCAATATGGTTTGCGATATGCTTTTGTGTGAGTCGACGGTCATTTTGAACGTAATCTTCAACGAGTTTGCGATGTTTATCTCTTTGGCAGTGATCTAAAGCTTCTGAAAGTCATTTCGTTCGCGATCTACAGGCATGTGTGCATTTCTTATCAGTCTACCCTCGTAACAATTCCCATGGCTACTACAGAATTTGAATAATTTCCTTAATTATAATGATTTTTCTTTTGTTGTGGGGAATAGAATTTTCCATAAGTGACAAATAATTAAATATGAATATTTACATGTGTATAAAAGTGAAATGATTTATTTCGCATATGTGACAAATTCTTAAAATTATAATAATAATAAAGGACTTTACGTTGTAATATCGATACAAAACAAATAGGTGTTGCTATCCAACGTACAATTTATACACAAGTTTAACATAAAACTCTACGTTTCGGTTTATTCTTTAAAACCTTCATCAGGAGAAAAATTTTCTAAAATATAAATCGACAACAAACTCTTTACATGCTACATTTTGAAATCAATTCAAAATTCAAAACATTCTAACGGAAATCTCTTACTCCCAAATAAAGAGTTCAGTGGCGCCATCTTTTAATCAAAGATGTAAACGAATAAAAGACTAGCTGAAAAAATGGAATTTTCATTGACTTTTCAAAATTGAAAGCCATATTGCTGGTATGTGAAAGGAAACATTATCATTACACACTTCATGGTTTCTTAGACGAATTTCTAAAGATTCACGAATAATAGCATTGCGCGGAATAACTTGTTTGGAAATAACTTTCCTTTCACATACCAGCAATATGGCTTTCAATTTTGAAAAGTCAATGAAAATTCCATTTTTTCAGCTAGTCTTTTATTCGTTTACATCTTTGATTAAAAGATGGCGCCACTGAACTCTTTATTTGGGAGTAAGAGATTTCCGTTAGAATGTTTTGAATTTTGAATTGATTTCAAAATGTAGCATGTAAAGAGTTTGTTGTCGATTTATATTTTAGAAAATTTTTCTCCTGATGAAGGTTTTAAAGAATAAACCGAAACGTAGAGTTTTATGTTAAACTTGTGTATAAATTGTACGTTGGATAGCAACACCTATTTGTTTTGTATTCTTAAAATTATTTTTTACAATATGAATATAATTTCTATAAGTTAACTATTTCTATGAAATATAAAAGTCTCATAACCGTTATTTTTACATGTTAAAGCATTCCATTTATAATTTATACAATATAATGAGATATTGTATGACAATATAAGGGTTACAAACTGAAGACTACCAGTTTTACGCTTTTGATACAAATTTAGGGATTATATGTAAATAATTGTCCAAAGAAAAGTTTCTTTAGAAAAAAATTAACATGTATGGAAATGATCACTTTTCTTTTGTTTGCTTCTCTGTCCATTTAAAACCCTTAACACATATGTCTTCACGGCTAACGTGTTAGAAGTGTTTGTTAGAAGTGTATTTTTTCTATGTACCTAGCCTTTTTTATATCGATTATAAAATGAAAAGAATCATCGTCTCTGAAGCATTTAAATTCACAAACTTTCATAAAAACAACAACAAGGAATCGAATAATTTGTTTACATTATATTACTAATACCAACATTCAAGATACACAAGATAAATGATTAAAGATTATCAACAAGTACAACAGAGTTGTGCATTATCCAAAAAGTATCATTATATATTCTATGTGTGTTCATGTGTTTCACAATAACTTCCAGAAAATATTAATGAAATTATAACCAATCAGAAAATGAAAGAAAGTGAAATGAATTTTTTCTAGCAGAAAATGCCATGTTCTCTTAATTAAAATAATGGGAAGAAAAGAATAATCTAAGCTGAAATAAAATTTTATTTATTTTTCTATGTCTAAGTTTTACAACTTTACACATTTACATATTTTTTTATGTGCCACTACATCGGATTAAATTATTTTTTAAAAAATATATATATTTTTCTCACGCACACGTTTATTTTTCACAGTTAAGATTACTCATTTTTAAAGTGCTGAATTTACATAAATTACTTTTGATTTAGACATTCGGTTAATACTACTTAGCGTACTCATTTAAAAAATTTAAATATAAAATTTATTTGCTGATCAGAATTTTTTAATGTTAATGCATTTTCCCGGATAATAAAACAAACAATGTAAAATAAGAAAAAAATTGCAAAATTTTATTTGTTTAGAAATTTATATAATGTTAATTTCATTTTTATAGTTGGTGTTTTAATACATTGCTGTATTAAATAAGGAATTTTTATGTTTAAGGTTTCATTTCTATTTATTTTTTTTAAATATTATCCCATGTTACGAGACAATAAAAAAAAATATTTGGTTTCAGATTTTTTAATGAATGATAAAAATATTTGTTTTATTTAGTTTTAAATTTAGTGTATTTTTCTAACATCAAAATAAAAGAAAGAACTGTAAGCCTTACTTTAAATAATTAATGTAAATATTTTTATATTTCCGGTAAAAGACACAAGATATTCTTTAAAATATGTTTTAAAAGATATTATTTTAAAAAATAATATAAATTTAAAAATTATAATATTTTCTAAAAATGCATGAGTGCATTTTAATTTATAGACGCTTATGTGCATGTTTAACAATATAATATTTATTATATAATTTTTGTTTAACATAATTTATAGTTTTATATATCGCTATACACTCTAAAAAATTAAATGCGTAAATTAGTCAACTTTACACACATATATGTGTAAATTTCTAAAATTACACATTTTTATTTTCAAACATTTACCTGTTTTTATTTGTATTTAGCTTATTAAAATAAGTGTGTAATTTTTTATCGCTTGAAAAGTACAAATTAGTGTGTAAATGTAGAAAAATCCCTACATTTACACGAATATGTGTATTATAATATTGTACTCATAAGTACAATACACACAGTATTGTATACACAGTGTAAATAAACACTATGTATACACAGTGTGTAAATGTAGAAAAATTCCTACATTTACACGAATATGTGTAATATAATATTTTACTCATAACTATGTATGCACAGTGTAAATAAACACTATGTATACACAGTGTGTAAATTCCTAAAAGCATCCACTCGTCATTCACATTACACATTTTGAACAAAGAATTATCTGTTTTTATGTGTATATAATTTATGACATTAATTATGTAAATTCTTATCGATTGATAAACTCAGACAAATGTGTAAATGTAGAAAACACCTGTATTTACACTAATAGGAGTTTTACAAAAATCATAAGGGTGTAAATCTGAAAAATGAGCAGGTTTACTAAAGAATGTTTCACTGCGCATGCGCGAATGCAATCAAAATATAATGGGCATAATGTATTAGATAAGTACACAGAGCAAATTTTGTGAAAATCTTAAAATCATAGCTTGAAAATTCTGAAAATTATCGTCGATAGAATAAGCTCGAAATCCGTTGTTCCCAAAAGGAAGCAAAAAGATGAGGTGTTGTATCCAAATATATTAGTATGTACAATATTGTGTATACTATCGTGGTACTAATCAACATATTTGATACAACCCCTCATCTTTTTGCTTCTTTTTGGGAACAACGGATTTCGAGCTTATTTTATAGACGATAATTTTCAGAATTTTCAAGCTATGATTTTGGGACTTTCAAAAAAGTTGCACGATGTACTTAGCTAATACATTATGCATATTATATTTTGGTTGCATTTGCGCATCGCAGTGAAACATTTTTTAGTAAACCTGCTTATTTTTCATCCAATTTTTATTATTTTTTAATTCTGATTGCAGGGTGTTATGCAAAATTTTGTTTGTCATATTTTCTGAAAAGAACTTTTTTTTTTATATTAAGAACTCTGCAAATTATAAGCAAAAACTTGGCAAAATTTGGGACTGTTTTTATAAAAACCTTAATTTCTCTACGAGTATATATGCTATCATCATAAAAATAAACAAAGTACATTGCAATAAGGCTCTTATTAATAATCTCGAGTTTGAACGCCTTCCAAAAGATATTCGTCCATTTTCAATTGGTTTACGGTCCGATATGGGGTTTTGGCAAAACAAAATTCGCAGAATTCTACAACATATGCTATATTGTTTCCACACCTCCAGTTTCATGTTAACTCCTCATATATTTTTCTAGATATTAAACAAAACGTCTAAAATCGCAAGTGACCGGTCACCATTGGCCATATAGCGTACATTGTAAACAAAAGTCTCTGGCCACTTCTACTTTTTTTGCGTCACTACGAGTCACGTACTCTACGGCACAACCGTGCAACACCATATTATAAAGTCACATTGTGACCAAAATGGAAATTAAAAAACGTTTCCTCACTGTACATCAAATATATTCAGAAGAAGTAAATCGATATCTAAATACAAAACAGAAATCTAAAATTCCTTAAGTATATCATTCTCACAGCAAAATTGGGAAGAAGTAATACACACACAGGGGCATCACAATAGAGATATAATCCTTCTGTATGATTATGAATTTATTTAAACAATATATCTTGTACTGCGGGCAGTTTTTCTACTCTCCCCTACCCCCTTGAATTTAAATTACAGAAGTTTAATCTTGCCTAGAATATAAACATATTTCGAACTCTTACAATATGTAACATAAAATCTGAGTCATCTAATTTGAGAATTTTAAATTGGTTTCTCGAATTAACTTTTTTTTAAATTTGTACATCGAATATACGATGGCTGGGTTTTACCCTTATAAGTTTAGATTAACCCTTTTTTCTGTTAGCTTTCTCACAGACCCTTACTTTTTACCGATTTTCACCGTTTAACTTCTAATTTCAGTTTAACTAAAGATACGAGTGCAATTTTGTTTAAACCATAGTACTATCGTTACACACTTTTGAAATGGTGAAAATTAGTTACAATAGTACAGCGGAAAACGTTTATTACAAAAACAGTATCATGTGAATTAATCGAGCCTTTTATTCCTCTTTCGTTCAAAGCGGTCTTACAGACAGCTCACAGTGGTTATGCGACAATTTCTACCTCAACAATTAAGGGTTAAACAAGTTAGAATTCTTTCGTTAGAATTATACGATTAGCGTCAAATTTGGTATACCGGCATATTTGAGAAAGGCAGTGTGTTGATTGTTTGGAAAGGCTACATGAGACCTGCACAATGCATAATATGTGTTGTAATACTTCCCGGAAAAAAAAAGTAGTAGAAAAGTGTAAGTGAAAAATGAATTTTTTCTATTCAAGATTTTTTAATGCTTTTTTTTTTCACAAAAATGTTCTAAATTTGATGTAAATAGGATATTAAGTCAAATGCAAATCAATTTTTTGAATTATAAATGTTAATTACTCATGCTTACTATACTTTTACGAATCTCTATCAAGTGGAATCTATCCCATTCAAGTATGGTGTCTAACCCTGAAGCGAGGGATAATTGGTCAAAATTATTACGTTTTTTGACAAAAATACCATTTTATCTGTTATTTATATTACATTAATATTTTTAGGACGTTCTACATAAAAGTTGGTGTAGATAGGTTAAATACGCACAACAAAAATTATTTCTAGTATATGAAAGAAAAAATAGAGAACTTAGGGTGGGCAACTATTCCTGAATTTATCAAAATTTTATTTATTTATTTATTTGTTTTATGAAGATTAGAAGAAGGACTAAATATGAATATCTTGGAAATTGTAATGAAATATAACATTTTATAATCTTAGGTTAAAACTTACCAGTGTTGTTCATATAAAGGAGAATAAGAAGTAGGCTAGAGTCATTTAAGTTCATGGTTAAAGTATTAAGTACAATACACTTATTTGAGAAGTAGAGAGGGTATAAGAAACTTCTTTAAAAATGTGGGAGTTATAGGGCGTGTATACCTCCGTAAACCCTTTACTAGATCTATGATTATTATTCCTGATATATTACTGTGATGCACTCAATTCTCGCTAATCGTCGGATGTGTAATAATCGGTAAATGTCTTTTAACACAGAAAAAAAATAATAGTTTATTTTACAAAGCACAAAAGGACGTTACATGACGACACAATTGATCAGACAACTATGTACAGTGAATTATAGGTTTCAATAGATGCACAACGCCAACATATTACACTCCAAATCGTTCACTTCACTATATTGTTAAATTATTTCACAAATTATGATACTGCGATGCTCGTAGCACATGACACTTCCGTTTTATAAATCCAAAAAACTCGCCGGCTCACACATGCACGGCCCACGTCTACACTTGTCAAAAAACCCTTCCATTCTGAAAAACAGTGTCCATCCTACCTCTCCGCGCGCCCGTGTATCACGTGACCAACAGAAATCAAAAGAAAAGTTATCCAGACATCTCCAGACATCCCCTCCCACCCAAGATTTAAAATGGGGGAGGAGGTCTTTCATTTTCTAACTGAAATTTAGTCTGGAGACGTCCTCATACTTCATTTTTTAAACAAACTACCCAAATTAAAATACAAATTAATAAATATATACAAAAAAATACAAACTAGATTCTTGAAATAGTTTGGACACGCCGCGTATACACTTCTTATCTACTAATATAATAAAAGGAATTAATACCTAATAACATACCTTAATAAATGCAAATATAAATAAAACACATGTAAAAGAAAACAAAAGCTGTAGTAACACACTAAATCAATCTTGAATCAAAATTTAAAATCTCTAAAATATGATAGTCATTTATCAAATAGTTTATGAAAGTTTTTTTTTCTTTTTGTCCAATAGTCTCAAATCTAGACAGTGCGTCTGCATTTATCAACTTGGCACCAGATCAGTGCGAAATCCTAATGTCATATTTCTGCCATGCTAATGCCTATCGTCGCAGTTTGGAAGATTGAGGGGCATTTTTGGGGATGAAGATTAGTGGGTTGTGATCGGTGATAAGTTTCACAGATGAACCAAAAATCCACGTTTCGAACTTCTTTCGACACCAGCTGACCGCATAGGCTTCCCTTTCAATCAAGCCTGTTGAGTTTTGGTGAGCTTTTGACTAGCATAGCTTACCGGTTACAGTACTCCGTCTTTTCGCTGTGATAAACACGCCCCGATGCCGACTGCAGATGCGTCAAAAAACCCTTCCACTCTGAAAAACAGTGTCCCCCCTACCTCTTCGCGCGCCCGTTTATCACGTGACTTTGGCGCTAACAGAAATCAAAAGAAAAGTTATCCAGACATCTTCAGACATCACAATTGCATAGATTATCTAGGCTATTTAATTTTACCACAGTTCAGGATTGATCCGAAACGATTAGATGACGAAAGAAAAAATGCATTTTAATTAAAGTAAATATTAAATCACCTAGAAAAAAATATTTTCAAGCTCTGATAGCTAAGTATAATTAAAACTTTTATAAGCAGCTTGCCTATATTTCTCAGTTTTCTGAAAACAGCTTTAATTAGGTACGTCGAAAACCATAGATTTTTACTCCAATTATCGTTTTAGAAATATTTCAAATTAAGATGTATTTTTTATAGCATCAAAAAGAAAAAAAAAGTTTAAAAAAATTTAATCTGAGTTTCAGAAGCCTTTATATAAAATTGAGTAAAATTTCAGAATACTTCTGAAAAAATTTCTATGCTTTTATAGTATTATGTACCAGTTACATATACAGTTACAGCTATTCAATTTTCTGTACGTAGGGGCAGCGGAAATGCATAAATACAATTTTTTTTTAAACAATAAAAACAACATGAGCTGGTACAGTTGTAAAGCTAAGTGAAAGAAATAGTTTTTTTTTTTTTTTTAGAAGTTTAATTTAGAAGACAGTCTAACAATGTGGCAGTTTACACTGTCTGTGGAATTCATGTTACACAGGTTCTGCGCATAAATTTTTACTATACGATTTTAGGATTCCAACAGATCTCTAACGGACATATGGTTTGTAGTAACTACAATTTCAGTTGAACCTGTTTTATGTAAAATAGATATATCGACTATAAGAAAATGACTTGTCTTTATACTTAAATGAAATTAAATTACCAAAATACCTTGTTTGTATACTGTTTTGTGGTCGTAAAACAAACCAACTAAAAAGAACAAACCCATCAACCATAGCGATTGAAAAACATTTGGTTCACATTTTAAGCATACCAAAGTATAAAAGTGAAGAAAGCAACGTACACAAAAATTCTGTGAATTTGGAATATTATACAAATCTGTGTTTTGCATAATAGGAAGAAAAATGTGTAAGAACAGAATGTTACGCAAAAATATATGTATTTTGCATACTACACAGATATATATGTATTTTACATATTACACAAAAACTGCGTAATTTACATATAATACAAAAATATGTGTTTTTAGCATAATACACAATAATATGTGTAATCACAGAAGATTATACAGATAAATTGTCAGAATATTAAACAGAAATATGCGTATTCTTGTGTAATTTACACATTAAAGTGTGTATTTCAAGAGTGATCAGATAACGTTTTCACACTTATTGTTATCATGAAATTATCCATTAAATTGTGTATTTTGAAATTTACACATTACGTGTGTATTACGGCAATTTACACTCCACTTTACACAGATAGACAAATCATTTTTGTGTCATCGATATAAATGCTTTTATGTGTAAATTTAGATATTTATTTTTTTAGAGTTTATGTGTTCATATGCTTAATAATGGCTTCCAGAAAATGGTCATGAAATTACAGACATTCATAAAATGAACGAAACTGAAATGCCTTTTTTAAAGCTCAATAATATAATGTTCCCTTAATTAAAAATAATAGGAAGAAAGAACCTCAAATAAAATTTTATTAATTTTTTATGTTTAAATTTTGCAACTTTATAGATATACATATCTTTTATATACCATTACTTGGGATTAAATCATTCTTTCAAATATTTGCGCAGATTTCATTGTCTATAAAAATTTTCAGAATGATGAAATGTAAAAACATGCATATTTTTTTCGCTGTAATAATTACTTATTTTAAAAATGCTTAATTTACATAAATTATTTTTTATTTAGGCATACAGTTCATATTACTCAGGTTAATATACTCATTTATAAAATTTAAATATACAATTTATTTGTTGAATAAATTTTTTTATGGTAATACATTTACCGAATAATAAAGAAAACAATTTAAAATTAGAAAAACACGTAAAATTTTATTTATTTAGAAATGGCTATATTATTAATCTTATTTCTAAAGTAACTGCTCTTATTGAATTTATTTATTAAGTATTTTTTATCTTTAAGGTTTCATTTCTACTTATTTTGTTAGAAATTTTGCAATGTTGCGAGAAAGAAAAGTATTGTTTTCAAATTTTTCAATAAATGATAAAAATCTTTGTTTTCCTTTCTTTTATTTTTTTCATATTTTTCTAATCGCAAATTAAAATACGAAAACGTAACCGGAAGCACAAAAACGTAACTGTAAGCGTTAATTTAAATAATTAATATAAATATTTTTATATTTCCGATAAAGAAGAAAACAGATTGTTTAAAGGACGTTTTAAAAAAATATATTAAAAAACTATTTGGATGTGTCAGTCACAAAATTTTCTTCTATGTCATATATTTTAATACATCAAAATGTTGTTACAGATGTCAATGTTTAATTTTTTTTAGTTCAATACTATATCAACTTTGACTTTCATCTTAAATTTGTGCTTCAGTCAATTAATCAGAGTAAAAACGAGTTAATCTCGTTACGTCAATCTCGATATGTATTAAAATCACTATTAGTCGCGGATAGTCGGCTTATCAGAATGACAAGTTCCCGTCGATTCGCGAGCCACTGGTGTAGAATAGAACTACGAAAAATTAAGACGATTACACAAAAATCGCTATTACAGCGCCCCCTTCAGGTGGAATTTTTCCACATTCACGGAGGGCCTTCTTGCCATGGCCAAAAACATACACAAAATATTTTCTTCAATTCTATGCATAACTTTATACTCTTTTCGAAGGTACAATATTGAAAATGGCACAAACATCGCTTTTACAGAGGTACAATGGTGACAGACACACGGACAGGCAGACATATTCTATAAACAGGCTTTTTGGGATCTCTAATCTCTAAAATGTGTAAATCCGTCGAAAACCGGAATTCGAAAAAAATTTCGATTACTACAATACCTTCTTCTATTGAAGATAGAAGAAAGTAATAAGTAAAAGCACAAATTTTAAAAATTGTAATATTTTGCAGAAAAGTATGGGTGCATATTAGATTATAGATGCTTGTTTATACAATTAATCAATATAATAATTATATAATTTTATTTCACACTCACTTATAGTCTTATATATCGTTATATACAGGATGTTCTTTTCGAAAATTGACCAATACCTTATTTCTAAGTCGTTAGTTTCAGTGGTATATTTCTAGTTGAAAAATTCTCTGAGTTGCCTACTTGAATACCTTGAAATCAATTTACTTCGAAAAAGCTATTTATTAAATATATGAATTTTTTTTCCGAATCGCTGAATCATAAATCGTAAATTTATTTAGAAAAACTTTTGCCACGCTCTTGAATACCTAATTAATTTCTGCACGAAAGAAAGTGCTTTTAAGTATGATAGAATGTACTGTACCGTCTGTATATCTATGATAAATAAAATATATTCCAGCGTGTATCGCGCTCTGGTATATAACGCGCATCTACAATTTAGAATGTTTTTACCCGACTGCCAAAAAAGGTTATGTGTTTCACGCGTATCTGGGTATGTGGGTTTCTTTATACCCTCGAAAAATCACAACGGCTGGATGGATGTTAATGAATGATGTCTCTATCGATTCGTCTTAACTGGAATATGCAGATATATAATATTCCAGCGTACAACCTTTTCTGTGTCATAGTGCAAATCTATGATTTGTGACCATATTTTTCCTGTTTTAAGGTGTATTCGACGTATTTTGCAGACAAACCCTTTGAGATAAGTAGCATGAAAATACACTAAACAGTAATAAAATAAAAGAATTGGAACAACGATAAAGAAAATAAGAAAACGGTACATCAAGAGATAAACTACTAGCAAACATATACGCTTAAATAGTCACAAAGTATATTCTGTGGTCGTACTCTAATTCACTCAAATAATCAGTCCCCAATCCTTTTTCTCTCAAGTACAAATGGATAAGTGTTTAATTTCTGAGGTTTGCTTTCTCTTGCATAAACGCCGCCCCACACCTATACTTCTAAGCCAAGATAATTCTTTTTAGGTGCGTTTGTACTTATATAAATATGTAACACCTATAGTCGTAGTCTAGTCCGTCCGTCTGTCTGTCCGTCTGTCTGCATATAACAAAGCAAAATCTACCCAACCGGATGGTTTTAAATTTAACATATATAAGCAATACCGTTGCAGAATTTTGTTTTGTCATTTAAAATTTTATGAAAATCGAATCAAAACTTAAAAATATATTAATAAAAGTTTTCTTCATTCTATTAAATCCTATCATACTTAATTAATTCAATTATATAAATATGGTTCAAGATTACTATGGTAATTACGTCTTATTTAAGATGGAGTCATATTATTTCTGTATTATTGAATTTAATATATATAAACGTAATAAATTTTGTATTCATGCGTTTTTTATTAGAGCATTCATGCGTTTTTCATGCATTGCGCCAAGATCTAAGTATTTATAAAACCATTTATTTTTCGAACATACCACATTTGCCCGTTTGTCGTGCAAATTCTGACTCGTTGTTACTCAGTAATGTTCTTATGATAGTATTCGCATTTTTTTAGATTTACAAAAGTCACTCAGGGTTTTGGTAAGAGTTGAAATATTATATATGTAACTGTGCCGTAATATTGTGCGAGGGGGGGGGGGCAGTTTTAAAAATCAATTGATAGGTGTAGACACTTTCTTCTATTTTGTGGATAGATTTTAGCTCACGCTTGCAAAACAAAAAAATTTGTAACTTCGGCTTGATGTTTTGATGTTAAAAATTTTATTGCTTGTGTTTCATGACTTTACCAGTAACACTTTTGCGTACTCCTCAACGGTCGGACACGTATAGATTTGTGTATCATAGATTGGAAAATCCTGTCAGATAGACACGATTTCTTTTCTTGTTCGTTAATATAGAAATGGCAATTCATATGCATAAGTTTTCAAGCTTTGAATCTTACAACCGGCATTTAACAAACGCCTGTATAATTTGTCCGATTTGCTTGTAGTACGCGATGTATGCCGGAGTATAGGGAATATAATAAATAAGAATGTATTCGTTAAAAATACACAACTTTGCTAATTGGTACACAAAAAAACAAGAACTTTAATATGAAATTGCACAATTAAAAATAAAAACTAAAATCTTTTTTCGACCTGCTTTTTCAGTCGTCCCCAGTATAAAATATGATGGTGAAATGACCAAAAGTTCGGAGACGAAGGCTTCCTATGTGAGAGACAATTTCTATTTTTTTTTTTTGGGGGGGGGGGCGGGGGGGGGGTGAGCGCTTGATGGGACCACTGCATCTTTCCAATCATAACATTCATCAACGCTCGACAAATTGTCTCTCTCGCACAAGAAGCCTTCGTGTCTGAGCTTTTAGTAATTTCATCATCATATTTTAACCTGAGATTGACTGCCGAAGCAGATCGAAACGTTAGTTTTAGATTTTATTTTTAATTGTACAAGTTCACGTTAAAGTTTTTCGTGCACCAATTAGCAAGGTTGTGTGTTTTTAAGGAATACATTCTTATTTATTATATTTTATGGTGCAATTGTCCAGTATGTTCGGACTTTAATTCGGATATGTTCGGACCAAAATTCGGACTTTACTTCACTTTTATTTTACATAAGTAGCAAACGGTGTTACATTACACTTTCTTGACTTGTATAAATTGCTTAAGTTTCAGGCTCCTTACAGCAGATGCAGATTTGGATAGAGATCGAAGGAACTATTTTCGTTAGTTCAAAATATTTTTTTTTATAAATAACCACTCAAGTACCAAGTTGAATTGATTGATTTTTAATTTTCTTTCTTTTAGAAAAGTAATCCTCTATTTACAAATGGAATTAGGATGATTTCCCCATAGCTAGCGAAAAAAATAATGATAGCATATAATATAGAAATACTACTTTATAAAATTTTAAGGCCACTGTTTCGCCCTCTACACTGTTAAAACTTTTGCAGCATTCTGGCAGGTCATTCGACCGTTTTTTGAAAAAAAGGTTTCATAACCATAATTTAACTATATTCTGACCATAAAATGGCCAATAATATGGTCAGAATAGTGTTAAATTCAAAACGGTTGTGTAAACGTTCCGAACGGTTGTGTAACGGTTCCGAAAACGGTTGTGTAACCGTTTTGGGAAAAAACGGTCAAATGACCTGCCAGAATGGTGCAAAGTTTTAACAGTGTATGTTCTATTTCTCTGTGTGTGTGGGGGGGGGGGATTCATAGAATTTCACATTATAAATGCATCAATTTTCGTACAAAATCTAAGAAAACATTTTGGAAACCCATAAAATTTTTAAAAACCCAATTTCAGCCCTTACTATTCATAGTGGAAAATAATTTCTCTGTTTATAATCTATTGATTTCAATATATACTACTTATTATGTTAAATTATGTGTTGGATTAGGAAACGCTTAATAGAGAACTCAGTAACACAGTTGAAAATTCCTTTCTACAATAAACAGTTAATAAACTGAAATTAATATGAATTCGTCTGTCTAGCGCTCTATATGATCAATATTATTTATTCACGTGAAGTAATATGGAAAAAATATTAAATACAAAAACACAAACCACACATGCTAACACACTTCTAGCCATAATTGCTCATAGACTGACCGAACACTTTTTTGTGTATTTATAGATAAATGATAAAAGTCATGTGCACTAAATTCAACAGTAAGCATCTTGTTGTGAACCTCGATTATGTATATTAATTTCGATATGTTTGAAATAGTGTAGCAGTATTAACTGTTTATCAACTGACGGTACTTATAAGTGCCATTAAAACAACTTATAAACTTCATTTAATACATCTATTAGTTGTAATACAGTTTAGAAAGAGTTATAGGTACATTACTTTATCTAGTTCCAAAAGCATTATTGGTTTCACAAAACAAAAATATTTTTAAAACGATCATTTCTTTTGCCTTTTCATTTTTTCAGCTTCCTTTGCATTGGGGGAAGGGATTTTTCAATTCGGAAATATTTCTATATATCTATTGCAAAAACATCATATTTGTGCATTTCCTATTTCTACAAAATATTACGAAAAAGATTTAAAATAAAATATTTAAGTGGGATTATAAATATTGCATAAAACCCTTATAACTTCAAATATAATTAATGCTTCTAAATCCTCCAATCCTTCAAAAATCCTTCAAAAATTTATTAAATGATTATGCAAATCTTCTGATGTAGTAGAAATATTTGACGAAAAATGCTTTAGAAAATGAAATTTTCATGAATTCATAATTCAGTACATAATGGGTTAAAATCCATTGTAAATCCTTTTTCCCCCATAGAGCGTAATGTAGCATGGGTACTTTACATCGGAGCGTAATGGGATACTTTTTGATGTCCCTGTAAAAAAATCTATACATGGTAAAACCTTGATTTTCAACGACAACTATGCCATAGGAAACCTGAATAACATGTCAATTACTTTGCAATCACCGTATACACTGGTCGGAAAATAAATTAAAAATTTTCCTTCCTGCTAGCTAAATAAGTAAAGTGTGCTGATCTAATATTCCTAATTCTAAATATGTTATAAAATTTGCTCCAGCACGTACCAATTTTCCGAGAAACTTTTTTATAATCATAACAATTAGTGAAGGTTTCTTATATTAATTTCCACTGCTAAATAAAATTCAAATCATGAGAAAAATGTTTTCACAGTCTTAGCTATAAAATTGATAAAATATAGCATGCAAATCTATTTTGTTTATCTCATTTTTCTCCCCTCTCCTTTCGTGTCCGAATTTACTATTTGATATCCACTAATATATTTTCATTCCATATGCCTCTGTAACTTGAGTAATATACCTTTATTTGCAGGTAATTTGCATATTAGTATCTACATTTTATGGTTTAAAAATTTTCCACTTACGTTTTAGCAAGATATGAAATACTATTATTTTAAAAGCAAACCCTCCTATCAAAAAATGGTACGTCATACAGTAATTTCGTTACCATATTTTTATTTAGAAGAGTGAAATCTATAAGAATCAAGTATTATTTTTACAGATATGATTTCTGTGTAGACCAGTGATATTTACGCGAGTTAGAACCCGTAACAATAGCCACAAAGCAAAAACAAACCGATTTTATAAACAATTTTCAACTATGTGCGAAAGCTTAAAAAAAAAAAAAAAAAAAAAAAAAAAAAAAAAAAATGACAATGAAAAATAATATGTAAATAATGTATTCCCTGTACTTTTTTTACACTCTTTGAGGAATTTCTTTTTAGAGAGGGCTGCTGTTTGAGTTATTTGAAGCTCGTCCCATCATGAAACATATCAACATCATTGTGAAGTGCATGCGACTCAACTTTCACGACTATAATAAGATACAGTGTGTTGCCAAATTATTAGGGACAGTCATGAAGTATAGGTTTTTTTGTTCAATATTAGGATATAATTTGAAAATAAACAGTGCTTTCAAGTTTAAAAAGCTTTATTGTTGTACTAGTTTAAGTAGTTACACAGTATTATATGAATAAAACCCAACAAAAATATAATAGAGTCAATTTATCAATGTTAAGTAAAGAATATTAATGTTTGGTCACATTTCCTTTGGCTTCGAATAGTCCTTCGATGCGTCTCGGTATGCTTTCTATGCAATTTCTGGCACTTTCTTTTATTTTAGGGTTATGATGACATACATTTATTAGTTTTTCGATGAGTTGTACCTGCGTTGTAATCATATCTTTGGCGATTTCCGCTTTGGTGATATCCCATAAGTTTTCTACGGGGCTCATGTCAGGAGAATTGCCAGGCCAAGGTAAAATTGGGATATTGTGGTCTGCCAAAAACTTTGTCAAGGTTCTAACTTTATGAAAAGGTGCTGAATCATGCATAAACAGGAACTCTTCATAACCTGGGAATTATTCTTGAATTTGCGGCAGCAGCCGAGTTTCCAGAACTTACCTGTACTGGTCTTGTTTCATGGTTCCTTCGACAATGTAAAGGCGTCCTACCCCATTAGCGCTTATGACAGACCACAACATTATTTTATCAGAGTTTTTAACACTTTCCACGATGCAGTCAGGGCGGTATTTTTCGCCTGGGCGCCGCATGACAAAGCCGCATTTATCGGCTAAAATTTCAAAGGTTGATTCGTCTGAGAAACACACCTGAAAACAATAAATATGTTAATAATTTAGAAACAAATGATTTTAAATGACATAAATAATAATTATCTTAGCAACTGACCCTACTCCAGTCATCAACTGTCTTCTGGCGGTGTTCACATGGCGCTTCTTCTTCATCACTTCTGTCAACCGGGGTTTCTTGGCTGAACGACGACCTGTCAACCCTTCCTCCGCTAATCTCCGCGGACAGTTCTCTTAGAAACTCCTATTCCAGATTCTTGAACGATCTGAGTAAGGAGCCCCACACTTTTCTTTCTGTTTCCTAAAGAGATATCCCGGATTTTCTTATCGGTACGTGGAGTTGTTATGCGTTTTCTCCCACTTTTACCTTTTCGTTTGGGCGAAAGTGGCTGGTTTTTGTCCAGATTTATTTTTATCCTGTTGACTACTGACTTGTAAACTCCAGCAAGTTCTGCTATCTTCCTTTGGGAACGACTCGTATGCAGAAGAGGGGTTTTAACCTCAGATTTTTTCATAGGGGACAAATCAATCCCATCGACCCATACTAAAACCAATAAAAATAAAAAAAATAAATTTAAATCGTAAATAATTTCGCAAAAAAACAAATATTTAATCAATAAAAGAAAGATAATACTCACATATAATTCTTAACTTTTCCAAAAAACACCAAAGAATATTATTTAAATTAAAGAAAAACGTCTTCCACTATTGCGTGTGTAAAAGACTCAGCGTCTCTCCCGTTATTAAAATATTTACAGAAAGCAAACAAACCTTTTAACATACCAAAAGTACTTAAAAGTTGAATCATAGAGATGTTGAGAACGATAAAGTACATTCCTGCAACACTTAAACCACTTAGGGCCGCAGTCAAGTGCACCTAAAGTATAAAACTAGCAAAAAATATGACTGTCCCTAATAATTTGGAAACCCACTGTATGAATTTTTGTCACCGAGCTTTCCCAAATTGTTCTATAATGTGCCCCGCATCACAAGAACTAGTGCACTTTTCAATGTGTAAAATTTGAAACAATTTTTGTAAAGTAAAATTATGAAATTAATGAAAATTGTATTTAAAGAATTGTTCGTTGAATAAAATAATACCTACATACCTACATACATATTTTTAAAGTTTCAAGAACATAACATTTGAGGCCGTAAATTTCCTTAAAATTTAAAATATACTGAAAAAGGCCTATAGGCTGTTATATTATTCAAACTCATATTTTTTAGAAAACTATTGAAATACTAGCCTATGCCCCCTTCAAAAATGACGGGAAAGTGTTATTTTAAGTTTACAAAGTTAAATCAGACTCAATTAAACAAGTTATTGTTATGTATGATTATTCAGATAGTGGCAAGTCATCAAAACCATTCAAAAATTGTGTTTGGAAAAGTCAACTTTCAGATAAAGGAAATATGAACGGCTTCATGCGCAAACAAAATTAACGTTTTCCAACAACCCTATGGTGAAATTCTCGCTTTTTCCGCAATTCTTTGATGGAATTCGTGTTTTTTTTTTCTCAGCCTTTTGACGAAATGACTGTTTTTTCCGCAATCCTTTCACGAAATGTTTTTATCGGGATTTGTAGGAAAATTCGCGTTTTTCCTGCGCCCTTTTGACGAATTACACCCTCGCGTTTCTTTGACAAAATTCACATTTTTTGCAGGATCTACCTTGAAACTTACACTTTTGCGACCTTCCGATGAAGTTCTTGTTTTCTCTGTGATCCTCTAATAAAAATCATGTTTATATATATATATATATTTTTTTTTTTTTTCGTTTAACTCTGCTTGTGCACTGAGCCTCTCGGGTATTATGAGAGACTGCCGCGATCGCCAACGCGCAGTTCTTTTCCTAGTCATTCGGCGACTTCTTTCCAAAAGCGTTTCATTCGGAAAATCCATTGTGAAAAGTAAAAATTTAGTTTTAAAACATTCAAAAATAACTGCAAATAGATCAAAGCGAAATGTCAGCATCAGCAGCACGTTTTTTTTAAAGAAACAACGTTTAACTGTTGCCAATACAGAACAGTGAAATGAATGATTTATATGAATAATGATGACTAATCATTAAATTGAATGAAAATAATGATTAAAATTATTAATATTTGTTGAAACCATTGATAATACTTTTAAAAATATTTATTTAATAAATTACGTAATATTTTCATAGGTATGTCGCAAACTCATTTTTTGTAAATATAAACAGTCGTAAAATTACTGCTTATATAAACAATAATGAAAACACATTTCAGAATATTTAAAGGCTTTAAAATGCTTTTACAAATACACTAAAAGCAGAATCGGATGTTAGCCGCATTTTTTTAATAAATCGCCAAAGAGTCGTTCATTTGTTTCTTCATTTCGAACTTGTGTATCTTAATGGCAAAGGTTCATTTGTTTATATCGCTAATATGTTGTTGGCAGCGGCTTATTTTTATTTGAGAACTTAAAACATCATAATTGTTTAGTTTTTGAAGGTTTTAGAGAAAATGAAGAAGAAAAGATGTGGTACATTGTAGATTAAATAAGGCAATTGTTCGATTTATGATACGGCACCGAAATGATTAAGCCTAACTTGGCCACGAAATGTTTTGTTTCCTTTCCGAGGAAGGGTGCGCCCCGGAATCTTCACCTTACCGTATTGTATAAATATATGAGATATAACATTTAAAATGCATATAAAGCATTATTTTATATTCCAATTTATACACTTAAATGTTCGTAAATTATGGAATTAATAATAAGATCATGTAAAATGGAAGATGGGACAATTTATAGTTACCCTTAAGTTACTACTTAAAATTAAAGAAAAATATAAAAACAAAACATATATTTCTAAACAATATTTTGGCAGTATTGTTTTGACATGTTGCCCTTGTCATATCTCAGCTTGTAGTCAAATCTCCATCTTGAAATTTCTTGTGCATAACACTACCATACAATACTCTTACAAAAAAAAATTCAGATTTTTATCTCGTGCCCCACCAGAGATATCAAAGCCTGAAAAGTGCGATTTTTGTCATTTTTGAAAAATTTGGGGTTTTTTTTAGCGAAGAGAAAGCAAGTCCCAGATCTGGAACTCGACGTGTGAGTACAAGTACTTTCGGCCTATTCGTAAAAAAAATTATGTCATGTTGACAGTATTCCTTGCTAGAAAAATTTCCTCTTGTAAACGGACAAATTTTGGAAAAAAACGGAAATTTACGCTTAAATTTTACCAATAAGCAGTTCGTTTCGGAAACTACTCCATTACCATATTTTTAGCCCAGTGTATTCTGTACAAATTGCTTTAATCCGCACTTGAATTGGATAAATAAACGATGAATTATTTACAATTCCATAAACCCTTCTTGTGAGAAAATTTCTGTAGACGATGAAACAAAGATGGCCGCCATGCACAAACAAAAATTAATAAAATTAAAATAATAGTCATTTTGAACTTCCATCATGTTAGGGTTGTTGTACAAAAAATTTCGGATTTTTTAAAAATGGTCGAGCAACCAGTGCTGGACCAATTGAAATGGATTGACCCCAACATCTAGCTTTGCAATCGCTCTAACACGTCTGCTAATTCACATTACCTAGCTGCACAACCGCTATATGACAAATAGCGCCACCTGTTCCCAATCTGGGTAAAATATTCCAACCACAATAACAACATTTCAAATGCTGCTGTTTGTAAACTTTCTTTGTATCAACTCTTGCAGTATTAGTATAGAATATTTTAACGACGATGCAGAGTTAGAATATGTCGTAACATCATTTCTATTATCAGATTTGGTCAAATTGTTTCATGCTGTTATACTTCTATCTTGTTACTATAAATGCATTAATGTGCTTAATGCCTATATAGAAAAATAACGTAATATCATTTCAATAGATAATAAATATTGATCTCTGATCACATCTGAATTCTGTTCTATTTATACAGCCATATGATTCAATTTTGAGTAACCTACGTATTTGCTACAAAAGGACAAAATAATAGACATTTTATATTAATACTCCAATCACTGGCTTTCACATCAATGTAATATTCACATCAATAAATTATTTTGCCTAAAACTGGTGCGATATTGTCAAACTATAAACCCAGAATATTAGGGCAAAATTGTATTGTCATTTTTGGTAAGGATCTAACGAATACAGATAATATATGTGAAATAGTGTATTACGGCTAGTCTAATATACATTTATTAATATTCCAATTAAAAAAACTGCTCGCAAATATTCCCGTAAGGAACAAACCATTTTTTATTTCAAATCTCGGAATTTACAATTTTTAGAATAAAACAATCTTCAAGTTACAACAATGCTGAACCGATTTGCCTTAATGAAAGATCAATAAGCCTATGGTATAATGATCGCGCAGTTAGCTATTACAGAAGGTGTGAAGTATTCTAAAATCCATTCCTGTTTCAATTTACCATATTTTCCTTTTTCCATTTGGTTTCAATCTCATTTATTCTAATTCAGTAAGTTGAAGCTAATTAACAAACTAATTATCAGTGAATTAGAATTCACTGATTATTGATCTCCAGTAAAAGAAACTTAAAGTAAAAAAGAATTGGGCAGAGGGAAACAGTTAGCATGAAAATTTTAAATGGGATTAATTCTGTGCATTTTCTTCTATGAATGACGTTTTAATCTTAAGGATAAAAGCTTTTTAAAATGTTAAATGTATATTTGTTTATTAAAATCTGCCTTTTTACTATACAAAATATTTCAAATAAATGCAGAGAGAGTGGTATGATATTATAAAATATTTAAATAATAGATGACTTATTATTTAAAAAAAAATTAATTTTTTTTCGTTTATGAAGCTTTATATAAATATTTCCAATATAAACATTAATTGGAAAATATAATATTATGTCCGATATATTTCTATACCCTATGATCGGCTGAGGGATTTCCTGCATTTTCATAAAATTTTTATTAAAACTAATGTTAATTTAATTTTTCTTTCCCTCTTTGTTTTTAATATACACTTCATGTCTGTTCATTTTACATATATCTTATAAAATAAGTTGTGCGTGAAATATTTTAGCCTACAGACTATTTAAGTTGTTTTCTGGAAACGCACAATAAGGTAAAAAACTTAGAGGAATATATAAACGACCATAAAAATAATTGATTATTACTTTTTTCTTTATCAAAAGCAAATACTTCATTCGGAAATTCCCACTTCTCTGTATAAATTAATCTGGATGCTTAGTGTTATTGACCTGATTTTCCTTAATAAAAAATCAATATACCTGTGGTGTACTGGTTGCCTTTTTTATTTTATTTATTTTTTAATTATTATTATTATTATTATTTTGTAGAATTCGTTTGCAATTGTGCACTGAATACCTGTCTTCTTTTTAGCCCCCGGTACGGTATGCTATTTCTTCTCCCAGCTTATTTTATATATTCTAAAAAAATAACGTTACCTTACAGAAGCCAGCATTAAAACAAAGCAGTACTATTAAATACTCTATAGCAATTTTTTAAACTTCTAAGCATCGCACATTTTCAATTTTTATATCATCGTATTGGAAAAAAAATGGTATTTTAAATGCATTTTATTTGAAAACTGTATCTTCATTTATTTTTGAAATGTTATTTTTTTTTTGTAGTTTTTAGAGTCATATGTTTAATAGTGGCAACGGAAGTACTCCATTTCTGTATAAAGTAAAGGAAAGAAAGTTCTAAAATACTAATTATATATTTTTGTTGCCATTTTCTAATAACAACCGAAAGAAAATGTAATTAAAATACGTGCTATTTGAAAAAAATATAAACGAATGATTTCTGTTAAAGCAATGGAGCTATTATAAACTATAATTAATTTTAAGTATCTACGAATCATTAAATAGCCCTCTTTTTTGGCGATTTTGTTGAATGACGGGATATTTTTGCTGCATTTGTGGATTACTTCGCGATAGTGATGTGCTATGCATGCTTTACCTAGATGTTTAAGAGTAGATCGTAAATGTGGAGTTCTTAAGCGGATGTGAATGACGTCATTTTACATAAAATAAAACGTGCGCTTTAAGTCTTAAAATTGAATTGTACTGCAGTAGAGTTCCGTTTAATCGAGTTATTTTCTTCTGAGGGACTGCCGGCTTCTATTATTATGAAACAACCATTATAAATGGAGTGTTCACCTAACACTTCATTTATAATGGCTGTTTCATAATAATAGAAGCTATCAGTCCATCAGAAGAATATGAAGTGATGGAAATGCCGGTGGCGACACTAAATTCTGAAAAGCAGAATTCCTGTTCTCTAGTTCTTGATTTTCTTTTTCCCACTTTTTCGTGTCTCATTTATTCTAATTGAGTACGTTGCAGTTACTGAAGGACCTGATTATCAGAGAAGTAAAATCTAATAATTACACTGGTCTATGAGTTTATCATAGCAGTTAAATCAGTCAGTGAATATTAAAGAACACTCTCAGGTATCCTTACTTCAGTTCACGGAAATATTCCTGGCAGAACTCCTACCGAAATATATCCGAAAATTGAAGAAAATTTCCGTTATTTTTTGTCCGTTCTAGGACAAAAACGTCCCGTAATCTGAAAAAGGTTTTTTTTTTTTAAGTACGCGTTCCGTTCTTCCGTTGATCCGCTTGGATTTGAACGCGGGTCCACGCGTCTCGAATCGAGCATCTTAACCACTCGTCAGCGAGCACATGGCAGAATGAAGGTAAAATTTAAAATGAAGATACTGGTTTCATGAAATTGGGGATTGGAATGTCTTATTAAATTTCTTGTTTCCAAAGGTCGGATATTTAAACTTAATTCAGCGACCATTTCGTCGATATGAAATAATGTTTGGTGTTTTAGCACTAATAGAATAATAGAGGATAAAAAATATTACATATTCGACATATTTTTAATAAGATATAGATTGATTGTTGGATATAAAATATGAATATTATATTTTTAATTAAGTTCGAGAAGAAATGTTTGCTTTTTTGTATAAAATCTTTTTTTTTTTTTTTTTTTTTTTTTTTTTTTTTTTTTGTAGTTGATTGGAGTACTATATATTTTTTAAATGTGTTCGTTTAGCTTTTATTTTATATGCGAATTTTTTTTATGCTCTGAAAAATAAATTGCGAATTACTTTAAATGAATGAGAAAATTGCTACTTTATTAAATTCGAAAGCAATATTTCTGTTTGTTTTTAAATAAATTAGAAATTTTAACTTATTCAATTTTCGGTTTCTCATTAAAATATAAATTCGAAATTTGGTATTAATACAGCCAATATCCATGCGTTCAAGAAATAAACGGATTTTTTCGTCTTTTCAGACTTCCGGGTAGAATTAACGTGAAAAGCATGTTTTCTTGGAATACGGAAATTATCTGTTTAAAAATGACGGGTAATTTAGTGTATAAAACAATTTTTTCTGATTGTGTACATTTAATCCTAAAACAGAAAGAAAATCTGTCCCAAACATTTTCTAGTTATATAACTTTAAAGATTTCTATTAAGTAATTCAAGTCTGCAAATTATTACGATTAATTATTATCTGCTTATTATTATTATAATTATTATGTCAGTTATATTGATCTTTTATTAAGGCAAATCAGGCCAATAACACTAAAACATACAGATTAATTTTTACAGAGAAGTGGAAATTTCCGAATGAAGTCTTTGCTTTAGACAAAGAAAAAAGTAATAATCAATTATTTTCATGGTTATTTATATATTCCTCTAAGGTTTTTTTTTTTTTTTTTTTTTTTTTTTTTTTTACCTTATTTTCCGTTTCCAGGGAACAACTTAAATACGTTGTAAATTAAAATATTTCACACACAATTGATTTTTTAAGATATATGTAAAATAAACAGATATGAGTTGTATTTTAGAAACAAACAGGGAAAGAAATTTTAAATTAAAATTAGTTTTTTTTTTCATGAAAATGAAGGAAAGCCCTCAGACGGTCAGAGGGTATAGAGATATGTAGGACGTAATATTATATTATCCATTTAATGTTTATATTGAGAATATTTATATAAAATTTCATAAACGAAAAAAAAAATAAATTTTGTTTTAAATTTGGTCATCTATTGTTTAAATATTTTATAACATCATACCACTCGCTCTGCATTTTTCGAAATATCTTATACGGTAAAAGAACATAATATATAGCACTATGAGTGCTATTTTCCTTTTTAAAAAGGCATCGTATACCTGGCACCAATGAACGACGCTTTCACCAAAGAGTCATCCAGAATTTGTTTGAATCTCAAACGTTGTTGGTGCTGTTAATGCCATTGCGGCTGGTTTGTGTGATAAAAAATCACAAGTCTTCTAATTATGCAATTTAAATTAATGTAATTTTCTACAGTTTCACATTCTAGTTAACTTGATCACATTCCAAAATGTATACTTTAATACATTAATAAGCAATTTCCCTGAGACTGAATAACAAACAAGTTGGATATTGCATGTCAAGCATGGCAAATGTGGTGCGTTCGTAATATAACTAGTTTTATAATTATTTTTTGAACCGCATATTGTACTGAATGTATAGTTTAGTGCACTTCATAAGTGCCAATTTTATTCTGTTCGAAAGGCTGTAACATCATTAAAATGCACTTGAAATATTTTTTCCCAATGGCTGTAATTTAACAGAAAACTTTTGACTGTCCCTCTAAATAAACTATTCCTCCGATTTTCATAAAATTTCAAATGACTCGACAAAATTTTGCAGCAATTATATATTTAAAATTTCAGACCATTCGAAAGGCTGTAACATCATTAAAATGCACTTGAAATATTTTTTCCCCATTGGCCGTAATGTAACGGAAATATGACTGTTCCCGTAATTAAACTATTCCTCCGATTTTTATAAAATTTGAAATGTCTCGACAGAATTATGCAACAATTATATACTTTAAATTTCAAACGATTCAGTTGGGTAGTTTTTGCGCTTTTATATGCGAATGGACAGACAGAATGAACGACAACTATAGGTGCTACGTATTTGCATAATTACGAACGCACCTAACAAAGTGACGCATGATGAAGGAAATCTTGTTACCTTTTTAAGTTCAGCGTCGACAAAAACATTAAATTCTGCTCCAAACATTAATTTCTGCTCTAAGAATTAATATTCAATTTGTAGGATAGTTTTATTGATTTCCAGCTGCTATGTTATGTTAAAAGAATTGTGATATGGATTCGTGTTAAAATAAAAAATTATATATTCTGTTTATTTGGTAATTTGGTTACGAAGGTTAATTTTATTTTAAAGGAAAAAGTGTTTTAGTAATGGCATTATAAGAAAGATTAAGCGACATTATATGTTTTTAATATTCACTTAAACAGAAAATATGACCAATACGCAGCGTTTTAAAAACATCTTCACATCTCTATTGTATGGTATTATAGCTCGGAGTCTACTTCTTCAGACGGAATAGAAAACTTCTTCTTTACATTAGCACTTCACAGCTCCTTAGTGATCTAGACTATTCTCTTTAATACTATTGTCTACGTTAGTGTTTCCTAAAATATAGTAAGCGTACCATATCCGATACGTGAACATTCCTATGCAGCTATGCAAAGCATATGCAGACAATATCATAGAACTGAAAATTTAACTTATTTAGTTTGATTTATTAATTACCACTCAACCCGTCTAATTCGTCTGTATATGCCAATAAGACCGGAGTAATAGGGAAGATGGGAATAGGAGGGACATTTTGCATTTATAAGCTCATAAAATAAAGACACTAAAAGATATTCCTTTCAAATTTGATTTTAAATGTCGTCTAAACCTTTGGTTTGATACTAGTAAAAACCTCTTATCATGAAGTACAACAATTAAAAATACATACGTATTTTTAAAAAGTGAGAGAAATGTCTCTTTCAACCCCGATGCAAGGGATGAAAGGGACACTGTGTAGTAGGGTTGGCCGAAAACTTTTTTTTTTAGATTTTCGATGATGGGTAGTGTGGAAAAGTTGCCACATGTGGCACTAAGTTTACGCAAAATATTTGAGATTTTTCGGAAAATTCCTTCATTTGCCGCAAATGGCTTGAAGTTTTGCTCAAATGCTGATTTTTGAACTTTTTTAGCAAAAATTTATAAAATGTTAAATATAAGTTATTTTAGCTGAATTTACTTGAAATATCATGTTTAGTGAACGAAATATTGAAATAAGCTATGATTATGTATTATTTAATAGTTAAGTGCATTTTAAATTAGGTGACTTTTATAACTTTTTCACGTATAAGTGAGCAAAAATTGCAAGTATTGCGACAACAGGGAATAAGTATCTCGCCATGATAAAGACTTGGTCAGGAGGCATAAAAAGAAACTTGGAAAGAAGGTACAGGAGGACGAAGATATTGGGGGAAGAAAAATTACAAGAATATTTTTTTATAGTAGAAAAAATAAAATGATCTTCATACGAAAAAAGTGGACTAGCAGCACAGTCGACAGAAAGTCGAAACAAATATTACCATGTTGTCTGAACGTGGTTCGGAATATTTGAGTCACATGGCACTTCCTTCTGGTCACTGCGGAGAAATAGCAAAATCATTATATAATTTTCTAAGCCAGAATAAAGTCTGTTTTGGAAAAAATCAAGAAGAGAACTGCAACATTTCATATGTATACTTCATACGAACGAGCTTCCACTCTGACAGCGCCATCAACTGTCTAAACTTCATGGTAGAACCACTTCACCTAAGACTTTTACCGACTGAAATGGAGCTACATTAATAGAGTACTTAAATCTTCAACCTTTTGCATTTCTAATGCCCATGAAACAGGAATAGGCTCGTAGAAATGGACACGTACATTTTCCCACGCCATTAGTGATATGTGCTTCGGATTTCTTTCGACGGTGCCGCTTGTTCCATTTTTTCTATGAAGATCGTGTTATTATTTCTACCATCAAAAAATACGGTTGTAATTTTTCATCCTCCAAGATGTTCCTCCTCCTGTATCTTCTTTTCAAGTTTCTTCTTCTGTCTTCTGACCAAGTCTTTATCGATGACGAAATCCTTATTCCCGGTTTTCACAATTTCTGCATCCTGAAGTACAGGTGAAGCTCTTAACGCAATTTACCTATACGATATACCATTTCTAATTCCGGCGCACGCTGTGTGAGAAACCGGTATGCGTTTGGGCTTTTGAAGGCCCTGGTTCAAATTCTGATTCAGACGAACTGCCTGCTTCAAAGTTCCCACTTTTTGAATCTTCTGACAATAGCTGTATTTTAGAGCAGAAAAATAATTAACCCTCTAGCGCATACTGTTGCCAATTTGCAACAAATTGAATTTTCTCTCCTAATCGTTTATTTACCGTTGCCGTTTGATAAGTTTATGCTGTATGTATTCATTTTGATCTTGTAGTTAGGTTTAGTACATTAAAAATATCACAGGTGATAATAGTTGTTTATCAGTTACAAATAAAAAGGAAAACTTTTGAAGAATTCCATTTTCCTAGCCATAGATGGATTTCTAACGTAAATAAAACATGTTTAAAATGCAAATTTCATTTGAAAAAAATATTTTTTAACAGAATATGCTTTTATAATTTTCAGTAAGTTTGTTTGAAAGAAATATTGTATGCATGTGAATATACATTTGTTGACATTTTTCAACACCATGAATTGAGTTCCGCTTTCATTTACATTTTTAGTATTCTGTTTGATGAATTTATTGATTGTTTTATCTTGCTTTTTGTCTATTTTTTCATCAAAAAATTTATTCTGACAGAGCCTCATGATATTCAACATATATTTTAAAGCAAATATAAAATAATATATATATCAACAGAAGAAATTTGGATTGGATTGTCATTGATTTGGATTGATGGATTGATTTGGATTGGAAAGTGACATTTCTTACAATGACAGGGATGACGATCCACCTTTTGATCGAAACCCCCTTCTGTTCAAAAACGGTTCAGATATTTATGATAAGACTGATTGTTATTTACAAGCAGATAAATCAGCTAATGAAATTGACTAGAATTTTGATGCAAACGTTAGGATAGTGAATATTCCATCTACATCAAAAAAGAGCAACTAGGTAAACGTAAAAAGAAAAAAGTGAAAGCTTCAAACTCTTCAGCCAGATCCTTCTTGGATAAAGATTATTGGAGATGTTTCTCTGCCTGAAAGTGTTTTATCATTAAAAACACCATATAAATATTTTCCCCACCCATTACGTTTCGGGCATAACTCTCGACAAACAAGCCTGTATACTGTTTTAATACATGTTCAAAAGCCTCTAAATATGTGCTTGAAAGACATAAAAAAGTATCTAAGGATTTGTATCTTGAGTAGCGTGGCAAACTTTAAAATCATAAGATTGTTTGGGAACCCTGTCATTGGTGTATCACCAGGTAGTCGCACTATGATCCGCACTATGATGAATACATTTGAAAGTAAACAGTATACGGCAATTTTCCCATCAGAACGATAATACATTGTCTAATGAGAAAGATAAGTTATTCAAGTTGAGACCAATAGTCGGTATCCTGAATGGAAATAATGGAAATCCTTATCCATTCACATCAAAAAACATCTCTGTGCTTATGAGCAAATAAGTGAGCCAAAGGCTCGTCACCATATGAAGCAGTAAATCCCCCCCCCCCTTCCAAAAAAACCCCCTATCATAAATGTGGTTTTAAATTGTTATTTTTCGCAGGAGTATCAAGATTTGCGTACAATTTTGTTATTTATTGTAGAAAAATACAACCAGTTTGCAGGTAGACATGACTTGGAGGTTAGCGTTTGAGTCAATGCTAGACTAATTCATCCAGTTGATGAACCTGCAAATCATGAACTGTATTTTGATTATTAAACAGCAGTGAACATGATGACACTTTTAAAATAAAAATTAATTCCGTGCCTTGGAATAATAAGAAAAAACAGAACCCGTGCTGCAAAATGCCACCCAACAATTAATAGAAAATCGTAGAGAAATATCGTAGAATATGCTTAATGCATGGTGTTGCCATTTGGCAACCATTTTAAAAAATCCAAAATGCGGAAAAATATAAAAGTGATATTTTTTTTAGTTTTTTTCCTTTGATGTATGCCCATTAAGGAAACAAATATATTTTTTTAAAGGAAAAATAAAAAATCATGCACTAGAGAGTCAACATCTCGCAGTTTCTCCCATATCCTATTTCCTCCCTCATCATCATGATGATTGATTGCGTTTTCATTGGTTTCTACTCCGCATTCTCCACTTCTTCCAGAATTGCTGTTAAGACATGCTGTGGTCCGGCATTCAAATATGTGATTCTGAACGCATAAAAAAATCGAAGGAAGAGCGAGGAATATATTAAAGACAAAAGAGAGAAACCGACGAACGAACCAAACAATACTTATAATTTTTACGCAATTATACTCGAAAAGTCTATAAAATTAGCCTAATACAACATACACACAACTAGTAAATAATAGATAATTAGAGCTTATTTAGACATTTCGTACACTAAACATGACATTTCAAGTAAATTCAACAAAAATAAATTTAATTAAAATTTTTTGCTAAAAAAGTTCAAAAAACAGCATTCGAGCGATACTTCAAGCCATTTGCGGCAAATGAAGGAACTGTCTGAAAAATCTCAACTTTTTTTGTGTAAACTTAATGCCACCAGTGGCAACATTTCGGCACTACCCATTATCGAAAATCGAAAAAAGTTTTTTTCGGCCTACCCCGCTGTGTAGAGTTGAAAGGGATACACATATTTAGATCACTTTTATGAATATTTTTACATTTTTTTTTAGATTACATATTCAAATATTAATGATAATAATATACAAATAAAATTAAAAGTTATTGCAACATATGATAAAAGAAAAACAAGAAAAATAACTTGTTTAGGCCTACTTGACATAAAACAAATTTAAATCAATCGAAAGTTTAAAGAAAGATTTAGCTCTAGCTGACACCCCAACAGTTACAACTTTAGGTAACTTCATCACAATATCATAATTGTCATCCATGTCAATAGTATCAGGAAATAAAAAGTGGTTTGACTCCGATTCTTTCCTCAAAAATTTACTTCGATTCCATTTTTTTTTTTTTTTTTTTTTTTTTTTTTTTTTTTTTTGTAAATTTCCCTGCATTTATTATTTCTAATCTTTTCCCTTTAAACCGCACTAAAACAAAATCATGAATATTTAAATTATCAGAGGTTGCACCTCTATCACCGTCTGGTAAATCACTACAGGAACTACTAGTATTATCTGTTAAATCTAAAGATACCATTTCTTTGATAACTGTCATTAGGCTTGTCTTCTTCAAAAGACTTATTTTTTCACCACGTTTTGCTACTATATTAGGTGGCTTGTGCACTGTCATTAACCCTGTTTCATCGTAGTTATATATTCTATCTATACTCCTGTTATAAAGAGGAAAAAATTGTTTATTTGTCGGAGGTAAGCTCTGGAACTACCGAACCGATTCCAAAAGTAATGGTATCAAAATGATGGTGTTAGTCCAACTTAGAACATAGGCTGTATTTTATGTCGGTGCCACTACCCCAAAGGGGGTGTAGGAGCAAAAAACGTTCTAAAAATGCGATTTTAGAGCTACTGAAGGGCTTAGAAATATGATATTTTGAATATTAGTTACTTATAAGATATAAATGATGTCTAAGAACAGTTCTTAAACAATTCGAAATTTAAAAAGGGTGAAAATTCACAAAAAGCGTTCTAAAAAACGTTCTAAATGGTAGTTTCTACACAATCTCAGGAAATACCAAACAGATTTAAAAAATATTGGTGTCAAAATGATGGTGACAACGCTTGCTCCAAGATAGGTTATGTTTTATGTCGGTGCAACTACCCCAAAGGGGGTGTAGGAACAAAAAACTTTCTAAAAATGCGATTTTAGCGTTACTGGCCTAGAAATATGAAATTTTGAATATTAGTTACTTATAAGATATAAATGATATCTAAGAACAGTTCTTAAACAATTCGAAATTTAAAAGTGGTGAAAATGCACAAAAAGCGTTCTAAAAAACGTTCTAATGGTGGTTTCTACACAATCTCAGGAAATACCAAACCGATTTAAAATATAGTGGTGTCAAAATGACGGTGACAACCCTTGCTCCAACATAGGCTATGTTTTATGTCTGTGCCACTACCCCAAAGGGGTTGCAGGAGGAAAAAACGTTCTAAAAATGCGATTTTTGCGTTACCGAAGGGCATAGAAATATGAAATTTGAAATGTTAGCTACTTATTAGATATAAAGGACTTCTAAGAACAGTTCTTAAACAATTCGAAATTTAAAAGGGGTGAAAATGCGCGAAAAGTGTTCTAAAAAACGTCCTAATGGTGGTTTCTACACAATCTCAGGAAATACCAAACCGATCTAAAAAATAATGCCGTCAAAATGATGGTGAAAACCCTTGCTCCAATATAGGTGATGTTTTATGTCGGTGCCACTACTCCAAAGGGGGTGCAGGTGCAAAAAACGTTCTAAATTGCGGCTTTTGCGTTACGAAAGGGCCTAGAATCGTGAAATTTGGAATGGTAAATAGTTATAAGATATCAATGATCTCTAAACACATTTTCTAAAAAAATCGAAATTTAAAGGGGGTCAAAATGCGCAAAAAGTGTGTAAAAAACTTTCTAAATTGCGATTTCTATGCAATCTCAAGAAGTACTGAACCGATTTCAAATATAATGGTGTAAAAATGATGGTGACAGATCTTGCTCCAAGATAGGCTATATTTTATATCTGTTTCCACTACCCCAGAGGAGATGCAGAAGCAAAATGCGCGAAAAGCGTTCTAAAAACGTTCTAAATGCCGATTTGTCGGCAATATCTCAGGGAGAATGAATCTGATTTCAAACGTAATGGTAAGAAATTGATGCTGACAGCCTCTGCTCTAACATAGACGCTATTTTATGTCAGTATCACTATCAACAAGACGTTGCAGTAGCATAAAAGCGTTCTAAATTTCGATTTTTGTGATCGGTAGGGGCTAGCAACTTAAAATTAGGCAAGGTACATATTTATTAGATATAAATGGTCTTTAAGAACAGTTTCGAAAAAATTGGAAATTTACGAAAAGCGTCCTAAAAACGTTCTAAATTGCGATTTCTACTCAATCTAAGGAAATACCAAAGCTATTTCAAAAGTAATGGTTGCAAATCAATGGTGACAGTCCCTGCTATAACATAGGTTATATTTTATGTTGCTGTCACTACCATCTGAGGGTTGCAAAAGCAAAACAAGTTCTAATTTGCATTTTTTGCACAACTGAGGGGGTCTAACACTTTGAAGTATGGCATGGAATTTACTTACAAGATGCAACTGCTTTCTAAGAACAGTCGAAAGAAAATTCCAAATTAAAAAAAAAATGAAGTGAGTGAAAAGCGTTATAAATTACAATTTTTAAGCAAACTTATAAATTACCAAACCGATTAAAAAAATAATGATGACAAATTTATGTGATAGAACCTGCTCAAACATAAGCTATATTTTATGTCTGTTCCACTACCACCAGAGGGTTGCAGGAACTAAAAACTTTCTAAATTGCGATTTCTGTGATACTGAAAAGGCTAGAAACTTTAAATATGACATGGTAGTTACTTATAAAATATAAATGCCCTCGAAGGAACGTCTAAAATTAATTTGTTTTAAAAAAGGGTGAAGCGAAGGGGAGGTGCGAAAAGCATTCTAAAAAAGTTCTAAATAACGATTCTATGCAATTTCAGATAATATAAACCGATTATAAAAGTAATAGTTGCGAGTCAGTAGTGACAGTCTCTGATCCTACACAGGCTATATTTTATGCCGGTGATTCTAACACCTGGGGTTCACAGGAACGACAAACGTTCTAAAAAAGGGCTTTAAAAGCTTTTTAAATTACGTTTCTGTGGAATATTAGGAAATAACAAACCGATTTCAAAATTAATGTTGGCCAGTTAACGGTGACAGTTCCTGTTTCAACATAGCCCTTTATGTTGAGAGAGGTGGTAGGACTTGGAATTCGACATGATGGTTAATTTTAAGATGTAAGAAGATGGTTTCTAAAAAATTCAAAACTTCAAATGAATACTGAAATAAGCGTATTAATTGAGCATAAAAGTTTCAAAATATTTTCTAAATTATCATTTATTTAGTTTTATTTCATTTTATTAATTTAAGTCTCATTTCTGCCTAATACAGTGTAATAATGATGTTTAGTCAAACTGTGTTTTAAATAGTAATTTTTGAATTATTCCTAAAAGTAATAAGTACCTTTTAATTAAAAAGAACCTTTTAATAAAATAAAATATTACCTTTTAATAAAAAAAAATTTTAGTTAGTACCTTTTGATAAAAAATAGACATATAAATATCACTTGGCATATTTCAAATATTACGCGAGAAAAGTCGCGGGGTTTGCTAGTTTACTATAAATTTATAAAGATCCACAACTGAGTGAATGTTTAAATTTCCATTTTTTTTCAATCAACATTAGCTTTTTTAAAAGTTGTCCTTCTTAACAAACTTGTAACTTTAGGTTTCCTTTGGAAAAGAATGAATTTCGTTGCACAAATCATTGGAATCAATAAATACCAGCATGCTTGTTTGTTTACTAGTATAGATGCATACTTGGAGAGTTCAAAGCAATTGCATAGCGACTTACGCTTTTCTGTACCCAAAAATGTAATAGAAAATGTTCCTTATTTGATCGACAAATTACGGGGATTAGAACGTAAAATTTGCTATTAAATTTATGTGGTATAAAAAGGCTAAAACTTGGCAGCTATGCAATTGAATACTCATATGCCAATTTAGTTGTTCGTACTTCCGCCAAATCAAAGTTCATATTACAGGCTTGGAGCGAATATGAAACTAACTCTTTTTCTTCGGATTCACTAAAAACTTTACTTTCTATTACCGATAAATAAGGCTCAGTGAAATTCATCTGATGTGCATTCTTAAATTTTAGAAAGATTTGCGATAACAACCATTTCTTCTTCGGTAGTTTGATTTTTTTTTCATTTTCCTTTTATATGTATGAGGCAGATTAGCTTTTCGATGATTTCCCGAAAAGAAAAAAAATGTCTGAATCGTAGGTATATATTATTGTAATGTTTGTTCTAAATAATAATGCATGCCTTTTATACACAAAAGATTAAAAATCATAGCTTACATTTTAAGAAATGTAAATAATATTTTGTTAGAATAATTATAAATAAAATGGGGTTGAAAGGGACATGGCCCTTTTCACCTCTCGGTTACTGTACCTCTCAACCTCATACCCACCTAGCGAAATTAAAAATGTATTCATACATGGCAGTATTTTAGGTAACAGAATACATTGCTATTCCCATAAAGTGCACATTTTACAGTGGTGAATAACAAAAATTTTACAACGATAGGCACAATTTTACTTTATTAAGACAAAAAGGAAAAGAAGCATTAAAACTTACTTTTTTATATCAAAAACAGGTTTTGCTTTCATTGCCTAAAAATCTAAAATTGTTGACGTTAGTTATGAAGATTATTAAGATAGATCAAATATAGTGATATATTGAGCCGAAACTATTACTTTTAGCACTTTATTTTCTACCTGAAACGTTAAGTGTCCGAACACGTGCTGAACAGGTGAGCAGCATTGGGGGGTTTCCTAGCTGAGATCAGCTTAACACCCAGAGTAAAGATTAATTGTCTTATGTTTGTGTGGGCCATTGGGATGAGTATAACTGAAGTTTAAAATTACTTTAAAAAATTTTAAGAAATTTAAAGTAAAAATAATGGTGAAAAATAACTGAAATATTAAAGCAAAAAATTAAGTTAATTTACTCACTTGTCCCTTTCATCCCCCTTATCTATAATTTTTTCAGGGTTTTACATATTTAAGATATGGTATGAAATTTTCTGATTATATGATGAATAAATCTCATACTAAAATATAACCATGGTGTTTCTTCTTGATTAAATATCAATATAAGAAGATAATCGTAGTATCAATTTACTGATATCGTCGGTACCATATCAAACTATCCAATATGAAATTTTCATATTGGATAGTTTGACATGGTACCGACGATATAACAATACCATTTTAAATCTGTGGTACAGCAGTCTAAAAGTTTAGGAATCCCTGGTCTACGTCATTGCCACATAAGTTTTAATCTAATCATGCTTATGTTATTAATATTTTTAGAGTAGATATTTGGCGAAGGCATACAATTGTTAGAATACGAAGAATATCTCCTACAACATGTGTATATTTGTTCAGTGTCACCAACTTTTGTTGTAACTTTTTTCGAAGCATGCACAGCAAATAAACAGGGTTTATAAAATATACATCAAGCGACGACTAATTGAATAATAACAAAAAGGAGAAAAGCAATTTAATCTTTAATTAACTTTATCTAAAATATAAATATCACCACGAATAATATATTATTATGGTCACATGATATTTGTTTAAAACCATAAAAACTATCTATTATTTGTGTATGTTTCTGAACAAAATACTTGATTTAAGTCAAAGCATTTTTCTTGGAATTTGCAGTTATGCGAGTAAATGGATCTTTATGTTATTGTATTATTGATTCGATTTGCTTTAACGAAAGATCAATAAATCTATGATGTAATGATTGTGCAGTTAACTTTTATAGGAGTTGTTTCGAAATGTGAAAGCAATTCCCGTTACATTTTACTAGATTTTTTCTTGTATCTGTTTGCGGACTCATTTATTCTAATTCAGTAAATTCGTGCTATTAACAACTTCATTATCAGTGCATTAGAATGCAATGAAATTCTGTAAAAAAAAGTTATTGTTTCGAAACTAAAAAATTATTTTTTGTAGTAGCATATCTCAATAAGTATAATTTGTAATCATACGTAAAATTATCATAAGTATATCTATTTAAAAGAACTTTGAAATATATATATATATGTAATTGTGTTTTGTTAAAGGAATACAGATAATTTAATAATTAAAGAACTGGGTTTTTACACACACACAAAAAAAAAAAAAAAAAAAAAAAAAAAAAATTATTAACGTGAAAACTAAAAATCACAAATTTACTATTATATTATATTGCAAACTACATTATATTGCATACTATTTTATATTGCATATACCATCGCTTAATCGTTTTAACTTTTATGTTCTTTAAAACCCTCCGTCGGTCGTAAGATTGAGACTCCCGAGCTCGGACGCAATGCGCTTCTTAGACACCTGTTAGAAAGTCGTCATTAGCAATTAATCGACGCAATTCTAACTCTCTAGTGACCAGTGACCCTCATTAGTATGTTCAAAGGGAGAATATTTCAATTTTTAAAGAAAAAAAGACTCGTTTATTACACTCAAAGTAAATAATCTTGCGCGCTCTAGTAGCGCTAAGGAGAACGGGCACAAATGCGATGTGCCTGCCTGTCAGACCTATTGCGTCCGACGGAGTGTTAAAAGCAATGAAACAACTATTTTCCCGAAAGTGGTCATAGATGATGGCCAAAATGTCGATTATGATAATTTTATATTAATGTTTGTTTAGTCTTGACTTTACAACATTTTCGAAACACTGTTTAGTAAATTTGTGATTTTTTATTTTCACGTTAATATTGAGCATGTAAACTACAGTCAATCTTCCCTGTAACGAAGTCCCTTTTTAACGAAATTTTCTTCTGAACCTTGACTTTAAGCACTATTTGCATGCCGATTAATCTCTCTATTACGAAAAATATATTCTATATAACGAAGTTTATTTCACTTTCGTGGGTGTACACTGCAAATAGAGGCGTCTTAAATTCAAACAGATATGTGACTGAAAAAGCAATTAAGACACTTAAACGTCTGAAAATAAAATTTCAGACGTGATAGATGTCTAAATTTAAGACACATAAACGTCTTATTATGATCATGGCATAAATGAACTGAAAAAAATGTTAGAATTATGATTATATGTCTGAATTTAAGACACTTGCAATTTTAGACATTTCAGGAATTCAGCCATTTGAACCACTCACCAAGTAAAATGAACTGAAGTGAGTAGGTTTGTTTATTGTTGCAAGCATGAACGGTGCGCGAGAAGAACGCGACCGGATCTGATTATTGCTGATTTGGCGGGCAACGGTTTTTACTCAACAGATTGGCGAAAGTGAATTAAAGTATCTTAGTACAGTAAATTTGTCTGAAGTGTTAAAATTGCTTTTAAATTTATCAACATTTGATAAATTATTTGAAAGTGTGACGATATATTTTTCCTCAATCCGAAATCTCTATAATGACGTTTGTTATTCACATAATAAATGGAATCGTCAATCGTCGTTATAACCTTATAACGCATTTAAAGTTTCTCCTTTATTTCCAAAACATTACACTGATTGAAGATTTGAACTTTGAATTCTCTTACTTGTAAATCGAAGATGAGTCAGAAAGTGAGTGTATCATCATTAATGAAGAGAAAGTAGTGACGCAGCATTTACTTTCTTTTGTGAAATAGTATGCACATCTATCTACACCTACATCCGTTGGTGTGTTAGTCGTTAGAGAAATTTTTTTTTTAGCATAGTGATCCGATGTCTATATTTTATATCTTTGTGTCGTCATTTTATAGATACTAGACGAAAATTTATATTCGGTTTATTGGAATGGTTTGTCAGTACGTGCTTATAAATGGAGATCGAAAAAAAAAATCAATTGGGAATTATATTTTTCATGGAAATATAAAATTTTCAATATTTCTAAGATAATTTTTATTTAAGACTCACCAAATATTCAAAAGAATAGCATGATATTTATAAAAATACAGTGGTAAAATAATATGAATACGCATATATTTTTAAAATGGCGTTCAATATTGTAAAATAATATGTCCTTCAAACTGGATTAGCTGTTACAGTTTTGGATATTTACGCCAAGGTAAGGTATTCCACAGGTTTGGAATGATAATTCACAGAACGTTCTTACATACATATTATTATTTATTTATTATTTAAATTATTCTTATTAGACTAATTTGCATTTTTAATATTTTTGTCTTTTTTTTATCAAATAAATATATTTTGCGTGAAAAGAATTGTTTGCTTATTTCTGATGCTTTTCAATGAGTGCATATGATTTTCAGTATTAATAAATATATTTAATTCTCATCTAGATCTTTACTTTATAAATTAAAGTTTCATGTAGTAAATAATCTATTTATTGTTTGAATAATAACGTGAAAAATACAACAGTTTCAATTAGATTTGGTAAGATGTAAAGAAGTTTTGAAATTATAGAATTAATGTTTCCTCCATGCTATTAAAAAAGAATATTTATAATTTTGTTAATGATTGTTAAATAGCATCTGAGCAACATATTAAAAAATTGTTCAGTATAAGTTTAAAAAGAAGCTAATTTTTATATAACTTTGCACAAGTAAGTTCTTTCCTTGCGAATTCCTTTATTTTATATTAGTGATATAATTTTACATACAAATTTTCATTTTTAGTGACAAGAGTGCCATTTATTTATCTTACAGAGTATATTATTGAAGTGATTTTTTTTATATTAACAAATTTAAATTTATCTTTGAGAAACCATGAACTTTTTATTATTTTTTTTTTTTGTTTTATATGGTGGATATAGAGTATGAAAAGAAATCTCGAAAGTATAAGGGTTTGTGTTATCGTGTATTTCGGAGTATTTGTAAACTTGCAGTTTTTCCTATTGGAAATAAATCACTCTTATTGTATTCAACTGTACGCCGATATTATATATATTTAATAATCCTTATGAAAATTTATTTCCAGATGGAATATACCTAGTATGTATTTCCTGCGTTACATCTCAACACCATACTTAAATTTTAAAACATGAAGCGATCTTGAAAGTAATTATAAACAAATTATAAAAATCGGCGTAATTAATTAAATATGTGCGGAAAATATTAAAAAAATCAATTTAAATAACATCATGCAAAAAATTTTAATAATATGAAAAAAAAAAGAATAAGATGGGTATAAGAATTCTCGTCCATGACAGTAGGAGATATTTTTCATTTTTGTAATAAAATTTAAGACCTAAATAAACATGTTGTGAAAACGCACTTCTAATGCAAGATTTCAAACAAGTATTGCCAATAATTCTGACTGATTGATAAAGTGTAACTATGCTGATATTTAATATATTTTGAAAAAGTAACATGGTTTGAAGATTAATTATTCTTATAATTATTTTTGCTCCGAGTATGTATATATTTTCATATTATTATAACATTTTTTAATACAAATTATTTTTATTGTGATGTTTATGGGAAGAAAAATGATTTTAGAAGTGTTTTTCGACCCTCAAAGAATTTTTTTAAGCATATCTGGGTGCTAAAAAGAATCCATGAAAATAATAATAAAACAGAAACTCATTAAAAAAAAAAATTATGGATTTTAAGTTTTATTTATTTATTTTTTATTATTATAATTTTTTTTTTGGTGTGTGTGTGTGTGTGTGTGCCTGTGTTCGTTAATGACAACGTTAATATCAACACACGTTATCTTTTAAATTTAGTTTGTAGAATATTATTGAATAGTATCAACAACTGGACCTAGAATTTATTTGGAACATATTTCTTATACTGTCACAAAAAAGGTAAATACTTTTTACCCTTTAGAATGTGCATATAAATGAATATACAGCAAAACCTCTGAATAGCGGACACCTCGAGAGCACGGAATTAGTCCGCTATTTGATGGTGTCTACTTTAAAGAGGTGAAGACGTACAGATTTAAAGGTGTTGGGGATAAGAAAAAAAAAAAAGAGGTGTCCGCTATTCAGCAATTTCCGTTATGGAGGTTTTACTTTAAATACACACAGTAAAACCTGCGTAACGGACATTCCTGAACAGAGGATACGTCTGTTTAGCGAATCATAGGGCTTCTGCTTAAAACATGGGCTAAGGGTACCTGCTCCTTTTTGTTTTTTATTGGAAGGGGGAGCGTTGATACAATTTTCGTAAATCTGCAATTTTGAATACCTTTTGAAATTACGCTGATTATAATGAATATTTTGAACGGTTAGAGTAATATAGTATGATTTAAGAAGGTTTTCGCTACACAGAGATTTCTGGTATTCGGGAATGTTCATTAGCGGACACTTCCGAATTCTGGTCACTTCTATTTAACGAACCATAACGTTGGGTTGGATTTTTTGCAGACGCAGGATTTTATTAAAGCATTAGCAAATTGGGCGATGCCCCCTTCCCTTTGTATTTTGGTGGCCCCAAATTTGGTATTCTATTTTTGTAAAACTGATATTTTGAATGTCTTTCAACATTATGCTGATTAATGTGCTGTTGTCAAATGTTTCAATATTTCTTGCTAATGATAAATAATATAATAACAACAACAACAAAAAAGTAAGAGTTTCATACTTTTTTTTTTTTTTTTTTTAATGTTGGGATCTCATATACTGAAAATTTTGTGTAATCAAGTGTTAGATTTTATTTAACACACAAATAAAAATGTCACTGGGAATATCTAATTTAAATGGAAAAAAAATTGAACAACAAAGCAGGGATAAGATTCTTTCTGAAGGAGTGAATTATTATTTTTTTTTTATAAATGGGAATAATTTGTTACCATAAAGCAGAGCTGATTGCAGCATGGACAAACTGGGCTGTTTCTTTGTGCCTTTAGCTTTACGTGCTCCTACATTTGGTATGAAATTTCTATAAAGCTGATATTTTAAATTTGTTTTGATCTTATACTTATTTTAATAAATATTTTGTACTTTTAGAAAATGATTAGGTTAAGAAAAAGAAATATTTATCCAAATATGTATTTGTATTTAATGGCATTGAATAGGCTTAATTTTTTTTTTGTAATAGTATATGAAAGGCGCGGGGGGGGGGGGGGGGAGACGAATGAATACTAGATCTTTGGACTAGAATTAATTTAAAGTTCTCACTGAAAGTAATAAATGTTTTTTATGCTCGCATATATGATATCACATAAATACATTTTTAGGTGATTGTATATATATATATATAATATCCTGTTCCAAAACTACAAAATACTGATTACAATCGTCATAAGTTCAAAAGTGATTTAAAATATCAGCTTTATAAAAATTTTGTACCCAACTTGGGGTACCCTAAAATAAGGGGGCAGATGCTTCAAAGTTTTCCTGCGCTGCGATCAGCTCTGCTTTACGGTAACAAATTATTCCCATTTATAAAAAATGGTTCAATGTGGTCAAATATGGCTGCGTATGTGGCTTAGAAAGAAAAGTGGTCAAAGATGGCTTCATATTGGTGGTGGGGGGGGGGGAGGAAACCGGCTCAAAGATGGCCGCAATTAAGACATTTGAAATGTCTGAAATTCAGATGCAAGAAGTGTCTAAAAATTTTCAGACATTTTAAAATGTCTGAAAAACGAACACTCTTGTTTCAGACACTTAAGTGTCTGAAATTCAGACACAAGAAGTGTCTGATAATTTTCAGACATTTTAAAACGTCTGAAAATTGAACACTGCGTTTCAGACACTTAAGTGTCTGAATTTCAGACATTTCAGTTTAGAGTGTACAACATTTAAACGGAAAGGTTGCTGCTGCGATGGATGTATGCATTATGATTTTTTATTTTCACGTTAATATTGAGCATGTAAACTACAGTCAAACTTCCCTGTAACGAAGTCCCTTTTTAACGAAGTTTTCTACTTAACGAAATTTTCTTCTGAACCTTGACTTTAAGCACTATTTGCATGCAATTAATCTCCCTATTTCGAAAAATATATTCTATATAACGAAGTTTATTTCACTTTCGCGCGTGTACAACATTTAAACGGAAAGGTTGCTGTTGCGATGGATGTATGCATTGTGATTTTTTATTTTCACGTTAATATTGAACATGTAAACTACAATCAAACTTCGCTGTAACGAAGTCCCCATTTAACGAAGTTTTCTACTTAACGAAATTTTCTTCTGAATCTTGACTTTAAGCACTATTTGCATGCCAATTAATCTCCCTATTACGAAAAATATATTCTATATAACGAAGTTTATTTCACTTTCGTGCGTGTACAACATTTAAACCGAAAGGTTGCTGTTGCGAGGGATGTATGCATTGTGATTTTTTATTTTCACGTTAATATTGATCATGTAAACTACAGTCAAACTTCCCTGTAACGAAGTCTCCATTTAACGAAGTTTTCTACTTAACGAAATTTTCTTCTGAATCTTGACTTTAAGCACTATTTGCATGCAATTAATCTCCCTATTACGAAAAATATATTCTGTATAACGAAGTTTATTTCACTTTCGTGCGTGTACAACATTTAAACGAAGAGGTTGCTGTTGCTATGGATGTATGAATTTATTTCATTTGATTGTATGAAAATGAAATTATTTATATATTTAATTATTTCCATTTAAAAAAAGAAATGAAAAAGTCTTCGATACAACAAGAAGGGTATTCCTGTTTCGCGAAAATGCTACAGATGAATTGTTCGGACACTTACAATAGGGCTAAAAATTTTATGAACAGTATATTTTTTTATAAGAAATTTGTACAAAGTAATATTACAAACTTTTTTAAAATTAAGAATTTTAAATACTGAGAAAAAATACATTACGCTCCAGTTTCTGTTTACCTCTGTTTATTATGTGTTTTTCTAAACATTATAAATAAATTTTTCTCGTATATTTACAATACATAAAACAACGGTTAGTGCCCGAATTAAAAAAAAAAAAAACATTTTTCCTATATTTTCATTTTAGGTGTATTTTACATTTTATGCATGTGTATTTTATTATAAAAATTTCGTGAATTTGAGTTGATTTCTATTCAAGGAATTTTCTTCATAACGAAATGTTTAAGTGGAACGATGGGACTTCGTTAAATTAAAGTTTCACTGTAAAAAAAAAAAAAAAAAAAAAAAAAAAAAAAATCATTGTTTAGAATATTCCATATATTTTACTTATTTCTTACATATTTTTCATCCTGAAATTTTTTTGACCGTGTATTACCTACTTTATAACTAGAGGAGAAATATTGCATTACATAGGAAGAAGGTTTATGACACTATAATATAATCTCATCTGAGTTACCCACGAATCCAAAGAATCTTTACATTTAGAAATAGATATATTTACCAGATTTAACGAAGCATTTCGGAAACAAAAATTTATATTTGGTAACGTTTCCGAGTAATTTTTGCAGTGTATTAATCAGTTATCTTCACCTGATATAAACACGGATTATCGACATTTCAGATGCTATCAATTTTCAAGTCAAAAGTTGCAAACATTTTAAAATGATATAGTAGAATGTACATTTCTTTGCTGATAGCTCAATCTATAAGTTCGTTTTATGCAGCTGAAAATGTTTACTTGTTAAACGATAGCATCCGAAACAAGAACGAAAAATTATGCATCTAGTATTGATTATGTAAGACTTTCCGACAGATTCAGAATGCTGTGACAAAATTTCACATTTTATTAAGATGAAATATGATGTATAAATAAACAATTTGAAAAACTCATAAGATCTCATTTGAAAATCCAAATTCTGCTATTACAATCAATAGCCAGAAAAATATCTGTTTTTGGCTAAAAGTTAGTTCATTGAAACGAATAACCCAATAGAAAATTTCCGTTCAATAATTTCCGTGAATAAACCGAAATGTATTTTAGAAATTTTGTGCAGCTGTGTATATGATCTATAGAATTTATCCACATCAAGTAATATATATTTTTTAAAAGTACAATTTAAAAACGCGTGCCATAACTGAAAACGCACTTCCAGCAATCATTGTTCATAGACTCCTATAGTTCCAATATGCAGCCAAATTGTTTTGTGAGTCCCTTTTAATGAAAGGTGCTACCAATCCTATGCACTCCATAATATACAGTAGGAACCGTGTAGTTCACTCCAGTGATATATATAAATTCCAGTATGTGTAAAATACTGTAATATCATTAAAATACATTGCAAATGAGTTTTCCCCCTAGATTGTAAAGTATGGGAATTCTTCTGAGTGTCGCTGTAAATGAACCGTAAATGCTTAACACTTCTTTTGAAATACCGAATATACCATAGTGATACGCAATAACATCTATCAATTACTTCGGAAACGGACTATATTTACGCGAATTAGATAATGGATGGACAAACAGACATACGAACCGAATTCATAAACAGATCATACGCAGATCAACATTTCGTCATTTTAGACGTGGTTATAAACTAGTGCTTAAACAGCTATGAAATAAAATAGTATATTAATTAACTGGCTAATCAGAATTTTAAATGATATGTATGAAGTGCAAATTTTATCTCAGATTAAATGTGTATCATATCAGATTAAATGCGCATCATTCAAAAGAACGTCGGAGTGTTTTGCTTAAAAAAAAGCATATATTAAATATGCTTTATTAAGAAGATCTGTTAAATCTGAAAAAAATAGATATATGCAGAATTTTTCATAAAAAGTACATATTTTGGAAACATTTTGAAACATATTTATATTTATTTTTATTCGAAAACGTCCTTTTTTGGACTCGCCTTTAATAGATGCTCCCCAACGTCAAGCGTTATCCAAGATTTCTCTAAGTAGATTCATCTGATTTTTATATTAAAAAATAAATAAATAAATAAATAAATAAACGTTAAGAGAACCAGAAGAGAAAAGAGAAAAATATTTTTCCTATTAGTATTTACATAATAAATTTTGAACCGTTAAGAATGTCGTAGAGTTGATCATTTTGAAAATAAATAAACATTCCTGCGGGCCGAAAATTTTTACCCTCACAGACCAACAACACCCAATGCATGGCAAAATTTAAATTGAATTATCTGGCTGTGAAATTTTGCACTGGACAGCGAACGATTATATATGTATATATATATATATATGCATTTATACATGTATATATACATGTATATGTTGCATTATCCCGACATTGGAAGATTTTTTTAGTTGGGATGAACTAACTGGCTGTCACGATATCAGTAGTGGATCACATCCAGTAGTAATAGAGTAGTATAAGTTATCAGAACAGGTAAATTCGATCCTGTTGTACTAGTATAACGAAAACTGGAATTATGTCGTCTTAAAGACTACAACATTGGCGTATACGATGATTCGGAAGTTGTATCAGTCGACGAGTAAAGACCATGGAATACATTTTTCCGTGAAAGTTTCCCCAGAAATAATTGAGACAAAACGTAAAATCAGCTCAGCATTTTATTTAAACACCTTTCGCCGGCACAGTTTCGACAAAGAATATTAGCCTTCGCTTCAGAGTAGTAATTTAGGGATGAACAAAGTTGTAGATAATCGAATACGTGGACGGTGACCAGGGGGTGGTATGAAAAATCGAAATACGACTAAAATCTGGTGAAACACAGCGAGCATCGGCTTTTTGTGCGTCATGTGTGGGAATACAAATATGACGCAGGTCGCGCTCTCAACCAATTAATAATAAAGAATACCACGCCATGGAAAGTGTGCTGACAGAGAGAGTGGATGAATTTGAAGGTAAAAAGGATAACCCCGGAATATGCGCGGGAAAACAAAATGGAAGCTAAAAGAACATTCTAAAAGAAAAAAAAAAGAAATGGAACATTTATTTTAAGAACACTAAAAGCGTAATATTTAAATAATTTAGACAAATGAGACATTAAATTAAAAGGAATTTAACAGAATTAACGATAGAGATTATTTAAGAACTAGAATATAGCCCGTCAGAATGACGTGTTTGCATTTTCAAAAAAATTATATAGCATTGCATTATAAAAAGAATTGTGAAGTAATAAATTTTGTCTTGTCTGATTAATAGGGTCAGGTGGGGTAAAGTAAAAACAGCCCATTTTTCATTGAAATTTAATTGGCAAGAAAATTATTAATTGAATTGGTAAAATACTGATATAAAGTATGCAAATGAACTTCACTCACAAAATTTGAAGAAATATTTCACAAAAACATTCAAATTAGTACTAATAATGTTATTTTAAAACATATTGTCAATTAACTATTTTATCTGATGGTATGTGGTAAAATAAAAGACAATTCCAACAGAAAGTTTATTTGTTTTTATTAATTGCCAAAATAATAATTATATAACTTAAATTTTAAAAAGTTGAACAGAGAAAATCCCGATTTCTTTTAAACATGCATAAAAGAAACCTGTAATAAATTTTGATAATTAAAAATCATCTTTTATCACATAAGTAAATTGCAACTATTAATTACATTAACAATTTATTTTCCCAAATTCTGTTATTAAATTACAAATTTATTTTCCCTACAAAATACAAAATTTTATTTATTATAATAATGCATTGATATATATACATATATATATATATGTAACACACGGCATTACATATTTCTGATATTCTAATTTCATTTTATAAGAAATATTCATTCCCCCCCCCCCCCCCCAATGTCTTCAGAATTCAAAAAACATTTTAAAAAGAAAATTTCTTTTTTTTTAACTACCGTCAGATGGCGCAACAGAGCATATAAACGTTTGTTTTAATATTTTAAAAGTTCAAGACGAATGAATCAATTGTTTGTTTACTTTCATATATGGATAGATAAAGCTACCAATCTAATTTTAACTCAAGTTATCGCAGCTGAATATTAGATAATTGAATGTAATCTCTTATAAATATTAATTTATTTTGAATAATCTGTCTAAAAATGTAACTTTTGCGAATAGTGGAAAAGAAAGTACGTTTTACTCAACGTTTTAAGATTGAAAATCAAATCAACATTCACTCGTGTGTCGTGATGCCACATGTACAACACAAATTCCAAATCCAGAAGCAATTGAATGACTCATTGAACGAATCATTAAAAAATACGGTCGACATCCGATTTTGCTCTTAAAATATTTGTAAAACCATAACAAAGCTTTTAAATAATTTGAAATACGTTTGTTTTCAGAAAGGAAACGTTAATCCGGTACAAAATAATTCACGGGAATGAATCACCGAATATAGCTATATTCACTGAACACCATAAAGTGTTCTCATTGGTCAGAAAATAGATAGCCTTGAAAAACAGAGGTAATTTTTCGCGATATTTTTAACCGTGTATACTGAATTCAAACTGTAAATAAATGTAAACAAAAGTGAAAAACGTATTTCAAAATATTAATATGCTTTTGCAAAATATTTTAAGAGCATTTAATGAATAGCTGAAAGAGTCATTCATTTGTTTTTGGATTTGTAATTTGTGCTTATGAATGGCAACGGTAATCGCTTGTATACATCAGAACCCTGTTGTTGGTATCTGGTTATTTTTAAATTAGATCTTAAAGCGTTATAATTGTATACTTTTTGAAGGTTTGCGAGAAAAATTGAAGAAGAATATGTTACATAACAAATAGATAGACAGATTAAATAAGGCAGTCGGCAAATACGGCATCGGAATACATAAGCCTAACGTGGCCGCGTTTGGATTATCAGGAAAAGGATGAGTTCAACCCCGGAAGCGTTATACATTTTGTGTCATTCTATGTATAATAAGGATTTAGTGAATATAAAGTAGTAATTTAGAATAAGATAAAAAAAATCGCGGAATTAGAACTAATAATTTAACATATATATATAATATACATGATATATATATGTATTATATACTTATATATATAAAATTATGTATATACTAGGGGGCTCTGCCCCCTGCAAGCTACGCTCGCCAACCCCCGTTCAGACATTGCATAATCTAAAAGCACGCTAATCTGATAGCTTTTAAAAAGATTAGAGAAGATTGAACAATACTGAAAAAACCTGTAGCAATCTCCCTGTAAACGGGCTTCGATTCAATTCCCTTTGATTGCAAAAATTTAAGACAGAATCAATTGCTGTTAAGACATCCAATAAATTTCGTGTTTGATTCACAATCTGTTGCCTGTTATATCTAAAGTCTGTCGCCAAACTATATGATTAAAGGCCAAAAACAGTTGATCGTAAATGTCACTTTCGCTTGACTTTAAAGAAGTTACACGTGTTTACGCAGTCAAGTGATTTTTATTTCGACGTTTTATTTGTATTTTAATTCATCTTATACTAATCTATTTGTTCTTTAGTTATTTAAAATAAAAAAATTATGTCAATTTGTATAATTTCGCGTGCGGTCTGGCGATTTATATAATTTGACGAAATTGGACGACGGGAGAAGTAGTACCATTAAAAGATTGCTTTGAAGCTGAAATTAAATGTCATGATTTGTTATATTGTCATACACTCACCGGATTTGACGTGCATTTTTTTACGACAATTTGGCGAAATCTTCGTTTTCGAATACGAGTTAGATATGTATTTTTAAATTCTTTTCTGTTATTTTTAAAATGAAATAACAATAAATTAAAAAAAAAGTTTAATTAGTAACTATAGAACAAAACAATTTATAACATTTTTTTGTAAATAAAAGAAAATTAATTCAAATAAACATTTAGTAATAAATAAACAACAATAGCCGGGTTACCATGTCAGGCAAAATAACGCCATGTTGGCCCCAACTACGCACAGCGTTGCGTAAATGACATCTGTGCCTAATACTTAATTGTTTTCGTTTAGTTAAAAAAAAAAAAAAAAAAAAAAAAAAAAAAAAAAAAAAAGTGAAATCCATTTAAATTAAATGTTTCAGTTTTAAATGAAAGTTTTGTATTTAATAAAATGATAATGAAATACAAATTGAATTATGAATAAAAGTAACATGATACATTTCTTAGCATACATTTAAGGGAGGCCAAACTGGTCGCCAAATTCGTTTAAAATAATAACTTTTTCTAAAATATGAAAAAATATATATGTTATGATTAAAGTTTGAGTTGCCATCATTAGAGAAAAGTATATAAGATTTGAAAAAAATTAATATTTCGAAAACGAATTCGAATTTAAAAATTCTAATACCAGTTTTGAGATCTGCGGAACAATACGGATTTTTGGTGTTAATTTCATCGCAAAGTATTTTAGGAGAAATCGCCGTGAAACATAATCAGTTGTTTAATTAGTCGTTTCACAGAATCGTTGCATAAATTCGTTATATTTCAGTCGTTTCATGAAATTCGTTTCATTAGGATTATATACACATATATATATATATATATATATATATAGCAAATAGTTACAAATTTAGTCGCGTTAAAAACATCTGCCATTTACCGAAAGAATATTTTCCATTAAAATTTTTCAGAAAAAAAAAACAAAATCAAACAAACAAACAAAAAAAAAAACAATATTTTCTTGGAGTAAAATTTGTTCTTTAAAAATACTATTTATACCAATATGGCTATTTATACAATTAACAGAAAAAGTTTATAAACTCAAAAGTGATGTGTCTTCCAAAACTCTTCTGGAAAAATTTGCATGATTTAACAACGTAAGAATATAAGTTATAAGATATGTTTTGTGTTAGTTATGATATGTTATGTGAGTATGAATACTTATGAACTAATATTTTCCATGCCGTAAGCTATTGTAGCATTTAAATTTTTTTCTTGTACTACTACTACTACTAATAACAATAAATAATCAATTACAATGTGCATTATCAAGCTAATTACTGCGGATATGAATTTGTGTATGAATCAATTTATTCAATCCAATAAAATCAAAAGTGAGATTTTTCTAAATCTGAACATACAATAAAACATAAATTCCAATGCGCTTTATCTTCCTAAATAACCGCCACTGAATCCTATTATGTAAAATTATGCAGTGGTAATTGACCATACGTTATTTATTCATTTCATATAAATTACTTCCACGTCTTCATCGCTAACATGTGGAGTTCGTAAACTGATGTTACAAATTAAAAAGTCGATAATTACTTAAAGAGATAAAAAAGGAAATACTAATGTCCCAAATAGTCAATCAAATGTTACCGGTCGAATATTACCTCTCCAGTCATCGTATTTCTTCCTTATCCCTAGTAAACGACTGTATTTGAATCAATTCCTTTTAATCCCTTGATAATTTTAAATACAAAACGTGGTCTGACCGACATCTGCTAAAATTGAGCTAGAGCCACCATAATTCAGAATGTCGCATAAATACGCACAGTGCCGCTTATCGAATTACAATGCACTTTTACCATTTCTCGCGATGTCCTCACATTTCACACACACACACAACATTACTCAATTGAAAATTTCTCTAGAAAATCTTAATGTTTCAAAATTTATGATTGAAAATCGATGTTCAGGATCGAATGAGACAGGTTACGTTTTAGGTTACGTTTTCATGGAACAACTTCATGAGTACAGTTGTCTCTATTTTTTGTAAAGCAGTTTACGAACACCCTGTATATTATAATAAAGTTCTCTAAATTCATTGAACAATGGAAAAAATGTGAATCTGAAATACCGAGTCTGTTAAACCTCGTTGCATTTATTTATTCCAATTCGGTTTTATTCTTATTATTATTACTTCGTGATTAAACCTTACTATGGAATTTAAAATAGTGTACATAATAATATGTATACAGATGCATTTACGAACACCCTGTATATTACAATAAAGTTCTCTAAATCCATTGAACAATGGAAAAAAGTGAATCTGAAATACCGAGTCTGTTAAACCTCGTGGCATTTATTTATTCCAATTCGGGTTTTTTTATTATTATTATTACTTCGTGATTAAACCTTACTATGGAATTTACAATAGTGTACAAATAATATGTATACAGATGCATTTACGAACACCCTGTATATTATAATAAAGTTCTCTAAATTTATTGAACAATGGAAAAAAGTGAATCTGAAATACCGAGTCTGTTAAACCTCGTGGCATTTATTTATTCCAATTCGGTTTTATTCTTATTATTATTACTTCGTGATTAAACCTTACTATGGAATTTAAAATAGTGTACAAATAATATGTATACAGATGCATTTACGAACACCCTGTATATTATAATAAAGTTCTCTAAATCCACTGAACAATGGAAAAAAGAGAATCTGAAATACCGAGTCTGTTAAGCCTCGTGGCATTTATTTATTCCAATTCGGTATTATTAATATTATTATTACTTCGTGATTAAACCTTATTATGGAATTTAAAATAGTGTACAAATAATATGCATGCAGATGAATTTACGAACACCCTGTATATTATAATAAAGTTCTCTAAATTCATTGAACAATGGAAAAAAGTGAATCTGAAATACCGAGTCTGTTACGAGTCTGAAATACCTTGTAAATATGTACCTTTAAAAATAATACATTGTAAAATTGCACGATTACATACCATTTATTATTCTAAATTTAATCGTCTGGTATATTTTTTTCTTTGTAAAATATTTAAATATAAAGATTAACTATCATGATAAAAAAAAAAAAAAAAAAAAAATCATTACTTCAGACGCCCAACTAATTTAAGCTTTAAGTAAATTAAAAAGTCTATCATCAGATTTTTTTTTTTTTTTGTCAGTCTAGTAGACATTTCCTTTATCTTTATTTTGTTACCTTTTTTAAAAGTAAATGACAGAATTTTTCGCCTGAAATGTCAATTTTTTTATCAATAGTTAAATATACCTTGTATCTTTAGTTTTGTATTCAAACACAACTTTTTCTCCAGTCTCGGTTTTTAGTGACATAATAAAATATTCGTCGATTGAATAAATAAGAATTTCTCAATTAATGGATTTTTTATTTGAACGAGCGTATGTCAAACTAATGAAAAATAATTCATTTTAAATGACGTGTTCCGGGAAATAGATTTTAAATGAAATTTTCATTTTTAAAATATGAATTAATTTAATATATATTAAAAGTCTCATATTTGACAGTGACTGTGTATAACGAACTTTTTACGTTTATTTATTTATTTATTAGTGCAGAATATTTTACTTTATCGGTAAAATTATTTTAGTGAAAATATATATTTTTATTAGTTGCAATAAATTCGAGGGAATGTCAAAACTGATGCTTTCTTAACACTTCGCTTACCAGACTTTTTTATCGGACCCAACAGATACCCTCAAAATGATATTTCACATAAAACAAAAGACAAAAAATTCAGCATGTATGTGATTTTTACAAATATGTGACTTTTGTAAGTGTGTGACTTTTCTGTAAAAATGTGAAAAAGTCACATATTTATAGAATTTTCAATCTTTTTATTTTGGTGAGAAAAATGAATGTACCTGTTGGATCCATTGGAACCATCTGGTAGGCGGAAGGTTAATTAATGAAGTTATCAGTGAAACGCCACAACACGAAGCAAGAGAAGTATCGCAAGAAATACTACTCTTGTCTACCGGTTATTATTAAATCGAGAATATACGGAATGAATGGTTACTGCAGGAGTGGAGCGACGTTATTGCTTGCTATGGAACCGAAAATCTATTTTTTTCACTCTGGACTAACTGATATCAAATATATATTTCATTCTTTCCGTTATTAGCAGGAAGGTCCACTGTTTATTCCCAAAGGGAATCGAGAATAACCTGGACTTTCAGCTCTGACAATTCATTTAGAATGCATGTCATTTTAAAGCAACGCTAAAGAAATTTATCCTCATTACGTCTTTAGTAAGAAGAGACACATAGAGCAGTGGCGATGAACCTTTTTGCACGAGTGTGCCAAAAATCTGAGAAAAATTGTATAAATACCTTCTAACGTGCCAATAATATTTTCACTTAAAACATAATTTAATGTAGAACTACATTTTTCAGAACTTTTATTAATTTTGTTCTTGCCCTAAATTCGACTTCTAAAATATTTAGTATGATGTCTCAACTCTATGATTTAAGCAGTCATGTTGGAATCCGTATTAATACTGTATAAATAAAAAAAATACATTTAAAAAATCAAAAAACCCTGCTGCGTAAAAGCAAACTAATTAATTATTTCTCATCAATGTGAAACTATTTTTTATGTTACTTACTTTTTTTTATTTACTTGTATTGATGACTTTTAAGTTATGTTTAATTGTTAGTTCCTCTCTACGAGTATAAACACTGTTTTGAAGAGGCCTATAGATGTCTGTAATGGTTAGAGTTGCAGTAAAGCTAGAGATCCTACCTACACAACTTCCAGGTTGTGTGATATTTAAACGGAGCTTCTGACTCTAAAATAGTCAATAGAACATCGTCTTCATTTTGAAAGACCTATCCAATGATATGTCACTCAATATGGTGCGTAAAAATTTTTTTCGTCTCTACCGCCATTTTGTATTTTACGGCCGCCATTTTGAATTTATATAGACAAAACGTAATGTATAACTATCGGACGGTTAAGACGAATCGATAGAGCCCTCATTCATTAAAATTTATCCAGCCGTTGGGATGTTTCGAAGGTATAAAGAAATCCACATATTCAGATAGGCGTGAAACACATAACCCTTCTTGGCAGCCGGGTAAAAAAAAAAAAAGATTTTTCTTCCTGTTGTTTAGGTTAGAGCAAAATCTGATGGGCAGCGGTTACCCAGTTAGCAGAGCGTCGTACTCGTAGCCAAAAGGTCTCGGTTTGAAGGCTAACCTCCAGCTAAAAATCCACAAAGCTAATATCATATGGAGTATCTTAAATGCCGTCGTGTATGCAATGTTCCCTATCACTTTTATCTCTGGAGGTGTCAGTCAGGGGAAGATCTGGTCACTTGGTCAAGATTTTAAAATACAAGATAATTTCAACAAGCGATGACTGCCCTTATTGGCGGCTCGTATCAGTGTTGTAGATAATTCAGCACCCAACTCTTCTTTTCTATTTTTCCCCTTTCATTTTAAACAAAGTACAGAGAAATCCGAAAACATAATTAATAGCAATCTAGAACAGTCAACGCAGTAATAAAGTGAGAAAATAAATAGAGATGTAGCCACGAAATGTAAGGTACTATCAGATAGATCTGCGTAATGAAGCGACCGGGCGACATTCGAACCGCTGCCAAGTACACAATTCATAAAGCTAGACATATAGCTCGGAAGGTAGGGCCCTTATCAGCAGTATAATAATAATAAAACAAAATATGGTTGTCATACTGTTCTTTCTGGCTAGTAGACTGTAGAAATGGACCTGTTACGCATTTTATTCTTTGAACTATTGCGTTAAACAAAATGAAAAATTAATGAAGCCTTTGAAATTTTATAAACCGACAAAATGACTTTACAAGTATCTACATCAATTGTGTTTCAAGAAAAGGGCACTACACAATGTACAAAAAAAAATTTTAATGCAATAATTCGTGCAAAAAATAATTTGAATAATCTTTAACCCCTTAACGGTCGCATTAAATTGCGGTTTAAAAATTCAAATTGCTTATTGGCACCTCTTTTTTAAAAAAAAAATAAGTATTCACCTTATTTAATGACAGGTAAAATGATACCGTAATAAAGTCAATTACACTAATTTATAAAACTGGTAGGAATCAAACAATCTGACTAAAAGACAAAGTCCGTAAATATCATGGAAGCGAGAATTAAGTGATGTGCATATTTGCATATGAAGCATCATTTTAGTTCATAAAATTGGAAAATTAGATAAAAGTGAATTTGTTATTATCTATTTTATAAGTTGTTATAATGCCGGGTACACTGGACCCTGTTAAGAGTTTTAACCTTAAGTATCTTCCCCCTTTTTTCTGAACTTCTTCGTCTTTGGAACACTTTCTACATATAGAAATTCCTCAATTCCTGCATTTCAGTTAAGACAATGGAACTTGGGCCCCATTAAAGGGGCCATGATGTTTTTGTGACCTAAATTGTTTTGGAACACTTTCTCCATTTAGTAATTCTTCCATTTAGTAATTCTTCCATTTCTACATTCCAGTTAAGACACTGGAACTTGGGGTCCGTTAAAAAGGGCCCTTGATGTTTTTGTGACCTAAACTGTTAGGAAATTTTCCTCTTTTAATCCGATCTTCATTTTGAAAGATCTTAGGGTCCCCCTTGAACTTTTTGTGCGCCTTGCATTTTCAAACTCTAATTGTGTTACACTCTCAATCCATAACTTCAAAGTTGCGTCTTGGACTCCTCTAGCTCGGACAACATCCTCATATTTTTATTGGAGCCCCAAGAAAGCATTTCCCACTATTTTTGCGCATTTCTATAAAAAAATTAAATTATTAATTAATACTCTACGTTTGATTTCGACTAATTGGAAATATAAAGCGATAAGTACTAGGGCCTATTAACATGTTTTTTATCTTAGGGCTCTGCTCTCAACTATCAGTTGGTCCCTTTTATACACCCTATTATAGGACTCTTAAAAATGGTCCGATTCAATATTTTTTTTCCTAACAACTTCTTAGGTCCACCGCCTACCTTATGAAGACTAAAACAATTTTCTCACACTTATGCTAATACGAATTTTGAATGCTAATCGCCTTCTTGGGGCCCTTGGTGCTGCTTCTTTAAAAATAATCCGATTCGCTAGTAATGTTCTTTAACGTGGTTGTAGGGTGACCCAGCTACTTTATAATGTATTAAAATTTTTCATTGTACCACAGCTACCATCATTCATTATGTCATCTTTTCCGAATATTAAAATTATTTTTCGGCGTTAAGTTAAGTTCACTCACTGCAGACTTGAATTAAAAATCGCATTACTATTAAAGGTAACGGGTTAACTTTACAAAAACGGGGGAGTTGCGTTATTGCATCCGTAAATCAAATATCCTGTTAATGTTGAAGGTATTTCGTTAAATTTACAGAGTGGCAACTTGTACCGCTTAGGGGCGCATTCTGTACACGGGTTCTATGTACGCTATATCAACTGGAATTCGTTCATTCATCTTAGATTTCGATTCAGCTACTTTCTGCTATATGAAAGATTATTATAGGCATATGTTACCACTGTTTCCGACCATTAACGGCGCATTTTTCTTTCGGACTTTAAGAGCTGGATTTCGACGGAAATTGCGATTTTTCTACAGACTTTATTTCCACCTTCCACAGCCAGGGGTCGCATTCTTATTTCGGGTTCTATGGTCCTGATTACTACGAGATTTGGCTCATTCATTTTAGTTTTCGATTGTATCCGGCGCGTGCGGAACACACCCGGTGTATGCTAATTTGGCAGCAATGACTCAGTATATAGGCTCGTTCAGAAAGAAGTTTCTTGGGAACACACTAAACGCTGCCGACGACATTGGGGTCCCGGAAACAAAGTTCATTTGATACACTGTATGATGTGAAGGCTGTGGGGCACCCGAAAGTAGGTTCATTTGAATGATTACCCGAAAATATGAAATGATACTTACTTGAGCTTCGTGTAAGGCTATCTTAACGGTTCCAGGCAGCGTCGTGCGAGTCAGCTAGTAATAAAAAATAAAATAAAAATACATTTATTCTTAAATTTTTCTGAATTTAAAACACCTTTCTAAGAATGAACATTGGCAGAATGAGGTGAACTTTTGTGTATCTAGAGACTATAATTAACAGATAAATGTATGAAAGTCATAAAATGCGATAGTTAGAAGATCTTGAAAAAATAAGCCAAACATTTTTCTTTATAGCTTATAATCGGAAAAATTACTTCCTTTGGCAAGCGGCAAAGCAGCATGGTCCACAGAGAAATCGTTTGTTGAAATCTGTTTTCGCGGTTGAATAGAGATCAATATGTTTATGCGGATATAAGTGCAGTTTTAACTGTGAAATTTTACATGTTATATATTTAATAAAACTAAAATAAAAAGTTTATGAAAAAAATGGAAATTTTTTTCTACAGAACAGAAATATTTGCTGCTATTTTAAAAATTATTTACTTGAATAAACTGTTTTTATTTTTATTTTAATGCATATTACATCTTTTTACTGTGGGAAGATTGGTAAGGGAAGATTACGATTTTGTTAGGAACTTGCGCGCCATTCAACTGTTTACAGTTTCACTATGGTACAGTTTCACGTTTAATACACAGGCGACTTTAGTGGCTGTGATCTCGCTCACTGCTCGTTGCCTGTTCATATTGAAAGATACTTTAGTGATGTTCAAATTATTAAAATCCGAAACAATTAACTATAAAAGGGATTAATATAGATAAAAATAAAGAAATAATTTATATAGTTCGTTTTTTTTTTTGTTTTTTTTTCAGTATGGTTATTTTGTGTAATATTAGCTGCGATTATTTTGTAAATCGACCAATGTAAATTTATAGTTTGGATAAATGTGACATGGCAAATCGAATATAGAATTATATAAGGGCTCGAAAAGAGATTTTCAAAGTCATAATAAAAAACTCATATAAGTCCCACCCCCTCCCAACAAAATTTGACAATAACAGTAGTGTAGAATATCATAAGAAAGAACTTTACTGAAAACAATTTTATTTTGCGAGGTTTATAACAATATTCTTTAGGGGTTTTATTTTTCATACTCTATTTCATTTTGTTATTATTCTGACCTTTCAAATTAAGGAAAAAAATACAATATTGTTTCATTTCTTTTTCGAGCATACCACATAATTCTCGCAAAATTTATAAATAGAAAATATATTTATGATATGACCTGTTAATTTCTAATCTTAATGAAAGCTCACACTCAATGAAAGCTCACACTCAAGCTCTAACTCAATATTTAAATTCCATATTCTATACGGCAAAAACAGACAAATGCTTCTTATTCTAATAAAATATAATATAACCGCTAGCGAAAATATAGAATAAATTTTTTGATTACCCATACTCTTGAAAAGCGTTCTTTTTTTTTAAAAATATTCGAAAGTAATATATTTTTGAGATTAAAAAAAAAGAAATATGAAAACTAAGTTTCTTTTACAGTGTATTAATGTACCTTCTGAAGCCGAAATATCTTTGTTTAGAATTATTCAGTTCTCAATGGAACAGTTTCAGCTGCGTAGTTGAAGTTATACTACTAAGTACATTCAATAAATAAAGAAGTATAGGCTATTTCATACAATTTATTTAATGAAACCCAAAAGTATTGTACACTATTGTATTGGTTAGGCACTTGTCACATTGTGACACTAGTTACACAATGCCATGCTCTTAAAAAAAAAAAAAAAAAAAAAAAAAAAAAAAAAAAAAACCCTTTGGCTGCTGTTTGAACCAGTTGCGCACACACTCCTTGACTTCATCGTCGTTTGAAACTACTGCTGAGCTCACCGAAGATATGGATGTCACATGGTGGCAAACCTGATGAGCTCATCCACTTTCGAAAAATGCTGGTCTGGGACACGCTTCGGTGCTCTACTCCACGCTTCATTCTCAAGTGACATGTTTCTTTCGTGAAAGCACTTGATCTACTCCTTAACCTTTTCAGAGACATACAATGATCACCATAAGAATTTTCCATTCGTCGATGGATTTCACGACCTCCTACACCTTTCGCTGCCAAAAAGCACATAACATTCCTCAGCTCCTCTTTGGATGCCATTACGCATCGATTTTAGAAACGGTTTGAATGGACTTGTCAGATGCTCGGTTATAATCCTTTTATCATTGTCTGTATAACACGTTCCGCCACCTAGCGAGTAAAAACCCCGCTAATACTTTTCGTCACACCAGAAACTACATTTCAGGTATCTCTCAGTTTTTCTAAATACCATACTTTTCGTTTAATGGCCTCTGTCTCGTTATTTATTGATTGTACCTGATATAAGCAGGTGTAACAAAATAATATTAATTTTATTATTAATGGTAATGCTGCTAATTCGGTTTTTTTTTTTTTTTTTTTTTTTTTTTTTTTTTTTTTTTTTTGCCTCTAAAACATGTTTGTTGAACATAAAAACTTTTACTTGAGAAGTGTTACCATCACAAAAACATATATTTCATTACTTAACAGGTATTAAAACTTCTACATATTTTTTTTTTTTTTTTTCAATTATTTTACTTTAACTTTGATTCAGCAAATTTGTCAAAAAAAAAAAAAAAATATATTTGAAGATGTGATATCTTTTAAAAGCGGCTATCTGATTTATTTTGTAATGATTACTTTAAATATTTTAAATTTTTTTAAAAATAAATATTTAAAAAAATTTAAATGTCATACATTTATGTTCATTTAAAGGAAAAAAAATGAAATTCGACTAATACTGTACTTCGAGTTATAACTATTTTAAATTATCCTTCTTTTATTCAGAATCTTTTTAATTTTTTTTTTTTTTAAGCTTTATGGGCAGTTTTTTGATGTGATTCTATTTACAAATTATATAGTTAACCATCGCAAAAAAAATCTAAAATTCCAGCTCAATAAATAATTTTTTGAATTTGTCCCGGACCCACTTAATCATAAGTTTTAGGCTGGCATTTAAAATATGTTTTCTAATGTAATAGTAATAATACTAATAATTATCTTTTGAAGGACACTTTGAAAAGAAAAATAACGTTAGTTTATCCATAAAGTAAAATTAATTCCGACGCAGTTTTAATTATACGAATTACTATAAATAATTTTAAATAGTAGAAAAATAAACAAAATTAAGATATGACGAGAGTGGGAAAAAGAAGGAATTTTCACTCGATATGGCTTTCAGTTCGAAATGAAAACAGCTCATATTCAAAATATTAGAATAATTGAGAAAAAGTAATAAGAAAAAATTATTTTTATGTATTTATTTTTGATACTAAGTAAATGCAATTAAATTTCTTATAAATTAAATATGAAATATTTAGATAAGATTCTTACATTTACAAAATATAAAATACAATACAATAAATTAGGTATACAGCTTTCTGAAACACATCAAAATAAGAGGATAAAATTTAGTTTGGTTCAAAATATTAGAATATTTTATTTTACGCAACAATATTACCTTATGAATATGAAGTAAATGGTAGTTAATATTTTGTAGCATCCCTTTTAGCTTTCATAACAGCGTACAATCGATCTTGCATGCTATATACAAGGTGTGTAGAAACATTTCTATCAATATTAGTCTAAATAGACTTTACACTTGCCACTAACTCTGTTTTACTTGAAGGAGGATTTTCTTGGACTTTTTTCTTCATAATACACCATACGTTTTCAACGGGATTAAGGTCTGGTGAGTTTGGTGGCCAAGGAAGTACATCAATGCCGCGTTGGCCGAACCAATCCTTAGTTGACACCGAGGTATGCGATGACGCTAAATCTTGTTGAAAGATGTAATCATTTTCAAATAAATCCTCTGACGATGGAATCATGTAATATTCCAAAATTTCTTGATATATCTGAGAGTTAACCTTCTCATAGACGATGCATAACTTCTCAGGTCCTTCTGCACTCATGCAACCCCAAACCATGACACTAGCAGCAAATTTTACGGAACGATTAAGGCATTCTTTATCAAATGCTTCTTACTTCATTCTCCAAACTCGAATACCTTGATTACCATATGAAACACAAAACATATTTTCATCACTAAATAATATATTTTTCCAATCTTCTTCGCTCCATAAACGTCTTGATTTACATCAATTCAATATTATACGCTTTTGTTTTGCAGTCATGAGAGGTTTTGTTTTCGATACTCGAGATTCAAACTTAAATTTATGGAAACGTCTTAATGCTCTCGATGTAGAAACTTCAACTCCTTCTTCTTTCCATTTTCGGTGCAAGAATCGCACACTTTTAAAACCGTTTTTCTTAACTATATGCTTCAGTTTCCCACCTCTAGCAGATGTTTTCGGTTTTCGGCCGCCATTTCGGCGATTATTTTGAAAATTTCCATATTTTGAATATTGTATTAGTACTTTACTAGCGCTTGATTGCGAACAATGTACATAATTCACTATATAACATTGATATTTTCCGTGACCATACAAATAAACCAGGCGAAATTTAAAAGATTCAGGAATATCCCTCGCACAACCCATTTTAAGACGAAAAAGCAAACGAACTGCAAAAAGAATACTTATTTTAAATAAAATAGTCTGACTTTAGTCAATCATGCCGCCAGTTATGAATTGGTGATGATTAAAGGAGAATTAATGTGAAATATTCTAATACTTTCAACCACTTGAATAAATATTCTAATATTTTGTCTTTTCAAAATAATTTTTTTTTCAATTAATCTTTTCCAAAATGATATTAATTTTAAGTTAATAAATACGTTTGATCAACAATAAGTTCTTAATAAAAAATATCGTTTGCATATTTGCTTTAAAAGACATTAAATTACCAAACGATATTTTCAATTTGTAAAAAAAATAGTAATTATTCTAATATTTTGAATATTAGCTGTATTTCTAAACAACGAAATAAAAGAGAAAATTTTAATACAGGAGAAAAATTAATCAGCTCTTTCAACTTTACTATGCCACATATAAAATTCCATTATATCTGTCGGATTAAATGCTCGGCTAAAAAGGTAAATAAAGATCCCTTATCCCTTTTTCCCCTAAAAATAAAGGGAACTTCCTAAAATGTAGCAAGGAGTAATCAATGTCTAGTGCAAATTCTTAAATAATTTTACTTTTGTTTCTTAATTCAAACTAAGATCCTTATATTTGCTTTTAAAACTACTTTGTATCTTGACTTAACAAATTTGAACATTAATTTTAAATAGTAACGAATTTAAATAACCCTTTTTTATACAGACTTTTTAAGTAAACGTTTTAACAATATTTGCCTTTAAATTGATTAAACTTCTTTTAAACATCATCTACTTCATGTTCTCATTGGCGTGTATCGTTTAAAGTAGTAAATGTGTTAATAACAAAATTTTGATAGTTTTTTTTTTCTTTTTAAAGAAACATCTATATACCGGGTGTCCCAAAAAGGACTGACTGATTTTAAAATTCAATAACTTGCAAACGGTGACAGATATTTAAAAAATTCTTGCAGGAGGGTTATACATAAGGTCAAAAGTTTTTTTACAGTGATTTTAAATTTTAGTTCGAATTACAAACAATAGATGGCGCTGCGATCAATAGACGCTGAATTCAGGCTCGATTTTTGGTTCTTCGTGGCCCGGATAATACATTTCCATCTCCTTTTTCAGCATGGAACAAGAGAAAGGACTAGAAATCGAGCCTGTATTTAGCGACTATTGCTTACAGCGCCATCTATTGTTTGTAAATCGAACTAAAATTGAAAATCACTGTAATAAAACTTTTGACCTTATGCATAACCCTCCTGCAAGAATTTTTTTTATATCTGTCACCGTTTGCAAGTTATTGAATTTTAAAATCAGTCAGTCCTTTTTGGGACACCCGGTATATATTTCTCTTACGTAACGCGAAAAAAGGCTGTATTCGTAGCTTGCTACTTGGCAACAGTCACAGCGACAATTCTCAGTGGTTAAGTTACTGTCACATGTCCCATCAACTCAGTAAATCAAAATGCAGACAGAATCTCTTTTTTTAACACAACCGTTTGAGTGATGAATGAATGATAATTGCTATTTGTCCGTTTTATGGTGACGCGAGGAATTCAGCGAATCAGCTTTTTGATCCAAGATTGTATTTAGACACAGTCGAAAACGTTTTGTGTACAGTTTGTTAGCGTGATACCTGGCATCTTTTACAGCGTCTTATATATTTAAATGAATTTAAACCGTGATTTTAAATACTATAGGCAAAATGAAAGGAGAAGGACCCCATCTGACAATAACATGCCATTTATATATAAACGACGTCAATTTCCATTTCGCTTATCTTTCTCAATGATGATCAACAAATCACAGGGCCAAACGTTTCATAAATGCATTTTTATTTACATTTTCAACAAAATTTTCAATTACTTTTTTTGAATTATTTTTCATTTCAAAAATTTGCAAATTTCATAATGTTAAAATGTTTTATACCCATTGGCAGAACCTCCTAAACGCATTTTTATTTACATTTTCGACAAGGTTTTGCATGACTTTTATACATTAAAAATATTTGTAAATTTCATATGTTGCTTTTTCGGATCACGCAGCGGCCCAACTAAAAATATTTTTTATTGTGTTTCCACTACGGTTTTAAATTAATTCTGTTTGAAAAGTTTTTAATACCTTTTTATTTACTTTTTAACAAAGTTTTCCATTGCTTTTTTATGCATTAAAAATATTTGTAAATTTAATACATTATAATGATTTATGATAGCACTCATTCTGGCTAGAGTTGACACAAATAGCGAGCGAGCGAAGTGACCTGGGATCGTGTAGCGGTCCCGACGTGAATTGTGTAGCAATTCATGGGGGTTGGCAAGCATTAGCGAGCAGGGGGATGAGCCCCCTAGTGTACTTTATATTTTACGAAAACGTTTATTATATTGATAAGATATTGTCAGGCAGAAGGAACTTAAAATTTAAAAATAGAAAACAGGAATTCTGCTTTTTCCGAATTTAATGTCGGCCCGATGAAATATATATATATATATGTCGTAGGCTAATTGAGAAATCCGGCTCTTTGCAAACAGCCGGGCTAATTGGAGAATCCATCTCCCTTTTTCCAATTAGCCTGATATTTTTCAGGCTTATTGCAAAGAGCCTAGAAAGCGTTAGGCTAATTGAAATGACCAATTATTATCCGATCAGGGTGATATTTTTAGCTCACAGGCTATCAAAACCTGAGAGCTTATGCTCCCGCCGATTCTGTATGAACGTGTGTACGTACATACGTACGTACGTATGTACGTAACGCGATAACTCTTGATAGAAATATCCGATTTGCTTCAAAAATTGTTTTCTAGGTGCATTCTGATGAGGAGCTTCCCTGATTAGTTTTTGGGGTTCATTGGATAAGGATAAAGGGTGAAAAGGGGGCTATTCCCCCCCCCGTAATTTAGATAAATGGGTTTTTCATGCAGAAATATGCGATTTGCAATAAATTTGGTATACCGGTTAATTAGGTTAAGCAGCTTCCCTGATTACATTTGGAAGATCATTATTATGTATAAAGGGGGGAAAGGGGGGCAATTGCTTCTGTCTCTCCCTTAATTTAGATAAATGCGTTTTTCATGTAGAATTATTCGATTAGCTCAAATTTGGTATACTGGTTTATTATGTTAAGGAGATGGCTTGATTAGATTTGGAGGTTCATTAGTTAAGTATAAAGGGAGGAAAGGGGGGCTACCCCCCTTAATTTAGGTAAATGTGTTTTTAATGCAGAGTTATTCGATTTGCTCCAAATTTCGTATACCGGTTTATTATGTTAAGGTGCTGCCTTGATTAGATTTGGAGATTTATTGGTTAAGTATAAAGGAGGGACAGGGGCTAATGTCCTCTTAATTTAGATAAATGGGTTTTTCATACAGAATTATTCGATTTTCTTCAAATTTGATATACCAGTTTATTACGATATGGCTTCCTTCATTTGTTTTGGAGGTTCATTGGTTAAGTATAAAAGGGGCGAAAGGGGGCAATTGCCCCCCCCCCCCCCTTAATTTTGATAAATGGGTTTTCATGCAGAATTATCTAATTTAGTTAATTTTTTTTTCTACTGGATCCGAACTTGAAGGTTCCATTTGAAGTCAACCCGAAAACCAACCGCAACCAGGTTTCGGATTGAGTTCAGTTAGAACTTTCAGATCCGGATCGAGTTGACGGTGGACGGAGACTATTTTGTCTGGCTTGCATCGGGTTATAGTTCTTTGGAATATTATTGTCGGTTAAGATTTGGTTCGGGACGGGTTTCAAGTTGACTTCGAATGAATTTTTAGGTTCTGGTAGCGTTGCGTGTCCACGGAATCTAATTTGCCTTGTTCGGATCCGGTTATGGATCTTTGGAATATTTTTGTCGGTTATCAGATTTGGTTCGGGATTTCGGGTTTTTTCAAATGGAACTCTCAGGTTCGGGTCGGGTTGCATGTAGACTGAAATTATTTTGTCTTGCTCTTATCGGGATACGGTCAGTTGTAATTTATTTTTCGGGTTTGGGTAGGGTTATGTGTTAATAAACCTAATAAAAAGAAAATTTCCCAGTTAAACTGATGGCATTGAGCTCACAGGTTATTCACACTAATTGTATATTATACTCTTATTTCAAAGAATAATACCCCTCGAAAAATAAATGAAGGGATTAGTCCCCGTTGCCCCCCGTTTCTACTTACCAAAGAACCTCCAAATCTACTTAACATAGTAAACTGGTATACCAAATTTGAAGCAAATCAGATAATTCTGCATGAAAAAACAATTTCACTAAATTAAGGGGGGTATTAGCTCCCCCATTTCTCTCTTTATGCTGAACCAATGAACTTTCAAATCTAATCAGAAAAGCTCCTTATTAGAATGAACCTAGAAAAAAATTAAACTAAATTAGATAATTCTGCATGAAAACCCATTTATCTAAATTAAGGGGAGGGGCAATTGCCCCCTTTCCCCCCTTTTATACTTAACCAATAAACCTCCAAATCAAATGAAGGAAGCCATATCGTAATAAACTGGTATATCAAATTTGAAGCAAATCGAATAATTCTGTATGAAAAACCCATTTATCTAAATTAAGGGGACACTAGCCCCTGTCCCTCCTTTATACTTAACCAATAAATCTCCAAATCTAATCAAGGCAGCTCCTTAACATAATAAACCGGTATACGAAATTTGGAGCAAATCGAATAACTCTGCATGAAAAACCCATTCATCTAAATTAAGGGGGGATCTAGCCCCCCTTTCCTCTCTTTATACTTAACTAATGAACCTCCAAATCTAATCAGGGAAGCTCCTTAACATAATAAAACGGTATACGAAATTTGGAGCAGATCGAATAACTCTGCATGAAAAACCCATTTTTCTAAATTAAGGAGGGGGGTCTAGCCCCCCTCTCCTCCCTTTATACTTAACTAATGAACCTCCAAATCTAATCAGAGAAGCTCCTTAACATAATAAACCAGTGTACCATATTTGGAGCAAATCTAATAATTTTGCATGAAAAACGCATTTATCTAAATTAAGGGGAGAGGCAATTGCCCCCTTTCCCCCCTTTATACATAATAATGATCTTCCAAATGTAATCAGGAAAGCTGCTTAACATAATTAACCGGTATACCAAATTTATAGCAAATCGCATATTTCTGGATGAAAAACCCATTTATCTAAATTACGGGGGGGGGGGGGGTAGCCCCTTTCCTCCTTTTATATGTAACTAATGAACCTCCAAATCTAATCAAGGCAGCTCCTTAACTTAATAAACCGCTATACCAAATTTAGAGCAAATGAAATAATACATCATGAAAAACCGATTTATCTAAATTAAGGTGGGTAGCCCCCCTTTCCCCCCTTTATACTTAAATAATGAGCTTCCAAATCTAATCAGGGAAACTCCTTAACACAATAAACCGGTATACCAAATTTGGAGCAAATCGAATATTTCTGCATGAAAAACCCATTTATATAAAGTAAGGGGGGAGGAACTACCCCCCCTTTCCCCCCTTTATCCTTAACAAATGAACCCCAAAAACTAATCAGGAAGCACCTTATCAGAATGAACCTAGAAAAAAAAATTGAAGTAAATCGGATATTTCTATCAAGAGTTATCGCGTTACGTACATACGTACGTACATACAGAATCGGCGGGCACATAAGCTCTCAGGCTTTGATAACCTGTGAGCTAAAAATATCACCCTGATCGGATAATAAGTGGTCATTTTTCAATTAGCCTAACGCTTTATGCAATAAGCCTGAAAAATATCAGGCTAATTGGAAAAAGGGAAATGGATTCTCCAATTAGCCCGGCTCTTTGCAAAGAGCCTAGGCTGTTTGCAAAGAGCCGGATTTCTCAATTACCCTACGACATATATATATATATATATATATATATATATATATATATATATATAATTTCAAAATTAATGAAAAAATTACTGCATGAATGGCGCTACAGCAGCACATATCAAATGCAATAAAATATATTACATCATTTCAAAATGCCAAAACACCATAACTCCAAAAGGAAGGTGTATATCTGCAGAAATTTTTTAACTATAAAATATTTAAAAGAACAAGAAAGACAAGTAAAAAACAAAAACAGTCTGTTCTTCATCAGTGGGAGGACAGACAGAAAACTAACTTCACCCCCATTTTTAAAATTTGCAGGTTTCTGAACACATGCTCACCCCGCATTCAATACTGAAAAACTATTGTCATTTTATTAATCAAATTCCATAAAAAACTAAAATAACTCAAATTAAAACTAACAAACATAATGTTCCAAGCCTGCAACTTTCTTTCGTTCCAATTCACCAATACACACCCGTTCTTTTAACAAGACTTTAGGATGCCTATTTCATACAGAAAGTTCCAGAAGGCTGGCATCACATGTTCATGCCGCCAGTCCACATCACATCGTTGCCATTCACTTTTTAGAACTGTCTTTAAATAATATTTCAAAAACTTAATAGGGTAATTATTATTGTAAAATAAATTAACCAATAACTTAAAGATCTGTTTATAAAAATTATTGTCTCTGTCACAAATTTTATTGAAACGTATTAATTGATTAATGATTATATTTATGTAAATTTTTTTATGCAAATTTGAAAACCAATGTGGCATGCTTCTAGTAAAAAATTGAAAATTATTTCTCTTATCGTACAAATCGAAAATCAATTTATTGTTAATAATTTTGAATAAAATATCCAAAAATTCTGCATTATAATCATCACGGTTTGCTCTATTCAATTTTAAACAATTTGGATATATAATATCATATTCATTAGAAAAATCAAAATTAAAAATTAAAATATCATCAATATACCTAAAGACCTTTAAAGACCTATTATATTTCATAGTATACTTAAATTCATAATAAAATAAAAATAAATTTGCTGCTGTACTAGTATAGTTTGTTCCCATCCCTATACCACATATCTGATTAAAGGTATTATTGTTAAAAGTTACATAATTATTATAAAAACAGAAATGACATACGCTTGAAAATAAATCTCTATATTTAATTCATCATTTATACTAAAAACATCAAAAATATTCATTAAAACATCATAAAGTGAATCAATAGGTATATTGGTGAACAGATTTTCAAAATCGAATACCTGCATTTTCAGAGGAGTCAAAGGCAAATTGTCCAGAATTTCAACACTATTATCAATTGACAAGAAATAACTATCTCTCTATTCTAAAAAAAAGTAACTACCGCTGTCACCGCCGCCGCCGCCGCCGGTTTTGATTTTTTTGTGACCGGAGGCCTTTCTTCGTTAATATTAACAAAAATAATGCATACAAAAATATGAAAATCGGTAGTTTTATACAGAAGTGTTTGATAAACACGCTGATGCAGACAGTTTTCAAATCGAAGAATTATTTTAAGAGTTATTTAATGCTAAAGTTGGACAAAATCGTTCCACCAAAAAAGTTTTATAGCAGCAAAAACTATACATGGCAGTGTAATCATTTTTAGATCATTTTATGCATTAGAATTTGCCGGAGTGCAGATTGCATTAATTTTTTTATTTTAACTCATTTTTTCAGGTTTTATTTCTATTTTAAATTCAAATTTTCAGCATTTCTAGAGATATTTTTTACAGATTTCAGAAAATTGTACTAATTTAAACTGTTGCCAACTGTATAAAAAGCGCAAGCAATAATGTTTGCTTCAAATTAAAAATTTATTTACACGTGACTATTATAAACAGGAGAAAAACTTCCAAATTAGAATTAAATAATTACGTATAAAAAGCAGGAACTTATTAAAAATTACGTCATAAAAAGTATACACGTGAATTTTAAAAGAGAAAGGATATTGTAAAATAATTAATTCATTAACATGCGTTAGAAGTCTTAGGAGAAATGACGTCATATTTACGTCACATTATAGTTATTACATAAAATGAACACAAAATAATATTGCAAAAAAGTTTAAATTTAAAAATTGCGCTAGACATTTATTTGATATTTTGAGAATTAATTTAAAATACCTCATTTAAAAGAACTTTCTTTTCGCTTTGTTAAAAAATACCAGGAGACAAAGACTCTCTTTACTTAATTCCTTTTATATTAGCTTATTTTGAAATGTTGTTACACGTGTATACGTCATCAAGTTATTTTTATTTCGACGTTTTATTTGTGTTTTTATTAATGTTGTACGAATTTATTTGTTCTTTCGTTATTTAAAATAAAAAATATATCAATTTGTATAATTTGTCGAGTGGTTTGGCGATTTATATAATTTGGCGAAATTGGTCGACAGGATAATCAAGTAGTACCGCAGCGGATTTGGCGTTAAAAATCCCCAATCAAAGAGAAATGAATAGAAATTCGTTTATAGGGAGATCGCCACTGTTTTTTAAATTATAATTCAATCTTTCGAAATCTTTTTAAAGCCGATCAAATTAGCGTGCATTTAGAGTCTGCGGTGTCTGGACGGGGGTTGGCGAGCGTAGCTCGTAGGGGGCCGAGCCCCCTAGTACTTCTTAAATTCATACTTTAAAAAATCATATATCTTTTATAATAAATTCTGTAAACCAATATTAAAATTTTTATTAATGCTTTTAGAAGTACTACAAATAAATCTAAATTTAATCGAATCTTTATGAAATTTAGGCGTTAAGAAAATAAATGGCAAACAGCTATGATTAGAAACATCAAAATTATAAGAAAACATACTTTTAACTTTCTTTTTATATGCAAAAAAAATTTTTAACAACAGGATTTCTGTCAATATTAACTTTTGAATAAAAATTTTCATTACCTAATTCACTCTCTATTTTATCAATATAAAACTTCTTTCATATTATTGCATAATTATTAGCTGCTTTGTCCACAGGGACTATAACAAAATTATTCTGTAATCTTTCAATAAATTTTACATCTTCATCTTTAAAACTTTGATATTCATACTCATCAGAATTTAAATACTCCCTAAAGACCAGAGAGCAAACTTCCCTTATGCCTCAAAAGACCAGAGAAACGGCCCACAGCCTTCGAAAATTTCGCCCCCATCTCATCTGTCTAGCGTAAATCAGTGGGTGGGATTTCTGTTCAGAAGTTCACCGCCTGTGTTGAGAGGGAAAATGCGACAGGATTTTTTATCGGGGTTGTGGGCAAAGGGAAAAAATATCCATCACGGTTATCAAAGGAAGTAATAGTTAATTGATGATGCTATAGTCTGACCCTTCTCAGCAGTGCTCAAGTAATTAAATGATAAATTTAAATAAATGATAAAAACATCTAAAATTGTATTGTCTGTGGCAGTTTCCTTTCGATTATTTTAAAAAGAAGTGTTTTTGTTCATCAGAAATAATGACAACTTGCTACATGGCAATTAGATGTGTTAAATTTAGGCTGCATGAAACCAATGTAAAAAAAAAAAAAAAAAAAAAAAAAAAAAAAACTATGTAAAAAAAGAAAGAAAGAAATGAATGAAAATTGGAAATAAATTTTATTTCCTTCTACATTTAGAAAATATTTATAATATTAATTTTAAACATGGAATCGTATTGCACTGAATGTAATTTAGACAAAAATTGCGAAATTTACCTTGCAATCTTTACAATTGATACATTTACTTTGCAGTTTTCGCAATAAAAATGCACATTTTTAATAATGCTATTTTCATTCGCGAATGTTTTTGCCTTTTAGAAATTCACTCACTAATTTTTGAGCCGATTTAATATATTTTGTATCTTTATTAATTGGTCGCATTGTAAAATAATATTTCTCTATTACCAAGTACGCTTTGTTTTAAAAATCATGAAAATTTTATTCGAGTAAGTATGCGCTTTTACGACGATTAATTAGCATTATATTCATATTAAAAGTACGTTTCCTTTTTTTACCCTCACAAAATGGCATGAATAAATATTTAATAATCATTATTATTTCCTCTCGCCCTTAAAAAATAAAATGAAACTGTTGCAACCATTTCAGTTTATTAAGAAAATATCATTAATAAAATTTTTGAACTCGTATGTAATGTTGAAAATAACTTTTTAAATTTGTAGAGCTATTTTGCGATAGCTGTTCCCTTGCAAATAAATAATGTTTGTTTAGAATCACAATTCATGCTATTTTCCCAATCAAGGTATAAAGGGGTGCATCTATAGGAAATACATACCTAAACTCAGATTACACTATATGTATGCTTATTGATGCTATATTAAACATGATTATTTATGACTATTTAGCCCATTATTAGTACTTTATTACGCATGATTATTTATGATTATTTAGCATATCATTTATGTTATATTAATTTATACATAAAATTATGTTTTCAGGGTTTAATTTTGTAAGGTGTAATTCACACAAAAACAATTTTATGTGAAAAAGTGCATGGTTCAAATATTTTTTTGCTCTTCAATCCAAGAACATATACACTGCAAAGATGATTTTGAAATGTGTGAGATGGTGAGATCAAAATATTTTGATGTTTAAATTATTGAATCCGGATGATACACATGATTAAAAAATGACAAATTAAGGAAAATATTTCTTTAAAGGCATTTTTTAAATCAAGAATTTTAATAAATTCAAACACTTTATTATTGTTAAGACATTAAAAATATAACTTCATTGTATCTCTTATCTCATATAAAAGCTTTGCTTAATTTTGTTTTTGTTTTTTATCTTGTGATGCAGCGCGAACCGTCATCTGAAGGAACCTTTAACTTCATGTATCTCAGAATGAATTTTTTCATGATTTGCCAACTTTGAAACATATATCTAAAATGTCTTATAAAGTATTTGTATGAAATTTTCAATAGAGTTTCTGTATTATATTTCTAAAAAATTGTCTTCAGGATTTATTATTTTGAGTGAGAATTGCGAAAATATGCTAATTTATGCAAAAGTTACGCGTGAAAAAAACTTTATTTTTTTCACTTTAAAATTTATTATGAACTTTATAAGTATTATTTTTAAGACTTCTGACCACAAGTTAAAACTACACATTATCTGTATACAATAGGACAAAAATTATGCAAATCAGGCAAGTGGTTCAAGAGTTATATATAAAAAAAATTAAACATGTTTAAATTCTTAAATTTAAAATTTTTTAATGTTTGAAAGTTTTCAGTATTTTTTACATGCAATAAATTCCTTACATAAATACATATTTCACACACACACACACACAAAAAAAAAGGAAAAAAAAAGATATTCAAAAATATCAGGTTCATTCTCACAATCTTTTGACTTTCATGTCCCTGAATAATAATTTTTATTTTAATACACTTTTTTTTTTTTTTTTTTCATATACTGGAGAACATCCCATTGCATGATTGCATAACAATATTAGCGAGATATATAAGTTTTGGACGATGTTGGAGGTCGAAATACCAGGAAAACTCCTATACCGTCCTATGTCCCTGATGCTGATTTTTAAGTTTGGAGCCGTCTGTATAAAATTGTTTCAAACTGGGATAATTGTTTTATATGAATATGTAACAAAAAATTAACCTGCACACATTTTTACGGTTGATATTATTTTTTGAACTCTGTCCCTGGGTTTTTCATCCTTATCGTCCTTCTTGCTAAACTTATACAGAAAATCACTTCAGATGCAGCCACATACTTTTTTTCATGTTTTTCTCATGCAGAAGTACGATAGAGAAAGAATGTCTAAAATTATTTGATAGGAAATTTACTGCAGAATTTAAATCAACATTTAAATATCAATTTCAAGATCGTGGCTTTATTGGTAGTCTTACCGTCCGCAAGGTTTATTCCTGCAATTTTCGAGGTAAATAAATAATAAAAAAAAATAATTTAATCCAATGTTAACAACTGTTTCTAAACATCAATGAACATTGTGGCTATCACTTAGTTTTAACATGATTTGTCTAAAAATAGGTGGCAATTTCCCTTACCGTTCCATCCTTATCGTTCCCTTTTTTCCTATACCGTCCCCTTTTTTTACCTTACCGTCCCTTCTTTAACACCTCTTTAAGACAATGTTATGCAAAAATTCTGCAATTAAAAGTACTACTACATTTTTATTATTTCTTATTTGAATGTCCTGTGGGTACTATGCAAATTCATTATAAGTAAAAATTTAGAAGAAAATAAAACGTTATAGTGGTAAAATGGTAAGGAAAATTAAACTCGCAAGTTTAACTTAAACCTCAGTTAAATAAAATATTTTTCACTGCTGACCATTTTTTCTTTATTTTGAATCATTAAGGCATTCGTCTATCTGATTAAAATGTTATTTAAGGAAGTTTAATTTCACCAGATTTTTTTCCCCCGAAAGTCAAAAGATTGTGAGAATGCCCCATCTACACATAAAGAAACAGAATTTTGTGCCCCGCATTCCTTAGTCTTATTAGCATGCCAAGTAGACGTAAAATTCAACTGTTTTCAACTTTCAGGTATACTAAAATATCAAAGGAAGACAAAAGTCTTCCTTTTAAATGCCATTTTGTTATTAACCACAAACGGTTGCAGAAGAAAGGGTGATAATTGTAGTTGCAGAAGGAGCACTTTTTCGCCTTAACTTAGCCTTATGATATCCAGTTGCTCCTTAAAAGCTCTGAATGCTTTTTTAATTTAATTTTCTTGATTTTTTTTTTCCAAGCAGTTTAAATCTTTAGAATGTATTATCTTTTGGTTCCGACATATTTTAAAGACAGATTTCTTAAACATCCTTGTATTATTTATTTATTTTATTTATTACTATGAAAAAAAAAGTTAGAATATGTTATCACATAGTGGCTGGTTAATTCTGTTTTGTAATTCAATGTCGTCATAGAATTAAAAAGTCAAATAAATTTTATTGTGTCATTAGGTAAATAATTCCCTTATAAGATAAGCTCTGATAAGATGAGAGGAAATTTTTTTAACGATGAGATTTTTAGGGTTAAGTAATTTAAACTGCATTTAAAAAAATAAAAATATTCCAAATTTCTCAAAATTATTGTGAAATACACACCTTGCACTTATTAAAAGAAGTTTTGTATTTTCTTGGAGAGGAAACGCTTTTTTAAAAAATCATAATCCAGAAAACAATAGTAATATCTTTGTAATCATTAAATTGTCAAATGCAAGAGTTTAAAATTATTGTCTTTTATTTCAAAATGGTAGTGGTGAAACAATTAAAAGAAAATTAAAAATTCATCTAATAATAGTCTATGTTTTATCCATGGATATGCTTTCACGTCAAAGATACAGCTTAACAACAGCTTCATTTAAAGTAGGCATTTGTCTCAGACTTTTATTTCAGTATACAGTTTTTTTTTTTAATTTTGTTATTCATATTAGTTAGAAGGATGCAAAAAGAAAAAAAATAAAGCAAGCCTATTTTTATTTGAATGACTGATTTCTTCTAATAGAAAAAATAATGCTTCATTGGGGTTTCTGTGTGCGTAATATTACAAATATATATATATATATATTCTCATTCCTTCCAAATTATCATTTTTTTTTTCTTTTGAAAAAGAATTGCAGTAACATTTATTAAAAATAACGTCTAACCTTTAGCTTCTGTAATGCATTTATTTAAACACATTGACAGTATTCACGTAGCAGCTCACACATATCTACTTTAGTTATCAATTTATAAATTCAAAAAAAAAAAAAAAAAAAAAAATGAAAAAAGAAAAAAAAAGAAACATATTTCTGATATTTTTTTTTTCAAATAAATTTATGAAAGACTTGAGATTTTTAACCGTATGACATGTTGACGCAGCATAAATGTTATATTATAATATTATACAAGTATTATAATGCGTTTAAATTTGTATTTGACTTTGGCAGAAAATTAACAGATTAAACGATAAACATTATTTCTGGTTTTGCGAGAAAATTTTTGTTAACCAGTCAAGCGCACATCCATGGGTGTCATGGAGTATCACGACGCCCATCTAAATGAAGAAAGATACAAAATACATTAAAAAAATTATGTGAAGTTAGTTTAAAGACAATCTCGCCCAACACCGCAAATTTTTCTGACGCACAGAATGTAATTAAAATGGAAATATATAAAACTCGTTCTTTAATCGTCAGCAATCGATCAGCGTTTTTCACTTTTTTTATATATTTTATGCAGCTTCAATTATAACTAATTGCTCCCTTTTAATAATCTTTTCGTGACTGTAGAGTCGCAAAAATCAAACAAAACAGCTAGCTTTTTTTAAACTTATCTGAAAGATCTTGCAATCTTGAAACTTTATTCGATTTCTTAGTATCTGAATATAACTTATGAATTTTATACATTTACGAATATATCTCCAAATGTTATTAATTTACGAATATAAATACTGAAAATTTTATGCATTTACGAATGAAAATATAACTTTGTTATGTGTCATGAAACAGAGAATTTAGAATTGTAGCAAACATAAGCTATAAGAATTTATATTATAGTTATGAGCCCCTCACTTTCCGACAAATAGACGCTCTTTTTTAATAGAAAATTGGATTCGTCCTTGTAACGAGTACTGCAAGAACACCGTATTCGAGAAAAACTAAGGAATTCCATTCTGTGATGCGCACTGCATGGGGTCCAATCGGCCGTCTTCAAAAAGATTTTTGATAAAAGAGAAGAAAGTGAAAACAAATAGGTACTTCGCTTCGAGCCTTTCTCCTTACAAAGCGTGGGAAAAAATGTCACACGGCTTACGAGGCGCCTGATTAATGTCCCCATGATTTGTGCCCCCATACGTCATTTTGACGTCACAAGAAATGGGGATATAAATACGGTGCTGGATCATTTCACTTTTCACGAAATCCTGATTAATGTCCCCATGATATATGCCCCCATATCTGAAAGGGACACAAATCCAATGCTAGAGAAATTTCCTTTCGTTGAGAGCCTGATTAACGTCCCCATGATTTAAGTCCCCATACGTCATTTTGACGTCGCAAAAAATGGGGGCACAAATCCAGTGCTCGAGCATTTCACTTTTGACGAAATCCTGATTAACATCCCCATGATATATGCCCCCATATCAGAAGGGGACACAAATCCAGTGATGGAGAATTTTTCTTTCATTGAGAGCCTGATTAATGTCCCCATGATTTATGCCCCCATACGTCATTTTGACGTCACAAAAATGGGGGCACAAATCCAGTGCTAGAGCATTTTACTTTCGACGAAATCCTGATTAACATCCCCATGATATGTATCCCCACACGTCATTTTGATGACGTCGCAGTAGATGGGGACTTCAATCAGGGGGCACAAACCCAGAACTGGAACATTTTATTTTGTTGAGAATTCCTGATATACGACCCCATGATATATACCCCCATATGTCATTTTTACGTCAGAAGAAATTGGATTCAGAGTTCGCGCAGGATTGACCACTAAAGTTCTGCACGGCCAGGAATTTCTAGCCTGATATCGGCCCAGTGTAAAAATTAAAAGTTCGGCTTTGGCGCGACCCGTGACAAAATTAATTAAATCAAGTCCCATCAGGCCCATCCAATTTCTACAGAAAATCCAATTTTACAAAACACACAATTAACGATTCTTTTAACCCCTTAACTGTCGCATTAAATTACGGTTTAAAAACTGAAATTGGTTCTTGGCACCACTTTTTTGAAAAAGAAATATTCATGTTATTTAATGACAGGTAAAATGATACTATAATAAAGCCAGTTATACTATTTTACAAAACTGTTGGGAATCAAGCAATCTGAATAAAAGACACATCCCATGAATATCACGGGAACGGGGATTAAGGGGTTAAAGAAGATTGGATACATATTTTGGAGGAAATTTTACCTACTAGGGGGCTCAGCCCTCTGCGAACTATGCTCGCCAACACCCTTTCAGACTTCGCAGCTTTTAAAAACATGGTAATGTGCCCTATTTTACAAATATTTGTTGGTTACGAAAAATTGAATGATATTATTACGAATGGCGATTATCTTCTGCAATCGGGTTGCCACGCTTTTCCGTTTGAATAGTGTATTTTTATTTTACCATAGCCTCATCCATCGCTATCATGACAGCTGGCGGCTATTTTTGGGATTGATAATTAAGATCAATTACACATTTTAAAATCAGCTTGCACAAAAGGGTTAGGTTGAAAATTCTGCTACCTCTAGCACTTTTATAACAATGCTATAGAGTATAGACAATGTTTGACCTTTGAATTCGAGATTAAAAAACACTGTCTTCTTAGGAACAACATTCAGAATTACGGTAGTGAAAACATTGTTTTTTAAAATTTTACGCTTATATTTTATCTTATGATTTACTTTCAGATATTTTTAGGAACAGGTATAGCTTATGTATAAAATCTTTTTAGGTAGATTTCGTAAGAAATACTACCTATTGCAGTCTTTACCATGGTGCGACTTTTGAAAAATTCCTTCATAACTTTTCATTATAGGACCCCAGGAACCCAAAACCACCCCCACCTAAAAAGTTTATATATATATATATATATATATATATATATATATATATATATATATATATATATATATATATATATATATATATATATATATATATATATATATATATATATATATATATATATATGTGTGTATGTATGTATGTACTAAATTTTGTCCGCACGGTAAAAGTCGCAATTATGCACGGATTCTCCTCAAACTCGCCAACAACTTTGATATGGCTAATATCTCGGCGGGGATTGAAAATGGGCGAAATCGGTCCAAGAGGGTGGAAATGGGGAGGGTTCAAAATTTTGAATACTGTCTTAACATGATTCTGATAAAACCAGCTCTTACACAACAATGGCAGGAAAAAAATAAAAGTTTTTCGTTATAGCAGTTGCCAAGAATTAAAAAAATCCCTGCCGGCTCGGGCCTACAGGCGGAGGTAGATTTCGAAGTTAAGTACTAAATTCACCAACAAAACTTAAATCAAGATTAGAGATAAACCCAGTTCCTTCACTAAGAATGAGCTCTAAGTGAGCTAAACATTTTATGAAAATTCTAATATACACGAATACCCACACGCATGTATATGGAATAGGTTTAAAAATGGCTAAAGCAAATTCAGAGAACCTCAAAGTGTTAAAATATGTTAATATTTCTATACTCGGATTTTTATCATGTTTTAATAAGTTTCTTCAAAGTCACATGACGTTACATATTCGCCTGCTGAAGTCCATTATATTTCCAATATGACGCAATATTTATTTTTTTTTTTAATTCGTCAAACTATTTATTTCGTTTTGAGTTTTCATGCAGAAATCTTGCTCTAGAAAACTTATGACGTAATATTCAATTTGTTTTCAATTCGTGAAACTATGTAATTTATTTTTTTCACGTGAAATCTTGCAATAGAAAAGCAATTGTTGTGGTGAGAATTTTACTGCTTTTTTTTTTAATTGTTGGCAACTACTATAACGCAAAATATTTATTTTTTCCTGCCATTGTTGTATAAGAGCTGGTTCTATCAGAATCATGTTAAGACGGTATTCAAAATTTTCAGCCCTCCTCATTCTCATTCCCTTGGTCCGATTTTGCCCATTTTCAATCCCCGCCGAGATATTAACCATCTCAAAGTTGTTGGCGAGTTTGAAGACGATCCGTGCATAATTGTGACTTTTATCGTGCGGACAAAATTTAGTACATACATACATACATATATATATATATATATATATATATAAACTTTTTAGGTGGGGGTGGTTTTGGGTTCCTGGGGTCCTATAATGAAAAGTTATGAAGGAATTTTTCAAAAGTCGCACCATGGTAACGACTGCAATAGGTAGTATTTCTTACGAAATCTACCTAAAAAAAAAAAAAAAAAAAAAAACAATAAAATTCTCACCACAACAATTACTTTTCTAATGCAAAATTTTCACGTGTAAAATTAAATAGTTTGACAAATTGAAAACAAATTGAATATTACGTCATAAGTTTCTAGATCAACATTTCAGCATGAAAACTCAAAATAAAATAAATAGTTTGACGAATTAAAAAAATATGTATATTGCGTCATATAGGAAATATAATGGACCTCAGCAGGTGAATATGTAACGCCATGTGAGTTTGAAGAAACGTATTAAAACATGATAAAAACCCGACTATGGAAATATTAACATATTTTAACACTTTAAGGTCCTCTGAATTTTTTGTAGCCATTTTATAAACCTATTCCATATACATGTGTGTGTGTATTCGTGTATATTATAATTTTCACAAAAAGTTTAGCTCCCTACAGCTCACTCTTTGTGAAGAAACTGGGTTTATCTCTAATCTTGATTTAAGTTTTGTTGGAGAATTTAGTACTTAACTTTGAAATCTACCTCCGCCTGTAGGCCCAAGCCGGCAGGGATTTTTTTCTATTTTATTGAACCATCATGCATATTTTCATGTTATTTTTTAAATTTTAAATTGTTTATTTGGTACTTTTGGCGAGAGAAGGAAATTTGGCAGCATATTTTTCTGTCAACTTATTTACTCCTTCACAAGCAATTTATTTTATATAAAAATCAATAATGTATCAATATACATAAAATGTTTATACAGGGTGATTCCGAATTCATCGTACAAACTTTAAGGGTTTTGTACAGGACACTGTAACAATCATTTATTGTATAGGAATGTATGGGCACAAGTGACGCGTTGAGGCGCAAACACCAGGGTGGCCAGTTCAGCCCTTTTCTTTATTTCAAAATTTCGCATTCCTACCCGAAAATTTCTATAATATTATTTTGTTTATTTAAAACAGACATTTTGAGATTGTATAAAGCAAAATTCTTCTTTAAAAATTTCCAGTATGAATTAGAAATTTTTGCATTAAAAAAAGGCCACACTGGCAACTCTGGCAAACATTTCATGTATTTGCCACAGTTATCAGTTTGGCTTTTTTTTTATGCAAAAATTTCGATTTCACATCGGAAATTTTCAAAGAAGAATTTTTACTTTATATAATTACGAAATTTGAGTCTTAAATAAACAAAATAAAGTTACAGGAATTTTCTGGTATGAATGCGAAGAAAAAGGGGGGGGGGGACAAACTGGCCACCCTGGTGTTTTCGCGTTAACGCGTCATTTGCGCCCATACATTCCTATACAATAAATGATTGTTACAGTGTCCTGTACCTACCCTTAAAGTTTGTACCATGAATTCATGATCGCCCTATGGAAATAAATAAATTTATATATAAGCAAGTATAAAAGTTCATTAGGTATTTTTTTAATAGCTCTTTATATCATTCGGCAAAAAAAACTCACTTTCTGAGCCCGAATTATGCCAAGCTTTTTAAAAAAGACCAAGCCCCCCATAATGGAAAAGTACTGTTTATTTTTATTAATAAGTATATACAAGTTTACAATATACATACATTTAACGTCTGAATTTGAAATTTTTAAAAGACTAAATAAAATGAATAAATAAGACAGACTTGATTACAGTTAAAAAATAAAATTTATAAAAAGTTAAAAATACTGAAAACGTATAAAATACAATCAGTAAACGTTTCGCCAAGCAACTCGCAATTCCTCAAAGGCATATATACGACTTTTCTGATATGTATTTATCGAATAAAAATTCGTACAAAATAAATCGAAAATATTTTAGCAGAAATTTAGATGTTTCTAGTCTGTATCAAGTGATGAAATATACAAACAAATTTGCTAGCAGCATTTTTTTTTTTACACCAAGTGATTCCCAAAGGAACGTCAAATATCCTTAAGAAAATGGTTTTAAATGAATAGTTTTAAAATATGGCGTAATTATCGCCATCAAATGCATTTCACATGTACATTATTATAAAGTTTTTTTCTCTTTTAAAATTCACGTTTAAAAAATATTATTCAATTTGAAAAAGTTTTGGAATATCATTATTCGAGCTTTTTAAATATGACCAAATTTTAATCATGAAAAGTTTTTCAAGCTCAATAATTTAATTATTTTAAGCATTTTACATATGACGATATTTATTCTTCTGGCATTTTAGATCTGACGTAATTTTTCCCATTAAGTGCGTATATCGGAAAATAATTAAAATATTTTCAAATTTTCTTATTTTTTCATGATTCACGTGTTAACACAACTTTTTGACGCAATTTTCCCTATTTCACATTTGTAACACGTGTTCATTTAATTATTATTTTCATTTCTATTTTTAATAGTCGCATGTTAATTAATTTTTATTTGAGATAAATGTATAATTATTTGTGCTGTTTTGTCAATTTGCATCATTATAAAAGGAGTCGGTAAGTGTGATCACAGATCGCACAGAGGGTTCCGTTTAATATTCCTTTCAAAACACTTTCTTTCAAAACGCCCAGTACATCTATCGCCATGGAACCCCTTCTAAATTATGGTAAACCCAAACTATCTTAAAAGTTTCAAACAGATCACCTTGTTATATTTCCTAATTTTGTTCGCGCCCCTCCCCACCCCCGATATATGATGCGCCATTCTTTTTTATAATTTTTTATCATGTTTTGTAAACTATTTTAAAGTTTAAAACAGATCGTCTTGTTAGGTTTCCCAATTTTAACAAAATCGCATTCTGTTAGTTCCACATTCCACCACCAGGGAGCGCACTGTATTCTTCACAAAACTGTATCTGAACGAAACTCCGTTAAACAACCTATCAGTAGATATAATTACTCGAGGGGTGGCGGTCTTAAGCAAGAATTTAAGATACTTACTGAAATTACTAATCGAAAATAGTGATAACTAAACTTTTGACATTTTTATATTAAATAAGTAGCCTTTATGTCGGGACTCCGGAAATAAACCATCATAAAATGGTAAAAAACGTAAAAAAAAACCCTTCCCTTCCCCCCCCCCCCCCCTCTTCACGAAACTTCTCGCGCCATTCTTTTAAAAAGTTTTTATTATGCGTTATAAACTATCTTAAAGTTTCAACACATCGCCTTGTTGGATTTCCTAATTTAAATAAAATCGCGGTCTGTTAGTTCCACATTCCACCACCAGGGATGGCACTTTATTCTTAACAAAAGTGTATCTGAACTCGTCAGTACAACTTATCCGTAGATACATTTGTCGAGGGGGTGGCGGTCTTAAACACCAATTTCAAATATTTGCTGAAATTACTATTCTAAAATAGTAGTATCAACACTTATGAAATTTTTATATTGAATAATTCACATTTATGCTGTATTTTTAAAAATGTGACACCCTTCTGAACAATGCTACAATAAAAAATCACGCGACTGCCTTTTAAAATGAGCATTTAATAGAAATAAACCAATTAGTGAAATAATAAATAATAGCTCGTAATCATTTGACGAAATTCGCGTTTTTTCAACTGCCATTTACCGAACACCGTGTTTTTTTCCGCGATCCTTCAACGAAATTCGCGTTTTTTCGTTATCATTTGACGAAATGTGCATTTTTTCAGAGATCCTTAGAATAAATTCGAGTTTTTTTCAATAGCCCTTTGACGAAATTCACGATTTTTCCGAGATAGTTTTAGAAATTCGCGTTTTTCCGCGCTCATTAAACGAAATTCACGTTTTTTTTTTCGCACTCATATGACAAAATTGCATTTTTCCTTCGAATATATTCGCATTTTTTCAATGACCTTTCTAAGAAATTCGCGTTTTTTTCTGCTATCCTTTGAAGAAATTCGTATATATTTTTTTTCATTTATTTGACGAAATTGGCATCATTTATTTGATCATTTGACGAAATTTGCGTTATTTTCCGCGATCCTTTGACAAAATTTGCAATTTTTCAATGGCTCCTTGACGAAGTACGTATTTTTTCTCGATAATTTTATGAAATTCGCGTTTTTTCCGCTATCCTTTGGCGAAATTAGCGATTTTTTATGCGAACAACGGCCGAAGTTAGTTTTTAATACGACCATCTGTCATAATTCGCAATATTTTTCAGTGATTTTTTTTTTCAGAATTTTCGGATTGATGACCGATTCTTTAAAATTTTCGGAACCGAATGCGTTAAATTTTCTGAAATTCGGAACAGAATCACGATTGATTAAAATTGCGCCATTTAGGAAATGCTTGAAGTATTTTTAAATATGAAATTCTTATGCATTATTATTTTCTTTAACGAAAATCTTTTTTGTGCAGAAAAGTTACATATTTTATTTCAGAACGCGCTATATGTACGTAGACAGAGCTTTCTACTTGTCGGTTCTCGGTTATAATTTATCGTGCTGTTAAATAAAAAGAGAAAATTCTTAGATTGAATGCATCACCAATCCACCCCCTCCTTCTTCCGGTCTTAAAGAAACAGAAGTCTATGAAATGGGGTGTGGGAGGCTATTATCTAGGTCTAAAAAATTAAGAAGGGTATGGTGAGCATGTACTTCTAAATTAAATTAGCAAAATCTTTTCCGGTATACACGAAATTCCTTCTTAAATTCTACCAGAACCCGGCAAAAATTAATTTCGTCGATCCGAAACCAAAATATTAAATTTCAGTGGCGTAGTAGTGAGCACGTCTGGTTACCACCCAACAGATCCATAATTCGGTTCCAAGCTAAGCAAGATTTATCCAACCTTCCATCCCTTCGGGGTCGATAAAATGTGCACGAAGCTTGCAAACACTAAGGGTCCCGCGTTAGGCTGACAGCCTGATCGGGGCTCATTCTGTATATCACCTCGGGGTCCACGGTGAAGTACTCTAAAATCTACACTAGCCTGAGCTAAGACTTATATTATAGGAGTTCTACCCTGAGCTTGTCTGGAAACTTGGCTCGGAGAAATTTTCTTTCATTAAACTTGGCCAGCCATAATTTTTAATCTGAGATCTCAAGCCGGGATGGTCAGTATTGGGTATTTTCTGGAGATTTGAGCAAAGCTGAACTTCATTTTTCGAAAAACGTCCCAGGCTTTAAATTTTTTCTCGAGGTTCGTCCAGAACCGGGGCCTGTATTTCATTCTTTCCGAGCCGTATCAATTGAGATTTCTTTTTCCCTTACTAGTAATACCATGGAAAGTTTCATTCTTAATTAGTGAAAGAGGGAAGGCTAAAGAAAATGTCTTTGTTGTATTTAATTATTTATTTGTTGGCTTTTTAAAAATAGTTTAACGTGTTGGTTAATCACGTGAAAGACACTTTACCAAACTACTGTGAATGACTGATTTTTATTTTTAAATGTTACATGTATTCAAATCTTATTTTCGAACCCGAGTAAAATCTTGGGTATTTAGAGGAATGTTTAAAGATACATAGCGCTTCAAATAATTAAACACGTTTTGTCATTTCAATTAACAAATTTTTTCATATTTCGTTTTCTATTTATTTACTGTTGATAGTGAGTAAAAAAGAAAGAAAACTAATGCATCAAGTTCAAATTATAAAACACTGCATACTGAACATAGTAACTGTAACAAAACTTCACACTTTATTAAGGTGATAGACGGTGTCTAAGTAAAAAATTTTGAAAATGTATAACGCATTTATGAATCTATTTGCAGCAATTACCATCTATAATAAGAAAATATCCGAATTCTTTTGTGCAACCCTGAGTATCATATAAATGGGGCATACTCACAATCTTCTGACTTTTAAGCCCCTGAATAATAATTTTTATTTTAGTACATATTTTTGTGTTTTCTTTTATTTCCTATACTGGGGTACTATATATACTATATATATACTATAACATCCCATTGCATGATTGCATAACAGTATTAACGAGATGAATAAGTTTTGGACGATGTTGGGGGTCCAAATACCAGGAAAACTTCTATACAGTCCTGTGTCCCTGATGTTGATTTTTAAGTTTGGAGCTGTCTGTATAAAAATTTTTCAATAAAAGTAATTCGATGTAATTTTTTTCCGAAACTGGGACAATTGTTTTATATAAATATGTAGCAAAAAACTAACCTGCATACATTTTTACGGTTGATATCATTTTTTGAACTCTGCCCCTGGGTTTTAGATTCCTTACCCCATCCCTCTTGATAAACGTATACGGAAAATCACTTCAGATGCAGCCACAGAATTTTTTTTCAAGTTTTTTCTCATGCAGAAGTATGCTAGTGAAAGAATGTCTAAAAATTTTTGACAGGAAATTTACTGCAGAATTTAAATCAGCATTTAAATATCAGTTTCAAGCATCATGGCTTTATTGGTAGTCTTACCGTCACCAAGGTTTATTCCTGCACTTTTTGAGGTAAATTAATTTTTTTTTTACTTAATCCAATGTAAATAACTGTTTCTAAAAATCACTGTGAACGTTGTGGCTATCACTTAGTCTTAACATGATTTTTCTAAAAATAGTGGTAATTTTCCTTACCATCCCATCCTTACCATCCTTTTTTTTTTTTTTTTTTTTTTTTCTTTTCTTTTCCATCATCGTCCCTTTTTTCCTGTAGCATCCCATTTTTTTCCCTTTTGTCCCTTCTTTAACATCCCTTATACCAAAATTTTGTATTAAAAATACTACATTGTTATTGTTTCTTATTTGAATGTCCTGTGGGTACTATGCAAATTCATTATAAATAAAAATTTAGAAGAAAATAGAAAGTTATTGTGGTAAAATTGTAAGGAAAATTAAATTTACAAGTTTAACTTAAACCTCAGTTAAATAAAAAAAAATTTCGCTGCTGACCATTTTTTCTTTATTTTTAATCATTAAGGCATTCGTCTATTAGATTAATATGTTATTTTAGCAAGTTTAATTTCACCAGATTTTTATTCCCGAAAGCCAAAAGATTGTGAGAATACCCCATATCTATCTTCTATCTATCTATCTGTATGTATATATATAAATATTTATATATACATACAGGGCATAATTTACAACAAAAAAAAAAACACCTGCAGCACCGTGCGAATGGGGGGGCGAAGGGGGCGGTCGCCCCGGGCGCGGAATTGAGGGGGCGCCAAATTTTGACTATCAGCTTCAGTTCTTTTATTTATTTTGGCCGACGATCGTATTCCGGGGAATTTTTTTCTCTCTTCGTTTATTTATTTATTTATTTATTTATTTTTTTTTTTTTTTTTGTAAAAATAACGTATGAGGACCCCAGAAGCCAGGGGGTATAAGTGACAAAATTGAACTAAGTGCACAGACGACCTGGAAATTTGCATTTTTCTTTTTAGGTAAAGAAATATAAGTGATTTTCTAATTATGTGTTGCGTTTTAGAGACCAATCACTTTTGCCGAATAATGATCAATATTGATTAATTCTAAATTTAAAGGAAATTGTACTCTACTTTTTTTCACATTTATTGAAATACGTGTTCAAAGACCACTGTGAAACAAGCAGCAGTTTCCTATTTCAATTCAGTCAATTATTATTGATGTCCAACTTTAACGTCAATTATCTTTGAACTCAATTTACTCCAAATCGAAATTTTGTCACTTGTACCCCTTGGCTTCTGATGTCCTCATATATAAATACATATTGGGAATTTTTGTCTAATGAAAGTGCGTACATAATTTGTTTCAAAGTTATTGCATCGTCTCAACCCCAAAACATATTTCGCACTAAGAACTACTTCCCTTTTAAAACTTGTTTTATATCTTTGCAAGCCTCTTTTGCTAACTTTATCTTCTCTGAATCTGGATTTTCTTTCTGAGCTTATGAGAAAAACATACTCTCTCAAAATTGCATGTGGTTTCCTTCCTGGAATCCAAAAGGATTGCAAACTCTGATATTGTGTTGTCATATACTTTTTACCATACTCATTTCCTGGATCCCCTTTGCCAAAATATTGTGGCGAGGGACGTCTACCCGATTCCCCATAGATTGTAACGTCCATGCACATAGTGGTGGACTACCATTTGCTAATCTATTTATCTACTGTCCGAGAATTTTTCAGAATGGTATAGCTGTTATAATTAGTAATTGTGATCTTTATTCATTTTTAGGGTTTCGTTCATCTGACGAAACCCTATTCGTCTCGCTCATCTGTCTGTCTGTCCGTCCGTCTGTCTGTCCGTGACAGAGCCCGTTCTCAGAAACTATACACGTTGGAGACTTGAAATTTTGCATACTTATAGCTGACCAACCACACATCATACGATAAATCATAAAATTTTGAAAAAGTTGGTAATTAACCTAATTAAGGCCTAATTAAATTCTAAAATTAACCAATCAACCTTTTGAACGGAGCTTCAAACGCACTTTCGCCAGATCCTCTGGAGTTTCTCCTAAGGGTTGCCAGTAATTTCGGCGGATGCTCCGTAAAATCAGCCGATGCAGGGTTACCACGGAGGAAATTAGGCCGAAAAATGAAGTGGACCTTTTAAAGCGAAATAGCATATCAGAAAATATTGGTCCGAGAAATTTGTAAATGGAATAGACAGACGCAGAAAAAATCTACTTTCATTTGGTATAAAGTTCACATTTCTGCGATGTGTATAAGTTAAAATATCCACTAAAAATCGATCGATAAAAATTTAATTTCTTTAATTGGAAAGACAAGGAAAAAAGATTTCAATTCGGCGGGAAAGCAGTTAGACATGACGACGCTGCGGTTTTTCATAATAGCATGTTTTAATACGAAATTTTAACTTTTTAAATATTAAATTTTTTGATTAAATTTTTTGATATCCCGATGTCAAATTTCTCGCTGATTTCATTGATATCTATTTCTAAGTCCTATCTTAATTACAAGCTGAAATATTAATTATTATTTAATTAATCGGATTAACTCGCAGAAGAATTAATGTCTGTAAACGAGTCGGTAACTCCCACATGTGTATTTTAAACAATTCTTTCTAAGTGAGCCCCTAATTATGTTGGAGACATGAAATTTTGGGTACTTATAGCTGAACACCTCACATCATACGATAAATCATAAAATTTTGAAAAAGTCATACATTTAACCCTTTGGGCTCCCACGTGTGTATTTTAAACAATTATTTCTAATTGAGCCCCTAATTATGTTGGAGACATGAAATTTTCGGTGCTTATAGCTGAACACCTCACATCATACGACAAAACGTAAAATTTTGAAAAAGTCGTACATTTAACCCTTTGGGCTCCCACATGTGTACTTTAAACAATTCTTTCTAAGTGAGCCCCTAATTATGTTGGAGGCGTAAAATTTTGCATACTTATAGCTGGACACCTCACATCAAACAGCAAGTGATAAAATTTTGAAAAAGTCGTACATTTAACCGTTTGGGGTCCCGCATGTGTATTTTAAACAATTCTTTCTAAGTGAGCTCCTAATTAGTTTGGAGCCGTGAAATTCAGCATACTTATAGCTGAACACCACACATCATACGACCAATGATAAAATTTTGAAAAAGGTCGTACATTTAACCCTTTGGGCTCCTGCATGTGTATTTTAAACAATTATTTCTAAGTGAGCCTCTAATTAATTTGGAAGCGTGAAATTTTGCATTCTTATAGCTGAACACCTCACATCAAACGGCAAATCATAAAATTTTGAAAATGTCGTACGTTTGACCCTTTGGGCTCCCACATGTGTATTTTAAACAATTCTTTCTAAGTGAGCCCCTATTTAGGTTGGAGGCGTGAAATTTTGCATACTTATAGCTCAACATCCCAGATTACACGTCAAATAATAAATTTTGAAAAAGTTTTATGTTTAACCCTTTCAACTCCAGCTCGTGTATTTTAAGCAATTCTTTCTAACTGAGCCCCTAATTAAATTAGAGATTTTAAATTTTGCATACTTATAGCAGAACACCTGAGGCCAAGCGACAAATCATAAAATCTTGAAAAAGTCTTACGTTTAACCCTTTGAGCTACCACATATGTATTTGAAGCAATTCTTTCTAAGAGAGCCCCTAATTAAGTTGGAGACATGAAATTTTGCATACGTATAACTGAATACCCCAGACACAACGACAAATAATAAAATCTTCAAAAAGTCTTATATTATTTACCCCTCCGGGCTCTGACTTGTGTATTTTAAGTAATTTTTCTAACCTTCGCCCTTTTAACCAGGGGAAAAATTTTCCAACTTTTGCTGACACCCCTTTGACCCTTCTTTCATATTATGCACCATAGCCTTACATATTTTAGTTCCATTTTTTACCCCAGGTGCGCCTACTGATCTCGGGTGCTATGGGCCCAATCCTCTCGACTAATATATCTATGGATAGTATGTAAAACGGGTTTTCGTTCGGATAGATGTTTGTTTAGAATCGAGTGCGCCCCTGGTTGCGAAATGTGGAACTTGTGGTGAGTCGCTCGTATAATATAATCACTCACTTAAAAACTCTTTACTACCTTTATTCGTAGAACATTGATAAACGTCGATTCTGACACTCATCGTATTCTAACACACAAAAACGCAATGTAAACATTTTCGTCTGCGCTGCTATGACAACGGCTCTGGCCAGCTGCCATTCCGAACGAAGAATTTTCTCCCTTGCCTTTCTGCGGCTGCCACAGAGTATCCCCCCAGTGACGTAGGGTACCGAAGAAACGATATACAAGTGTATACTTTTTTTTTTTTTTTGACTATCTGTGTCAGAATCCACGCTTGTGGAGAAAAATTACAAGGATATTTACATGAAATAAAATTGCAATATATAACAAAATATAGGCATAATGTGTAGTATGCAAAATGAACAATTTATCAACAATTTCAGTAAGTAATATAAGATGCCAGTTTTTTAGGAAAATGGACATGTCTGCCCGAACGTGTGACAGTTTTTGTTTGGTCAGGGTTACTGTCCGCTTTAAGAGAGAGTTTTAATTTAGAGTTCTCTGGAACAGTTTTCGTGGACAAGTCTGAAGTAGAAATCAAATGAGCTGGCTTCACTCGATCTATTGATACCGTAGACTTACGACCATTAAGCTCGATTGTTATAGTTTTCCCAGTTCTACTTAGGACTTTGTGAGGACCAGTATATGGTTGACACAATGGAGGTTGTACATGATCCACTCTTAGAAAGATGTGTGAACAAGATGTCAAGGAAGGGTGTATATAGAACTTCTCTTGGCAGTGAGATGATGTAGCAACTGGACTTAACTGCCGCATGGTGTTTCGTAGTTGCGTGACGAAGTTATCGTTGAAAGGTCGGATCTTGTATTCATCCAGCATATCACAGGGCAATCTCAACGTAGTGCCGTAGACAAGCTCAGCGCAAGAAGCTTGTATATCTTCCTTCACTGTTGTGCGAATGCCTAGTAAAACTATCGGTAATATTTCAGTCCACCTACTGGTTTCGTGAGCTTTGATGGATGATTTTAAATGTCGATGAAATCTTTCGATAATGCCATTCGATATCGGATGATATGCCGTTGTGCGGATCTTCTGTGTTCCCATCATTTTCGTAAATTCATCAAATATTGCTGATCGCATTTGTGGGCCTTGATCCGTGGTTATGAGCGAAGGGCAACCAAATCTTGATATCCAATGCTTTAATATGGCACTACAAATTGTTTTAGCTTGTGTATCAGATATAGGTACGGCTTCTGGCCATCTGCTAAATCGGTCAATCATCGTTAAAAGATAGCTGAAACCGTCAGATGGAGGCAAGGGACCTACGATATCTATATGTATTTGGGAAAAACGTGCATCAGGAAGAGAGAACGTGCCAAGAGGTGCTTTGGTGTGCCTCTGTATTTTTGATCTTTGACACTTCTCACAGCCACGAACCCAGTTTTTGATGTCTCGTTTCATATTTGGCCATACGTATCTGGAACAAATTAGTTTTGTGGTAGCTGCTATGCCTGGATGGGTTAGGTTGTGCAAATGTTCATATATTAGCCGACGAAAGAAACTAGGAACTAAGGGTCGAGGCGTACCTGTTGAAGTATCACATAGTAGGCTACAATCAGAAATGAGGCAAGGTTTCAATTCCAATTTGAGCAATGTACTATTATGCAGTTTCTGTAGCTCTGAATCATTTTCCTGAGCTTTTGCGAATTCCTCAAAATTTAAGATTGGAGATTTTGAAATAGAATCAATTTCAATTCTTGAGAGGCAATCTGCAACAATGTTTTCGGAACCTGGTACATGTCTAATGTCAGTGGAATATTGGGAAATGTAATCTAAATGGCGTGATTGCCGCGGCGAACATTTATGGGGATTTTGCTTAAATGCATAAATTAGCGGATTTTGATCAGTATAAATTTGAAAAATTCTCCCCTCTAGCATGTGCCGAAATTTTTTTATTGCCGAATAAATAGAAAATAATTCCCGGTCATATGTTGACCAATTCCGCTGACTGTTGTTTAATTTCATGGAAAAAAATGCTAAAGGTTCATAACGTTCCTGATAAAACTGCATAAGGGTGCCGCCGATCGCGACATCTGAGGCGTCAACCCATATACTCAACTGAGCGCCTGGAATAGGGTGCCGTAAAAGAGCAGCCTGAGATATTGCATTTTTGGCAGCTACGAAAGCTTTTTCAGCATCTTCGTTCCAATTAAGGGGTTCTGTTTTAGGAACACGGGAACGAGATTTCTTTTTGTTTGTATGGCCTTCTAACAATTTCACTAAAGGCGCAAGTATGTGTGCAGCTTGATATATGAAAGACCTATAAAAATTAAACATACCCAAAAATCTTCGAAGTTGAGATAAGGTTGTGGGCTGCGGAAAATCGATTATGCATTTAACTTTATCTGGAAGTGGTTGAATACTATGTTCAGATATTCGAAATCCTAAGAAATCAATGGTAGGTTTACCAAATGTGCACTTGGATACATTTATGCACAAACTATATTCTGCTAATTTGGAAAATAGTGCTTTTAAATGATGATAATGCTCCTCGGCATTTTTAGAGGCTATGAGTATATCATCGACGAAAGCATAGACGCCTGGTAAATCACGTATTACCTCATCTATGAATCTCTGAAATGTTGCAGACGCATTGCATAAACCAAATTGCATGCGTGTGCTTTCGAACAATCCAAAAGGTGTGCATATCGCTGTTTTGGGAATATCATCAGGATTGATTGGTATTTGATGATATGCTTTGATGAGGTCAAGTCGACTAAAAATTTTAGTGTCACGTAAATTAGCAGTAAAATCAGCTATACATGGTATCGGGTATCTGTCTTTTTTGGTTTGCGCATTCAAGGCACGATAATCACCTACAGGTCTCCATTCCAAAGTTCCCTTTTTTGGAACCATGTGCAAAGGTGATGCATAGTTGCTACGTGAAGGTCTTAAATGTCCGAGTTGTATCATATTTTGAAATTCTGTTTTAGCAATTTTCAGGCGATCCGGAGCCAACCTGCGGGGTTTTGCCACAACTGGAGGTCCTTTTGTTGAAATAAAATGCATTGTGTTGTGTTTGACAGGCTGATTGGGATCTGGTAATTTTGTAATAGATGGGAATTGTTTATGAAGTTCATTATATATATTATCAATATTGATTGTTTTTACTGAATGAATTAATGCACATTTCATGTGACCTGTTGTTTCAAATTTTGTTTTTAAATCTCTTAGACATTTGTGGCGGAGATCTGGAACCAATTCGAAATTATGGAGAAAATCTGCTCCCAAAATTGGTGTACTAACATTTGCCACTAGAAAAGTCCAATTAAATTTTCGTCTTAACTTAAAATCTAGAGAAAGGGTTTGTTGACCATAAACATTTATAGGGGAAGAATTAGCAGCCAAAAGCGTTTGTACGGGTGGATTCCGTTTTTGTACATTGTTGGCAGGAAGGATTGACACGTCCGAACCGGTGTCGACCAGAAAAGAAACATTTGTAGTCCGGTCTCTAATGAACAGGCGACGTGACTGTTGAGGCAAAGAATAAGTCGCCTCTACTCTTTGCTGGTTTCGTTTCCCGCCCAAGAACACGGCTTTATGCATTTTTCTTCCCTACATTTTTTTCCAAATCGTCTATGATACCAACAGATACTTGAATCCCGATTATCACTATTACTTCGCCCTCGAGGTTTACTCCAGTTTCTGCGGTATGGGGACCGACCACGTGAAACAGCAAGCTGATCGATGCGCTTATTTAATTTTTCGATTTCTTTCAATAATTTACCCTCTATCGCCTGTTCATTCGAGCAGGACACGGCAATTGCAGAAGCTGGGGAAGGGGTAACTTCTGAAATACGATCTGAAATTTTCGCTGCTTTATCAAGGGTTAATTCAGAAACAGCCGCTAAAATTGTCTGAACAGAATTTGGTAATCGTTGCAAAAACAATTCTAACATTAAATTGTCTGGAACATTTAGGGATTCCGCGCGACGTTTCATACTACGTAATAAATCTGAAGGTTTCCGATTTCCTAGTTCTTCTCCAGACAAGAGCTGTCGTATCTCTTGCTGGGATGATTCACCTGAGCGCGCAATTAATTCCTTTTTTAAGACACCATAAGGGTGAGTATCATCTGGTTGCATTAAAATATCACGAATGATTGATGCAACATCGGGTGAAGATGCGAAACTATATAATTATATTTTGTAACAGATTCTGATATTGCTTTGGGGGTAGCTAAAGCAAATGTGCTTTCGCACATCACAAACCATAGCGCAGGATCTGATCTGTTATATAATGGAATTTGAACAGCATCGACACTAGACATGATTTATGGTAATAAATATATAAAATAGTACAATCAACCCAAAATAAATTCGCGAGTTAAATTTTTCTAATAAAATAACAGAAAAAATATCAGGAAAATGACTCAGAAGAACTTATCTGCTTTCCATCGAGCCGCTCTATATAAGAACAGTCCATGGTCACCATTGTGGTGGATTGTGGTGGTGTCTCTCGTATAATATAATCACTCACTTAAAAACACTTTACTACCTTTATTCGTAGAACATTGATAAACGTCGATTCTGACACTCATCGTATTCGAACACACAAAAACGCAATGTAAACATTTTCGTCTGCGCTGCTATGACAACGGCTCTGGCCAGCTGCCATTCCGAACGAAGAATTTTCTCCCTTGCCTTTCTGTGGCAGCCGCAGAGAGGCAAGGGAGAAAATTCTTCGTTCGGAATGGCAGCTGGCCAGAGCCGTTGTCATAGCAGCGCAGACGAAAATGTTTACATTGCGTTTTTGTGTGTTAGAATACGATGAGTGTCAGAATCGACGTTTATCAATGTTCTACGAATAAAGGTAGTAAAGTGTTTTTAAGTGAGTGATTATATTATACGAGAGACACCACCACAATCCACCACAATGGTGACCATGGACTGTTCTTATATAGAGCATCAGCCTTCCTAGATGAGTTGGAATGTTATCCGATCATCTTCATCTTTCAAAGAATACATCGTTCTACAGCGGCTCGATGGAAAGCAGATAAGTTCTTCTGAGTCATTTTCCTGATATTTTTTCTGTTATTTTATTAGAAAAATTTAACTCGCGAATTTATTTTGGGTTGATTGTACTATTTTATATATTTATTACCATAAATCATGTCTAGTGTCGATGCTGTTCAAATTCCATTATATAACAGATCAGATCCTGCGCTATGGTTTGTGATGTGCGAAAGCACATTTGCTTTAGCTACCCCCAAAGCAATATCAGAATCTGTTACAAAATATAATTATATAGTTTCGCATCTTCCACCCGATGTTGCATGAATCATTCGTGATATTTTAATGCAACCAGATGCTACTGACCCTTATGGTGTCTTAAAAAAGGAATTAATTGCGCGCTCAGGTGAATCATCCCAGCAAGAGATACGACAGCTCTTGTCTGGAGAAGAACTAGGAAATCGGAAACCTTCAGATTTATTACGTAGTATGAAACGTCGCGCGGAATCCCTAAATGTTCCAGACAATTTAATGTTAGAATTGTTTTTGCAACGATTACCAAATTCTGTTCAGACAATTTTAGCGGCTGTTTCTGAATTAACCCTTGATAAAGCAGCGGAAATTTCAGATCGTATTTCAGAAGTTACCCCTTCCCCAGCTTCTGCAATTGCCGTGTCCTGCTCGAATGAACAGGCGATAGAGGGTAAATTATTGAAAGAAATCGAAAAATTAAATAAGCGCATCGATCAGCTTGCTGTTTCACGTGGTCGGTCCCCATACCGCAGAAACTGGAGTAAACCTCGAGGGCGAAGTAATAGTGATAATCGGGATTCAAGTATCTGTTGGTATCATAGACGATTTGGAAAAAAATGTAGGGAAGAAAAATGCATAAAGCCGTGTTCTTGGGCGGGAAACGAAACCAGCAAAGAGTAGAGGCGACTTATTCTTTGCCTCAACAGTCACGTCGCCTGTTCATTAGAGACCGGACTACAAATGTTTCTTTTCTGGTCGACACCGGTTCGGACGTGTCAATCCTTCCTGCCAACAATGTACAAAAACGGAATCCACCCGTACAAACGCTTTTGGCTGCTAATTCTTCCCCTATAAATGTTTATGGTCAACAAACCCTTTCTCTAGATTTTAAGTTAAGACGAAAATTTAATTGGACTTTTCTAGTGGCAAATGTTAGTACACCAATTTTGGGAGCAGATTTTCTCCATAATTTCGAATTGGTTCCAGATCTCCGCCACAAATGTCTAAGAGATTTAAAAACAAAATTTGAAACAACAGGTCACATGAAATGTGCATTAATTCATTCAGTAAAAACAATCAATATTGATAATATATATAATGAACTTCTTAAACAATTCCCATCTATTACAAAATTACCAGATCCCAATCAGCCTGTCAAACACAACACAATGCATTTTATTTCAACAAAAGGACCTCCAGTTGTGGCAAAACCCCGCAGGTTGGCTCCGGATCGCCTGAAAATTGCTAAAACCGAATTTCAAAATATGATACAACTCGGACATTTAAGACCTTCACGTAGCAACTATGCATCACCTTTGCACATGGTTCCAAAAAAGGGAACTTTGGAATGGAGACCTGTAGGTGATTATCGTGCCTTGAATGCGCAAACCAAAAAAGACAGATACCCGATACTATGTATAGCTGATTTTACTGCTAATTTACGTGACACTAAAATTTTTAGTCGACTTGACCTCATCAAAGCATATCATCAAATACCAATCAATCCTGATGATATTCCCAAAACAGCGATATGCACTCCTTTTGGATTGTTCGAAAGCACACGCATGCAATTTGGCTTATGCAATGCGTCTGCAACATTTCAGAGATTCATAGATGAGGTAATACGTGATTTACCAGGCGTCTATGCTTTCGTCGATGATATACTCATAGCCTCTAAAAATGCCGAGGAGCATTATCATCATTTAAAAGCACTATTTTCCAAATTAGCAGAATATAGTTTGTGCATAAATGTATCCAAGTGCACATTTGGTAAACCTACCATTGATTTCTTAGGATTTCGAATATCTGAACATGGTATTCAACCACTTCCAGATAAAGTTAAATGCATAATCGATTTTCCGCAGCCCACAACCTTATCTCAACTTCGAAGATTTTTGGGTATGTTTAATTTTTATAGGTCTTTCATATATCAAGCTGCACACATACTTGCGCCTTTAGTGAAATTGTTAGAAGGCCATACGAACAAAAAGAAATCTCGTTCCCGTGTTCCTAAAACAGAACCCCTTAATTGGAACGAAGATGCTGAAAAAGCTTTCGTAGCTGCCAAAAATGCAATATCTCAGGCTGCTCTTTTACGGCACCCTATTCCAGGCGCTCAGTTGAGTATATGGGTTGACGCCTCAGATGTCGCGATCGGCGGCACCCTTATGCAGTTTTATCAGGAACGTTATGAACCTTTAGCATTTTTTTCTATGAAATTAAACAACAGTCAGCGGAATTGGTCAACATATGACCGGGAATTATTTTCTATTTATTCGGCAATAAAAAAATTTCGGCACATGCTAGAGGGGAGAATTTTTCAAATTTATACTGATCAAAATCCGCTAATTTATGCATTTAAGCAAAATCCCCATAAATGTTCGCCGCGGCAATCACGCCATTTAGATTACATTTCCCAATATTCCACTGACATTAGACATGTACCAGGTTCCGAAAACATTGTTGCAGATTGCCTCTCAAGAATTGAAATTGATTCTATTTCAAAATCTCCAATCTTAAATTTTGAGGAATTCGCAAAAGCTCAGGAAAATGATTCAGAGCTACAGAAACTGCATAATAGTACATTGCTCAAATTGGAATTGAAACCTTGCCTCATTTCTGATTGTAGCCTACTATGTGATACTTCAACAGGTACGCCTCGACCCTTAGTTCCTAGTTTCTTTCGTCGGCTAATATATGAACATTTGCACAACCTAACCCATCCAGGCATAGCAGCTACCACAAAACTAATTTGTTCCAGATACGTATGGCCAAATATGAAACGAGACATCAAAAACTGGGTTCGTGGCTGTGAGAAGTGTCAAAGATCAAAAATACAGAGGCACACCAAAGCACCTCTTGGCACGTTCTCTCTTCCTGATGCACGTTTTTCCCAAATACATATAGATATCGTAGGTCCCTTGCCTCCATCTGACGGTTTCAGCTATCTTTTAACGATGATTGACCGATTTAGCAGATGGCCAGAAGCCGTACCTATATCTGATACACAAGCTAAAACAATTTGTAGTGCCATATTAAAGCATTGGATATCAAGATTTGGTTGCCCTTCGCTCATAACCACGGATCAAGGCCCACAAATGCGATCAGCAATATTTGATGAATTTACGAAAATGATGGGAACACAGAAGATCCGCACAACGGCATATCATCCGATATCGAATGGCATTATCGAAAGATTTCATCGACATTTAAAGTCATCCATCAAAGCTCACGAAACCAGTAGGTGGACTGAAATATTACCGATAGTTTTACTAGGCATTCGCACAGCACTGAAGGAAGATATACAAGCTTCTTGCGCTGAGCTTGTCTACGGCACTACGTTGAGATTGCCCTGTGATATTCTGGATGAATACAAGATCCGACCTTTCAACGATAACTTCGTCACGCAACTACGAAACACCATGCGGCAGTTAAGTCCAGTTGCTACATCATCTCACAGCCAAGAGAAGTTTTATATACACCCTTCCTTGACATCTTGTTCACACATCTTTCTAAGAGTGGATCATGTACAACCTCCATTGTGTCAACCATATACTGGTCCTCACAAAGTCCTAAGTAGAACTGGGAAAACTATAACAATCGAGCTTAATGGTCGTAAGTCTACGGTATCAATAGATCGAGTGAAGCCAGCTCATTTGATTTCTACTTCAGACTTGTCCACGAAAACTGTTCCAGAGAACTCTAAATTAAAACTCTCTCTTAAAGCGGACAGTAACCCTGACCAAACAAAAACTGTCACACGTTCGGGCAGACATGTCCATTTTCCTAAAAAACTGGCATCTTATATTACTTACTGAAATTGTTGATAAATTGTTCATTTTGCATACTACACATTATGCCTATATTTGGTTATATATTGCAATTTTATTTCATGTAAATATCCTTGTAATTTTTCTCCACAAGCGTGGATTCTGACACAGATAGTCAAAAAAAAAAGTATACACTTGTATATCGTTTCTTCGGTACCCTACGTCACTGGGGGGATACTCTGTGGCAGCCGCAGAGAGGCAAGGGAGAAAATTCTTCGTTCGGAATGGCAGCTGGCCAGAGCCGTTGTCATAGCAGCGCAGACGAAAATGTTTACATTGCGTTTTTGTGTGTTCGAATACGATGAGTGTCAGAATCGACGTTTATCAATGTTCTACGAATAAAGGTAGTAAAGTGTTTTTAAGTGAGTGATTATATTATACGAGCGACTCACCACATTCCATTCTTCCAATTCTGCATTCCATGCACATTCCAACAGATTTTTCAAAAAGATAAAGTGTTTTGAAAGGAATATTAAACGAAACCCTCTGTGCGATCTGTGATCACACTTACCCACGTGCTCTTTGTTCGATATTCACCGTGCCGTTGAATACTATATACATCATGCAGATAATCGACCGTAACCAAACACAAAACAATCAATCAAACATTAAAATAAATAAGAAAATATCTAGGGAAATACGTGGCAAGGAACGCCAAAGTATACCCTTTCGTATAAGATGTTTATGAATGAAACTCAAAAATTCGGTGGCCGACAGGGAGCGGAAATATCCTATGTAATATAGCCTTGTTTATGTTTTAGCATTTTTAGTTCCATGAAGTACAGTTGCTCTATTGTCTGGTAACAGTGTGGCAGAGAATTATTGGTCAATTTCTATCGCTATTCAAATCGTACAAACACGAAGATTTTTCCCCCTTACCTCACATTTCATTTTAATATAAAACTGACCTTTCTTAGCAGAACGTTCTAATTCATTTATAAGTATCATTTTCTTATTGGATCTACAGCTTTCCTTGGATTACATTAGTAAGTTCACATTTACTTTTCATTAAGTTCTTTGGATTTGGTGATTTTATAATATACTTTTGTGATATATTATTTCAGTGGCTCTCAAACTTTTGCACTCTGCGCCCCCCTCCATTTACATCACCTACGAAAGTCGCGCCCCCTCCGACCCACAGCGATTATGAATTTTACCTGTTTGTGAAAGGATTTTTCTTCCGTTTGTTTAAGGAAATATTTTTTTAGAAGATAAAATATAAATTTCGTCAGAAATTTCGTCCCATCCCCGAATTTTTTTTTACTGGTTACGTCACTGAGCATGAGCCATAGTATAATAATATGGAAAATGGCTTGCACCCCTAAATGCGTTTGACACCTCTCAACAACGCTGAGAAACTGTTCAAGGGTAATTAGATTTAGCTGATCAACAAAATAAATCACAAACAAAATAAATCACCATATTTAGCAAGTTTTAAGATTTATGAAATAATTTAACTTTTAGTCTAGTTTTGCAATCTCTCTAAATTATCCTATCTATTTTTTGCTTTTAGAGATCGTCTACTTAAGTTATAGTAAGTACCCATAAAAGGAACATGGCAAAAAAAATCTGGTGCTTGTCTTTGTAAATTAAGAAAACTACAAGAAGAAGAAAGAAAATTTCTCGCAAAAGCTTAGCAAAAAGGGGTAAATAACAACCCAAACACAAATCCCAGATATACTTCTCAACTTCAACAGAAAAGAATAAATAAAACATACTCTCTGAGATTGAAATCGTAGTCTCTAAAACTGAAAAAACTGTTCGGGAGCAGGATAATGATAATGCATTAGAAATTGCCAAAGAAGAGTGATTACTTAAACCAAATATTACTGCAGCTGTCACAAAAAATACCGCTGATATTCTGAGAGATCTGTGGAGTGAAACCAATGAAAATTGCAAATCTACTCTAATCCAGTTACATGGGTGTATCCTTATAGTCATTCGGTCATTACTTGCTTGTACAGTAAAAGTCCAGCACAGGGTTGATTACATGAAATCTGCGGATGCTGAAAAACGGAAATTTTCTAAGATATGGTTCAAGAAAACTATACCCCTAAAGGTGAAATAATTAGACGTGATTGGATTATGCACAGCTGAATTAAGGGATCACTATTTTGCTTTCCCTCGTTGAGTTAAAACAAAAAACAGGAGAAGGATTAGCGCAACAAATTTTAGATAAACTAATGGTCAACAACTCGATATTCACAACTGTGGAACTCAGTGATATGATATGGTTTAAACCCAGATAGCATTTTTGATTTTCAGAAAATTTGCAACAGTCTTACTTTGAAAACCTGCAAAGTTGCACCAAGCTCAGCATGACAAGACTGAAAGTTCATAATAAGACTGCAGCAAGATAACGCAAACGCCGAAGTCACCACACTTTGAACTTGCAGCTAACTTGTCGTGCAAGTTAAATTCATGATTTATCAAATTTATTGCAAATTAACGGCAAACAAGTAATAAAAAAAACCTGCAAACTTACTGCAAAGTAGTAATCTTTCCACGTCCCAATATCTGTTTACAACTGTTACACTATACATTTAACCCCTTCGGAGGGGTCAATAAACCTGATCAGGTCTATTGATGCGAACACACCCTCAGAAGGCGCATGCATCGTTTTCATCACCATAAACAGGTTAAGGTAATATTTGTACTTTTCAATACGAGTCTTTTTTGGTATTTGATAAATATAGCGTTTAAAAAAAGCGGTGCCAACCGAATAAAATTTCTGCAATTTCTGCGTATGTGCTCATTGTCTATTCTCTCAACAGAAAGATTTTTTGGTGAATTAAAGACAGTCTTGCCATCAGTTTCACAACAAACTACTCATGCAAGTGGGTGATTGTATAGCTTGCGGGAGATTTGCTGCGAATTTCTCAATTCAGATTTGTCACGGCAAGATAATGTCAGAAAAAATCAAACTTGATGCTGATGTTCCTGCTATCTAGGAACATTCCTTTCAAATAAAAGGCAAGTGCAAGCTTCTGAAATATCAAGCAAATCACTGAAATAAATAAATTCGCTTATTTTTTACGATCTTCAGTAATCTCTATAAAATTTGTTGGAGTTCATGCTTCTGGTGTAAGTCCAAAAATGATGACATTTTTCGGAACTGTATAATTTTTTTTTTTAACCTCGCTTCTTGCACGGTATGTATTGGTATATACTTTGACACTGATTGCATATACTTATACACTGATGGCACATATTTATATGGATATGCACTGATGGTACATACTTATGCCCCATTTAACAGTTTAAAGGAGGGGGGCGCCCAATTTAAACTCCGCCCCGGGCGCAGTTTTCTCTTCGCACGGCCCTGAACACCTGATCTCTAATTTTCTGCACTAATAAAAACTTTCGTTGCAACAACCTCCTCCCTCCTTATACCTGTATTTTTTTAATTTCAAATAGTATACAAAATTTAAAACAATTTCCTCCTCGGAAAAAAATGTATATATACACTCGTACATATAAAATATATTTTGACTATATCTAATTTTCCTTTACATAAAACAAAATCTAATAAATAAAGGGAAAAAAATTAAAATGAGCGAGTGGAAAATTTTCCAAAAATCCCATTTCTTTATATTGACACATAACTCAGGGCTATTGTGAGCATTATTTATAAACTCTGGTGGGTTTCAACTCCCGATTAACATTTAAATATTGGTTAAGAATTAAGAGATACTGGAGCTGTTGCTATGAGCTTCAATGCAAATTAAACACCGCGAGTAACTAATAAGTTGATCATTTAAAATATTTTACAAACATGAACAAATAGTAGTGAGTAAACAATATACAACCACAAGTGAAAACGGCGGATACAATTGCGAATAATTCTGGAATTCCTCGTCGCCATTTGAAAACAACTGAAACAGAAAACCATTGAGTGTAGATTTGTGAGCACTAGATAGAAGTATGCTCCTATGTGTGCGATACGCTACATCAAATATGTAAGGCCTTTGGAAGAAAGACGCAAAGGATTGTAAATCGTAGCTACAGGAAAATGAAACTACCGCATTTCGGAAACGCTGTTCCGTAGGGCTCCAAAGTGCAATATCTATGAGCTGAGGTGAATTCCTACCAACATTTAAATAATCACAAAAAGCCAAGAAGTACGAGAGCTGTGCTGCGGTAAGCTCCGGCGAAAATTAAACACTGCGTATATATATATATATATGAGTACGTGAGTTTCAAAACTCGCCTTATCCAAAAAATCAAATTATGGGAAATCGCGAAAAACCTGTAACTGCGACCCCCTGCATCGAATACCTCCAATTTTTTGTATACTTATAGCTAGTTGCTCTGTGATATCATTGTGTTAAGTTGGAAAATCTACTTTAATTCATTTAATTAATTAATTGAAAAAAGTTTTGGATAAGAAGAGTTTTGTTGCCAACCTATGGATAAGAAGAGTTTTGTTGCCAATCTCTATCATACTTGATGAAAGAAATTAATAGTTTCTATCTTTGGTCATCGGATGATAATATTTTGGATTAAAAAGTAAACCTTACGGGAGCAATAAGTATGATTAAAATTTAGTAATACGTTTTATTATACAAAAGCAAACTTATCAATAATCAAATAAAACTTATCATAAATAGCTTATAATTAAAATAACTTTTTTATAAAAAGAATTTAATATAATATAATCTATATAACATACCGGGTGTCCCAAAAAGGACTGACTGATTTTAAAATTCAACAACTTCCAAACGGTGACAGATATTAAAAAAATTCTTGCAGGAGGGTTATGCATAAAGTCAAAAGTTTTTTTTACAGTGATTTTCGATTTTAGTTCGAATTACAAACAATGGATGGCGCTGCGATCAATAGAGGCTAAATTCAGGCTCGATTTTTGGTACTTCGTGGCCCGGATAATACATTTCCATCCCCTTTTTCTGCATGGAACAACAGAAAGGACCAAAAATCGAGCCTGTATTTAGCGACTATTGCTTACAGCGCCATCTATTGTTTGTAATTCGAACTAAAATCGAAAATCACTGTAATAAAACTTTTGACTTTATGCATAACCCTCTTGCAAGAATTTTTTTAATATCTGTCACTGTTTGGAAGTTATTGAATTTTAAAATCAGTCAGTCCTTTTTGGGACACCCGGTTTAACATTATATATATACAAATTTCCTTCTGTTCTGGTTCCTTAGAAATAATATTTTTATAGAAAGTAAGCACTTCCATTTCTGACCAGTTTTCATCAAAATGTTTTTTTTTTACAATCTGTGGATATCCTTAAGTTTCTCTTGCTTCACGGGGACTCCCTCTCCCTTCTTTTTAAGAAGAAAGTTTAGTTTTAGATGCCTCTAGCAAAACTTTTACACTCTGAATTTTGATATTCCAAGAATCTTCCGAAATGCACTTCCACAAATTTGAAGATGGCCATGGTTCTTAGACTTTATATAGTACCTTATCGTAATACCTTTGAAAGGCCCGGAAATGCCTTAGGTTTATGCCTGAGAATAAAAATTAAATCTTTTAACATCTTCTGACAGTAAGAAATATAGAAAGCGATTCCCCAATTTTAACTTACATTTTAATCTTCTTTTGCGTGTATTCTTTACTAGCCCATGTGTTCGTATTTCTTTTTCTATTCTTCATCCGTCCACTACAAAATGCAAGAGTTTATTCACTGCCCATTACACATAAGACATGCTGTAAAACTTATTTAATTAATTTGTATGAATAGAACAGGTAAAATCTTTAAACGAAAATAGTAACAGGTCACAGAGAAATGAAGGAAAATTACCGTAATACTAGCTGATAAGCTAGCCGTTCGTTGGTCTTACGCATGCCCAAGGATAAAGCTAGTTTTGTTGCCAATTCCCTAGTGGATAAGGCGAGTTTTGAAACCAAACCAATATTTTAAGAGCCCAAAAATAAAGGATAAAAATATTTTTTTTTACAGATTATAGTATTTTTTCTGTCCAGGTTTACCAATAGAATAGATTGGTAGAGAAAACTCGATTTTTTAAATTTTGGAAAAGGCGAGTTTTGAAATTCACGTCCTCATATATATATAACCATTAATTAAACATAACCTACCATATATATATATATATATATTACACCGTATGTAAACATTTATTTCAGCTGGGAAACGATTTTTCACAGTGTTTTTCACAGTTGAAAAATCCACTTAATCAATTTCCACTAAAATGCAAAAATGTACTTGAATTATTTTGTGCAGCCTTGCGTAATGTTTATAAAATTTAGACACACCAAATAACATGGAAAAAAATGGATAATTTTTAAAAAGCATGCCACAATTGAAAACGCAATATCAGCACTTATTGCTTATAGACACTACTATAATCGAATACATTTGTTCATCTCCGTATAAGAAAAAACAGAAAAGAAAAAAAGGAAGATAAATGCTATACATGCCACACCATATTCTACAGTAAGCAATGTGTAGTATGCATCTCTGATGTATGTGATTTTCATTACGTTTGAAATAGTATAGTTTAATTAAAATACACTGCAAACGAATTTTACCTATAGACCATAATGTAATGGAGTTCTTTTCTGAAGCCCTGTATATGATCAATATAATTTATGCAGAAAAAGTAATATTTAAAAAAAAAATTGGTTAATATAAGAAAACACACTGCAATTGAAAACTCATTTTCAGCAATTATTCCTCATAAACAGTACTGTAACCTAATTATTTTGTGAGGTTCCAAAAATGAACGATATGCCGAATTTGTGTGTACCTGTAAATGAATAACAAATACTATGCGCACCATATTTTATAGTAGACATTTTCTAATGTGCTTCCTTGTTATATATCAATTTCAGTATGTTAAAAATATTATAATAACATCACTACTAAAACGATTATTTCCCATAGACCGTAGTGTAATGGAATTATGTTGAGCGTCTCTATAAACGAAATATAAATGGCACACACTTCATTTCCAACATCGAACATGCATGGTACACCTCAATACGTATATCATTTCTATGAGAATATGAGAATGAATTCCTAAATACTTTTCTAGGATGTCAGCGATTTTTATCAGTAGATTTAAATCAGCGATTAAATCATGATTTTAAGGTATTAAAATCTAAGATGAATATAATTGAGAAAGTTTCTACAGGTATTATGACTTAGGAAAAAACAAAAAATAGGCTTTAAATATTTGCTTCTAAGCTTAATTTCTGAGTATCATAAAATAATAAGTACAATAAGTTTCTAAAAAGGATAGTTTTATCTGACATAAAAAGCATTTCATTTAAAATATTTAAATATATAATTTTCAATGTGATAATCTTCTTTAAGTAATCAAATAATTCATTCGTTTATATAAAATAAGAATAGCAGTATAATAAATTTCTGCAAGTAAAATAATAAAATAGCCAGAATCTTTTTTTTCTTATTCTACATTTGAAATAATAAATTTACAGCAAATTTTGGAGCAAAAGAAGAATGAAAGAATGATATCTGCTCAACAGTTGTTTTAAAAGAATGTATAAGAGAAAAAGAACTAATTAGTATACAAAAGTTAAGCACAACAAGAGCTTCTTCAGTGTAGGTTGACTTTTTTTTCTTTTTTACTTTGTAACTCATATACGAAAAAAAAAAAAATTAAGTATTAAAAAGGTAGCAAATTTTTTTCTTAAAAATGAACCATTGAAAGCTAATATTCCCCTCTGGGATGTGATATTACTATTATTTAATATTTTGAGGATTTCAGATATTCTTATATTTACTCTGTATGCGTGTAAGAATAGATTTAACTCATTTTCATAATTTTTTTGGTTAGCATACACATACATTTGTGTAAGTTTAGATTTAGATGATTAACAGTAATTTTTCCAAGTACAAATGCAAAACGAGCTGCAAACAATATTTTTTAGATTTATTATTTGTGTTACTAATGAAATTACTTATTTGCAGGTTATATTAATTTTTTAATTTACTTACTTTTTCCTCTAGGCCATTTTTCAAGGGCCCTTTTTGAAATTAGCAAAATGTGCCCTGCCCCTTTTGAAATTGGCAAAATACAACCTGCCTTTTTAAGAAATAAATTCACCTGTAGTTGTAGCCAGAGATTTCTTGTAAAAAAACTTTCCCATTCCACAGTATTTCTAAATCCGTGTGCGAAAGACTTTGCAAAAATAATAGGACTTTATTTCTTTAGAAAAAAAAACAGGATATTATTAATGCATGTTGTTATTTAATTGTATTTTTTAATTTGTAATTAATAAAATTATTAAAAATTAATAACACTTTATTTAGCATAGTACTAAAAAATTATACACTTTTTTATCTTATATCGTTACTAAACACATTACTACTAATATATTTCCTCATGGAATAGTGCTGTTTTTTGAACTAGCATCCTGCTCCGTTTTCTTTCTAGAATGAATACTAAATTATTAATTATCATTTTAGTAATTAAAGCATAAAAATGTATATTACGTTCCTAATTAGAGAGTTAATTGTTTAATAATTATTAATTTTAAGTAGTGTTAGCAATTAAATATTAAATGTTGTTATTAATAATTTTAATATATAAAAATATCCCTGGTATTTAATATAGTTTTACATAATTATTAGAAAATATTAATGTATATAATGTTATTGTATGCTATTAACTAATGAAACTACTAATTTGCAGTTTTTATAATTTCTGTACCTAATTACTAAATAATAATTATAAATTTATTCAGGGCCGATGAGGGGGGGAGGACACAGAGAGCAACTGCCCAAGGGGCCGTGACCAAAGCCAAAGGGGTTGGGTTTCAAATGGAACAAGTACAGGAATTTTATACTGTTCCAAATCTTATCTTGCTCATACTTTTTTCCTTTACAATCTGAAATACATTTCTTAGGAGCGTAGTTTAGAAGATTTCCAACAAAAATCACAGGAAACTCCCCACTGAGAGGAGTAAAATCTGTAAAATAGTTGATCACGTTACTACTCACGTTACCATAGTACAAATAGCCCTCAACTTCCTGCCTTCCTGAAAAATGACCTGATCTTAGAGAGCTATGCCTACGCCTTGAGGCAATGTCGCATTAGATATTGTTTCCTCTTACCTCTCTTCCTCCGCGGGTATTCAGTAAATATACATATTAATTTAATATGTCAGTACATACAATTATATGGCTTACATCACACTTAATGCAGCTCGTTTGAATTTGGTAAAAAACTTTGCTACTTCTAACTTATGTTATTTATACTGCTTTAAAAAATCGTTTAAAGGGGTTTGTTTAAGTGGAATTTTAAAGGAGTAAATATAGAATTATTTTTCGAATGAATGCAAAATATCACAGCTACCATCTCGAGTCTCGAAGTGACGGTACATTGCCAAGTTAACAGCAAGAAGTGATGGTGGGGGGATCGAGGTGGTGAAATCATTTGACCTGCTCATTATACACCAGCTGGCCGAAATTATTGCAGGAAGAACTGAAAATTTGTTTTCAGCGTAAAGGAACCGAAAATGACAAAAGATGGAAGGAAATTCCAGCTGAAACGTGCTTTCCGTGACTATTTTCAAACATCGGTTACACAGTTGTTATTCGATTAAGCGGAGACGTTCGTAAAAGGTATTTGGTTTAAGCGGTGAAAATAACATAGAACCAATAGGAATAAATTCGGTTCCGGAGGATTCTATTCGAATAAGCGGGATATTCGATTATCCGTGACTTGGTTAAGTGTGGAGGACTGTAATTACATTCTGGTGTCGTCACGGTAAATAAAAAATTAATTTATATTGGCTTATAAAATCCACGTCTTTAAATATATTTACAGAAATTTAACAAGTCACGTGTCTGAGTATCTCATTAATCGAAAATTAATTTTTATTGGCTTATAAAGTACACGTCTTTAAATATTTTACAGAAATTTAAGAAGTCACTTGTCTGACTATCTCATTTCTTTTTTCTCTGTAGAAGTATGGATTGCCACCATTTTTAAGATGTTTTCTTAAAAACACTTAAAAAAGTAAAATGTAAAAATTGAAATATTTTCAAAAACATGTAGTGCAGGCTCATCTACAAATGAATAACTTTCACTTAAGGCTGTTCTCAAATCCAAAGGGTCAACTTTCTGACATAAGTTTTAATTCATTTTTGTCCGAAAATGCATGAAACTAGAAGGTTTCGAACTGTTTTTTCAGTTTTCTTTTAAACGCAATAGATCTTTCAGAAAATACTGTCAAAGTTGGCATTTTAAACTGAACTTCCGAACGAAAGAAGAAAATCTAGTCAGTAATGGGAGAAAAATGCCGTGTCACGTGATCAAAATCGCTTATAAGTCGATAGCTAATTTATTGATCAAAAAATGGAAAACACAGTTCGATTCCAAATCGCTCCCATGGTCAGCCTTTCCAATTTTATATCTTTCGGTTAAAAAATCTGAAAATGTGTCAGAAAATTTCGAGTTGTTGAGCATGGAAAAATATTTTTTGAAAACTGCCTTAACATGATTCTGATAAAACTAGCTCTTATATAAAAATGAAATTAAAAACTCGTCAAAAGCGGCAAGATAAAATTTTTAAAGATGATTTATCTCTAATCATGATTTAGTTTTTGTTGGTGAAATTAGAACTTAACTTCGAAATCTACCTGCGCCTGTAGGCCGAGCCGGCAGTGATTTTTTGTTATTTTAGTTCATTTTTGTTTTTAACACTTTATCTACTGACGATGCATATAAGTATCATTAAAATAACTTTTTATAAAATTCATTTAATACATCGATTAGTTGTAATACAGTTTGGAATAAGCTATAGATACATTATTTTATCTTGTTCTAAAAGCATAATGGGTTACACAAAACAAAAATATCTTTTAAAGGAGGATTTGTTTTGCCTTTGCATCTTTTCAGCTTTCTTGGCGTTGGGGTTGGTTGGGGGGGGGGGGGTCGGGATTTTGCAATCCGGATATATTTCTATTGCAAGAACGTTATATTTGTACATTTCCTAATTCTACAAAATACTAAGAAAAAGATTTAAAATAACAGATTTGAGTGGGGTTATAAATATTGCAAAAAAATCCTTATAAATTCAAGTTTAATTAATTCTTCTAAATCCTTCAATCCTTCTAAAATTTACTAAATGATTATATCAATCTTCTAATGCAGTTTAAACAATTCACGAAAAATGCTTTAGAAGATAAAATTTTCATGATTTCATAATTCATGTTAACTGATAAAATGCGCAATATATAAATACTGCATTTCCTGTTTTAATCTGCGAGTGAAATTTTCTCTTACAAAGTCCTTTAAAAATATGACTGGATAGTAAAAATAAAGAATATTATTTATGTTTTAATTGAAATAACATACCATTCCGAGTTACAGGAAATCGATTTGATCTATCTGAGTACATTATATAAAAGTATAAAATATAAATTCTTAAAATTTTCTATAAAAGTTATTTTTTTAAAATAAAAAACAGATTTTTTAATAAGGTATTTTTTTAAAAATGAAAACCTTTATTAATTCCTGTATTGAAACCTATATTATCTGTAAATATTAATACTAATTGAGGCCAAAATTAATTTTTTTTTTTTTTTTTTTTTTTTTTTTTTTTATGTCTGAACTTCCTTTCTGTAAAAGAAATTTGGTCAAAATGAAACAATTCTACAGCAGAGTAATGGGATTTTGTTCACATGCTAGTGGGAGCTAGTAGTTCCTTACATTTTTCGAAATATGCTATTAAAATATGTTTATATATATATTTTTAATGCTATTCAATACTAAAGAGCTCAAATACTATTACCAACAATGTCTATAAACTTCCTGCACATATAAAAATGGCTTTGTTAATGTGGGAAGAAGTTTCACACTATTCAGCAGTATTATTATTATTATTATTTTCAAAAACAGCCTTAAATAAATTTGATTCAACATATGGCAGAATAATAATTCAGTATATGAAATAGTTTCCTACCACTGTTTCATTTTTAAATTTTATATAAAAATCCTTTTTAGTTTAAGTTTGAAATAACTGCAAATAACTACGCTATATAATTTAAAGTATTTTTCTTTCTGTACTATTGTATGACGTATTTAAAGAAACATTGTAACGTTAATTGATAAAATGCGCAATATATATGCTGCATTTAATGTTTTTTCATTCGCTGCATTTCATGTCACTGCGAGTGAAATTTTTACTTACAAAGTCCTTGGAAAAATATGACTGGATAGTAAAAATAAAGAATATTCTGAGTACATTATATAAAAGTATAAATTGTAAATTCTTAAAATTTTCTATAAAAGTTATTTTTTTTAAATAAAAAATAGAATTTTTATATGGTTTTATAATGATGTAATATTACTATAATGAGTTCCTATTTTAGCTAAAATATGGATAAATTATATGTGTTTAAAGATAAAATTGTGCTATTTGTAAGTCTTGTTTTATTAATTAGCATAGAAGTGTTTCAAATATTACAAACAGTTGTTAAATCTTAAGCTCAAAAACCAGAAAGTTTCGCGTTATTGTAGAAATATTTGTTTCAGAATCGCTTGTTTTTCCTAAAACATTCTAAAACTAAGTAAGTACTCAAAAGTACAGAGGTGATTAAGCATCTGGTTTCTTGAAACCACATGTTCCCAAGGCAGTCTTTCTTAAGGGGTTGGTAATTTAATACATAAAGTAAAAAGAAGGCCGTATTCCGTGCTTTCCAAAGAAGTAATCGGTTATCCTGAAACGACGCATTTCCGCTGATAAAAAGAAAACGGAACAAAATGGCATTGATTTTGCTTTTATGAAAAACGGAAGAAGAGGAGTTTCCTTTTAGTCTCAACTGCAGAAGAGGCGTTTCGTGGCTGTCTCATTTATATTGAGATTAATGATGTTTGGCTCTAGCGGGAAGACAGGGGTATTCAGGTATTATCAGGTAATAAGCTTTCAGTGAATGTCTAATTGGGATTTTTTTTTTTTTTTCTAAATTGATGGTACATAATACTTGTTATATTTATGCTTATTTTGTACAAACATTTGTTTCTGTTTTTGTTTTTCTTTTATCCTTATGTTCTTATTAACTATATTTGCTGCAAAGTATAGATACAAGCATAACAGAAAAGAAAACAAGAATAAAAAAACTAAAATTTTTGATTTTACAAAAGTTATGAGTACATACATATAAAGAAAATTACCTAAGACATAAGTAAAAATAAGATTTCGAATGTACACAAAATAATTATTTCCATTACCAAATTAAAGTCAGTATGATATAGTCATCAAGACTTCATTTAAAAAATTAGAGGCCCAAAGTATAGACATTCTTTGGGTCATCTGTGTTCAACATATCTTAAGCAATCAGTTTACTCACTTATGACGTCTTGTATGAAAAACCAAAAGATCATTTTGGCTAAAATATTATTATGCGAGTAACAGGGACATGATCAGAGGGTGGTAGGCGGAGAGTTGTATCGGTGCCTTAAGCTGAAAAAGGCCCCGTGAGGAACCGTTTAAGTATATGAATATAGTAAATACAGGAGATGCAGAGGGCCCACCTGACCTCTGTTCGGGGCCTCAAATTTCTGCTTGTATTCCTGGCGAGTGAGCTTAAACTTAAACCATATTATGAGAGGAAAGAAAAACTCGGAAAACAGAAATACTTTAGTATATTTTTATTATCCTTTAAAATATCAAACATACGTATAACTTCATTATACATGAGATTCACCATATACACAAAATTAAAAATGATATTCAAAATCCGCTGCCTTCCCCCAAAATCTCTTGATCCTATTCCTATACCTACTGAACCTGATGGAAAATAAAATCGTCATGCTCATGTTTGTTGCTTGCACAAAAATTGAGGCGTGATATTAAAGTTGTTTCCCAATTTTCCCTAAACTCACTTGACGACGGGTTTTTTTTTTTCTGATCTAGATTTATGATCGTGAAAAAACGACCTGGGCCCATAATCATTATAACTCGGGCCCCTACACAGCTCTATTCTTCACTTTCTATCAAAAATTATATTGATGCTGGGGTATAAATTTCTTGCACGGAAACTGAATTTAGTGGAAAGGATATTTTTATTATGAGAGCGCAGAGAAATGCCCGATATGTCCAAGCAGCATAAGATGGGTTAAGGATTCGAATCCTCTTCCCTCAAAATAGGTGGAAAAGGTCACCCCCGTTGTCTATAAAAAGTAAAGTTTGAGAAAACAGTTTTTCCTGCAGTTTTTTTCTGTTTAATTCAGAGTCAAAACTTTTATGCAATAGACTTAAAACTTCTTTTCAGAATGAAAAATAAAGACACTTATTGATTTCCTGTGATGAATAGATGCATCGTTCAAAGTATTTTTCTCAGATTCAAGCCACCTGCTTGTTTTGCGATTGGCGAGCTGGTTACTGAACAAGAGCTTGCTTGGTTCGAACCCAATCAGGTATAGATGTGTGTAGTGGGTCAGATTCCATTTTAAACTGAAGTCCCGGTCTGTTTAGCTCACGTGTGCAAATCCCTAACCAACAAAAACAATCGCAGATTCTCTGAAAATTACTTTCATAATTATACTTAAAACTGCATAATTTTAGCACTAAGAATAAATTTTTCATTAAAATCTTTAATTTTCACAATTATGTGAACATTTTTTTCGTTTTGTTGCTTAGATTGAATAAATCTCTGATAAAATCACTTGCATAACAAGAGGCTTGTGCAAAGGACATTTTGTACCATGAATTTATTCAAGGAAAGATTAATAAATCTAATTATCACAAAGTGAAAAATCTCAGCTTCAGGTTCATTTGAATCTGTCTATGTGTATCCTTATCGAAATTTGTAGACTTCTACGTGCGATAGATTTCCTTAACCGTCGTCAACAAACAAACAAACACGCAGAAGACATACGGACAAGAAGCACTTTTTAAAAAAAATAATATAGATATTTTAATATAAAAAAATTGTAAGTACTTTTACTTAATGCGTCTCTTTATATTTTATAAATAATAATACAGTTTTATCATCAGTAAGAACATCATAACAAGCATTTTAGACTATTAACCCCTTCGCAACAAGCACCGTTTAAAGAAATATTCATATCTTATCACCGATAATTCATAAAAGAAATTTTTGTCCAAATTAATTGCAGAAAATCTGCGATTGAAAAAAGAAAGTTTTGTATTCAAATTTACTGGTATTAGTTATCAAGGATTCTGAGAACCATTCATGTCACAAATACGTGAAATTCGTCGCGAAACGGTTAAACTGTCATGCATGGCAACCTCATAGAAATTTGTAATGAAAAGCTATACCTCCGCCCCCTCCCCCAGCGAACTATGCTTATCTTATTTTTATTTCTCTACTAGCACATTCGCTCGTCATTAAACGGGCCCGCGATAACCTTAAATATGTCTCAAATTTGTAGATGTGTAACCCAATTTTTGTAAGAATTTATGCTTGAAGACGAAAATCTTTCCAAAGGACCCTTGTACTGAGGTCCGCGCAATATTTATATTTTTAAAAGCAGAATATGTCGTTTTAAAGTAAAATGTAAACGTTCTTTAAGTGGGTTTTATATGCTTTCAAAAAAAAAAAAAATAAATAAAAAAAAAATAATAATAATAATAATTTAGAATTTTAAAGTGTACGGATTTTTTTTTTCCACATCGGGCTATTTAATACCAAGCCGTTCGAAATACGGAAAAACGAAAGGCACAAAACTACATCTATGTTGCTTAAGCTTTCTAACGGAATAATCCCTTTAAAAAATATATTAATATAAACCATTCAAAAAAAAAAAAAAAAAAAAAATGACGAATTTGTGTTTTTTATTCCCCGTGTTTTCGAAGCTCGTATCCATTTAACTAAGCGGAATACGGAAAATCGATTACTCCAAATTAAAAATCATGCTTTTCTTTTAAAACTTTGCAATCCGTTCAAAAATATCAATGTTAACATTTCCAAAAAAAAAAAAAAAAAATGTTTCCCGAGAGTCCTTTCTGTATTTATCGCGATTTCTGCAACCTTTAAAAATCTGCGGATCATATATGTGTTCATTTTATCCTTTGAATTCCGCAATCCGTTTCGAAAAGTCCGAATATTAGCTGTTTGAAAAAAATTCTTTTGCAAAACTCACTTTTCTAAAGTACGTTTTTTCTCCTGTGTTTAACATTCGTCATCGGCTTCGTAAATCAAAATATGAAAAAAATTAAGATGACAAACCACATCTGCGTTCATTTTTTTTCCCCGAATGCCGCAATCTGATTTTTAAAATATTAATATAAAACCTTAACCGCTCGTTTCCGTTAGTCATTTTCGGGATTTCTGTTTTCTTTTGTGCGATTATTAAAATTTGGCATTGGCTTCAGAAATCAAATTACAAAAAATACCAGCTCACATCTGCGTTTATTTTCCTTTCAAATTCCCCAATCCGTTTCTAAAAATATTACTCTTAACTCTTTGAAAAAAATCGTTTGCTAATTTTTTTCTGGGATGTTTAAAAATTAGCACCAGCTTCGGAAAGTAAAAAGAAAAGAAACATAGATACCAAGACATATCTACGTTCATTTTCCCTTTGAAAACCGAAATCCGCTTTAAAAAATATTAATAATAATCATTTAAAAAATATATTTTCCGAAACTCACTCTCCTATTTTTTTCTTGTTTTGTTTTTCTTTATTATTTTTGAAATATTTAACGTTTTTCACTCAGAATTTTTAATCTAAATACGAAAAGACAAATCACGCACGCTTAACAAACTGACTTTCAGCTTTAAAAAGAAATCTTCGGTTTTAAACTATATAAATATTTAACCTTTTAAACAAATTCGTTTCTGGAAGTCCCTTCATGATTATAGTGGATTCAGGATTATATATTGGATCGGAGTATGAAATAACAGGAAAATAAATCTACTAAAAAAATAATTAAAACACGGGTTTTAGCGATTTTAGAATGTCAGCCCCTTAAGGGGGTTAAAAGTGGGGTCGAAAATTTTAGAACATTTCGTCTATCTCAGCAGTCGTTTTACGTATTAGTGTGAAATTCCAGAAAATAAATCTACTAAAAAAATAAATAATTACGTGATTCAGCGATTTTAGAAATCCCCCCCCCCCCTTAATGGGGTTAAAAGGGGCGGTAGAAAATTTTAGAATATTTGGTATATCTTAGCAGCCGTCTTAGGTAGAAGAGTGAAATTCCAGAAAATAAATCTACTAAAAAAATAATTAAACTTGTATTTCAGCAATTTTAGAAATCCCTCCTTAAGTGTCTTAAAGGAAGGGTCGATAATTTTAGAACATTTGGCATATCTCTGCAGTTTTAGGTAGGAGCGTGAAATTCCGGAAAATAAATCTATTAAAAAAATAATTAAACACGTATTTCAGCAATTTTAGAATTCCCTTTAAGGGCGTTAAAGTTGGGGGTCAAAATTTTTAAAACATTTGGCATATCTCAGCACTCGTTTTAGGTAGGCGCGTGAAATTCCAGAAAATAAATGTACTAAAAAAATTATTAAACACATATTTCAGCGATTTTAGAAATTTCCCCCTAAAGGGGATAAAGAGGGATCGAAACTTTTAGGCATGCGGCATATCACAGCAGCTGTTTTAAGTAGGAACATGGAATTCAAGATAAGAAACCTATTAAAAAATAATTAAACATGTATTCCAACGGTTTCAGAAATCGCTGGACCTCTCAAAGATGATTAAAGGTAGGGTCGAAACTTTTAAGTCATTTCGTCATATCTTAGCAGCCGTTTTAGGTAGAAGCGAAAAATTCAGAAAAATAAAAGTATTAAAAAAATAATTAAACATGTATTTCAGCGATTTTAGAAATCCCCCCTTCTCCCTCCTAAGAAAATTAAAGGGAGGGTTGAAAATTTTGGGTTATTTCGCCATATCCCAGCATCAGTTTTAGATAAAGACATGAATTTCAGAATAACTAATCTATTAAAACACACTTAAACATTATTTTACCGATTTTAGAAATTTCCACCTAAAGGCATTTAATGGTCGGAAGTTTTAGGTCATTTCGAAGTATCTCAGCCGCAGTTTTAGGTAGAAGAGGGAAATTCATGATAACAAACCTTCTAAAACTAGTCGGATGTACCAATCCCAAAACTGTCTTCCATCTCGTGCTTCAAAATTCGCTATGACACTGTCAAAATTAAATGGCAATATATGACCCTCATGAGGATTCTAAATATATGAAATTCCGTGCATTAGTTCTTGAGATAGGACTATCGCTGAAATCGTGTAAATCCAGCAAAATGCAGCCTAGCAGCGCCACCTATTGGGTGATTTATACCAAAATCTAATCAGCAACAACTTATGTCAACGTCTGACTGAATCTGAAGTTTGGAGAAAATCCTTGCATTAGTTTTTGAGATAGAGCTATTACGAAAATCGCGAAAACTGCAGCATAGCAGCGCCACCTAAAGGGCGATTAACACTAAAACTTAATCAGAAACAACGTGTGTCAACGTCTAACTAAATCTGAAGTTAGATGAAAATTCGTCCATTAGTTCCATAGATAGAGCTTTTGCAGAAATCTCGAAAAATGCAACATAGCAGCGTCATCTGTTGGGCGATTTACACCAAAAACTAATCAGCATTAATTTATATTAGGGACTACCTGAATAGAAATTTTTATTGAATTCCGTGCGTTCTAGTTCTTGAGATAGAGCGCCCACAAAATTTGTGGACACAGACTCACAGACAGACATTTTGTAAAAACATGTTTTTCGGTATTTCTGACTCCTAAAACGTGCAAATCCGTCGAAAACCAGAAGTTGAAAATTCTCACGAATACAATACTTTCTTCTTGTAAAGACAGAAGAAAGTAAAAGTAATTAAACACAGGTACTTTAAGTTATTTTAGAGGTATTTTGTCTATTAAGTGGTCAGCATCGACTTTGAAACGGATAATGTAAGATTATAGAAATAAAACAACAATTATGGATATTTGATTAGAAATTAAGAAAAAAAAATGTTAATTTAATCTTTGCTAGAGATATTTCGCTTTATTCAATATTCCTATAGAGAAACCGACCGGCGAAGCGGGTGAAGGTTGCTAGTAAACAATAAATAAATAAATAAACAACCTTAGTTTGCTTATTTTTATTAACTAACTAGCAGATCTACCTGGCTTCGTTCGAGTCAATAATAATAGCGCTCCCGGGTAAAATACATTACAAGCAATTACAATAACTGAGATTGGTGCATTCCTGTCCACGAATCGTTAAAAAGATCAATAAGTAAAACAGTCTTAATTACGCCTACTATTAACTGTACCATAATAATATAAATTCCAAACAAATGTCAAAACATATATTAAATAAACTTCGAACCATTTAGTTGGGTAGTTATATGCGGACAGGCGGACAGACTGGTAGACGCACCAGACGACGACTATAGGTGCTACTTATTTATATAATTACGAACGCACGTAAAAACTGTGTTTACAATTCTTTAATTTGGACCGCGATTATTCCAAATCCACCGCTTAAATTAGGCTTGATAGAAAGCGCGAAATAAAAGTTATTGAATGATAAATCGATTCATTCTGTTTCATTTCTAAATTGTAGAAACGGGGGAAAAAGTGAATGATATCAATTACAAAATTTCATCTTTACGTACAAGAATAAATTTCAGTTTACAGTTTATTATTCCTAAAAAATCAGAGGTCTCAATATCAAATCAACTCTACAAGTCACGTTTAAATTTTAATTTCATTTTATTTTGATACTGTCGCTGATCCACCCGGCGTTTCCAGGGATCACCATAATAGCCTTAAATTTGTATGACTTTACATCTTTAACTCGATTTTGTATGGTTAGATAAATGTAACTGTATGTAAGCCCCCTTTAAAATTTTGTGAAAAAATATGCATTTTTAATCGGGAAAAAACATGGGACGAACAGAGTTTTAAGGCTTTTAGTCATACTCAGCGTCCGAATTTCCCTCGCTAATGTTAAACCTATGGGTGCATTCGTATATTTAAAATATCTCCTGAGAAAAATAATAATTTTAACTTGCTATTTTGTGTATGCTTCTTAAAGAAAGTCTCTTTTTTTTCATAGTTCTCAAAATATTTCTAAAATATCTCCTTAATTCCATATTTTGTACGTTAAAATTTGATAAACTGTGAGTAAAATTTCACATAAAATTAAGTATATATTTTAGAAATATTTTTATAACGAAGAGAAAAAAAACATTCTGTAAGAAGTGAAAACAGGAAAAAAAAAAGAAGTTAAAATTATTAATTTCTCGAAGAGGTATTTTAAATATACTACAAATGCATTTCTAAGCGTTTTCATCGAAGTTTCTCATATTTTATTTAAAAAAAAAAATACTTTTACGAACGTATATGTAACCTACTAACTACGGCCCAACGTATATTCCAATACTTAGCTACAGGATCGTGTGAAAGGTGGGAGGGCGAAGTAGGTGGTTGCCCCGTGGGCGGAAATCGAGGGGGGGGCGTGAAATTTATACTACCAATATCATTTTTCTTCTTTTTTAATGGATAAACAATGATAGATATCGGGAATTTTTTCCCAACTAAAGTACGTATTTTTACATTTCAAAGTTATTGCATCGTCCATTACCCCACATCCAAAAACAAATTACTGACTAAGTACAACTTTCTTGCCAATTATTATACAGTATTGTTTGATGCATATTTCCCACGACCATTTCCCAGATCCCCTTTGCCATAATATAAGAGCAAATTTAGTTTTTTTTTTTTTTTTTTTTTTTTTTTTTTTTTTTTTTTTTTACTTATTTGAAATTTCTGAATTAAAAATTTTAAAGTTACAAAATAAGTGCGAAATATGTATTCAACAGAATTGATTTCTGTTTCTGCACTTCGCCAATTTTGTGCCATCTGTCACAGAGAGAAGTCGAAGATTGGGGTCGACAAATTTAAACTTTGGCCTAAGTGCACTTTTCTGTTCGCACAGTCCTGCTGAACTAATAAACTTTATATTTTTAAATCGTATATATCATAGAATGATAATATAATATATATAATAAAATGTATGAAAAATACTACTACTTTCACATTTAATATGCATAATTATTTTTTATTTTGAAAGATCTATCCTTTACAATATTTTAAATATTTATGTTTTTCATTCACGGTTACTTTCACCAGATCTATACATTCCCCGACAGTTATTATAAACTTTGTAATAAATAAAGTTAATACCCACTTCCTTCTCACGATTAACCCTTTCAGGTGCAAAGTACTTTTCTTCTTAAAATTTTGAAATGACAGGTTCACGCCAGGATTTAGAAAATTTTATTTGAAAATAAGTAAAAGCTTTTCTTCACGTGCAGTATAAATGCAAAATTTTATTTCACAATTCTGGTGTCAGTGTGGCATTTCGGAATTAAAATTAAGTGGGATATATTATATCCCACAGCCCCTCAAGGTGTTAAACATTTAAGAACAAATCTAGGCCAATAATATGCAAAGGAAAGGTTATTTCAAATTTTATAGAGAGACCCGGAGCACCTAACAAGACCTCAGTTGGAGAGGGACCCTGGTTGAGGTCTGCATGGGCAGGAATTTTAAAACAGGAATCAGTGAACATTTCTATAAAAAAATCAGATTTTTCTTAACATACAATTAAGATTCCTTTAAAGAAAACTGCATACATATTTATGGGATAAATTTACGGTATATATTTGAAAATTACGATGTCTTTGCAAGACAGAAAATACAGAATAGCAACATTAATAATTACTTAGATTCTTATAAACGTTTCAACATTCAAATAAGGATTCATTAAAAAATTAATGTAGTTTAGAATAAAAGAGATAAAAGGAGATTTAGAAACATCATAACTTTTGAAGCTGTATAATAAAAAGTAGATTTGTGAAAATATTTCTCTGTCATTTATTAAGGCTTTTCTAAAATCCAAAAGATCTACTTTCTGATACATTTTTGAATGAATTTCTTTTCGGAAACGCATAAGATTGACAGGTGTTGTCATTCAGAAACTATGTAATCGAATGGCGTTATCGATTGTTTGATAAAAGCAACATATCTATGAGGAAATCCTTTTAAAGGTAGCACTTTGCATAGAATTTCCGGAGGCGACATCACGGGAAAGAAGAAAAACCCGAAGCCATGACAAGAATCTCTTCTATGCCCACAAATAATTTATTTATCAAAATGGAAAACACTATTCGATTCCAAATTCAATTGTTAGGCTTGTCAATTTTATGCCCTTGCAGTTAAAAGTTTGTCAGAAAATGTGTCAAAGTTTCGCGTTTGAGACCCACCTTAAGGTATAATTCCAAATATTACGTTAAGGCTGTTCTCAACTGTTTTGCTCAACAAGAGTAAAACGTTTTAACACATTTACAAATTCATTTTTTAACGGAAAGATATAAAATTGAAAGGCCTGACTATGGAAGCGATTTGAAATCGAACTGTGTTTTCCATTTTTTTTATAAATTAATTACCTGTTGAGTTATAAGCAATTTTGATCACGTAACAAAGACTTTTTCACACTTCCTTGTGTGGTTATTCTTCTCTCACGCAAAAATTAGGTTCAAACGCTCACTTTGACACTATTTTCTGACAGATCTATTGCGTTTGCAAAAAAAAAAAAAAAAACGGAAAACACAGTTCGATTACATAGTTTCTGAACAACAACACCTGCTAGTTTTATGCATTTCTGAACAAAATTAAATTAAAACTTATGTCATAAATTTGCCCTTTTGGATTTGAGAACAGCCTTAAATAAAATAGGAAGAGCACTTATTTTCTTTTACGCAAACTTTTCTTTCTCAGCAGGATAATTCACCAGTTAACTTTATTGATTATAAATCTGGTGTGATATTTATGAATCAGCTCAACAGAATAAAATCGCAGGTAATGAAAAAGTCAGAAACCGGTGGACACGTAATTACAGAAGATTGACTTTTTTTAACACAATTAGTATAATTGGTAAATAAATCATATGAGATTTAATTTTTCGAACTGGGCGAAAAATATCCAGGCTAGGATTCGAACCAGGAATACCCTGGCTGAAGCCGCCAGTACTCTACCAATTATGCAATCCTGGAGAAGCTGGAATTACTAATTCACCCAGTTAACCTTACTAATTATAACTTCTGGTCTAATAATTATGATCAGCTCAACAAAATTAAATCGCACATAATGGAAACGCCAGAAAATTCTGGACACGTAATTACACAAGATTAAATTCTTTTAACACAAAAATTTCCCGGGTCGAATTTTAAATTTTTGCACCGGGTCGGGCCAAGGCCTGAAAATTCCGGTAGTGCAGATTTCTAGTGGTCTATCCTAAATGAAATCTGAATCCCCTTTGTTGTGACATAAAAATGACGTATGGGGGCATATATCATGGGGTCGTAAATCAGGAATTCTTGAGAAAATAAAATGCTCCAGTACTGGATTTGTGCCCCCTGATTTAAGTCCCCATCTACTGTGACGTCATCAAAATGACGTATGGGGATACATATCATGGGGATGTTAATCAAGATTTCGTCGAAAGTAAAATGCTCCAGCACTGGATTTGTGCCCCCATTTTTTGTGACGTCAAAATGACGTATGGGGGCATAAATCATGGGGACATTAATCAGGCTCTCAATGAAAGAAAGATTCTCTATCACTGGATTTGTGTCCCCTTCTGAGATGGGGGCATATATCATGGGGATGTTAATCAGGATTCCGTCAAAAGTGAAATGCTCGAACACTGGATTTATGCCCCCATTTTTTGTGACGTCAAAATGACGTATGGGGACTTAAATCATGGGGACGTTAATCAGGCTCCCAACGAAAGGAAATTTCTCTAGCATTGGATTTGTGCCCCTTTCAGATATGGGGGCACATATCATGGGGACATTAATCAGGATTTCGTGAAAAGTGAAATGATCCAGCACTGTATTTATATCCCCATTTCTTGTGACGTCAAAATGACGTATGGGGGCATATATCATGGGGACATTAATCAGCGTCCCCCGGCTTACATTTTGTTTGAATAGTGATTCACTAAAAAAAAAGGAAAAAAAAACATTTTTTTCATTTTTCTTAAATTTTATAAATGAATAATTTCAAGATTGATAACTTTTAAGAGAATTCGAATTCATAAATTGTCGAACAATTTATATAATATTTTTGCATGAACATTTTATGAAAAATTAACAATATTACATTTTAAAAATAAATCTTTATCTTTAAACAAAATGTAGAATGTGATCGAGCTAACTTTTATAAAATTTATTTGGACTTATTTATTTGTTATACAAGGGGAGTCTGCTCCATAAGATATCGCTTACTCACATCCAGATCCAGAACGATCGAAAAGAAGGTAATTTTTTATGTTTCAAAAACAGTACCTGATTACAGAAAATTGAATGATATTATCAAGAACGTTGGGGATCTTCTGTTACCTTTTTGCCATGTACATGGATATTTTTCAGTTCCCAAGGCCGCATCCACCACTATCATGACACCTGACAGCTGTTTTCGTGATAAAGTAAGATAAGTTTCAAATTTCAAAGTCAGCTTGTAGAAAACAGTTAAGTAAAAACAATGTCGCTTCTTCTCAGACTTTTATAATAAAGCTACAGACAATCCTATTCCCTTGGCTTAATGCTATAAGAAATGAATGTGTTGAGGGGAAAAAAAAAACCTTCAGTACCACGCTATTGAAAAACACTGCAATTAGATGTTTATGCTTATATTATATTTTACCTCTAGTTTTAGATATTTTCAGGAAGTGGTATAGGATATACGTGAATTCTTTTAATGCAACTTCATACATATTGTTCCATATTATTTATAAAATGAAAGTTGTTTATTTTAAATAATAAGCATATATAAATTTTGTAATATGTATTTATCGAATAATAATTTGTGCAAACAAAACCTAAACTATTTTTCTATTATTACTAACTATTTTATTTAGTATTAGATGGAAAAATTTAGCAGATATTCTTATTCAGATGATAGTAATTTGAAAAACGGTTTCCTTTTTACTTATAAAAGCAAGACTTCTGAAAGAAATTTTTATCGAAATAAAAATTTCGAAACTATTTTAGAGATACAACTGCAGGAAGATGGTCATCAGTGAGCAATTGAAGATTTGATAAATTTATTGCTAAATGAAAAATACTATTGATTAAAACGCATTTAAATAATAATTTTACATAAAAACTGGACTTTGTAGATTTGACAGAAAGATCAGCTTTGTTGAACGTAATTTTTTTCTTTTTCTTTTATTATCATTATAAGATAACAAAAGAAATTACACTTTTGTTATTTTTTAGAGTTATTTTCATGTATTCACATGCACAGATGCAATTTGAATATGGAAGACTCACTTATTTATTGTACATTAGTCATACTTCTATTTATTCCTGTGTGTTTTTCGTTTATAAATACTTATTTACATGATTGCACTAATTTAGAGCTTACATAAATTATAGATTTTACACAATTAATTTTTTTTTTTTTTTTTTTTTTTTTTTTTTTGCAATAACAGTTATTATAACATATTTATTTTCCTGGTAAATATTTCTGCAGTCTTGAACACCATAAAATTGTTTACGCATTGTAATAAATTTATCAGGCATTATAATAAAGTGTCAAAATTCTGATACAGTGCAAAATATTCATGATTTTACAAAGGAAAAAGAAAAAAAAAAAAAAACCTTTTTACATGCTTACATCAAGATTAAATGGTATATACCCCCCCCCCCCTTTTTTATGACGTCTACTTGCATCTAAAAAAGCTCTCAGTATAAAACGCTAATATATTTTAAGTATCTTAATGCAAGAATATATTAAAGCCACATAATTTCAATGAATGGTATGGTCACATAATTTTATAAAAAACAGTAATAGTTTTTATAAGAAAGTTTGCGCGGCATTGTAAAATTTACTGAAAAGTTATTGCAGACTATAAAAACAGTTATTTTAGCAGTTAAAGTAGTGTTGTTTAAGATAATATTTAAACGACAAATATTCTTAATCAAAATAAGAATCACTAATAATAATCATCTTCATCTTCCTGAAGTTAAAAACAAATGTTTTTAGAATTAATGCAAGCATGTTAAAGCTATGCATAAACACAGATAATAAAAATTATTACTCTCGAGGCAAAAGGCCTTTTTTTTTCTTAAAATGGCATAAATTATAATGAATAATTTTTGCCTTATTTAAAAATTAATTATTATTTATCTATATATATATCAGGTGTCGATTCAGGTAAATTTTGGGGTCTCTTTAGAGATCCTTCACACGCATACAAAAAAAAAAAAAAAAAAAAAAAAAGAATAATAATAATAATAATAATAATAATAATAATAATAATAGTAATAGTAATAAAGCCCATCGCAAAATTACTTTTAATAAAATAGTTTCCCTCACAAAATTCCTTTTTTATAAAATAGCTCGATTCACAAAAATTCAGTTCTATAAAACCACACTCTTCATTAATTATTTTCATTTTATTAGGTTTTGCAAACAAAACAAGTTGTTCAAATTTGACATTTGGATGGCTTAATTTCATCTTTCATTACAATTTTTTTTTTTTTTTTTTTTTTTTTTTTTTACAAAATTATATTACATTTTACAAAAACAACTTTTATTCTTCACAATATGGATAAAGAAACGAAAAAAAATGCATCGACTTATATATACATGTATATTATTTAAAAAAAAAAAAAACTTAAGAAACATTAAATCGTAAGATATAATTTCTCATTTCATGAAAAAATATCTTTATATATATATATATATATATATATATATATATATATATATATATATATATAATATATATATATATATATATATATATATATATATATATATATATATATACATATATATAACGCGTAATTTTCGTTAAATGGCTGTAACAATTTTTAGTTTAAAAAAAGCTCTTTTAATGGAAAAATCTCTTTACACGTTTAGAGAATTTCCTAAAATAAAACTTTCTTATCAATAAATTTATATCGTTTTATACATTTAAAAAACATGTATTAACTATATTAATCCATACAGACTTTTTAATATAATAAATACATATAGATTTTTTTTAATCTAATAAATACATATAGATTTTTTAATCTAATAAATACATATAGATTTTTTAATCTAATAAATACATACAGATTTTTTAATCTAATAAATACACACATTATATTAATTTTAGAAAGCTCAACTAATTAAGAAATCAGCGTATATTTAATAGTTTGTTATGCTTTACAATATTCAGCTAATGAAAGTTTTCCATTGAAAAAATCCCTGCAAAACTACCGCTTTTAGGGAAAGTCAGCATGAAAGAAGGACTGATTCTTATCGAAATAGAAAGTAGGAACCACCTGACAACCAAACAATTGGCAAATTGATTGGAGTAGCTACCACACTTCTGGTAAGTGGGGGTAGGAATGACTTTCCATTTTCGGCCGGCGGCTTCGGTCGTCTGCTTGGCCGGCCGTTTAGGCCGTTCTGGTCGCCAGAAGGTTAAAAAAATTATTGAAATGCCCCAAAATTTGAAACCTCCATTCAAAAATGCCTCCAAAGGCATACTAAATTTATAACTATATTTCTTTATAAAATTATTGACATTATCCTTAAAAATTTTTAGTACCTTATTACTATTAATTTTACTATTGATTCTAAATTTTGTACCAAAATTCATTAGTTAGTTAATAGTTTTAATTTTTTTACTAGAAGCATGCCGCATTGGTTTTCAAATTTGCATAAAAAAATTTACATAAATATAATTATTAATCAATTGATACGTTTCAATAAAATTTGTGGCAGATACAGTAATTTTTATAAACAGATTTTTAAGTTATTGGCTAATTTATTTTACAATAACAATTACCCTATTAAGTTTTTGAAATATTATTTAAAGACAGTTCTTAAAAGTGAATGGCAACGATGTGGACTGTCGGCGTGAACATGTGATGGCAGCCTTCTGGATCTTTCTGTATGAAATGGGCATCCTAAAGTCTTGTTAAAAGAACGGGTGTGTATTGATAAATTGAAACGAAAGAAAGTTGCAGACCTGGAATTCTGGTTTTTGACAATGGCTTTGGAAGAAAAATTTATTTGTTTGTTGTTGACGGGTGAGAAACATTATACAGGTATTCATGTTTTTAGAATTTTTATTTTGCGGGTTTGGGGGGCGCATGTTTATTCTGCATTCATGCTTGTTTTGTTAATTTTCTTTTGTTTTTATTTTAAAGGTAATTTAAGTATATCCTCTAAAAGACCTTTTATTAAAGCTTTTTTTTTTGTATGATAATTTTTGTATGGTTAACATTATGTTTGTTAGTTTTAATTTGAGTTATTTTAGATTTTAATGGAATTTGATTAATAAAATGACAATAGTTTTTCAGTATTGAATGCGGGTTGAGCATGTGTTCAGAAACCTGCAAATTTTAAAAGTGGGGGTGGAGTTAGTTTTCTGTCTGTCCTCCCACTGATGAAGAACAGACTGTTTTTGTTTTTTACCTGTCTTTCTTGTTCTTTTAAATATTTTATAGTTAAAAAATTTCTGCAGATATACACCTTCCTTTTGGAGTTATGGTGTTTTGGCATTTTGAAATGATATATATATATATTACAAAATTTAAATTTTTACGCCAAGTTTAAAGTATTTTATGTAAATTTTCCTTTTTCAGTAATATTCCGTATATTATACCGGCTTATTAAATTAAAACCCTAGTCTATTAATCTCTAAGATCTTAATTCATATTTATTCCAAATTGCGTAAATCTAAAAATGGCTTATTTATATTTCTTTAAAAAATTTTTATTATTTAAATTCCTATTAAATTCTGCTATTAAATCCCGGTATATCATATTCCCCTTAAATCTTTATTTAACTGCTAAAATATTATTCTGTCTTAAAGAAAAAACCTACTTATTTCAATTTATTCTTTTATTTAAAATATCCAGGTGTAATTAAAATATTTCAAAGATTAAAACTTCGCAGACATAAATTCATTTCTTTTATCGTCTGAAGAGGGAAAAAAGGGTTATTTTAGCATAATCTCGACTGCAGATTTTAACATTTGTTTATGCTTTAGATAGCTGGTTCGAGGATATAAGAAGTTTCTAGAACAATCTTTTCAGCAGAGTATAAATACGAATGGCGGGAACCAGAGAGAAGCATAAAGGATATAGCATATAGTAGAGGAGCTGTGAGTTTAGAAGTTTTTTAGTTTTTAGCATGTAGAGGTGAACGTGGTGGATTGCAGTCGTAGCAAACTGGATATTCAATGTGATTGCTCGATGGAGGTAGTAAAATGTTGGATGAATACTGTTTATTATGTGAGTAGAATGAGGAAGCAACGGTATCGTAATGGGTGATAGATGTTAGATATTAACGGATTAAAGACTAGAACGCAGTCAAGAGATGGGAGTGTTTTTAAACTAATTGTGACAGGAAGAATAGACTTTATTCTTTTTACCATGGAAGGCGAGAGCATCTTCCCTAGATTTAATCGAGAGTGTGGAAATAAAGTGAATAATGTTCCAAGCGACTGCCTTATGTTAATTCTTCATATTTCTTTAGTATTTTAAAACCATTCGGCTGCTACCTGTGTTGTGTAAAAATGGAAACCCTCATTTTTTTTTCGACAATACAAACTACGTGCCGTCAAAACGTCACAGAGAAAAGAAAAGTCCGACAGGATTTAGAAGTGACGGCAATAAAAACGAGTGTGTCTCCAAAATTACAATTGTGTAGTGGTACTGGTACACGATAGCTTATGATAGTTACTAAAGATCAGTGCCGGAAAGTTAAAATTTTACATCGCTAATGTGAATAGCAATGTATAGTGCTGGTGATTGTGAGACAATATGACTGGAGTGAGTTCTTTTCAAAATATTTTTACACCTCTTATATTATTATTTTTGTTATTGTTTGTTATTTATTGAGATTTATTTATTATTAAGTATGAGAATTATTTATTTATGAGATTTATTTATTATTCATTTATGAGGTTTATTTATTATTTCGTGAAGAGTATTTATTTATTTATCTATTGTAAAGTTTATTATGAAGTCATGAGAATTATTTATTTATTTATTATTAAAGTCAGAAAGAGTACTTAATCTATTATGAAAACTAAAACTCTATTAGTTTAAATGTTGTTAAGGTCAGGTTGTATTAAAGAGAATAGAAGTGCTTCTTTTATTTTAATGAATACTGTTATAATGGCTGAACCTAAATTAATTTGAGTTTGATCCTAGTACTGGAATGGAAATCCAGGCTTGGTTAAATTATTATGATGATATGAGTATTAGAGAAAATAAAGATTTAGAGTGGAAATTTAAATCTATTCCACAGTATTTAAAGGGTGAAGCACTAAAAGTCTATATCAATGATTGTGTTAATTGTACTAGTTATGAACAGATTTCAAAAATCTTGATAGAAAAATTCATTGAACTAAATGTTCCAAATTTTTCTGATTTCTCAACTCTAAAATTAGATAAATTAGATAATTTAGAAAATTATTTTCACAAAAAGGTAGGAATTGGGAGGAAACTCCATCTTTGTGAGACTCTTCTAATACAAGGGTTGACAGATGGATTAAAACCAGAGTATAGAAATAATATTAATGTAAACCCTCCAAATAGTACCACGGAATGGTACCGGCTTGTTAAGCAATTTGTTGAAGTTTCCACTCCTCAAATTTCAAGCCAAACAGTAAATCAACAACCAGTTAGACAAAATTTTCAACAATTTCAACCACCTAGGCCTTGGACTCAACCAAGTAGACCTAATTTTCAGCCAAATAGGCCCAATAATGCACCTAGGAATTGGATTCCACAAAGACACTATCAAAATCAGGGGTCTAGAAATTTTCAAAATAATTACTTTCAGAAACCATATCCTTCTAGACCATGTAGAATATGTACAAATAAAGGTGTAAATAATGCATATCATTGGGAACAAGAGTGTTTATTTGGGAATGATGCAACATCCTCTGATACTCTTCCTAGCAATTCACCACCTACTATTCCTAATATTTGACAACTAATTGTGTATGGATGTACCAATAGTTATAATTTACCATGTATAGTGGACACTGGATCCACTACGGCAATATTACCCCTCAAATTTGTTAAAGAACTGAATGCTAAAATTGAAACTATACCTACAGTTATTATTGGTCAGGCAATAGGGGTGTTAAAAATAAATCAAAAATGTAAAATTTCTCTAAAAGTGGGTAAAATTACCAAATGTGTTAACTCTTTAGTGTGTAATACTAATTTGGAGTATGCTATTTTGGGTTTAAGGGAATGTTCTAAATTTAATTTAACTATAGATTGTAGAAATTGTACTGTAAAACAAGGAAGAAAAATTATAAATAAGAGTATATCCATGCATGATGAGAAATCTCTTCATTTTCATACTGTGGATATGAATAAAGTACAACAAGAGAATGATTTGGTAACAATTGATTGTGATGAGAATTTGAATTTATATAATGATGATAATGTAATAATCGCTAATGAGAGTAGTGAAACTTTGAATTTATGTAAGAATGATAACGAATTACCATCTAGTTGTGAAAATTATATGACTACTCAGGACTTTTTTGAGAATGATAGAAATGATTATAATGTGCAACCTGATTATGGACAGTTCATAACTTCTCAAAATTTTCGCGATGTTAATAATTCTGATTCAGATTTAATTGGGGATTTAAATTTAATTCAAAATGATGATTTAAGGGAGATAGTTCAAAATTATAGGGATATTTTTGCAAAACATAAATATGATGTGGGTAGGATTAATATTGAGCCACAACGCGTTCTTCTAAAATATGACCTACCTGTATCTTTGAGGCCCTACAGAACTTCCCCCTTAGAAGAAAAAGAAATAAAAAGTCAAATCCAATCTTTATTAGCGGCTGGACTCATAAAAGAAAGCAATAGCCCATATTCTGCCCCTATCACTTTAGCTATGAAAAAAGAAGAAGGCAAAAAGACCCGATTATGTATAGACTATAGGAAATTAAATTCAATAATTAAGAATGATGCAGAACCCTTGCCCCGTATCGATGAAATTTTAGATAAATTGAGTAGTGCTCAGTACTTTTCAACTTTAGACTTAGCCTGTGGCTTCTGGCACATACCAATACATCCAGCTGATACCGAAAAATTAGCTTTTGCTAGCAACTTTGGCCTCTTTGAATGGCTAGTTCTTCCGTTCGGTATAAAAACAGGTCCCCCAATATTCAATAGAACTATTAGAAGGATCCTTAACAAATATAAAATAGATTTCGCGTGTCACTATTTTGATGATATTATAATATTCTCCTCCTCTCTAGAAGAACACTTAAAACACTTAACTCAAATCTTTGAAATCTGTAAGTTAGAAAATATTAAACTTAAACTTTCTAAATGTAAATTAAGCCAAAATAAAATTAATTTCTTGGGCTACGAAGTCACCAATGGGACTTTAACTCCAGCTAATGCAAATATTGAGACCATTCAAAAATTAATACCCCCCTCTAATGTTAAAGAATTACAACGATTTTTAGGTTCTATTAATGTATACCATAAATTCATAGACAAATATGCTGAAATTAGATACCCCCTTAATAAATTACTTAGAAAAAACACAATATGGGAATGGAACTCAGAATGTCAGGACTCTTTTGAAAAACTAAAAAATGCCTTAATTGCAAAACCAATCCTCAAAATTTATGACCCAAAATTGCCCCTCCACAGGTTTGTAGACGCCTCTCAGGTAGCGGTGGGTGCAGTTCTAAAACAACCTGATAAAGATAATTTCTTGCATCCTATTGCTTACCATTCTAGAATTTTGAAGAGTTATGAGCAAAATTATTTTATAACCGAGCTAGAGTGTTTAGCAATTATAGATACTCTTGATAAATTTTATCACTATTTCCATGGAGTCAAATTTACAATCCATACCGATCACGCATCTCTAGTATGGTTGAAGAGCGTTAAGAACTTAAGAGGGAGACTTTTTAGGTGGTCACTTAAACTTAGCATGTTTGATTACGAGATTAAGTATGAGAGGGGTTCAACAAATGTCGAAGCAGACATGTTGTCTCGAAATCCTGTTGCTTACTTCAATCAACATGTAAGTTTATTGTTGGACAGAAAAGAAATCATAGAGATGCAAAACAAGGATAATGTCTGTGATACGAAATATAAAAAAGAAAATGGGATTATTATAATTCAGAGAAAGGGATTCAAAAAAATAGTTATACCAATGTCATTAAGGAAAAAATTACTTCATATTGCTCATGATAATTTTGGACATTTAGGAATCCAAAAAATGCTTAACTTAATATCCCCTAACTATTATTGGCCTAATATGACTATAGACATAACACAATTTGTTAAACATTGCGACACCTGTCAAAAAAATAAAAAACAAAAACAAAAAAGATTTGGCTTGTTACAAGCTATGCCAGCCACAGATCAACCTTTTGAATGCCTTTCTATTGATACTGTGGGTGGATTTAACTATTACAACTCAACAAAAAAATTCTTACACATAATAATAGATCACGCAACTAGATTTGTTTGGGCTTTTCCTTCTAAAAATGTTACTACAGAAGCATATACAAACTGTTTAAAGCAAATTTTTAATGTTCAAACACCTCAAAAAATACTGAGTGATAGACACAAAGCTTTTAGGTCTCCAAGATTCAAAAAATTCCTCAGAAAACATCATGTTCAACAACGTTTTACATCATCACACCATCCACAGACCAATGGGAAGATAGAGCGCGTTAATCAGACAATAGTTACCAGGCTTAAATGTAAAGTCAATTCCACTTCTTCTAAAATACCTTGGACAAGATTATTAGACCAAGTCATCCAAGAATACAATAATACCCCACATTCCATAACTAAATTCCCACCTGCCTACTTATTTTATGGTCAATTACCCTATCAATCTCCTTTAAAACAAAATTATTACCCACCAGTCAGTAAAGCACTCAAAATTGCAAAAGCGCGAACTCAAGAATTCCATCTTAAAAGTAAAAGACTATACGATAGAAATTTTGTTGAATCCCCATTAAAAATACAAGATTCTGTAATTTATGAAGAATTTAAGTATCCTAACACTCGAAAATTAGAACCTACTTTCTCAGGACCATATAAAATTATAAATAAAGGTTCTGAAGTAACTTATGAAATAGATAAATTTAATTATGAGACAGGACTAAATTCAGTTATTGTACACGTTTCTAAATTAAGACCCTATTTTTCACCAGATGATTTCAAAATGTTTCATGAGCAACCCATAAAACAAACAAAACCACAACAAACATCACCACCACAATTGCCATCACAAACTCAAACTAAAGTAAAAACCATAGATTAAAATTTAATTCTGTAGATTTCTTTTTCTCTTCCTCAAATAGTTTTCAACATTACCAGGTATGACCTTGGGGCGCAACGAGGATATTACTTGTGTTTGGAAGTTTTTGGAATTAGGTAGACAATCTATGCAGGCATAGGATGTGTATTTGATTTTGGGAGTTTTCAGATTGATGTTGAAAAATAAAAATAAATTTTTAATTCTATATCAAGTTTATATCAAAATAAACTATATTTATTTAATTCCATTTTTTACCCCTTGTTTACAAAAATAGTAAGAATTGATAATATTATAATTGTATAAACATAGAAAATTGATAATTGTGATGAGATTTTGTAGTGATTGTGTAGCAATAGAAAATTAAGTACATAAACAAATTACCTTTAATTCCTATTTATTTTCTTTATTTTACCATTCTAAGTTTATCAAATGCACGTATATTCATCAAGAGTATCAGAGAGATAAATTATTGTAAGGAAATACTGGTTGAGAGTCCACTTTCTAAATATTTAGAGTTAAATTTATTTGGACTTTGGAATTATTATTATTATTTTTTTTTTAATGTTTCGACGGGCAAAAATACTTTCTTATATAAGTAAAAAATAAGAAAATTATTAATTGCTATGTATTATTTTTATCCTCAACCATTATTTTCCGTGTCAATAAGTAAACAATCTGTGATATTTTCTTAGAATATAATATTGTTATTAAGTATTATTATTACTATTAGTCAAGTATACTGTTGAGAATTTTATTATTATGATTATGAATTGAAAGTATTATATTATTTATTGAAAGATTCATTATTTATTATGAAAAAGAGAGCATAACTTATAAGTGAAAAGTTATGATATTTACTAAAACAAGTGAGAAGTTTTAAAAGATGGTGAGTCCCAATTAGAATGGGAAAAGGAGCTCAAAAAAGTAGTTGATAAACAAACGTTAAAAGGTAGTTGAATAACTACTAGGAATTTGTTTATTAAAATAAAACTACTATTGTGATGACAAATAGTATTTAAACATAATGTAAAGAGTTTAACAGGCAGAGTAGTCAAACAAATTTAGTAAAAAATATTTATTGCAGCTGAACTTTTTACTTAAGGACTGTATCACTATTTTTGCTAAAGGACTTTTATGACCTACGAACTGATTAAGCCAATGGGACTTAAAATTCTACTTGAAGTAAATAAAGTGTTAAACATTACTTGATTGGAAATATGTTTGTGATAAGAGAAATGGAAATACACTAAATTTCCATAAGATAAAAGAATTTGTTGTTAGTTATTACTATAGTTTTATTATTTCTTATTGTATTTATACTTATTCTTTATTTATTATTGTGTTTATATTTTCCTATGCACTTACAAATGGTAAGTGATGTTGTAACCATTATTTGTATTCTTTTACAGGGGAAATGCTCTCAGCTAAATTTAAATGCTCTTAGTATTTTTTTTTCTCTTGCATTGCTAAATTTTACTTTTCCATCTCTTCGCTGACGTCTCTAAAATTTTCAATATTCAAAAATCAACTTCCAAATTTATTACAAATCTGTTGTCTGAAATTGTAGTTAATTAACCACAAATTTCATACAAAGTCTTTGGGGAGGGGGGATAATATTACAAAATTTAAATTTTTACGCCAAGTTTAAAGTATTTTATGTAAATTTTCCTTTTTCAGTAATATTCCGTATATTATACCGGCTTATTAAATTAAAACCCTAGTCTATTAATCTCTAAGATCTTAATTCATATTTATTCCAAATTGCGTAAATCTAAAAATGGCTTATTTATATTTCTTTAATAAAACTTTTATTATTTAAATTCCTATTAAATTCTGCTATTAAATCCCGGTATATCATATTCCCCTTAAATCTTTATTTAACTGCTAAAATATTATTCTGTCTTAAAGAAAAAACCTACTTATTTCAATTTATTCTTTTATTTAAAATATCCAGGTGTAATTAAAATATTTCAAAGATTAAAACTTCGCACACATAAATTCATTTCTTTTATCGTCTGAAGAGGGAAAAAAGGGTTATTTTAGCATAATCTCGACTGCAGATTTTAACATTCGTTTATGCTTTAGATAGCTGGTTCGAGGATATAAGAAGTTTCTAGAACAATCTTTTCAGCAGAGTATAAATACGAATGGCGGGAACCAGAGAGAAGCATAAAGGATATAGCATATATTAGAGGAGCTGTGAGTTTAGAAGTTTTTTAGTTTTTAGCATGTAGAGGTGAACGTGGTGGATTGCAGTCGTAGCAAACTGGATATTCAATGTGATTGCTCGATGGAGGTAGTAAAATGTTGGATGAATACTGTTTATTATGCGAGTAGAATGAGGAAGCAACGGTATCGTAATGGGTGATAGATGTTAGATATTAACGGATTAAAGACTAGAACGCAGTCAAGAGATGGGAGTGTTTTTAAACTAATTGTGACAGGAAGAATAGACTTTATTCTTTTTACCATGGAAGCAGAGAGCATCTTCCCTAGATTTAATCGACAGTGTGGAAATAAAGTGAATAATGTTCCAAGCGACTGCCTTATGTTAATTCTTCATTTTTCTTTAGTATTTTAAAACCATTCGGCTGCTACCTGTGTTGTGTAGGAATGGAAACCCTCATTTTTTTTTCTACAATACAAACTACGTGCCGTCAAAACGTCACATATATGTATAGAGAGAGAGAGAGAGAGAGAGAGAGAGAGAGTACAAAACATATTTCAGTTTTAAGACTTAAAATACAAGCTTTTATTTTATATAAAGTGGCGTCATTCGCATCCACTGAAAAATTCAACATTAACGATCCAGTATTTAAAAAAAAACATCCATAGAAAAGTATGCATATGACGTCACTATCTCGGAATAATATATAAACCCAGCGAAAAGCGATGTTGTCATTCAAATAAGTCGCAGAATAAAACGGCTAGCTAAAACTTCATATTCCTTCATTTGTATGTAACATGATCATGGATACTTAAAATGAAATATCGTCTATAACTCTATGTTTTTTTCAGAAATCAATCATTTATAACTTTTCGAAATAGCAGGTATTTTAATTACATTTTTGTTTTCAGTTGTTATGAGAAATGGCAACAAAAATATATATTTTAATCAACTATTTTCAAACTATTTCCGTTTAATTTCTCCAGAAATGGAGTACTTCAGTTCCCAAAGTTATAGAAATGGCGTTTAAACTACAATAATAATAATAATATTTGAAAAATAATTTGAGATGCAGTTTTCAAACAAATTCATTTAAAAGTCCTTTTTTCTCCTATAGTATGATGTAAAAATTGAAAATGTGCGATGCTCAGAAGTTAAAAAAAAATAGAGTAGAAATTATCCCTATTTAATCTTACAATGATATACCTGCTTTGTTTTACAGCTGGCTTATATAACGGAATGTTCTTTTTTAGGTACGATACTTAAATTGCTACCCGAAAGAGATACTATATCGAGAGCTAATAAGAATATATTATAAGGAATAAAATTAATATTCCTCTTATTTGCGTACCGTTCCTTTATAAAAGGATTGAAATAAATGGTGATCGTCAGTTAAAATGCGTTATAAGTTCTATGTAATTAGAAATGGGCTTCAGTCAATTTCTGTAGTACAACTTTTAAACTTCTAAATTATTTCCAATTAAACTACAAAAACATATATTTTATTGAATAATGAATATAAAAAGGGAGAATAAATCCGATGTATGTATATATGTCATTTTCTATCGTTTTTTGATGCAATATATACGGAATACAAAATAAGTAATCGATTTTGTATTTCAGAGGGATATTATTCAGATATATTAGTTATTTTACGAGCTGCATGAAAGTTATTTTTATAGCTTTATGTTAAGTTGTAAAAGTTTGTTTAATGGGTGCTTATAATATTTCTAAAAAGGTTCTCTACCGTTTTTTGCATAAACTAGAAATGGATTCATTAGAATAAACGTGATCGACCAGTTGCCTCAATCAATTATGCGCTGTGAATGTAAATGAATAACCCGATCCTATTGGGCGATCAAGCTGAGAAGGAAAAAAGAATAAAAGTACAATACATCCACTCTTGCAATAAATGAATCAACACTTGTACTTGTTTTAAACTAGGAAGATTTTTATTCTTTCTGTAATAGAGTATGCAGGTGAAAGGAGAGGTCCACTGCTCGGCATCCGATGATCACCATGCATATGTGAGACTTGAAAGCAATCTTGATTTACACAAAGCATCTTTTCAGTAATTTTTATGAATGTACACTAAAACTAGTTGATTAAATATACTAAGAAAAGGTCCCTAGGAGAGGAAACTTAGCCTTGTTATATAAATATTCTCTATCAAAAAATCACGTCCTTTACTTCCAACATTACCGGCACATTCGGGGCACGAGGCCCGCGAAATGCGCGGCAAGCTAAACCGTAACACGCTATACCAGTAACTGCACTATGACTGCCTGCTAGGAGAGAGACAGAACGCTTTTAAACTCACGGGTGGCAGCTAAAGGGTTGCCGTAAAAAGGCGAGAGCGCGCCAAAAATGCCAGGAGCGAGAATACATCGCAAAAACGGCGCAAAGAGGATCGCTAAATGCGATTTATGAAACATCGCGTGATGAATTGGAAACAGTGCTAAAACTGAAAATGGGAAAGGAAACCAGTAAAACAGAAAAGATTAGATTAAATAAATAAGATATATTTAAAAGTAAGATTAATTAAACTGCCAGGGGGAAGTAAACAAAATATATTGCTACACAATATATTACACCCCGACAAACATCGACAAAAGAACTTTTAGTCCATAGCTATAAGAGCTGAAGCCAGGTCTGAAACTTCAATGCTTTATTGCAGAAATAATGGTGATTTTTTCACACTAAGAATTCCAAACAAGATGCAAAAATGAACAAAAAGACTAAAAGTGACTGATATTGAACTAAAGGAGACAAGTAATTAAATGAATTAACTGAAAAAAAAGGAACTTACCCAAAACAAGGTAAACAACAAACACAGAAAAAAAAAGTTGAAGTTAAGAGAATACCGGAGATCATCAGATGCCGTCAGGAATACACGGGGAACAGACGTTACTCTACAGGTGGGTAGCTTTGAAAAAACAGTTAGCGTATGTACACAAATGTTACAGTTACAAAAAAATTACAGTTATACCTTATTAAGCCTATATAAAAAAAACTTACATTATTATACGATAAAAGAAAGAAAAGGGGGGGGGGAGGTGGTACCACAAAAAAATAGGAAAGGTCAAAACATTATACACATAGTACTAGTCACATGAAAAAGACTACTCACAACATGGGCAAAACTGCATAACCCTAAGAGCATACTTCCTATCAACAATTTTTAAACACATACAAATATAAACACACTGCTATAGCAATAAAATTTAACACCAAAAAGTGATAATCAAAAGTAAAAAGGTGTGTGTGAGCTCACAAAATGTAAAAATATGTACGTACAAAACAATTTAGTAGTTAAACCATGGTAAAAATTAATAAACTAAAAATTTTATAAACATGTATGTTTACATGAAAACAAATATTCATATAGAATATTCTTGTTTCTGTTTAAATCTCTATTTTGAGATTATGCTAGCATGTTACTATTGTACAATGAAAAAAACTGTAAAATGTAAGTATATCTTTTTTTTTTTGTTAAACACAAATTTGAATATTTTCTTGTAAGTACGTTCTAGAGAAAAAACACAACATGAGAAGTACATAGACACTTAAAAGAAAGATTAAAACTTTTCCTTTTTTTTTTTTTTTTTTTTTTTTTGAAAAAATTGAAGAAAATTTTGAAAATTCAAAAATGTTTTGAAAATTCACTAAAATTTTGTCTACAGACAAACACTGGTAAAAAAATTCTAAAATATTATTATAATAGCCAAAGCATTATATTATGCCCATACGTATCATTACATGATACATAAAAAAATGACAAAGTCATTCGCAAAGAGTGGTAGAGAAAAAAAAATTGATACCCGTAAACTATTGTAAAATTTTATAAAAATGTAAAGAAAGTGGAAAATGTGAAACAAACCTGTTTCATCAAATATTAGTCTAACGACAACAATGTGACATGAAGTCACCACTGGAATGTTGCTAGAAATTACATCTTTTCAAAATTGAGAATGATACCAAAAATGCATAAAAAAATTTTACAGCCTGCTAAATAACTAACAATGTGACACGAAGTCACCACTACAATTTATTGGAAGAATTAACTTTTTCAAAAAAGTTAAAATGTAACGTACAAAAAATTTCATTTTATTCTTGTTTATTTAATTTAATTTTATTTTATTTTTTTGTACATCAAAATGTGACACAAAGTCACCACTAGCATGTTGAAAAAAATGTGTAAACTTGAAAAAGAGTCAAAATTGTTAAAATGTGCCCAAAAAAATGCATTTTACTACAATTTTTTGGAAAACGGTATGACCACTACAGTCACCGCTGGAATTTTAATTTTAAAAAATTAAAAAAAAAAATTATTGCTATATTTAAAAACGCATTTGAATCTTATATCACTACATTATAATCGAAATGTGACAAAGTCACCACTAGAACCTGTTGAAAAAAATGCACTATAAACATAAAACAACAATGTATACATATGTATTAAAAAAAGCTGAAAAAATTCAGAGCATAAATTAATTTAAAAGAAATACTATGACATAAAATTGACCATCTGCCTGCAGATGTTGGATGTATTGTGACGAACAGTATCTTTAACTATGTCAAAACATAAGAGAAGCTGAAAAAAATCAAAAGAATTATTTAAAAATTGTAAGACAAATATCCTTAATTTGTAGCTGTAAAATATGCTGGTATTACGTGTGAAAGAGTTCATGCTGTGAAGATAAACTAAACAATTCATTACAGTTTCACTCTATTATTGTTCTGTATTGTATCACAAACAACTAATTATAAAATGTACTTGAATTTTCCACACTATGTCTTCCCTGAAATGTTAATTTTGAATGATGACTATAAAATGGCATTGAAGATACACTGTGACATAACACTGATGAGTAGAAAAAAAAACACAAATTGGTGAAAATACTTGAAGATGCTGAGATGAAATTTTAACACTGTAGAGTCAACTTGTAGCTTAAATATTTTTTGGAATGTATAGTTTCGTAAAGAAAAAAACTGGATACAGTTCCATAGATGATGTGCATGCCTTTCACTTAACTGGTATTCTTCTTAGGTTTTCACGAACTTGTGTTAACTATTTAATTTTATAAACATGGATAAAACATCCAAGTAATTAAATCTGTGTCATAATGGTTGCATACACAAGCCATATATCTGTATAAGAAAATACAGCTTTTTGAAATACAATTTCAACATTAACACAAAATATTAAAATCTTGAAATTTTTTAAACCATTCCTTAAAATAAAAAAAATGACTATTTAAAATTTTGATATAAACATGGATATGTTTTGAAGAAAACAAAGTGCATCATATAATGGCTGAATACACAGGCCACAAAAAATTCTGTAATAAAATACAGCACTCTAATTTTCTATTGTAATGGAAGAATTATTGCACGTACCCTCATAATGCAAGAAAAAAATTCATGCCGCACATAAGCCCAATAGTGCTAAACATGAAGATAAAAATTCCATATGAAATGGATACCTAATATGTATGTGAAATTTGATGCAATCTTGAATTCTTCTACTTATTTGTTTTTATAAGCATTCTTAAAAAAAATATTGAGAAATAAATGCATTTAATACTTAAATTCATGAAAAATAAAACTTTGCACTGAATGCTGTGACAAGATCTGACTGCTCTCTATAATAGATTTAAAAACACTTGAAATTTTGTCTTATCTTTCACATCACATGATACAAAGTAACACTTAAAATTTTCTTTAAAAAAAAACAAAATCTTCTTACTTCAGGCAAACATACAGTACTTAAAATGTAAAACTGATATCACAATTCTCGACAGAGCACAACGTGCTAAAATAAGGCATAATCTTCTATTACATTTCTATCTACTAACATCCATCATTTGAAATATTAAATCTCGAAAACAGAGATATAAATATCTTAAGAGACATCATATTTTATTATATTCACTAAAATTTTCATTGCAAATGAAATATTTGAAATAAAAAATGGACTTATAACTAATACTACACGTGCACAATATTTCATCTTATTTAGCAATTATCTTCAAGTATTATTTATATTTATATTTTCACAAACTGCCACATTATTATTTTATTTATTCTTTTTACTATTGTTACATCGTTTCCTTTTTTTTTTTTTTTTTTTTTTTTTTTTTTCTGAAAAAGAAAAAAAAACTGGATCACGTGGTCGCGAAAAATGATGATGCAATCGCTATAAGACTGAAATCCGAATGCATCCATTAAAATACATTTGTAAACATGAAAATCAGTAAAAGAAAAAGCTGGAGTATATACGATTAATCAGTCACATTTGTTATTTACAGAAAAGTCATTGAAAAACTTATGCTTCTATATTTCTGCTCGATCACTCAAATGCACTATCTATGCACCTGGCACTAGCACCATTTGTTAAGTTGTAAAAGTTTGTTTAATGGGTGCTTATAATATTTCTAAAAAGGTTCTCTACTGTTTTTTGCATAAACTAGAAATGGATTCATTAGAATAAACGCAATCGTCCAGTTGCGTCAATCAATTATGCGCTGTGAATGTAAATGAATAACCCGATCCTAATGGGTGATGAAGCTGAGAAGGAAAAAAGAATAAAAGTACAATACCTCTACTCTTGCAATAAATGAATTAACTCTTGTACTTGGTTCAAACTAGGAAGATTTTTATTCATTCTGTAATAGAGTATGCAGGTGAAAGGAGGGGTCCACTGCTCGGCATCCTATGATCACCATGCATCTGTGAGACTTGAAAGCAATCTTGATTTACACAAAGGATCTTCTCAGTAATTTTTATGAATGTACACTAAAACTAGTTGAATAAATATACTAAGAAAAGGTCCCTAGGAGAGGAAACTTAGCCTCGTTATAAAAATATTCTCTAGCAAAAATCCACGGCATTTACTTCCAACATTACCGGCACATTCGGGGCACGAGGCCCGCGAAATGCATGGCCAGCTAAACCGTAACACGCTATACCAGTAACTGCACTATGACTGCCTGCCAGGAGAGAGAGAGAAAGCTTTTAAACTCGCGCGCGGCAGCTAAAGGGTTGCCGTAAAAAGGCGAGAGCGCGCCAAAAAACCAGGAGCGAGAACACATCGCGAAAACGGCGAAAAGAGGATAGCTAAATGCGATTTATGAAACATCGCGTGATGAATTGGAAACAGTGCTAAAACTGAAAATGGGAAAGGAAACCAGTAAATATAAAACAGAAAAGGTTAGATTAAATAAATAAGAGATGTTTAAAAGTAAGATTAATTAAACTGCCTGGGGGAAGTAAACAAAATATATTGCTACACAATACTTTATTTCGTGTTTTCTTAAACATTTTTTTTCTGAATTATCTCTTTTTCTAGGTTATATACGACAACATAATCTTTGGGATACTTTCAAATTATTTATCATCTTGAAGTCGTATTTAAATGGGAGTAGAACGCAAAATGTGATAATTAATAGCGATCTTTAATTGAACTTATAACAGAACTTTCAATGGATTTTCTAGTGGTATTTGGAGCACTCCTCCATAAATAGTGATCATTTTGAAAATTTTAGAGTAGACAGAGTTTTTCTGTAAACCAGTTACTATCCAGATTATGAACTTCTAGCAAATCAACTGTTACGACACTCTTCTGGGGCCATCACGAGGATCAAAAAATAAAATATAATCACATTTAAATGGTTTTTGAAATCACAATTTCAAGAAATATTTTTAATATATTTTTAAGGCCATTTATATATTTTATAGTTAATATATCATTTAGAAATGCGTTTCATAGCATTCGTCAGGTTCTTTGGATTCTTTTTTATTTAAACATGTTATGCATATACTCAGCATGTATTAGTCAACTTTAACCAGTGAACCTACTTAAAGGGTTCCATACAATGATTTTTGCAATTTTGAAATATTGATTGATACATGAACAACAAATAGCATATTTTTTAATGATTTAAACACCATTAAAAAAAAAAAAAAAAAAAAAAAAAAACTAATCTGGTTCTAAGTGGCTAAGAGCTGTGTAACTATTTTAATGTGCGTCTTTATAGCCATAAACGATCTTTTTTATCAAAATCAATATTAAATAACAACATTTGAAATAAAACAAGACTGCAAAACGGACATTTACGATCCACACTGACCCAGATAGATTAAAAAGCAATTTTTAAATTATTTTTATTTTAAATACTTTTCATGCACCATCTTTCGCGAGGACTTGCGTTTCATAAAGTACAATGGGTGGGAAAAAATATATTCACCAACTTTTTTATGGCAAATAGAAACTGAGTCAAAGGAAAATAGCCACTCGATTGAGAATGACTTCTTTAAACGTAGAATTGTAAATTAAGGGCGTACAGGAACTTTAAACTTTCAAAAAATCAGTTTTCGGTTTTTGCTTTATTCTGAATGTTTTAAAATTTCTCAGCAATATGCAAAAAATCGCATTCAAAAATCTACATTATTTCTTGAGTTATAATCATTTATAGACGGTGAGTATAATGGAAGTTCCGTAGGCATTGAAACTTTAAAAGCGTTTTCTCAGATTAGCAGATTTGGAGTTTGCGCGCACTGTTGCTTTTAAACTACGTAAGCTATAACTTAAAAAAATAACCAAATATGAGTTTCTTTATAGTTATCTTTTGGTTATTTATTTTTTCGCATTTGAAAAATTTGAAAAAAAAAATTAGATTTTTGAGCTTTTTTTTTTTTTTTATTTTGTGCTAAAAGTAAATTTGAAACAAAACTTTTTGCGTATATTTTGGTCTTAAGGTAGAAGTAGGTGTATTATTATTCTATTTTGTTTAAAAAAATGTTTTCTATATGCATAATTTAGAGTTTTATCATTCGCGCAGCACTTAATCACGCTTTAGTGAGAGGTATTGTTAAATTTTAAATTTTAATTTAAATTTTGTACATGTAGCATTTATTTTTCTGAATAATGTAGCTAAGTTTTATACTTTAGGCAGGAAGGGGAAAAAAGATCTTTAATTGCATATTGTTTGTGTACTGGTACTTTGAAGAAGGCGAAATCTTTGATTGTTTCGACAAACTCACAGGTCCTGCGCCCCTTAAGCTTAGGGTACTGCCTTCATGGAGAAATTGTTCCAAACTTTCAAAATGTCTATACAAACACCTATTTTTTGCAACATATTTGGATCTATTGCATAAGTTTACCTTAACCTTTAACCGGAAACGTGAAATCCCGTGACAAACAAAAACATGCCGTCTATGAGACCGCTAAATTAAAACAATTACTGTAAATTTTTAAAAAGAAAATAACGCTTAATAATTTACCAAATAGTGAACACAAACTCGTAATCTTTAATAGTAATACATTAACAGGTCCAATATTTAATATAACAACATAGAAATAAGTTTTGAATGTCGGAGACAGAAAATCTTTTTAAATTACACATTATTGGGCAAAATATTATGTTTTCGATATAAAAATTAAATAAATGCTAAAGTTTTTAGATATTTTGGTACAATATCAATTAGAAAAAAATATTAAGCAGTAAAATTAACAAAACATTTTATAGTAAATATTGCAGCGTGTTCGAAATATCTGCATTTTTTATAGATTTTTTGACAATGTTGAGTCACTCTTGGGAATGGATATGTAGATGCAACCATCTCACAAACTAATAGCTTCATTTCGTGCTCTTCTTATACGTTTTGTTTTTAAAATCATCTCTTTTTCTGGGTTATATACGCCAGCAAAATCTTCCGTTTACAAAACAAAGTTTACGGTTAAGGATTAAGAAACCGGTTAAAGGTTGAGAAGAGTTCAAAGAGTTTAAGCATTATGCAGATATAAAATTTTGAACTTATAAAGTTAAATATAATTTTTTAGTTGCAAAGAAACGTCAATTCGGTTTTTTTTACAGCAAAACCTAAAATCTGCTTGACATGATGTAATGTAATCTTTAAATAGCATTTCAAGATTCTCATAGATTCATAGAAAGCGATTTATGTTAAATTTTTTAACGGATGAAATACACATTTTTGAGAAAAAATTTAATATTTTACATATTACGAAATAATAATTCTTTAAATAAATGTATTATAGCTAACCTGTATCTTCCCAATTCTTTTGAAACTAAAACTTTTGAATTTAATATTATGAATTTAAAAATTTACATATGCATAATACCTAAAATATTGGCTACTTTTTGGTATCCTGAAAAATCAGTTACTAAAAATTGTAGACATAATGTAAAAATTACGTGTGAAAGAAGTGTGATTCAACAGTTTGTTTGCTTGGAAATGTTTTCTTACGGAACCATAAAGCCGAAAACAGTAAATATTAGTATGCAACAGATTATTTTATTTTTTTTAGACGAAAATAAATAAAAATCATAAAAAATACATAACAATGTGTACTTTTTTTAGAATTTTATGGGAAATATTTTTCCCAATTGACTATAAATGTAACAAATTATAGTTTTGTTTATAATACAATGTCTTTTATTTATTGATTTGTTATTACAAAATGTTACCTAAAGTAACACAATTATGCAATAAAAATTCTATACAAAAGGATGTGATAATTATAATATTCGGCGAAGCAAATTTCTTTTAGTAGTGAAGCAAAGATGTCCATCTTTGCTTGACAACCTTATTGCACATAGTACATATATTATGCGGCCTATTTTCTATGCGGCATTTGGACGTCTTTTACGTAACCGCGTTTGGCATACGCTCTATTTTGACATAGGGGAGACCTACGGACTGTTGACCATACCGTAGCCTGAACCACCCCTCAATTTTCACATTTAAAAGAATTTCAGAGTTTTATCAATAGGTGTCAACCAAAGCTACTGGAATGCTCAAACAACAGTCTGCGTCTCATAGATATAATCGAAATAGGTGTGGAAAAAATGAATTGTGAGTGGTTTTCAACCTAAAAGTTGTGTTTTTTAAAAACACTTTGTAAGCATTTTTCAAATAAATTATATCATACAAATTTAAGTAAGTAGGTTTAAAGTAATGTAGAAATATTGAGCTTTTATTCCAGGCATAAAGACTGTACAGTATGTAAAGCTTAACATAACAATGTGGTTTTCTTTAGAAAAGTTCTAAGTAGGGGAGCTTGACCCAGTCAATGTGAGGGTAGATTGACTAGATGCTCTAGGCTCACTTAATTAAGTGGTTTTGGAAATCTTTTTATTATACACTGTGCGTAATGAAAAATTAATGGTATATACATAAAATAATGTAAATTTTTTCTGTAAAGCTTCAGTAAAATGGTGTGATGGAAAAGAAAATGTTTAAAACTGACTACAGAAAAATGTGGAAAATTTCTAGAAAATGGGAATGTCGATAGGAGCGTTTTTCCATTTAAATATTGCTTACAATAGGTAAATAGAAACAGTTGGAAAGACTAGAAGGGACTAGAAAGGATGAAAGCAGCAGTCTTAACCCTTTAAAGGGCAGTGGTATGTTTATAAAACCACTTAATTTTAATTCTAAAACATAACAGTTGCACCAGAATTTTGCTAAAATCTTTTCCATTTAATATGTATGTGAAATAAAGCCTTTTTCTTATTTCGAAATAAATTTGTTCGAAAATTCTGGTGCCAGTCATTTATTTGAACATTTTAGTACTCAAAGTACTTTGCCGCTTAATGGTTTACATCATGTTAGCTACAAGTTAGCATCTCATGTGGTTGCAAAAGAACATAGCATCGATCGAAAAACTTTACGAAGGTATGTAGAAAAATTTCACCAGGGTGAATACAGTGAGATGAAGCCAAACTATGTGACAACTAGATTTGTCAGATCGAGTGTCATAAAAAATGGAAAAAAGAAAATAAAAAGCAGTGCAGTGTTTCCCATATCTGGACATAATAACATGAAACTCTATGAAAATGGAACCAGTCTCTAACAGAATACTGCCTTAAATATTAAAATTTGATTTTACCTGCTGTACAATTATACCTGCTGTACAATTATACCTGCTGTACAATTATACCTGCTGTACAATTATACCTGCTCAGACAGAATACTGTTTAAAATATTTTTTTTTTCTTCTCTGACTTGCGATTGCGGCTTAAAAGGTTTCTTTAAGCCTCATATTTAAAAAAAAATATTTTTTTCTGATAATGAAAGCATGTAGAATAAAGTTATTTTGCTTTTTTTTTAAAACTGATTTTATTTATCTTCACAAATAGTGCAATATAAAACAAAGTGGGTCAAGCCTCACATATAGTGGGTGAACCCTCCTGTATGTGGGGAGCCTTGACCCATTATTTTTTCATGATTAGAATCAATCATTTTTCAAATTTCTTATATGTTACTCTTATGTAGCAATTTTATTTTGATAACTGATTGTATGACGAATAAAATGATATATAAAACTTTATTCTACGTTCAATTAAAAAAAATAAAAAATCATTTTGTAAAAAGTGTGTCAACCATCCTTAGCCTCCCCTACTGTATAAAAAATGCATATAAGATTACGATTAAATTCGACAATCACAAAAAAAAAAAAAAAAAAAAAAAAAAAGTTTTCCTTAGTCGTGTAATGGTTTAAAGTATAGAATCCTTCAAATTCGAAGGTCGTTTGCAAAAATGTTCTACTGCGTAATTACAAAACACTGACTCTGCCGATGTCAGTGCGGTCGAAAACTCAAGAATTGTTTGGATAGAATTTCGATAAAAAATATAATATCCCACAAATTCAACCATGTACGCTGTCAAAGGTCCTGAACACTTAAACCTCAACCTAGGAATAATGTCTAAAATCAAACCGAAGAATAATGCCTGAAATCAACACTTTCTTTTAGGTAAATTTAAGATTAGTATCCTTAGCCAGGGCAATGACTAGCCAGACAGCTAGTTTATGTAATAAAATAACGACAGATTAATAATCTTATGTTCTTCGTATTAAATGTCATTAGAAATAATAAAATATGAAGGCTTTAAAAATACGTTCTTTATTTAGAACCCAATAAAAGTCATTATTTTACTGCACTAGTTTTCAGTAATAACAAAAATATTGCCCAAAAATTTATTTTTTCACGAACAATCTCATTTTCCTGTAAAAATGAAGATAACTCTCTCATAGTAAATTATTTTAGTAATTCTTTGTACGATTGCAGTAAAATGTCAGTAGAATGTAATTATATGAAGATGTAATAAAAAAGAATTATCTCTTGTCCCATTATTATACGGTCCGTTCCCATTTAAAGCATGAGGAACACAAAAAGCATGAATAACACAAAAAGATAAGCGAAAACGGAAGTCATTGTACTTTCAACTACGCTTCTGTTTTTTTTTTTTTTTTTTTTTTTCCTTTTAGGATACAATGGTTTACATAATCGTAATTTAATTTAAAAACGAGTTTTTTGCAGTATGGAAAATTTCAATTTCAGATGAGATTTAGATAGTATTTTGCTATACTTATGTCTGGAAACAAAAACTTATGACAAAAGGGTTTTTGTTATCAAATCTTAAAAAAAAAAAAAAAAAAAAAAAAAAAAAAAAAAAAAAAAAAAAAAAAAAAAAAAATCGATTGCCACAGTCATATTTTCAAAAATATTCGTAAATGATTCGTTAAATCTAAACGAGGTATAGCAGATTTGTTTCAAGCAGCAAACAATAATAACTAGTATACCACTGTTTGTTTTTAATATAATTAATAAATGTAGACATAAAACTTTGAAGTATTCCTTTTGTTGAATGTTCGTGTTTAAAATTAAGAGAATTTTCAGATTTCGTTGATTATCTCCAGAACCAGTACAGATTTTAATGATATTAGGTATGCACATAGGTTGATATAATGCAATAAAAATAAACATTAAGCAGTTATAATGCGCATGGAGAATCGTGCGTAACAATCATCAGCGTCGGAAGGTATAAAACAAAACTGACAATATTCAACCAATAAATGGTGTAATAGGGGATATCGTAAATTCTTACAGTTATACAGCTCTCCCAATTTCATACTGGAAATCAGACAGTTTATTGGTTCCTGTGGCAGTTATTCCTCCACCAACGTTCATTTTAGGTCCTGTTTGGTTCTAGGAGGTGGAAAGCAGGTCCGATTTCCTTCCCCAGAGAATCCCAGACATGCTGTATGTGGTGTACGTTCATAGGTCTGGCTTGCCAATCCATCAAGCAAAAATTCTTACCTTTCAGCAATTCATCGACAAGATTAGTTCTATCTGGACGTGCGTTGTAGTCCAATAAAATGAAATAAGGACGAACTGCATCTCTAACGAGGCGAACATAGGGTACCAAGATATCATCCCCACACGTCACAAACATAGAGCCTCTGCCAACATGATGCCTGCCTAGATCATCAAACCTCCACTGTCATAGTGGTATTTTTCTCGGAAGTTGGAAAGCAGGTAGGGGATCCCTGGTTTTTACCGGATGAACGTACGCCGAGAATTTGTATTTAGGTTGAACAGACTCACCAGTGAATAGGATGGTCCCCCATTGACCCCTGGCCCAAATTCGATGATTTCCGCATCACGCTAAACGCGTTTACCTGCGTGCAGATTTAGCGAGACGCAAGAAACAGATCTTTTTTGCAAATAGCCCCTCTGTAATGTAGCCATCTGCAAACACAAACTCTTGAAATTCGACTGCATGTGACAGCATAAAGGCCACAAGAGAGCTGAGAAGCTGTTGCCCTCTTGTAATCCCTTGTTGCAATGGGCAAATATTTATATTTCTTAGCCGTCGTGGCTTGTGGGAGATATTGTCCATGCTTTCTCTCTATGGATGCAGTGTCCTTAAACTATTTCCATAAGTTGGACACTACCCTGGGCGTTACATTGAAGTCTCTAGGAATCTGAACTTGAGACTGCCGTAATTCCAGTCCCCCTGCGATTTGCAATATTTTTCTATCTACGAACGTTGGTGGTTATTCTATTTTCTGTTTTCTTTTGAATATCACCGAACTTTGCAAAAAAATACCAAGATATTCAGCGATGTCTGCGAGCGAAAAAAAGGCGAGAAAATTTCCACGCTTGCTTAAAAAGTCTGTTTCTCTGCCCACTCCACCCATACACATATGTACGCTTACGTATTCGATACTACATAGTTTCATCTTTGCTTCCAAGTAGTAATTTTATCTTTCGTTCAGTACTTTTCATAAAATTCGAAAAAAAAAATGCAAATTCTCTTAATTTGAAACATGAGTGTATTTACATCGAATTAATCGAGTATAATAATGTTCTGTTTAAATAAATATCGGGCTCTTGGCCCTACGACCTACATTTGTCAACCCCCGTTCAGACCCCGTGTAACTAAAAAACAGTGGCGATCAACATGTAAGCGGGTTTTAATTCAATTTGCTTTGATTGGAGAATTTTAAAGCCGAATCAATTGCTGTTAAGAAATACAATGGTTGTTTTCGTCTTTCATTCATAAGATCAGCTAAAGATTTGAAAATAACATAATATAAAATGAATTAAGTAAACAGAGTCTTTGTCTCCCGGTATATTTTAACAACGCTATAAGAAAGTTGTTCTAAATAAGACATGCATCGTTTTAATCTCACGTAATTTTCACGAAACTTTTCTTTCTCTTTTTAATAGTATCGTGAAAATACTTTTGTTGTTAGAAAGGAAATACAATTCGCGCTGTCTCAGAATTCATAACAATCGGTAAAAAAGGTCATCTCAATACATGAAATTAATGTCTCGTGTAAATATATTTTTAATTTTAACAGTTTTGCAATATTATTATTTGGCCATGTTAAATATGAAGTGATTTCTGTTATTTACTGCTTATAACGCATGCTTATAACGCAACGTTATTTACTGCTTATAACGAAATATTATTTTAAAGTTTATTTTTCTCTTTTTAATATTCACGTGAAAATACTTTTGTTGCTAGAAAAGAAATACTTTAATTTGTGCTGCCTTAGAAATGGCAAGAATAGTTTAACAGATCACATAGAAGTGTGAAATATATGACTCGTGTAAATATATTTTTAAATTTAAACTTTTTGGGAATATTATTATTTGACCCTTTTAAATAGGACGTAATTTCCTCGATTTACGACTTATAACGCATATTAATGAATTTATTATATAAAAATTTTCTTTATCTTTTAAAATTCACGTGTAAATCTAGATTTTATGACGTAATTTCAAATATATTCCTGCTCTTAATACGTAAACATTTAATTATAATTTTAAGTTTTTTTGTCTGTTTGTAATAGTCAAGTGTAAATATATATTTTTTTTAATTTGAAGAAATATTATTCTTTGCTCTCTGTTTACAATTGGCAACAATTTAAAATAATAACCTTTTCTAAAATATGTAAAACAAATCTCTCAAAATGCTGAAAATTTTAATTTAAAATGAAAGTAACCCGCAAAGAATGAGCCAAAAAAAAAAAAAAAAATGCAGTCTACATACCGGGATCTTCTAATGTATATTCTTAGAAAAAATGTTTAAATTCTTATGTATATTCCGGAATCTCGCCAAATTACGAATTCCCGCTTCGGTTCCAATTACTTCGGAATAGCGGGACATATATATATATTTCATCAAATATTAAAAATGCAAAAACACCATAACCCTAGAAAGAAGGTGTATATCAACAATATTTAACTAGAAAAGTCCCAAAAACTTTTAAAAATACAGGTAAAAAAAAATATATATATATAAGGATAGTACAAACAGGCAGATTTTTTTTATATTTCTTTTAATATTTTTGATAATAAATTAACTTTGGATTTGTATGATAAAAGAAATAGTTTTCAATTTTTTACAAGAAGTATGCCGCATTTGTTTTCTAATTTACATGAAAGCATTTACATAAATAATATAATTAATCAACTAATTCGTTTAAATAATATTTGTGGTAGTGATGGTAATTTTTATAGATAGATTTCTAAGTTTTTGGCTAATCTTTTTTACAATAATAATTATCCTATAATTTTTTTGAAATATTATTTAAAGATTGTTTTAAAAAATAAAGGGCAACATTGTGGATTGGCAATATGAGCAACATATGGCAGCATGCTTCCTGAACATTTCATATGATGTGTGAATTCTAAAGTTTTATATAGAGAACGAGTTGACATGGATGTTTTGAATTGTTGGAGTTTTGCAGATTAGGATTTAAAGATTTTTGGTAATGAGATACGGAAGGAAAATTAACAGTCTGCTATTATTGACAGGTGAAGGACTTTGTACAGGTATTTCTGTTTCATGTTTTTGTATTTTTCTCGTAGGTTTGAGAGGATGCACGTTGTTCTGCATTCATACATGTTAAGATAATTTAATTCGTTTATATTTAAGCTGGAATTTTAAAGTAATTTTCTAAAAGACATTTTATTAGAACTTTTTTGTTTTGTAATTTAATTATGATTTGTTTATATTACTTTTTGTTTAAGTTTGGTTTATTTACCTTTTTAAATTTTATTTCTGAAATGGCAATAGTTTTTTTCTCTATTGGGTGCAGGATGGACGTGTGTTCAGAAACATGCAAGTTTTTAACAGTGGGGGTGGAGTTAGTTCTGTCTGTCCGCCCACTGATGAAGAACAGACCGTCTTTTGCCTGTGCTTTGTTTTTTACCTGCATTTTTGAAAGTTTTTGGGATTTTTATAGTTAAGTATTTTTGATATACACCTTCTTTCGAGGGTTATTGTGTTTTTGCATTTTTAATTATTGATGAAATACATTTTGTTGCATTTGATATGGGCTGCTTTTGGAACCAGTTATGCAATAATTTTTCATTATATATATATGTGAAAAAATTGCAGATATAAGGAAGGATATAAAACATTAGACAATTTTCATTTATTAATGATGATTTTTTTTTTTGTGTAAAAGATGGAATTTTAAATACGTTATTTTAAAAATGTAAATTACATATTTATGTATAATGAATAGTTGAAAATCACAAAGAAAATACAGAGATGATATAAATAAGCATTTCTCAATATGGGAAGACATATCATGGAAAATGTAGTAATATATTTAGTTTAATTAAAGTTCTGGAAAATAGTTAAATAGTTCAATCGTTATAATTTAATTACATAGTTTGAAAAATTCATTATGTCACACAGGAAACATTGTTATGTTAACTATTCCAACCTACGAAAGATAAAAATAAATTACGCTTGTCTTCAAAAGTTTTGACGATCAGTCGATAATTGTGGAAAGATACAACACAATCCTTGACGAAAGAGAAACTGATAACACAATGACAGAGATCTCTGTGTTCAGGCTTTTAGGTATCACTATTTGTAAACATTAATTTTCGTGATACTTTTCTATGACTTTTTCTATTGAAATCCATCACAACAGTTGTTTACAAATATTTATAATTTTACAAAATACTTAAAACCTATTTTTTTCCTAGGAATTTGTCATCCCATTCCTCTTCTGCATCTGCTCCTCTGTGACTGGTGTTAACATTTCAGCTAGCGCCACCTGTCGAATTTATTGTAAGCTCTACTCTCTATTTATCTGTTCATTTTTTACCTTGTCCCCTTACAGACACCCGTTTACATTTGCTGATGACGGTCTGTTAAAACTTCGAGTTCGAAAAGCATCCTGTGTGTTTTTATATATTTATGGGAAATTATAAGAAGTTTTAATATTTAATCCAACTACGTAATAAAAACAGCTTAAATATATTGATCAAATGTTATTTCATTAGTGAAAAAATACATTTTCCTTAAATAAATTTCCTTATCGATGATAGATTATGTTTAATTTAATTAAACTCATCTAATTATTTCAACTGTCATTATAACTTAAGATAGCATACAGAAAATTAGATTTCGGGTTAATTAGACTTAATTAGATGTACTTAATTTTTTCGTGTCATATATTCATGAGAAAATGGTAATTCTTATCAGTAATAATTTCTCTGAATTTTATTTTATTACATTTACCTAGGAATGATTAGTATAAATTACGCTACAATAAATAAATAACAATTTATCTAACATGTATTTCATAATGACAATTAATTATACTTTTTTAATTAAAATCAATTAATTGCATTGTTTTTTTATTGTATCTACGTAAGTGTTTGAGAAAATTAATTATTCAAATTTGATTTATTATGTTTCATACATAAATTTTAGATTTTTACATCAATTTTCAATAATTTGAAGAATAGGTATTACTAATAAACCGGGATAAATTGGTAGAAAGCCTATTTTTTTATATAATATACTAGGCATGTAAATTTATAATGTTTTGCTGCGCCTGTAAATAGAAACGTTAACCTGTACGATAACGATATATAGTCCAGGCAATAGGGAATTTTACCTAGCAAAATTAATGGTAGTACTGGAAATCGGCTTTCTAGATGTTTTTGGGGTCGCTGAATCCGAATTTGTAACTTCCCACCAAAATTTCTCCCGGCAACCTCCCCAAATTTTGGTAAAAAGCCCCCCAAAAAAGATTTTTATTAAAAAAATAGTTTTTTCTTATTGTTTTAGAGAAAAAGTATCTAAAATTTCGGAAAGTAGACAAAATTTCCAACAAATTAGATATATGACATTATGACTTAGGATGAAGGGGAAGGGGGGATCTGCCTCGGAACATGCGTCCGGTGCTGCGTAAACTAAGTTGCGCAATTCCAGTTAACCACTCACACGTTTACATTCGCCCTCCCATCTCCCCTCCGAACTTTCTCTATGAGGTTTACTTTAAGATTTTTGGGTCGCTGAATCCGAATTTTTAACTCCCCACCCCAAAAATTTCCCCCCCGAAACCCCCCAAATAGTTGTTTTTAACTTAAATTTCTTATTGTTTCAGGGGAAAAGCACTACAAAATTCAGAAACTAGACAAAATTTGCAACAAATAGGATATATGACATTATGAATTAGGATGAACGGGGTGGGTGAGGACTGCCTCGGAACATGCACAGCGGCGCTACGTGCACTAAATGATGAAGCCCAGGCAATAGGGGATTTTATCTGGCAAAATTAATGGTAGTACTGGAAATCGGCTTTCTAGATGATTTTTGGGTCGCTGAATCTGAATTTGTAACTTCCCACTAAAATTTCACCCGGCAACTCCCCAAAAAATAAATTTTTTGAAAAAATTTGGTTTTTGAGAAAAGCGCCCGGGGAATGTTCCGAGGCACTCCCCTCTCTCCCCGTTTATCCTACGTCATAATGTCATGTATCCTATTTGTTGCAAATTTTGTCTAGTTTCTGAATTTCGTAATGCTTTTCCCCTAAAACTATAAGAAATTTAAGTTAAAAACAACTATTTTGGGGGGGGGGTCCGGGGGGGAAATTTTGAGGGTAAGTTAAAAATTCGGATTCAGCGACCCAAAAAACTTTAAGTAAACCTTATAGAGAAAGTTCGGAGGGAAGATGGGAGGGCTAATGTATACGTGTGAGTGGTTAAGTGGAATTGCGCAACTTAGTCCACGCAGCACTGCGGCGCATGTTCCGAGGCAGATCCCCCCTTCCCCTTCATCCTAAGTCATAATGCCATATATCTAATTTGTTGCAAATTTTGACTACTTTCTGAATTTCTAGCTACTTTTCCCCTAAAACAATAAAAAAAAATTGTTTTTTTTTTCTAAAAACCTTTTTTGGGGTGCTTTTTACCAAAATTTGGGGTAGTTGCAGGGGGAAATTTTGGTGGGAAGTTACAAATTCGGATTCAGCGACCCAAAAAACATCTAGAAAGCCAATTTCCAGCACTACCATTAATTTTGCTAGGTAGAGTCCCTATACGGTCTCTATTGCCTGGACTAATACCTGTAAATTTCTTTTATGTTATTATCAACCTTTAATTTTAGTAATAAAAATACACAAAACAATATAACATAAATATATGTATATATGTATATGAAAAAATTGCAGATATAAATAAGAATATCAAAACGTTATATAATTTGCATTTAGTAACATGAATTAAATAGAAAACATGTAAAAAATAGAATTTTAAAAATGTTATTTTAAAAATGTAAAGTATGTATGTACGTGTAAATATTTTGAACAACGCATAAAAAATACAGAGATGATCAAAATAACCATTTCTAAATATGTGAATATATATCATTGAAAATTTAGTAAAATATTTAGCTTAATTAGAGAAAGTAGTTAATTAGTTCAATTGTTATAATTTAATTGAAGCAGTTTAAAAAATTCTTCATGTCACGCAGGAAATATTTGTCTGTTAACGATTACAAAGTACGAAATATAAAAATAAATTATTCTTGTCTGGAAAAGTCTTGACTAACAGTCGAGAATTTTGGAAAGATACAACGGAATCATTGACGAAATAGAATCTGATAATCCAACGGTAGAGATCTCTTTGGTCAGACTTTTAGGTATCACTTTTTGGAAAAAATAATCTTCGTGGTACTTTTCTACGACTTTTCTATGTAAATCTATCACAATGATTATTGTTTACAAATACTTATAACTGTAGAAAATACATAAAACTTAATTTTCTCATATCATTTTGGCAACACTTTCCACTCCTGCATGTGCTCCTCTGTGATTCTTGTTTACCTTTCAACTAGCGCCACCTGTTGAATTATTTGTAAGCTCTACTCTCTACCTATTTGTTCATTTTTGACCTTGTGCCCTTACGGACACGTGTTTACATCGGATGATGAAGGGTTGTTACAAGTTCCAGCACGAAACGAGTCCTATGTGTTTTTGTATTTTTATGGTGATTAATACAAAGTTTTATTATTTAATCCACCTATTTAATAAAAAGAGCTCACGTTTATTGACCAAATGTCATTTCATTTGCGGTGAAAGCACTTTCTTTAAATAAATTTCCGCTAAATAGTGGTAGCTAAGAAATTCTACCCATAGATTCCTCCCAGTCTGCTAAATTTCGGTTTGAGGATGACTAAAATCGTTCATGCAGTCCTTAACCCATTTATGCCTATCTTCCCATTTTTGAGATTCTTCAAATTTTGATAATTTCGTATAATTTTCTTCTTCTTTACAACATGAAGACTGTATGAAATAATTATCTATAAGCATCTTTATTTGTTACCGAGAGATTCCAGCATAAGGTATATATTTATTTGCTTAAATGGAGGCTTTTTTCGATGTTTATACATTTTCCATTTTTCGAAATGGCGAAATGTAATTTTATTTCTTATCTAGGATGAAAGTAAATAAGTCCTAATCTTAGCTTGTAGAATCCTTTGAATTACGTATTTTATTTTTTAATTGTGAAATTATATGTTCAAGCCTATTTTTTATGCATTTTTGTAACTTACGAAATTTTGATCACTAGACACGAATGGGCACATATTTGTTATCAGCCATTTAGGGAAAAGTTGATTATGTGAAGACCTTTTTATGATTATTATGATATAAATTGTTTTTAAGCCTCAAATTCAATTATTCTTAGTTTAGTATTAAAAATACATATAATGTTATTACTCTCTATAAATAAATAAATATATGTATTTTTAGTACTTCATATCAATACTAATTATAGTATTTAATATACAATTTAAAAGCTTATTTTATGTACATTTAGATAAAACATATAATTAAGCATATTATATTATTATAAATACTATGCATATTCCCATATTTAGTACGCTTACATTTTATCAAATAAATACCAAACATTTTTTAGCGTAATTTTTTAAAATATTTTTTTCAGTTCATTTTGCGACATTTTAAAGTGATTTTACCAATTAATATGAGAAAACAAAAATTCAGACACAAATGAGTTAATACGTAAGCAAAGAATGTATTTAAGCTCGCGGCAATGCTATTAAGTAATCGCCGAAGTGTAGCACAATATAAAAAACAAACAAACATAGTAGTTACCCTTTTAAAAATAAATAAATTGCCTATCCAATTAAACAAACATATGCATACCCACCCACACATCTATCAATATATGGGCGGTTGTATGTGTGTGTATATATGTGTGTGTGTGTGTTAGTTTGTGTTTGTGTGTTTGTGATAATAAAAAAACTATTTATGAAAATAAAAGTTTTTAATACAAGTGTAAAATTATTGTAAATATTACAAAAAAAAAAAAAAAACATTAAAATGTGTTACATTCATATTTCGAGATTTTACAATCCATAATATTATTATTAAAACAATGTTATAGCTGATTAGGAATTTATTTTAAATATTTTTTTAATTACTTAATGACTTCAACCTAGATAATTTTTCCATACGCTTAATATTTTTCGCATGTTATATTAGACTTAATATACGTATTCAATTTTATTGCGAACACTTTGCGATTTCAAGATTATTCAAGATTGAAGAAAAATGAAAAAAAAAGTTAACATATCTTTTTAATACAACACATTGTATTGTATACTTCAAATAATAAATAATTTTAAACTTTTTTCAACATTATACTGAATGTAATTTGCACATCCTTGCAACAAATTATATGAAAGTAAGCATATATGTTTGAAAAGAATCGGCAGCAAATTTAGATGTATTTTAAGTAAACTTATTGTATATTTTCAAGATAAAAAATTACGCATAACGCAAACACGCATATAACAACAAAGTTTTCAAGAAGTAGTATTATTTTAAGATTTACATAATTACAAAATTTTCAAGATTGCAGGAAAATGAAAAAAAGTTAACATGCCTTTTGAAGACAACACATTATATACTTCAAATGATAAATTATTTTTAACATTATACTAAAGGTAATTTTCACATGCTTGCAATAAATTATGTACACTCTAAAATTGGGAGGAGTGAAAAGTTCACTCTTTGAAAAAGTGACAACCATTTTCACTCTTTTTAGAGTGAATTTTATAAAAATACACTCCTTAAAGAGTGGAATTTTTCATTCTCTAGAAAGGAGTGAAATGTCTCACTCCTGAAAGTGTGACTTACGTATGCATTGCTTATTAACCAATCAGAACAGCGAGGTGACAACACCCTTAAAACATAAGAAAAATATCCATTTTTCGTCCGTCATCTTAAGGTTAACAAATTAGTATATCGTTAAAATTATTCTTCATGGAATACATAAAATAAAGGTAAGTCTTATTTAATTTTAAGCATTTATCCGTGTTGATACGTGGAATGTTAATATTATGAGTTAAATAGTTATATGTTGTATAGAAAAATATTGATCGTGGAGTATTCAAAAGTGATTGTGAGATTTCTTCATGTACCGGTCTGAAACGTAATTGTTTTAAGGGGACCAGGAAAGCCGTGTCTCCGATACGTTAAATTCAAAAAAATTATGTACCCTTTTCTCTGAAATGGTGAAAGATACAGGTCTAGATTTTTTAGAGTAGTTTGAATAACATGCTTTACGTATTGTAGCATACCATTTTCGTTCTAAGTGAAACTCAAAATTAATTATTAATTTTTTATTGAATGTCATTCTTAAATTAGCATTTTTGATAAGATTTTACTGCCTAAAATAAATAATTCTCAACAAATCATTAAATCCCAGTGATAAAATATACAATATAACATAAGTATTAAAAAAATCTGAGTTCTTAAGTTTAATAGATATTGAAAAAAAGGAACATAAACATGAAAAATCCAAGCTTTGAGAAAATGTCAATCAAAGATTTACAGTGGGTGGCCACGTTACGCGCCAAATTATTAGTTACGTGCCTAAAATTTACAAATTGATGAACTTAAAGCTATATATGTTTGTTTTCTTTTCGATTGTTAAGCTATTTTAGGTATATTTGGATAGAATGCATATGGTTTAAAATTAAAATCAAACTTTCGTTCATAAAATAGAAATTTATTATGAAAAAACTTAGCGCAAGTGTTTCAAGACAATATCCTCAATAATTCGTCAAACGTGTCTTAGCGTCGATAACGACTTGTGCTCTTTTTGGCATGTTCTGTAAACATTTTTTTTAGATTTTTTGTCGCTCCTAATCATGGTGCCAGACCTCAAACAAGACTTCTTATCAAGTTTTTTTTTCATACTCGTGTTTCTTTTGGTACTTTTCGCTTTAAGAACTCCCAGGCATACTCGATCGGGTTTAAATCCGGAAAATTGTCCGGCCACGGCAAATATTTACTTTCTACTTAGTTAGGAACTCCGTTATTGTCTTTGGTTTATGAAACTGCGTCGAGTTTAGATGAAAATACATTTGGAGGTATCTAGAAACCATTCCTTTATTTGAGAGATAAACTTTCCTTCCAATACTTTTTTACACTGAACCTGATTCATCACGCTATCCACATTGTAAAGACTGCTTGTACTACTTCCACTGATTACAGACCATGCCATGACCTTAAGCGAGTTCTTGAGCGTCTCTGAAATACAGTCCGGTTGTCACTTTTCGACTTTTCTGCGTCGAACAAATGAAAACTTGTCTGTCATTATTTCGATGTAAAAATTGTCGGAAAAACAAATCCGAAAATTTTCACAATTACGTTCGAAGGAGTATTGTGCGGAATTAAATATGTATAGTACTCAGAACCTAAGAAGAAAAACTAATCTATTCATATTTTCCAGTCTTCAGCGGTCATGTGTCGATGTTGTTTGGTTCAAGACAACCACGTGAATTTTACAGCTGAAGTCAGTTTGGGTTTTTGGCTAACCTGTGGCATTTAACCCCAATTCTGCAACACGCGACTTGTTTTACTGGTAGAAATAGCAATGCCAGCTTAATTTACGATTCTCGTCGATTCTTTTGTGGACATTTGTCTGTTTTCAAGACAAATGTAACGGATTTTTCGCCCATCTTGAGGCATAGTGATGTGTCGACACCCACAATTTCTATACATTTGGCTCCCTACGAAAGTGATTTTATCAAGTTTAGATTTTATTCTGCTTGCAGTCATAGCGGATGTACGTATACGAATAGAAATATGTCTTTGTGAATAATGGAAATGATACAAGAATGCAGTGATCTCTGAAATTATCACGGAAAACAAATCTTTACTTTTCCCCATTTTTAACAAGAGTTGTTAAAGTTTGGCACTGCAAAATTTAGAGAATTACGATAATTAGAATCCACAATGCACTAATGAGCACACATTTGAACAGAATTCACCATAAAAATATCAAAAACCATGTCTTTCCATATCATCCCTAATGCACGTATTAAACTGAGAGATACTTACCCAGTTAATGCCACCTGTTAAAGTCAACTGTCAGTTACGTCAGTACTAAAATATTAAGACAATATTGCCAGAATTTAAATCCAAAGACATGTGGAGAAATATAATAATAATATTACAAATTTAAGCCAGTTTTTATGGGTAGAACTTAAAAAAGTAAGAAAAATTTCAGTGTAACTAATAATTTGGCCACCCACTGTAAATGGCCATTAAGCAGTGAAGTGTGAAGTACTCTTAGAAAGAATGGATAATTTCAACACTTATTTTTTTATATATATAAACATCTGTGACACATCGTTGGAAAGATAAAAATTTAAACTATTTAATGATATAAAAAAATTAAAATCGATTTTTAGGTGTGTTCGTAGTTACATAAATACGTAGCTCCTATAGTCGTCGTTCAGTCCGCCTGTTTGTCTGTACGTTCGTCTGTCCTCATATAACAGCGCAAAAACTGCCCAACAAAATCCTTTGAAATTTAAAATATATAATTATTGCATAATTTTGTCAAGTCTTTTCAAATTTTATGAAAATCGGATGTATAGTGTAATTACAGGGACAGTCAAAAATTTTCCGTTACATTACGGCCAATGGGAAAAAATTATTGCAAGTGCATTTTAATGATGTTACAGCCTTCCGAATGGTCTGAAATTTAAAATATATAATTGTTGCAAAATTTTGTCGAGTCGTTTCTAATTTTATGAAAATCGTATGTACAGTTTAATTACAGAGACAGTCAAAAGCTTTCCGTTAAATTAAGGTCAATGGGAAAAAAAATATTTCAAGTGCATTTTAATGATGTTACAGTCTTTCGAACAGAATGAAATCGATATGCACTTATGAAATTCACTAAAATGTACATTCAGTACAATATGCGGTGCAAAAAATGTTTATAAAATTGCTTATAGTGCGAACGCACCTCATTTGCCCCGTTTGATGAGCATTTTCCAACTTATTTCTATTTCCAAGGTCAACCTTTTCGAATAAAACATATAAAATCTGTTTTGCTCTTATTCACAAAATACAATATATAAGCAAATAAAAAATGTATATTAAATATCGCTGATCGTGTGTCGTTTCATTAATAAGTATTGTATTAATTCCCTTTTTCAGCAATAATGGACGAAAATTAGAAATATGATTAAGTTAAGGAACATGTTTAAAAGAAAAATATATACATATTCCAGAGAACTTAAAATTTAGACTCCATGTTCATATTAAATAAAACAAAAAGAAATGACAGCGGATAAATATATACAGGGTGCAATATGTTATCTATCGCCGACCTTTATATTCTCAACAGTTGGTCGCAGACATATAGTTCCAATTGCATAAACGTTTCAAATGAAGTAAATATTCATGCTGTGGCATTATTTAAAGTAAAAAATCAATTTTATAAAAATTACGAAATCTAACTTTTTATACGGTCCCCCAGTCCCTATAGTTATATTTAGTAAAAGTTTACACATATCATAACGGATATAACACAAAACGTTTGACATCTGTACTACAAAAGTTGTCACAGTTATTAAATTTCAAAGTTTGAGATTTTTTCACTTGATTTTGTCTTTCATTGAGGGATCAGTTAAAAGATGAATTAAAGTAATTCGAGATCAAAATCAGGGTACTATGTCCTCTTTACGGCGAAACCACCTTTAGCCGATATCGCCAAATCGATTATCACCAAAGAGGTTTATTTCATCTAAAAAATTGAGCTGTCTTTTAGGGGTCGTATACAAAGCGAAGAATGAATCATAGAAATTAAACAAAAAAATAAATAAATAAATAAATAAATAAACATCAATTTATTATAATATCAGAAAACGGTCTCAAGGATGATGCGCTGCTTCAGATAAACCATAGAAGTAGTCTCAGTCACATAGACTTATGCCTTGATGTAATTCCAGAGGTAGAAGTCAATGGAGTCATGTCCGCTGAACGTGGTGGCCACTATACCATACCACCGTATCCAAGGATATGTGGACCGAATTAAGTGACCAGATACGCCCGGGCGTTTTATGCTTTATGCGGAGAGGGCCCCATCATGTTGAAACCACACCCGGCATGCATGTCGGAGAGGCAGCTCTTCGTACCAGTCATGTACCGTGTTTTGTAACAGATGCAGGTAACGATCGCCCGTTAAGGTCCCATCGGGTCCAACAATCTAGGTTCCCCATATACCGTACCACACGTATCGTACTGTCAGGGCGATGAGGAGGTTTCCAGGTCGCATCATCCTTTTGATTGTCGCACAGTTTGCACACCTGCTATGCTCTAACGTGTCCCGGACTCATACTGTCAACCATTCAATTGTGCATTGCCACCAATGGAGAACACTTTGATCAGTATCTCTAGTAGATTCCGGTGTTTTATGTATTCATTTTTTTTATACTAAACCGTTTTCTGATATTATAATAAATTGATATTTATTTTTCTGTTTAATTTCAATATTTCATTCTTCGCTTTCTTTACGACCCCTAAAAGTCAGCTCTAATTTTTAGATGAAATAACCCTCTTTGGTGATACCCCGATTTGGCGATATCGACTAAAGATAGTTTTGCCGTAAAAAGAACATAGCACCTTGATTTTGATCTCGAATTACTTTAATTCATCTTTTAACTGATCCCTTAATAAAAGACAAAATCATGACCAAAAATCTCAAACTTTGAAATTTAATAACTGTGTCAATTTTCGTAGTACAGATGTGAAACTTTTTGTGTTTTATGTATTATGATATGTGTAAACTTTTACTAAATATAACTATAGGGACTGGGTGACCGTATAAAAACTTAGATTTCGTAATTTTTATAAAATTGATATTTTATTTTAAATAATGCAACAACATGAATATTTACCTCATTTGAAACGTTTTTGTAATTGGAACTATATGTCTACGACCAACGGTTGAGAAATTAAAGGTCGGCGATAGATAACATATTGCACCCTGTATATATACATTCTTAATATTCAAATCATGCTTAGAACTTATTTAAAAAAATGTGAATTTATAAGCATTTTTTTATGTGGAAAAATTAAAAATATTTTAGAATAATAGGACTTTGCAAAACTAGCAATAATTTAAGGGAACAGTACGGTTTTATATTTAAAACAAAAAGTAAAATTAAACCAAACATTGTTAAAGTTTAACATCCACCTATTAAAAAGTTATTAATAAAATTTTAAAAGTAATATCTTTATAGGGTATGTAATACAAGCAAACACAAAGGATAAGATTGGAATTAAATTTTTAGTTTATTTCTGTCAGCAATCTAGTTTAAATTCGTATGTAACTTTAACTGAAATTTTTCTTAAAAGTTCAATTAGTGTTAAAAACTATAAATTAAATAAATATTGCTAATAAAGTATTTTATTCCAATCTTTACCACACTTATATCTATTTTCATTGCATGCTGTAAAAGATGTGATTCTTTAAAAATGACCATAAATTCAAAATAAAAAAAAGAATAGACTACATAAAAATGAACATTCACCCCTATGAAAGAGTGACTATTCACTCCTACCATGTGTGAAAAACCGCACTCCTTTAGTAAGAGTGAATAGTCACTCCTCCGATAGAGTGATTATCCACCCCTGTTTAGAGTGAATATTCACTTCCCAGGAGTGACACTCTTTCAGTGAGTCAAAATTTTCACTTTTGCTCAGAGTAAATAGGCACTCCTTTTAATTTAGAGTTTAAGTAAGCATATATGTTTTAAAAGAATCGGCAATATATTCTGATGTATTTTAAGTAAACTTATTGTATATTTTTCAAGATAAAAAAATTAGGCATAACGCAAACACGCATATAAAAACAAAGTTTTCAAGAAATAATATTACTTTAATATTTACATAACTACAAATTATTCAGATTGTAGAAAAAAGGAAAAGTATTTAACATGCCTTTTTAATACACCTTTTTAACACAATGTATACTTCAAATGACAAATATATTTTAACAGTTTTTAAATCTAAGAGAATATACACGTTGGAACAACGTTATGAAATAAAAAAAATATTACTTTAAAATATACTTGACTTCCAGTTACTGAAAAGTTAAAAAAATGTAATTGTCAAAACAAGGTTTAGTTAATAATACTATTTAGAAGCAAAATATTTTTTTTTATTCTGTAGTTCTATGCACTTTTCCAATATGTACACTAGATAAATATTATTGTGAGGTTTTTTTTTTTTTAGAAAAATTATTAGTTGGTACGGAATTTGTATTCGAATGATATAAGTAGGTGGAAAATCTTTTAAAAAACCGAACACAGATAAAATAAAACAGTAAGAAAACGTAATTTCTTTAAACTATGTTATGTGTTCCTCAGGTTATGAACTAAATTCTAAAAGAATAATTTAAAATGAAACATTAGTCATTCAAACATTATTTGTTAGTTGTTATATAAATATGCAAAAATAGTGTTAAAAATATAATATTTTTAAAATATGCCTGTCTCTTTCTATTTGCAAACTTCATTCGTTTAAATAAATCATTGAAACACAATATTTTTTTTATTTATAATTTACTGGCAAAGGAAAATAATATATTGTTTAGAAACAGATAATTTTTCTCTAGTTTAACAATGTTTATTTTTTAGATATTCCCGGTCTCGATTTTATATTTAGCTTAGGTTAACAAATATGGAAGTCACAGAATTATGCAAATAAATTATTTTTTTAAAAAAATCTTTATGTTTTTCATACAGAATAAATTTACTGTAAAATTAAATAATTTCTTTAAAGATATTTTTGTTTAAAGCGGTTTTTAACGCTTTTAATAAAGATTTTTGCACATACGGAAATATTAGTATTCGTTTTATTTCTGCCATGATGTATTTGTTAAAAAATATTTGCAGTGAATATTAAAAAAAAATATATATATTATTTCTATACAGATTTGAAAACAAAAAAATAACCATATGAACATATCTTTAAATCGGGTTATTTCCGACGATCAGAAAGGCTTTTAGTTATTTTCCTATGGAATATAGAGTTAACTCATTTGTGCATGAATTTTTGTTTTCTCAAATTTGTTGGTAAAATCTTTTTAAATGTTGTAAAATGAGCTGAAAAAATACTAAAGAAATTACACTACTTTTTTTTTTTTTATATTTACTTGATAAAATGTAAATGTACTAAATAAGGGGGTATGAATAATATTTGTGGTAGCCTAATATGCAAAATTATATGTTTTGTATAAATTTATATAAAATAAGCTTTTAAATTGTATATTACATTATACAATTAGTATTTGTATGAATTACTAAAAATATATATTTATTTCATTACATAGACTAATAACATCATAAGCAATAGTAATAATAAACTAAGAATAATCGTATTTGTTTCGTAATCATCTTGAAAAGGACTTTATAAAATTACTGTTTCCTAAATGGCTAATAAAGATATGTACCATTCGTGCTAAGCGTCCTATATTTTGTATAAAAAGTTGGCTTTAACATATGATTTCACAATTTAAAAAATACGTATTTCAAAGAAGTCTACAAGGTAAAATTATGACTTATTTATTTGAATAATTGGTAGAAAAAAATTACTTTTACCTTTAGCCATCTTAAAAAGTGAAAAATCTATAAACTCCGGGTAAGGTCTTCATTTTAAGTAAATAAATACACAGTAAAAAAAAAAAAAAAAAAAAAAAAAAAAAAAAAAAAAAAAAAAAAAAAAAAAAAAAACGACCAGTTTTTCTGTAGGAATCGGAAAAATAGTTGCTCTTATCGTAGCAGAAACATTTCCGACCCAGCTCGGAATAAAATCCGTAAAATACCGTTTTATTGAATATTTCCTTTTTTTTCTATCGATTTTATTCCCAGCTGGGTCGGAAAATTTTCCGGTACGCTGAGGGCAACTATTTTTCCGATTCCTACAGGAAAACTGGTCTGATTTTTTTTTACAGTGTACCCATCTTATGCTTTCATCTTTCGGTAACAGATAAAGACATTTATAGATTATTATGTCATAAAATTCTTATGGTTTAAAGTCGAAGAAAATTATACAAACTTATTAAAATTCTAATAAGCCCAAAAAGGGGACGCTAGGCATAAACGGGTTTATGTTTTGGGTCACAAAATAGTTTCGAAAAAAAAAAAGTTTACGGACTTCCTTGACATTACATTTCACTATTCCAACATGTGGACCAGTTTCCAGTCACACTGTTAAAAATCTACAGCTTTAGCTGCATAGTCACTCCACCGCTTTTACAGAATATTCTATCCATTGAGAATTCTTCATAGTATTGTAAAGTAATCGTTTTCTATAAAAGCGGTGGAGTGACTATGTAGCAAACGCAGCAGAAGTTTAACAGTGCAGAAGTTCAATCTGCTACGCGGACTGTTGCAGTTTACCAACAGCTGCATTAAGTAGCAATCAATGGAAAAATTTATAAAAAGACTCATTATTAAGACCCATAAAAAAAGTTTATGTTTTGGAATTAAATAATAAATTAATGTTCGACATTTTCTAGAAATCGTGACCCTTAGTAATGTAATGTTCATATTAAAAAAATATATATATATTGGATGAATGTATGTGCGCATCTTTCTGCTTTTCCCGTTTTATATTCATGTAGAAATAACGATTATTTTCCCTGAAGTAATGCGTCGTCTTCTGATGCTTCACAGTATTAGAACTCCAAAATAACTTTTTTTCCTATTAATATTTATGCAGGCTTGATAAATAAAAGGCTTCACGATAAACTTAAATTAGACTTACATTGATATATTAAATTATAACATGCAAAATTATTCGCCAACACTGAATGCGTTATTAAACTATACATCCCTATAAATACATGAAAAAATGTTCATACTAAATATTTGCACTAACTACTATCATCGTAAGACATCGTTTTATACATGCAATCTATTTTAAATTTATTTATTGCCAATTTACCTTTATTCTGTTTTATTAATATTGATTCACATTACTTCGATAATATGCTGGCCATTTGTTGTTTTTACAAACACAGTCTTAATTAAATTGTAAATTAAAAAAAAAAAAAATCTCAGTTGCTATAATTCGTATTGTTTTGCTCCCGCAACTTGTGATATACTACATTTATCGTTTATTATTTTTGTTACAACTGATATTATTATTGTTTTTGCATTTGTACGTTATTAACCTTTATTGTTTCTTCCAGGTTAATATACTTAGTGAATACAAGGTAAATAAAATAAAATGTATACTAATTATATAATCTTATCGCATGAACAGTTATAGTGAAAAGACTAATGAAAAAAAATAAATAAGTTCGAGTAATAAGCCAAAATTACGTCCACTACTAACCATATCACAATGTTAAAATATTTATTTGCTTAAAAGACATTACAAAAACATATTAAAAGTAAATTAAAAATCGATATTTACATTTTTCAACTCTTTTACTGAGTCGCACGGTGGTCCCAAATCCCGATCAAGTGGCCAAAAATCATTTCTGGCTTTCCTAGTGGTTGTATATGATTTAGGTATTAGGAGGTATTATGAGGGTATTTGGAGGGGCGCAAGAGAGGGGGGAAAGTTTTTATTAAATTTTAATTTTCTTTCTTTACAGGATTTTTTTTTTTTTTTTTTTTTTTTCACAGGAATGAGAATTTTCCACTTTTGATTATGGTGAATATTTTCACTTTTTAAAAACAAATCATCTAATTGCGTCTCCCCTGGAATTTTGCCACCCCCTCCCCACTCCCCGCCTCCCTGAATATATACAGGTTAGATTCTTATTTTTTTTTTTTTTTTTTTGTCTTTTTAATTTTATTTAAAAGTAACAATAATGAGTAAAAGCAATCAATAAAATACATAAATAATATGATATGTTAAGATATCAATATGATATGAATATGATATGATATGATATGAATAAATATGATTGTCAATAATAAGAATCCTGAACGTAAATATGATTTGCAAAAAATACAAACTTTATACTATTCAATATATTCCAAGCTTTTTTGAGAAATTAAAATATAGCCTTAATTTTTTCAATATAAGCTTAGTAGCAAAATAAAATAAGATACAGATCCATATAAAATAAAAATGTAACGTGCAATAATATGAAAGAATACGTGGAAAACTGAATGACGGCGTGTCATAGACCGCGTAAATTTAGAATAGCTTTATTTATTTGTTTTTGAAAATGACTCGGGGTGAATCAAAACATGTCAACAGTCGAAATAAACTTATTTTTACTGGCTTTAAAAATTTAATTTACACCTTTTAGCATTTGAAATGAATACATAAATAATCAATCAGCTAAATTTTGCCACCGTGCCCCGCCACACACATATGTGAAATCTCCCCTTTTTCCATTTGCCCCTATAGCAAGGAAAATCTAAAAATATTATTACTATTTTTTAAGTTTTCGACATCCATTTACTATGAATTAATAATAAAATCATTCAATTCATTAATTAGATTGCTTTCAAAATTTTCGGAATAAAGCAAGGAAAAAATTATAAAACAGATATATATCTACCCTATATATATAAAATCCTAATGAATCGAATTGAAACGAATTTATGTAACGATTCTATGAAACGACTGATTAAACAACTGATTACGTTTCACGGCGATTTCTCCTAAAATATGGAATTCTTTGCGATGAAATTAACACCAGAAATCCGTATTGATCCACAGATCTCAAAACTGGTATTAGAATTTTAAAATTAGAATTAGTTTCCGAAATATTAATTTTTTTTCTAATTTTAAATATTTTTTTCCTAATGATGGCAACTCAAATTTTAATCATAACAGACATTTTTTTTCATATTTTAGAAAAGATTATTTTAAATTAATTTGGCGACGAGTTTGGCCTCCCTTAAATGTATGCTAAGAAATGCATCATGTTACTTTTATTCAGAATTCAATTTGTATTTCATTATCATTTTATTTAATACAAAACTTTCATTTAAAATTGAAACCTTTAAAATAAATGGCTTTTACTTCATTCTTTTTTTAAACGAAACGAAAAGAAAAATATTAGACACAGATATCATATACGTAACGGGGTACCTAATTGGCACCAGAATGGCGTTATTTTGCCTGACATGGTAAACCGGCTTTGTTGCTTATTTATTAATAAATGTTTATTTGAATTTATTTTCTTTTTATTTACAAAACATGTTATAAATTGTTTTGTTTTACAGTTATTATTTTTTTTATTTACTGTTATTTCATTTTAAAAATAACAGAAAATAATTTAAAAATACATATGTAACAGGTATTTGAAAACGAGGTTTTCGCCAAATTGTCGTAAAAAAAAAAAAAAAAAAAAAAAAAAAAAAAAAAAAAAAAACACGCCAAACCCGATGCGTATGTGACAATGCAACAAATCATGAGGTTTAATTTCCACTTCAAAGAAATGTTTTAATGTTATTACTTCTCCCGTCGACCAATTTCGCCAAATTATACAAATTGACATATTTTTTTATTTTAAATAACAATAGAACAAATAAATTAGTATAACATTAATAAAAATGCAAATAAAACGTCGACATAACAATCACTTGATGGCGTGAACATGTGTAACTTCCTTAAAGTCAAGTGAATGTGACATTTACCATCAACCATTATTGGGATTTAATTTTATAGTTTGGCGACAGATTTTTGGTCGATGGGATAACCAAGTAGCACAGTTTACCACTCGAAAAATAAAAAAATGCTATCTGGCGAGTTAAAGAAAAGCTATTGGCGAGATTTTCTCCCGGCTAACATAAAAGTACCAGGAAGTCTTTGTGATCATGGCAACTTTTATGTAGTTTTATTCGAAAAAATAATTTTGATTCTTTAATCAAAATGAAAACCTTTCTTATGAAAAGCGAAGGAATCAGCCCGCTGTTTATGGCAGATACATGACTTGGACTATTATAATATAAACGAAATAATGGCTATAGAATAATATTCGGCGACTTATCACACCTGTGGCTGGCTAACATTAAAGTACCAAAATGGCCGCCTGGAATATAAAAAGCGAAGGGATCCGCCTGGAGCTGTTGATGATAGTCACATGACTTTGGCTATTATTATAGAGATTGTTTTCAATTTTAAAAACAGCGCAAAGAATAATATTTCCTAACGATTAAAAATTTATTTTCATGTGACTATTAAAAACAGAAAAAAAAAAAACTTTAAAATTACTATTAAATGAGTATGTGTTAAAGGCAGGGAATTATTGAAAATTATGTCTTGAAAATTGTATTTACACATGAATATTAAAAGGGAAATGAAACTTTAAAATAATAAATACATTAATATGCGTTTAACCCTTTCACGGACAAGGCACTTCTATTCGTAAAATCTTGAAATCAGTGAACGGCACCAGAATTTACAAACAAATTTCGAAATACAAAAATGCTTTTGTTCACTTACTTAATAAAAGGGAAATTTTCATCCCAATATCCTGGTGCTAATGTGGCATTTAAGAATTAAAATTAAGTGGTCCAAAAATGAACCACTGCCCTTGAAGGGTTAAAGCAGCAAATTTTAGTAATTGTAGTAAATTGTATTATGTCAATCGTTTTATAACGCTGTTAAAAAATACCGAGAGATAAAGACTCTGTTTACTTAATTCATTTTATTTTAGCTTCTTTTCAAATGTTTAGCTGATCTTCTTCAACCAAACACGAAAACAACCATTGGATGTCTTAACAGCAACTGATTCTACCTTAATTTTTTCCAATCAAAGGGAATTGAATGGAAACCCGTTTACAGGGAAATCGCTACAGGTTTTTTCAGTATAATTCAATCTTCTCTAACCTTTTTAAAACCAATCCGATTACCGTGCTTTTAGATTCTACAGTGTATGAACGGGGGTTGGCGAGCGTAGCTTGCAGGGGGAAGAGCCCCCTAGTATATATACAATATCCCCAACACCCCACACTCTAACCCCCTCCGCGAATAAAAAAAAAGAAATTGACAGTGTTATATCAATTAGAATGTTGCATTATATAAACACTGACAATTATACGTCAGTGCGAAAATAAGATTAACTTTAAACCCGATTACTGATTTTGGACTAATACTGGCAATATCCAGTGTCAAACTTAAAACTACTGGCTCTCTCAAAGTCGCATATATTCGTAATAAATCTATTGGGATATGATTTTAGAAGGTTCATTCTACATTTTGTACTATAAAAGTCCGAGGAACTAGGAAGGACTTTTTTTATATATTACTTTTTATGTACAAAAACTCCTTAAAACTATGTATTTAAAAAAAAATCCTCTTTTTTAATTATTAAGATTTTTGCAATCGAAAAATCAAATTACATATGTAATTTAATGTTGTTTCAGAGAAGTGCAAAGAAAAAAACGACAAACTATCTGAAAAGGTCTTAGTTTGGGTGTGAATGCAGCGAATTTGCCTGAAATTCTCGCAACAGCAGAAAACGCTCAAAACTCCCAACTTCACATAAGCAATGTGAATTCATGGGATCTTATAAAACCAAAATATTAAAGAATATAAATCTTCAGATATTTCTAAATACTGTGGAATTTATTTCATTTCGAAATACGAAACATCGAAAGTCGTCATCAGAATGTATAACAGAAAATTACAAATACAATGCATATGGAAATGGGAAAAATCATCGAATATAAACAAGTAATCTAATAAAGCGCCGTATGTTTTCGCGATCGCGCGTGTTCCCTCTATGCCGCGACGCCGTAAGTTGTCCAACCATTCAACTCATAAATTCGGAACACGAAAAGATAATATATCGTTACAAACTCCTGAACCTCTTAAATAAATTTCATTGGACTCTCTTATAAATAATTGTAAATAAAATTTAGGTCTGTAGATTATTCTATTCTCATTAAAAAAGTATGTTAATGTTTTCTATTAGATTCAGCCGGGATAAAGCAGTATTACCTGTATTATATTATATGTCCGCTATATGTTCGTTACATCTGATATTGAATTTTCATTGGGTTATACTTGTATAACGATTTTTGATTCCCCCCTCCCTAATAAATGGAATCATACAAACTCCTTAGAAATCATCCCTATTAATAGGATGAATTTGAGTGTTTAAGAGCATCTTTAATTTCGAAGGAGACTTCGAGATCAAACATAAACCAAAATTTCTTAAATGATTTTTTATATGTTCAAAGAAACCACGAAAATAATTTACTACAATTCTTTTGCTATTAACTTCATTAATAGTTTTATTTTTATTTTTAGAAGTATCAAAAGAGCTCTGAATCAATTTGTTAATTAGTTTTACCTGTTATCCATTATCAATAGCTATACGTTTAATTTTCTCTAATTCATCCCCGAGATTTATATTGGAAGAAATCCTGAAAGCACGATTAATTAGGAACCTGAAGGTGCATAATTTATAAAACTTTGGGGTGCATGCATCGGAAGGTAAAATTTTTAAATACGCGGTAGGCTTTCGGCAAACTGAACGAATTAACTCACTCCCCTTTCTCTGTAACTCAACACCTAAAAAAAGTAATATTCTCCCTGTTTCTAGTTCAAAGGTAAATTAATTGTTATTGTAAAGTTCATTTAATAGCTGTATGTAAATCATTAACTCATCAATATTCCCTCGACAAACAATAAAAATATCGTCTACATAATGTAACCATACTAAAAGAACTACCTCAAAAGAGCTGAAAATTTGCATGTAAATATAGATTTTTAATTTACTTTTAATGTGTTTTTATAACGTCTTTTAAGCAAATAAATATTTTAATATTATGATATGAAAAACAAAATATGCGTCAAAAATATTATTTATCTTCTAAAACAATTTTATATGTGCAAATATTGTGCTTTTGTGTTGGGATGCTACAAAAAAGTATTTCTACACAAGAATGTAATGTGTGTACAGCAAACTGTAATGTAATTTCATTTCGAGATATTAATTTTCACGCAAAGTAGTATACTTCATTGTACATAAACATTGATTGATAAACTTACAATATTACAAAAAGAAAAAAAAAAAAAAAAAAAAATGCAGAAAATAAAAGATGAAATATTATTATTTTATTTTCACGCTTATATAATGAAGTGTAATATCATTTTATACGTTCCATCGCTAAAATTTCATATTGAACAAAAATTTGTTGTTTTTTTTTTTTATCCGCAAGATAAAATAATGCATTCTTTGTATTTTATGCCGCATAAACTACCTATAGCATATTCCTTTACACTTCGCAATTAACTTGCAATTCTGTTTTAAGTATAAACTAGTATGTTGTGGCCATCACAAAACTTTCTTCTATATAAATCACGTCAATTAAATCATTTAAATAGTAAAATAAATTACATCAATTTATTCATATAAAAGTATACCTGAATTTGAAATTTGATGAAAATTCGTGCATTAGTTATTGAAATAGAGCTGTAGGAGAAATTTTGAAAAATGTAGCATAGCAGTGCCACCTGTTGAGCGATTTGCACCAAAACACAAACAGTACTAATTCATATACCGGAATCGTAAACCGGAATCGCCAAAACACAAACAGTACTAATTCGTATACCGGAATCTGAAGTTGGATGAAAATCCGTGTATTAGTTCTGGAGCTAAAGCTACTGTGGAAATCACAAAAAATGCAGCACAGCAGCGCCACCTGTTGAGCGATTTACACCAAAAGGTACAAAACATCAATTCATGTCAAGAACTAACCGAATCTGAAATTTGATGAAAATCCGTGCATTAGTTCTGGCCATTGAGCTATTGTGGGAGTCGAGAAAAACGCTTCATAGCAGCGCCACCTGTTGAGCGATTTACAGCAAAACATAAACAGCACTAATTCATATCCAGGTATACCTGAATCTGAAGTTTGTTGAAAACCCGAGCATAAGTTCTTGAGATAGAGCTATCGCGGAAATCACAAAAAATGCAGCATAGCAGCGCCACCTGTTGAGCGATTTACACCACAAGGTGCAAAACGTCAACTCATGTCAAGCACTAACAGAATCTGAAGTTTGATGAAAATCCGTGCATTATTTCTTGAGCTAGAGCTATTACGAAAATCGTGTAAATGCTGCAAAAGGCAGCATAGCAGCGCCATCTGTTGGGCGATTTGCATCAAAACGTTAGCAGCACCAATTCATATCAAGGATTAACTAAATCTGAAGTTTGATGAAAATCCGTGCATTAGTTCTTGAGATAGAGCTAGTGCAGAAATCGCGGGAAATGCAGCATAGCAGCGCCACCTGTTGAGCGATTTACACCAAAAACTAATCAGCATCAATTTGTATTAGGGACTAACTTAATATAAATTTTTATTAAATTCCGTGCATTAGTTCTTGAGATAGAGCGCCCACAAAATTTGTGTCACATACACACAGACAGACAGACAGACAGACAGACAGACAGACTCACAGAGTCACAGACAGACATTTTGTAAAAATATGTTTTTTGGAATCTCTGACCCCTAAAATGTGTAAATCCGTCGAAAACCGAAAGTCGAAAATTTTCATGAATCCAATACTTTCTTCTTGTAAAGATAGAAGAAAGTAAAAATGAAGTACGTTACTCGTTGATCACCCACTGATATTAACTATGACACATAAATTGTTAATGTATTCAAGTCTACTACGCAGCAAACAATTAAAAGTTCACATATTTCGTAGGATGTGATATAAATGTATCTGATAAACTACTGGTGATTGATCAGCTACAAGTTCACTATGAATATAAATAGGGCATTTAGAAAGCAGTATTTTTTTTTTTTAATATAATTTAACAAAACTCTGTATTGGACACAGATTTTACTATATTTGAACATACTTGCAACACCTGCTAAGACATTAATTTTAACAAACAACCATAATTTGTATTCCCATATCGAAAAACGATATTTCCATTGATGTCCAAACCATAGCAGATTGTTTGAGATTTTTGACAAGTTTATATTTATGTCCAACAAGAAGAAAACCCAGCTGTTGAAAGGCTATTTTCTTCCACAAAATAGATAGATTGTCACTAGAGATGCAGAGATTGTCGCCCACTGCGTTCTTTACGAAGCAAGATTATTCCTATCTTCGATAAACGATTACATCCATTTTCGTAAAATTGAGTCACTCATGATTTGTTCAACAAATAACTTTTTAAAAATGGCATTTTCACTTTCAAACACATTCTAACTGTAACAAACACTGTATATAAAGTTTTCTTTGCCAAGGTGAACATTTTATATTTTCATTACCATTACTGTAATTTATTACCAAGCGTCTTTACTGCTGTCATCTATAACACTGTCCTTTTATGAGTTGCCGATGAGTCAATTTACAGAACACCTTCACGATAAATTGGAAACATAATTTATTTCCAGGTCACGCCCATTTAATCACATTTTCATCACATGATTAAGTGTTCTTTGCCTAGTGGAGCATTTCAATTCTCATTACCACTATAGTAACCCTTTCTGCATGTGGACTCTAAGTGCCCTTTTCACACCACCTTACATTAAGACCAGAAAACTATTCAATAATGTTTATTGAGGCTCGGTCTTAAATGTTTGAGGTAGGGCACACAGGCGCGTTTTTTTTAATGTGGTATCGCCAGTAGCCATAGTCCACAAAAGAAAAAAAAATGGAACCGAAGAAAAAAAATGTTAATCCAATAACATAAGTAAGATATTACAGCTCTTATGGAGCACAATTTTTCGTGAATGGAAAGATGGTAGATTCTTCAGTGCCATAACTGGGAGAGGGACCCGGCTGCCAGAATGAAAGGCGAAGAAAGTGCCAAATGAAGATTGTAGTTCGATACAAAATTGTATATACTATAATTTACGGCACATGTATATAGACATATATATGTATATATAACACTGGTGCCCGGCTAACTGAAAAGTACCATTTAACATTTAAAAATGGGTGAGATTAATAATAAATTACAAAGAAAATATGTCATTCATTCTGAGCATATATTTACTTTTAATCTCTGTACATTCTTTAAGTTAACCAATGAGAGAAGCCAAAAAAAAAAAAAAAAAAAAAAAAAAAAACTAGAAAACAGGAATTCTGCTTTTTCAGAATTTAGTGTCGCCCCCGATGAAAAGAAAATATATATATAAATAGTTACAAAACATATTTCAATTTTAAGACTTAAAGCACAACACTTATTTTGATGTAAAATGACGTCATATTCGCATCCGCTTAAGAATTCCACATTTATGATCCAGTCTTAAACATCTACAGTAAAGTATGTATAGGAAGTCACTATCGCAAAATAATACACAAATGCAGCAAAAAGATGCCGTCATTAAAGAAACCCGACAAAAAACGGCTATCTAATGATTCACAGGCCTTCATTTGTTTGTAAAATTAATATAGATAACTTAAAATTAAATATAGTTTATAATAGCTCCATGTTTTAACAGAAATTATTCGTTTATATTTTTTCAAAATAGCACGTATTTTAATTACACTTTCTTTCGCTTGTTATGAGAAAATGGCAACAAAAAGATATAATTGCTATTTTTTAACTATTTTCCCTTTACTTTCTACATAAATGGAGTACTTGAGTTGCCAAAATTAAACAAATGGTGCTAAAAACTACAAAAAAAAAAAAAAAAATCATATTTCAAAAATTAATGGAGATATATTTTTCAAACAAATTGCATTTAAAAGTACTTTTTTCCCCAATACGACGGTATAAAAATTGAAAATGTGAGATGCTTAGAAATTTTAAAAAATGCTATAGAGTATTTAATTGTACAATGATACATCTGCTTTGTTTATTGCTGGCTTCTGTAAGGTAACGTTATTTTTTGGACACAAAATAAGCTAGGAGAAAGAAATAGCATACCGTACCGGGGGTTAAAAAAATGCTAATATATGAGTTATTAAATAAATAATGTAATGTATTGATTAAAAATTATAGAAAAATTAAAGTTGAGTATCTTATCTATATTCAACAAACATGAAGAAACATAATTATATAAGGAAGTAAATAACTTATTAAAAGAATGAAAAGGGACTTAGTTAGGCGAATGTTTATTTAACAAAGTGAAAGTTCGCAAAAAGAAAAAGAAAAAAACGCCAACTTTGAAGATGCTTTCTGAAAAATCGCCTATTTTATTAAAAATTGAGGTTTCATTAGTATATATATTTGTAAGGAAACTTGCCAATTTCATGCATTAGAATGATTTTAAAAGTGTATCAGGAAATAAGCAGTCATAAATGTCATTTTAATCTCAATATAACGAAATTCGTAAACATTTTCAGATTAGTTCAAGCATCTTACTAGACGTACAGGTTGAAAAAAATAAGATATATAAATAAAACGGTGGCTTTTTGGTATAATTATAAAACCTAAAACATTTTTCTTACCCGCTACAACAAGTAGAAACACTTCTTGAGTTCTTGTATTCTTCTCATTGAATTAAAAAAAATAGTTATCCGTTAAATAAAATGAAACCTATGGCCAAAGAGCCATATCTGCTTTCCAGTTGGAAATAACATATGTCTATTATTATCCCTAATAAACCCCAGTATCTCTCAATTATCTTGTTTCACAACAGAACGTAAGTTCTGTGCATATACAGATAAAAATTCATTTGTTTTTCAGTACATATGATAGATTTCTATGGAGTTTCACATATATACACGCGTTTAAATGCCTCGTTTCTGCCAACCACAAGTTGAGTTGTCTAGACACAAGCTCATTTGTTTACCAACATGCACATTATCCATTGGCAAGCGGCCAAAAACAAAAACAGATTGAAAATTAAAGCATAGAAATGCAAATCGTTAGCTATGGAAATGTAAACAAGCAATAAGAGAAAGGAAGTTACGATTTTAGATAAAGATAATTAATAGATAGCTTTTAAAATGAGATGAGGGTAAATACTGGAATTAATAAGCTGAAAAAAACAGATTTTAAAAGATAGGTTATTGAAAACAAATATATCACAACGTGATACTTAGCTTTTATGCAACTTGAACATTCAATATTATGAGAACAATTATTCACAGTAATACCTAAAGCTAAATCATCCTTTTGAATTTTCTTGATGGATTCCAAATTTCTATGGCCCAGCCTTTGGTGCCATTTTAGAATGCAGTTGACATTAGAACAAACGGGTAATATTTTTGAAGCACTATATACCTTTTCAATTGTAGGTATTATTTTTAATCTGTATAACCCCTCATCAGCTTGCATCTGCAACTAAGATGTCGCCCTTTTTAATTAAACGCATATCATCTTTAAATATTACAACAAAACCTTTCTCAGTACAAGACTGGACAGACAATAAATTACTATCTAACTCGGGAACATAAAGTACATGATCTAATGTAATTCTATTTGTTTGACCATTAAGTGTTTCAATATTAAAAGTACATTTACCCTTTCCCTTTGCAGTTAATTTAGTTCCATTAGCAATTGTAATTGTATCTTTATTCGAACTTTTTAAATCTGAGAACAGTTCCAAGGAATTAGCTAAATGAACAGACGCACCTGAGTCAATAACAAAAGACAAATTTTTGTTTTTATTTCCATTTTGTTGAGATTTCATAACAAAACTCGAAGAATTTGATTTTTCAATTAATTCACGATAGTTTTGAGAATCTGATAGATTTTCATTTTGACTAGCAGTAGAGGCAGAGAAATTGTTTGGTTTTTTAAACTGTTGACGTGATCTATCTTTGGTGAAATTTGGTTTTGTTTTGTTAGTATTATTACCCTTTAAGTGAAAACAATATTCACGGTTGTGATTATTCTTTTTGCAATGAGAACAAAATTTCGGTTTATTCAAATGCTTTGGTTTATCCCTATTACCCTTCAAAGAAATAGATTCAAATTTTGTTGAAATTTGTTTAGTTTCAACTCTTCTAAGATACTCATTAATTAATTTGTTTTGAACATATTTTAATGATAAATCTGTTTCATATTTGCTTTCAATAGCAGTTATAAAGGTACTATAAGAATTTGGTAAAGAACAGAGCAAAATAGCTATTAAATTATCATCTTGTATTACTTCACCTATACTTCTTAATTATTCTGCTAATTCTAAGACAGAATTAATATGATCCTGCATTTTAATACTTTCATTATATTTAATGGAATACAGCTTCCTAAGAAGATAAAGTTTATTTGTTAAATTTACTCTTTCATGAACAGATTTCAATTGATCATATGTTTCTTTAGCACTTTTAGCATGTCTGACATGAATAATTTGTTAATCTGAGATATTTAAACAAATTAATGCCCTAGCATTTCTATCATTTTTTACCCAAATATCATCATCTTCTTTTGTAGGTTGAAATACATCATACAGACCTTCTTTGATTAACAATTGTTCTATTTTGAACTTCCAAACTGAATAGTTGTCATCAGTTAATTTATCAACATAATGAGATTCTTTAAGACTAGATATTATGATATAATAAATTTGCTTATTTCACAGAAAATTAAACTTTTTATCTTATTAATACACCAAAAACAACAATTATAGACTCAAATATAATGCTAATGATGAAATAAGAACAAAATAAAATTCTTGAGAACTATTTTTGAAGTTACTTTTGATTTCAGAAAAACTGTTCTTAAATGTTCAATTCTTTGTTTAAAACATAAATTTTACATTTTCAACTTGTATAATAAAATTTCAATAAGAAATTGGCAAAATAATTTCTTTTCTTATCAATACACAATACTTTTGGTTCCAAAATAAGAACAATTCTTTGAATTTTCTTTTATATCATTCACTTGTGAAAAATACAACATTCAGAAAATAATTATTTCTTTGAATTTAATTATATTATATTTACTTCTTTCATATTATTATATTTAAAATTGAGATAACTTCAGTCTCATAATCGACTGTTGGAATGTTATTCCATATGGAAGGCATGAATACGAAACTCCTCAATACGTTAACAATAAAAAGTTAAAAGTTTTACCTTTATCTTTTGATGCATTTCAATAGAAATATATTCTTCTTAGGATGAACAAAAAACATTTATTTGAAGATTAAATACACTAGAATAATATATATGCTGGACACAATACTGATCACACTTCACAATAAAACAAAACAGATGAATAAGACTATTCACAAAACACAAAGAAATACTTTGAACTAAGGTTTGTTGCAGTTTTTTAACATATTATCATTCCTTTGGAATATTATTGGATTTTTAATCCATTAGCATTTTGCTTCCAACTGCTATAAGGGAAGTAGAAACACTAACTGTTCTGAGTGTCTGTCACAGTAGATCAAATAAAAAGGATTGTCTGATGCTGCCATCTGGTGGAATGTTCTTGAAACAAAAGAGCATTTTCTAACAGAAACATTATTTTTCAGGATACAGCCATTTAAGGATATTTTCATCAAAACTAAAGATGTGAATTATCACATTGCTAACTAAACGTAAACCAATAGCGTGAAAAATGTCCAAGCCAGGAATCGAATCCGGACCCCTGGAATAACGCTCCAGTGCTCTACCAGTAAGTCACGAGGACGAGGCCCAGCTTGGCATCTCTCACTCACATAAGTCAGGTAAGACTGCTACCGCAGCTATTAAATGGAACAGTGTTCATGAGCACACAATCTTGAGGCGTAACATGAGACGCAAATGAACCCAGAAAGTATCGTTGAATATACAATTTTAATTAATTCATCAACTACTTTTCAGCAGTGAAATCACGCTTGAAGTAATTGAATACTAAAGATGTGAATTACCACATTTCTAACTAAGCGTAAACCAACAGAGTGAAAAAGTCCAAGACGGGAATCGAACCCGGACCCCTGGAATAACGTTCCAGTGCTCTACCATTAAGCCATGAGGACGATGCCCAGCTTGGCATCTCTCACTCACATAACTCGGTAAGACTGCTACCGCAGCCATTAGATGGAATATTCTTCATTAGCACACAATCTTCAGGCGTAACATGAGACGCAAATAAACTCAGCATAGGTGAATATACAATTTAAATTAATGCATCAACTACTTTTCAGCAGTGAAATTACGCTTAAAATCAGGTATAATTTCACTGCTGAAAAGTAGTTGATGAATTAATTAAAATTATATTTTCATCATATAGGATATGAGATTAGAAATCTTCAAAATGTTTCTTACATATAATTTATGACAACGGTGTCAAAACCCATCAAAATTTGTGTTTATGTGATTTATAATATAAAATGAATAGGTTTTCTTAAAAGTGAACTTTTAAAAGAAGTCATTTAAAAGTAAAAATGAATTTCCGATGCGAATATTGGATTAGAGGTAATTGTTCTCTTAATAATTTCACAACATGAATTATTTTTTTGTTCTTTATTCTGCATTTTGCTCAATAAATTTTAATAGTTTTTGACTATAGCGATATATATAGTATACCTGACATATATATATGTTATTTACTCAAAATATATTGCACTGGAAAATCGCGATAAGACAGGAAAATAATGAATTATTCACTCAAAGGGGAAAAATAACTACGCTTTATAGTTAAAATTACCCTATTTTTAAAAAATTAGTAAATATTGTATTTTTAAAAATGCATTTGGAGTTAAAAAATAATCTATCACAAAATCATAAAAAAAACATTTTTTTTTTCTAATGTATTAAATATATTGTTACTTACTTTTGTCTAAAAAGAGAAATAAATACGAAATTTCTCATTCCGTGTTTTTATTAATGTCTAATTAAAATCATGAACCCATAAAAGCCAACCAGAATAATGTAAAGTCAAACGAACAGTGCGTTCTTGAGTGAACAGATGGGATAGATGTTACAAAGTTATTAATGGCTATCAAATATAATTTCTTTCCCGAAATATGAGAATAAAGAAAACAGCAGAGTCATTAAGAGATAGAGGAAAAGTCTTTTTCTCAGAAAACGGATGAATGTGTCAGATACAGAAGAGGTAAACATTGTACAAGATTGTTCTTCAAGATAATTATTAAAGTTTGATTTAAATACAAATTTAAACAAATGTTTAAAAAAAAAAGTAAAAATGACTGAAAATGACAGTTTATTAATTTATTGCACATATATAGTAGTTCTCCATAATGAGCTGGCGTAATTTAGTGATCGTTGTTTGGCACTTCAGAGTGATTTTAGTTGGAAACTTTTAGTTTTGTACACATAATATACAATTGCATGAACACAAGATTAAACATATTTATTTAGTTATTTGTCAGCAAAAAATTATCTGTTTCATAACGCGTTTTTCTACTGTACAAAAATAATATTTTTTTCTCTATTAATTTTATTCTTATAAATGCTACAAATTTAACGCTACGTTTATAAATATTAATATGTATAAACATGCCATTTTTATTTAGTCCAATAAATAAAGTTACGTATATAATTTGAAGATATCTAGTGTCTAAAAAAAGTAACACATATCGTTCCAATAAGCAAAGCTAAACCCATATCAGCAGTACTAAAATAGTATTCGTGCACAATCGTGTCATAAAAAAACATATTTGGAAGCTGTGGAGTAGAAAGAGAGTCAAGTCATTAGGGTAAACAATGTTTACTTTTTTACCCCTCAAATTTCTCCCATATTTCCCTAGGATAACTAATATTTTCCCTACAGAACCTCCCTTCTCTCATATTTCTGTTGAGCAAAACGCGCTTAATGATTTTCTGAATGGTGATGCCTTTGAGTGATGGAAATTTGCCGGATGATAGTAATCTCAAAGCACTATTATTCAACTCTTTTTTTTTTTCTTGGAAGTGCGGTAATTCCTCCGTAAGAAAGAGGTTAAGCCCATTGTCGCCAATAACTTGCCTATTTACATTGAACTGGATATCATGTATCAAAGGTTAAAAAGTATTGCTGTAAAAATTATCTAGACACAATATGACGTTTATTTTAAAATCACGTATTTGCAATGTGTATTTTAACAGAATATAAGGACATCGTGGTGACCAAGCAATTTTTATTAAGTTAGAATGTCTAAACATTAGAAAGAAAGACAAGCATACTTTATTTGAATCCTGGTGATTTTGATAGCGCTGTTAACAACTTAAAGCAGTCTGTTTTAAGAAGAAATGAATGTATATGTATTTTTTGAGGGGGGAAACTTGCTTTCATTAAAATTCCAAAAAATGTAGAAAATATATATATTTTTTTAGTAGAAAAACCTTGAAAAGAAAGTGAAACACAAGGAGTTTAAATTAATTGCAGCGAGCTCGATTATGGGGGATTAATGGATTTAAATGAGAATTTTGCTAAATTTGCCAGCTATTGCCAAATTGGCTTCATACATGACCACTTATTTTTGCCGCCAAATTTAGCAATATTTCACCAAGTTGGTCAAAATTTGAATATTTCGTCAAATTCGGTTAAAATTTGGCTGACGTAACTATTAAGTGAATTTGCCCCACGTTACTGCCCTTAGGGATCGAATTTTAAAAAAGCAATGTCCAATTCATATATTGGCCTCAGGAATACATAAATATCCAAGTCAAAATTCTTGCTAGTACCAGCATAAAAAATATGCTAGTTATTGCTATGTATTGCTTTGTCTGCTAGATTGTCATGCTAGTATATGCTTTACAATGCTAGCCAGCATCACATGCTATTTAGCTAACTTACACAGCAATAGCATGACAAGCTATGTACAAGCATTTTATGCTTGTTTGCTGTTTAAGCTTTTTCCAAAGCATGGAGAGGTAGGTTCCTTAACATGCTATTATATGCTGTTTTATACTAGCCAGCATAATATGCTATGCAGCCAGCTTAGGAAGAAATAGCATGACAAGCTATGTACAGTCGTGGAAAAAAAAAGTAAACACCCCCGACTAACTTCTCAACAAATTATCGTAGAAGAAAGTTACTGGCACCGAACGATTGGAAATAAAGTCTGTTTAAGGGGGTAAAGTCTGTTTAAGGTTAAAATAAAATTTGTTTAAGGGGCCATCTACATCTTAAAACGAACCACAACTTTGTTTTTTTCAATAGCAGTAGATAATTCTGACAGCATAAATGAACTCTACAACTTTCAATTAGCCCATAAAAAAATTTTTATGCAATTCGTGCAATAATTTTCCGAGAAATTAATTATTTTAAAACGAGCGAATTTTAAGGGCTGTATCCAAATTGAAGTTCCGAACTCGATTGTTAACCGAGAGAGCCGCCTTCTTGATCAAGGCACGTTTAAGCGTCAATGATACCAGTTTCATTACAGGATATCAGAATATATTTCAAAACTTTACTCACTTCTATCATAGACGGCCCCTTAAACCATCATTTTGCCGTTTTTTAAGCATAATTTGAAAACTACTTGGAAGAAAAATGTGAAAATTTGGATTTCCATAAAGCAGGACTTAATAAATTTAAATCCATCAAAAAAATTGAATGTTGCAATTCATAATTTTTTCGAATATTAATTTCATAATTCATAATTCATATCATAAAATTATAAAAATTGCAAATTCAACATATTTATGTTTGAGTATATTAATATTATTGCTATACACAAAAAATTAGCTCATTAGGAGCATAATTTCAGGAGATAAAATTAAAAATATGAAAATGTAACTTAACATTAGAAGTACTAAATTTTGAATGTCTATAATTCAAAAACTTATCATTCGAATGACTTAAAATTTGGTTTCTAGGCATATTTTGAACGGAAGATTTGAAATATATCGTTAAATTTGGTTACTGCTATTGAAAAAAATGAATTTTGGATTCGTTTTAATATGTATATGGAACCCTAAGCAAATTTTATACACACCATTTAGAAGTAGACATTATTTCCACTCGTCCGGTACCAGTAACTTCGTCTACGATAATTTGTTGAGGAGTTAGTTGGGGGTGTTTACTTTTTTTTCCACGACTGTACAAGCATGTTATGCTTATTTGCTATTCAAGCTTCTTCCCAAGCATGGAGAGGTAGGTACCTTAATGTGTTATTATATGCTTTCTTTTGCTTGGAAGTATAATATGCTATGCACCCAGCTTATTGAGAAAATCTTGACAAGCTACGTACAAACATGTTATGCTTATTTGCTGTTTAAGCTTCTTTCAAAGTATGGAGAGGTAGGTACCTTAACGTGCTATTATATGCTTTTTTATGCTTGCCAGCATAATATGCTATGCAACCAGCTTTGATAGAAAAAAGCATGCCGTATTATGTGCCAGTAACATGTGCTAATTTGCTACACAAGTCTCTTCCCAGTAATGATGAGGTAGATACTTAAATGAAGCATTGTGTGCTTGTTAATGCTTAGCAGCATCAGATGTTTCTTTTCTTTTCTTTTTTTTTTTAGTTACTCGAAAAATATATATTTGACTATGTATTTTGAAAATAGAAGAAAAGGAAATTTTAATTATAAACTAAATTAATTTTTCAAATCCAGAGAGAGCTCTTCCACCTCCGTACCCCCCCCCCCCCAACAGTAAATGCTTACTTTCTCTTTTATTTTAAGCTAAGAGAAAATATTAAATTTAAATTTGTTTCTCAAAATTGGAGAAAAAAATTAGTTAAATTTACAATTCGAGGGAGGCTTAATGGATGACCTGAGCCCTCTTCCCTTAACGGAATATTCAGGAGTTTGCGTTATGGAGGTTTCACTGTACATTGCAATTGTGCAAGATGTAAAATATAACTTCCATTTTTTTAATTAACTTCTTGGATTAAATTCTGTGAGGGATTTAACTTCTCTGAGAGTCTTCTAGGGGTCCCTCACCCCCCACCCCGCCTATAAAGGATTTTTTTCCTTCTGTTTCTTAGAATTTAAATATTCTAATTTTCTGGGGGGGGGGGGGGGTGCAGTATGTCTTTAAAAAACAGAGAAAAAAAATTGTTCATTAAAATCTAAAATCTGTGAAGGCCCTCTCTTGAATTCAATACTGTCTTAAACAACCCATTTGAGATTAGTTTTTAACATCTAAATATCAAAAGAAACAGAACTAAAAAATTATCTTCCAAAGTGGATATACTAGAGTAACACCCCCCCCCCTCCCCAACGAAAAATTTTAAACTGATCTTCCTCTTACTGTTAAATTATTTTAGGTTACCTGTAAATTATCAAATCTCTATATCTTTAACAAGTTGGAAATTGCTCGTCAAACGTGGCAAATGAGGTGCGTTCGTACTATAACTAGTTTTATAATTATTTTTTGCACCCCATATTGTACTGAATGTATACTTTTTTGCACTTCATAAAGCGCATAGTCTGATACATCATTAAAATGCACTTCCAATAATTTTTTCCCATTCCCCGTAATGTAACGGAACACTTTCGACTGTCCCTGTAATTAAACTATACATCCGATTTTCCTAAAATTTGAAATAGCTCAACAAAACTTTGCAACAATTATATCTTTAAAATTTCAGACCATTCGGAAGTCTTTAATATCATTAAAATGCACTTGCAATAATTTTTCCCATTGGCCGTAATGTAAAGAAAAACTTTTGACTGTCCCTGTAATTAAACTATACATCCGATTTTCCTAAAATTTGAAATGGCTCGACAAAATTTTGCAACAGTTATATCTTTAAAATTTCAGATCATTCGGAAGGCTGTAATATCATTAAAATGCACTTGCAATAATTTTTCCCATTGGCCGTAATGTAAAGAAAAACTTTTGACTGTCCCTGTAATTAAACTATACATCCGATTTTCCTAAAATTTGAAATGGCTCGACAAAATTTTGCAACAGTTATATCTTTAAAATTTCAGATCATTCGGAAGGCTGTAATATCATTAAAATGCACTTGCAATAATTTTTCCCATTGGCCGTAATGTAAAGAAAAACTTTTGACTGTCCCTGTAATTAAACTATACATCCGATTTTCCTAAAATTTGAAATGGCTCGACAAAATTTTGCAACAGTTATATCTTTAAAATTTCAGGTCATTCGGAAGGCTCTAATATCATTAAAATGCACTTGCAATAATTTTTCCCATTGGCCGTAATGTAAAGAAAAACTTTTGACTGTCCCTGTAATTAAACTATACATCCGATTTTCATAAAATTTGAAATGGCTCGACAAAATTTTGCAACAATCATATATTTGAAATTTCAGACCATTCGGTTGGGTAGTTTTTGCTCTGTTACATGCGGACAGACGGACGGACGGACAGACGGTCGGACAGACGGTCGGACAGACGGACGGACTGAACGACGACTATAGGTGCTACGTATTTATATAATTACGAACGCACCTAAAAATGGGAGAAATGTAAAATTTTGTTTATTAAATTGCAAAAGCTGGAAGGGGGTAGGGCTGTGTCTCCGCCACCTGAATTAAACACTGCCCCTTGAACACGTTTGAGATAATTTTTTAACACATAAACTTTAGAATATTAACAAATAACTTCCATGGTAGCCTTAAAGGAAAAATCCCCCCCCCCCCGCCTCGAAATGGAAGAAAATTCATAGCTGCACTTTCTCTCAGTATTTAATTATTTTAAGTTTCTCGAAAAGATTAAATTTACTGTGTTTATTAAAATCAGAGAAAAAAAAATTAGTTTGATAAATTTCAAAATTCACGGGCGGTAGATTTCCTTTTCCAATCACTACAACGTGAATTCAATACTGTCTTCGTCCACCCGTTTTAGATAAAATCTAAACACATAAATCTAAAAAAAACTGAAAATTAATTTCTATAAAGGATTTATTAGGAAAAAGCGCCCCCCCTCCCGGTTTAGATAAAATTTTAACACATAAATATAAAAAATAAACCTGAAAATTAAAGGATTTTTGGGAAAAAGCGCATCCCCTCCACTTCCCCATCGTAAAAGTCTAAGCTGCTCATCATTCTCTTTGTGTTTAATTATTTTAATTATACAAAAAATAAAAATAAAAAAAATAAAAAAATCGTGCTTTTGAAAAACAGAATTCAGTCAGTTAAATTTCAAAATTCAAGGGCACTGTTTCATTTAAGAAATAAGTTCATAATAATCGAATTGAAAATATGTACAACTGCCCCCCCTCCTCCAATAAGGACTAAATTTTGAAAATCTTAACCCGCACCTGAAATTGTTAAATTCTATTCTAAATACACTTCAAAATCTTTTATTTTCCTGCAACAAATAATTATGAACATATTTAGACCATTCATTAAGCAAAGAAAATTACACTAATAAATTATAATAATCAAGCCATATTCTAATTATCCATTAAACATGGCAAAAACCCTAATAATAAATTAACCTTATTATTTGAAACTTGGAGAAAAAGATCATCGATAAATTCACCCTTATCTTATGAAAATATCAACACACAGCAGAATCAGCTCTACACCCATTACCCGCATTTAAAATGGTTTACAAACGCGGACCAGTAGTGATGTTAGTAGAGCATCGAGTTCCCAAACCGGAAATAGTGAGTTCTGTCCTTCTCAGAGGAAAAGAAAATCCGATATAAGTTTCCCTTTCTAAAAAATGTAGGTACTTCAGAAATTCTCCAAAGATGGCGCCACCAACGTCTTTTTTGTCTAACTGGGTGGATAGCAAAAAATAAAAGCAAGCGATGCTAGAAAAGTAATGCTAGCATAGAAAAAATTAAAAGCAAGTGAAGCTAGAAATGTAATGCCAGCCTAGCAAAAATTAAAAGCAAATTATACTAGAAAAGAAAATATTAAAAGCAACTAATGGCAGAAATGTAATGGTAGATAGCAACAAAAAATGTATCTGTTGCTCGTGAATTATTGCTAGAATAGCAGAAATTACAAGCAAGTGGTGATCTTGATTGCTGTTAGGCCAGCAACATATTCAAGCAACACAAGCTGGAATATGTATGCTGTCCAAGCAGAAAAGTGTTCCAATACACACCATGACTTGCTGGTAATTATGGTGGAACCAGCAAATGTGTTATGGTAGTTTATGCTAGTTTACTTTGCTGGGATACAGCATTTAATGCTTGTCTAGCAAACAAATTCTAGCATGAATTTCTACCTGGGTATTCCAAATTTTAAAGCTCTATGTCAATAGGAAGTGGATGAAAAATGTGTCACAAGATTTGACTGTCAAGCACAACCATAATTGAACGTGGGAAAGTCAGTAAGTAGGCCCCAAACTCATATGAGAGGGCAGAAATTAGTAGTAAATTGTTTCCAAATATGCCAATAGGTGGCTGCATAATCCATCTATAAGATTTTACTATCGAATTTATGAGACAGCAGTTGTATAAGATGAGCAGGGTCGTTCAAAAGTTGTTGACGAAGAGCGAATTGGTCGTCTAGTTGAGATTGCGACCGACGAATCAGTGCGGAATGTTGAGGAACTGGTTGCTATGCTGTCTATTGTTGCTCGCACGTCAGCTCTAACCATTTCCTCAACCTTCCACACTGTTTCTTCTGCCGTAGTCTCAACTGGTGACCACTCAGCTCTTCGTCAACAAGTATTGAACGACCATGCTCATCTTGTAAATCTGATGTCTCATAAATTCGAAACAAACATCTTATAGTTGGGTATTTATTGATGCCACCTACATGGTTTATTTGGAAACAATTTATTACTAACTTCCGACCTCTCACATCAGTTTGTGACCTACTTACTGGTATTCCCTCGCAAGTTAAAACGAAGCATGTAAAAATGAAAGTCAGAACATGTGTTTAAAATTTACTTTCGCTCATACATAGAAGTAAACAAAAAATACAAATGAGTTGTATAACTTTTGTTTATTGGAAGTCTGTTAACACAATTTTTGTTGTGATGATTAGAAAACTGTAAAAACAAATGAGACTTTTTAGTTTGTCAAAGACCCATTGCAACCAAGCGTAAAAGTTCGCGCAAAAATGTAAACATTTAAGACAAAAAAAAAATTAAATTCTTTATAAAAAGTAGATGATTTGTTGTTGGATTCTATCTAGTCGTCTAAGAAACATGTATGCTATAAGGAGAAAAAAAGCAAATTAAGGTGTTTCACATGATTGCAAGCAAATTACATAAATTTTATTCAATATATAACTAGTTATAATGTTTGGAACGTTTTTTCAAAAAAACGGTCGAATGACTGGGCAGAGTGCTGCAAATTTTTAACAGTGTAATAAAAATTAAAAAAATAACGCTAGACTATATTTTATCATTCAAAGTAATGGCATATGCATTACAAAATAATTATGTTCAAAGATTTATTTATGAAAAAGGTCAAGTGCGAGTATTACTTGCGCTCTGATGGTTCCGTACAATAAGCATATGAATGATTAATTGTATTATTAAAAAACCGTTGCTAAAAGAATGATAAGACTTTGTAAAAAAACTATACAACGTAGGGCTGTGTACACCTATATATACTAGAAAAGTATGAATTGGTATACCAAAAAATTCAATGAGATATGGAGCTTAAATAATATCAAATATTGCTATACTGTATCACTCTGTGATTAATTCTAATTAAATTAGTCTGTTTTTAACAATTGGACATTTATTGCTTTTATATTCCTACTGAGCATTGCATTACACAAATATAGCATTAAAAGTTGTTATTTGGGCTTTCAAATCCGGTGGTACATAGAGGTGGTACCCCTGTCATTTAAGGGTTAATATCTCGGCTAATTTTTCGAAAATCATTATCAACAATGCTTTTATTCCTCTGCTACGATAGGTACCACAGCGCTCCTCAACTCTCGAAAGTTTCTCAACTTTTCTCGAAAACTATGTCACCTAGGATTAATCGCTATAATTTTCCTGCAAGGTTTAAATTAATGTCTACTGCCTCTAAATTTTTCATAATTATAATTTCAGTAGATTCAGAAATAGATATGGGGGAATATATTTTTGCACTACATTTTGACGGTGTCTCTGAATATGTAATACCTAAAATTAAAAGAAATGTATTTTTGAGTTCAGCGTTACGGAATGTTTCAGACGATACCCCACACTATAGAAAGAAAACATTTTTTTCCAAGTAATATAATTAGCTCCTCTACCTTTTTCCTAATTATATTTTTGAATGTTTAATAATCTGTAAATATGTCTGTCAATAGACTTTATCACTTCCCCTAATTTGAAATTTCCACGTTTCATAGTTTACGAATAAAATCCCTTTGACAGACGGACAGACAGACACAGGAGTGATCTTATAATGGTTCCGTTTTTCCTTACTAAGTACCCAACCCTAAAAATAACTAATTTTGAAAGAATTTAGAATTCGTTATTAAACTATGTTTATCAAAATCAAATATGTTTACAATAAAATCTCAAGTATTTAAATTAGAGACAAACATCAAGTACATTTAAAAATCTACCACAATGATAATAAAATCATAAAAGCCATCACAAATAATGTGAATTGAAAGTGAAGTGTGCTGTCGACTTCACAGATAAAAAAGATTATCCACAGTTATTAATGACAATCACATGTAATTTGTTTGTTGAAATATGAGAGTAAGAAAAAAACAGAGTCATTAAGAGATACGGCTGAGGACATTTCCTAAGAAAACAGATAATTGAGTCAAATACATAATATGTTATCATTATATATGTTTTGTCTGCAGTAGAATTCTGAATCCTTGATTAAAATTGCATTTTCAGTAAAATTTTTGCCGTAATGATATTTAAAGTGTTAAAAAAGATATGTAAAATGATATGTATATTTATTAGGTCAACCTTAAAGTTCTATCCTATAATGTTTTTTCACGCCCACTTTTTTCAAATTTTGATGTCTTCATTGGCACCACTTTTTTGAAATAGTAAAATTCCCTTTTTTCGCCTTAATTAATAAGTCATTAAATAAGGTGGATTATACGATTTTAAAAAAGTGGTGCCAATGTCGAAATTTGAACTTTAAAAAAGTAGGCGTGAAACAACATTATCCGATAGAACTTTCTGGTAAACCTAATATTTATAGGAAGCAAGAACATAGAAAATAAACTTTAAACACAAGATGTTTTTAATATCTTAACAACATTTTACTACGTATTTAATATATATTTTTAAGATTTTTTTTTCAATGGCACAATTTTGAATTTGCCACTGTATTATGATTAATAAACCCGATTGACAGCTATATTCAAAGAAAAAGATCTTGTATATAAATTAGAAACATTTATTACGTACTCATTTATAAAAATGTAAGAAAAATCATAAAGCCATAAAACTCATTTTAAACAATATGAATCGAAAGACAAGAGTGCTCTCGACTGAACAGAGAGGAAAGATGTTCCAAAGTTATTAATGATTATCATATTTATTTCTTCCGAAATATGAAGATAAAGAAAACTGTAGTCATTAACAGATAGTGCTTAAGACTTAAAATATAAATAAAAAGAACAGCCAATCGTTTCAAATACAGCATAAGAAATCATTGTGCAATCATTTAAAATAGAACCCCCAACTTGTCAAACTGCAAATCAGGGCATAAAAATGTGATTTGAAGTAATCGTCTAATAATAACATCAATTAATTAATGATATATTTAGCATTGGCTTAGGCGCCTGTGTATACAAAAAACTTGTATATAACTTTAAAAATTACAGTACTAACATCTAATCTTAAAATCATATTTGTGTTTTCTTGTAAATGTTACCTTAAGATAAAAAAAAGAAAAGAAAATCATGCGTCAAGCACAGATTATGAACCACTTACCAACACATTCAGAATAATGTAACAAAACTGCACTATTTAATATGTTGAAACGTTATGTCTAATTCAACCATATGGAAACGTATAACACATTTGAAATGCCAATTTAAGCTGTTCTCATCTACGATCGGAAAATTACCCATTTTTTTTTCAGCAGTATATATATATCATCTATATATCAACTGTATATGATATATAGATTTGTATCTATTAACTACATGTATGTGAAAATTAAGTTCACTTAAGAAATGCCTATACCTCAGTAAAAAATTCCCCTTCAGCAACTTCCACTAATGAGCAGAATGGTACGTGAATATTTTTGCGCTGCGTTGTGCATGAGTTTATCGAATTTATATACATACAACGAGTAACAAGCACGAAATTAGTTATATTTAAAAGCATGCATATCGAATTTTAAAGCTCACACTCCAGTAATTATTACTCAATGACAATACTGTAACAGATTTCTTTTATGTGCCACTGTAGATGGATAAATAATACTATGAATGCACGTTCTAGCGTAATTGTAGTAAATTTCCGTGATTTGTATCAGTTTCAATATGTTCGATATAGCGTAATCTCATTAACATTCTCTGCAAATGATATTTCTCTATATACCATAATGTAATGGAATTATTTTGAGTGTCTCTGTAAATGAACTATTAATCCTACATATGTCATATACAGTACCAAATATGCTTTGATGACCCTAAATAACCTTTACCAATTGCATGAATATCCGATTATATTTACGGGAGTTCGAGCGTGGACAAACGGACAGACGGCCAGACAGCTTTTTTTGGAAAGTGTTAAAAAATTAGGGTACCTTAGAATTTAAAGCAATATATAGTTTAAAAAACAATTTAAAAAAATGTGAATTGTAAACAAGGCATTTTTAAACAGAAATCGGTTTCTAGAACCTCCAAATATGGAAATTCAAAATTGCAACTAATTCATTTAAGTATTTTTTGTGTTGTTCTTACTTCCACTGTTGTCACTTCCACTGTTAAAATAATGAAATGAAAAAAATGACACCCGATATTATAAACAAATTTATTTATAAATAAGAAAAGCTATATTTCATTTACGTAATATACGGAAATTTTTACATCCAAAATACTGGTATCATTGTGGAATTTGGTAATTAAAATTATGTGGTTTAATAAACATAGCATTGCCCTTGAAAGTGTTAATGAAAAGCTACCCGCAATGCAATCTATTTTGCAATTGTTCAAAATTAATTTAACATTTCAAATTCCACACTTTAAACCTTCAGAATTCCTAAGCGACTGATTAACTTTCCGTTTAATATTCCAAAAAACATTTACCGGAGAATTCAAATATGGTGTAAAAATTAGATATTAGTATTTAAGATTTTAAAGCTTCTTGCAATTTTTCCATATAAAAAATCACCCTAAGAAAATTTTAAGTTGTACTGTTAATTAATATACGTTATTACACATAGATTGGTATCACATATTTAACAATGATTCGCGGCACATGTAGTAGAGCGTGTTCTCTACATTTTTACGATTGTATATATTAGTTCTAAAATAGAATTAAGAAATTTTGATTAAAATATCATATTTCATGAAATTGAAATTGTTGTTTTAATGATACTTAAAAATACTGTTAAGATAAATATTTAATACGTAAAAAATTATAAGTCATCTAAGTGTAATACGGACATCGCTGCTAAAATGGTCAGTTGGCTGTTTTAACTTTTAACCACTTTTATGTGCCAGAATGAAAATTATGAACATATTTTGTCACATTTATTGGCAAGACAGGTAAAGGTTTAAATTTTTTTTCACAGTTTAATTTTTGTCAAAATTATGGGATTTGTAACTTTATTTACTTTATTTCTTTTAATGTGTAATCGAAAGTTATATCTCCTTTTTATTGCCCTTTTTTCGCTTAAGTAAAATAAAATTTTGTAAAAATCGATCTGGTAACGTAGTCTAATTGTCTCCACTGATAATGTTACCTTCAAGCAAGATGTTTTGCATAAAAATAAATGTGAAAGTGAAAGTCAAAAGTGAAAATAAATATGCATTTTAAAACTTCGTAACTCAAGTAACGAATCGCTTTTAATTTTTTAAACTTTATCACAGACTTGACAACGCAAATAACCATATGAACTTATTACATGTTTGTCGAGAAAACAAAATAATCGGAGCTCAAGATTTCAATTTATTATTCATATTAACGTCATACGTATTTACAAAACAATCATTAAAAAGGAATTTCTTTGAAATGAGTTTTAATATATTGTTACATTATGTTGTCTGAAACATATTGATTGATACACTTGACAAAAAATGTCATGAAACTCTTTTAAAAATACATAAAGTATGCATTTTTTTAAACTGCAGTAAAAATCATCTTTTAAGATATCCCTGATAATATTAATCCCGCCAGAAGTTCACCATCTACTGGAGAAGATAAGAACTAGTGGGGAAAAAATCGGAAAAGTGTTCCAATAGAATAATAATAATAAAAAAAAACGTTTAAAATAACGTAAATATAAACGTTAAAATTTAAATGAAAATGTTGCTGTAACAATGTTTAAACTGTAAAAATAAAAATTTATGATGTAGATGTTTTTTTCCCCGTGTTGTGAAATTAGAAATAAAAATGTAAACATATTTTATCTTTCATAATAACAGCATACGTATTTCAAAAGAATTATGTCAAAAGATATCTTTAAAAATTTATTTCGTTGAAATATTTGTTTAGTTAAATTTAAATTGTGGAATCAGTTAAATAAAACAAATTGACTTGTTTAAACAAATAGCAAGCTACTAAATAAGAAACATACATTATCTATTCATTTATTAAATTGAAATTACTTTATAAAATCATAAAAACCATTCCAAACAGTGTGAATTGAAAGAAAAGTATCTCCTTGAAAGTTATAACTGGTTATCATAGAAAATTTTACAGTAAAGAAAGCTTCATAGTCATTAAGAGATAGGGCAAAAGTCTTTCTCTATCGAAACAATTATTTATTTCATTTAGAGAATAGATATATATATATTACGTATTTTCTCCTCAATATATTGCCATTTTCTTACGTATATTACAAGTTTATCCGAAAATTTTTATATATGATTTTGGCTATGGCCGGCAGGTCTTCATTGAATTTGGAAATATTCTGCATTTCCATTGTTGTTCCATTAAAAAATGGATGAAGTTATGCATAGAACTGAAAAAAAAAACGCATATGTTATTGGTTATGACCAGCAGGTCCTTCTTGAATTTGGAAATATTCCGCAGAACTGGGCGCTGCAATAGCGATTTTTGTGCCATTTCATGTAGATTTCGTAAGAAACACTACCTATTACATTCGCCCCTATATTGAAAGCTTTGAAACATTTTTGCAATTCTACGCGGATCAGGACCCTTAGAAGCAAAAATCACCTCCCCCACATATAATTATATATATTATATCATTAAAAATTGGCCCAAGTGGAGAAAGAAATAGGGTTTTAAGAAGAAAAAAAATCATAACTTTGTCAATTCTCAAGGTATCAAATCCACTTAAATTTATTATAAATCTTCTTAATCTTATCTATAACGTTTATATTGATAACTTTTTGATAAATCCAACTATTGCAGCCAAAAAAAAAAAAAAAAAAAAAAAAAAAAAAAAAAAAAAAAACAGGGATTAGAAGATTATCATACTAACATGATTTTGATAAAAAAAAAACCATCTATTACGTTAATATGGAATTAAAACTTGTCAAAAGCGGCCAGATGAAATTTTTAAATTGGATTTATCTCTAACTTTGATTTAGTTTTTGTTTGCTAATTTAGTACTTAATTTCGAAATCTACCTGTGACTGTAGGCCGAGCCGGCGGGTGTTTTTTATTATTGTACCATTAAAAAGTGTGCGAAATTGTGCATAGAATCGAACCAAATTTCATGTGTTGACATAGCCAGTAGGTCCCACGTGACTTTGGTAACAATCCACGGAAAGGAGACGCTGTAATAGCATTTTTTCTCCACTTTTCATAGTTCTATTGTGCATCAGTTCTTCATTCATCAAATGCAATCGTCATCCACCTAACCAGGTGATTCTCAAGCAGCTGATGTGCAACACAATAACCAAAAATATTGATTTTATTAAATATTATGATTGATATTATCTCGTTTTTATTCCGATTAGTAAAATGAATCAGAAGCTAATGAAAAAATCTAAGTTGGTGTAACATTGAAGTGATTACACTAAAATATTAGCATGTGTAAATACTTTTTGGAAATATCAACATGTATGAGAAGTAAGAAATTTTTGGGATTACCACATGCCACATTTTGGCACGTCACATATTTGGAAAATGTTTTAATTATGCGAAGATGATTTGGAATTTTAGAAGCTTTTAAAATTTAAAAATTGAATTTCTCACAAATGCAAAACAAAGAATATTTTTTCTCATTCAGTTAAATACATATACAGGTACTGAAAAAGACGAACAACTGAACACGAAACACAAATTTTTGTTAAATTCTTAGCATGCATTTTTATAAACGCTAATGATAATTAAAACCAACTGAAATATATCTAGAAATCAGAAATCAAATGTTAATCTTATTCTGCTGTTATAAACTGCATTGTAGAAGTATTCAATCTCTTCAGATAAAAGCAATTCACCTCAAATGTTTAAAGTAGTTTCCACAGACTAATTATAACGGGTCAATGCATTTCAAGTGGTCCAGAAAATCATTAATTCGTTGCTCGACCATTTTTAAAAAATCTGAAATTTTTTTTTCAACAACCCTAACATGATGGAAGTTTAAAATGACTATTATTTTAATTTTGTTAATTTTTGTTTGTCCATGGCGGCCATCTTTGTTTCATCGTCTGCAGCAATTTTCTCAGAAGAAGGGTTTACGGAATTGTAAATAATTCATCGTTTATTTATCCAATTCAAGTGCGAATCGAAGCAATTTGTACAGAATACATTGGGCTAAAAATGTGGTAATAGAGTAGTTTCCGGAAATAAATCCTTATTGGTGAAATTTAAGCATAAATTTTCAGTTTTTTTCAAAAAGTTGTCCGTTTACAAAAGGAATTTTTTCTAGCAAGGAAAACTGTAAACATGACATATTTTTTTTTTTTTTTACAAATAGGCCAAAAGTACTTGTACTCACATGCCATGTTCCAGACCTGGAACTTCGTTTCTCTTCGCTAAAAAAATTCCCAAATTTTTCAAAAATGTCAAAAATCGCACTTTTTAGGCTTAGATATCTCTGGTGGGAATAAAAATCTGAAGTTCTGGTTTCTAAGAGTATTGTATGGTAGTGCTATGCACAAGAAATTTAAAGATGGAGATTTGACTACAAGCTGAGATATGGCAAGGGCAACATATCAAAAGAATACTGCCAAACTATTGTTTTGTTGTAGTCACAGCTAAGTATTTATCTTAGAGTGTCACTTAAATTTATGTTTTTGATTATCTTTAATTAATAGTAACAGAAATTAAAGCCATTTGCAAAGCTTAGCAATTAATTAAAAAAATAATTATGCCTAAGTCCATACATTTTGTATGGTTTCAGTAACTTTTGTTGTAAGCAATTTTAGTAACTAAAATAAACCTCAGCACTTTTACATAAAGAAAAAAAAATATTTTTATAGAAGACCTGAAACAAAAACAGAACAGGGAAAGAGAAAAGCTTTTAATGTTGTCATACTTGTTGAGACATGATCAAACGTGTCAAAACACATTCTTACTTATTGGTTTTAAAGCCACAATTTTGATTTTTCTCAAAATTTTATTTGTAGGAACAGAGTCTTGTCATTTTTTGATAACTTGATTGAAGATCTTGGCCCTGCTGGCTCATAGAAATAAACTTTGAAATCACTATGTGCAAGTCTCAGTTCATTAATAATTCCTAGCTTACTTCCTCTGCAAAAATGTCATTTTCTGAAGTGTAAATTTTGAAAGGGCTTTGGATATCTTTACTTTCTAAAATTTACTTGAGGCTGATGCATGGTAACATCGTATGATGTTTCATTTACAGGAATATACTTATGGTGGGAACAAGTTTCAGGGATTGGCAAGCAGCATTAGAATTCTGGTTTTTATACCAACAAGTAGGTATGTGTTTTGACACATTTGATCATGTCCCAACAAGAATGCCAACATTAACAGCTTTTCTCTTTCCCTATTCTGTTTTTGTCTCAGGTCTTGTATAAAAATATTTTTTTATGTATATATAAAAGTGCTGAGGTTTCTTTTTTTACTAAAATTACAAAAAAAATTACTAAAACCATAAAAAATGTTGGCCTTAGGCATAATTATTCTTTAAATTAATTGCTAAGCTTTGCAAAAGGCTTTATTTTCTGTTACTATTTTTTAAAGATAATCAAAAAAATAAATTTAAATGACACTCTGAGATAAATACTTAACTGTGACTACAGCAAAACAATAGTTTGGCAGCTTTCTTTTGACATGTTGCCCTTGCCATATCTCAGCTTGTAGTCAAATCTCCATCCTGAAATTTCTTGTGCATAGCACTACCATACATTATTCTCAGAAATCAGAACTTCAGACTTTATCTCGTGCCCCACCAGAGATATCTAACCCTAAAAAGTGCGATTTTTGACATTTTTGAAAAATTTGGGAATTTTTTTAGCGAAGAGAAACGAAATCTCAGATCTGTAACTTGGCGTGTGATTAGAAGTACTTTTGGCCTATTTGTAAAACAAATTATGTCATATTGACAGTTTTCCCTGGTAGAAAAATTTCGACTTGTAAACGGACAAATTTTTGAAAAAAACTGAAACTTTATGCTTAAATTTCACCAATAAGCAGTTAGTTTCGGAAACTACTCTATTATCAAATTTTTAGCCCAATATATTCTGTACAAATTGCAACAATCCGCACTAGAATTGGAAAAATAAACAATGAATTATTTACAATTTCGTAAACCCTTCATGTGAGAAAATTGCTGTTGACGATGAAACATAGATGGCCGCCATACACAAACAAAAAATAATAAAATTAAAATAATAGTCATTTTGAACTTCCATCATGTTAGGGTTGTTGTACAAAAAAATTCAGATTTTTTAAAAATGGTCGAGCAACCAGTGCTGGACCACTTGAAATGGATTGACCCTAACACAAAAAAAATCACTTGCAGTTATCAAGAATTGGGTGTTACATTACTGTTATTCTATAATTAATGAAGAACTGAAATTACAACCAGTTTTCGGGTGCTTTTTAAACACACTGTATGTGTATATACTTTCACATAGTTGAAAAATGTCATATTATATACGCGTCAGTCATGATTATTTTTTTCTATATATTTTGACAATGAAGGTCAAGCGCACACACACACAGAAAATTTTTAGAAAAGAATTGGTAATTTTCCATAATGAACTAATATAATATCAGTGGAATTAATCTTTGAAGTCTTTAGAAAAAACAATAAAAAAAAAAGCTTATTTCTGAAAAGCGATTTTACGTACTAATTACATGCACGTGTTTGGATTCGAAATACTTATTGAATTTAATGATAAAATAGTTTTTTAGTATGAAATAAAATACGTAAATTTTATGCATTATATCCCAGATCTATAAAATATAATAAATGGAATTTGTATGTATTTCAGTTATTCAATTCCATCATTGTTTTTTTTTCATTTATTTAATTTTGCAAGTTGCAAGTATGATAATTTTATCTTCTAAAGCATTTTTTGTGAATTTTTAAAACTATATTAGACGATTAACATAATCATTTAATAAATTTTAGAAGGATTTCAGAAAGATGGAAGAATTAAGGATTAAATAAATTTGAATTTATAGAAATTCAGTGCAATATTTATATCCCCACTCAAATCTTTTATTTTAAAAATTTTTCTTAATATTTTGTAAAATTAGAAAATTTTCAAATATAATGATCTTACAATAGAAATATATAAATATTTCCGAATTGAAAAATACCCCCCCCCCCCTTCCCTCCAACACCAAGTAAGCTGAAAAGATTCAAAGGCAAAAGAAATTTTTTTAAAAAAATATTTTTGCTTTGTGTAACCAATAATGCATTTGGAACAAGATAAAGTAATGTATCTGTAACTCATTCTAAACTCTATTACAACTAACCGATATATTAAATGAAGAAGTATTCATTTTATAACAAGTTCTTTAATTGGTACTTATAAGTACCGTTAGTAGATAAAGGGTTAATAATAATATATTTAAAAATCAACGAGCACTGTATCGTCTGGATTATAAATTTAAGAACATACAGAAAAAATCGTATGATTAACAAATGTTACGAGATAGGAAACCCAATTAAAAATCTACTTTTCAAAGTTTGAAAACGATATGAAAATGTAAAACGTGTTAATGATCATGAAGAATTTGAAAAGTTTTTATATTGTTGGCATACCAAACGAAATTATTGACTAAAATGTTTATAAAATACCAATAGAAGATTTAAAAAAAAGGTGGCACGTCTTTTTATGACGCACATTCGTATATGAAAGTGTTTTTGTAAATTATACAAGAAAATATGAATATTTTTACATTTTACTTTCCATCACCCGCCTATTATTGTTCAGAATCATTCTTTGTTGGAGCAATGATATTGCCATATATATATAGTTTTACAACAAAGTTAATTTTGTAAATTATTGTAAATTGTATTAAATAAATATTTGTAAGTAGATTTCATAAGAAATACTATCTATTGCAGTCGTTATCATGGTGCGACTTTTGAAAAATTCCTTCATATATTTTCATTATATGACCCCAGGAACCCAAAACCATCCCCACCTAAAAAGTATATATATATATATATATATATATATATATGTGTGTGTGTGTGTGTGTGTGTGTATGTATGTATATACTAAATTTTGTCCGCACGATAAAAGTCGCAATTATGCACGGATCGTCTTCAAACTCGCCAACAACTTTGAGGTGGCTAATATTTCGGCGGGGATTGAAAATGGGCAAAATCGGCCCAAGGGAATGGAAATGGGTTGGGTTAAATATTTTGAATACCGTCTTAACAAGACTCTGATAAAACCAGCTCTTACACAACAATGACATGAAAAAATAAATATTTTTCGTTATAGCAGTTGCCAGCAATTAAAAAAATAAATAAATAAAATTCTCACCACAACAATTGTTTTTCTATTGCAAGATTTTTCACGTGAAAGAATAAATGAAATAAATAGTTTGACGAATAGAAAAGAAATTGAATATTACGTCATAAGCTTTATAGAGCAAGATTTAAGAATGAAAACTCAAAATGAAATGAATAGTTTGACGAATTAAAAAAAAAAAAAAATATTACGTCATATTAGAAATATAATGTACCTCAGCAGGTGAATAGGTAATGTCACGTGAGTTTGAAGAAACGCATTAAAACATTATAAAAACCCGACTATTGAAATATTAACATATTTTAACACTTTGGGGTTCTCTGAATTTGTTTTAGCCATTTTTAAACCTATTCCTTATACATGCGTGTGTGTATTCGTGTATATTAGAATTTTCACAAAAGGTTTAGCTCCCTAGAGCTCATTCTTAGTGAAGGAACTGGGTTTATCTCCAATGTTGATTTAAGTTTTGTTGGTGAATTTAGTACTTAACTTCGAAATGTACCTCCGCCTATAGGCCCGATCCGTTAGGGAGTTTTTCTTTGACACATTGCCGATTTTATTTCTGATTTGATAAGCTTGGTTAAGACTTTCTTTCATATAAAAAAAATGACATTTAGTTAGATTACTATATTTATTTTAAATTAATTTCTAATTTCGAAAGTTTTTTCACCAATTTCAATTTTGTTGTAACCTGTATAGTAAAAACGTTATATTCAAGAATTTAATAAAATATATATATTTTATAAAACTACAGGTATAACAGTTTAAGATTATTTTAATTTTTTAACATTAAGACAATGAAAATGTTTCGACGTATAATATAACGAAAGTTCTAAAGTAAATATTACCGATTATTAATTAAATAACAACGAATATTTTACTAATTTATAAATTTAAACTTTGATTAAAAATGTGCCTTTGGTAGTTTATTTGACTATTTGCTTATATTGATATTTATTAAGCTCATATAACGATAGTACCTCTAATGAATATCGATAAATAAAATAAATACTGCCTCTGTCCTAATTTAAATGACATCTATGACTTAATAAATAAAGTTTATCGTAATTGAAGCTCTTCGTGTAATTTTAAAATTTTCCATTTAGGAATGATAATTATAGATTTAATATCATCAAACCTTTCAATCATGAATTAAAATTTTTAATATTTAAATTGTATGTTGACAAAACAAATGAAATAGTCAGAATTCCAGATAGCTATTGTAATTGCTAAAATGATTAATCATGCGTATTCTATTAAGAATTATTCATTTTAGAAGTTATCTAAAATTTGATTGGAAGTCAAATTGCATTGCGAGATTTATTTTAATTGCAATGAAATATTTTGATACGAATGGGAATATGGAATTAAACGTATGACGTTAAAACGTATTCGAATAAATATCGAATTTCAGTTTATAAAGTTCTTCTATTTTCTAATAAACTGATTATTTCAAAGCAAACAAATAATTTAATTAAAATCCAAGTAACATTATAGATTATCTGAATGTATTTCCTGTAATGTGCATTTAAGTGTTAATAATGCATGTCTGAATGTACTTTTGCTCTTACTGCGTAAAAAAAAGAAGAAAAAATAAACTTGCATATTTTAGTTTAATAATTTGTTCAATACATTCGGACTTAATCCAAACAATAACTAATATACTTCTTAAAAAATCATATAATAATTTAGAAAAAAATATTTATAATCAAATCTGATGGAAGATATCAAAATAAATTATTAAGAAGCAAAATATTTTGTTTAGTTAACATCAATTAAAAATAGGCTCATTACAAAAATTAAAATATATAGTGGTAAGAATTAGTTCATCCATAATAGTGGATATATTCTTATTTTTAAAAAGCTTCATTAGCCTTTTTAAGCTTTCAGTTGCTTTAATATTCCTTTCATTTTTTCAAACTATCTCATTTTCAATTCGGGAGTATTAAATTCCTTTAAAATATATTTTTTGCATGTAGAAAAATCTATCGTTATTTATGACTTTAGTCTGAGTAGAAGTTTATCTATTAATAGCTTTGGCTATTGTTGTTATCTCAACATTAGGTTTATCCAGTTCACTATCTTCTGATTCATGTTTATATTTTTATTATCGCCAGCTCATGAATCAGAATGAATTTTTTTTTTAAAGCAGCCACTGATTTTTTAATTGCTAATAAAGAAAAAAAGACAGGACACTATCTCAGCAGTCACTTAATTAACAAGAGTTTGACTTATTGATATCCTTATAACGCTAAATTTATCACAAGACATCCAAGCATTATAACCTAAAAATATTAAAAATTTTAAAAATCTAAAGAAAAAAAATAAACATACCACACATAATTCTCGTATAAAATACAAAATATAGATAATTTTATGAAATTTAAATTGAATTTACATAAGCAATTTTGCTTAGTACTTCCCACAATATATTATAAAATACCCAGTGTTATTTATAACACGTTACCATTTAATATTATACAGAATATAAAACCTAAAGTATATATTTTACAAATTTTCGAAATCAGTAATAAACAGAAAAAATCAGAATGCTTTATCATTTAAAGAATTCAATTTTAATATATCATTGTATTATAAAATAGTGCCTTTTCAAGTACGGAAAGTAAATTAAAAATGCATGGAGATGTAAATAAAAACAAATGTATTCTAACACAAGTTACTCTGTAATGTTGCCATTTTCATTTTGAAAATGATTTTATTTAATAATGCATTTGAATTTTATTTAATAATGCAATTAAGGCTTAAAACACCCTCTAAACTCAGAAAATATTTTAAATAAGAATCATACAATTGTATATTCAGACAATAAATTTATGATGAAAATTTACAATTATTTAACAAAATAATAATAATACGTTTACAAATTTTGAATATATGTATATTTGTAAATTTAAGCATTTCTTTTTTTCTTCTATTTTAAATAACACATGAAAAATGCTAGGATTTTATGTCTATTCAAGACTAGTATCTATGCTTTAATTAAGTGTAAATCCATTTAATGGCCATTTATTTGGAAATTAGTAAAGTGAATAATAATAATTCAGTTTATATGTGCAAAATAATTCTCTAAGTATTTGTTGTTTTCATGAAAATAGAAACACTCGGCTATTTTCCTTTTTAATTTATTAAGAATGTAAATCAAATCGAATTTGAAACAAATTTCTCATTTTTCGTTAATTTAAAATCAGATAAGGAAAAAGGAAAATTTCTACACTAAATAAATATCGAATTTGTTTATCACTGGTTTGTTATTTAAATTGGTAATTTTAGCAAATACTTTGGATTGTTTTAGAAGAGAGCATTTCATTTGATATCTTAATAAAATATTCTTCAAACGATTGATATAATATTATTATAAAGATCGAAAGAAAAAATAATTTGTCAAAATTTTCAAAAAGATAAAAGCACATTGAAACTTTATAAGATTACAATTACACACTGTCTATATTAATAGGATGCTAGTTTTATGAAAAATTTAAAAAATTCTAGTAAAAGTGGAATATATTAAATTTCCTTCATTGCGTTATAGATGTTAATTATATTTACTGAATTGTACTTCCCATTTAATATTATTTATATTAAGTCATCCTAATCAGTTTATACATGACTATTTTTCAGTTAGAAGACAGGTATTAAATTTTACATAATAAATAATTAGAAATTAATGCATCAATTTTTTTATGAAGTTACTTAGTAGGACTAAAAATAATTACGTATTTTTTAATTAAGTTTCGTTTTTCCCTAATCTATCAGTTTCCAATATTTTAAAAATAAGCATCCATTTAACTTTGATATTTAAACTATGAGCCTGATAAGTTAACCCCCTAATCGCCTAACAAATGGACAAAATTGTAATGATGTTTTCTCTGTAATCTTATTAAAATGCTAAGAAAATTTCATTTTTCCAACATGATGTAAAAAATTTTAATTATGTATAGGAATAAATTCTTGAGAGTTTTAATTATAACTTAATGTGTTAAACCTGCATTATAACTGTTGAATTCCATTAATAAAAAAAAAAAAAATCTTCTATTTCTGTGAAACCTACAGCTTAGATTTATCAGTTAACGTCGCTGAGAAGGTTTAAAATAATCTAGGACACGAGAAATAAAACATTTATGAACTCCTATAGTAAGTTTAAAATTTATAAGAAAAATATCAAAACAGTTGGTATCAATAAAGGTAAGAAATCGAAATATAATGTTTGTCAATTCGCAACCTTTTTCAAGCCCGAGAAATGACTTCATAAGGTTGTATGATTACTTCTTTCTAGAAGTGATCAAAATTAGTTTATTAATGTTGAATGAAACAGTGAGTTTTAAAATGAATATACTAATGCACGCGATTATGTACAACATACAGACCCCCCCACACACACACACACACCCGAAAAAAAAAGAATTATTACATTCACATTTAAACTTACGCGATCATTGTTTTTTCAATTTTGTTCTAAAATCAGTTACTTGAGAACGAAATAGATAAAAATTGAAATACATATTTGTAGGTTGAAACCTGTCTTCGAAAGTATGGAATATGAAAGAGAGCCTCAAGTCTTGAGCACCCACAGTTCTCCAGGGAGAGTAAGACAATTGTCGTATGAATTACTTAATCAACCTGGAAATTAATTTCAGATTGACATTTTTTGTAATACATCTTTTTTGTCTAAATATCGGTATACAGGACTGAATATTAAGGCTGAATTAGTCTCTGCAGCTGTGTAAAAATCAAGAATGATATGTTGCAAACAGCAATGAATTTTTAACCTTGATGTATTTGATAGCTACCCAAGCCCAGATTAGCATAGATCTACCGGGTGAGCCAAAAGTTCGTTAAAACTTTAAAAATTCATAAAACAGGAAGAAATTATGATAAAGAAGTGGGGATTGAAAGAAAGATCTCACAAGATAGTTGGATTGTTTTTAGCAGCAAAAATTTTACAGTTACAAAATATCACCTGTAGATGGCACTGACATATTCAGCAGAATTATGCACATTAATCTTTCCATAAAAGACCGTGATACACGAGGATTTCTCATTCGCTTTCAGAATGCTATCATTACCCGATCGAGCGTTGTTGATGAAAATATTCTATTTGAACAGAGTGTGATCAACTGTCGCATTGCGAAAATTTCGCACGGCGAAAGGACTGCAGACAAAAAATGGCCCCATATTGTGTCCTGGAATAGTGAAGCTTGTGAAATGGTTCACAGAAACTGGCTATCTGGAAGATAGGCCACGAAGTGAATGACCCTCGTAGGCGGAGAGCTGAATTACTGCAGTTTAAACCACTAAGAATTATTTCGCGGCGAAATCTTCCAGGAGGAGTAGCAGTGCTCGCAATGCTGGATGGATATTGGATGTGCCTCACTCATCGATTCGACGCATCCTCCACGTGATATTGCATCTCTATTCCTACAAATTGCACTCACTGCAGAAGTTACAACAGGGAAACACAGCTATGACGGAATCATTTGCCGAATCGGCTATGGCAAGAATTGAAATTGAAAGCGACACTCAATGGTTGTTCAACGGTTTTTGGACGGATGAGGCGCACTTCAGACTACAAGGGATGTCAACACCCAGAACACTATAGCATGGTGGATGTCTAATCCTCGTGAATGCACGACGAAGTCATTGCAACCAGTCAAGTTTACAGTCTGACGTAGCTTCGCCTCATCTTTCATTGTCGGACCATTCTTCTTTGAAGAACCGTATTCTATATTGGGATGAAAATCGTGTACAGTAACAGCTGAGCGTTATCTCACTCTTTTGTGTGACAAAGTCGTGCCCGCTTTAAACCACGGATGTGTGTTAGCTTTAAAAAGGCACAATACACTTTTACGTTGGTCATTTTTTTACATATTTAGAAAGGGTATTATATTCTGAATAAGTTGATACCAATCTCTTAACTATGTTATAATTATACAGGGTGTCCGGTCTCAACGGTGTCCAATGGCTAATTCCTAAACCGTTAGTCATTGACATATAGTTCCAATTACAAAAATGTTTAAAATCAGGTAAAGAAATATTTTAAAAGCGATTTGGGTCAAAAAAGCATTTCTTTGCGAAATTTAAATTTTTATACAGTCCCCCGGTCCTATAAATTATATTTAGTAAAATTTTCCTTGTACACTGACAAGTAATACACAAAAAGTCCCGTTATTCTACGATTAAAATTGACCGAGTAATAGCTGTTTAAAGTTGGAGCATCTTTTTTGCTGCAAATTGGGGGTCATTCACAAATTTAGTCGAAGTATAATTTCGTCAGATATATTAAAAAATGGTTGAGAGTAAAATTAACATTGCAATATAAATTTGAAATCTTTAATCAATCTGACATATTAATGCAAAATATACATTTTGTAGTATACACTTAAGAAGAAAGAAAAAACAGAATTTTTGTTAAATAAAATGATGCTAAATTAACAGCCTCAATTCTTTACAAAATGATACGTATTTTAAAATATTATTAGATTACACTAGCCTGCAAAAGTTGGGTTATGTCATGTATTTTAGCTTTTGATAATTGATTCTTATGTATTCTGTACCGCTGAATCTGAAATTGACCTTCATTTTTGACCATCACATCAGGATTTTTCGCAAATTTTAAAGTTAAAAAGTTCAAAGATAAAATCGAATCTCCTCCCTCATCTCATCGGACCACATAGCTATTTAGCTGTAAGAATCCCAGGATAAGCAAAAATATCGAATAAATTATTGAATAAAATGAAATAAAATAAAATAAAATAAAATAAAATAAAATAAAACAAAACAAAACAAAAAAGTTTTACATATGTTTTATTGTATGAGATTTTCGCTATATTCTAACTTACACATTTACGATTTGCAAAAAATTTCTAACGTGATGGTTAAAAATGAATGTCATTTTCAGATTCAGTGCTAAAAAGTACGTAAAATTCAATTATCAAAAGTTAAAAAAAATACAACCATCTCGTCTATTTTATAGTATCCGATTTTTGTTATTCTTTAAATTTGACAATTTATGATTTGTGAAATATCCTGACATGATGGTTAAAATTAAGGTAATTTTCGGATTAAATGTTAAAAAATGCATAAAAGTTAAAAAACGCAGCAATCGTAGTGTTGTATTATCTAATCTAAAACTTTTTCTTAAACTTCTTGGCAGTAATCTATCCGAAATTGTTTGTGTTATCCTGTAAAATAAGTATAAATGGTAACCACCAAAAATCATAATAATATTAGATTGTTATCGGATATGTGCCAGTATGTAAAATGTAATCTCGATAGGATATTTAAAAGTGGGTTAAAGTTCGAGTACAAATTTTGAACTAGAAAAACATACATACACGATCGTTGAAGTAGCATAAAAACTTATAAAAATAACATAATTTTTGTTTAAAAAAATCATAAAAGAATTAGTCTCAAATCCTGACAAAATAAAACATATGTTACTTTAACCAATTTGAAACTTAATCGTAATACTTGTAAGATTTTTTTCAAAGCGCAGATACCCATGAAATAAGATCTTCGAATACTTTAAGCACTTGGTATATGACCCCTCAATGCCAAGCCGAACTCATTTGTTTTCAGAGCAGAAAAGTGGCACAAGTCATGCATTTTAATGTTTCATAACTCGCTCAATTTTAGTGGTATATGAATGGGACTTTTTATGTCTTATTTGTCAGTGTAATAGGAAAACTTTACTAAATATAACTTATAGGACCGGGGGACCGTATAAAAATTTAAATTGCGTATTTTTTAAAGAAATGTTTTTATTGACCCAAATCGCTTTTAAAATATTTCTTTACCTGATTTAAAACATTTTTGTAAATGGAACTATATGTCTATGACTAACGGTTTAGGAATTACCCATTGGACACCGTTGAGACCGGACACCCTGTATACTGAAATATTAAGGAAAATGTACACATCACTCTTTCATTTCCGATTTAAGTTCCCTGCGACAACTCTGATGGCGGATTGTTTACATTTTGTTTTCGCGCGTTTACATTAACTTAGGAAATATGCTAAAATGCGTCAATTCTTAGTGGATAAATACCTTAAATAATAATAAAAAAACTTTAAAATACTTTACTGTTAACTTTCGTGATTTTGCTCTGAAACTTGATCGCAAATTTGCTTAGTTGTGTGAAGTTTTATTTGCAATTAAGTGCTTAATTTGAAACAAAACAGTTTCCCCCCCCCCTAGAGCAATACTTTCCTGATTAGTCTTAATATTTATTAGCATTTTTAATGAGAAATAATGCAAAATTCGCTTCAGAACGGCATCCAAGAAGGAGTCTAAGAAGCAGTTTAATGGTAATCGGTATATATAAAAAATATATACGATGATAGAAATATATCCTAAGGTGTTAATTCATCTTATAGAAAACGAAATAGTAGTCAGTTTGATAGCGATTTTGTTTCAAATGACAGTTTAGAATAAGGATTTATTGACATTAACATATATATATATATTATTAAGCTATCCGGATTTTTGTGTAGCAAAGTATGTGAATCAGATATCGAAATACGAGAATCGTTATGAAATAACCTATGTTTTACATTAAATAATTCAGTTTTATATAACTTGCGTATTTAATTCACTTTACAATCAAGGCGAAACAAAATTTCAAATTATATGTTTCAAATTAATATTTTGCAATAGTAAATGCTACATTTTTACAAATTACATCTATTTATTTTTTGCGCATGTTCCCATATTCTGCAGCATTTTACAAGCAATTTTATATTTATCTTTTTAAACTAGCATGTAATTTTATTTTTAATACACATAACATTATATAATTAGTAGTATTCTTTCTTTATTATATATTTTATATTTAAAAAATACAGTTTAAACTTTAAACGGCTTTTTATCAAAATGGTATTTTTTTTACTCTTGCGCGCATGATATCTTCTAAACTATTCGAAATATAGCTTTAAAATTTTTGTCCTACATAAATATTTATAATATCATAAAAATGAACTAGAATTATAAAGCTGTGTTCAGTATGAAAAAAAATATACGATTGAATGCTTGCGAAAGTCCTTCGTTTTTCTAATTTTTTAATTAAAAGTTAATTACTCTTTATCTAATTAACCCATTGCAGATATCTTTCTTAAAATCATAGACCTAAGCGTTATATTTAATTTAAGATAATGTTTATGCAAATACCATGCAATTAGCATGAGATATCGCGCGCAAAGTGAACTGTTATTCACACTAAAAATTTTAAATAGCACTTTGAAATTGACCTCTTGAATTTTTTTTAAATTAGAATATGTCCAAATAAAATTTTTTAAAACTTTGTTTAATGTCAGCTAAATATACTCTAAAATTGTTGAGCTTCTAGAGTAGTTATATTTTTTATTAAAAAAAAATTCTAAACTTATTACAAATTTCGCATGTTTTATGACTATTAAAGGTGTACTGTACCCGAATTTTATGCAGGATGGCGCACCGCTACGTCATTATAATCCATAAAACGACTCTTATTGATTACATTTGGTGAAGACAGACTGAACAGTCGGGGTTGTAATGTCGCATTGCCTTTAAGAAATTTCTAGTTATGGGGCAATATGAAAACACTTGTATACCGTTCATTCTCTCCAACATTGTCCGATTGTAGTTGGTGGTATTTTATGATGGCCAATTATCATCACGAGGGATATAGGCCCAAAGAGGGGGGATTGCCCTCCCTGGGGGTCTTTCTAAGGGAACCTAACCCGTATTTACACTTGGAAAACCAAGGTTCGAAGAAAACCACGAAAACTTCGAACGATTAGGCCGACGGGAAGCGATTGGAATCGAACCCAGCACCTCCTGTCTGCCAGATTCCAGAGCAAAACCTCTCGGCCACTGGTGGGGCCACCAACATTGTCCGAACTCAAAGATTCCACCTGTTGTGAGGTTTCTCGAATTCATTCCGACATGCTGCATTCAGTTGTACCGGGCGCTGAGAGTTGCATTAGTTGTATCGTAGAATATTATGGATGCCCTGTTGAACATTTAATATTGCATTTTAATTTAATTAGCAGATTGTTGTGCTGTTCTTTGTGTTCCGGGTCGTCAGCACCCACTACAGGTGACTTTTATAACTAAAGATTTTTTTTTTTTTTTTTTTTTTTTCAGCTGAAAAAAACCCGACTACATTGTGACCTCTGTTTGACAAGCGACAACTTTTTGTCAAAACTCCTTCCAATTCCTAATATCAAATATTAAAGTTTTAACGAATTTTTGGCTCACCCGATATTATATTTGGAACGAGATATCACTACTATTTATATTGTATTTACCCTACAAATCGGAAATCATTTGTAAAATAAGATACCAAATTGTACATATCCCGCTCACGGAGTATGGCGCTGCTATGATGACACAGTACCGCATTCTAAATGACTAATGCGATCTTTCTTTATTCGTCTTAATACAGTGTAACTGACGAGTTTTATCGTTTGTTATTGATGTTTACCACGGTAGATGTTTAAGCATATTGTGAAATTAATGCCCTAATGTGCTATTTCGATGCAAGGAATATTCGATCAATTGAAATCCGTTGACTCCATCTAAGAAATACTCGTATACTGTAATACATTAATGCATGATGAATAATATGGAAGATTAGTTGGATTGCTCATTTATGGCAAATAGAAACAAGTACAATGAAACTAGAAGATTTTTTGTTGCATAGAAAACTTGTTCTTCCAGTTGTTCCGCCTAGTGAGAAAGGTTTTTTTTTTTTTTTTTTTTTTTTTTTTTTTTTTTTTTTTATTGAAAAATATTTATTGAAGGAATACAACAATATTTATAGCAGATAAACGAATATGGATCGAAAAAAAAAAAAAAAAAAAGATTTCAAAGGTAATAAAAATGTATTTATTCACAATCGAAACAAAATACATAAGGAAATTAGGAGGCATAATTGTCGATAAATTTTCCACATAATCACCAAGTCTATATAAGCATTTATCTTAACGCAGGATCAACTTTTTTAACCCTTATTTGTAGAAATCTCGACTCTACTCATTGAGCCAGTGCAGCTATTTTCACACCACTGTCTGAAAAGAACCGTGTTCCAAATAAGTGAGCCTTCAATTTCCGATAAAGGAAATAGTCACTGGGTTCGAAATCTGATCTGTATGTGGATGGCATCAAATTCCAAACTTAAACTTTTACAGCATTTTTTTAGTTTGGCGAGCAGTATGGAGCATGTCATTGTCACACTGGATGATGACACCATTACTCAAAATGCCAGGGCATTTGCGTTGGATGGCTTCACGTAACCGTGTGAAAGGGGCGCAAACGAGACAACTTTTCTAAAATTCTAGCTTTTCAATCACTCTGACACGCCTGCGAACTTATATTATCTAGCCGTACGACAGCTATAAACAACTACCGCTATCTGTCTACACTCTGAGGAAGAATCTCTATAATAATAGCCTAAGTCATGTGACTGTCATCAACAGTTCCGGGTTGACCGCTTCACTTTTTATATGCCAAACAGCCAATTTGGTAATTTAATGTTAGCCGGGTGCAGGTGATAAATCGCCAAATATTGTTCCATCGCCATCATATCATCAGTATTATAATAGTTCATCTAATGCGACTGTCATAAACAATTTTTCGCGAGGTAAATTGAAACAAAGCTGTGATGTTGAAATTAAATGTCATAGTTTATAGAATTATTTATCATTTTTTTTTCTTTTCTTTTCATTCTTTTCTCCTTTTTTAAGAAATAAGAGAAAATTGAGAGTAATAAATTTTAAGTATTTTGGTTTTAAATTAAAGTTATGTATTTAAAAAAAAATGATTGAAAGTGTTATATTTTAAATGAAGTTAATGAAATAAGAAAAAATACGACGGGTACATTGTTTGAAGATTTATCACCTGTATTCGGCAAATATAAATATACCGAGTTCATGATTTCTGTATTAGAAACTCCCGATTTGGCGAAGGATTGAGCAAGTAAATTAAATTATGAATAAAAGTAACACGATACAATGCTTAACATAGACTTAAAGGAGACCAAACTGGTCGCCAAAGGCGGCTAGTGTCTCTTCCCCAATAATTACTTTTCAAATGCTGCTGTTTGAAATCCTTTATCTCTGGGTCCACCTTTGTAGTAATATTATAGGACATTTTGCAGACGATGAAGAGGAAAAATATGTCATGAGTATACATCATTTATGCTCTCAGATATGACCACCTTGTTTTATGTTGACATACTTGTATTTTGTTACAATAAATGCATTAATGTGCTGAGTGACTATGTAGACAAATCACGTAATACTGTTAACATAAATAATAAATATCTGTCTCTGACCACATCTGAATTCTGCTCTATTAATAGTGCCATACGATTCAATTTTGAGTAACCTTCGTATTTTCTAAAAAAGGGCAATATTGCAGATATTTTTGATTCTTATTCAAATCATTGGCATTCAAATTAATCTAATATTCAAACCAATAAATTATTTTTTCCCGAAACTGGTGTGATATTGGCAAACTATAAACCCTAAATAGTACGGCAAAACTCTTTCCCAATATTGACATTACTGGTCAAGATATAAATAATATTTGTCAAATAATGTATGACGACTAGGCTAATACACTTTTATCAATATTTCTATTTTTAAAAAATTGCAGAGTTCCACCATGGAACAAACCATTTTTTTTCAAATCTCAAAATTTACACTTTTCAGTATAAATGAATCTGTAAGTTGTAACGTTGAAGATCCGATTTGCCTTAACGAAATATCAATAAACCTATGGTATAACGATCGCGCAGTTATCTTTTACAGAAGGTGTTTCGTATTCTGGAATCAATCCCTGTTTCATTTTACTGTATTTTATTTTTCCTTCTACTATCGGTGTCACTTTTTCTAATTTAGTAAGTTACACACAACCTAATCTACTTAACAACCTAATTATCAGTGAATTAGAAAGCAATGATTATTGATCTCTAGTAAAAGAAACTTAAAAATGCATTGGGAACGGGCGAAAAGTCCGTATGAAAATTTAAAATAGGATTAGTTCTGCCCATTTGTTCAACGAAAGATATTTTAATCTTACGGATGTAAGTTTTTTTAAATTAAATGTATATTTGTTTATTAAAATCTACTTTTATACAGTTTAACACAATTCTAAAAATGTACATGTACAGCGAGTGGTATGATGTTACAATATATGTAAATAATAGATGACTAATCTTTAAAAACAAAAGTTGAATTTCTTTATACGTTTATTTTTCAAATTTTACATACATTATTCAAATATAACCATTACATGGCGATTATAATACTATGTCTTACATATTTGTGTACCATCTGAGCGTCTGAGGGCTGTCTTGCATTTTCATAAAAAAATTAAAACTAATGGTTATTAAAATTTTATTTCTCAGTTTGTTTCTAAAGTACACTTCATATATTTTTATTTTACATATATGTTTATAAACGATTGTGTTTGAAATATTCTAGCCTACAGACAATTTAATTTTATCTGTGAAACTGACAAATACGTGCTAAAACCTTACAAGGATAAAACCATAAAAATAACTTATTATTATTATTATTTTAATCAAAATACACATTATTGTTATTTTTAAGCAAAGGATTCTTCCTGGAATTCTCATGCCTTTGAGTAAATTAAGTTGTTTAGTGTTGTTGACCTGATTTGCCTTAATAAAAGATCATTAAAACTATGGTGCAGTGGTCACGCCGTTTGTTTTTTTAGAACTCTTTTACAATTATGGATTCATTTACTGTTTTCTTTTCTTCTTGTCTTTTCTTTTTTTTTCTTGTTTTTCCCTTTTCCACCTGTTTGTGACTTATTTTTTCTAATTGAGTACATTGAAGCTGCTGAAAAACCTGTTTATCACTTAAAATAAATGCTAATCGTTACATTGCCTATAAGATTATCAGAAAAGTTAACTCAATGAGTGAATTATAATGTACATTTACTCCTAAAACAGAAACAAAAAATCTATCCCGTGACATTTTCTAGCTATATAACTTCAACGATTCCTATAACTTTATTCAGGTCTGCTATTTAAATTTATTAATACTATTATCTGAAAAAACAAAGCCTCGTACACCCGGTACCAATGAGCGACGCTTTTACCAATGAGCCATCCAAAATTTGTTTCAAATAGCACATTATGTTGGTGTAGTTAATGCCATTGTGGTATTTTGTTTGATAAATACCTACAATTCTTATAGTTATACTATTTAAATTAATGTAATTTTGTATATATTCATATTATAGTTAACTTGATCACATTCCAAAATGTAAACTTTCAAGGAATTTCGCGATATTGAATAAGAAGAAATGCGATGCGTGATGAAGAAAAACTTATTACCTTTTCAAGCTCAGCCTCAACAAAAACACGAAATTTTTTTATTTCGATTTTTGCTCCGAAAATCATTTTTCAAATTGTAGACTAGCGTTATTGAATTCCCTTAGCTATGGTAATTTAAAAGGATAGTTATATTGATTCGTATTAAAATTGGAAATCATATATCCTCTTTATTTGATATTCCAAGGATAATTTTATTTTTAAGGAAAATGTGTTTTTAAATTAGTATTACGATGATGATTAAGCTTATTATTCCAAATAAATCCCCCAAGTTAGGTAACTGTGTATAAAGTACTACTTACAAAAATAATTACACTATAGAAAAGAAAAGACATAAAAATCATTATTACATTATGTTTTCAGCATTCAGTTAAAAAACAAAAAATGGCCAATATGCAGCATTTTAGGTGCGTTTTAAAAACATCCTCATATCTTTACTGTTCTATATTATAGCGGGCACTCTACAACTTAAGCCAGAATAGAAATCTCCATCTTTAACATAGCAATCGAAACTCTGTTATGATACCTTCTCTCATGCATAGGTGAGGGTTTCCCAGAATATAGTACGTTTATCATATACGTGAACATTTATATTCAGCTATGCAAAGCATATGTAGAAAAGTATCATATACGTGAACATTTATATTCAGCTATGCAAAGCATATGTAGAAAAGTATCATAGAATTGAAAATTAAACTTAATTAGTTTAATTAATCACCACTCTACCCGGCTAATATGCCTGTATGTGCCAATAAGACAGGAATAATATCAATATTCCGGTGTTTTACATATTTAAAATTTTGAATGCAATTTTCTGATTAATATGATGAATAAATCTTATAAACTAAAATATAACAATGGTGTTACTTCTTGTTTGACTACCAATATAAGAAGATAATCGTAGTATCAATTTACTGATATAATAATGTCATTTTAAATACAATCATTAGTCTTCAGTCAAAAAGCTCAGGAACTACTGGTCTACGTCATAATCACGTAAATTTTTAACCTAATCGTATTTATCTTATTCATATTTTTAGAATAGCTATTCTGCGAATGCATGCAATTGTCAAAATATATCTCCTACAACATACGTATATCTGTTTAGTGTCATCTAATTTTGCTGTAACTTTTTTTAAGCACGCATGGCAGATGAACGGAGTTTATGAAAACTTTCATCAATAGATGATTAATTGAATAATATCAAAAAAGAGAAAAGCGATTTTTTCTTTTATTTGCATTATCAAAAATATAATTATCACCATGGAGAATATCATATTATGGTCACGTGATATTTGTTTAAAACCCAAAAAACAATCTATTATTTGTGTATGTTTCTGAACAAAAATACTTAATTTAAGCCAAAGAATCCTTCTTTGAATTTCCAGTTATGTGAGTAAATGGATCTTTTATTTATGTTATTGTGTTATTGATCCGATTTGCTTTAATGAAAGATCAATAAACCTATGGTGTAATGATTGTGCAGTTAAATTTTATAGGAGTGGTTTCAAAATGCGAAAGCAATTTGCATTACGTTTTACTGTATTTCCTTTTTTTATCTGTTTGCGAACTCATTTATTCAGATTTAGTAAATTCGTGATGCTTAACTACTTGATTATCAGTCAATTAGAATGCAACGGAGTTAAAGTAAAAAAAGAAAAAAAAAAAAAATATATATATATATATATATATATATATTGTTTCGATACTGAAAAAATATTTTTTGTAGGCTATCTCCATACGTATAATTTGTAATCATACGTAAAATTATCATATGTATATTTATTTATAAGAACATAAAAAAATATGTAATTTTGTTTTGTTTTTGTTTTATGGAATATAGATTATTTAAAATTAAAAGAACTAGACATTTACACCATGAAAAGTTCAATGTGAACGCGTGAAAAAAAAAAATCACACATTTACTATTATATAGCATACTATATTATAGCATACATATATAGCATACATATTCCATCGTTTGATCTTTTTAACTTTTATTCTGTTTTTGTCCATTAGATGGTGCCACTACATATTCTCTTTCTTACGACTGGTTGAAACGATAATCCATTGGAAACCTAACGAACTTTTCAAATTCAAGTTGATTTAGCTTTGTTCTTTACAAGAAATGTAGCAATAGATGATGACCGAAACGTCGAGTATTATAATTTTATTTTAATGTTTGTTTAGTTTTTTCACATTAGAAGATTTTGCATACACCATTTTGTAAATTTGTGTTTTTTTTTTTTTTTTTTTTTTTTTTTTTTTACGTTAATATTGAACATATAAATTACTTTTTTAAAACATTGTTTAGAATATTCCAGTAGTTTTACTTAACTCTCATGTATTTGTTATCCTGAAATTGACCGTGTATTACCTTCTTTATAACTAGAAGAGAAATATTTTATGGGAATATAATATAAACTCTTCTGAGTTACCTACGATTCTGAAAAAAAAATTATATTTAGGAACTGATATATTTCCGAGTATCAACAATACTATACTGCCGAGGCATACAATTGTCGGAATATGAAGAAAATATATCGCCTACAACATTCGCGTCCACAGAAGGGGGGGGGGGAATGCAAATTGTGTGGGCATTTAAAATTACCCAACCCTCCAAACACATCCACCTCTTCATTCTTAAGTGTTTTACACTTTTATGCACCTTTTTACTGCTGCCTGCAGAGTTAAGTGCTATAATTTCTTATAGCCTTATCTTATTTTGCCAATACTGTGAAATTTACATTTCTTGAGATGTGTAAGTTTTCTTGCGTATGAGCTATATGTATATATATATATATTTTTTTTTTCTGCGTCATCTACTTCTGAAACAGTAAACTTTTCGAAGCATGTATGACAAACGAATAGAGTTCATGAAAAGTTTCATCAAACTATAGTTAATTGAATAATAACAAAAGGAGAAAAGCGATATTTTTCTTTAATTTACATTATCAAACTATACACATCAGGAGAGTGAATGTAAAAGAGAATATAAAGGAGAATATTATATTATGGTCACATATAAACTACATAATAGATAAAACAATAAAAATAATCTGTTATTTTTGCATGTTTCTCCTCAAAATACTTAATTTAAGCCAAATCATTGTTCTTAGTATTTTCATTTATGTGAGTAAATGGATATTTATGTTATTGTATTATTGATCCGATTTGTTTTAATGAAAGATCAGTAAAGCTATGATGTAATGTTTGTGCAGTTAATTTTAATAGGAGTTGTTTCGAAATGTGAAAGCAAAATCCCGCTACATTTTATCAGATTTTCTTCTTGTATCTGTTTGTGGACTCATTTATTCTAATTCAGTAAATTCGTGCTACTTATCAACTTGTAAATTAGATTGCCATGAAATTAAAGTAAAAAAAAAAAAAAAAAAAAAAAAAAAAAAATGTTTATTCTTTCGAAACTAAAAAAAATATTTGTATAGTCTATCTTCATATGTATAATTTGTAATCAAACATAAAATTATCATTAGTTATTTATAAGAAATTTAAAACAAAATATATAATTGTGTTTTGTTTTTGTTTTTTGGTATGCAGATATTTTTTTATGAAAAAAAAAAAAAAAAGTAAAAACATTGTTTAGAATACTCTATACCACAAAATATATATTCCAAAACACACTTCAAAATATATATTAAAATAATTTACTGGCTTAAAATACGTCGGTTTGAACAAAAACATGAAAAATATATTAAAAGTGACATGTTTTGATTCATTCAATGAATAATCCTCAGATTAAAAAAAAAAGAATATTAACATCCCGTTTAAAGAATGTAGATTGATTAATAGATCTAATTTTTATTTACAACTATTTATAAGAAAGTGGATTGAAATTTATTTAAGAGTTTCGATGGCTTGTAATGATACATTATCTTTTCATATTCCGAGTATTTGGGTAGAGTTTTTAAACAAGTTTAGGAATCCGTATGTAGAGGGAGCATTTTATTTCCTTGGGAATGTTGCAGTCTGATGCATTGAAACATGTCGAAATGTAAATAAATAAAGGTATTTTGCCGTTTTAAAATTTTTGTTTATCATAACAATTAATGAGTACTTTCATGTATTTTTACATTAATAAACCTAAGAACAAAAATTGATATGATTCTGACAACATGACATTATTTCCACTGATTTTTGTTTTTTTAATGCCAAAGATTAGAATCGGAACCTTTATGGATTGTTGAACTATTTCGGAAATTGAATATTGATTACGAAAAAAATCCACATCATTTCTATTTGTATAAATCATTTGTTATTTTTATAATGTACTTTTCTACAATACAAACGTTTCAACAATAAAATATTTGTTCTGTGTGTTTGTATTGATGTCTTTTGAAAATGAATAGTGCTTAAATAATTATGAAAGAAAATAGTATAGCAATTGACTGATTAATCAAATGTTTAAATGAGATGTATTAAGTGCAAATTTCAAGTTAGATTAAAAGTGTATCATTTCAGATTATATGTGCATCACAAAAGGGCGATGGAGCATCTCGCTTGAAATAGTTTTGCAAAAAAGTACAAATTTTGAAAACATTTTGAAACATATTTATTTTTATTTTTATTTTAGAACGTGTTTTTTGGACTCTCTTTTATGAGATGATCCGCAACGTCTAGTCGTATCCAGCATTTATTTCTGTACATTTATCTGATTATTATAAATAATTTTAAAAACACGTTAACAGTACCACGTGTTTAGAGAACCAGAAGAGAAATTTTTTCCCCCCTATCACTATTATTACTATAAATTTCGAACATTTAAGGAGAGTTGAACATGTATAAAGAAAAAGATCGCACGAGCCGTACATGTTTACCCTCACAGACCCCTTACTGCCAGGGAAAATATTTTAAACTCAATTTTCTGAGTGTGAAATTTTGCCACCGGTGAGCGAACGATTATAATGCATGTAAGGCATTTATCGCTACCTAAAATGCTTTTCCATCGCAAGTTATTTGAAGAGTTATACATTAGTCTCAATAACAAAAAATATATGTTTATGGTTACAAGTTTATCAGCGTTAAAAAAATCGGCCATTTACCAAAAGCATTTTTTTCACGAACATTTTTGAAATAAAAATTACCATATTGCGTAATATCCGCTAATATAAAGAATCTACATCTTTCAATGAATAAAAAAACAATTCTTTTGTTGGAATAAAATTTGTTCGTTATAGAAGTACTGTCGAAATCTATAATATTACCAGAAAAAATTAACAAGCTTAAAAATCATATATGTTCCAAAACTTGGCATGAAAAAAATGGCTATATTTAGCAAAGTAAGAACATAGGCTTTAAGATGGCTTTTGTGTTAGCGAGTATGAGTATTTATGAGAATCGTTTTTCATGAAATAAACTATTGTAACTTTTAAAATTTCATATCGTAAAAGAAAAAAAACAACTAGAAAATAGGAATTATTTTTCATAATTTAGTGTCGCCAACAACGAAATATGTATATATATATATATATATACATTCATTTGTTTATAACATTAATATGGATATTGAAAATTAAATATAGTTCATAATAGCTCCATGATCCGAAATCATTCACTAATATTTTTTTCGAAATTCGGAAAATGTTCTTACACACGGATTAATAAAATTGCATTCTGTTGCTTATTGATAAGAATTAAGTAAATTGCGGAGAAAAAAATCCACACATATGTATTTAAAAAAATATTTTTATGGCATACGATATTCTTGGCATAACACGTATTTTAATTACAATTTTTTTCAAATCTTATGAGAAAATGGCAAGAAAAAGATAGAGTAATCTATTACTTTCACTTCACTATCTACAGAAATGGAGTAACCTCTGTTGTAACCATTACATAAATGGCTTTAAGGGGTCTCAGGTCTCTTAAAGCTTGAAAATTTTAATTTTTAGATGTTAAACTGCTATCTTTTTGGAGTATTTTAATATAATTGCTTCCTTTAAATTCTCATTAGAACAGAAGTTATGGCTTTTAGAATTAAACTCGCCCAATAGCTGAAATGGCGTTTCCGAAACTTTGAAGTCATTTTTCTCAAAATGACTTTTTGGAGGGTAACGCGCAGGATATCTCAAAAACTTCTGAATATTTTTTTATAAATTTTCAAAATATACAATTTATGTTAATCTGCATAAACTGAATCTAAAATTAGCTTTTTGTTGCTAAAAATATATATATATTTTTAGGTGATTATGTTGTTGAAAATTTCAAAACCTTCTATCAACTAAATACAACTTTGTATTAGAAATATAAAAATGCTTTAAATACAAATTAATTTTGGTTCGGGGTAATTAATACAACCTGCAGTATACGTAGGCACAAAAACTTTAATTCTAGTTGCAATAGTTATTTTCTAATCGTGCGCTTAACCCGTCAAATATCTGATAGTTTAGAGCCTCCTGTAAATTCTAATTCTGTATCTTGAAATTGTTTAAATACAGAAAATGAAAGAACGTACTTATATCTTTCATCTCAATAAAAATTGTCTTTTAAAATTATATACATAAGATATTAAATATTGAAAATGGTCTCTCTTTTTCTTTTTTTTTTCCAATTTTAAGAGTCCTGAGACCTCTTAAAAACTACAAAAAAATTTATATCTCAAAAATAAATTGAAATACAGTTTTCAAAGAACTTACGTTTAAAAGTATTTTTTTTTCATATATGACGGTGTAAGACTTGAAAATGTGCGATGTTTAGAAATTAATATAACTGCAGTAGTTATTATCAGTATTGAACAGTACAGTGATGCTGCTGCTTTGTTTTACTGTTGCCTTATCTAACGTAAGGTTGTTTTTTAGGGATGACACTTTATTTGTTGCCCAAAAGAAATAGCATACCGGGGTTAAAAGAAAACAAAATCCATTACCACATGCATTATGACGCTATTTACTGCAGTTATCGATTTGTGCATCGATTCTTTTATTTAATCCAATAAAATTAAACTTGTGACTCACGAGAATCTCAACATACAATTAAACATAAATTCCAATGCGATTTACCATCTTTCCCAACCGACAATGAATTCAATTATGTATAACTATACAGTGTTCAATATGTTATTTTATTCATTTCATAGAAATTATTCGCACATCTTCATCACTAATACGTAGTGTTCCTAAACTGATGTTGAAAAATAAAAGTGCAATAATTACAATAAGGATTTAAAAATGTCTTAAATGGACGATTAAAAGTTGCAGGTGGAATATTACCTATTCCGTCATCGTATTTCTTCCGTCTTCATGCAAAAAGACTAAATTTGAATTAATTCCTTTTTTCCTATGATAATTTAAAATACGTGGTTTGACAGACATCTGATAAAACTGAAGTGGAAACACCCTGATTCAGAATATAGCTTAAATACACACAGTGCCCCTTATAAAATTACAATGCAGTTTTAACACTTCTAGGGATGTCCTCACATTTTGCACACACACACAAAAATTACTTATTTGAAAATCTTAAGTTTTCTAAATTTATAAATGAAAACCGATGTTCACGGTCGAATGAGCCAGGTTACATTTTTGAAAGAATAAGCGTATTTGTTTCCTGTACAAACAGCGAACAACTTCATGAGTACCGTCGTCTCTGTTTATTGTAAAGCAGTATATGAACACCCGTATGTTTTAATGATGTTCTCTAATTTCATTGAACAATGGGAAAAAAATTAATCTGATCTCAAGGACTAATGAACGGAATTTAATAAAACTTTGGATTCAATTAGTCCCTGAAATGAAATGGTGCTGATTACATTTTGGTGTAAATAGCCCAGCAGCTGGCGCTACTATGCTGCATTAGTCATGATTTCCACAATAGCTATATTCCAAGAACTATAGCGCGGATTTTCAGAAAACTTCAGATTCAGTTAGTCCTTGATATAATTTAGTGCTGCTAACTTTTTGGCGTAAATCACCCGATAGTTGGCGCTGTTATGCCCCATTATTCATGATTATCGCACTAGCTCTATCTTAGAAACTAATGCACGAATTTTTATCAAACCTGTTTCAGTTAGTCCCTGATATAAATTAGTGCATATTAGTTTTTGGTGTAAATCGCCCAACATGTGGCGCTATTATGCTGCATCTTTCACGTTTTCCACAATAGCTCTATCTCAAAAACTAATTCATGGATTTTCATCAAACTTCAAATTCAATTATTTTTTGCTGATTAGATTTTGGTGTAAATCATCTAATCGGTGGCGCTGCTGTGCTGCATTTATCATGAAGTATTAGCATGTATGAAATAGAAGAAAGTTTTGGGATTGCCACATCCGACTTCTTATTATTACTTTGTGATTAAACTTAAATATGGAATTAAAGATAGTGTACAAATAATATGTATACAGGATGTATTTACTTAACTACCTTTGTAAGTATGTAACTTTCAAAATAATACATTTTAAAAGCGCACGAATATATATGAATTTTTTTATTTTAAATTTAATCGTCTGGTATATTTTTTCCGATGTAAAATATTTAAATATAAAGATTAAATATCATGATAAAAAAATCGTTACTTCTTCACACGCCTAACTAATTTAAGCTAAAAATATAAAGTAAATTAAAAAATCTATCATGAGATTTCTTTTCATTCTAGTAGACGACATTTCCTTAAACTTTATTTTCTTATCTTTTAAAAAAGTAAATGACAGAATTTTTCGCCTAGAATGCCAATTTTTTTATCAATAGTTAAATATACCTTGTATTTTTAGTTTTATATTCAAACATAACTTTTTCTGCAGTCTCGACTTTTAATGACATAATAAAATATATATTCGTGGATTGAATAAATAACAAATTCTTAATTAATTTGATCTTTTATTTTAACGAGCGTATGTCAAACTAATGAAAAATAATTCATTTTTAAAAGACGTGTTCCGGGAAAATAGATTTTAATTGAGATTTCATTTTTTTTTAAATATAAGCTAATTTTTTAAAACGTTTGTTAAAACTAACATATTTATCATTCGTCTGTGTAGGACGAATTTATTTATTTCTTTTTGTAAAATATTTGAATTTATTGGTAAACATATTTTAGCGAGAAATATATTATTAGTGGTAATAAGAATGAACGAAAGCCAAAATGGATGCTTTCTGTACCCTCCGCTTATCAGATGTGTAAAGATGGACTTTGACAGGTAGCTCAACATATTTTTTGTCTCATGAAAAAAAAAAAAAAAATACTGAATACACTGACTGTTCAGATGATTTTTTTCAATATAGAGTATGTAAGTATGAGACTTTTGTAAATTATGTGACTTTTCTGTAAATATGTGAAAAAGTCACATACTGTAATACTTCGACTTACGTCAGCAATTCGCTCTAAGACTAGCGACGTAAGTCGAAAACGACTTAAGTCGAGGTACATTTGGGTAATCAAAAATGGGTAAGTAATAAAAATTCTCCAAAATCTAATGAACATGTTCTATTGTATTCAGGATTATGTTTTTAAGGACATACGTTTTAGCAAAAAAAAAAATGCGTTTGGAATACAAGAATTTGGAATAAATCCATAAGTTGATAACATACAATTTATTGTTCTTCTAGATGCCTCGTTCCAGTCTTTAAGGATGCGAAAAAAATCTTGCAATGAAGTTTGAACTCACAAAATTTTCTTTTTTACATTTAGAAGCTCTTGGTAACGGTAGAGTGAATTTTCTAAGCTGATTCTCGTGACTTTTTTTAAATTTGTTTGCCAATATCACTGAACTGTCGCGGGAAAATTTACCTTTATAGAACCAAAGTCTTCAAAAAATTTCAAAATGACTCTGAATTATTATTATTATTATTATTATTATTTTGGCTGGTCAGACGACGTAAAAGCGGGGTGACGTAAGTCGAGGGGGCGTAAGTCGGGGTACTACTGTATTTACAGTTTTCAATCTTTTATTTATGAGAAAAATTATTTGCAATGTACATGTCTGATCCTTTTGACTAGCCAGGTAGTCAGAGGTTTAATTAACGACGTTATCAGTGAAAAATCACAACACAAAGCAAAAGAATTATCGCAAGAAGTATCATTCTTGTGTACCGGTTATTATAAAATCGAGAATATACGGAATGAAGGGTTACAGCAGGAGTGGAGCGAAGTTTTTGGTTGCTTTAGAACAGTCAACATTTTTTTTTCTTTAACCATTTGGGAAAATGGTTGTTGTCCTCGGTCAGGGTAGGAAATCAAAAACATATATGAAGCGTTTTATTAGCCAAATCCCACATTTTATTCGTTTTCTGATTTGTGCATACAGTAATCTGTATTTTCCCTTTACTTTCAACAGAGATGGATACTTTTGCTGCCACTATGAGAAAAAAGCAATAAAAACCACAAACAAATTAATAACTCAGAAACTAATTGAGATACAGCTTTCAAACAAATTGCAATTAAAAATACATTTTTTACTCTATACGACGATATAAAAAGTAATATTGTGGGATGTTTAGAAGTTTAAAAATGAAATTTCATTTTAAATAGGTCAAGGAATATTAATGTTTAAATCCATCACTTACGTAATATATGAGAAGCTCCGTAGAAGAAATTTACAGTATCGAAAACTGTAAAACTGAAATTTCTTTTAAAATTTGTTCATGATGGGTCCCGGAATGTTAATGTTTAATCCATGGCGTGCGTAATGTATGAACAACTTCGTGCGACTTTTTATGTCTTAAATTTTAGTCTTTGAAAAAATCATTTTCCAAATGGTCGTTGTATTTTTTTTAACCATTTGGAAGAATGGTTATTTTCCTCGGTCAGGGTAGGAAATCAAAAACATATCTGAAGCGTTTTATTAGTTGAATCCGCATTTTATTCGTTTTCTGATTGGTCTATACAGTAATCTGTATTTTCCATTTACTTTCAAGAGAGATGGATACTTCTGTTGCCACTATGAAAAAAAGGAATAAAAACTACAACAAAAAATTAATATCTCAGAAACAAATTGAGGTACAGCTTTCAAACAAATTGCAATTAAAAATGCATTTTTTTCTCTATACGACGATATAAAAAGTAATATTGTGGGATGTTTAGAAGTTTAAAAGTGAAATTTCATTTAAAATTGGTCCAGGAATATTAATGTTTAATCCATCGCGTACGTAATGTATCAGCAGCTCCGTAGAAGTTTAAAAATTTACAGTACCGAAAATTATAAAACTGAAATTTCTTTTAAAATTTGTTCATGATGGGTCCAGGAATGTTAATGTTTAATCCATGGGTACGTAATGTATGAACAACTTCGTGCGACTTTTTATGTCTTAAATAAAAAATCGGTCTTTGATAAAATCATTTTCCAAATGGTCGTTGTAATTTGTTAAATTGCTTTTTTTTTTTTTTTTTTTTTTTTTTTTTGCCTGGACAAACTAATATGAAATACATGTCATACGTCTCTGTTTGCGCAAAAATCATCATTTTTACTCCCGTGGACGAAATTTTTTTATGGACAAATTTTCTGCTTATCCGCTTACAATTTAGTGCTTCCTATTTCGAAAACCCGACATTATTTCCATATTTATTATATAGGCATGACATACTAGTTGTATTCAATCAAAATTTTCATTAATAGAAAGAACGTCGATTGTATATTCAAAAAGAGAATGGAGCATAACTCGAACCTTCAACTTTGACAGTTCATTTAGAATCCACGACATTTTAAAGAAAAAAGCAATTAATCCTCCTTCTATCTTTATTATTAAGATACTTATAGGTCAGTAGGGGCGAAACATTTTGCCTGAGCGGGTGAAAAATTGTATACCTACATTCTAACGTGCAAATAATATTTTAATTTGAAATAAAATTTAATGTAGAACTAAATTTTTAAGAACTTTTATTAAATTTGTTCTTGCCCTAAATTCGACTACTAAAACTTTTAGTATGATGTCGGAACAATATAATGTATGCAGTCACATAAAAATTCGTATTATTAAAGTATAAAAAAGTGTTTTATTCCTGCTGTTTAGACTGTAATAAAAATCTGCAATCCTACAAAACTAGTTTTTGTAAAACTACAGAAATCTGCATGTTTACTAGAATTTTATCTGTAACCGGGTATAATATTTACCACTCGCATAGTAGAAATACGTGAAATATCTTAGTCTCTAAAGCGGGCCTTGTTGTCAAGCACACAAGTCTGATGTATGTGTCCAATAAAACAAACAAAACAAAACATCTTAGTCTCCCATGTCAGCCAATGAGAAAGGACTTCAATGATGACGTAATGACTATTCACGCAGCCACAGAGGTGTTCAAGGTATCCATCTTGATTATGATTTCAAATTAGGATGTAAGTAAATATTTCTTCTTTATGAGTTAAATTTTGTTATATTTCCATTCTCCTTGATTCCTAATAAGTAAAAATGAACTACACAGTAAGACCGTTTGATTTCGAATTATAACGTAACATGATTTTAGCAGGTATTAATGCGTAATCATGCTATTATTTTATTGTTAAATAATTATTATACAGTCAAATGACTATTCTTTACATCAGTGTCTATTACATGCGTGCAATTTCTAATGTTTCATGTAATAAATCATATTTTATTGCAACATGGTTAGCAGATTAAAGATTTTATTTTTAATTAGTGATGCAATGAATAGTACCCCCCACCTTTGACTGATAATGAAGGCCAAATATTCCACTATTCTTCTGCAGAATACTTAAAATGTATACCAAAATTATCTCTCTTAATATTAGAGTCGTGCTGTGTAATTGGTATTTATTATACTAGATTCCGACATCGGGTCGGGTTTACTTTACTTTTTTGGTTCGGATCGGGTCGGTTTGGGTTTTGAATCTTATGTGTCGGGTTCGGGTTGACTGATTTTTCAAAAGAATGTCCAAAATATTTTTTTTCAGGTTAAAAATCTAGGTATAGGGCAGATGTACCAGTAATGGATAAAATTCAAAGTTTTTCGTTTATAAAAAAAAAAAATAAATAAACAATAAAAGTTTTACTTTAAAAATTTTCTTCATAAGCCACCCCCCCCCACCGCTTACATATTTTATAATCTGTGTTATTGTTGATACTCTCAATCAAACCAATTAGGAAGCATTGATCCTTGCAAGGATTGCAAGGATGCAAGGATTGATGATTGCAAGGATTGATTCTTCGAAGTTCCACTGTTTTTCATTTATGTTGGTGAACATGCAAAGAGCTGGTTTAACTTAATAAATTTTATATATTCTTTTACTTTCCTGCAAAATTTCCTGCAATTTTTTTGTTTTTGTTTTTGTTTTGGTAGTAATACAAATTTTTGAATATGATCATTATAGACATTTCATCAATCGCACACTAGATGAAGCAATGGTAGCCGAATCTCCAGTTAAAAAAGTTGCATAAGATTTCAATTGTATAAAGTAAAAGATTATTTCAAGAATCAGAAGTAATTTTGCTCCATATACTTTTTATGCTTTCTGAATATTAATGACTTGTTTATGCATAGATGTAATAGTTTACCTATTTATGGAACATTATACTGTATATTATCCATAATATAAACTAGGCCTTCAAGCATGGGTCTAAGCATGGATTAAACTAAGCATGGGACAAATTTTGAAACTTGCAATTTCTTTAATTATAAAATTGTTTCTGAAATTATGTTTCTATATTGTTCAAGGGCATTGGAAAGTGTTTCATTTTGTATTCTATAAACTGAAATATTGTTTTTGTGTCAAACAAAGTTCATTTTCTTATTTTTGTAAAAGGTGTCCCATTCCTCCATACTATCTCCTATGCTTCTAACTCTGAATATTGGGCACTTATCTATCTATACACACGTATCATAGGTATGTGTTTTAAAACTATCAGAAATATTATGCATGTGTTTGCGTGTATATGAAAAATGAAATGTTGGTAATATTTTTTTCTAATTCCTAGGGAAGAATAAATGGTTAACTGTGCCTTAAATAAAAATAATTTATCACATTTCTTATATACTTTTTATTTCTTAACCTTTAACGGATGTTACAGGTCTCTCAGACGGCAGCTTTTTAAATTTTTATAGTTTTGCCATTTTTTATATACTTGCAATTTTCAGTTTAACTACAAACACTACCGAAATTTTGTTCCGTTGTGAACTTCAGTATTATCACCAGACACTTTTGAATAGGTGAATTTTAACTATAAAAATCCTGCACAAAAGTTTAGTACAAAAACACCATCCTATGAGTTAATCGTGCCTTTTATTCATCTTTCGATAAAGCGGTCTCACAGACAACTTCACACTTGTTGACTTCACCCTAGTTGTGACAATTTCTCTGACATCAGTTAAAGGTTAAGGAGTAAATTTAATAATAACTCATTCATATCTAAATATGTATTTATTTTATCTGAAAAACTGTTCTGCTCAAACTTTCTGTGAAAATCTTAGACTTGGAAAAAACCTAAATATAAACATTTGCATTTTAATTTTACTCGAGTTTCTGAGCGATAAAATGCCGAGTTTTTAATTTCTCATGCTAAGAGAGATATAGGGTAGGTAGGGGTAAAGATACGAGCGGGGAAAAATACTCACCGGCTGATTTCATATGAAGCAACATTTCGGCTCTCATGACCAATAGGTGGCAGTTTTGTTTCAAGTGTACTAGTTATTTGTTTAAACCTTTGATAAAAGTAGCAATTTGTGCTAAGAAAATGAGGTAAGTTATTAAATTTTCGAATTTTGATCTAATATTTTTAAAATTTCACTTTATTCTTTAGCTGGCAGTACTGGAATTTTTACAAATCCAAAATTTTAGTAGAGATCGAAAGATTTTTAGCTTCTAAATGCGGTAGTTTGCCTCGATCACATTTGTTTATACTTATGGGTAGCTGGTTAAGTAAAATACTGCAGAATAGGGTAAAAGTACGCATCCTTCTTGGGACAAAGATATGCACATGTTTAAGATACGGGGCATTGCCTATCGTTTTAGCTAGATGCAAAGCTTTCCACAATTTCTAAATATGTATTATATAAAATATAATAGCTACTTAACTAATATAAGTTAGTAAACTACATTTTCCTTTTTCTAGTTGTTTTTTTTTTTTAATATAGAACGTAGGTATCTACCTACCTACTTTTAAAAATCAATATTGTTTCATGAATCGCTTTTGTTTTAAACCTTAATCCTTAACTCCTGTTAACGGTCTCACCGACCGCTGCAATATTCAGTTTTCAGTTTAACTTGTAATTTTCAATTTAAGTAGTTATGTTAGTTTAATTTTGATTCGTTTGGTAAATTAGAAGTATAGCTGAAGACTTCTGAATGCGAGAAATTTTACTATAATAGTCCTTTGCATAATGTTTAGCGCAGAAACCGCCTCTTATGAGTCAGTCAACCATTTTATTCAATCAACGATTAAGCGGTCTCGGAGACCGCTTACAGTATTTCTGAAACAATTTTTGTCACAACAGTTAGAGGTTAACTGCTATTTGCGATCTCGCAGACCGCTGTTTTTTCATGGTCTAGTTTAGAATTTTCAGTTTAAATACTATCGAAATTCACTAATTCTTTTACATTACTCATTCATTTTAGTGAAAATGGGGCAAATTCCGGCCGTAATGGGGCAAAAATGCACACTGCGTAGCTTTACCTCATCACTGCGTACTTTTAGCCCAACCAATGGGGCAAAGATACGTAGAGCAATGTTTTTTAAAAATTACAATTTCTCACGGAATTATAATTTGACAGAATGTCGTTTGATAGTGGAACGTGCCTAAGGTTTTAATACAACATTTTAATCAGTCGTCACATAAGTTTAGATCAATGTGTTCGTTAAAAATCAAAATTAATGATAAGTGCGTAACTTTAGCCCCCACCTATCCTACACACAGGTGTGTCATGTGATTGTGAGCCATGTTGAGGACAACTTGTCACCAAGCGCCATTGAGAACAACCATGATGGTGAATATCGATGGCGCTTTTTAACAAGCTGTCCTAACTTCAAATACTTGTGGGCATGATACCCACATATGTTTGAATATTAAAGTATATACATTTGTCAATTTTCCTACATAAAACATAAATTTTTATTAGAGATGTAATTGTAGATTACATTTCATAATATCAATAGCCCCACCAGTGGCCGAGAGGTTCTTCTCTCGAAGCTGGTAGACGGGAGGTGCTGGGTTCGATCCCAATCGCGCCCGTCGGCCTAATCGTTCGGAGTTTTCGTGGTTTTCTTCGAGCCGTGGATCTTCCATGCGTTAATACGGATTAGGTTCCCTTAGAAAGACCCCCACGGAGGGCACTCCCCCCGGGCCTATATCCCTCGTGTAGATAATTGGCCGTCAAAAATAAACCCTCAACCCTCATAATATCATTAAAACACGATTTCATTTCCTTTTATTTCGGGTTCGGGTTGAAATAAGTCTTGGTTGAGTTGCAGGTTGCCGGAAATTATTTTGGCTGATTCTGGTCAGGTTGCGGGTCGAGGAAATATTTTTGGAGGTTTCGGGTCGAGTTGTGGGTTGACTTAAGTATAATATTCAGTTTTGCGTCTGGTCCAACTTGACCTTTGCAGGACTACTCTGTAGTCGGAAAATTTTCAATATATCAGGATTCGTACGGTCCTTAAAAGTACTTGCATTTTTCAAAAGGATTTTTTTTTGTGCTTGAAAGTGCTTATTTTCATACAAAATTTTTTTAAAGTCCTTAAAAGTGCTTTACTGTCATATTTCTTAATCGGGGGTGGAACTCTTCTGCATTTTTCATTTCTGATTTAAAAATTAAAGATAAAACCGCCATTGTGCTAACCTTTCTTCTGAAATTTCACCTCCCCTTTTTACTCCCTTCTCCACAATACCAAAGTTTAAACTGTTTAAAACTTTTTTTTTTATCCTTTAACTGATGTTACCGGTCTCACAGACCAGTGCTTTTTTCAATTTTCATAGTTTAACTTGCAAATTTCAGTTTATCTACAAACACTACTGAAATTTTGTTTCGTTTGAATCTTTAGTACTAATAACAGAGACTTTTGAATAGATGAATTTTTATTATAACACACCTGTGCAAAAAGTTTAGTACAAAAACAACATCTTATAAGTTTATCGCGGCTTTTATTCACCTTTCGTTGGAGCGGTCTCACAGACCGCTTCACACTAGTTATGTGACAATTTCTTTGACATCAGTTAAAGGTTTAAAAAAATGCTCTATTGTATTTGTTACTTTAAGTGAATAAATAATCAGTCCTAAATTTCATTAACTATTCATTCCATCATATCCGTTTGATTAAAATTTTATCTGAATTTCACCTTCAAAATTTCGTTTCCCCGTTTTCTTCACCTCTCACAGTAATAATACTTAAAGTTTCAAAACTCTTTAAAACTGCTTAAATAATAATAATAAAAACAACAAAAAAAAAAGTGTTTTGTATCATTTTATTGTCACAATAAATAATCAAGATTTTTCTTCCTACTCGAAATTGGCATCCCCCCCCCCCCCCAAAAAAAACAAAAAAAAACAAAAAAACTTTGAGCACATAGAATTTTAAAGTCTTTAAAACTCGTCATAGATCAGTGGTAGGGGAGGAAAATAGGGCCGCATTTGGAATTAATTAGGGGAAAGCTGGAAATTGTTTTAATCCATTTATTTTAAGTCTAGAATGAATGTACAAAGTTTTCTCCCTCTTACTAGGTGAGTGGTTAAAGATATGTACAGATTTATAGTCAAAAAACACATTTTTATTAATTACCATAGCAATATCTAGAAAAACTAACTCTATCAAAAACGTTGTCAATAAGATGTTGTAGAGGTTAAAATTCTGATTAAAATGTGTACTTAATATTTTTGTTGAATTTTTACAGTTATAATGCAAAGTTTTGCCTAATTCGTAAATCAAGTGATTGAAGCCAGAACAGACGAGGTTCAGTTCACCCTGTTTCTAATTTATATATATATATATTAATTTATTGAGGTATTATTTGAGGATTTTGTAATTATTTAGGCTTTATTTTGGATATTTTCAGAGGAGTTATGGCTTAAACTCTTGATTACGGATTATAGCCCAATGGTAGGAAATGAAAAAAAAGGCCGAATTCGGAATTAAATACGGGAAAGCTGGAAATTGTTTTAACCCCTTCGACGTAGGTCAGAAATAAACGTACTAAGTTTTCCCGCCCTACTAGGTGCGGCTTAGCCGCTACGAACAAATAGATACTTAAAAAGTGCATTATTTCATGATTTTTAGCATATTTCAAAAAGGATTTGTAAATGATGGGAAATATTGTTTATGATCTCTGATATTGTATTTGAATTATGCGTCGCATTTAATTTGACATATATAGTGAATAACAGTGCGTATGCATCACATTTAAGGATGTCGAAAATAGTGGGGAGGAGCGAAGGACCAAATGAGTGTGCAGGATTCTTGTCGCTAGAGGAATTATAGGTCAACCAATAGCACGATTTTAAACTTCGATATTTTACGAAAAGGACTAAGATGGTTTTAATAAAAATTATTTTCGACTAGTATACGAGCATCTTAAGTTCATAAAATTTTAAAATCTTCGTAATATTGAAAAAAAGTATTATAAGCTTTACTTTTTTTTTTTTTTTTAACTAAGGTTTAAGGTTGACGATATCAGTTGAGAAATGGCATGTAAAACGGCTGTCAATTATGTACCTCTTTCTCGATAACTACTAAATTATAATCCTCAAAATATGCAAAATAAAGCATTAACATAATTACAGAAACATCGCGAGGGCCTCAACAACTTAAAGAAAATACATGTATGTAATAAACGGAGGCAGGGCGGATTGATAACTCTGTCTCTCTCTTGATTAGCGGTTAAGGCAAAATTTAGAAATAGAATTGCAACTTTAATGTTCAGCAAAAATATTAATATAGGTACTTATTTTAATTAGAATTTCAAATTCTACATTTGTATTGACAATGTTTTTGAAAGAATTAATTGTTCTGAGATATTGTTAAGATAATTTAAAAAAAGTGTTTTTCGACTATAAATATGTACATATTTTCTAATGTTCACCTAGTACGTGGGATAAAACTTAGTACTTTCATTTTAGACCTAAACGGAAGAGATTAAAACAATTTTCAGTTTCCCACCCACATAATTGTGAGTTGCATTCCCCCGATCACGGGTCTTTGAAATAGAATTGTGACAATGTTCAACAAAAATATTAAATGTAGTTCTCATTTTACTCGGAATTTTAAGCTGACGACGAGCTGAACACGGAAATTGCAAAATCTAAATTTCATTCCAGATTTCAAAGTGCTGCCATTTGCAAAATGACGTCAGCGTTACGCACAGATATATATTTGTTTTTTATAATACAGATAGATACAGATTTTATTTTCATATCAAAATCTTGGTGGGGTTTTTTTTCACCCTTAAATCCATTTATATCTGAACCAAATCAATACTCGATCATTTCAAAGCTACTGTATAACATTAAGTGTGTATTTTTCAATAATATATACGTAATGCGAGTCGTACAGTAAAATACGCAGAAAAACAGAAAAGCGACTTCGGACAGTGAATTTTTTTTAAAGATTAATTTTGTATTTTTACTTTCTTCTATCTTTACAAGAAGAAAGTATTGGATTCATGAAAATTTTCGAATTCCGGTTTTCGACGGATTTACACGTTTTAGGGATCAGAGATTCCAAAAAACATGTTTTTACAAAATGTCTGTCTGTGACTCTCTGAGTCTGTCTGTCTGTCTGTCTGTGTGTATGTGACACAGATTTTGTGGGCGCTCTATCTCAAGAACTAATGCACGGAATTTAATAAAAATTGATATTCAGTTAGTGCCTAATACAAACTGATGCTGATTAGTTTTTGGTGTAAATCGCTCAACAGTTGGCGCTGCAATGCTGCATTTTCACGATTTTCGCAATAACTCTATCTCAAGAACTAATGCACGGATTTTGATCAAACTTCAGATTTAGTTAGTCCTTGATATGAATTGATGATGATTACGTTTTGGTGTAAATCGCCCAACAGGTGGCGCTGTTATGATGAATTTTGCAGGATTTACACGATTTCCCCAATAGCTCTATCTTAAGAACTCACGCACGGATTTTCATCAAACTTCAGATTAAGGTAGTCCTTGATATGACTTGCTACTGATTAGGTGTTGGTGTAAATCGCCCAACAGGTGGTGCTTCTCTGCTGCCTTTTCCACGATGGTCTCAATAGCTCTATCAATAGAACTAATGGACCAATTTTCATCTAACTTCAGATTTAGTTGTATGTTGACACAAGCTGTTGTTAATTAGGTTTTGGTGTTAATCACCCAATAGGTGACGCTGCTATGCAGAAACTTTCACGATTTTCGCTATTGCTCTATCTCAAAAATTAATGTACGGATTTTCTCCAAACTTCAGATTCAGTCAGACGTTGACATAAATTGTTGCTGATTAGGATTTGGTATAAATCGGCCAATAGGTGGCGCTGCTAGGCAGCATTTTGCTGAATTTAGACGATTTCAGCGATAGTCATATCTCAAGAACTAATGCACGGAATTTCATATCGTTAGAATCCTCATGAGATGCATAGATTGCCATTTAATTTTGGCAGTGTGATAGCGAATTTTGAAGTATTAACATGTATGACATAGAAGAAAGTTTTGGGATTGGTACATCCGACTAGTTTTTAAATGTATTGCAGTATTTCAAAGAGAATTGAAAGTATATGCTTTTTGGTATTGGTGTTATTATTTGGTATTAATATTCTGCATAATTTGATTTTAGGAGTCTTATGTGTAATTTTGAAATATGCCTGGAAAGGGAGGTAGGGGAGGGACAAGGTTCTTAAAGTATTTTAAATTCTTAAAGTTTGTCGTTATCATCCAGACTCTTTGAAATTTTTAGATGTTAAAAACATAATGTTTTCGTAGCCCGAGTGAAAAAATATTAATATTTAGTGGGAAAAAGGCTGGTAAGATTTTTACCACGATGTAACTCTGTTTTTTGCTAATTTTGTCGAAGTTTTTGCAGATTTTAAATAGTAAAAATTATTTATTTGTCCGAATGTTTCGAAATTTTCGTAGGTAAATGTAAATCTGCCCTGTTGAGTTGCTCTAAAAAGACTGTGTTAAAATACGGACGTTTAGTTAGTTTTATGGTAGAAAAAATATAGTCTTTGTGAGGCGCGAAGTGGCCTACGCTCACCAATGTATTTGAAAGAGTTAAAACTCATGTTTTTAAAAATCAATTGCATCATCAGTTAGAAGATTTTAACTTTTAGAGCATATATATATATATATATATATATATTTGCGGATACTTCTAAAATATCATCCTGGAATAAATCGCTACAAGTTTTCGGAAAAACTTTTTTGATCTTTTTTTTTTTTTCAAAAGTTTAACTGCTACGTGGGGAATATTGTAAATTTAATATCGGAATATATCAACGTGTTAATATTGGTGATATATCGCGATAACTACCGTAAAGTGTATGCGAATAGAAAAATTGCTTATTTTAAAAGATAAATGGCATGTTACCAAAAAATTTAGTTGAAACAGATGTAGAAAGGAGCTAATAAATGTTTCATGGTATTTTCTTCTACAGAATCCTTTAAATATATATATATATATATATATATATATAGGGAAGGTGGGGCAAAATCGGGTACCATAAAAGTTTGTTAGTCTCAAATGCTGTGAAATGGGAAAACAAACTTTGAACACTGTTTTATTATAGCCAAGGATTCGTTTTACATTAAAAACATTCTTTTCAAACAAAATATATATATATATAATTGTTTATATAAAAAATAGCTTTTTTCAAACGTATGCAAAAATCTGGTTTTAACTCGCTGGTTGGGTAAAACTGGGTATCCATTTAAAACTACTGGAAAACTCATTTCGGTCAAAAAGTTCTTGCTTAATATAGTAAAAAATACATTTTTATTATTTTTAACAAAACGAAATTGCACATGTGTTCTTCCATGTGTAAAAAAAAAAATTATTCGTTAGCAAATTTTCTACGTTGTATAGGCCTGCTTACTTTACACTGTACGTTTTAGAGTTGTTTTAGCTTCAAAAATCACAGATGAATTTCTCCTCATATTCTTCTGCATTACTACATGCTTCGTGTGCCTATTTCAAACATCGTATATGGATTTAGAATTTGAGTAATGTTCATAGCAAAACATACAGGTTTCATTATCCTCTTCTTCTGAAGATGTGTCAGCAATATTTATTGGTTCCTTCTTTTTTTCTTTTAAAGAAACTTCTTTTTTCGTCTTGCAGTTTGTTTGGCTTATTTCTCCTTAATATCTGTTTCGATCTGTAATTTATAGGGAGAAGAAATCAAAATAAGTTTTTCCCTTTCTTTTCTCAATTCTAAAGCCTACCTTAGAAGGGGGATAATAACATTTTAGGCGAAATTGGAAATACAGATTGCTGGGCTACATAGTCTGAAGATGTCGAATGGATAATTTTACTAATGTATTCTATAGATGTAACATTTTGAATGAGTGATGACATCTGTGATTTTGTTGTTAACTGCTGCATCTGGAAGCAGCACGACGTGAAAAATGCTGGATGTTGTCAACTCGTTTATGTTCGGAAGGTAGAACTCCATTATCCTGTAATGTTTCAGAAATATTTATTTCTGCAGCTATGCAAACCTGTGGCTGCATAGACCTAGGTGTGTTATCATGACTTTCATGGGTTTCTCTGTCACTTCCGAAAGGAGCAAAAAGATGGTCTGGAAAAACATTGTTGTAGGGAAAAATCCCTGTTTATTCGAACCTTCTGATTGCAGTATTTACAATTGCTGCTCTCGAAAATGCAGTTTTAAATATTTTTCCAATTTGGTAAATTGTTACAGATCGCGTAGAGTTAGAAAATAGCTTCTTCATCTCTTGTTCTTAGTATGAGCTTAGAGATGCATGAATGACACATCAAGGGGTTGAAATCGATGCGTTGCGTAAGGAAAGAAGCATATATAAATACATTGCTTTCTCTTACTATAACTGGATTCTTTTATATGAATTGAACACCTATTAAGGATTTAAAGAACGGGTTTTTCAGGGCAAGGATTGGAAAAATCTATACATTTTTTAACCAAATAAAATAAAGACATCTTTCGTAATCCATACACTCCTATTATATACAGCAAATGAGTCTGGAAAAGTTTCATTCATCAAGAGGTTTTTTTCTTACCTGTTTAATATTTGATAAAAAAAAAAAAAAAAAAAATCCTGTTACAGATTATATAGCCTAGTTATATAGGATTGAGATTTTATGGATTATTTGTCATTTTGGGTAGATTATTTTATTTAGAGAAACAAGTCACGAAATATATCTGCATTTTAAGTGGACCTATAACGCAAGTTATTACACCTCAGATTAGAAAGTTATTAAATAAAATGTAATAATCATAATATAAAATTATGCCTTAATTGGTACCATTATTAATTTCATTAATAATTGCAAATTATTTAATTTCATAAATGTAAGTTAAAGATTAGACCCACTTTTTAATATAAAACAAAATCAAAATTAAAGTTTTTTCATTATAACTAGATAGATTTAGAATTATATTATAACTTAACAGCATTAAGAATGCAATTTAAAATTCCATGCTAATTTATTAACTATACTAAAAAAACATTGTATGAGTGTCGGACAAAATCGGGTATACCCAGTTTTGACCCACTCTTAAGTACCCGGTTTTACCCCAACATCACAGAGTTTAAAACATGGCGTCACTACTCTCAATCCTATAAGAAAAAGATCAGTAAAAATTTTTAAATATTATCAGGAAAGGAAAGAATTAAATATAGTACTCAGGAATATTTAATATGCTGAAAAAAGTAGTTATACGCGTACAATCTAGAATCAAATAAAACAATTTTTTAAGAGTAATTGAAACTAATTCCTTCACACTAAAAAAAAAAAAAAAAAAAAAAAAAAAAAAACGCACACAGTAACGTTTCAATCAGCTATAAATGCCATAATGTTTACTGACAAGTAATTTCTCTTGTTGGCTGATAGACAGAAGTACAACTGAAGGAGGGATCTGCGCTATTCGGTTTAACCCACCTACCCTATTTTTTTACAACTCGCCCATATATGTATATACACATACAAAATAAAAATATTTTTTAAAACAAGAACGTAAAATAATCAAAATTCAACGACAGATTATAATTTTCCAACACATTCAGAATTATGTAAAAAAAAAAAAAAAAAAAAAAAAAATCAACGTGTAATAAAGTTAAATATGATGGCTAAGTAAGCAAATTACAAAACACATAACACATTTGAAAATTAAAGTTCAGCAATTATCAGTCATCGGAAAAATATTCGAATTCCTTTGTGCGACGCTATATATGATCTATAGATTTGAATATATACCAAATAGTATGCTAAACATTAGTTCATTTAAGAAACGCATTTTCACAGTTGAAAATTCCCCTTCAACATATTTCGTCAATAAACGGAAATGCATACATCTTTTTTGCAGCACTGTATATGATTTACAGATTTTATACATACGAAGTAACTAAATTAGTTAAAAAAAAAAAAAAAAAAAAAACCTCGTACCACAACAGATAACGAACTTCCAGCAATTATTGTTTATTTATACAGTAATATAAGCAAATCCTTTTGTTTCCCCCCATAAATAAACGATTAATGCTATGCTCATCATATTCTATAGTAAGGATCTTTTTGTACATTTCAGTGATGTGTATCGATTTCTATATATTTGAAATAGTGTAATATCATTCCAATATATACTACAAAAGATTTTTCCCTACAGACCATTGAAATAGACCATAAAAAATCATTGATTAAATTCGCAAATTTTCTAAAAAAAATCTGTTGATTAAAATCATGATTTAATCGTTGATTAAAATCGTTAACACCCTATTGCAGCTAAATGGCAAGCATTAGTTTTTGTTAATCACGATTGATTAACGAATTTTTTCCCTCAACCAACTTACGCTTTTTGCAATATTTTTCTACATTTGATTTAAGAATTTCACAATATTTTCCTTCTACCTAACAAATGGAGAATTTCGCAGCTTTTTCTTACAAACTTTCTTTGCAATTATCCAAAATTTTCAGCCTAATAAAATATAAAATTATAACTAAAAATTAAATAAACAGCACATAAAGAAAAACTATAAAATTATTAATTTGGATATTTTAATTCCAATACTTCAATTAACTAAGGTTTAATGCAGTTTTATTTATTTTTTAAAATAAATAAAATTGTGCGATTTGTGTTTGGTTGCCGTTTTCTCTGAGACGGGAAAATTCAAGTTTACCTGTGACCCTGTGAGAGAGAGAGAGGGGGGGGGGGGGGGGGGGTTCCTGCTGACCACTAAAATTTTCAAATTAGTAGTCCAAATGAATTTTTGGTGTTCTCGGACCAGCGGACCACCAATTATTTCGAACACTGATTGATTTTTTAAATGCTGAAGATTTCCTTGTAAAAGAGATTTGAATTGATATACTGTTTAATTTTTTGATTAATTCCCCTGTGTGAAATTTGATTATTGTTATGTCTGCACAAGAAATATTTTATGTCTTAAAATATTTACTCTTTCCTTTAAAACAGGTGGAGAAATTAACCTGATGATTGGATCTATTCCATTTTACCTGACTTGAAATCCTGATTCAGAACATACTAAGATTCAAGAATTCTTTATATTTGATGACCTGAATGGTCAGAGAGGGTGTAGCACCCTCCTAAAACTGTCTGAGAGAAACTCTATGTAAAATGATATTATATTACAGTAAATATTAGTCTGACATACTATACATATAATTTAATGGTTATATAATTTGTATTTTCAATAAATGGAGCGGCATACCGCAAACCAACTTAAATGTGTTGCGATTTAATAGTGTCTGTAACCATTTCTTTTTCAGCTATTGCAAGGCTGCTGGTGGTGAATATTTTTCTTTTTTACGAGTATTGTTTAAAAATAAATCGTCGTCATAGATTATCATTTAGGAATACTGAAAAAATACTTATATATGTAAGAATAATTAGTCGCTTGGTGGCGACACTGCTGTTATTAAATTAACCCTTCAAAGTAAGTATATAATATACTATAGAAATACATTGTGTATTTAAAAAAAGCTTTAAAGTTTAAAGTAATACTTTTGTATTAGCTGATATTAGATGTTAAATAGATTCTGCTACTTATAGCTGCCTTTTTAATGCTGATTATTTCAGTGCTTACGCATATACTTGGATTATGTATTTATTATGTTTCTGCTTTATTTATTGAAAAGTGTTATATTCATTATTGAATGTTAAACAGAAACAAATACTAAACTTTTTTTGTTGTTTTATATTCAAATCAATTAATTTTGCATAATTGAGCTGTGTTTCAATATAAAATTGTAAAATATTTCTATTTTATTTTTTGTTTTGTGAAAAGAAGGTAAAAATTTGAAAACTGTATAATATAAAAATTTCAGCATCTATAGATTCACAAAAATTAAAGAAAAAAAAACATCATGAAAGTAGCAGCTAAGTGCATTATGCAAAAAACCTTTTCAAACTCGTGCAAAAATTAACATTGGTTGAAGAAATTTATTCAGACATTGTTTAAATTAAAACAATAATAAAAACAGGGTATGTATTTAAATCTAAAGAAAATTATTATTTTTTTATATTTTCTTTGTGAATAAGTAAACACTAAATGGACTATAAGTGTAATTGAGTGCGAAGAAATATTCCAAAATGTAAAAGGACAGAATGGTAATATTTGTGGGGAAAAAATGCAATTACTTTGTGAAATTAGATCAAATTGGTGTACATTTGTTTTTTAAATATATTTCAAAGACAATAGAATCAATAATTAAAACTTAAATAATTTTCGGTTTAATGAAAAAAAAAAAAAAATAAATAAATAAAAAGCTTTCCTACTGCAAGACAATCTCCATAATCTGAAATTTTATTTATTATTACACCATAAAATGATAAATTGAAAACCAAAGTGAGGGGGAAAAAAGAAAGCTACAATCCGGTGTAACCATTTCCCATAAAGATGAGAGAAAATCCTGAATCATGATTGAAACTTTTAGCAAAAAATTAGAATAGAGAAAACCTTGAATTATGATTTAACCTTTTACCAAAAAATTGGATTTAAAAACAATCCTGATTCATGGTCCAACCTTTTACCTGAAAATATAATTTAAAAAAACTAAATTATGGTTCAAACTGTTACCAGAAAATTGGATTTAAAAAAAAACAAACCCTGATTTATAGTTAAACCTTTTATCAGAAAATTGGATTTAAAAAAATCCTGATTTATGGTTCAACCTTTCACCAGAAAATTGGATTTATAAAAATCCTGAATCATTGTTTAACATTTCACTGATATAATGGTATCTGATAAAGCACCAATAAACTGGTAAAACTTATCGCCAATATCTTGCTTGCAGCTAAATTTCAGCGACTTTTCACCATTTTCTTGGTGAAACATCACACTTTATTTTTAACAGTGTATCGATAACATTTTTTTAAAAAATTTAGACATACTTTATAAACTCAGTAATGATACTTTACTTTCATTATTGTTTCTATTCGCTTTTTTAATTTAACTAAAAACCGTAAGATCTGCTTATCTGCTTATTTACTGCTGTTATTATAATGCTCATTTAATATGGAAATGATTTTGTACCTATTTGAATATCTACAGTGAAGCTTCAGTCAGTTTTTTAAAGCATAACATACAAATATTTCAATTGCTGGCTATTGCTGGCAATTGCTGTGGTATTACTGAAAAACACGTCAGGCCATATTACTTATTTTGATCGAAGGATTTTGACTTTACTGCAATATCTCTTGCACGGTTACAAAAAACTTTCTGGCGAGAATACTAAAACTATTTTAGATACAATACTAAAAAATCATTGGTAATTTTTCTGACGGTACTTTAATAAATTTACCAAAAGTTTTTTGCTAAAGTATATGTAAAGATTTGGGTGCAATACTAAAAAAATTCATAGTAAATGTACTATGAAATCCTTCGCAAATTTACGAAAAAAATTCTTAGTCAATGTACAAAAAATTCCTTTGTAAGTGTACCAAAAAATCATTAGAAAATTCACAAAGTATTCTTTAAGAAACTACCTAAAAAAATCGTTAGTACCTTGACTAAATAATCCTAAGTAAATTTACGAAAAATTCTTTAGTAAACTCCCTAAAAAATCGTTAGTAAGTTTACTGAACAATATTTAGTAAACTTACAAGGAATTCTTTGGGAAACTCTCTAAAAAATCCTTAGTACGTTTACTAAACTATCTTTGGAAAAATTACCACAAATTCTTTAGTAAACTCCCTAAAAAATCGCTAGTAAGTTTACTAAGAAATATTTAGTAAATTTACAAAAACTAATTAGAGAAACTCCCTTGAAAAACCGTTAGTAAATTTACAGAACAATATTTAGTAAATTTACGAAAAAAAGTTTAGAAAACACCCTAAAAATGGATAGTACGTTTACAACATATTCACTGATAAATTTACTAAAACTTATATAGTAAACTCCCTAAACAAGCATTAGTAACATCACTAAACAATATTTAGTAAATTTACAAGAGTTTTTTTGGGAAACGCCCTAAAAAATCACTAGTACGTTTACTAAGCAATATTTAGTAACAGTTACTGAAGAAACTTTTGTAATTTTACATGATTATCTTTGTTGTGGTTACATAAAAAGTTCTAGGCATCCCAGTTTCCGACAAAATTCTTAGTAACCTTACATTTTTTTTTTTTTTTTACAGTGTAGTTTAGAGCAGAATCTGGCGGACAGCGGTGGACTAGTAAGCAGAGCTTCGTACTCGTAGCCGAAAGAGCGCGGGTTTGAAGCTCACTGCCAGCTGAAAGCCCGTAATGTACGTCAATGTGCATCCAAAATTCTACATGGATGCAAATTCCTCCAAGATCCCTATCAGTTATACCTCTGGAGCGCCGTAGTCACGTGAAGATCTCGTCACCTGATCTAGGTTCTAAAATACCAGATCAAAGTCGAACAATGGAACAATGTGAGCAGCTGCATGGATTACCTAGTTGCGTTGCAACTTTACATCCAGTGGATAGGTGATTGTGTTGCAAGGGCATTAAGGAGCCTTAAAAAAATAATATTTAGACGTGGCTGGTAGCCACAAAAGTTAAATTTACTTTTAAGAAAAAGAAAAGACTAACAAAAAATAACAAAGTACATAAGTGCTAGTATAACATATGTGAAAAAGAAAATAAACAAAGAAAAGAAAAAAAATTAATTAAAAAAGAAAGAAAATTCCATTAGTTCCAAAAAAAGAAGGAAAAGACGAAAAAGCTACCGGCGAGAGCCCCATAAAAAAAACTCTTTTCAGAGACCATACATTAGTTTAAAAATATATAATGCTAAAGAACTAGCAGAAAAACAATTTTATTTTATTTTATTTTTTATTTATTTATTTATTTTTTTTTTTAATATACTATAGACAGGACAGAACAAACAGAAAGGTTAAGTATAGCAGAAGGTGAGGGTGACTCAGTCTTCATCGTTAAGCAAAAGCGAGTATTTAGGGCGTTTTCTGTTAATGGGGTCAGATACCTCGTAGTCGGGTAGTTCCGCTATAATTTGGTTAGGGAGGTTGTATACAGATTTATAAAAATTTTTTAGCAAGTTTATTAATGCGCTGTTTTAAGGAAGTGGTTTTCAAATCCCTGCGGATAGTGGTGTTACGAAGAAAATGGTGACCATTACGGATATAGCGTAAGTTTTTGTTATGAGCACCGTAAAGATACTCCATACTGGTTTTGCAAGCGAATACCCAGATCGGACAAGCATAAGTTAAGATTGATCTAATACATGCATTATACGAGATTAGTTTATTATGAATAGAAAGAGTATTGCTTTTGAGAAGAGGAGAGAGGGCTTGGGAGATACCAGAAACTTTGCCTCGGATATTAATAAAATGCTTTTTCCAGGTAAGTCTTCTATCAAGGGTAACCCCCAGATACTTGGTGTCATTAGTCCAAGGAATAGTAGTGTTATTGATAGTAATGCGATTGTGAAATGTTAGTTTTCTAGAGAAATAGACAGCAGCTGTTTTCTGCTCGTTGAGCTTAACACGCCACAGGGTACACCAGTTAAGGAATTTATCTGTGTTTTTGGAGTATTTTGTATAATGTGAATGGGTGTTGTGCAGATGCGTACATTGCCGTGTCGTCCGCATACAGGGCAAGATAAGTCCTCAGTGTTCTTGGGATGTCGTTGAAAAAAATGTTAAATAATGTAGGGCCGAGGACCGACCCTTGTAAAATACCAGAGAGAATAAGGTATAAAGTGGAAAGTATATTGTTAAGGCGGACGCGAAAGGTGCGGTCGCTAAGGTAAGAATGTATGAGAAAGATAAGTCTAGCATTAATTCCAAGCTTAATTAGTTTGTATATAAGGCCAATATGCCAAACCTTATCAAATGCCTTAGCGACATCGAGAGAAACAGCCGCAGCTGGTGTGTTCGTGTTTAGTTTCTCACTCAAGAACTCTACAACACGAAGGAGTTGATGTAATGTGGAATGTTTAGCTCTGAAGCCAAATTGCTCAGGGATGAGTATGTTTTGTGCGTCTAAAATGTCATGTAACTGGGACCTGATGACTCGCTCAACAACTTTGCTGATAGAGGGTAACAGAGAGATGGGTCGACAGTTAGTCGGATCTTGAAGATTACACTGTGGTTTAGGAATAGATGCAATAATAGAAGTCTTCCAAGCTTTAGGGAAGTAGTAGTACTGAAGAATAGCATTAGTAAGTTTAGTTAGATATATAATACAGTTGCAAGGAAGATTTTTAAGAGCATAATTAGTTATGTTATCGTATCCAGGGGCTTTTCTGTTTTTAAGATTTTTGATAATATTACAAATAACAATTGGTTGAATTTCCGGGAGTGGGTCCGTGGGAGGAGTAGCTAAAAAAATTTGAACAGTTTCGTTTACTTCAAAATAATGATTAGGGCTGGCAAGATAAGGGCTAGGGGAAAACTGCTCAGCATAGGACCTGGCGAGGATTTCCGCCTTGTCCTTGTCCGTATATGCCGTGGTATTAAAGGCAGTTAAGGGGGGGATTGTAGAGAAATGATTATTAAGCTTTTTCTTTATTTTCCAAAGAGAGTTATCTTGAGGAGAGACGGAGTTAATAAAATTGTTCCAGATTTTTTGTTTTTCCTTAGAAATGAGGTTTTTAATTTTATTATTAAGCCGATTAATCATGTGCTTTAAAGTAGGATCTCTAGTATTTTGAAACAGCCGTCGGATGTCATTACGTTGCTTACAAACATTTTGAATGTAGTTAGGCATAGTAAAAGAGATATTATTTTTAGTATATTGGTAAGTAGCTTGTTTTTGAGCATTAATAATAATATTTTGAAAGTTATCAACAGCCTTGTCAATATCATCAGTGTTAGTAATATTAGGGAAAGTTAGGTCAGAATTGGAAAGAATAGTTTTAAATTTACTCCAGTCAACAGCCACAGAAGGGGGGGAGAGGGGGGATCAACACAGTCAATTTTGAAAACAACAGGAAGATGATCAGAACTTAAGTCATTAATAACTGTAGAACTAATAGGAAAAACCAATTTTTTTCGAAATTGCAAAGTCAATAATAGAGGGGCGACCTCTACCAAGCCCATAACGTGTAGGGGTGCTGGGTGCATGTAAATTAAGTCCTAGGTGAGTGATTAAGTTGTGTAGTGCACTGCCACGACGGGTGGTTGAATGACACTTCCATCGCCGGTTGTGCGCATAGATCAAAGTCGAGTAGTGATACCCGCCTTTATAAGAGTGCCATATGAGTGCTGTAGAAGAGTGAGCAGCCACCATCCTCCATCTTTTCTTTTTTCCTTTCATTTAAAACAACATACAAAGAAATCCAAACAATATAATAAATAGCAATCTAGAACCAACCAACACGTGGCTAAAACCGTTCCTGAGACATTTTATCGCTTAATTTACAAATCATTTTAACAGTTTATTTTAATGGTCTTTCTAAAAAAAGAATGGCGATGGTATGGAATATCACTAAGTGGGGATTTTCAGTGAATTTTCTGACTCAGCAAAATCCTTCCTAGCAAAATCCCAATACTTGGCCACACCACTTCTGAAGGAGAATCTACTTCACTGCGCGTTGAAAGGATTGAACCTTAGGGATTGGAATGGGAGATTCTAACCACTTGCGCTTCCTCCACCTTTGTTTGTCGAGATGTTCACCAAGATTTCTGTCGGTCTTAGAGTCACGTGCGCTTCCACGTGCGTGAATGATTTATTGCGATTGTATGTTTTTGTGTTTGTGCTTTAAGTATTGTTTCTATGCTCTTACTACAACATTGCCAAAAGCTAAAACTCCTTTTAAGCCATTCACATTAGCTCAAATGTAGCAGTGATTAATGAAGTGGAAAAAGGGCCTTCAAAAGAAATCGGAAATCACCAAGGAATTTGAAGTTTCTTCCAACATATTATCGAAATATTTGAAGAGCAAAGATAGAATTTTAAGCTGCAAAAATGGCATTGGGAAAAATAGAACAAGTTCGAAATTGCCCGGCAAACGTGGCAAATGTGGTGCTTTCGAATTATAACTAGTTTTATAAATATTTTTTACACCGCTTATTGCACCGAATGTATAATTTAGTACACTTCATAAGTGCATAACAATTTCATTCTGTTCGAAAGGCTGTAACATCATTAACGTGCACTTGACTTTTTTTTTGCCGTAATGTGACGGAAAATGTTTGACTGTCCCTGTAATTAAACTATACATCCGATTTTCATAAAATTTGAAATGACTGGACAAAATCTTGCAATAATTATATATTTAAAATTTCAGACCATTCGGTTGGGTAGTTTTTGCTTTGTTATATGCGGACGGACAGCCATACAGACGGACCGAACGACGACTATAGGTGCTACGTATTTATATACAGGGTGCGGAAAAAGTATTGATAATTTTTTCTTAATGTTTGTGTGTGTCTTTTAAATGTTGTAGAATTATTTTTTTGCGTATATTTGCTCTTTATAATCTAAATATTACATTATAAGTATTTTGAGGTTATTGTTTGCATTTCGGCTTCTGTGCCGAAAACCTGTTCACCATTGGATAAGCTGTTAACCATCAGGATGACTGCATATTAGCCAAAAACAGTAAAACTGCTAATTCAAGTGGTGGAATAGTTGCCAGAAAATCTCATCCAGCCAGCGTGATGGTTTTTGGCTGCATCAAAAGCAATGGATAATCCCCTTTGGTCTTTTATGATGCTGGTGTCAAGGTTAATCAGATGAATTATCTCAACGATATTCTATAGGAGGTCCTTCCATGGCTAAATTCTCATTTTGGAAACAATCCATATCTGTTCCAACAAGATTCAGAACCAGCCCATAAGTCTTGCCAAACGCAACGCTGGTGCCAGGCAAATCTTCGTGATTTTATTTCATCTCAAGACTGGTCTCCGAATACTCTGGATTTTAATCCACTTGATTACTCAGTATGGGAGTGCTGCAAACAAGAGCCTGTGCTAATCCTCACAAAGATATCACTTCTTTAAAAGCTGCTCTGACGCGTAAATGGAACGGTCTCGATGCGGACTACTTGCGGCGCACCGTGGATTCCTTCCCGCACTTTCTCCGCGAGTGTATCAAGGCAAAAGAAGACCGAATCGAAAATGAATGATAGAATATCAATTGATACTTAGTTGTTAATCTTACGCTATAAAAATTATTGAAATAATTGTATCTATGGCGTTGTAGTAGAGATTGATTTTACTATCAATACTTTCTCCGCACCTTGTAATTACGAACGCACCTAAACATAACGAGAGTAAATGACAACCCAGATCTGGACAATGCTTAAGCAGTTTAAACAAGCACGAGATAAGAACAATCCATTTAACGTCCCTATTATGAGAGCTAAATCTGAAGAGTTTGCCGCTGCATTAGGCTGAATGGTTTCAAAGATAGAAACGATATTTCTTTCAAAGCAGTGTGTGGTGAAAGTGCTGCAGTGAATATTCCAGCAGCTGATGAATGAAAAAAAAACATTTAAAATAAATTAATCAAGCTAGGGAACCAAAAATTATTTTTAATGTCTACGAGACTGCACCTTTTCATAATTGCACTGTAATTAAATTTCTTGCTTTTAAGAGAAAAATGCACTGGCGGTAAACTAAGTAATGAGCAAGTAACTTTGATTGTTGGAGCAAATATGGACGGGTCAAAAAAGCTGTCATAACGAAAATGTAGCAAATTGGCCAGTCCACGTTGCTTTAAAAATTTAAAGTCTAAGCCTGTGCCCAACGATTCAAATACAAAGGCATGGTTGACCTCCGATTTTTTTTTATGACTTTTAAATATGAACAAGAAATTTAGAAAGAAAAAAGGAGAGATTTTCATTAAAAAACCTGAAAGTTATCTTTTTCCCTGACAACATGACATCTGTGATTCAGCTAATGGACCAAGGAATTATCAAAAGCCTTAAACATTTATATAGGTGTCTGTTGGTTCAATACATCCTCATCAGAAATTCTGACATGAAGGATCTCAACATTCTTCAAGCTTTAAGAATGTGTAGGCAGGCATGAGACATGGTCAGTGAAAGAGCAATTTTGAAATGTTGTCATAAGGCTGGATATGTAAAGAAAGAAATGGAGGGAGTAAATGTAGGGAAAACTAGATGAAACTGATCCTGAGCTGGCTGTAGGTAATTGGAAAGATGAAAAATCTAATTCATCAATCTTGTATGAGGGCTATGTCAACAATGACCAAAATCTGTTTGTGTGTGGCGAGGGAACTGATGTGGTCATTATTGTTCAACTGGCGAAGAACACCCAAGCTAAGGACGGACTACCCGGGGATGAAGAAAACGAGGAAATACAAGGGAAGCCCCTACCTAGTTCGTCATAAACTATAGAGCATGTACCTGAACTTCGACGCTTTTTTGAACGTCAGTCTAATGTAGAAAATTCTATTTTTGTATCAGTGTCAGGTTAAAATTATATGCTATGACTCAAAGATCGCATTCAAAGAAGCAATAAAAAAATCTGACTTTTTTTCTTAAAAGAGATGAATAATTAAGCTAGTAGAATGTGTTTGATTTAATAAAAAAATGTAGAAGCATTCACAAACTTTATGTGTTAAATCTAATATATATAATTCGAACTTTTGGATATTACAAACTTTTCTCTGGCCCTTTCAACTGCAAATTATCCACGTTTAACTGTATTTCGGTTGAGAAAACTGATTAACACACTATAAAATCTGCTCGGAAATGTTTCACAACGTAAGTGTCAGCAAAAGAAATGTTGCTTTTATAAAGGCTTCATTTAAATCTCGAAAATATATTGGTTTTAAACTTAAAATGCGTTTTTCTGTATGATGGGTTTTTTCCACGTCTTTAAATTGTTATGAATCAGGAACTCTTAAAGGTAAATGATTAAAACTTGTGATTATTATGTATTATTATATGATTAATATGTAGATTAAACTTGTGATATAAATGATTAAATGATTAAATCTCTTTTTTAATTATTTTACTTTAATTTTGATTCAGCAAATTCGAAAAAAAATAAATACTTTTGAAAATATGATTTTTTTTTTAAAAATAAGTTACATGATTTTTTTTTTTTTTTTTTTTTACTTTAAATGATTTTAAATAATAAAAAAAAAAATATTTAAAAAAAATAATCTAAATTAAAATTTATTTATTTTTGTTTACTAAAAGGGAAAAAAAATGAAATTCAACTAATAATATTTCGAGCTATAACGATTAGCCTTCAGAAACATTTAAATTTAAAATTTTGTAAAACAAATTATGGGTTGTCCTATGATGTGATTCTATTTACAAATTACACAGTTAACCATCGTAAAAAAATCAAATTCTAACTCTGTAAATATTGTGTGCCCCGGAACACATTAAACGTGAGTTTTAGGCTGGTATTTGAAATATGTTTTCAATAGTAATAGTGAAAAATGACTTAATATATCCAAAAATAAAATTAATGACAAAGCAGTTTTAAGTATACGGATTACTGAAAATAATTTTTAAACCGCAGTAAAAAAAAAAAAAAAAAAAAAAAAAAAAAATAAGATGTGATGAGAGCGGAAAAAAGAAGCAAATTTTACTCAATGTGGCTTTTAGTTCGAAATGAATATTTCTAAACTACGAAACAAACTTAAAAGACAGAATTTTAATCAGCTCTTTTAGCTTTACTACGCCACATATAAAATTCCATTATATCTTTCGGAATAAATGCTCAGCTAAAAACGTAAATAAAGATTCTTTCTCCATTTTTGCACTAAAAATAAAGGGAACTTTCTAAAATGTGGGGAGGTGTAATTAAAGTCTTTTGCAAATTCATTATTTTGCTTGTGTTCTTAATTTAAAATAATATCCTTGTAGTTGGTTTTAAAAGTACTTTGTATCTTGACTTAACAAATTTGAACTTTACTTTTAAAAAGCAACGAATTCAAATAACCTGTTTAATACAGACTTTTTAAATAAAAGTATTAACAGTATTTTTCTTTAAAGAGATTAAACTTAATTTGAAACGTATAGTTCTTGTTCTCATTGAGATGTAACGCTTTTAATAGCAAATTAATTCGAAAACTTTGATACTATTTTTAAAAATCGCGTACTTTATATTTTACGAATATGTTTATTATACTGATAATACAGGGTGCCCACTCTCAACGGTATCCAATGGCTAATTCCTAAACCGTAAGTCTTAAACATATAGTTCCACTTACAAAAATTAATAAATGAGGTAAATTCTATATATTTTAAAGCGATGTCAGTTAATAAAAACATTTGTTAGAAATTTACGAAATTTAAATTTTTGTACGGTCCATCAGTCCTGTGAGTTATATTTAGTACATTTTTCCTATTACACTGGCAAGTAAGACAAAAAAAAAAAAAAAAAAAAAAAAAAAAAAAAAAAAAAAAAAAAAAAAGTCCTGTTCATATAACACCAAAACTGAAGCGAGTTATAAAACTTTAAAAATATATGACTTATACCATTTTTCTGCATCTGAATACAAATGCGTTCCTCCATGCTTTGAGGGGCCATATACTAAGTGCTTAAAGTATTCGAAGAACTTATTTCATGTGAATTTTGAAAAAAAAAATCGTAAAGTATTACGATTGAGTTAACTTCTATTAAGTTTCAGATTGGCTTAAATAACTGTATTTTAGCATATGTTTTATTTTGTAAGGATTTGAAACTGTTTCTTTTCATGGTTTCTTTTAACAAAAATTATGTTATTTTTATAAGTTTCTATTTAATTTCAACGATTATATCTTGGTTTTCCTAGTACAAAATTTGTACTCGAAAGTTAACTTAGTTTCAAATAATGATCGAGATAAAATTTTACTTACTGACGTAAATTTGATGACAATCTAATATTATTAGGATTTCAGGTGGTTACCATTTATACTTGTTTTACAGGATAATAAAAAATTTCGGATAAATTACTGCCAAGAACATTCAGAAAAAAGTCTTAGATTAGACAACACAACACTGAGATGATTGTGTTTTTTAACTTTTGATATTTGATTTTTATGTACTTTTTAGCACTGAATCTGAAAATGACCCTCATTTTTAACCATCACTTTAGAATTTTTTTGAAAATCGTAAATTTCAAAGTTAAAGCATAGCAAAAATCTGATACTATAAAACAGATGTAAAAACTTTTTTATTTAATATGAATTTATTTAGTCAAATTTATTCAATTTTTTGGTTTATACTGGAATTCTTACAGCTAAACAGCTGAGGCGTCCGATGAGGTTTTGGAGGAGGTTCAATTTGAACTTTGACATTTGAACTTTGAAATTTAACATTTGCTAAAATTACTGACGTGATGGTTAAAAATGAAGGTCATTTTTAGGATCAGCAGTAAAAAATACATAAAAATCAATTGGCAAAAGTTAAAAACACAACAATCCCTTCTATTTTATAGCATCAAATTTTCGCTATTTTTCCTATTTTTCACATTAAAATTTACGATTTTCAAAACAATTTTACTTGATGGTAAAAAATGAAGGTCAATTTCGTATTCAGCGGTACAGAATACATAAGAATCAATTATCAAAAGCTAAAAAACATGACATAACCCAACTTTTGCAGACTAGTGTAATCTAATAACGTTTCTAAATACGTATAATTTTTTAATGAATTGAGAGTGTTAATTTTCATCATTTTATTTAACAAAAATTCTGTTTTTTTTTCTTCTTATATGTTTATTACAAATTGTATATTTTGCAATAATATGTCAGAACGATTAAAGATTTCAAAATTATATTGCCATGTTAATTTTACTGCCAACCATTTTTTTAATATATCTGACGAAATTATATTTCTACTAAATTTGTGAATGACCCTTTATATACAGTAAAAAATATGCTGCAACTTTAAACAGCTTTTAGTCGGTCAGTTTTAATTGTAGAATAACGGAACGTTTTTGTCTTGCTTGTCAATGTAACAGGAAATTTTCACTAAATATAACTTATTGGACAGGGGGACATTATAAAAATTTTAATTTCGTATTTTTTTAAGAAATCGCTTTTAAAAAAATAGCTTTTAAAATATTTCTTTACCTCATTTAAAACATTCTTGTAATGGGAACTATATATCTATGACTAACGGTTTAGGAATTAGCCATTGAAGACAGAGAAGAGTGGACACCCGTATATTGTCAGGGAAAAATTAAATTAAAATTGAAAATATATATATGTATATAATATACGAAATAAAATTAATATTTCTCTTATTTTCGCACCGTTTCTTAATTGCAATAACTTGTCAATTGGAATGCGTTATGTCCCCTATCAAATTAACAATGGGCGTTAGTCAATCTGTCTCGTAAATATATTTCAAAAATCAAATTTTATGATTTTTAAATTTTTAAATTATTTCCAATTAAAATAGCAATACATTTTTTTATTGAATAATATGTTTCAAAATGGAGAACATCCCTGGTGTATGTATCCCTGTTGTCTGTTGATGCAACGTAAACGGTATACTAAAAATAAAACAAAGTAATTGTGTTTCGATTTCCGAGGGATATTCCTTTGATATATTATTTATTTTCTACGCTGCTTGAAAATCATTTTTACAGCTTTTTTCCGTGTTTTTATTAAAAAAAAAATATTTTATATCTCTTTTCTGGGTTATATACGCCAACAAAATCGTTTGTCTACTTTCAACTTATTTGTCATTTTCAAGTGGTATTTAAGGTGGAGTAGAACTAACAATTTTATAATTAATGGGTTATATGTGGCAACAAAATCTTTTGTCTAATTTAAACTTATTTGTCTTTCTTGAAGTGGTATTTAATGTGGAGTAGAACTATCAATTTTATAATTAACGGGTTATATATGACAACAAAATCTTTTATTTGTCATTCTTCAAGTGGTATTTAAGGTGGAGTAGAACTAACAATTTTATAATTAATGGGTTATATGTCGCAACAAAATCTTTTGTCTAATTTAAACTTATTTGTCATACTTCAAGTGGTATTTAAGATGGAGTAGAACTAACAATTTTATAATTAACGGGTTATATATGGCAACAAATTTTTTGTCTAATTTAAATTATTTGTCTTTCTGCAAATGGTACTTAAGGCGGAGTAGAATTTACAATGTGATAATTAACTGTAATGTTTTTTACAACAATAACAGAAAGTTCAGTGGATTTTCCAGTAATGTTCGGAAACACTTTACCATAAATACTGATCATTTTGAGAATTTTGAAGTAGATCGAGTTTTCCCCCACAAAATTTTTACTACACAGATAATAAACTTGTAGCTACTTTTAAAAATAATTTCGTTTAGTTGTATTAAAAAGGCGTGAACTATTACAAGAAATACAATCAAAGAATTTGACGAATGCGATAAAATACATTGCTGAATGATGAAAATATTCAGCAGTGGAAATATTAAAACTTGAAAATATTAAAAGCACATTAGAAATATAATAAAAATATACAAATCAACTGTTTCGGCCCTCTTTCCAGTCATCATCAGGATCTCAAAGTAAAAAATAATCACATTTAATTGTTTTTTGACTGCGCAATTTCAGAGAATATTTTTATTACATTTTTAATATAATTTTAATATTTTAAAGTTAATACAGCACTTAGAAATGCATTTTACCGCATTCATCAAGTTCTTGGAATTCAGTTTTATTTAAACATTTATGCATATAATCACCATGTTTCACTTAATTTTAAACAGTGAACCTACTTAGAGATTTCCGTGTAATGATATTTGGAATTTTGAAATATTGATTGAAAGATGTACAACAGATAGCATAATTTTTAATGATTTAAACACCATTTTATTAGAATTAATCTGGTTCCAAGTGGACAACTGTTGTGTGACTATTAATGTTCGTCTTTATAACCATAATCGATAATATTTATCAAAATCAATTTTAAATAACATTTTAAATAAAACAAAACTGCAAAAACGGACTTTTACGGTCCACCCTGACCCAGATAAATTTAAAAGCAATTTTTAAATTACTTTTATTTTAAATACTTTTCAAGTACCATCTTTTGTGGGGACTTGCGTATCATAAAGAACAATGAGCTTTGAAAATATAATCACCAAATTTTATGGCAAATGGAAGTTGAGTAAAAGGAAAATGGCCACTCGATTGGGAATCACGATTCTTTAAATGTATATTTGAAAATTAAGCTTAGGGTACTGTGTTCATATAGAAATTGTACCAAACTTTGTAAATTTCAGTGCAACACCTATGTTTCACATCATATTTGAATTTATTCCAATTCGGTCAAAAAGTTTAGGGATTATGCAGGAGTAAAATTTTGAACTTATAAAATTAAATACATTTCATTTAGTTGTAAAACAAACATCAATGCGGGTTTTTTTAAGCAAAACCTAAAACCTACTTCACGGGATGAAATGCAATCTTTAATTCACATATTTCAAGCTTCTAGAAAAGGATTTATGTTAAATTTTTTAACGGTTAATACATAATTTTATTTTCAACTATGAATTTATATTTTATATGGGACATTCTTACAATCCTTTGACTTCCAGGAATAAAAATCTGGTGAAATTAAACTTGCTAAAATAACATTTTAATCTAATAGATGAAATCCTTAATAATTCAAAATAAAGAAAAAAAATGGTCAGCAGCGAAAAATGTTTTATTTAATTGAGGTTTAAGTTAAACTTGCGAGTTTAATTTTCCTTACCATTTTACCACTAAAACTTTTTATTTTCTTCTAAATTTTTACTTATAATGAATTTCCATAGTACCCACAGTACATTCAAATAAGAAATAATAACAATGTAGTATTTTTAGTACAAAATTTTAGTATAACATTGTCTTAAAGGGATGTTAAAGAAGTGACGGTAATGTAAAAGAGGGGTAGGTATAGGGGAAAAGGGGCGGTAAGGAAAAAGAAAGGAAATGGTAAGAATATGACGGCAAGGAAAAAATTTTAAGACTAAGTGATAGCCACAATGTTCATTGATTTTTAGAAGCAGTTATTTACATTGAATTAAATATATATATATATATATATATATATATATATATATATATATATATATACTTTACCACGAAAAGTGCAGGAATAAACCTTGGGAACTGTAAGACTACCAATAAAGCCACGATGCTTGAAATTGATATTTATATGCTGATTTAAATTATGCAGTAAATTTCCTGTCAAAGAATTTTAGACATTCTTTCTCTAGCATGAGAAAAAACTTCAAAAATATTATGTGGCTGCATCTGAAGTTATTTTCTGTACAATTTTGGAAGAGGGTCAGTAAGGAATCATAAACCCAGGGACAAAGTTAAGAAAATAATAACAACCGTAAAACTGTCTTCAGATTAATTTTTTGCTATATATTTATGTAAACAATAATACGATTTTCAGAAAAAATTACATCGAATTACTTCTACTGAAAGAATTTTATACAGACAGCTCCAAACATAAAAATACACTGGACCGTATAGGGGTTTTCTGGGTATTTGGACCCCCAACATCGTCCAAAACTTATTTATCTCGTTAATATTGTTATGCAGTCATGCAATAAGATATTCCCCAGTATATGAAACAAACAAAAAAAAAAAAAAAAAAAAAAAAAAAAACCCGCAAGAGTATGTACTAAATTAAAAAATTATTATTCATATTTTAATTAATTTTTCAACTACAGAAGTAGTTGAAAAATTAATTAAAATTTGAAAAATTAATTAAAATTGTATATTCACCGATGCTGGGTTTATTTGCGTGTCATGTTACGCCGCTAGAATGTGTGCTCATGAAGACTTCTCCATCTTGTGCTGCGGTTGCAGCCTTACCGACTTATATAAGTGAGAAATGCCAAGCTGGGCATCGTCCTTGTGGTTTAGTGGTAGAGCACTGGAGATCTATTCCAGGGACCCGGGTTCGATTCCCGGCTTGGACATTTTTCACTAAGTTGGTTTACGCTTTGTTAGCAGTGTGATAATTCACATCATTAATATTCAATTAGTATTCATATTTTGTGAAATAATGATTCGAAAAAAAAAATGTAACATAGCTTACCGTATGTTCCCATTTGTTTTGTAACTGAAAATATTGAATTTAATATTATGAATTTAAAAATTTACATCTGCATAATGCTTAAATTATTGGAATTTTTTTTGGTATCTTAATAAAACAGTTACTAAAATTGCAGACATGATGTGAAAATTACATGTGTAAAAGTTTGATTCAACAGTTTGTTCGTAAGGAAAGATTTTTTTTTTTTAATATAGACTCATTCAAATTCGAGTGTCGTTTTATCGCAGCGTACTTAGAATGACGCCCGGTTGCAAATTCACAATCACTCAACCAGCGAGCTTGACGCCAACCTCTGTAGCCAAGCGCTTTGGCGAGGAATTGAACTTAGACTCGCATGCAAGTCTGAAGCTAATTCGACATCGATATTTCGTCTATTTGGCCGATTATTTCTTGTTTATGGAATACTTCCAAATTGATGAGTGCGAAACAATAAATGCTTATTTCATCTTCTAAATAATTATACATGCATTATGAGCAATTGAAGTATTTAATCTTATAGATATACGCTCTATAAGTCTGATATTTCTCCCCTCAAGCTAAAGTATTTATTTTTGAAATTTTAAACGCACCATGTACTACCACCTAGTGCCAGCACACTAAATACACTACAACAAAAATCTCCTGAATAATGCATTTGCTGAATACGCATGTATATATATTGTGAACGAGTAAAATATTTAATATTGTAGAGCTACTCTATAACTTTGGCCTTGCTTTAAATGGTTACTATAAATAGTAAATGGAAATTCGCAATAATTATCTTAGTTACTAGTTGAGAGTATGCTAAGATGTTGTTGCTCTTTGTTGCTGATTCATAACATGTTAAAAATATCCAATAATGGACATATCCCGCCCCCATCAGAGTTTTTGGTTCATAAAAAAATAGGAAGTAAAAATTTAGCTTTTATTTTTTTTTTCTCATAACTCCTCTTTGTACTCTATAATGTTTTTATTGTTGACAATCTAGATTAAACCATTCAGGAAGCAGAAAAGTCACATTCTATTTCATAGTAATAAAAAACTTTGAATTTTATATACTGCCATTTACAAAATTACATTTATTTTAAAGATTTTAAGACCAGTATCCTTTAATGGAATGCTCAATTACTCTTCTTGTATGAACGACTATCGAATTTGTTAAAAAAATTAAAATTATAAAAAATTAAAATTATTATATTAATAATTATGATGAATTTAAAAAAGTAAAAGTCTAACCATGCTCATTATTGAATTTGCGGTATTCTTGCAGTTCTGTATTATTCATTTAGAATGTACTTCATACTATCAAATTAAAAAATAAACAAGAACGAAAAATCATGTGTTCGATTGATTATGAAGCACATAAAAAATCCAATAGATTATGAAACATTTTCCAACACATTCATAATGCTGCAACAAATTTCATAGTTTATTAAGCTGAAAGATGATATCTAAATTAGAAAATAGGAATTCTACTTTTTCAGAATTTAGTGTCGCAGCCAATGAAAAAAGTATAATGTATATAAATATAGGTAATATATAAACATTCAGTTTTAAGACATAAAACACACCCTTTTATTTTATATAAAATGACGTAATTTGCATCGGCTGAGAAATTCCTTACTTACTATCCAGTCTTAAATAGCATCTATACTAAAGTATTCATGTGACGTCACTATGGCTAAATTATACACACAAGGGAAAAAAATCGGCTATCTAATGATTCATATGGCTTCCTTTGTCTGTAATACAGATGATTAAATTAGATATAGTTTATAATATCTCCATGTTTTATCAGAAATTATACATTTATATATTTTTTTCAAAATAGCACGTATTTTAATTTTTTTTTTTTTCATTAGTTATGGGGAAAATGACAAAAAAAAGAAATAATTACTATTTTCCAACTATTTTTTCTTTACTTTTTACATAAATTGTGTTCTTGAGTTGCCAAAATTAAACAAATGGCGCTAAAAACTACAAAAATTTAATATCTCAAGAATGAATGGAAATTCAATTTTAAAACAAATTGTATTAAAAAGTACTATTTTTTCCCAATACGACGGTATAAAAAATTGCAAATGTGTGATGCTTAGAAGTTAAAAAAATTACAGTAGAGTATTTAACCGTACAACGATACGTCTACTTTGTTTTACGGCTGACTTATACAGCGGAACGTTATTTTTTAGAGACGACATTTAAATTGCTGGGAGAAAGAAATAACATATCGGTGGCTAATAAACAATTTGAAAACCCAATTCTGCAAGTACCATCAATAGTCTGAAAATAACTTTTTTTTTCAGCCCTGAATATGATCTATATATTTGTATGTATAGAACATAGTATGCTAAAATTCAATTCCATTAAACGCTTAACATAGTTGATAAAACCCCTTTTAAAACTGTCTGTAAATAAACGAAAATGTACTTGAGATCTTTTGTACAATCCTGTACATAATCTGTAGAATTTATACACACCAAGTAATATGCAAAAAATATATATATTTAAATTTGAAAACGCATACCACAATTGAAAACGCACTTCAAGCAATTATTGTTCAAGGAGTACTGTAGTCAAATTCCTTTGTGTGTCCCTATAAATCAACGATAAATTCTATTTACACCCTGATCTAAAGTTAACGCCTTACAGTATATCTCATATATATTAATTTCAATGTGTTTAATGTAATATCAATAAAAATAAAATACACCGCAAACGATTTTTCCACTACAGACCGAATGAATCGGAGATTCTTTTGAATGTCCCTGTAAACGAACCGTAAATGCTAGATATTTATTTAATTATTATTATCAATAACGAACATTCTATCCACAGTAAACCCCCAAAATATATATGACAAACCGAGTTGGTAAACACTTTTCAACTTTGTTGATGTATCTTGATGAACTGTGTCAACTATTGTGTAAACTATTATAGTATCTTCATAACGCTAGAAACAAGCAGTTTAAATTTTTCAGCGTCATCCTTACTTTGTAACGGTAATCTTAATTTAACAGCATCAATATTAGAGTTAGTATAATCAATAATACAACTTGTGTAGTCTCAAATAATCTGCAAGGACAAAAAATTAAATAAATAAATAAATTAATTAATTAAAAAAAATCTTTCTTTGAACTCTGTAAACGTATCCAAAATATTCATATAAAGCGGATATAAATATTCGCACATGCAAATTTTGAACTACGGTACTAGAAACAGAATGCAACATGCACGTAGAAGTTCATTTTTCGCCAAAGCGTTTGGCTGCAGGGATTGACGTCAAGCGCGCTGGGAGGTTGAGTGTTTGTGAATTTGCCGCCCGTGTGTACTCTGCCAAAGTCAGTAACAAAAAAAAAAAAAAAAAAAAAAAAAAAAAAACCTAGGGTTGTTTGGTTACAATTTCTTTAAAAATATAACATCATAGAAATTCAATACTGTTCGGTGCCAAAAGCCCTCACCATTTAACCTCCCATGTAGAATAATTTCTGAATTCAACACATCTTTTAGGTAATTTAAGATTAGTATACTGAAACCGCCAATGCCTGGTCGGCCAGCCAGTAATATAAAATAATAAAGGCAATTTAATATTATTATGTTCTGTGTATTAACTTTTATTAAAAATTATGTAGTATAATACAATCAAAAATACATTATTTGTTTAGAAGACATTAAAGTTTTAATTTAGTTTCAATAATAACAAAATTATTACACAAGCATTTTGTCAGACACAATTTCATGTTTCTATAAAAAGTAATGTAACTCTCAAATAGAAAATCATCTAAGAGTAAATTTTATGACCGACTGCAATGAAATGTCAGTAGATTGTAATTATATGAAGGATATAATAAAAAAGAATTATCCCTGTCCCATTATTATAAGATTCGTTCCCATTTAAAGCATGAGGAAGGATAACACATAAAAAATAAGCAAAAACGGAAGTCATTGCTCTTTCATCTGGTTTATTTCCTTTTAGTCTCTATTGTTTTTACATAATCCTAATTAAATTTTAAAAAGAGTTTTTTGCAATATGGACTTTTTAACTTTGAGATGAGACTTAGATAGCATTTTGCTATATTTTTTGTATGGAAACTTAGCAATAACTTCGGACAAAACGGTTTTTTTTTTTTTTTTTTTTTTTTTTTTTTTTTTTTTTTTTGGGTGTGTATGTGTGTGTGTTTGTGTTTATCAAATCTTTAAAAAAAGAAAAAAATGCTGTATTTAATAAGCACACCCTTTGAAAAATACAAGATTAATTAAATCAAAAGGAGTGATCACAGATTTTTTTAACGCAGCAAGCAACAATAACTAATATGTTATAATTTGTTTTAAATGCAGTTAACAAAAGCAGACCTAAAACTAACAGTACTGTTTTGTTAAATGCCCATGTTTAAATATTACAGCGAATTAATCGAATTTTATAAAGTATTTCTTTTCTTTTTTTTTTCTCTTTCTTTTAGAATTAATCTGTTTTAAATTTTACGACCTATTGACTTAAAGAAAAACTGCTTTTTGAAAGGACAGCAACTAGACATTTTTTTTTTCAGCTTAAGATTAATAACATGAGATTGAATTTATCTGCATAATTCATAGCTGCCAACCTTTCACTAATCTTCCGTAATATCTGGATTAATTTAACCCAGGTTAACAACTTTCGAACCAGAAAATTTAGTTCTTGAATCTTTATTTATTTAATTCAAGGTTTCTATGTGGAACATATTTAATTTCATTTCTTCAAAAAAATATTGGTTCGAAACGTATTAAACAAGGGTCAAATTAACGCACCTATTACGGAAGATTAGTTTCAGGTTGGCACCTATGATAATTATATCTATTTTCAAAAACCTTTATGTAAAATACAGTCATGTATTTCTACTTTTAAATACGCGTGGACAGCATATATGACAAGGACAACATATATGATATGGGCGAATCATGGTTATGCCTTGCAGAGTCATCCGATACACAAAAACAACATATGAAAGAAAGTTAAATTTCCAGGACCATGAACTTATATCTTATTGAAATTGACCCATAGAAAATAAAACTCCTTTGAAAGCTCCTTTGAAAATCAAACTACAAATATGTCGTTTTTCTATTCTTTTTTATTGTAAATGTTAAAGTCTTTGGAAAAAAATAACGTTTACTTATGTAACCTGACTATGTGCTTTTTTCTATGAATTATTTGAAATAATTATGCAATTAATGCAACGTTAATTGATTTGGCGATGTTTAGAGAGAACAACAATATTTCTCTGAATTAAAAAAAATTTCTTATGCATTCATTTCAACTGACAAAAAGAGTTATATTATTATAATCATATAAAAGCGAAGCTTTTCTTAAAAGTAATGTGTTATAATATTCTCAAATAAAATCTCACAAATAATGCGAGATCGTTACGTTTGATATTTTTAAAGATACCAAACTGCTATATATAATACACAGCTATATATTAAATTTAGATAAGTGTATACACAATATAGAATTGTTTCCATATGTCTAATTATCAGTTTAATAAGAAGGAGTTGTCAATATGTAAAACTAAGCTTAACATATAACGCAATGCGTCTTTATAATAGGGGATAGTAGCCTAATTTGGACCACTTCGCTTATTTCCAGGTGTAACTCACTTAATTTTTGGAATATCTGAAAACTATCACTACACGGGGTCAATCAATTTATCCACCAACTAAATAAAACTTTAGATCATTTAAATTTTGAAAATCTTAAATTTTATTTTAATTTGGTAAATTTGTCAAAAGTGATCCAAATTCAGCAACTGGTCGCCTAAGTTGGACCACCAGTCTCCTAAATTGGACCAAATAAAATCAGGTTGTTTTAATGACTAGAGGATATAACTAATTTTATTAAAAGCAGAGTTTACGCTTACTGAAATAATCAAACAAAATAACAGCAATGAAATATAATGAAATCAAATATCTGAAAATATGTGTAATTGTTTTAAATCAAAATATTCAAAATATAAATCAAAGTTATCAGTAATTAAGAATAGAAATTATGAAACTAATTGCCAGTTACTTGAATATCATTTAAGGAGTGATGCAAAGCTTACACATGAATTTCGTTTATTGATTTTTTTTTCCAGCGCACACAACTTGGAACCGTATTTGGCAATTTGAACAATGAATCATTTCTGCTGCTTTATTTTCTTACAAATCAGGCAAACCCAATCATCACTATTTAGATTCTTTTTGGGTTCTGAATTATTAGAATTTTGTTTTTGCAACAGAAGTTTTCTTTACATTATGATTGTAGTTCTCCCCTTTGATCATTTCCTTGATAATTGCATTACGCCTATTTTTTTAAAACTTGATGTTCCATTTGCTTTTATGCTGTGATAGCTTCCTTTTAGTCGATTGTTTGTGTTTATTCCTTTCAAGGTTTAATTTATATGGCGAAGATGTTAACACAACTGTTTTTTTCTCCACCTGTACTTTTATTAAAACTAAATTTAGCAAAGGATATAATATTTCTAATTATTTTTTGGCTTTTGGGGAGGATTTGTAGCTACAGCCTTATTGCAGGTCAATTTCTTCACAACTCACTCTCTCCTTTTTATTTCTATATCTTTAACAGCTTTTGCTGTCACCAGTTTTTTTTTTTTTTCAGACAGCTTGTCCGTGTCTTTTTCAATATTTTAAACATTATATTATAAAAGTGTTTAAGAAAATATGCTGTATTGAAAAATACGCTACGATTAATTATACGCAAACATTACATATTCAACAGTATTGAATTCACCCCCCACCTCCCGGAAGGTTTGAGGTTTGATGAGTTTTAATGGCAAAAAGTGTAATTCCACCCTCCAGAACTGTAAAATGTCTGCCCTTCCTCAGGGAATCGCAAATATCACCCAGGAAGAAAATGTTTGAATTCAACTCTGTAAACCAAATACGCCGTAGGAATAATGTATTCAAAGAAAATAAATACAAATACATACAAGATAAAAGAAATTGCAAACAAAATTTATTGCATAAACATGTAAAATTATTTTTTTGTTTATATTGGCCTGAACTGTATAAAAAAATTAATCCAGATATAACCCCCCCCCCCCCCCCCCCAAAAAAAAAAAAAAAAAAAAAAAAAAAAAAAAAAAAAAAAAAAACCTTGCGTGGAGTTGTAATCCATTATAAAAAATAAAAAAATAATAAAAAAATAGTGTACAAAGTGTACCGTCCTCGAAATTCATTACTTAATTTTCAAAATTTATGATCGCATATCTGGTCCAATTTAAGCAACTTAAAATGGTCCAATTATGGCAACTGCGCCATTTTTTAAAACAGATAATTTCAAGACTAAGAACTAAAACGAAATCAGACAAAGCCGCATGAGAAATATGCGCAATTAACAGATGAATTTATATATGTATATAAAAACATAACAACTTACCTTAGTTTTAAAGTATTCACTTACGTTTAGTATGAAAAAAGTAGATCAAAACAGCTAACTTTAGGTTTTTAAAAATTGTTTGAAAACAACACGTGGTAGGCGGTTGCACCTTCTAATCATGTAGGACGTCATTCTGATGAGTAGGATTTCAGGGGTAGATGGCGTCTCTTCCTGTAATTAACGACAGAATGGCAACGGTCCAATTAAAGCGGCGGTCCAAATTAGGCTACTCTCCCCTATTGTAAGATAGCATGTGTTTGCTTGTTGTAAAACACAATGGTGGGTTCGAAATATTTAAATTATTCAAACTTGTTTTGATGGTCACAAACTTTATGTACATATTTTGAAATAATAGAACTGAGACATTCGAAAAGATGATGAATTGACAATTATTTACGTATTTACAAAATTACAGATTAATTTTACTTTGAATTCGGATCATCGTACTTTACACTACAAAAGATTATTTTAATATATGTTTTCTATCTGCACTCTCTTATATTCTCGTCATGTGTTTTTCAGGAAAAATGACGGAATTCTTTTAAATAACATTCATAGACGATGAAAATTGCAAACATTCGAAAAAAAATTATTTTTAACTTCTCGAATAAAAACAGATGCCAGTTTTTATTTCCTATTTTAACCTCTTCTCGTGAGATGAAAAATGTAAAAGAAAGGAAAAGAAAACATCTTCGTTGCTATAGCAATGAATCCAACTTCAGAAATAAAATGAAATGAACTATCACAGCGGCGTTTGCCAAAGCCGTGTATCTAAAAAAAATATATTAATTTACCAATTTCTAACAGTATGTGTTGTCTGTTACACGCTGCAATATTTATAGTGATAAAAGAACTTCTGCTAAATTTACTAGAAATAATTTGTCTACACTGTAAAAAAATGACATTTTTACAGTACAAAGTACTGTTCATCGCGCGCAGAAACTCGATCACAGTGAACGAGCTGTATCTTTCTTTGGTTTCCTGACTATATAAACATGGAAAATACAGTAGTTGCGTAAAATTGCCAGCACATTGTGATGTTAATTTTACGCAACTACTGTATTTTCCATGTTTATATAGTCAGGAAACCAAAGAAAGATACAGCACATTCACTGTGATCGAGTTTGTTCTGGCAAATTTACGGTGGTTTTTTATTTATTTTTATTTTTTTTTTACAGTGTATATTTAATTCTAATGTTTTAAAGGTTTTCTTTTATGTACTATTTTAAATATTCCTTATAAGAAAGAAAAAAATTGCTGCTGATATTAATCACTTGTGATGTTAGATTTTTTTCTTAATTTGTATCATGAAGCAGTTATTTATATACTTAAACCACGGTTAATTAAATATTGTTAAAGTTGAACAATGTAAAATTTCAATCTTTATATCAATGTGTTACTAATATTTTCTGAATACACTAAAATAAAACAAAATATTTTAAGTATACACAATCTCTTTAATTATATACACTGCTCAAAACAATTAAAGGATATTTGAAGTTTTATATAAAATAAAGATATAAACGAAATTTTTTTGCCGAAAATAGAAGAAGAGAATCACAAATGCAAATTTTTCTGGTTTTCAAACTGTGGAGTATGCAAATTTTGAGTTCGACGTCAAAAACGTCGCTTCAGCGGAAGCGAATGAAATTTGACTTTCAACTGGATAAAAGAGAATGAAGACAAGGATGATCGGCATTCAGTGATTGCTTTGTTTCGATGAGTACGATGTCTCAACGAAGTCATTTGACAGATTCAGAAGCTTTGAGAATTGTTGGTAGGTTAGAAGGGGGACAAACTCAAGCCGAAGTAGCGCAAGCCATTGGAGTGTCACAAAGTATCATTTCCAGGATCTGGAACCGTTTTTTGGAGAGTGGATGTGCAGGCCGAAGACCAGGGCAAGGTCGTAGACGGGCAACAATGCCCAATGAAGATCGGTATTTAGCGTTAACAGCTCGGAGACACCGAACCATGAACGCTACTCTTCTCCAACAACACCTTCGCTCGGCTACAGGCAACCACGATTTCTACTCAGACTGTCCGAAACCGGCTTCATGCTGTAGGTCTGTATGCTCGCCGACCGATGGTATGTGTTAGATTAACATCAAGGCATCGTCGCGACCGCAGGGAGTGGGCAACCGAGCATGTCAACTGGAGGAGAAATGAATGGAGCAATATTCTGTTTTCTGACGAGTCCCGTTTTTCTGTGCATCCGGATAATAGGCGTATTTTCATCTGGAGGGACCGTGGCAATAGGAATAACCCTGCGTTCGTACACGAAAGTGTCATATTTGGCGGTGGAGGAGTGTTGGTGTATGGTGGCATCTCCATTGACGGGCGCACTGACCTCTACATCATTCGAGATGGAGCTCTGACTGGTCGCCGATATAGGGATGAGATCCTCAGACCTATTGTAGTCCCTTACGCTGCAGCAATCGGAGATAACTTCATTTTAATGGACGATAATTGCAGGCCACATCGTGCAAACCTGGTGGAGGATTTCCTTTTCGAGGAAGGAATCGTTCGAATGGAATAACCAGCGTGTTCTCCAGACATGAATCCAATCGAGCACGTTTGGGACGCTCTAGGAAGACGAGTTTCTGGCCGCCAACAACCCCCACAAACTCTCCAAGAACTGGAAAGAGCTCTTCTGGAAGAGTGGGGCAGAATATCCCAACTCGTCATTAATAGCCTCATTGAGTCCATGCCTCAAAGGTGTTCAACGTTGCTGGCCACCCGTGGAAACCGTACCCCCTACTGAAAATGATTTTCTTTGAAGAAAACACCTTTTCTTATTCTTTTTTTCTCATATGCACAAATTGTGTTTTTTTCCTTTAGTTCACAAATGCTCAATAAAATGCATTTTTTTCTGCCAAACATGTGTAATTTATTCTCATATAACCTACTATGTCTGTCGACCATGTATCAATCAGCTAAACAGTTTACCAGATACAAAATCCACCTAAAACTGCAATATCCTTTAATTGTTTTGAGCAGTGTATATTTATTTACTACATTTCATACTTTCCAATATTCTGAACCGTTTTAGAGTACAATCACAGGGCCATTGTCTAGAAGGCCCACTGTATGATCTCAATAAAGATGAATCTTGATCGTAATTTTCCTATCGCTTTTCACTTTGTTTTTAACATTACATTTCCGTTAATGAAATTGAAAAGAAATGTTTGCCTTGAAACATTTTACTCATACAAATAGGGATACAAAAATATATTTCTTTAATGTACATTTTAATATTTTAAAATGCATACAACCAAGAAATACACGATATGAAATAACATGAAAAAAGAAATATTTTCATTTGAAACTTTACTTATGACACCTTCTTCTTCCCATTCACAGAGAACCTTAGCATATTCTTTAATTTTTTTTTCATGGATTTTAATTTCTTTGTTGAACTTTTCACTCTTTGTTCAGACATATGTATATTTGAAGGAATCTCTCGTTTTCCCTTTATCCAAGGAAGACCTACAATATAGCGACCTTCTCTATTTCTATCAACTTCACTTATAAAACTTTTACAAAATCTTATAAAATTTTATACTTCTTTCTCATGAGCGAATTCTTCTTCTTTTGACAAAATTCGACTAGAATCTGTTATGCCGATTGTCTCTAATTTTCATCTCTTTTAATGCTAGGTTCGTAATCAACATATTTCCATAATTTAAAAAAGACTATAATGTACTTTCTAAATGACAACAAAGTGTCCATCCAAACTTCGTCTGTATTGCCGTGAGACTGCTCTTTGGCTGTTTCACTTGACCTGTGACAAGTTGTCTATAGTAATTGCTTCCTACCACAATTTCAATTTTTGGACTCTCTGTTCCTATGTATGTAATAATCCATAGCTTATTTTCTTTAAGTTCTTTAAGTATGAACTCTTTCGGTATGCGAGGAATATTACTGTAAATTATACCTTGATCCAAAAATTCTAAGACTTCTTCACTTTGTTTCCTTTTACCGGGAGTACTTAACTGAACTTTGACTGTTTTGTGAGATTTGGCTTCTGTTCGTGTACCACTATATAAACTATTATTAAACACAATCAAATTGATTGGTAAAGTTATCATACGAATTGAATATTTCCAACTGAGCGAAAAAATGCTCAGGCTAGGAATCGAAGCATGGCTTACAAGCCAGCATGTTTCCGCTCAGTTGGAAATATTCAATTCGTATGATAACTTTACCAGTCAGTTTGATTGTGTTTAATAATAGTTCATCTAGGTATCCATCATTTATATGGAGTTCCTTTACCTGCGGTTTATTCTGTTGAACTGTCTAGATGACAGACCTGATGTTAGTACCAATAAGGTTATCTGAGCTATATATGCTAGCTGGTTGCCGGGCCAGTTAGCTTAAACGGTAAAGCATTGGCCTTGTAAGCCAATGCTTTACCGTTGGTCTGGATTCGTTTCCCAGCCTGGGAATTTTTTCGCTCAGTTGGAAATATTCAATTCGTACCACCAAATAATTTGTGTAGCATAGCTTATGAAGAAATGGGATGTAAATAAAGTTATTTGGTTGTACTTCTTAAAATATAACTGTTCTGTAACCCCCAATCTTATTGTGCACTTACATTCTTTGATATTTGACCTTTAATAACTATGTCTAAAGTCATAAGAGGTAATGCCCGAGAACACTTATTATTAGCTATGGTACTTTGGATTACTTCTGTGGCCTTAGCTATATTTTCTGATTCTTTACGCATTGAAATTTCAGTGCATAATATCTCGGTATGAGGTTTAAAAAATACATGGCGACGAATAAAAACTTTTCAAAATTTAGCGTGGTGACTAAAACTAAGGCACTTTAGGACACATCTATTATAGTTTCATTTTTTATCCCTAATTTTTTTTTCGTTCTTCAAAGGAAAGAGAACTAGATCCTAACACAGTCCTTGCTTTCATGTGGTTTATCACCAAATAAAGAAAGGCGTTCCTTTGCGCTAAATTGCCCAGCCGGTGTAGGTAATTTATTTTCTCCTTTTCTGAACTTTTCTTTAGGTTTGTCTTCAGAGACTAACTCTGCAATACCCAATTTAGGTAATTTTAAACTTTCTTCTTCTGCAACCTCTTGTTCCAGGAATTCCATCAATGTTAGTACATTTGATTTTGTTGACAATGACTAGTGCTATCAACGCTTCATCTGTTCGAAATATTATACCGTTGCCATGCTTTCATTACATCTTCCGACAAGCTAAATTCGACCATGGGATACAGCCAAGTGGAATTGCTTCCTAAACTTTAACCCATGAATTCTAAAAATAGAAAATATGCCTCGACTTTTATGAATAGATCTGATAACAGAAGTTTAACTTTCCTGTGTGCCTGTACATTAGCGACAACCAATTTTCAAAATTATCTAACATATACTTCTATCAATAAATTTTAATCCCTGAAAAGCTCTTGAAATGTCTCTACAACTTTCGGGTAATTTACGGAATGACTGGATAGCTTTATGACACACGCCTTGCACTCGTTCCACATTCTACCGATTGTATAAAATACTCAAACTTATCACTATTATTCAAATCTATGTCTTCATGCTTTTTTTAAAACTGGGAACAAAACGAAAGATAAATTATAAACTGCGAATCGAATGGCTTGATATTAAGCTTAGGCAGTTTAAAAGTCTTCAGGTGTTCGAGAGAATTCGATTAATGGGTCATTTGTGGGGCACTATGGGTCAAGCTAATTGTATCTAAATAAACGGTTCAAGCGATTGTGACAAAATTTTGTATTTTGCTGTTTCCGGGGACGAGAAGATCACTGGTCTAGGTCACATGTTCGAGAAAGTTCCATTAGAGGGTCATTTTCGGGTGACTTTGGGCCAGGCTATTTTTATATAGAAAACGGCTTTAATGAATTTAATTAAGTTTTGTATTTTATCGTTTTTGGGTTTAAGAAGACCGTTGGGCTAGGTCGCATTCTCATGAAAATTTGATTAATGGGTCAAAATGGGTCAAGGTCAAGCTAATTGTATCTAAAAAATGGCTCGAACGATTTTGACAAAAAAATTTATTATACCTTTTCCCAGCACGAGGAGACAATTGAGATAGGTCACATGCTCGATAAATTTTAATTAGTGGGTCCTTTTTGGGTTACCGTGGTTCATGTTAATTTTATCTATAAAACGACTTTAAGGAGTTGGACTAAATTTTGTATTCTATCGTTTTAGGGCTCGACAAGATCATTGGTTAGGTCGCATGTTCGAAAAAATTAGATTAGTGGGTCATTTTATGTCACTATCGCTCAGAATGAAGCTAATTGTATCTAAACAGCAAGAATGATACATTGAGAATAAAATATCCAATTTAACACTTATATCAAAAGTAAATTATAGAACACTTTCGGATAGTAAAATAACTAATTTACTAAAATTCAGTTCATCATACAATGAAAAGTGATATCCAAATAAACAGTTTAGCTGACACATAACACAGTTGAAAATCCTTTTTTATAATTTTTTCAACAATTTTTAACATATAACATCGATTTCCAAAGTTCCCCATAGTATGTAACTACGTAGATCCGTTTTCATAATCTATTCTGAGGAAAAGATGAATTTTGCAAAAAGTACGCACAACAGAAAAGTAGTAAGCAATATTAGTTTCAAAGATGGAGTTTTAAAAACCTTTTACTGTGTAAAAAATTAGGTTTATTAATTAATGTATCTGAAAAATACATTTTAAAAGTTAATGCATTTTAGGACATTCTTTTATACCAGTGTCAGAGTAAGTGTCGGGATTAAAGGTTTTGACATACCGCTTACTATACAAATTGTAATAAAACACTGCAATTTAATAAATTAATTATATATATCTTTTCCAGATAGTTAATAAAAAGTTTTAAAATTCTGTTATTATTATGTTACCTGCTGCAGCAGATAAAAATTACATATGTCTGATGAGTTGAATGATCCTTCCAAGACCCTTGAAAACTGCGTCCACTATGCATATATCGGCAACAAGACAAGGTCGGAGCACACAGTATTGAAATTGCTAATATATAAAAAATTCCTATTCCATGCTTAAAATAGTTTCTATTTATGAAGACAAAAGAAAACAATTTCATTGATGCAATTGTTTTCTTTAGTATGCCGCTGTAAAGGATAAATAAACTATATTTTACAGGAAGCGTGTACGTATAAGTGTAATATTAATGCGTATCATTTTTTTACCGTTTGGAAAGAATAATATCGTTAAGAAATACTTCAACCTAAAATTGCTCGTAGGTCATAATGTTTCCGAAATCTTTTGAGTGTCTAAATGCTACATGATCCATTTCTAAAAGGGGACGTACTGTAGAAATACTTAATGAAATATATCAATTTCGTAGCAACATATCTATAATTAGAAACTTTTCAAAACATATATTTATCAAACTAAGCCAGCTCATTTATGCCTAAATTTTTGTTTTCTCAAATTTGTTGGTAAAGTCACTTTAAAATGCTGCAAAATGTACTGAAAAAATACTGCAAAAAATTACGCTGAAATATTTTTGCATTTATTTGATAAAATGTTAACGTATTAAATATATCGATATCCATATTTGGAAAAATACTCAATTATATGTTTTGTCTAAATTTATATAAATTAAGCTTTTAAAATATATATTATATGCTATAATTAGCTTCTTTATGAACTGTTAAAAAATATATTTCTTTCTTTACAGATATTAATAACGTTATAAGTATTATTAATAATAAATTAAGAATAATCGTATTTGAGGCTGAAAAGCAATTTTTTTCAAAATCATCTTGAAAAGTACTTTACATAATTAACTGCCCCCTAAATGTCTAATAGAAATGTGTACCCATTTGCACCATGTGCCCTATATTTTGTACGTCTCAAACATGCATAAAAAATAGGCTTGAACCTATAATTTCGCAATTTAAAATAATAAATATTTCAAAGAAGCCTACAAGCTAAGATTATGACTTATTTATTTGTATCCTTGATACAAAAAATACAAATAAACTCGCTTTTTACATTTCGCAATCTTTAAAAATGAAAAATCTACAAACACCGGAAAAAGGCCTTCATTTAAGCAAATAGATATCCATCCTATGCTGTCATGTCTCGGTAATAGATAAAGACATTCATGTACAATTTTCATGTTGTATAGAAGGAGAAAACTGTAAAAAAAATTATTAAAATTCGAAACGTCCCAAAAATGGGACGCTGGCCATAAATGGGTTAATACTTGCTAAAACTGATAAAAATACACTTACAAGGTAAATAAATCCATTTATTCAGATCGTCATGTTTCATCGCTCAGTCGGCGACATTCTCAAGATCTATAATCATACAAATGTTTTCTTCGCAATTTTTTTTTTAAATTGAAAACTGGTAAGCAATTATCATGCGATCTCATGCGTAATGAAATCAAATGTTATAATAGCTAGTTGGATGTGCCAACCCCAAAACTTTCTTCTATATCATATATTTTAATATTTCAAAATGTTGTTACAGATCTAAATATTTAATTTTTATTAGTTCATTACTATAACAATTTTGATTTTCATCTTAAATTTCTGCTTCAGTCAACTAATCGGAGTAAAATCGATTTAATAGTCAGCTTATCAGGATGGGAAGTTCCCGTCGATTCATCGCCATTGGTGTGCAAAAGAACTACGAAAAATAAAGAAGATTACACAAAACTTTATTACAGCGCCCCCTTCCGGCGGAATATTTCCACATTCAGGCAGGGCCTTCTTGTCATGGCCAAAAACATACACAAACAATTTGGTTCAATTCTATTCATAACTTCTTACAATTTTCGATGATACAATATTCAAAATGGCACAAAAATCGTGCAAAAATCGCTATTACAGTGCTCCCTACAGGTAGATTTTTTCAAAATTAAGGAAGGACCTGCTTACCATAACCAAGAGCTTAAAAGAAAAATTGGCTTAAAACTATGCATAACTTCATACACTTTTCGAAGGTACAATATTGAAAACGGCACAAAATCTCTATTACAGCGCAACCTTCCAGCGGCATTTTTCCAAATTCAGGGAGAATCTTCTGTGCATGATCAAAAACGTACCCAAGCAATTTGGTTCAATTCTATGCATAACTTCTTACAATTTTCGATGGTACACTATTCAAAATGGCACAAAAATCGTGCAAAAACCGCTATTACAGTGCCCCCAACAGGTATATTTTTCAGAATTAAGGAAGGACATGCTTACCATAGCCAAGAGCTTAAAAGAAAAATTTGTTTCAATTATATGCATAACTTCATACACTTTTCGATGATACAAAATTCAAAATCGCACAAAAGTCGCTATTACAGCGCTCCCTTTCGACCGATTTTTTCCAAATGAAGGAAGGATTTGCTGACCATAGCCAAAAACTTAAAAAAAAGACTTTGGTTCAATTCTATGCATAACTTCATGCACTTTTTGATGGTACAATGGCGACAGACACACGGACAGAGAGACATTTTCTATAAACATGTTTGTTGGGATCTTTGACACCTAAAACGTGTAAATCCGTCGAAAACCGGAAGTCGAAAAGAATCTCGATTACAATACTTTCTTCTATCGAAGAAATTTTTGAGTAATATTTTAATAAAATTTTGAAATATTTGTGTAAATTATGAAAACCAAAATCATTTGTATCTTAGAAAACCAGATTTAAGGAGAAAAAAAAGTACGTTGAAATAAAGAATTTATTTATGAATCCATTTAGTTATTTATTTTGTTGGTGGTAGTGGTGCTATATTATTTACAGTTTCAAATGAGCTTCGCAGCGTAAATCGTGATAAGATATTAATTTCAGATTTCTGTTAAAAATCATTAATCTGATGTCACTAGACGCGGGGGGGGGGGGGATAAAAATAACTGTTATTTTAATATAGAACTGAAAAAAATATTTAAAAGTCTAATAAATTATTATATATTAAACTTGAAACGTTTGAATATTTTCATGCTCCATATTAAAAAAATTAATAAAAATTACAATTAGTGAATATAGTTTATTAAATTTGATAAATTACCATTTATGTATAAAGTTTATTAAATTAAATTAATCGTTTTATGAAAATAACAGCAAAATAATAAATGATTATAAAATTAAACAACAAATTAACAAATCACAAAAAAAAAAAAAAAAAAAAAATATTGAACCGTAATTTAAAATCAGTGTAGTTCGACTGATATATTATTATATTAACGATTGAGTCATAATGCATCAGGTTTATGAATTAAATTATATTCCCATTATATCTATGGAGTGCATAATAAACTAATGTATTACAAAATTTCTTATTATCATTACTTTAATTTTAATATATACGTATAGATAAATTCGTACACATATATTTTAAAAAGACCAAAAAATATGTTTTTTTTTTTTTTTTTTTTTTTTTTTTTTTTTTTTTTTTAAATTAAAATATCTGTAGAATCATTAGGCCATAGAACTTCTATAAGTTTTATAGCGCTCTATAGAAGAATTGTTCTATGGAAAAGATTTTCTATCAAATTCTATAGAAACATTTTCTTTCGAAAAACTATTCTACAGAACTCTTCGAAACTCTATAGAAACAATATTCTATAGAAAGTAAATCTAAAACTTGTAAAGAATTCTATAGAGTTCTATACAGCTCCAAGAGCTATTTTCGTAAGGGATTGCGTTTACTCTCACTGCTTAAAATGATCACTATTGATTCTTGGATAATGGATGATGGTTAAATTATTCTTGGTGGATTGATTATTCCACTATTTTTAAAATCAATCTGTAAAGGTTCTTTGTTATATGTCTTGCCGAAGGTGTTATTTTCTTGTTGTATTTGATGTCTACTATGTGTACTTTGATCCTAATTTTAATATTTCTCTTTGTCATTCCTATATAAAGTTGCACTGCTCCATCTTCTTTGGTGAAACGTATTTCATAACCGATAGTCAAACAAGTTGGCAGATGATTATTACACAAGCTAAAGTCATAAACAATGTTTAACAATGCTGGAAAGTGTTAATATGTAACGCACAACAAATTTAAACTCACAACGGACAAAATTTAACGATGATAATATTTCGAAATGAGGGCGATGAACATTTTTAAGTGACAATGAAAAACAATAGATATGTATATGGCCAATTAAACAAACCTCAAAAGAACTGTTAGTTTCATCCTCATACACTGTTCAATAAATTCCATAAAATGGTTGGATGTGCCAATCCCAAAACTTTCTCATGTCAATATTTCATTATAATTAGTTTTATTAGTATTTTTATTAGAATTAAGCATTGAAAATTGTACAAAAATCGCTATTGCTGCCACTATTTCCGGCGGAATTTTTCCAAATTCAGGGAGGACCTTCTTGCCGTGGCCAAAAACACACACAAAAAATTTGGTTCAATTCTAATTATAACTTCACACACTTTTCGATGGTACAATATTCAAAATGCACAAAAATCGTTATTACTGCGCCCCCTACAGGCGGATTTTTTTCGAATTCAGAGAGGACCTTATTGCCATGGCTAAAAACATACACAAAAAATTTGGTTCAATTCTTTACTTACCTTAATTCACGTTTCGATGGCAAAATATTCAAATGGCGCAACAATCCAACAAAAATCGCTATTACAGCGCCCCCTATTTGCGGAATTTAACCGAATTCTGAGAGGACCTTCTAGGTCTGGCCACAAATATACACAAAAAATTTGGTTCAATTATATGCATAACTTCATACACTTTTCGATGGTACAATATTCAAAATGCACAAAAATCCCACAAAAATCGCTATTATAGCGACCCCTACAGGCGGATTTTTTTCCAAATTAAACGAGGATCTGCTTGCCATAGCCAAAAACTTTTCAAAAAAAATGTGGTTCAATTCCATGCATAAATTCATACAATTTATGATGGTACAATGTCAACACACGGACATACGGACACACGGCCACGCAGACATTTTGTATAAATATGTTTTTTGTGATCTCTGACCCCTAAAACGTGTAAATCCGTCGAAAACCGGAAGTCGAAAGAAAATTTCGATTACAATACTTTCTTCTATTGAAGATAGAAGAAAGTAAAAATCGGAAATGTTTTATTTAGTAAAAATAATTATTTGACTTGGTTTTTATCTGTAAAAGATATTTTCAAATTAGAATACTCTACTTTCATCCATTCACGAAATAGCTTTTATATAAGCCTTTTCTTTTGGAAAAAAACTATGGAAATTTAGCTGGCAATACAAATACCAGTAAATTTTTTCAGCAAATTAAAGGAGTTATCTTATAGTGCATGTACTAAAATTCCAGGAGGGAGGTAAAATCCCAATATTTTATTTAGTTATTTATTTTAAGTTCTATTAAGAGTGCATAATAACTTATTGAATAATACACTCACAATAATCCATGTATGTAAGAAAAACAGTTTAAATTTATCGATGAAATGTTATTTCATTAGAGTAAAAATGAAATTTATTTAAATAAATTTCCCAATCGTTGATAGATTATGTTTAATTTATTAAAAGCATCTAATTATTTCAACTGTTAATTTTTATATATATTAGAATTCAGAAAATTAAACTGCGGGTTAATTAGACATACGTCAATTTTTAGAGTCATATATTCAATAGAAAATAATTCTTATCTCTAGTAACTTCTATAAATTGGAATTTTTTTTAATTAACCTAGGAATGATTAGTATAAATTACGTTTCAGTAAATAAATAATTATTAATCTAACGTGTATCTTAGAATGATAATTAATTATAAATGTATTTTAAATAAAATCAATTAATTGCATTAAGTGTTTAATTTTATCTACGTAACTAATTCGAAAAATTAAATACTTAAATTCGATTTATGATGTTTCATAAATAAATTTTACATTTTCATATCAGTAATTAATGATTTGGAGAACTATTAATAATTAATGGAAATAATTTGAGAAAATTTATTTTTAAATATAATATTTTAGGCACATTAATTTATAATGTTTTCCTGTGCCTATAAATTGAAACGATGTCAATAATGATATACCTGTAAATTTCTTTTGTATTACAAGGGGGCTGTGTCCCCTACGACCCACGCTCGCCAACCCCCGTTCAGACACACCAGATTCTAAAAGCACGCTAATTTCATCGACTTTAAAAAGATTGAATTATAATTTAAAAAAACAATAGTGGCAATAAGGTGGCCCTGTAAACGGGTTTTCATTCATTTTCCTTAGATTGGAAATTTTTAAGGTTAAATGAGCTGCTGTTAAGAGAGAGGATGGCTGTTCTTGTCTTTGGTTTAAAAAAAAATTAGTTAAAAATTTTAAAATAAGCTAATATAAAATGAATTAAGTAAACATTATAAAGTAAAAATAATATTTTAAAATATACTTACCTTCCAGTTACAAAAAAAAACTCATTTGTCGAAACAAGCTTTATTTGTTAATACTACTTAGGTGTATATTTTTATAATGTATTTCTCTGCAATTTTCCGTTATATATACTAGATACATATTATTGTGAGTTTCATTTTAGATAAATTATTAGTTCGTACAAAATTAGTATTTGAATGACATAAGTAGGTGGAAAATCTTTTAAAAAATCAAATATAGATTTTAAAAAAAAAGTTATTTTTTCTAATTATGTTATGTATTTCTCAGATTTTGAACTAAATTATAAAAAGAATAATTTAAAATGGAACACCAGTCATTTAAACATTATCTGTTAGTTATTTTCTAAGTATGCAAACACAGTGTAAAAAATATGACATTTTATAAATATCCCTATTTCTTTCTTTTACAAACTTCATTTGTATAAATAAATTATTCAAATACAATAATTTATTAATTTATAATTTACTGAGACAGGAAAATAATATGTTGTTTAGAAAAAAATATTTTTTCCCTCTAGTTTAAGACCCCACACAAGTCACACGGATAAACTCGAACGCTAATATAAAGTCTATGGGGGCAAATTTCTATAGAGTCAAATTTATCGCTTTGATTTTAACATTTGTGAATAATTTTTTTGCATAAGGATAGCTGAGGGCGAATTACAACCGAGCTAGTTTTTACTTTTTAAATTTTTGTTGCAGGTTTTTTATATTAGGATTGTTTCAATTTCAGAACCGGCCCCAACCGGTTGTACTGTTTCAAATAACAGCCCAGATGTTATGACTAAATGGTTATTCTAAGCTAATATAGTATTGGCTGCGATGTCGTTCAGAGAGCTCAAATGGAAGAGCATTGGCAATGTAAGTCAAGTTTTCTGAATTCGAGTCTCCTTTTGGATGCATTTTAGCTGAGATGGAAAAAGAACAACTCGTTTGAATTGTTTGCTAATCACATAATTGTGTTTAAAATATTTAAAAAGATAAATATATTAACATGCAAAATCGTAATATATTTCTTATATTTCGTGAAATCGTGTTAGTTTGCGAAAAAACTGACAATTCTTGTATATTTCTTACCAAACGATGGTTTAAAAAATATCTTTGAGCGAATTAACCGAATTTTTACTAGTTTTGTGGTATTTGACTGCCTTACTGTATACTACAATTTCTGCCATGACATACTTGTACTATAATGTTTGCACTGATTAAGAAAAAAATATATTATTTCCAAACAGATTTGAAAACAATAGATAAACATATTAATATAGCGATAAATTGGATTACATTCGATTGATCAGAGAGCCTTTTAAAGTATTTTACGTTGAATACAGAGCTAATGTTCTCGGTCACAGAAAAATATTAGAAAAAAAAATTACGGAATTGCTTGATGTTACATTTCACTATAACAACACTGTTTCTAGTCAGTAGTTGCATCCACTTCGCGGGCTTCTGGAGTTTGCCAACCGCTGTATAAATTATTGATCAATAGAAAAAAAAAAATATTTATTGTTTAACAAGAAATAAGGCAGCGATACAAAGATACTTTGGTCATTATTCATACTCATAAACAAACTTTACATTTTTTGAGTTACGTAATATATTTATGTTCGACTTTTTTTAAAAAAACTTAACACATAGTAATGTTCATATTTTAAAAAAAAGTATTTGATGAATGTATGTCCGCATCTCTCGGCATATCTCGTGTATTTTTTATGTAGAATGAAAAATTATTTATTCTAAAATAATGTGTCGTTTCCCGTTTCTATTAAAACTTAAAACTCCAAAACGTGTTTTCCCCCTATAATTATTCTTCTCTATAAATAAAAGGCTTCATTATGAATTTAAATTAGACTTACATTCATATATTAAATTATAAGATGTAACAATATTCGAAAACACTGAATAAATTATTAAACTATACACCACTATAAATTCATTCAAAAAACTTGTTATACTAATTATTTATATACAAAATTGTTTAATTATAATTACATTAAAAACAGAAGAGAATTCTCTATTCGAACATAGACTGATTAATTGTAATCAAGAGAAATTTTACAATAAAATATTTTTTTTTTTTTTTAAATATTCAAATTAGTATTACAATAGATATTATTTTAATATTCATCTGTGCTCAATAGAATTAGTTTAGCATTTTTAAAGGAAAAATGTAAACTTTTTAAGGTACGCTGATCAAAACAGTTATAGGATATTGAGGTTATGGATGGATCTTTCGTCTGGGGAATTGTTTTGATACTGATACATGATCGACTGAAGTGATTGGCTGTATGAGAAAACAATTCGATAGGCGTAGTAAGCTATATGAGAGAAAAATTAACACCTTTAGCACAAAAAATGCTTTGTATTGAGCATTTGGGTACAAAATGCAGAAAACATAATTTGTGCATTTGAGAAAAAAAAAGAATAAAGGTGTATTTCCTTCAAAGAAAGTAGCTTTTAGTAGGGAGTATGGTTTCCCCGGTAGACAACAATGATGAAAACCTTTGAGGCATGGAGTCAATCAGGCTATTAATGAGGAGCTGAGATTTTCTGTCCCATTCCTCCAGAAGAGCTCTTTCCAGATCTTGGATAGTTTGTGGGTGTGGTAGGTGGTCACCAACTCGTCTCACTAGAATCTCTCAAACATGCTGTATTGGGCTCATGTCCGGATAACATGCTGGTTATTCCAGTCATATTAACCCTTCCTCAAAAGGGAAATCATCCACCAAGTAAGCATGGTGTGGCCTGCAATTGTGGTCCAATAACATAAAGTCCTATCCAATTAATGCAGCGTAAAGACTACAATTAATTTGAGGATCTCATCCCTGTATCGTTGTCCGATCAGAACTCCATTTCGAAATCTGTGGAGGACAGTGTGTGAATCAATGGAGGTGTCCGCACAGACCATCGCTCCCCCATTGCCAAATCTGACACTTCCTTGCACGAACGCAGGATTGTTTCTAGTGACATGTTCTTGATGAAAATACGGCTGTTATCTGGATGAACAGAAAAAAAGGAATCGTCAGAAAAAAGAATATTGAGCCATCCATTTCGCTTCCAGTACACATGCTTAGTTCGATCATTTCTTGCGGTCGCCATGGTGTTTTGCTTTAACGTAACACGTACCATTGGTCTGCAAGCATACAGACCTACAGCGTGAAGCCGGTTTCGGACAGTTTAAATTGAAACAGTGGGGCAGTAGCTGAGCGAAGGTGTTGTTGAAGAAGAGTGGCATTTCATATTTCGAAGTTTCTGCTCTGTTAGCGTTAAATATTGATATTTATTGGATGTTGTTGCATTTCTACGACCATGCCCCGACCTCCGGCCAGCATTTCCAGTCTCCAGAAAATAGTTCTAGCTCATGTAAATCACAATTTGTGAAACTCCAGTGGCTTCTGCTATTTCGGCGTGTGTTTGCTCCTCCTCTGACCGACCAACAACTCTAAAATTTTCTGATTCTGTTAAATGACTTCATCGAAACAAAGCACTTACTGAATGTTGATCATTATTTACTTTGTCTTTCAGTAAGTGCAAAGCCAAATTTTATTCGCTGCCGCTAAAGCGTCGTTTTTGACATCAAACTCAAAATTTGCATACTCTGAAGTTTGAAAATGAGAATGATTGCATTTGTGACTCTCTTGTTCTATTTTATGTAAAAACAATTTCACTTGTACCGTTATTCTTTATAAAACTTACAATATTCTTTAATTGTTTTGAGCAGTGTAGTTTGTAAATTATCTATCCTCATAAGACGTTGTATCCTAGATGCAATTTATGTTAAATTAATTTATTGCTAATTTATCTTTATTATAGTATTTTATTATAATTGAGTCTGCTTGATAATAATTGAAATTTCCTGGATATCATGATTCCATTTGCTTTTTTTACACCCGACTCTTTATTACATTATACAGTTTAAATAAATATATATATTTAATATTTTTAGGTAAAATTAAACGCATTATTTTGCTCCCATAACGTTTGATACAAAACATTTATTGTTTATGATTTTTGTTGCAGACAAAATTCTTATATTACTTTTTGCATATATATGACATTAAACTTTGTGATTTTTTTCCCAGGTTAATGCTCTTTGTCAACATAAAGTAAATATCATTAAATGTATAATTATTTTTATCTCATGAACTGCTATTGTAAAAGATTTAATAAACAAGTGGGTAAGTGTGATCATACATCGCACAAAGGGTTTCGTTTAATATTCCTTTCAAAACACTTTCTTTCAAAACGTCCAGTACATTTATCGCCATGGAATACCTTCTAAATTTTGGCAAACACATCCTAAACTATGTTAAAGTTTCAAACATATTTGCCTTGTTATATTTCCTAATTTTGTTCGCCCCCCCCCCCAAAAAAAAAATGCTACGATATATCACATGACGGGTATCTACCAAATTTAGAAAAGTGCCCCCCTTGGGGGGGAGTGGGCAGATGGTCACCATGATTTTTGACGCGGCCTGATTTTAAAAATTTATGTTATGTTTTATAAGCCATATTAAAATTTCAAACAGATCGTCCAGTTATATTTCCTAATTTTGTTCGCGCACCTCCCTCAACCCCCCGCCCTCCTCAAAATGCGACGCGCCCTTCTTCTTTATAATTTATTATCGTGTGTTATAAGGTATCTTAAAGTTTAAAACAGATTGAATTGTTAGATTTCCTACTTTAAATGAAATCGCGGTCTGTTAATTCCACATTCCACCACCAGGGAGCGCACTGTATTCTTAACAAAAGCGTATCTGAACGAAACTCCTTTACACAACCCATTAGTAGATATGTTACTCGAGGTGGTGGCGGTCTTCAGCAAGAATTTAAGATAATTGTTGAAATTACTATTCGGAAATAGTGGTAATTGAACTTTTGACATATTTATATTTAATAAGTATAAGTAGCATGTATCTGAGGACTCCGTCAAAAAACGCACCTGAAACGGTATGAAACAAAAAAGAAATATTTTGCCCCTTCTCCTCTCCCCACCTTCCCGAAATTTCACGCGCCATTTTTTATAAACTTTTTCTAATGTGTTATAAACTATCGTAAAATTTCAAACAGATCGCCTTGTTATATTTCCTAATTTTAACAAAAATGTTAGTTCCACATTCCACCACCAGGGAGCGCACTCTATTCTTAACAAAACTGTATCGGAAGGAAACTCCGTTAAACAACCTATAAGTAGATATGTTACTCGAGGTGGTGGCGGTCTTAATAAGAAATTAAGATATTTGCTGAAATTACTATTAGGAAATAGTGGTAACTAAACTTTAGACAATTTTATATTAAATAAGTAGCATATATCTCAGGACTCCCTCAAAAAGTCACCTAAAGCGGTCAGAAACGCTAATTTTTTAAATAGAAATCTAGCGCCCCCACCCCCTCCCCGGAATTTCGCGTGTCATTTTTTCTTACACTTTATCTTATGTGTTATAAAATATCTTAAAGTTTCAAACAGATCGACTTGTTAGATTTCCTAATTTTAACAAAATCGCGTTATGTTAGTTCCACATTCCACCACCAGGGAATGCACTCTATTCTTAACTAAAGCATATCTGAACGAAACTCCGTTACGCAATCTTTCCGTAGATAGATGGGTCGGGATGGTGGCGGTCTTAAACAAGAATTTAAAATATTTGCTGCGGTAACAAACGCTAAGATTTTTAAAATAATTCTAGCTCCCCCTCCCCTCCTCGAAATATCACACTCCATTCTTTTTTACACTTTTTTCTATGTGTTATAAACTATCTTAAAGTTTCAAACAGACTGAGTGGCGGTCTTAACCAATAATTCAAAATATTTCCTGAAATTACTATTAGAAAATAGTGGTATGAAGTAAACTTTCTGATGATGAATGAGTTATACTTATCTCATATCGCTGTTCAAAAAGCCCAGGCAAATTATTAGATTTCCTAATTGTCTGAGCGAAGCGAAGGCTAATACTCAGCGAAATATTACTGTCCGGAAACATTACAGCTACGATGGATATTAACGCCATGTCCTACTAAAAAAAAGCCTAATAAAAACCTTTCGTCAAGCATAACTCAAAAAATATTTGTCGGATTTCGTTTCTGATTGCACCAGAAGGTACCTATGAGGGCCACCTACTGAATGCACCTACTATGAAAAATAAGTTCCAAACCGTTTAAAAATTATATTAAAAAAACTGATAAAAAAGCACAATTTATCTGCATACGTCACAGAAATTTGGTGTGCGTCACTTTCACCGGTGGATGTTTTCATAGACAACTGGTTTGAACGCATGGAGCAAATAAAAAAAAATACGCAGGCAGTAATATTGAATAGATCAGTTTCAACCACGTGATCACAAACCTTGCAACAACCCGTGGCAACCAGTTTTGGTGGGAAAACAAATAATAATGCAGTACTCCGTACCACGGTGACCGTTTTTAGCCTGTTGTATAAAATCTGGCCTGTTGTATGACATGCAATTGTGGATGATTAAAACAAAAGACATGAGTGTTTATTGCTCCGGGAGGTTATCTTTCTCTATGTCTGTCTGTCTATCATACAGCATGCAATTTTCTTGTAAAGGATGATATTATTAAACAGTGAAACCTCCATAACGGACACACCCGATTAGTGGACACCTCTATTTAGCGGGCATTTTTTCGATTACCAACCCTTAAATAACTGTAAATTTTTTACTCTCAGTAGCGGACACCTCCAAATAGAGGACAAATTCTGCCCTCCCGAGGTGTTCGCTATTCAGAGGTTTTACTGGTAAAACCTCCATAACGGACACACCCGATTAGCGGATACCTCTATTTAGCGGACATTTTTTCGATTACCAACACTTAAATAACCGTACATGTTTTAATCTCAGTAGCGGACACCTCCAAATAGAGGACAAATTCTGCATTCTCGAGGTGTCCGCTATTCAGAGGTTTTACTGTATATATTATTGATAGTTATTTTACAGGGCCGCACAAAAGAATAAACCTGTCTCACTCTTTTGTCTGTCTGTCCGTCTGTCACAGAGCCCGTTCTCAGAATCTATATATGTCGGAGACTTGAAAATTTGCATACTTATAGCTGAACACCACACATTAAATGGCAAATAGTAAAATTTTGAAAAAGTCTAATATTTAACCCTCTGGGCTCTACCTTGTCTATTTTAAGTAATTTTTCTAACTCAGCACCGAATTAACTTGGAGACATGAAAGTTTGCATACTTATAGCTGAACACTTGCGATAACACGATAAATCATAAAATTTTCAAAAAGTCATCTTTAACCCTCCGGTCTCTAACTTCTGTATTTTAAACAATTTTTCTAAATCAGTCCCTAATTAAGTTCGAGACATGAAATTTTGTATACTTATAGCTGAACACCTCACATTAAACGACAAATAATAAAATTTTGAAAAAGGTCTAATATTTAACCCTCTGGGCTCTAACTTGTGTATCTTAAACAATTTTTCTAACTCAGCCCCTAATTAAGTTGGAGACATGAAATTTTGCATACTTATTGCTGAACACCTCACATCAAACGACAAATAATAAAATTTTGAAAAAATCTAATATTTAACCTCTAATATTTTGTCTCGCGCAATTTTTAAATTTAAACTGTTTTGCAATACTATTTTTTGTTCGTTTTGCATAATAAGTGTAATGTGACGTAATTTCTTCTATTTCAGACTTCTAACGCATGTTAATGAATTTATTTTACAATATCCTTTCTCTTTTAAAATTCACATGTAAATATAGTTTTTATGGCGTAATTTCCAATAAGTGCCTGCTTTTTATGCCTAATTATTTAATTCTAATTTGAAGGTTTTTTTCTGTTTATAATAGTAACGTGTAAATATTTTTTTTTTATTTGAAGCAAACATTATTGTTTGTGCTGTTTATACAGTTGGCAACAGTTTAAATTCATACCATTTTCTAAAATATGTAAAAAATATCTGTCGAAATGCTGAATATTTGAATTTAAAATCGAAATAATACCTCAAAAATGAGTCAAATTAAAAAAAAAATTAATGGAATCTGCACACCGGGATCTTGTATTAAGTAAAATGATCTAAAAATGATTAAATTCCCAATTTTTGCTCCTATAAAACTTTTTTAATGGAACGATTTTGTCCAACTTTAGCATTAAATATGTCTTAAAATAATTCTTCGATTTGAAAACTGTATGCATCAGCGTGTTGATCAAACATTTCGCTATAATACCACCGATTTTCATATTTCTGTATGCAGTAGTTTTCTTAATATTAACGAAGAAAGCCTCCGGACACAAAAAATTCAAAACCGGCGGCGGCGGCGGTGAGAGCGTTAGTTACTTTTTTAAAATAGAGAGAAATAAAAAAAAATGAAAACTTGTCTATCTGTCTGTTTGTAATTCTATAAAAATCCACAATTTGGAAGCCAAAATTGTGAAAAGATACGTACATGTGTATTTAAACATGGCCGAGGCAACTAAAGTAATCCGAAATCGAAATAATTTATAGTTAATTTTTAATTAATAAAAACCACCAATTTAACAGCAATTTCTTATCAAATTTAAACGTTTTTTGTTATAGCAGTTGCCAACAAATAAAAAACACAATATTAATTATTACTACAACAATTAATTTTCTACTGCAAGATTTCCACGTGAAAAATGAAAATAAAATAAATAGTTTGCCGAATTTTAAAAAAAGGTGCATATTACGTCATAACTTTTCTATCGCAAGATATTCACGTGAAAAATGAAAATGAAACAAATAGTTGACGAATTTAAATGAAAATGAATATAACTTCATAACTTTTCTATTTCAAGGTTTCCACGTGAAAGAGGAAAATATTACTTCATATTGGAAATAGAAAGTTCGTGGTGGATATAGTATAACGTCATATGAGTGTGAAAAATATATTGAAGCATGATAAAAACCCGATTAGGGAAATATTGGCGTATTTTAACATTATTGCTCTAATTATAAATTGAAATAAGTTCATTTATAGCTGTATTCTTTTGCGTCTGTTATGTACATTTATACATTTTAATGTAGCGTTTTCATATGATTGATTCATACACCATTTCGACTGCTTTTTTTAATGTTTGTTTTGTGTTGCATGTTAAATTTTGAAATTGATTTTTCAGAACAAACATCCTTCAAATTCTGGGCAACGCCGGTCACTTTAGTTTGTAACAGATAAATGGCTTTTGTATCTGTACATCTAATGCTAATATTATAAAGCGTTATAATATTATAAAGTGTATAATATTATTAATGATTGTACTTTTGTGAGGCGTTATCTCTGAAACTACATAGCCAACTTAAAAAAATGTTGGTGGCCATCTCTGCTCCGAAAAAAAGACTATTTTATGTCAGTGCAAGAACGTACATCGCTGCAGGAGTACAAAAGTTCTAAAATTGCGATTTCTGCGATATTGATTGGGTTAGAAACTTTAAATTTGGTGCAGTAGTTACTTTTAAGATGTAAATACTTGTAATGAACGCTCTCTAAAAGGTTCAATTTGACGGATAAACGTAAAAATTTCTAGAAAGGTTCTAAATTATGATTTATTTGGAATACTGAAATTTTTGGGATACTGTTGGGGTTAGAAACTAGAACTTTGGAATGGTAGTAATTAATAAGATGTAAATGCTCTTTGTAGAACGAATTCTAAAAAATCGAAAGACTATAAACAAAGCGGAAAAAGATCTAAAGATGATCTAAGTAACGAAGTACATGGAATTGTTAGGAATATAAACATGAAAATTGACATGGCTGTATATCATGACATAATTTCTTGCAATAGAACAATTTCTAAAAATGTCGCTATATAAAACAGTGCAGAAACAAAAAAACTTCCGAAAATTTTCTAATTCTGTGTTACTGCTGAGCCCAAAATCTTGAAATTTTGCTTCGGGTTAGTTTTAAAATATACAATTGTCTGTATGAATGGTTTCTAAAAAATAAAAAATTTAAAAAGATGAAATTAACGGAAAGCGATCTCAATTACCATTAATTTGGAATTATTAGGTACAGCAACTTTAAATATTTCATAATGCTGCATTTCCTCCGCAAAACATGCGATTTAAATGCAACAAAACTGATAGACCCACCTAGCATTAAATAAATTGTGTAAATATTGAATAAAGACCTGTATGAAACAGTGAATAGGGTCAGTGCGTTAGAATTTGCCGGAGTGCAGATTGCATTAATATTTTTATTTTGACTTATGTTTTCAGGTTTATTTCTATTTTAAATTCAAATTTTCAGCATTTCTAGAGATATTTTTTACAGATTTCAGAAAATTCTACTAATTTAAACTGTTGCCAACTGTATAAAAATCGCAAGCAATAATGTTTGCTTCAAATTAAAAATTTATTTACACGTGACTATTATAAACAGGAAAAAAACTTTCAAATTAGAATTAAATAATTACGTATAAAAAGCAGGAACTTATTAAAAATTACGTCATAAAAAGTATACACGTGAATTTTAAATCAGAAAGGATATTGTAAAATAATAAATTCATTAACATGAGTAAGAAGTCTTAGGAGAAATGACGTCATATTTACGTCACATTATAGTTATTACATAAAATGAACACAAAATAATATTGCAAAAAAGTTTAAATTTAGAAATTGCGCTAGACATTTATTTGATATTTTGAGAATTAATTTAAAATATCTCATTTAAAAGAACTTTCTTTTCGCTTTGTTAAAAAATACCAGGAGACAAAGACTCTCTTTACTTAATTCCTTTTATATTAGCTTATTTTGAAATTGTTTTACACGTGTATACGTCATCAAGTTATTTTTATTTCGACGTTTTATTTGTGTTTTTATTAATGTTGTACGAATTTATTTGTTCTTTCGTTATTTAAAATAATAATTATATCAATTTGTATAGTTTGGCGAGTGGTTTGGCGATTTATATAATTTGGCGAAATTGGTCGACAGGATAATCAAGTAGTGCCGCAGCAGATTTGGCGTTAAAATTCCCCAATCAAAGAGAAATGAATAGAAATTCGTTTATAGGGAGATCGCCACTGTTTTTTAAATTATAATTCAATCTTTCGAAATCTTTTTAAAGCCGATCAAATTAGCGTGCATTTAGAGTCTGCGGTGTCTGGACGGGGGTTGGCGAGCGTAGCTCGTAGGGGGCCGAGCCCCCTAGTGTTTGAAAACAAAACATTACAGCGTATGTAGTGGCCAGCATACACTCATCATTTCAATCCGATCCAGCATATATAAAACACATTCTAACGAAGCATTGCATGCCACTGTTGATGTATTCGGTACTTTGATACTATATCAGATTTTGAGGAGAGAATTCCTTAAATGTTATCGACAACCTCATTGCATTCGTGGAAAACAGATATTGTACAATATTAACTATTCCGGTGGAACACACACCATATAAAGTATAGTCCATTCTTTTTAAACACCATATATTTGTCATTTAAAGTTACTCAAATTGGTGCGGAGCGTCTGATTATGCTCTTGACATCATTTTATACAGTTAAAATTCCGATGTAAGTAATTTAGTGTTTTATTTTCTATTTTACTTTTAATATATTGCGTACTTTCAATTTTATATCCATGCATGGCTGTCTTGAATGTTTTGATTTCCCACTTTTTTAAACAGTGTATACGAATTTATGTATAAGATTTTGTAATTCTACGATTCGTTTATTTTCATCATTTCAATTTATCGCAGTATATGGACAATTAAAGATAACATCTCATTTTCTTTGCTTCCACATGTTATTATTAAATCTATGTTCTCAGCAATATCGCTCAGACTAATCCCTCTGAGGGAAGTCCTAGTTTAAGTTAATTCGTGGTTAAATAAGCGCGTCTCTTCATTTTAATCGACGCATTTGATAGCAATAAACCGATTAATTAAATAATAATTAATATTTCAGCTTGTAATTAAGATAGGACTTGGATATGGGTATCAATGAAATCAGCGAGAAATTTGTCATCGGGATGCCAAAAAATTTAATCAAAAAATTTAATATTTAAAAAGTTAAAATTTCGTATTAAAATATGCTATTATGGAAAACCGCAGCGTCGTCATGTCTACCTGCTTTCCCGCCGAATTGAAATCTTTTTATTTCCTTGTATTTCCAATTAAAGAAATTAAATTTTTATCGATCGATTTTTAGTGGATATTTTAACTTATACACATCGCAGAAATGTGAACTTTATACCAAATGAAAGTAGATTTTTTTCTGCGTCTGTCTATGCCATTTACAAATTTCTCGGTCCAATATTTTCTGATATACGATTTCGCTTTAAAATCTCCACTTCATTTTTCGGCTTAATTTCCTCCGTGGTAACCGTGCATTCGACTGATTTTACTGGCAACCCTTAGGAGAAACACGCATGATTTCGAGAAAGTCCGTTTGAATTTGCGTTAAAAAGGTGGATTGGTTAATTTTAGAAGTTAATTAGCCCGTAATTCGGTTAATTACCAACTTTTTCAAAATTTTATGATTTGTTGTTTGATGTGAGGTGTTCAGCTATAAGTACCCAAAATTTCAAGTCTCTAACATGTATAGTTTCTGAGAACGGGCTCTGTGACGAACAGACGGACAGACAGACAGACAAAGGAGCGAGACGAATAGGGTTTCGTGAGATGAACGAAACCCTAAAAACGGAATACGCTTAAAAAAATTAATTATCTGGTTAAATAATTTATTATGCAATAACCAACCAAATAGTATATACTATAATTTTTTGTGTTTGGATGTTACAAAAAGATATTTATACATAAGAGTGTACATTTGAATATAATAAACTGTGAAGTATTTCATTTTCTGATATTAATTTTCGCACAAAATAGTATATCTCATTGTACACAGAATTTTATTGATGGACTTACTATAATACAAAGTAAGTATAGAAAATGAAAGTTGAAATATTATTTTCACAATTAGATAATGAAGTGTAATTTTATTTTGTTTGTTTCGTCGCTTTAATTTCATATTAAACACAAAACTATTATTAAAGCCGCAAGATAAATAATAATTCTATATTTCTTTGCTTTTTTATGCATAATAAAACAAAGTGTGTCGCATTCGTTTACACTGAACAGTTAACTTGTAATTATGTTCTATGTATAAAAATGAAGCTACGCAACTGGTTGATAACCCACTGCTATTTACAATGACAGAGAAATTGATAATGTATGTAAGTAGTGTACACTTACTAAGAAGCAAGCAATTAAAAACGTAAGTACTTCGTGGGATGTGATATAAATTTGCCTGATAAACAGGTGATTGATCAACTACAACTGCATCATGAATATAAATGGTGCACTCAGAAAGTATGTTTTTATACACAGTTTTAAAAGGCGAAAATTACTCAACAAAAATTTTTATTGTTCGTAGGAGTATACACATTTGGTTATATTTAAACATACCTATTGAGACATTCATCTTAACAAAAAATCAAAATTTGTATTTCCATATCTAAAAACGATACCGCCTTTGACTTCCAAATGGTAACATCTTGACTGACATCTTTGTCAAGCTTATATGTACGACAAACAAGATGAAAGACTAGCTGTGTAGATGTTCTTTTCTTCCGTGAAATAGACTGATTGTTACTAGAGATGGAAAGATTTTCGCAAAGTACCATTACTGTAATTTACTACCAAGCTCTTTTACTGCTGTCATCTATAACACTGTTGTTTCTGATTTGCCGATACGTCAAACTACTGGCGAGCATTTCAGAACCTTTTCCCGAAAAATTGGAAACAGAATTTACTTCCAAAATACATCCATACAAACATTTTTTTTTTTTTTTTTTCAGATAGGAAATGAGATTAAAAAACTTCATTATGTTTCTTACATATAGTATGGGACAAAGGGCTCAAAATTTGGGTTTATGTGATTTATAATATAAAATGAATTGGAATTTATAATATAAAAATAATTTATAACATAAAAAGAATTGGTTTTCTTAACAGTCAGTTTAAGTCACTGAAAAATAAAAATGAATCTCAGATGCGAATAGTGGATTAGAGGTAATTGTTCCTTAATATTTTCACCGCATGCTTCATTTCTCTGTTTTTTATTCTACATTTTGCTTATTAGATTTTAATAGCCATTTGTATAGTATTATCGCTATTATCACTATATAGATATTTAAAATCTGATATTTACTCAAATTATATTTCATTGGAAAATCGTGATAGGGTAGAAAAAGTAATGAAATAATGAACAAACAAACAAAACCAACTACACTTAAATACTTAATATTTTCTTATTATTTAAAATTAGAAAATATAGTATTTTTAAAAATGCAATTGGCTAAAAAAAAAAAAAAAATGTCTCACAAAATAATATTTTTTTACAGATTGCATTAAATACTTTGTCACTTATCTTCATAGAAAAAAAAAACCCAAATAAATACGAAATTCTCATTTCGTGTTTTTATTAAAGTCTAAAGAAAATCATAAACCCATAAAACCTACCCAGAATAATGCGAAGTGAAACGAGAAGTACGTTCTTGAGTGAACAGATGGGATAAATGTTTCAAAGTTATTAATGACAATCAAATATAATTTCTTCCCTGAAACATGAGAATAAAGAAAACAGCAGAGTCATTAAGAGATAGAGGAAAAGTCTTTTTCTCAGAAAACGGATGATTGTGTCAGTTACAGAAGTGGTAAACATTGTAAAAGATTGTTCTTCAAGATAATTATTAAACTTTGATTTAAATACAAATTTAAACAAACATATAAAAAAAGTAAAAATGACCGAAAATGACAGGTAATTTATTGCACATATATAGTAGTTCTCCATAATTACTCCATATGCTCTCCATAAATGAGGTGGCGTAACTTAGCGATCGTTGTTTGCACATCAAAGTGATTTTAGTTGGAAACTGTCTTGTGCGCATAAAATACAATTGCATGAGCGCAAGATAAAACATAGTTATTTAGTTGTTTTTCAGTATAAAATTAACTTTTTCATAACGGGTTTTTACAGAAGTAATACAGACTACAGAAGTAATACAGTAGTACAGAAGTAATTATTTTTTGTTCTAATAATTTTGTTCTTACAGATGCTACCAAATTAACTCTACGATTATTAAAATATTAATATATATAATCATGTGCTTTTTGTTCAATCCAATAAATAAAGTTCGTGTATAATTTTAACAAATCTAGTGTCTAAAAAAGCAACCCTTGACATTCTAAGAACCAAAATTAAACCAATACGAGCAATACTAAAGTGGTAAAATAATTTAATCTAAATAATCTCTTCACTATCATGTCAAAATAGTGCCTCCACTAATAGACATCCACTGTGGAGTAGAAACAACGTGAAGTTATGAGGGTAAACAATGTTTACTTTTTCTTATCCCTGAAATTTTCCCATATTTCCCAAGGATAACTAATATGTTCACTACAGAATCTCACTTCTATAAAACGCAAGCATACTCCTATTGGGCAAAACGCACTTAATGATTTCTTCAAAGTTGATGTCTTTGAGGGGTGAAAATTTTCGGGATGATAGTAATCCCAAAGTTCTGTTATTCAACTTTTCCTTTTCTTGGAAGTGCGCTAATTCCTCCGTAAGCAAGAGGTTAACGACGTTGTCGCCAATATCGGTCTATTTACATAACTAAATATCAAGTATTAAGGGTAAGAAAATATTTCTCTAAAAATGTTTTAGGCACGATATAAGGTTTATTTTAAAATCACGTATTTGTACTGTGCATTTTAACAGAATATTAAGACATCGTGGTGATCAAGCAATTTTTATAAAAGTTAGAGTATAGAATGTATAAAAAATAGGAAAGAAAGACAAGCACTTTCGTATCCTGATGATATGTATAGCGCTGTTGACAACCTAAAGCGGTCTGTTTTAAAAAGAAATAAATATAAATGTAAAAAAAAAAAAATATTTGAAAAATATACTTTCATTAAAATTCACAAAATGGAGAAAATATCTGTTTTTTTAGTAGAAAAGTCTTGAAAAAAACATTAAATGCACGGAGTTTAAATTAAATTGCGGTGAGCTTGATTATGGGAGATTAATGGATTTATATGCAAATTTTGCTAAATTTGCCAGATATTCCCAAATTTGTTTCATACATGACAACTTACTTTTGCCACCAAATTTGGCGATATTTCGTGAAGTTGGTCAAAATTTGGCGATATTTCGTTCAGTGCTGTAGTGGTAACCCTGTCATTAGAACTTTTGAAGAAATACTTATTGTTGAAGCTGATACTCATTTCTCCATTGGAAATCGAACGTAACCATTAAGTAAATTTGCCGAACCGTTTCCTCCTTACAGATCGATTAAAAAAAATCATTGCCCAATTCATGTATTGCCCCCAGGAATACATATATATCCCAAATTTTATAGCTCTATGTCAATAGGATGTGGGTAAAAATGAGTTACAAGATTTGACTGTCACACAAACATAATTGCAAGTTAAAAGAAAGCATGTAAAAATGAAAGTCGGAACATTCACTCATGGTCATACATAGAAGAAAACTAAAACTAAAAATGAATTGTATTCCTTTTGTTTATTAGAAGTCGGTTACCACAATATTTGTTGTGATGATTGGAAAACTGTATACACAAATGACACTTTTATGTTTGGCAATGACCGATTGCCTCCAAGCGTAAAAGTTGGCGGAAACATTTGAAACATTTAAGTCAAAGAAATAAATTTTTTATGAAAAGTAGATGACTTTTTTGTTAAAATTATGTAATCGTCTGCGAAAAATGTATGTTATAACTTAAAAACTAGTATGTTGTGGCCATCACAAAACTTTGTTCTATATAAATCACGTCAATTAAATCATTTAAATAGTACAATTACATCAATTTAGCACCAATTCATATCAAAGTATATTGGAATTTGAAGTTTGATGAAAATTTACGCATTAGTTATTGAGATAGAGCTATAATGGAAAAACTAAAAAATGCAGCATAGCAGCAAGACCTGTTGAGCAATTTGCACCAAAACATAAACAGCACTAATTTATATTAAGGTATACCCTGAATCTCAAGTTTGTTGAAAATCCAAGCATTAGTTCTTGAGATAGAGCTATTGCGGAAATTGAAAAGATGTTGATTAGCAGCGCCACATATTGAGCGATTTGCACAAAAATGTATAAAACGTACATTCATGTTAAGGACTAACTGAATCTAAAGTTTGATGAAAATCCGTGCATTAGTTTTTGAGATTGAGCTTTGAAGAAATCCTGAAAAATTCTGCATACCAGCGCCACCTGTTGAACGATTTACACCAAAACATAAACCGCACTAATTCATATCCAGGTAAACCTGAATCTGAAGTTTGTGGAAAATCCAAGCATTATTCTTGAGATAGAATTGCGGAAATCGCAAAAAATGCAGCACAGCAGCACCGCCTGCTGAGCGAATTGCACCAAAATGTATAAAACGTCAATTCATATCCAGTAGTTCTTGAGATTGAGCTATTGTGGAAATCGTGAAAATGCTGCATAGCAGCGCCATCTGTTGAGCGATTTACACCAAAAACTAATCAGCATAAATTTATATCAGGGACTAACTGAATATAAATGTTTATTAAATTCCGTGCATTTGTTCTTGAGATAAGGCGCCCACAGAAAGTTGTGTCACATACATACAGACTGACAGACTCACAGACAGACATTTTGTAAGAACATGTTTTCTGGAATCTAGTTCTTTCTTCTTGTAAAGATAGAAGAAAGTGAAAAAAATAGCAAATTAAGATGTTTTGTGTGGTTGCAATTAAATAGAAAAAAATCCCGAAGGTTTTATAATGTTATGTTTATAATGTTTGGACCGATTTGTAATAAAATTTGAACGGTCATTGTTGAAATAAGAGACGCATCGGCGTATATTTTGGTTTAATTGAAACCTTCTAAATAAATAACATGAAAAAGAAAATTACATTTTCCCATGCAGCCTAACAAAAATTAAAATCTAAATGCTAGAATAACTTTTATCATTCAAAATAGTGGCATGTGCATTATAAGAGAATTATTTTCAAAGATATGTTTAAAAAAGAAATAATTTTGAAATAATTTAGAATTCATTATTAAACAATGTTCAATGAAACAAAATACGTTTAACGAAAAAAAATCTCAAGTATTTAAATTAGAAACATACTTCAAGTACATTCATAAAACTACCATAAGGTTTATAAAAGCATAAAAGCTATCGAAAGTAATGTGAATTGAGATGTTCCAAATTTATTAATGACAATTGTATGTAATTTGTCCATTGAAATATGAGAGTAAGAAAAGAGCAGAGTCATTAAGAGATACGGCTGAAGACATTTCAAAAGAATATAGACAGTTGCGTCAAATACAGAATATGAAATCATTATACATGTATTGTCTGCAGTAGAATTTTGAAACTTTACTTAAAATGTGAATTTCTGTAAAATTTTTCTCGTAAAAATATTTAAAGTATAAAAAACAATATTTATTTATTGAAACAAATATTTTTATTGAGAGCAAGTACATAGAAATTAAACTTCGAACACAAGAAGATTTTTATATCTAAAAAATGTTATTCTGCGTATTTAATTTTTTTTAACTAGGGGATTCTGCCCGCTACGCTCGCAAACCCCCGTTCAGACACCGCAGACTCTAAAAAACAGGCTATTTTGGTTGGATTTAAAAAGATTACGGAAGATTGAATTATAATTGAAAAACCATTGGCGATCTTACTGTAAACGAGTTTTCATTCATTCCCCTTTGATTGGGGAATTTTTGACCGAATCAGTTTTTGTTACGTGATCCAATGTCCGTTTCCGTCTTCGATTAAAAAATATCCGTTAAGCATTTGAAAATAAGCTAATATAAAATGAATTAAGCAAACATAGTCTTTGTCTCCCAGTAGTTTTTAACAACGCTATAAGTAAGCTGTTTTATAAAACATTCTAATGTATCGTTTTAAATTTGACGTAATTGTCCCCGAAGTTTTCGTTCTTTTTTTAATATTAACTTAAAAATATGTTTGTTGTTAGAAAGGAAATATTATTTACGCTGTCTCAGAGCTCACAACAATAGATAAAGAGAATCTCAAAATAGGAAATAAATGTCTCTTGTAAATATATTAATTTAATTTGTTTTGCAATATTATTGTTTGGTCCTTTTAAATATGAAACAATTTGTACTATTTAGTGCTTTTAAAGCATATTAATTTTAAATGTTATTTCTCTTTTAAAATTAATGTGTAAATAATTTTGTTGCTAGAAATGAAGTAATTTTATTTGCGCTGTCTTAGAGTTGGCAACAATAGCTTAAATGATCATCCAGAAATGTGAAATAAATTTGTCGCGAACATATAGATTTTTTTTAATTTAAAAACTGTTTGGCAATATTATTATTTGGTCATTTTAAATATGAAGTAATTTCCTGTTTTTACGGCTTTTAACGTTTTTATTGATCTATTTAGTATTTTAAAATCTTTTAAAATTCACGCGTAAATATATTTTTATGACGTAATTTCAATATTTTATTGCTTTTAGTACGAAATCATTTTATTCTAATTTGAAAGTTTTTTTCTGTTTTTAATAGTCAATGGTAAATAAATTTTAATTTTAAGGAAATATTATTCTTTACGCTGATTTTACAAATTGGCAGCAATTTAAAATAGTAACCTTTTCTATATTATGTAAAAAAAAAATCTCTCGAAATTCTTAAAATTTGTATTTAAAATGGAAATAAAACCTCAAAGAATTAATCAAATGAAAAACATAATTGTAGTCTGTACACTGGGAGCTTCCAATGAATTTTCCTTAGAAAGAATGATTAAATCCTATGTATAGATTTTGCTTCAATAAAACTTTTTTAATGGAATGATTTTGACCATCTTTAACGTTAAATATCTCTTAAAATAATTATTCGATTTAAAAACTGTCTGCATCGGCGGCGTGTTTATCAAACATTTCTCGATAATATTACCCATTTGTATATTTTTCTATGCAGTAGTTTTCTTAATATTAACGAAGGAGGACTCCCGGTAAAAAAAAAAAATATTGAGAGCAGCGGTGACAGCATTAGTTACCTTTTTTAGAATTGAGAGATTTATTAAAAACTTTCATTAAAATAATTTTAAGATTCCTATTATACTATGATTAATAAACCAGGTTTATAGATATATTTAACGGAACAGATCCTGTATATAAATGAGAAACATTTATTACCTACTCTTTTATTAAACTGTAGTAATCATAAAGCCATAAAACCCATCCCAAACAATGTTAATCGAAAAAGAGGAGTTCTCTGGACTGAACAGATGGGATAGATGTTCCAAAGTTATTAAAGAATATCATATTTATTTTTTCCGACATATGAAGATAAAGAAAATTGCACTCATAAAGAGATAGTACTCACGACTTAAAAAAAAAAACCCAGACAATCGTTTTGGATATAGCATAAGAAATTATTGTACAAGCATCCAAAAAATTGAAATTCCTGCTAACTCAACCGCAAATTAGAGTATAAAAATTATGACTGCTACTTATTGATTAATAATAACGTCAAGTAATTAGTTATGTACTTAAAATTGGCTTAGGAGATCGCCTATACATAAAACTTGTATTTAACATTAAATATTTCACTACAAAATCTATTTTTAAAATCATATTTGAATTTTCTTTTAAATGTTACCTTAGGATAGAAATACTTAGGCTGCATCATAATTTAAAATGGTATATAGTTTGGTAATTAGCTTTCTAAAATAAATATGAATCTAAATAGATGAATTTTCAAACATAAATTGGTTTCTAGAATCTTTATATATGTAAATTCAAAATCACAACTTATACCGCCAAATATTTATTTTGTTATACTTTTAAAAATCTACCTGCAATGCAATGTTTTGTAAGCATTACAAACTAATTAAACATCGGAAATTACACATTTTAAATCTACATATTTCTTAAACGACTGAATGACTTCCCATTTAATATACCAAGGTAACATTTACATGTGAATTCAAATATGATGTAAAAATTAGATGTTAGTATGCAAGATTTTAAAGTTTGTTGCAATTTCTCTATATATACAAATAAGCAAATTTTAAGTGTATTATTAATCAGTAGATGTTGTTACAAATATATTGGCACCAATCACATTTTTAATAATGATTTGCGGCATAATTAGTAGGGTGTGTTATTTTTTTTCTGTTGTATATATTTGTTCTAAAATAGTATTAAGAAACTTTCTTTAAATTTTCAAATTACATAAAAATGGTGTTTTAATGTTATTTAAAAGTCAACAAATAAGTATTTAATATGTAAAATATTTGTAAGTTATTTAAATGTAATGCTGAACATCGCTTCTAAAATCTCCAGTTGGCAGTTTCAACTTTTAACCACTTTTATGTGCTAGGCTTCAAATTATGAACATATTTTATGTCACATTTATTGGCTAGTCAGGTGAAAGTTTCGAATTTTTTTCAGTGTAATTTTTGTCAAAATTTTAGGATATTCAACATTATTTCTTTTATTTTTCTGCAATTTATAATTGAAAGTTGAATCTCTTTTTACTTTCTTCTATTTTTTCAAGAAGAAAGTATTGGTTTCATGAAAATTTTCGAATTCCAGTTTTCGACGGATTTACACGTTTTAGGGATCAGAGATTCCAAAAAACATGTTTTTACAAAATGTCTGTCTGTTTGTTTGTCTGTCCGTCTGTCTGTCTGTCTGTCTGTCCGTCTGTCTGTCTGTCTGTATGTGACAAAAATTTTGTGGGCGCTCTATCTCAAGAACTAATGCACGGAATTTCACAAAACTTCATATTTTGTTAGACCTTGATATAAACTAGACCTGATTAGTTTTTGGTGAAAATCTCCCAACAGGTGGCGCTGCTGTGCGGCATTTTTTACGATTTCTGGAATAGCTATATCTCAAGAACTACTGCACGGATTTTCCTAAAACTTCAGATTTAGTTAGTCCAGGACATAGTTTGGTGCTGATTACTTTTTTGTGAAAATCGCCCAACAAGTGGCGCTGCTATGCTGCATTATTCATGATTATAGCAATAGCTCTAACTCAAGAAAAAATGCACGAATTTTCATCAAACATAAGATTCAGTTAGTCCCTGTTATAAATTAGTGCTGTTTAATTTTTGGTGTAAATCTCCCAACAGGTGGCGCTGCTGTGCTGCATTTTTTACGATTCCTGCATCTCAAGAACTGATGCACGGATTTTCATCAAACTTCAGATTTAGTTAGTCCTTGACATGAATTGACGTATAGATTAGTGCTGTTTAATTTTTGGTGTAAATCGCTCAACAGGTGGCGCTGCTATGCTGCTTTTTTGCGATTTCCGCAATAGCTTTATCTGTAGAACTAATACTTGGATTTTCAACAAACTTCAGATTCAGGTATACCTTGATATCATTTAGTGCTGCTTATTTTTCGTGTAAATCGCTCAACAGGTGGCGCTGCTATGCCACATTTTTCAGAATTTCCGCTATAGCTGTATCTCAATAACTAATGCACGAATTTTCATCCAACTTCAAATTCAGATATACTTTGATATGAATTGGTCCTAAATCGTTGTTATTTCCTGTACTATTTAAATGATTTAATTGACGTGATTTATATAGAAGAAAGTTTTGTGATGGCCACAACATACTAGTTTGTTGTTATTTTTTGTTAAAGTAAAATAAAATTTTGTTAAGATAGATTAATTGAACGAAATGGGAAAGTACCCAAATCGTCTAAACCAACCCTATTACCTTCAAAAAAGATGCTTTACAAAATAGGAAAATTTCAAAGTGAAAGGTTCTAAGTGAAAGCAAATCACATACATCAGAACACTAGTGTCTATAGTAAATTATTATATTTGTTGAGGAAAGCGTAAATAAGTTTAAATCTGAATTCAAGAATCCATTCTATTTTTCATTTTAAGAGTATACGCAAAGCATTGACAGTCTAAGTGGAGAAGACCAGCACATCGCTAGGATACGGTGTAGAGACTATTTGCACCACAAGGTAAGTTTCACGGCATGGGGAGATTCACTAGAAACTTCCAGTAAACATCATTTAAAAATAATTTCCTTGAAATAATTTTTAAGGTATTATTAAAATATGATGTCTGAAACATATTTATTTGTACCTTAACAAAATATGTCATGTAAGTAATTAAAAAATTAATAAAGGATGCATTTTTTAAACTGCTGCTGCAAAAAAAGTCTTAAGATATCCCAGATAATATTAGGCTTAACAGAAGTATACCTACCACGGGAAAAGTTGAGAACTATTGGGAAACTGATTGGAAAGATGTTCGAATAATGCAAATAAGGAAGCAAGAAATAATACAATAAATGAAATGAATTAATTAGTTAAAGAATGCAAAACAAATTAGACATGATAATAATAATAATAATAATAATAATAATAATAATTAGTCGGTAGGGACAATCCCAAAACTTCCTCTATCTCATACATATTAATACTTCAAAATTCGTTATCAAAGTGCCAAAATTAAATGACAATCTATGCTCATCATGAAGATTCTAAAGATATGAAATTCCGTGCTTTAGTTCTTGGGATATTGATATCGCTAAAATCGTGTATATCCTGAAACATGCAGCACAAGAACTCTACCTGTTAGGTGATTTACACCAAAACCTAATGAGCAACAATTTATGCCACCGTCTAACTGAATCTGAAATTAGTTGAAAATCTGTGCATTAGTTTTTGAGAAAGAGCAATTGAGGAAATCATAAAAACAAATTCTGCATAGGAGCTCAACCTGTCGAGTTATTTACACCAGAAACTAAACAGAATCAATTTATATTAGGGACAAACTGAATCTGAAGTTTGATGAAAATTCGTGCATTATATCTAGAGATAGTGATAATCGTGCAAAATGCAGCATAGCAGCGTTACATGTTGGACGATTTACACTAAAAGGTAATCAGCGCCAAATTGTGTCAAGAAATAACCGAATCTGAAAACTTTTGAAAATCTGTGCTTTAGTTCTTGAGATATAGCTATTTCAGAAATTGTGAAAAATGCATAGCAGCGCTACCTGTTGGGTGATTTACACCAACAAGTATTCAGAAGCAGTTTTTATCAGAAACTAACTGAATCTAAGGTTTTTTTAGTTTCGTTCATCAGTATTTGAGATAGAGCGCCGACAAGATTTGTGTCACATTCAGACTCACAAAGTGACTGACAGAGTGACACAGTGAGACTTACATACAGAAATTTTGTAAAAACATGTTTTTCAGAATCTCTGACACCTAAAACGTGTAAATTCACTTTCTTATTCTAAAGATAGAGGAAAGTAAAAATGATACATAATTTCTTTTGAAAATTATGAGACTAAACTGCAAATATGTAACAAATATGGCTGAAGTCTAGTTTTGACATATATAGAGAACAAAGTCATCTATACTAATAAAAGCAAGTTTGTCTTTTTTTGTCTGCCTATGTGTGTGTCGACGAAATCAATAAAAACCTGCGTATTTCTGCGGGGTTTCACACGCTTTCGGAACGTATAAACCCTAAAAATTAAATTACACAAAAATTAAAATACTAAATAGCATATACTTTCAATTCAACAGTTTTTCGTGATTTTTGAATTAAAAAATATAAAATGAGTTAAAGATATAAAATCATATTTGAGGTTAAAATTTGAGGTTCCTTTAAGGTAATACGGATACGGACGCGCACGGAGGATCAGCTAGTTGTAAATATTTGTTTATTCGATAGATTAAAAAATGTTTAAATTGACTTTAAAATAAACGTTAAGATTTAAATGAAATTGTTGATGTAACAATGCTTAAACTGTAAAAATACAAATTTATGATATACATATTTTCATTCGAGTTATGTAATTAGAAATGAAAGTGTAAACATATTTTATCTTTCATAATAACAACATGTTTATTTCAAACGCATTATGTTAAAAGAAATCTTATCTTTAAAAATTAATTTCGTTGAAATATTTGTTTATTTTAATTTAAATTGTGAAAACAATTAAATGAAACAGATTGACAGACATGCTAAGGAAAAAATCGCAAGCAACTAAATAAGAACACATACATTATGCATTACATTTATTAAACTGAAATTTTATTTATAAAACCATAAAAATCATTACAAACAATGTGAATCAAAAGAAAATTATGTCCTCCCCCCACGAGTGAACACTTGCTGGAAAGTTATTAATGAGTATCATATAAAATTGTACAAAGCATAAGAGTAAACAAAACTTCATAGTTATTAAAATATATGGTTGAAGTACTTCTCCAAGAAAACTATTATTTATAGCATACAGAGAATAGATAAACGTTTTACGTATTTTCCTTTCATTATATTGCAAGTTTCTTATCTTTATTGTCTGTTTAACTAAAATATATTGATAAATTTGAATGAAAAAAACATTAACCATGAAATCTTTTTTTTTTTTTTTTTATGAGATTTTCTTATTTTTTTATATTTGAAAAATATTTTAATTTTACAAAGTTGATATGGAATTTTTAAAAATCCTTCGCAAAATCTTGATAAACATAAATAAATAATTTCTCACAAATACAAAATAAAGAATCTTTTCACCCATTGAACTAAATTCCAATACATTTACCGAAAAATACCAACAATTGAACACGAAACACAAATTTTTGTTAAATACTTAACATATATTTTTAAAAACACTAGCGATAATTAACCAGCTCAAAGCTGTCCAGCAATCTGAAATCAAAAATGAAGACTATTCTTGTAGTGTAAACTGTATTGTATAAACTTTCAAGTTGTTCCGATCAAATTATTTTCACCTATAATGCTCAAAATAGTTGTTGTCACAGACTGATTTTAACACACACACACATCCATACCGTCCTACCCGCCCTCGTCAGTAACTAAACTTTTTACCGACGTTTGGAATACCCACCGAAATTTTATTACTATCATTTAAATATTGTTATAGAATGTTAAGATATGCAAAATATACATATGAACACCAAAAAATTTCCATTCGAAGAAAATTTGTATTTTTTAGAACGAAAAGTTTGTGGGAGCAAAGTACCATTATTTAGAGTAACTCGGGCGTTACTCGTTTTGAAATTTTACACACTCAACCCGAGTAACTTAATCTCGAACTAAGATGTCTTGGGTGGTTACTCTATTATTCAATGAATTGCCTGGCAAAGTGTATAAAGTTATTGAAGCGTTTGAAGGACAATGAGTATTTTTCGAAAGGATGTTTCAAGCAATAGGGAAGAAATCGTTATGATTTCGATATGGTCATGCTTAATCATTTGCTATTGTTAATTAAAATAGTACTTAATTCACGTTATTATTAGTTATGGATAGTAATTGATGATTATTATTGACAAGTAGTAAATAATTGACAAATTGACTGCGGTTAGTTAATGATTGATTAATACTATTTAATTAATGTCGTCTTTAAAAGAAAATTTACTCTTTTTTTAATAAATTTTGTTTAAAATATTAAATTTTGTTTAAAATATTAAATTTTGTTTAAAATATTAAGACATATGTCATTGGCTGTAACAACTTCTTTAGGTAAGTCTTCTGAACAGGGTTGTTTTTTTAATTCGGTGCAATAATTGCAGAATGATGTACTTATGCGACATGAAATGATGCTTGATACAGGGGGGGGGAGGGGGGGTATTTGCTGGTTGATGAACATTTTTCGAAAATATAATATTTGCAATGGAGACGAAAGTGTTATGATATAAAGATATTCATGATTAATGATTTTCTTACATTTGATTAAAATGGTACTTAATTGACGCTATTGGTACGTGGATAACTGTAAGTAATTGGTGAATATTTTTAATTGAGAAATAGTAAATAATTGACAAATGTTAATCTGTAGTAGTTAACCACTGATTAATATTATTTAAATTATGTCGCCTATTAAAAAATAAATAAATAATTAAAGTAACTTTTGTAAAAAAAAAATATTCTTTTGTTTTTAAATTAGTAAAATATATGTCATTATCTCTAACAGAATGATTTTTTAGCCAGATCTTTTGTTCACAGTTGCTTGTTTAATTTGCTTAATTGCGGTGAGTTAATTATAGAAGGGTGTGCTACTTATGTGGCGTAAAAAAATTTCATAACCTTCGGTGGGTGTAAGGAGGGCGCGTGCGCTGACCTGCTAGCTGATATCTTGCAGTATCAAAACTTTTCGCTTTAAAAGAATATATTGATTCAAAAAAGATTAGACAAACTTAGTACCGCACAACAAGCAATTGTCTTATAGGATACTAGTGTAGTATAAACAAAAATCACTTTAACCCAAATAAATTTTTGTTCATAACTTTTAAAGTAATGAGTTTAGAGATTTCTTAAGATTTATCTTCCTTTAGGAAAAACGTCATGGCGATACCAAAACATTCTGGAAGTGAAAAGTCATTCTGTCAGTGACATTATGTGTATTTCGAATTACATTTTCCAACACAAAGCTACTACTTCAATGTTTTTGGGAGTTATATATTGGCACGACGTCCACTAACAGAACTTTCACTACTTCAATGTTTATATATACATTTCACACAATGCAAGACAGCCCTGGTTAAATTTAACCATAATATGGATTATTTATACTTAAAGATATGCGTAAAATCTAGGTTTTGTCTGGAGGGACGCAATGCTGCTGCAAGTGTGGCGGCTAGGCCAGTGTCCCCGCACCAGGAGCCGTCATATAGGGTAGTCTTCACCGGCGCTGTTAATTATATTCCTGCATTTTACTTTTATTTATTTTTTAATCACTGCGTCGTGCTAACTTCTAAAGGTGTTTATGTCATTATTCATTAACGTGAGAAAATTACGGTTGAAACTTCCTATACTAGAAGCAAATTTAAAATTATTTATCTTTCAGAATTTCTTTATGTATATATATATATGAACGATTTATGTGTTGCAAAATGGGATTAAGAGCTTACGTAAGTCACTAAATGAAGGTTCCAAACTAATATTAATCCTATCGGAGCGTTCATTACAGATTTCTCAATCGCATTTCAATATTTTTTATTTATTATTATTATTATTTTTATTATTTATTTTTTTTTTTTTTTCCTAAGGAAACCCGAGGTTGATATGATATCCCATTGTTGTGCATTTGTACTTTTCTAATTTGAGACACAGTTTTTTTTATATGCGGATACATTCACATTTGGAAGTGGTTAGAACCGGTTGTGAAAATTAAACTGTCCTCATAAAAAAAAAAAAAAAAAAAAAAAAAAAATCGAAAAAGTACAGAAGCACAAAAATAGATATCGACCTCAGATATCCCAAAAGAAAAAGAAAGTTAAATATATGTATAACGATTTCTGTAAAGATTTCTGCTTAAGTTTCTCCCATAGGTTTAACATTTTCGTTCGAGTTTCTCTGTGTGACTTGTATAAGCTCTTAAGACAAATTATTATTAAACTTTTTATTATTTAATTGTTTTTTTCTGGTGTAGAAATGTAAATATCGTTGGTTTATTGATGATACCAACATAATATACGAGGTCGTTTCTCAGATATGAAATCATATTAAAAAGATTTTTTTTTATAATTAAAAATGTATTTTAAATGTTTCTTAGATTTTTTTTTATAATAATAATAATAGCTTATGATTTTTTTTTTATTTATTTAATATCTAATATCAGCAATACTACATATGTATTAATTATTTAAAGATAATGTTGAAACTCACTAAACATTCTTAATATTTTCTAAACTGTTATTATTTTTTTAATTGTTGAGTTATGAAAAAAAAAGCATTTTTTTTTTCAAGTATTTTTTAAGCTTGGCTGTTAACAGAAATGTGCAGTAACTTTTGGCAAAATTTATTACTCATGATATGGATACAGGTTGTTTTCAAATTGTCGAAATAATTTCTGTTTCTGAAATGGTTCAAATAGTTTTTTTTTTTTTTTTCCCCAATGAACAATGACTGAAGGAAATGTATGTATAGCATATTGTTATATTGATAGAAAAAATAGATTTAAAAAAATTGCGCTGTTCCTTTGAGATTACGAAACACATAAATATTTACATTCAATGTATACATTTAGAGACGAAACAATAAAAATAGTCCAGCATTTCTTTCAGACTAGTATTCGATAACGAAAATGAAACTTTTAAATAAGTTAAATAATAAATTAGTAAAATATTATAAATAATATTAAGAAAAAACCCACAAATTTTATTTGGCTGTTAACAGAAATGTGCAGTAACTTTTGGCAAAATTTATTAATCATGATATGGAGTATATACAGGTTGTTTTCAAATTGTCGAAATAATTTCTGTTTCTGAAATGGTTCAAATAGTTTTTTTTTTTTTTTTTTTTTTTTTTTTTTTTTTTTTTCCCAATGAACAATGACTGAAGGAAATGTATGTATAGCATATTGTTATATTGATAGAAAAAATAGATTTAAAAAAATTGCGCTGTTATTTTGAGACTACGAAACACATAAATATTTACATTCAATGTATACATTTACAGACGAAACAATATAAATAGTCCACATTTCTTTCAGACTAGTATTCTATAACGAAAATGAAACTTTTAAATAAGTAAAATAATAAATTAGTAAAATATTATAAATAATATAAAAAAACCCCACAAATTTTATAGACTTAAAATACTACTACGCGCATAAGCCAATCAATCTGTTAGAATAAAAAGGCTGCTGTAAGAAGCGAAATCATTGTCGATTGCTTATAGGCTGTTAACTTCTGGTGTGCAAATAATACAAAAGTATCTCTTTTAATAAATTTCAAATTTTATTTAAATATGTTTTTTATAATTTTCATATAAAATGCTTTTAGGAGTTGCTAGTGGGTAATCTAAAGGTATATAAAGATAAATTTTAAGAAATATATTAGAATTTTTACCAATATTCTGTAACTGCGATGTCCGGATTAGATCTTCTAGCAATTAAATATATACATATTCTTTCTTTCTTTTGTTAAGGCTGTTCTGAACTGCTCTGCTCAACAAGCAAAAAACGTTTTGACTTATTTACAAATTCATTTTTTAACGGAAAGATATAAAATTGGAAAGCCTGGCCATGGAAGCGATTTGGAATTGAACTATTTTTTCTATTTTTTGATCAATAAATTACCTATTGAGATATAATAAAATTCGATCACGTGAAAAACCCGTTTTTCGCCCGCTCTTGAGTACTCTTTCTCCCTTCTCGCGGTAATTCGGTTCAAAACTCCTACTTTCACATTATTTTCCGAAAGATCTATTGCGTTTGCAAAAAAATGGAAAAAACAGCTCGATTACATAGTTTCTGAACAATAACACCATCTAGTTTCATGCATCTTCCAACAAAAATAAATTAAAACTTATGTCAGAAACTTGCCCTTTTCGATTTGAGAACACCCTTAAGTGATTTTTTGCATGAAATGGAAATGTACAGTAGATATATTGATAAAGTATTTTACAAAACTGAATTTATCTGCAAATTCTAACAGCATTGATTATAACTGTTAGACATTTTTCCAGATTTTTTAATTCTTTTTCAGGTTGTTTAATGTGATTATTAAGTATTCAAAATCAGCAGAAAATGTACTGTATTCATCCAATCAACAGAATTCTTATCTGGGATGCAATGTGGCTATTAAACAAGTGTAAAACTTCTATAAAAAGTGTCTTTCATTCAAATCGCTCGTTCACTCTGCCTAAAATAGGGGAAAGCCAGTCTTCATCTTATCCGTAAAATCTAGATTCATAGAATTTGAATTGGAAACTCAAAATAGAGTTAATATGTCTTTCGTGAAAATTTATTATCAATTAACAATAAAATAATCCACAGCCAGCTTTTTATGTCGGATTCTATTATAATTTAAAAATGAACTGCATATTTTAATAAAATGAGGCTGCCGTCTCGAGCGAATATTAAACCTCTGGAAGATTCTCTTCAAATATCTCATTTATATTTCCATATTTTAAAATAATTTTTCTTGCATTTAATAGCTGTGGTTGATGCTTACATTCCCCCATTTTTATTTTTTCGATTTTGGCTACTGCAGTTTTTTTTTTTTTTTTTTTTTTTTTTTTTAAGGATGACACATTCCCTTTCGGAACCAATTCTGAAAGTAAAAGTTAACTTTATATATTTTTAAAAATTTGCACACAAAATCAAAAAAAGGGGAATAAAGCGATCGACCTCAATTATCCAATGAATAAATAAATAAATAAATAAGTCAAAATGCACACGAAATATTTGAAAAGGAACTTCCAAAGCTTTAATATTAGCTCGCGAGTGCCTATGCCTGAAGGAACGGGAAAACTGAATAATAAAGATTTTTAGAATTTTTTGTCTGGTTTATATTTCATATGTGAAATATAATGGAGCTAAAAAAAGTTCTGGAAGTGAGCTGTAATTTGGTCAGTGACACCGTATGAAATGTGAACTACATTTCCAATTACGGAGCATGTAGTTCAATACTGTCTGGAGGTAGATAAGGACAACATCTTCCACAAATTGGTGTTTTATATTTACATTTCACACAATAGCAAGGCGAGTCTGATGAAATTTTACTGTAATATGGCTTATTCAGTGTTAAGCCTTTGAGAAAATTTGTGTTTAGTCTGGAATGAGACACCCTGTATTTTTCTCAGAAGAAAATGTTTTTCGACCTTTGTTTCCAATACAAAAAATGTATTTTGTAGTGGATTTTCGAATCTAACTAGAACAGCAATTCAAAACAAGAATTCATATTTTCAAGAAACAATTTATTAAAATAATGCATGATTTTATTGTATATTCAGATAAATTTCAATTAAAAAAATAAATATTATAAAATCGACAGTTTTTTCTTGTTCTTGTCGAGATGCATTGATTATCAAGCGAATGTTTAAATATGTGTAACAGATAAAGCGAAACATTATGATAAAGGAATACGACATTTTAAATTATTATTATTTTTATTAATACAATTAAAGGGTTTATTTATTTTCTTTGAAAAAAAAAATGTAAGAATATTTTCAGCTTTATCATATTCTCATTAAAATGTTTAGAAATAAAAGGATTATCAGAAATGGAACTGATGCATTAAGAGGCTACTTCCGTCAAGCGAAAGACCCGCTCGCTAATGCTAATCATATGAGCGAAATTTATAAAGATATCTCGTTTGCATATTTTTAAATGATTTTTTTTTTTTTTTTTTTTTTGCATTGGATAGCTGAGATGTACAAAGATGGACAGCTGTACAAAGACAGTTTTTTACTTTTTCGATTTTGTTTACAGGTATTTTTAATGAGGACACTTTCATTTTCGGAACCGGTTTTGAAAATGAAAGCATCCTCATAAAAAAATAAAATAAAAAATAAAAAAACGGCCTTTGTACAGATCGATCTTAGCTATCTAAAGAAAAAAAAAAAAAAAATCATTTAAAAATATTGAAATGCAAACAAGATATCTTTATAAATTTCTTCCATTGGATTAGCAGTAGCGAGCGGGTCTTCCGTGTGAATGAAGTAGCCATCCCACTTGTTTATGTGAGTATGAGTGAGATCGGTTTCATTAAGCATTAATTATCAAAGTTTATTTAAAATGTTTATTTAGATTTCTATAAAGAATATTACCTTTAAGATTTTTGAAATGCTCAATGCAATACCATCATAGTTAAGTCATAAGGTTGTTCTCAAATCCAAAAGGGTAACTTTATGACATAAGTTTTAATTTATTTTTGTTCGGAAATGCATGAAACTAGCAAGTTTTGTTGATCCGAAACTATGTAATCGAACTGTTTTTCCCGGCTTTTTTTGCAAACGCAATAGATCTTTCAGAAAATAGAGTCAAAGTAGACGTTTTGAACCGAAGTTCCTAAAGAAAGCATAAAAAACAGTTTGCGAAGGGTAAAAAAAGTGTTTGTTACGTGATCAAAATCGCTTATAACTCAATAGGTAATTTATTTATTAAAAAAAATGGAAAACACGGTTCGATTCTAAATCGCTTCCATAGTCAGGCCTTCCAATTTTATATCTTTCCGTTAAAAAATGAATTTGTAAATGAGTCAAAACTATTTGCACTTGTTGAGCAGAGCAGTTGAGAGCCTTAGAGCCTTAATGAAATATCGAACCCCCCCCCCCCCCCAAAAAAAAAAAAAAAAAAATGAAAAAATGAAAAAATGTAGAACCAACAAGATAAATTTTTCAACCCCATACCTGACCGATGTTCGATCCGAAATATTTACTTTTTTTCTATTTTTTTCTTTTTTTTTTTTTTTTTTGTCAGTTATTATCTTTATGCGCCAATGGTATAACAAGCTCTTCCGCCCCGGGTGCCAGCTGCTGTGGTGCTGGGAGAGAGGCACCCTGTATTTTTGACAAAAGAAAATGTTATTTGACCTTGGCTTCCTATATAAAAAATAGTTTGTTGTGGTGTGGTGTACCATTTCTTAAAGTTTGCCAGATCTTATTTTTTTTTTTTTTTTATCAATCTATATTGTCACATTTTAAAGGCGTTTGTGTCATTATTCATTAATATTATAAAATTACGATCAAATTCTTCTATCCTAAAATCAAATTTTGAGTTATTTGTACTTCGTAATTTCATGTTTTAATATCACCCATATATGTGTTATTAAAACAAAATGCTAATTGTTTAATTTTATTTTTCTGGTATAGGCTAAATAAACATCGTCGGTTAAATACTGATGCCTTCAAAAGTTTAACATTGGATTTTTTACCAACAAAATACAAACTCATGTGGCATTTTTGAGATAAGAAATTATATTAAAAATATTTTTTAATTTGCAATTAAAAATATATTTAAAAGGTTTCGTATTTTTTTCACTAGAAAAATCGCGTTTTTTAAAGTTAAATATTTTACAATATATATATCAGAAGTTTATTATGAAAGTTTAAGTTTAATTTTAATTATTTGCTTAAATTTTAATACAGAATGTTACAAAATCAACATTTACAATTGTTATCGGTGCATATTTTGAAAAAAGGAAGCGTATTCTGAAATCAATTATACGTACTGCAATAGAATGTGCGCATTCTTTTTGAGAGAAAAATACGTTAATACATAACAAAAACATTAATGCATTAACTCATAATACAATACATTGAATGTTATTACAACTCCCCTATCTGAAACACAGAGTAAGGATACAACAGTTATCAAGGCTATTTACGTTTCCTGCCCAATTTCTACGAAATTTTAAGTCTGGCATTTTTTATCACTTTTTTACTACCCAGGTGTGAGTGACCACGGCCAGATGTTGGCAATCGCTCTAGGCAATAGCGGTTAGTTTTAGCCAGAAGAAAAGGGTGAATAGGGTTTTGGTCAGGAGAAAATAATATTTTTCCTTTTTGTATCTTTACAGAAGATATTCTTCGAAATTCTTTTAAAGAAAGAAAAATAAAATAGGAATCATAACCCTTTATTTTTTTATAAAATGCATATAAATTTTATTATAATTAGTCAGATTTTAAAACAATATTAATAATTTTACATAACTTCTCTTTATAATTAATAGACAACATCAGCAATTTTGCACATATATGCATTTATAATTTTATTTTTCATTTAAAATCTCGAAATATTTTCACCACAATCATAAAAGTTTCATGCATTTTAATTCAGATTCCATAAAACTGTTGATTTATTATTAATAATATCTATAACAATAATTATCTATAATAAAAAACGCGTTAAATGTCACTTAAATCAGCTGTCCACACATATATAATCAGATATATATCTAATATATAAACATGGAGAAAAAATCGATATTAATTAAAATACATTAATGTATATACCTATTAATACTTCAGTTTTCAAGAACGTGGACCAAAATGCTTTTTCAGATGAAAGAAAATGAAAAAAAAATTAAGATTTTCCTGAAACACACAATTTTTAGCAACTGTTTTTTTTTTTTTTTAATTCTGTGGAAAATTAGCGTAGTAAAAACTTTTTTACACGTACAGTATAAAGTAAAATTTGCAAAATTATTACATTTGATCAAGGAATTTCGAATAGAATTCAAGCGAAATATAAATTCATTACTATATTCAAGTCACTTCAATGTAAAAGCAAAATAGTATTAATTTCTTATGTCGCACTTTTAGCCCTATCAACATAAGGTAGAACAATTAAACTGTAATTTAAGCGTACACAGGGTCAGTATTATGAATGGGAAAACGGGACATTGGTCCAAGATCCTATAAGCTTGAGGGGGAGGGGGAGTCAGTTGGCAGAATTGAAAGAAATTAGCTGTTGAGTTTCATTGTTTACATACTTTTATATCGTACAATAACAAGATAGTTAACTCTTAATCACCGCTACTGTGTTCCAGAAACTCCCATGATTATAAATCTCATAATGCCCAAGAAAAGTATAACGCGACTTATGGGTTAATGCTAAATTATGAAAATCACAGCTAAAAAATGTCCAATCATACATGCAATTAAAAGTTATATAAGCGTGTTCCATTGTTTTTTTTTTTTTTTTTTTTTTTTGCACTGCAATTGTCAACTTGCGCCTTTTTGTACCTTCACTAAGAAATTTTTACATCTAAACGTGTGTAATTTTTAAATAGTACTATTTTGGGTGCCATGGAACATATCAGTTCTTAACATGGTTCTTATCATGGAACTTATCAGTTATTTTCTATAACTTATACATATACATCCTTAATTAAAATTAATTCCTAAGCAAAAACATATTTTTATTCACTGCTCTGTATCAAAAATTTTTAAAAATTTTAGGAATCTTTTTAATAGAAAAATTTGAAATAAAATTCCATTTTTTGACATTTAAGTAAAATATATTTGCAAATTTTGTGTATTTATGAATAAAATTAACTTTGTGAATAGGCCGGTACAAAGTTTAAATTGTACCATTCGAGTAGAACCATAAAAGTTTCATATACTACACAACATAAGAATGGAGACCCAAACAGTGTTTGTACTCTCACCCAGGGTTCACGCGTTATTGCGATAAAGAATTAAAAAATTAGCAGAAAAGAAAGTCGGAAATTGTACGTCAAATGTGGCAAATGACGTACTATAGCTAGTTTTATAAACATTCAGATTTTGATGCAATAGCTGTTGCATTCTTATGCAAAAATCCATGAATATAAAATTTATTACGATTCTATGTATTAAATTCAGTAATACGGAAAAGATATGATGTCATCTTAAATCTGACGTACTCACCATGACAAAATTGAATCATGACCTATCGGGGGATATCATGGAATTAATTACGTATGATAGGATTTAATATAACGAAGAAAACTTTTATTAATACCTTTTTAATTTTTGATTCGGTTTTCATAAAATTTGAAATGACTCGACACAATTCTGCAACGGTTATACATATTAAATTTTTAACCAGTCGATTGTGTAGTCTCTACGCTGTTATATGCGAGCAGACGGACGAACCAGATGACGACTATAGGTGCTACATATTTATATAATTACGATCGTATCTAATAAAAGAAGGATATAAAAATTGCAGCCGCTCAAAATCCTGTGGTTTCTCTTGACATTAGATATTGAGATAAATACGATTGGAAAATGTTCATATATGCATACTGTGTGTTCATATATGCATATGTTTGTGCCTGTGTGTGAAAATTTCTATGAAATTCATGAAATACGAGAAATGTTAAAAGAAGGGATTGATGATTTAGTGGATATCCACAATTCACATCTGTATAAATTGGACACTCTTGTGCGTAGTTTCTTGATTTATTTGTTTATTGTGAGAACCTCCAAGAAGTAATTCTCTGATTATATTTATATATTATATAAGTATATATCATTCAATAGAAACAAGTCATAGAGGAGCTCACTGAAGTTTTTGTTCTTGGAACCCTAAATTACTAAATTAGATACTGAATATAACGTTCTATGCATGGGAATTTCTTATTCTTTTCCGCCATTTCTCAGGAAATATTTGCAAGCTTTTTTAAATGCACATGGTCATACAATGATATTATGCGTTCGTAGATTATGCATTCTTACCCTATAAACGGCGACGTAGGTCAAGAGAACAGTAGGTCTTGTTATAAAATATTTCACATGTATTAATCATATTTTCAGATAGAGGGAGAGTTGATTAGGTGTGAAAGGACTCTTACACAAGTCAAAGAAGAATCTTTCGTCAATTCAATCCTAAACAACTAATAATATATATATATATATATATATATATATATATAATTTAAACAGAAATATGCATTTTAAAAGAATTATAAAAGATGCGAAAACAATGTTTCAATATTAGAAAAATTTTAATGTCATCGTGAAAAAAATACTTTCTTCTAAATGCCAAATGATAATAAATATATTTCTGGTTAAAAATAGTTTGTAATATTTCAGTATCATTTCTATGATATTTTTAAAAAGGACTTTTTTATTTCAGCTGTTTGTAAATAAATATTTCTCATTGATAAACAGAATTTGTACCATAATAAACTAAAATTATATTGAAAGTAACAAAATATTAAACTTACACGTTTGAAAGCTTTCTTTTTTTTTTAGGGGGGGGGGGAGGCAATTTTATGAACCCTAATAATTGCTTCATATAATTTGCATTCCTTTTTTGTAATTAGACTTATAAACGTATTTTAATCATGTATCTATACTTTTTTTTTTTCAGTGTACAAAACAGACAAATAAATAGGTGCAATAATTTATTAGTATGAAATTAAAAAAAGAAAATAGAAATAAAAGTTTTAATAAAATTAAGAATAGATGCAGGATTTGTTTATCTTAGAAAATAATATGACAGAGCTATCAAAAATAGAATAGCGCATTCGAAAAAGAGAACGCGCATAGCTTTGCCATTTTCTCAGTAAAAAGTTCGGAAGTTAAAAGAATATCAGAATGGAACATATGCATTAACTTGTCCATCCCACTTGTTTATCTGAGTATGAACTAGATCGGTTTCATTAAGCATTAGTTATCAAAGTTTCCTTTAAAAGTTTCTTTAGCTTTCTATAAAAAATATTTCCTTTAAGATTTCTGAAATTCTCAATCTAATACCGGCATAGTTGAGCTTTAATAAAATATTTAAAATCACCAGCCCATATAAAATAATGTCGAACGAACAAGAAAAATTTTTAAATCCTATGTAAACATTCCGGACCGACATTCAATCCAAAATTTCTGAATGGATTATATATATATATATATATATATTTATTTATTTATTTATTTTTATTTTATTTTTTTTTATTTATTTTTTATTTATTTATTTATTTATTTTATTTATTTTTATTTATTTATTTATTTATTTTTTTTTTTTGGGGGGGGGGGGGGGTTGACAGCTGCGAGTAAAAGAGGCCATGAGAAAACGATTGCTCATAACTTAAGGTGTAACTCATTTATCGAAAAATATAAAAGCTGCTCGAATTCAAGTCACTTCAAAAAATATACCTTCCAGGGTGATGCTTTTACGCTTAAAACTAAATCATAATAGTCATTAGGTATCATTCAAGATATTTAAAAATGTATGGGAATATAAAAACATTATATCCAATTTTTAACTCTCTGAACTTCTAAGCGTGAAATACTTACGTGTAAAAATTGCTTTGTGAATGCGTTAGAAAGATTCTTGTTACTTGAGTGGAGTATTTTTAGGTGCGTTCGTAATTATATAAATGCGTAGCACCTATAGTTGTCGTTCAGTCCGTCTGTCTGTCCGTCCGTCTGTCCGCATATAACAGAGCAAAAACTACCCAACCGAATCGTTTAAAATTTAAACTATATAATTGTTGCATAATTTCGCCGAGTCATTTCAATTTTTATGAAAATCGGATGTATAGTTTAATTACAGGGACAATCAAAAGTTTTCCGTTACATTACGGCCAATGGGAAGAAATTATTGCAAGTGCATTTTAATGATGTTACAGCCTTCCGAATGGTCTGAAATTATAAATATATAATTGTTGCAAGATTTTGTCGAGTCATTTCATATTTTATGAAAATCGGATGTATAGTTTAATTACAGGGACAATCATAAGTTTTCCGTTACATTACGGCCAATGGGAAGAAATTATTGCAAGTGCAAATTAATGATGTTATAGCCTTTCGAAGTACACTAAAATATACATTCTGTACAATATGCGGCGAAAAAAATATTTATAAAACTAGTTATAGTACGAACGCACCTCATTTGCCACGTTTGACGAGCAATTTCCAACTTGTTTCTTTCTTTAAAGATAACACTCTTAAATCGTACATTATTAACCATTTCCATATTGAGCAAGTAATATCCCTGTTTATTTCGGTTGCTAATTACTGAACTTATTTTGAATAATTTACACATTAGGCAAGAAAAATTACAATTTACCTCTCTTGTTAGAAAGTAATTGCATATTAAGCGAGTAAAATCCCTGTTTACTTCGGTTGCTAATTACTAAACATATTTTGAATATCTGCAGGCTTTCTATAATTTCATAATGAAAAAAAATCTTAAAGTGTTTTAAAAGAGAACACTGCTATCTGCCAAAATAACATATCCAATTTTCGTGTTAATCAAAGGGATTTAAGAAATTTTTTATAGAAAAGTAGAACAGACCAGAAGCGAAACAATTTTTCTTTTAATGTCATTAAAATTTAAAATCAGAATAATGAATGCAAACAGAAAAGGATATAAAATATCAATGTTACCATTAAAAATTATGAGTAGACATAAAATATATGCTCTTAGTGAAACGACTTTGTGCAGCATATTTTTTAATACTTTTCAATATAAGCGAGAAATATTTTTTATTTTATCAATATATTTGTCTATCTAGTGTCTGTAATCTCTTGAAATATATTTCATTTGTAGCTTAAAATTTCCTTTAGTGATGGTTAACTTTTTCCCATTGAAATATGTTTTTATATACGTTTTTTAATGTTATGTAATTTTATATAATATATAACTTTTTATACAGAAAAAAAATAGATAAATAAATAAATAAAATAAAAATCAGATAGTTTTGAAAAGCATGAAACTTAAATTAGAATTTTATAAAACAGTATTTTTCGTTATGTAAAGTGTATGTTTTTTTTGTTTGTTTTTTTATCGCCCCCAAGTTTTAAAGTTACCAGCCAGAATTTTCTACCGTTTTAATGCCGTTATCCCTAGACTCCGATGATAACATCCATTAACAAAGAAATCATTGACAAAAAAGAATTTGAATTAAAATTTGTTTATTTAACGTAGCAATTCAGTCTCAAATAAAATTGATTTAAGTGTATTAAATTCATAATTTTCTTCTTTAAACAAGAAATTTATTTTTACAAATTTGTTTGTAGTATTACAATTTAAAAAGAAAAGAGCTGCCAGGAGAAAGTAAGGTGTTCCTCCCCCTACCGATTCATTAAACATAAACCACTCAATCTTCAAATTTGACGTTGGTCTATTTTCTTCGATGGCTATAATGTCTATTGAAGGTATCCTCTAATGACGTTGATAGATTGTACTACATTCCTTTAATTATGCCCCCACAGATGTTAAAATTTGGGTAATCTTTAAAATTACTTTGAAAAAATTAACTAGTTATATTTTAACAAATAGTAAATTGACTGTCCTAAAAATCACTTCATACTTTTAAAAGGAGAATTTCTGAATGCATTTTTATGCACATTTCGCTGAATAAAACAATAATGAATTTAATCAATCTCAAGGGCACTTTTCAAAACAAAACAACAACAAAAGAAGAAAAAAAATCATGCGTTAAGCATAGATTATGAAACACTTTCGAACACTTCCTGAATGCTTTAATAAAACTTTGTTATTTAGGGAAATAAGGTAAATAAGATAACTAAGTAAACATTTTATAAAACGAATAAACATTTGAAAAACTGATTTCAGCAGTTACCGTCCATAGCCAAATATGCATTCCAATTCTTTTGGACAGACATGTATTTTATCTGTAGGTTCATATATATTCTAGTTTGGCAAGATTTTAGCAATTTAGTTTAGCAAGAAAACGCATAACTGGTTGAAATTTCTCTTTCAACAATTTATGCTAATAGATGGAAACATACTTGAATACTTTTGTAGAGCCCTGTAGTTTGCAAAGTACCTTTATTACACGCCACTATTTAGCTAAAATTTAATTCAAATTAAACACTCTTAAAACTACCTGAAATCACATTTCAGAAATTATCATCCATAGACAGCTATATTATGCAATTCGTTGCGCGGACCCAGTATATCATTTTCTCTATATTCTACAAACATTTCTTAGCAAACTAAATCCATTTCAGCTTAAAAAATGCACAACTCATTTAAAACCCACCTTTAAGCAATTTACGCTCATACTCAGTAACCCTTACGAATTCTTTTGTGTAGCTCTGCATATGAATTATAGCATTTATACACACCATATACTATGCATAAATATCGTGAAACATAAAAGCGCATAACATAATTAAAAATGCATGTCCAGCAATCATCGCTACTGTACAGTACTTCGGATACAATATAGTATCTGAAATATTTTGTGTGTCCCTGTAAATGCTATGCACTTCGTATTATACATGAAATACGTTATATTAAACCTCAGCGACGTATATCAATTTCATTATACAGTATAACTGGAAAAATCCGGCACCAACAGGACTGAGACTATGTCGGATTTTTGAAGGAATATCCAAAGTAGTAACTATGAATATCAAAAGTAGTCCTATATTCTTAATGGTGCCTTTAGCCATATTTTAATTCATTATTAAGTGATAATTATGTAACAAAAAGAGAAAATTAAATAATAAAAAAACTTACTTTAATTGATATTTTCTATGTTACAGAAAAAAAATCTAATAAAGAATGACATTATTTCTTCTCTTGTAATTTCAGAAACATGGATGTCAACTTTGTTTGCTTCAACTTTTTTTGCCTTAATAAGTTTTTATTTTTTTATTTTATACAAATGAAGAGTATCTATTTCGGAAACACAGTCTTGATTTTCTAAAGCATAGATTAATTCTCCAATCAAATGTATGCATTTTTCTAGTGACACCTTTTCTTCTGCCGGTTGTTCATGCTCGTCTTCTAAGCTGCTACTAGCATTATCGGCGGTTCTATTTAGCCCAGCGTCAGTTATCTCACTGTCCGTTAAATTGTTTGTTGTTGATGCATTTTCTTCAATGCTTAGCCAATCATCCATATACCTATTTTCGACACTTAATGCATTTTCAGATTTTGCGTGCTCGATTCTCTCATAAATTGCGGCCTTTTCACGGCAAATTCCTCATCATTGATGTCGCCGTTGCCGAAAATTCGTTCCGGCCATATATTGTGCCATTCATTCGCCAAAGTTGCCCCCCAAATTTGTTCCCGTTGCTAAGCAACTGTGCAGCTCCCAGAAAATTTGTTCAGAAAATAATTGCCTCAGACAAATGAAAAAAATATGTGGAGCAAACATGCAAACCATGCTTTCTCCTTCAGATACAAATTTACAAAAAACACAAAAAACTGATAAATAAGAAAATAACTTGTATTTAATTCTCATTTTTATTGTGTATTTTTATTACTGTTTATTAGAAAGAATTGCAAGCATACCTAAGATATTAAACATAAAACAAATTAATAAAATGCATTTAATATTTGGAGAAATCACGTTTTGACCGAATTCAGAGGAGGAAACATGTTTTGATTGTTTGACAAGTGGATAAAACGCTTTTTGAATGAAATAAGTTCTAACTCACAAATAATACAATAGCATTTTTTTATTTGAATAAATACCGAATTTCAGTTGATTATTGTTAAAATAAAATGACAGATTATGGTACCTAGTAGTATTCATTAAATATTTACTAAATAAATACTCGTTTGCCAGAAATCCACTTCAAATTTTAAAACCAATATCTTCATCTAGACAGTTATACGCATATCCCTCTTCTTTATTGCAGGCTTATCAATCATGGATAATGTGGTTGTATTATTTGAATATATCATCAGGTTGATTTTGCCACTGTTCACTATACATTACCTTCAAAAGTTTTTTAACATCTTTGTTCTTTTCAACTGGTATGGCGTGGCTAAGAGGAAGATATTCTAAAACAACCCTTTGAACAAAGCAACAGTAACTCCCTTTTTAAGAAGATTTACATCATATTCTTCATTTAGATCTTGAAATCTATAATTCTGGAAGCCTTTAACTTTAACAGTTCTCTTATTTTTTTCTAAAACAATCCGTTTCAATTGTGATATGTATGGTAGGTTTCGAAAGTACACATTAAGTGACAACTGTGATTGGCAGACTGGAGAAATCACTGCTTGATTGAATGCAGGCTTTGGAGAAAACACTCTTTGATTGAAACGTCAAGTTTTAAAATTGATTTATAATCGGAGAAAAAATTTTTAAGTAAAAAATACCATTTATTTCTGTGCAACTTAACACAGAGTTCATAAAAATAACAATAACTCATTTTTTATTTTTTTGTGAGAAAACACGGTTTGAATGTTTGCTCCACATATGTAAAATATTCTTTTTTTGCATTTTTACTTTCGATGATGAAGTTTCTAATTCATAAAGAATTGCTATTTTATTTCTTCCATAGCTTGAAAGTGTGAAAGAAAAAGGAAGGGAAAAGATGATTTTGATGCCGGATTTTTGAAGTTAACGGATTTCTGAATGCCGGATTTTTGAAGTCATACTGTATATGAAATAGTTTAACATAATTCGACTACACCGCAAACAATCCCACCCCCCTCCCCATACCATTATGTAACGGAATTCTATGTGTGGCCCTGTAAATGAATAAAAACTCTTCTTTGCACCGCATATTCTACAGAATGCATATTTTAGTGGACTTCATAAATGCATATCAATTTTACTATGTTTGAAAGCGTGTAACACAATTAAAAATCATTTGAAACGATTTTTTCCAATTGGCGAAAAACTTACCCCATGTAACGAAAAACTTTTGATTGTCCCTGATTTTTTTTTTTTCTTTCCCAGATATTTCTTTTTAAGAAAGATTCTGATTAAATGCGATATATGTTAAAATATTTTTGTTTCTTCTCTAATTATTTTATTTTATTTTATTTATTGTAATGACCTTATTTTTAAGCATTGAAAACCATATAAAACTATGAATTTCTTGATAATACTTGCTACTATGCACTATGCAGTCGGAAAGTTGGCTTCCAAATAAAGATGGAATTTATTCATTCTTTAACTAGACATTTAATTATTGTTATTTAGATATTGGAGCTTGAAATTAATTTTTTCCCTAAAGCTTTAAGAATTTTTTTATAAATCCTTTTACTAATTTCAGTGTTCGCATCGTAATCCCAAGGCTGCGGTTTAGTCTGTGCCAAAGGCCAAGTGCAAAGGCCAAGTTGCAACAGGCTCCAAAGGCCGGTGCAATAATCAGGCCTTTGGAGTACTATTCATTTATAAAATAATACAATCTAACAGAGTTCTGCTTTTTTCGATACTGTATTAATACAAATTGTTTAAGACTAATATATTCTATATGTATTGATTGTATTTACATTTAAGTGAAAGTAATAGTACGAATATGTTATTTGAAGTTTCTTAATAATAATTGTAATTAAATTTTGAAAAATTATGTTGTTGCCTAATACTTCCTTTATTTTGTTGAAAAAAAATTAAAAAAGGGTTTGATAAGAAAAGAATATATATAAACTTTAAAATGTGAGGAATTCTTCTCCTACAAAATTTTCTTAGTACACAAATTTAGTCCTTTTACCCTGGGGGAAGTTTTAGATAAAGTGATCTATTATTTTTATCAAGTCTCTCTCTTATGTTATAAGCCGTCTATTCATCTGCCAAATGGGAGTAATTAAACACTAAATGCTTATACAACCTTCAATAATAAACATGTGCTACTATAGTATTTCATACAGTAAATATCACAAAATTTAAATAAAACTAACTAGACTTTTTTTCAAAACTACAAATAAACGTCTAGAATAATTTCCTTTCTGAATAGAGCATGCAAATTTGTTTTGGATTTTATAATATTAACTTAAATATATTTTAAATCTGGTATTGTGTTTCTACTTTATGAAAATGTGGAAAACAACAATATTACTTCATTAAACCTAAAAAATACAAATTAGAGTCAAAGATAAAGCTATAAAAAATAATAATAAGGAAAGAAAGAAAGAAATTTCGATGTTCACAAAACGCAATGGCAATATCTAAAAAGTATTTTTTACCCTTTAAACACTGTTATCTGTACATTATTCACCAGAATTCTCGATAAACCCGAGATCTCCCTCACCTTTCCCCTCAAAGTAAGTGGTAATAGGTAATATGTCCCACTTTTATAATATTACTTAAAAGAAGGTCTTTGTATATATAATGATGCGTACAAATAAATAATACATAGGTTAAAAAATGTTAATTAAAACATTTAAAACCAACCTTGATTGCTGTTTCATACTCGTATAAATGATTTTAACAATACATTCCTCTGATTTAAATATCTTATTTTATATTGAGCAAAATCGTGATTGGTGTAAATTGGATTTAAATAAAGAATCTCTGGAGATTTTCATGCCTAGAATTTATCTCTAAAAATAAAACGGAAGTAAGCTTTATAATTTCAGTTGTTGCTGCAATGGAAAGCATACAGACGTAAAAGACAGATCCTTTTTTAATTCTGTACAGTTTTCAAATATTTCATTCAAAACAGAAATGCATCATTTGAGCAGAAAAAGGGACTTTTCAATGCGATTAGATCCTTATTTGCTTTAAATAATTATAATCATAAATTAAAAAGTTATAAAATCAGTATTAAATAAAGAAATCATATAAAATCAGTATTAAATAAAGAAATCATTATTATTAAAGAGAAGCGTTAAATTAATGTAACTGCATTTCCGCCTGTTTTAAAGACTTTCACAATAGTACGCTGAAAACAATTTACTGCCTATAGCTGATATTAATGAATAATTAGTCTATAAATCTTTCCGTGAGAAATTACACATTTCACATTTTTGTTATATAATCAAAGAACGCTTCTTTTAAAAATTGCAATTGAAATTAGATTTATTACACAGATAATTGAAATGAAAAAGCAAGTTATTCGCAAATTTTAAAAAGTAGCTCATTGAATATTATAAACAGTTAGCATTAATTAAAATACAGAAAGCTTGCGTTAAGTCTTCTCAAAGCAACATTTTATATTGCTATACATTTTATTATTTTCATTTTACTTCCATAGCAATATTTTTATTATTCCCTTCACCATCATAAATGTGTGCAACACAAAGAAAATCATAAAATTTGTTTCATTAAATGCACATTTCTCTTACTCATGAGCTACAAAAATATTGCTTAGAAATTTGTTGTTTATTTTAAGCACTTTTGAAAAAAAGTAATAATTCAATTGAAAATGAATGGTATTATAATTATTAATAATGATATAAAATTGTATTATGTAAGTATATAAAAATTAGGCAGTTTTTGTCTTTGCTTATAATATAAATGCCCTTTTCAAAATGTGCAAATTTCGTCACAATCTGATATTTTTCTTTTTATCCCCATAAATGTTAAATGAAGAGAAAGCATTATTGAGAAGCTAACACATAATATCCAATTATATTTGTGAAATAGTAACACAATTACATAGCGATTTTAAATTTGAAAAAAGTATAGCATTAAAATGCATAAATTAAAATAGCAATTAATAATGGTAAAGTTCTTTCTCCTTTTTTTTTTTTTTTTGCTTTGTAATTGCAAATATATATATATTAATTATAAATTCCAAATTTACTTCAAAATTGAAAATCTGCTAAAAAGGAAAATGTACCTAATATGTACCCTAATGTATGTGCTGTGGATTAAAAAAAAAAAAAAAAGAAAAAAAAAAGAGAGATTGTTCGCTAAATAAAGGTTCTATTATGAAGGTTTTAATATGTATTCTATGAAGGGAGGGTATTCAGTTGTCAGCATTTATTATTTGTCACCCGTATTTTTTTTTCAATGAAATATGGTCATCGTAAATATAAAACAAAAGAAAAAAAGATATATATATATATATATATATGAGAGGAGGTGAGTGAAAATTCGCCTTATCCAGAAAATGAAATTTCAGGAAATCGCGAAAAAACTCTGACTATGTCCATTGGTTTTCTTTTAAAATCAAGATTTTGCAATAGCAAAAATAGAGGATATGCAGGATAAACCCAGCTTTTTAGCAGAGTGTTATGTTTCTTCGGTGCAAATTTACCATTAGAATAGATTGATAGGGAAAACGCGATATTTAAAATTTTGGATAACGCGAGTTTTGAAACCCACGTCCTCATATAAATTATGGGAGAGGCAGAATTTAAAAATTGTTAAAAAACTGAACATTAGCCTAAATAATCTGTATAAATAGCATACCACTAACTCAATCTGTATTAAAACAAAAGATAAAATCACGTACGTTTATTAATCTGTACACATTTAGAGATTAACATTGTCTTATTATAAAAAAAAAAAAAAAAAAAGAAAAGAAAAGAAAAGAAAAGAAAGAAAAACTGCATATAAACTTTTGGTAAACCCATTTTTTTTTTTTTTTTTTTTTCAGAGGAGCATATGAACATTAGAAATTTTGTAACTTTGTCAAATAACCACTAACTAAATCTGTATTAAAATAATAAAAAATATAAAATCACGTATAATTGTTTATGAATGTATACACATTTATAGATTAACTTAGCTTTGTCTTATTAGAAGATAAAAAAAAAATCCGCGTATAAACTTTTGGTAAACCTTTTTTTTTTTTTTTTTTTTTTTTTTTTTAATTTTGTACAACATGAACATTATTAATTTTTTTAATTTTTTAACTTAAAATCACGTGTATTTGATTATTAATCTCTACACATTTATAGACTAACTTAACTTTGTCTTATTACATGAAAAGATATTGCGTATAAACTTTTGGTAAATCTTCCCTCCCCCTCCCCCACACACAAAATATGAACATTATAAACTTTGTAATTTTGTAATCTCGTCATTCCTTTTAACTAATTTGCATTATAGTAATGTGTAACTCAAGACAAATTTAGGACAGCAAAATTATGTGCATTTTTGATATGCAAAATGTTATATTTCTTTTCTGTCTTACTAGTGCGCATATTCTTCCTCGTTAACGATGTCCCTTGATTTATTCTTTGAAGAAACACAAATTGAATAAAAATACACAGCAATAGAAAGAAATCACACGATAATCATTTGCTTAACAAATAAATTATTTTGGAAAATCTCTTATAAGGTAAAAAGTATTTAAAAAAATCAAAATGGAAAATTAAATGAAATCATTTTTATGTACACTGAAACAAATGAAATTTTATTATGCGCCCCCCCCCCCCCCTCCTCCTTCGCACTAAAAAAAAAGTTCTTTGACCTTCGCCACGATATTGACGTATTCAAAACTTCATTTCTCTCCTTTGCTTTCCTTTTATCTTTCTTTGTAGTCTTCCCCCCCCCCTCTCTCTCTTTTATTTATTTATTTATTTTATTTTATACTTATCCAAATAATAAATAAAACTAAAAATAAATAAATAAATAAATAAATATGAAATATTAATTCAAATGCATATTTTACTAATAGAGAAAAAATATTTTCTCAAATTAAAAGAGTGACTTCGTGTTAGTTTTCAAGAAGTTCCTTATTGAATGTCAAGCATTCTGAATTAAATTATTTTATTTTCATCAAAAGTTTATGTTCAAATTTATTTACAGCTTACTTTCAATTATATATTTAGGTAATTACACATTTAGCGCATTTTATTTTCCGATATTACAGAGATATTGTAAATAAAAGTTTAATCTTAAACAAACCAAATTCATGAATTCAACAAATTTAATTTGATGGTAAGAGCATACATTCATAAATTGAGTAATTCCACATAAAATCTACACACATTGTTTGAATTATAATCATGCGAAATTATCTGTAATGAAATGAAATTCAATTTTGAGGTAATATCAGGATAATAATAATAATAATAAAAAGTCATTTATAGCTTTATCTTTATAATTTTAATTACTTTCACATTTTTTTTTTTTTTACTGTGAGTAAATCTTGCGAAATAATTATAATGAAATTAAAATATCATTGGAAAAAAAAATAATAGATAAAAGATTATATAAGCAAAAAACCCGAAATTGGAATTATTAGATTGACTCTGTGAGATACGTTTCAAATATTATTGTAAGCATTTCTTTGAAGCAATCATAAATTAAAAATCCAGAAGATCTCAAACCATAAAGTATTCTCTCTGTAGAACCTGCGGTAATTTTCAAATACACGCATACACTCTTTTTTTAAAGAACACTATAATGATTTGCAGATGTTTACCGACTCGTTTCGGAACACAATAGATAACAGCATATTTCTCTTCTCCACTTCCAAGATAAGAAAACTTGTCTTCAACTTGAAAAACAGAGTAAAATAAGTAAAAACAGCTTCTTATAGTAGAAGAGTTACCAGAATAATGTAGGTATAGGAAAATTTAGAATGCATACAAATGTTTTTTTTTTTTTTTTTTTTTTTTCGTTTCGCATCGTTTTAGCGAAATCATACTTTAAGGGATCAGGGTTTTATTTCAACCTCAACGTAATCAATGAAAATATCGAGATATAGAAAATTTTAGATCTTAGTGCTTTCGATAACTTTACAACTATAAAAAAGAAAGCCCTTTCTTTATCTAATTGATTTAAGAAATTGTAGACCAAAGTAATATTTCGTTCCTTTCTCTATAGGCAGACGTGATTGGTAAAGCGATTAGTAGATTCGTATAACAATTGTTTCAAATAAATCAGGCTTCTCGAATGAAAAAGGTTATGCTATCAATACAACTTTCCTAACTTTATATTTCTACTTACAGATGTGGACCCATGTGTTATTAAAATATATATATTGGTTCTCAATATTACATATTTATTTTTTAAACTAAAGTTTAGGAAGTGTCAAACTGCGCTTTCATAAAATATACAGGGGAGTTTTTTTTATTCATGAATGTAAAAGAAATAATACGTAAGAAATAAAATCAGCAATTCGTCATTTCATTAGCTCTTTCTCTAATATTCTTCACTCAAATTTCTATCAGATTTATTGAAGATCAAGGATTGCCGTTTAAACTCAATATCAAATTATTTTAATATGTCAAAAATATTTTTTCAAAATCAAATCGGCCATGTTTCATGCTTGAAAAAATATAATTAGCTGGAAATCAGCTAACACTTTTGTATAATGTATCTCATATTGCATTGTTAAATTATGCCTTTAATATTCATAACGTAAGTGCTTTTGTTTAGCAAAAATTAGACTTATTTTGATACAAACGTTATATTTAACATAGTTTAGTTATGGTATAAATCAACTTTCAACATTATATTAATGCAATATTAGTATTATTCTCACAGTATTTTGTACAAGCGTTACCCTCTATGTATATGGTGATTTCTTCCATTTATCCTGCACCAAAAAAAAAAAAAAAAAAAAAAAAAAAAAGCAGAAGAAAAAAAATCAGGTCTTTTTCTGCAGAGCCTTTTGAATGTATTTTTCTATGACAATATAAAAGTAATTGTAAGCGTTGGATAATAATTCCCCAGGAATGATATTCAGTTGCAAAGGGTACAGTTTTATATTTTTATAACGTAGTTTTTATTAAATACTTGGCTTGTAAAAATCGACATAACAAGTAACACCAGTAGGCAAAACTTTAGCATTCAGATGTTTCAAGGATTTATGAAAAACGAACCTATTCATCAATAAAACAGAAATAACAGAAAAAATGAACACATGTTTTTTTTTTTTTTTTTTTTTTTTTTTTTCCGCTAGTGGTATGGGTATTTCGACTGAAAACAACTTCAAGAGTCGGCATGCTATTGGCATTGAATAAAAAAAAGTAATTAAAAGCAAGAAAATCATCCCCCCCCCCCCTCACACCAAAAATAAATAAATAAATAAGAAATAAAATGGCATGGTCAGATAAAGAAATGAATGCTGTCAAACATCTTTAATCCAAATACTTTGTAATAAAATATTCACCAGGAAAATAAGAAACCGAAAAATACTCAAAAAATCTAAGAGTACACTGAGAGATTTGGAGCAAATCTATTACTTTGTAACAGAATCAAATCATTTATAAATTTCTAACATATTGCTATAATTAATTATTCGGATATTAATAAATACTAATTCAAATGTTGGATGCTTTAAGTTAATATGCATTTCGACTTTAACATAGAAAAAGTAGTTTGATAAAGTAGATATGGCAGCGATAAAACTGCCAACTTTTGTGCTTTTCAGCTGCTCTACATTAATGCAATCTTCCCCTTATTTAATCCACGAAATTTGGCGATAGATAAGGCAAAAAATGCTTTTTAAAAAATAGCGGAAAGAAAAAAGTGTAAAAGTTGACAGCTATGAAACTACCGCCTAAAAGCTTTAAAAATTAAGTATATTAGACTGAATAAAACTAGATATAAGCAACACATCAATCAGACTTGTAACGTATGCTACTTTACATATTTATTAACGAAATCCTTCTATCATAAGTTGGTAGCTCTAAATCTGTTACTTTGAACTGAGCAGTGGCAATAACTTCAGAGAAATGTTCAATGCACTGATTAAATATGAACATATATGAAGGATTTGGGCGTAAAAAAATGGTAAATGTGATTTATTATTATTATTATTATTCACATGTAAAGCTGTTAACTACATCCTGACATCTTTTTAAATGTACAAGTTTTCTTTTTGAATCATATGTCATAATATTATATATGAATTTCAAAAGTTATGCCATAAATTTTATATATAAATTTTAGAAAAGAATGATTCTTGTATATAAATCCGATAAAGTAAAATGAATCATTCAAAATGTGTGGTACATAAGTGCAACTGAGGATGTTGAGAATACAGTCTTTAACACATTAGCTGTTTTAGAGGAAACAATCACGATGGTTCACGAGAGGATAGTTATAGTTTTCTTTAAAAACTCGAATCTTCATCTCGAAATTACATTTTATTATTTACTTATTTTACAAACGAGCCCTTAATTGTATAGCATTACGGTTGTTCTGAAATTAAAAGAAGAAGACTTTATGTCACCTTTCTGAATTAATTTTTGTTCGGAAAAACATGGAATTGGCAAGTGTTATGATTATGTAATTATGTATTCTAATGTATTTTTCATCTTTTTGGTAAAAAAAGAGGCTCTTTCAGAAAATCTTGCGTAAGTTTGCAATTTGAACGGAATTGCCGGCCTCGACAGTACGGGAAAGGAGGAAATCTGCCGTCACGTATCAATAATTGCTTATAACTCCTTAAGTAATTTATTTATCAAAAAATTCAAAACGCCATTTGATTTCAAATTACGTTAATATCCTGGCCTGTCAATTTTATGCTTTTACGTTTGAAAATGAGTCAGAAAATGTGTCAAAGTTTCCCATTTTTGAGAAGAGAGTTAGAGAATCGCCTTAAGATAGGAAATAAAAAATTAAAATTTAAAAAATGACAGAGCTATTATAGTTTTCTCTTAAATTGTAAAAGTAAATGAATCAGGATGCTCCTAAAATAATTTAAATCAAGTGCCGTAAAGTACCAAAAGTAAGCCCCTCTTTAGCAAACAGGAAATTCTAATGAATGGGTGCTTATAATTGGAACTTTTGTGAAAAGGGTAGGGAAATTGTAAGGGTGGGGGGGGGGAGGGGTATTTGGAATTTAGGAAATTTCGCAGGATTTGAACAATTTTAAAAATAAAATCAGATCAAATTAAACCCTCTTCCATAGAAGCTAAGTAGTTTCCATTAATAAAAATATTAAATTAATGAAGCAAGTTTACATAAAATAGTTAATTTAGATAAAGAAATATGAACAAATATTATAAAACTTTATCTCAATATAAATATCTATTAAATCTTATTAGTGCATAAAAATCAAGGTAAACATTAATAGTATAATATATTGAACATATGGCATTCTGATACAATGGTCAGTAAAGAGATAAGATAAAAATAAATTGCATAAGATATATTCATTTAGAAGATATGGAAAAAAAATTCTTAAGGAATTTCCTGAAAAACACAGAAGGATTCAGAGCGCCAGAATATAAAACTTCAAGAGGAGGCCTTATAAATGGAACCTTTTCAAAAAAGAAAAAAAATCATATATGTTGTAGGGGGGGGGGGGGGGGTCTTATATTTGGAAGAGGGCTTACTTTAGGTACTTTACGATAAATCAAAAGTAGAAAAATAAAACAATGATTGGTACTTTTGATTCACTATTTCGTAATAATATAATTTCCGTGTTTCCGCAAAATCTTCTCCTAAAATTTTGGGATTTATTCTGAGGTTTTTAAACATTTTTGCCACTGGCTGTCTACTTACAAATGCTTTTCATATTATCCAGAATACACTTCCCACCTTTCTTTTTGACGGCAGATTACCAGTCATTTCTGTGTGCTTCTTTTTCCTCTTTCCTTCGTTTTTTCAATGGTAAATTTATACAGTAAAATGGGAGGAGGGATACAGAAAACAAAGTAATCTATCCATGGAACAGTTTAAGTTCCGAAAAACGACAATCCTAAAACATTTTGCATATAAATTAATATAAAACTTATTAAAAAATAACAAAAATAAACTCTTGTTATCCTATACATTTAACTACATCAACCATAAAAATCATAGTAAAATAACTCAAATATTATTTGTAGAAAAAAAAAAAAATGTATGTGTTACTAAAAAATGTAATACTCAGGGTTTGTAAATATCACGATATTTTTGAAAATATCCGATATTTTGACATATATCATATATTTTCGATATATATCCGATATTTTCAAAATAGTAAACTTACTGCTGATAATAAATATTTTCAAGCATAATATAAATTAGAAAATAAAACATATTGCACATGACATGAGAACTTAGACAATATGATAAACGTGTGTTTTTTTTCCCTTTTCTTTTGAAGATACAACTGTTACTCTAGCCAGTTGTTGTCAATTATCAAATAGAGGAGGGTGGGAAATCGCTCGGTGTAAAAGCCATTAGTTTAGCTGGGACACATGCTTGTTAAAAAGGGTTCTGGCAAAAATGATAGTGCATTTTCAACTTTACAGAATGTATTCTTTGGTTTGTTTTAAAGAAAGAAAAAAATGATATTCATAATCTTGTATTTTTTTTTTTTTAAATGTGTGTAAATTTTACAATAATTATTCAGATAATAATTCCCAATTTATTTAACAGCCAATATCAACAATATTGTATAAATATGTATCGAACGTTTAAACTTGGACTTAAAATCACGAAATAATTTTCCAACACAATCATAAAAATTTCAGATATTTTAATTCAGATTCCGCACAACTGAAGATTTATTAATATTAATATTTATCTATAAAAATAATTAACTATCATAAAAAATAATTTAAATATATCTTAAATCAGTTGCCAATATATATATATGTATATATATATATATATGTATATAAATAATCAAAGATATATATAATATATAAACAATGTGTAAAATTGATATAAATAATTACATTTATGTTTTAAACATTAATGTTTTATATAAGCTTTGGAGTTTTCAAGAGAGTGTGGGAAAAAATCACATGAAAGGAAATTGAACAAATTAAGTCTTTTCCTGAAATATACACTATGTTTTGCAACCGAAAAAGTTATTTAATAGTTTCAAAGTATTAATTCTTTTATTCTGTGAAAATGAGCGTACTAAAAACTTTTTTACATGTACAGTACAAAGTATAATTTACTAAAATATTACATTTTGTTTAAAGAATTTTCAGTCAATTTTAAGTGAAAATTTAGTGCTATTTTCAAATAAATGTAATGTGGCTGCAAAAAAATGTTTATTTATCTTTTGCACTTTTAACCCTGCCTGTGTCGGCAGGGTTAAACCTATGGTACACAGGGTCGTTAAACATATCTTGCACGTGCCGTTTTTGACACATAACAGAATAATTTTCTAAACAAGATACGATGACATTAGACAAAATACATAAATTTAGATTATCAAATCTTGTCTAAATTCAATTGATTGAAAATGGGAGGGTTTTTTATTCTGCTTTATTAATGTCAAATCGCAGCTCAATATGGACTGAAAAAATTATCAAACAAATGTAATATTTGGAAACTATTGAAAAGGAAAAATTATTAAATATTATAAGCAAAAATGCCGATGCTGAAGTATGACAACTTGAAACTTAATTACAGAGCTGTTTGTAAAAGCAGCTATTTGTCGTTTACGAATTTCCCCGTCTATTCATGCCTGCTATTATTTTCACAAACAAATAATATAGATAAAAAAGAAAAAAACTCAAATAAAAACTTAGATATCTCTAGTTCAATTTATCTTCTATTGAAATGATCTTAGTATGAATCTGATACTAATTATTTTTCATCCTCGATGTCACTACAGAAATCGCATTTAATCTTTTATTAGTTTCTAAAATGTATTTAATTCTATATCTTTTACAGTGTAAACCTACATGCATATTACTTAAAAACATTTTAATACTAATAAATAATTTTCAAGTAATTTTAATTTATTATTTTCCATTAAATTTATATTTTAATTGCACGTCGTTTTCATTCGGGGGAAAAAAATTGGTTCGCGGGTGTAAAAAGGTTCGCCAACCCTGGGCTAGAACAATTAAACTGTGCTGAAATGTTCACAAGACAGAGGCATTAGCCAAAGATTGATGCACGGGGCATAGGTCCATGTCCGCATAAGCTTGTGTGTGTAGGAGGGGCGGGGGTCAGTAGGTAGAACAAAAAATAATATGTGTTGAGTTTCATTATTTATATAGTTTTTACCGTACAATAGGGTCCCAGTAACTTCAATGCATATATACTTCGTAAGGAACAAAACATTGATAAAGCAAATTACAGGTTAATACTACATCATAAAAATCACGTCTAAAAAAGGTCTAATCATACATGCATTTGAAAGCTATATAAGCGTGTTCTCGTGCTTTTTATTTTTGCACTGCAATCAACAAATCACATCTTTCTACACATTTACTGAGACATTTTTTGCGCGTAAAAATGAAAAAAAAATTATATCAGTTTTTCGGATGTTGTGGAATCAAACAGTGTTTTTCCTATTAACTTAAGACTCTTGTCCCTGCCGGCGAAGACACTCGCGAGCTAATTCTAATCCTATGGGGAGGGATTTTTCTAATATCTCGTTTGCATTTCGACATTTTTAAACTTTTTTTTTTTTTGCACTGGATAGCCGAGGTCCGTCTCTACATCGCACATTTTTACTTTTTCGATTTGGGTCGCAGATATTTTTTATAAAGTTACTTTTAATTTCAAAACCGGTTCTGAAAATGAAAGTGTCATTCTAAAAAATATCTACAACCAAAATCGGAAAAGTAAAAAAGGTGCGATGTAGAGACGGATCTCGGCTATCCACAGAAGAAAAAAAAAATGTCGAAATGCAAACGGGATATTAGAAAAATCCATCCCCATAAGGTTAGCATTAGCTCGTGAGAGTCTTCGCCTGCAGGGTCAGAAGACTTAAGCATCTTGAATTAAAATTGATTCCTGACCGAAAACATGATTTTTCTGTCTGCCCTGTAACAACAAACATTGCTAACTTCAAGAAAACTTTTTTTAATAGAAAAAATGGAAATGCATTTCCACTTTTTGTTATTTCAATAAAACGAAATTCGAATTTTGTGCATTTATGTCTAACATTGATTACGTGAAGCCATAAAGTACCAAGTTTAATTTGTGTCAGCTTATTAAAACTATAAAATATAACACGTTTACAACATATTTCAACTTAATACACAACATAAGAATGGAGCTCAAAATCGTGTTTGTACCCAGGGCGTGAATGTTCACGCGTTATGACAACTAATAAAAAAATATAAAATGAGAAAAAAAGCAGTACAAAATTTGTAATTTTTGCAATTCTTGTATTTTATATCAATACAAAAACCCTTAACGGGTTAAAAGTTTGTGACACAGCGCTTTATCTTATGCTCTAAGAATTTTAAATATGGAACTTAAAAATAATGATGTCAAATTTTGAGTGACGCTATGCTATTAATTATAATCTCTATACATATTTATTTCATCATTTTATTTTGTTATAATTGCATGTGCAAAAATTATGTTCAATTTAAAAAGATTTATAAAAGTTTATTCATTAATGCTTTATCATTCATATCTCTCTTAAATTCAAAGCATGAGTTTTATAAGATATGATATCAAAATTTAAGTGATACCTTGATGTGGCTTTAAACGATTTGTTTTAAAATTCAATTTAAATTATTTTTAGTTTGGCTAAGATATATTCGCACATCTAAACAATATTTTTAATTTTGCAATACACTGTTAAATATGTCCCTTTCACTGAACTTATATAATGCATTGAAATATATTTATTTGAATAAATTGATTTATCCTTTGTACCATGCTATTAAAAATTAAAAATAAAATTTATGTAAATAATTATTTTGCCTCATAGTATCCATTTGAATATATTTCACTTAGTTTGGATACAATGACTCAAAAAACTATTTACATAAATTTTATTTTAATTTATGGCCTTTAATTTAACCCTTTGCACCCATCTCTCCAGCTTAATAAATAATTAAAATCTTTCAAACTTAATTAAAAAAAAAAAAATCTGCAACATTTGTTGCTCACTAACATAAATAAATAAATTAAGTCCTAACTTCCCAAATTTCTCCTCTCCTCCCTCCCACTACTCCTCCCCCCCCCCAAAAAAAAAAAAATCTTTACTTTTATACAGAAAATTCGATATATATTATCCTCCTATTCCTGAAAAATACTACTTTCCCCCTCCAGCCTAGAGATTTGAATCTTTAAAGCTTTTTAGAAAACTAATCTGCAAAGTCTGTTGCTTAATAATAATAAAATAAAATATATAATCATGTACACTTTAAATTATTTTTCACACAATCAATTGATATCATAGTAGTTGTTCTGAGCGAATATTGTGTTGGCTGGGTTGTCGTCCAGATAGCTCAATTGGAAGAGGACTGGCAATTAAAGCGAAAGGTTATTAAAGTTCACTTTAATTCAAGATGTTCAACCCCTTTGCGATATGAGTCCTTTGCTTAATTTTTAATCTTTTACCACCGGTTTTTCAAAACAGAAAAATTTTTATAATTGAATCAATCGTAAAAATGCTCTGATTAAATAAGGTAAACTTTACAATTAAAAATAAGTGGTGAGAATAATGAAATATTCTGAACACCTTAATTGGCAAGTATACCGGTTGCTCGACCCCAAGGGGTCAAAGATGCTTTTTTGCTATTAATACCTATAGGATTTACAATATACAAAAATCTTAACCACTTCTGAGGTAAATAAAGTAAGTGGAAAAAAATCAAGGTGGTAATACTTTGATTGATGAATTGTAAGCTGAGTAATTTGTGCCACAGAATGAAAAAATTATAAAGTTGTAATAATGCCTTCTTCAGAGCACTCACAGATACTAAATCTTTAGGGTTTTCGATGAGTGAATTACATATGAAGATAAATACGATAGATCTTTATAACACATACCTTGGGATGAGACTTTCTGCGTATTACAGAATTTTGCATTACATAGATTCATATTTCATTCATCATTAAATTTACCTTGTAAACGTGCTTTAAATTACATTCCTTGGGACCAGAAATAGTGAAAATTATAAAATTTTACATAATAGTATAGGTACAGATTCGCAATATCTGGAAGGAGAAAGTGGATCCTAAACCTTAAAAATCGAGTTGTCACATTTTGAAACAAACATATAAAAAGAATTTAGTGTTTATGGGGGGGGGGGGCTAAATTCAAAGTGGAAAATAATTTATTTGATATATACATATGTCTATGTACAAGAAAACACAGACTAATTACATCAAGCGAGTATGTTTAATTTAATCACAAAATTTTAAACCATTAATATTTAAAGCCATTTTTAAACCTATCCCATTTACATGCGTGTGTTTATTCGTGTATATTAGAATTTTCACAAAATATTAGCTCTAGAGTTCATTCTTAGTGAAGGAACTGGGTTTATCTCTAATCTTGATTTAAGTTTTGTTGCTGAATTTAGTACTTAACATCGAAATCTACCTCCGCCTGTAGGCCAGAGCAGGCAGGTATTTTTTTTTCTCATCTGGTAACTATTTTGTCAATATTTACATTAGTATAGTATAGTGGGAATCAAAAGTTGAAACAATAGTGTCTTTTACTAATACTAGGTACGGTTACAGAGAGATTTTGGATTTGTTGATACATAAGAAAAATGGTTCACAGAAAAAAAGATCCAATGTGACTTTATTTTATAGCAAAAATACTATTTTTGGAAAAGGTATAATAGCAATATGCAGATAGTGTAGTGATAAAATGATGGAGAATTATGACAAGAATGTAAAACGCAAAGAAATTTGCAGCCTATGTGATAAAGAAAAAATTCGTGAATTTGAATCAACAATGGAATACACATATACATTTAAAATTCTTTGTTGCATTTATTATGTGTGTATATGAGGACATCAGAAGTCAAGGGGTACAAGCGAAAAAATTTCGATTTGGAGTAAATTCAGTTCAAAGATAATCGATGTTAAAGTTGAACATCACTAGTAATTGACTGAATTGAAATAGGAAACTTCTGCTTGATTCACGTTATGGTCTTTGAACTTTTATTTCGAAAAGTGTGAAAAAAGTAGAGTGCAATTTTCTTTAAATTTATAATTAATCAATATTGATCATTATTCGGCAAAAGTGGTTGATCTCTAAAACACAACACATAATTAGAAAATCACATATTTCTTCACCTGAAAATAAAAAAGCATATTTCCAGGTCGTCTGTGCGCATAGTTCATTTTTTTTCAATTTTGTCACTTATACCCCTTGGCTTCTGGAGTCCTCATATTATATATATATTTTAGAATGAAAAATAAATAAGTTTAGATTAACTGGAAATTTATACACAGAAAATGCATAGATATATGTAGAACAATTTAAATTTAATAGTAGAGTAATAAAAGTTTAAGCTTTAAGTGAATCTTTTAAATTAGTTTGCAATAATTTTTAATTTTTATTTGAAATATCTTGAATTCTTACCTAGGAAATGTAACGAAATTAATAGAAATGTGTAAATCTATACTGAAAAAATAAATAAATAGATGCTTGTACATAAATAAATACACAAATAATATTAATAAAAAAAATCTGATTTTTTTTTATTTTTTTTAAAAAGTCATGATTTTTAACAACCCTGGTTCCCTGACGTTTTCAGAATAATGAAACCAGGTGAGGAGGTGATAGAAATAAAATAATATGAGATTAAATTTTCAGATCCACCTCATGGACGTACGATTTTGACTGGTTTTTCAGAGTAGGTGGCACAATAGTAGGGACAGTAAGATACTATTGGTAAAAATATAAGGTACTTTTTTTAGATATTGAATACAGAATTTAGACAGTTTACGTGGAGGTATTTTTTAAACAAGCTTTTCTTTTAAAAAGAGAGTATCATGGATGCATTAAAAATAATTACATTTTTTTTTTTTTTTTTTTTTTTTTTTTTCACAGTAAAAACGGTAGAAGAAATGCAGTAAAAGAAAAAGTATGGAATAACAGTTTTAGAATTTAAACATGAATACTTAATTTTGTTAATTTACCATTATGAAATACCTTTTAAATTAAATTTATCTTACAAGTTCATATAACGATGTTAACCAAGTTCTAAAGGAAGATGGCATGATATAGATTTTCTACATATTACTGCCGTTTTGAAAATGCTAGTGTAGCGTCAAATTAAAACAACTATGCTCATACGAAAACCTAAAGTTTTCTGTTATTTTTAATGTATAGTTTATATTGTAACAACTTATAAGTTAATATATATATAGGTATTAATGTAAGTGTCATTTATAGGACATTTTGTCCTCTTTTCATGGAATGACCCTAAGTAAGGGTGCCCGCCATTTAAGAGTCAATGTTATGGATGTTTTACTATATATATATATATGATGTGCGGGTATCATAACAGTTGATAAAACAATATGTATTTTCACTCTAATATTACATTATTAGTTACATTTCTGTTATTCCTTTGAATTGCAACACCTTAAAATAAATCTAAGCAAGTACAAGCAATGTACAAGCAAATGTAATACATAGTAATATATGTTTTTCCCCTTTGTTTACATAAAATGGTTTATATGGTTAGTTGTAAAAATCTGATGTCATAATAGGCAAGTGTGATATAAAGAAATGGAGTTTTAAAAACTACACAAAATTTGTGTGACGTAAGTAATGAATGACATAATTTTTTTCTTTATTTCATTATTATATCATTCAGCATATCATTATTTTTAGCATAGCCAATGCAATCATTACATACATAATATAGTATAAAAGAAAAATATTCACACAAGTTTGCAGCATTTAAGCAATTGATAAATCTTGAATACGTATGAGAGTGCAGTTAGACATAAATGCCTTTCTTTCTTTGTTTTTTCTTTTTTTACTTTAGCATCATAAAAATGAAATTAACATTTTATGAGTTCAGAATTAAAAAAAAAAAAAAAAAAATATCTATTTTGCTTGTTTTAGTAAAGAAATGAAATAATAAACTATATAACTTTTTAAGGTTATTGTTCTTAAAACACTTTTTTCTTGATCGACAACACAGAAGTTTTTAATTTCTAAAGATAAATGGACAAAACTTGACAGGTTGGATTACTGAAAAGATTTAATGCCGAATAACATTTTTTTCATTTTTTTGACAAATTAATTCACTACAAATTGAGTTATAAGCGATTTCTACCTCAAGGCTATATTTACGTGCGAAAAATCTTTTTAAAATATCTTTTTAACTTTTAAAGCATTTTCTGAGTTCTTCAATATCATAGTGTCTGAATAAGAACACTTGCATTACATTTAACATTCATATAAAATTAAAAATGACTTCTTGTATGTGCCAAAAAACAGCCACTTTGGATTTAGGCACAGAGAAATATTTCACATAACGTAAATTTATCAGATATAAAAGAAAAAAAAAGAATAATTTGAACATTTTTTTCAGATGATAAACCAATCCCAAGTTACGTGTACATGTTTGAATCTCTCTTTTTTTATACTCATAAACTTCAAAATGAAACTTTTTTTTTTTTTACTTAACTGTTTTTGTATAAGAAGACGTATATTTTAATTATATACGAAACTAATTTTGAATTACATTTGAATGCGCAATTATATCTTAAATTTTAAACAAAGTATTATTGTGTTTAAAATGTTATAATTATTTAATGCTGTTCTCAAATCCAAAAGGGAAACTTTATGACGTAAGTTTTAATTCATTTTTATTCGGAAATGCATGAAAGTAACAGGTGTTGTTCAGAAATGATGTCATCGAACTGTTTTTCCCTTTTTTGGCAAACGCAATAGCTCTTTCAGAAAATAGTGTCAAAGTGGACGTTTTGAACCGAATTTCTGCGCGAAAGAAGGATAAACACTCAAGGAAGGGTGAAAAACGTCTTTGTCACGTGATCAAAATCGCTTATAACTCAATGGGTAATTTATTTATCAAAAAATGGAAAACACAGTTCGATTCCAAATCGTTTGTAATGTCAGGCCTTCCAATTTTATATTTTTCCGTTAAAAAATGAATTTGTAAATTTGTCAAAATGTTTTGCGCTTGTTGAGCAGAGTAATTGAGAACAGCCTTAAATCACGATTTTTTTATTTTAACGAAATAAATCACGATTATTTTTTTATAGATTAATTTTAATTTTTTGCTTACATTTTTACACAGAATGATATAAAAACAACATTTAAAAACTGTTATTAATACATTTATTTTTCAAAGAAAAGTATTCTGAATTTAATTATACATATTGATATGGAACATTAAAAGCCAAAAAACTGATAATGAATTTAGCATATAATAAAATAAATTAGTATAACTGGAAACATATTATGTTGTTTAATATTGTTATAAAAAATTGCATTTTAAATTTAAGAATTTCACTGTTCAATTTTCCACGTCAGTACATTATCTTATGTATATAACATTTATACTTGAAAATTTGCATCCATAAATATTTATATCGGTTTCCAGGAATTTTAAATCTATAAATTATCTTTTATTTTCAGATATTTTTTAAAAAATCGAAACCATAATATATTTAGTCTCTGTGAAAAAATACTTTTCATTGGTGTATTTATTTGTACCGTAGATATTCACATAACTTGGTATACACAAGTATTAATTACTTTTTTAAAAATCTTTGACATTGTTTTGTCAGCTTAAACCAGTGGCGTACCCAGGATTTTATTTCGGGGGGGGGGGGGGGTGACTTAAATTTTCATAATGTTCTAAATCTTACGAAACACGTTGCATTGTGTTATAAACAGAAATCATTTTTGTCAATAAGGCCGTAGCCAGAGGGGGGGCAAGGGTGACTTTGTTCCGAAAATTTGAAAAATTCGGTCATCAGTCCGAAAATTTGAACTTAAAAAATTATCGCGATTTTTGACAAATGGTCGCCGAAAAAAATCAATTTCGTCAATCGTTCACAAAAAAAAATCTCCAATTTCTTTAAAGGATCAAGGAAAAAACCGGAATTATGTCATACGGCCGCAGATAACATGCAAAGTTTGTCAAAGGATCGCGAAAAAAAGTCAAATTTCGTCAAATGATAGCGGAGAAAACGTGAATTTCGTCAAATTATTCTAGAGGAAACGCTAATTTCGTCAAAATGAGCACAGAAAAAACCCGAATTTCGTCAGAAGGCCGCAGAAAAAACGCGAATTTCATCAAAAGGTCGCGGAAAAAACGCGAATTTCGAAAAAAAGATCGCTAAAAACACGCATTCCGTCAAAGGGCTGCGAAAAAGAAGCTAATTTCGTAAAGGATCGCAAGAAACGCGAATTTCGTCAAAGGGACACGGGAAAACGTGAATTTCGTCAAAAGGCCACAGTAAAACGCAAATTTCATTAAAAAGACGAGAAAAAGCGCAAATTTTGACAAAAAGCCGCGAAAAAACGTAAATTTCGAGGAAGGATTGCGCAAAAACGCGAATTTTGTCAAATGACCACAGAAAAAACGCGAATTTCGTCAAAGGACCACAGAAAACTGCAATTTCGACAAAGCATCGCTAAAAAAACACGCATTCCGTCAAAGGGAAGCTGAAAAAACACGAATTTCGTCAAAGGGAAGTTGAAAAAACACGAATTTCGTCAAAGGGACACAGAAAAACGTGAATTTCGTTAAAAGGCCGCAGAAAAACGCAAATTTCATCAAAAAAGACGAAAAAACGCAAATTTCGTCAAAGGGAAGCTGAAACAACGCGAATTTCGTTAAAGGATCGCAAAAAAAAAGAAAAAGCAGGGTCACAAAGAAGGGCCACAGAAAAATGTGAATTTCGTCAAAAGGCTGCGGAAAAACCACTAATTTTGTCAAAACCCCGCGGAAAAAAAGCAAATTTCGACAAAGGATCTGGAAAAAACGCGAATTTCTTCAAAAGGCCGCAGAAAAAAAGAGAATTTCATCAAAAGGCTGCGGAAAAACGTAAATTTCGACGAAGGATTGCGTAAAAAACGTGAATTTCGGCGAATGACCTCAGAAAAAACGCAAATTTCCTCAAAGGGCCGCAGAAAAAACGCAAATTTCCTCAAAGGGCTGCAGAAAAAACGCAAATTTTGGCAAAGGATTGCTAAAAAAATATGCATTCCGTCAAAGGGAAGCGGAAAAAAGCGAATTTCGTTAAAGGATCGCAAAAAAAAAGCATGGTCACAAAGAAGGGCCACAGAGAAACGTGACTTTCGGCAAGAGACTGCGGAAAGAAGCGAATTTCGTCAAACAGCAGCGAAAAAACAAAAAAACGACCATTTCCATAGAAAAAAACGCGAATTTTGTCAAAGAGCCGCGAAATTCATCAAAAAGACGAGAAAAAAGCGAATTTCGTCAAAAAAGCCGCGAAAAAAACGCAAATTTCGACAAAGGGTTTCGTAAAAAACGCGAATTTCGGCAAAAGTTCACGAAAAAAACTCGAATTTCATCAAAAACTCGCGGAAAAAACGCAAATTTTGACAAATGATCATGAAAAAAAAAACGCGAATTTCGTCAAAGGGTCGCGGAAAAAAGCTAATTTTGTCATAAGTTCGGGGAAAATGCAAATTTCATCAAAGCGTCGTGATAAAAACCTGTATTTCATCAAAGGATCGCGTTAAAAACACATACAAATATCTGTATTTATTATTATATGTATAGTTTTTAAACTGAAATAATATGCTGAACTTTTTAGAAATCTGGTTAACCCGAACCCACTCAGCCTGAAATTGACCTGAATATAAACAGAGTTAACCCAAACTACAACAAAAATAATTAGCAGCAGGAAGGGATTACCTCTCTTTTCCCCCTCTGCTGTAACCTTTCAGAAAATTTGCTGAGAATTTCATTTTTTTTTTTTTTAAACTCAGACTCAAATCTGGGGGAAGGGGGGAGGGCACGGGTCCGATCCTGAGACCGTCCCACGTCGAAATCTGTTGAAAAGTGTTACTGTTTTTTTTTTTTATATATACTTTCATTTAAAAGAAAGTCATTATAACTTAAAATCTATAAAATTGTTCTTCCAATCCCCGAAACTAAATTCTGGCTACGGTTCTTGTTTAACAATAAATTAATATTGTAACAAACACAAAATATTTTTTGTATACACAAAATATTTTCATACACATATATAAAATAAAGACTTTGTTTATTATATGTGCATTGCACAAGTAATACGAAGGACTTTAAACCGTTCCAGATGAAAAATACTGGCTGCACAGTTAAGACAGAATAGGAAGATAAGTGGGGGGAGGGGACATTACCGAACTCCAAATATGTCTTTGCAGTCAAACAAGAAATCACTGTGTATCTTACAGATACGAGGAAGTAATCGAGTGTTAAAAACAAAAGTTAATGAATATCATTCACAGTCAGCTCTTCCGCACATATATAGTGTGCCTGACTTCCGACTTAGCCAAAATTCTGAAGGGATTAGCTAAGGTGTCATTATGCACTAATATGGGACTAACAAGAAAGACAAGTGCGATGCATGACAAATATATATATACAGTCGGACCTCTATTTAACGAACCACTATTTTGCGAATTTCTCTATTTTGCGAACTTTTCCTTGGAACCAAGAACATTTTGCGAATTTCTTCGTAAAATAATCTCCAAATAGCGAAGTGCATTCTCTATTTAACGAACTTTTTCTTGTGATCCAAATTTTTTTCTTCTCCCCATTTCTCAAAATATTTCTGGACATTTCAAACTTATTCTTTCTTTAAACACATTTTATGATGTTCAATGGTCTTGAACTGGTTTTACCAGGCACCTTCTTTGTCAACAGTGAGAATTTGGTAAGTACGGAGGACGAAGACGATAATCCCTTAGTGTAACTTAAAAAAATGTGGATTCAATGAGAAATTAACCATGATGTGCTGATTGATGATTGTATTTCACTTAATTCTTAAATTGAGGTCTCGGAAACACTATCCGAATTGGATATTTTCGACAGTGTGAAAAATAAAAACAATACAGCAATGAATTGCGATGAAGACGAATATGATGATGATGGAAATGATCATTATGCAAGAATTAACAAAACTTCGTATAATGAAATGCTAAAATCATTTTAAACAACCGACGCGGATCATAGTTAGAAGAAAATACGTATGAAGGTGGTTTTGGTGCATTGTAAAGATGCGACACGTATTATGAGATAAAGCACATTTATGAGATAATTATGAGATATGATGGCACAATTATGAGATAAAACAAAATTAACAGTTTTTCAGAAATCAAATTTAAGGACGCATATGTTAATGTATAATTAAAATTATTTTTTTATATTAATAATAAACGCGATAATGTCATTAAAATTCGTTAATTTTAATGTAAAACTATTTACTTTAAACAGAAAATACAGTGTATTCCCGGATAATGTTTAGTTTTCTTTGCCGATTTCAAAGATTTAAACACATAGAAAAAATAAATTGATGATGGATATTGGTGGGTAAAATAACTAAAACAAATCGATATAATTTATTTTAAAAAATGTGATTAATTACTTTTAGTAAAAATATTTAGTGTTTATGAATTTAAAATCTGTTTTATGTAGTTTAAAGTATTTTAAAAGGTGAATCTCTATTTAACGAATTTTCCATATAACGAACTTTTTTCCGGGATTTAGCAACTTCGTTAAATAGAGGTTCGACTGTAATTGAATTGATCTAAAAAGTAAGAAGTAAACTTTTTTTACCATTTATAATCTGACCGTTTTGGCAGGTAAAAGAAGTTTAGTCCCTTCAACCCTCCGCACCCCCATATTTCGGTGTGGCATGGAGATGCGACTGAAAAATGAAAGTTAATAAGCTACTTTTACAGTCAACTCTTCCGCACCGGATTTCCGATTTAGACGAAATCGACTTGAGATTAGCTGTGATGTTACCGTGCATTAACATACCCCCGCATTGACAATCTTGGCGGCCGCCGACTATGGGGAAAATTTAAAAAATCCTTAAATTAAAATACTTTTAGATTTGTCGAATTTATTTGTAGGTCTCTTGAACTGAGTATATATGTTTTCATTTATCGAGTAAAACAGTGATTTCAGTCATTTGAAAATGGATTTTGTGGTCTCAAGTAAATTTGGTCGCAGGACTGAGGAGGATATTGGATTAACAGGAAAAACAAATTCGTGGCATGCCAGAAAATAAAACAAATTTATCTGAAAAAGAAGGAATATCAGCCCTTTTTTCATTTCACTGCGATCTCTTCAGAGGTGGAATGGAGCTGTAACGTCATAACCCCCGTCCCCATCGAATCCTTTGGTGTATGCTGGGGCATCACTGTGCACTAATATATGGGACTAACCAGAATAGCTGCGTCGCAGAAAAAAATTAAAAATTAATATTAAAAGAAAGAAAAAAAAACTGGAATTTTTTTTCATTACATATTTGATTATTTCGGAAGAGTAAGTAACCCCATCAGCCCCTTCCCCTCATTGGGTATACTGTGGTGTAACTGTGCGTTGATATGCGACTAGCCAGAACGTGTAGTTCGTTGTATTACAGAAAACAAGTGCATTACAAATTCATCTCGAACAAAAAGAAAAATATCAGCCCTTTTTTCATTTCATTTTCGACTATTTTGGGAAGGGGCTTTAACCCATCACCCCCTTTCTACTTCTTTGGGTATAATGTGGTGTCACTGTGCACTAATATGGAACTAAAGAGAAGAGAGTGGCTAGTCTGTTGAATGATAGGAGAAAAAATACAAATTTATCTCAAACAGAAAGAAAAAAAGCAATATTTTTTATTTCTTTTTCGACTATTTCGGGAGGAGGGGGCTGTAATTCCATCAGCCCCCTCCCCATCTTTGGGTATGCTGTGATGTCAAAATGGACTAATATGGTGTTAACGAGAATGGCTATTTCGCTGTGTGGTAGAAGAAAAATTACAAATTTATCTCAAACAAGAAGAAAAAACAGCCTTTTTTTTCATTTCATTTTCAACTATTTAGGAAGGGGACACCCCATTAGCCCCTTTCACCTCTTTGGGTATAATGTGGTATCACTGTGCACTAGTATGGAACTAAAGAGAAGAGAGCGGCTAGTCTGTTGAATGATAGAGGAAAAATACAAATTTATCTCAAACAAAAAGGAAAATATCAGAACTTTTTCATTTCATGTTTGAATTTTTGGGAGAGGGCTGTAACTCCATTAACCCCCTTCTATCTTTTCGGGTATAATGTGATGTCACTGTACACTAATATGGAACTACAGCGAAGGGAGCGGCTAGTCTGTTAAATGATAGGGGGGGGGGGAAATGCAAATTTATCTCAAATAGACAGAAAAAAATCAGCTGTACTTTTTCATTTCATTTTCGACTATTTCCAGAGGAGGAGGCTGTAATTCCATCAGCACCCTGCCCATCTTAGGGTATGCTGTGAGGTCAATATGGACTAATATGGTGTTAACGAGAATGGCTATTTTACTGTATGACAGAAGAAAAAATTACAGATTTATCTTTAAAAAGTAAAGAAAAAACACTTTTTCATTTAATTTTTCGCGATTTCTGGTTGGGGGGGGGGGGGGCTGTAACCCCATCAACCCCCTTTCTCTTCTTTGGTGTCAATATGGACTAATATGGAACTAAAGCGAATGAAGCGCATAGTCTGTTGAACGATAGGGGAAAAATGCAAATTTATCTTAAACAGACAGAAAAAATTCAGCACTGTTTTTTCATTTCATTTTCGACCATTTCGAGAGGAGGGGGCTGAAATTCCATCAGCCCCCTAACTAATATAACCTGGTCTAATATGGTGTTAACGAGAATGGCTATTTTGCTGTATGACAGAAGAAAAAATTACAGATTTATCTTTAAAAAGTAAGAAAAAAAACACTTTTTCATTTAATTTTTTTACTATTTCAGGAGGAGTAGGGGGGGGGGGCTATAACCCCGACAGCCCCCCTTTCTCTTCTTTGTTGTCAATGTAGACTAATATGGGACTAATGAGAATGGCTTGTCCACTGTATAATGGAAAAAAATTAAAAAAATTTCCATAAAAGGAAGACGAAAAATCAGCACCTTTCTATATCACTTTCGAAAATTTCGGGGGGGGGGGGGGCTGTAGCCCGATCAGCCCCCCCCCCCCCCTTGGGTACACCACTGGCTTAAACTATTAACACATCGTTTTTTATAATAAGAAATAAAAGGATTATAAACACATATTAACATTTGAATTAAAATAAAATGTATTCAATGGAATATTAGTTTTTTAAATAAAAACGCATATAAATTTGTTAAAATTCGATCTGCTACAGATTTTTTTTTCTTCTTCATTGAGTGAATAACATTTTATTTATTTATCCATCTGAATGGGTCTATTGTGCTAGAAATACCGGACCTATAGTTCGAAGAAATACTGCGATAAGATAAAGAATGTATTTAAAACCCGTTTTCCACTCATTCTGTCCTTGTATGCTCGACTCTAATAGTTAGCGGAAATATAGTCTGGTCAGTAATAAGTCACCGGTCATTAACAAAAGCAGCAAATAGAAATAGAATTTTCCACAGATGTCTTGCGGCGGCGTGTAAGGGGGGAAAAAAGTATTTCCAAGTGATTAGAGAAACAGCTTGAAGTTATGAATCTTGTATTAAATGCGTTTTTAAATATATTATAGTTAATAACAAACAAATATAGATAATAACAACAAATTTAAATATGTTATAGAGAATAATCAAATAATCATTAATAATAATAAACACACACACACATATATATTATGCGGTGTTTATGTATTCATATTATTGATCACTTTCATTATCCTTCAATGGTATTTTTGTACAGAAAATTTAACATATATATATATATAAATATATATACCGTATTTTATGGAAGAAACGCCGCGGCGTTTACGAGTTTAAAAGTTAATTTTTTTCCAAGTGCGGCGTTTACGATTTTTTATAAATACCAACTGGGTTTCCTTAATTAAAAAATTCATAAAAACATTTAAAATCGGATTTAAATATTTTAAATAAAACTGAGACATCTTAAGATACTAAAAACGAGGCATCCTACATTGCTCAGAAAACTTTCATTAAAGTTGGGTCAATGTGACGCTGTCGACAAAAGTAGCGTTCCGATGGATGCGTCGTTTACAACGGGTGCGGCGATTACGATATTTTAAAGCTTATTCAGGCCATTTTGAGGAGTGCGGCGTTTACGACGGGTGCGGCGTTTCTTCCATAAAATACGGTATATATATATATATATATATTAGATTTATCGTATTTTCAGTAAATGAGTTGAGAAAAAAAGATTATCTTAACGGAATATACGCATGGAAACTATTAATTCATTTACCATTTCTTATTTATGTAAGCACCAACTAGATCGGCTGTATTATGAATTAATCCACAATAGTTTATCCAAATAGTGCATTCAGCTTTCATTAAAGAATATTACCTTTAAGATTTTTGAAATGTTTAATCTAATGCTGGAGAATGGAACCTAGAAAACATATCCCATTATTTTGTTTGTTATTGTTGTTTATTCATATAAGTTTAATGCATATAGAAATTCTGGATAGATAAGAGACATTTTTTAACTCCACAATAAACACTCTGGACTGGCATTTAACCCGGAATTTCTAGATTTTTTTTAAGAGAATTAAAGTTACCCACTATTTAAGAAAGCTTTATGACGCATTCCCGAATTCGGTTTTGTATGTAAACGCATGCGATTGGTAACTAGGAAATCTGATATTTTTTTTTTCCATTTTTCGATAAAAGCAGGGGATTATTCAGAAAAGGCTGTTAAAGTTGTCACTTTGAACTAAATTTTCAGACAAGGCAGCCAAATGTCGTTATGGAATAAAAATCGTTTAACTCGAGGTGTTTTTTATTTATCGGAAAAAAATGTACAATTCCATATCGCTTCAATAACCATGCCCGCAAGTATCATGCTTTTATGTTTAAACATAAGTCAGAAAGTTTCTCGTTATTAAGCGGATTTTTTTTAATAGGCTTAAATGTTTAGAAAGCATGTTTTAGTATACTAAGGGGGCTTTGCCCTCTACTATCATCTACGAGCTACGCTTGCCTACCCCACTGAGACACCGCAAACTCTAGAAACACGCTAATTTCCCTCATAGCATGCATGGTCACGGTGACGTCGTTGTGACGTCACTGTGAGTCACTGTGGTCACGTCACATCTGTGACCAAAATGCCACCACTCAGTGATGTCACATTGTGACTGAGATGTGAACTTCTTAGAAAACTTTGAAAAATTACAAAAAATATTCAAAACATGTTATTTATGTAAAATTATATTTTCTGGCAATTAAAAAAAATTGTGACGTCACTGTTATGACACTGCATGTAACGTACGTCACGTCACATTTGTGACGAAAAAAATCACCATATTGTAAGTCACAGTGTGACAAAAATATGAACATCAAAAATCTTTGAAAATGAACAGAAATATTACATGCCCGAGTTACAGCGACATAAGGAATGAAAATATATTAGTGGATAGGAAATAGTAAATTCGGACACGAAAAGAGAGAGAGGGGGGGGGGGCAGAAAAAAAATGCACGGTAGAAGTATCAACAAACTAGATTTTCATGCTATATTTTATCAATTTCTTATTTAAGACAGCGAAAGTATACTTTTTTATGATTTCAATTTTATCTACCATTGCAATTTAATCCTTCACTGATTGTTATTATTATAAAAATGTTTCTCGGGAAAATGGTACGTATTGGAGCAATTTGGATAACATATTTAGAATTAGGAATATTACATTTGTACACTTTACATATTTAGTTTTCAGGGAGGAAGTTGTTTTATTTATTTTTTTATTTTATTTTATTTTATTTTATTTTTTGTCGACCAGTGGTATTCTAAACCCTTCTGTGGTTTCAAACTAAAATTTTCTATTACAGTTAAGTCTGTAGCTTTTAATGAGCACGTAGAAAGAATACTCAGAGTTTAGTCATATATGCATTTCTTACTTTAGAATTTGCATTCAAGTCATATTTTTTTCTGTTAGTGTTTAACTATTTTAAATAACTATTTTTATTTTATTCTACTTCTTTCAGACTTTTTAAATAAAATTAGTATTTTCCGAAAAAATATGTATACAAATTTTATACAAAACCCATGATATAATTATTCGTATTTCAAATTCGTGTTTTAGAGATATGACTTTAAAAAAAGTTATTTTAAAATTGTTTTATTCTACAGAAAATGAATATGAAAAAAATGACAGATTGACAAAGAAAATTTCTTTATCCTGTATACTCTCTTTTCATTTATTAAGAAGATACGCATTTATTTATTAGGTGTAAAACAAACTGTACTTTAAAAAAAAGAATGAAAAAAGGCAGGTGTTTCATTCAAATAGAAAATTTTCATTACAGATACTCTCATAAAGGTAAAATTACTGCGCATTTAAACTCTGTTGTGTACAAAAAAATATATATATATAATAATACAGTAGGAGCACCTGCTTGGTCAAATATCGTCTGCGCTCGATGAAAACCGCAGAATAAAATAAGGATCAGAGAACTTCTGACACGGAGAGCTAGTTTTTTTAAGCTAACAGAAATATGCCTGACAATTTAGGATAAAATACGGATATTATTAAAATATTTATGGAACTTAAAAAGGTATGTCTTATTTAATTTAAATTTTTTGTTCCTTTTTGACAGATTATTACATGAGTTAAATAGTTGTATGTCATATGCAATGAGACTGATCTGATATTCCTTTCAAAAGCAATATGGCGATGGAAAGATTTTTGAGAAATTGTTAAATGCATTTAATTCATCTATTATAGTTTGTTGTTGTTTAATAGTACAATTATAAATACTAATTATTTAGTGTTTTTCAAATTGCTATATTTTTTTAAAATTGTATTTACGCGTTTTTTTTACTGTTTGTGATTTTAATCAAACATTTAATTGTAGACATTCAGAGTCAGTTATTAAATTTTCTTTGATTGTAAACTCATTTTCCACATTTTCGATACATTTATTTTATTGGCATTAAAAAATAAAATATAATATTTAAGAATTGAAATAAAGTGTTTTTCATGCCCGATAAAGTTGAAAAGTGTTTATGACTTCGGTTTGTCTGGCCGTCTGTCAGCGCTCTAACTCGCGTAAATATACTCGGATTGACCTAAAATTTATGGATGTTATTGACGTTTACCACAGCAAGACCCCTATTTGTAATGAAGTTTGTAGCATGTTTAGTTCATTTACAGGAACAGTCAATTGTATTCCATTACATTACGGCCTGTGGGAAAAAAATCGTTTCAAATGATTTTTAATGATTTTACACGCTTTCAAACAGAATAAAATTGATATGCATTTATGAAGCGCACTAAAATGTGCATTCCATAGAATATGCGATGCAAAGAATAGTTATTGTTCATTTACAGGGCTAAAAAAGGAATTCCAATACATAATGATATAGGGGTGGAGGGAATTGTTTGCGGCGTACTTTATTTATGTTAATCTATTTGATATGTAATGAAATTGATATACGTCGTTGAGGTTTACATACTATGAATTATTTCATGTATAATACGAAGTGTATATAGCATTTACAGGGACACACAAAATATTTCAGATACTATATTGTATCCGAAGTACTGTTCATTAGCGATGATTGCTGGAAATACATTTTTAATTATGATATGCACTTTTATGATTCACTACATTTATGCATAGTATATGGTGTATATATATATGCTATAATTCATATACAGGACTATACAAAAGTATTCATAAGGGTTACTGGGTATTGCTTAAAGGTGGTTTTTAAATAAGTTATGCATTTTAACGCTGCACTGTATTTAATTTACTAAGAAATGTTTGTAGTAGATAGATAAAATGATAAACAGGGTCACGCAAAGAATTGGATACGTTGCCGTCTATGAATTATAATTTCTGGAAATGTGATTTCAGCAGTTTTAAGAGTGTTTTAGCTTGAACTAAATTTTAACTAAATAGTGGCGTGTAATAAAGGTTCTAGGTAAACTACAGGGTTGTACAAAATTATTTAAGTATGTTTCCATATATTAGTATAAATTGCTGAAAGAGAATTTCAACCTGTTATGCGCTTCCTTGATAAACTAAATTTTTCCATTATATAGTATATATATATCAATCTACAGATCAAATACAGGACTGTTTAAAAGAATTAGAAAACATATTTGGCTGTGGATGGTAGGGTGTCAACGATTTTAATCGGTTGATTTAAATCAGCGATTAAATCACGATTTTAATCAACCGATTTTTTAAAAAAAATCATTGATTAAAATCAAAAATTTTCTAAATGTTTAAAATGTCAAAAAAAGTATTAAAATCTAACATGAACATAATTTGAAAATTTCTACAGGTATTTTGACTTATGAATAAACAAAAAAAGAGCTTTAAATAACTGTTTCTAAGCTTAATTCATTAGTATTGTAAAAAAATTAAAAACAGTTGAGTTTGTAAAAAGCATTGTTTTTAAGTTTTTATCCAAATTAAAACAGTTTCATTTAAAAATGATATTTAAATCTAACATAATTTGCAATGTCATAATTCCCTTTATGTAATCAATTTATGCATTATTTTATATAAAATACACATAGCAAGTATAATTACATTTCTACAAGTAAAAGAATAAATAGTAATTAATAGCAATCTCAAGTTAAAGATGAATGAAAGAATGACATCTGCTCAGCAGCTAAATTGTAAATGAATGCATAAGAGAAAAAGAAATAATTGGTATAAAAATGCTAAGCACAGCAAGAGCTTCTTTGGTATAGGTTAAATAAATGTTTATTATTATTATTATTATTATTATTATTATTATTGTAACTCATATATATTAAAAAATTGAACCATTGAAAGCTAATAGAGGTAATAATGCTGTTAGTTAAATATTTTGAGGATTTCAGATATTAGTGGCTAACTTATATTTATTCTATATGAATGGATTTAACTCATTTTCTTTTCTTTTTTTTTTTTTTTTTTTTTTTTGGTTAGCATACACGTACATGTGTGTAGGTATAGATTTTGGTGGTTTACAGAAATTTTCCTAAATACAAATGCAAAATGAGCTGCAAATAATATTTGTTAGTTTTGTTATTTGTGCTACTAACTAATGAAATTACTTATTTGCAGTTTTTATTAATTCTGTAATTACTTATACTGCTTCTTCTAGGCCATTTTTTTTAATGGTGCCACACCATGCCCCTTTTGAAATTGGCAAAATGCACCCTGCCTTAAAAAAAGAAAAAAAAAGTTGAAATTTACCTGTAGTTGTAGCCAGAGATTTCTTGTAAAAAACTTCCCCATTCAACAGTATTCTAAATTCATGTGGAAAAAATCTTGCAAAAATATGGAACTTTATTTCTTTAGAAAAAACAGGATAATATTAAAATATGTTATTTAATTGTATTTTTCAATTTGTTATTCATAAAATTATTAAAAATTAAGGACACTTTATTTATAATGCTAAAAAATATTCTTTTTTTTTTTCCCCTTACATCATTACTAAACACATTACTAATGTATTTCCTCATGAAATAGTGCCCGTTTTTTGAACTAGCATCCTGTCCCTTTTTCTTTCTAAAATGAATTATTATCATTTTAATAATTAAGGCTTAAAAATGTAAAATATGTTCCTAATTAGAGAGTTGATTGTTTAATAATTAATTTGAAGTAATGTTAGCTATTTAATATAAAATGCAGTTAATAATTTTCATAAATGTTAAGTATCACTAGTATTTATAAAGTTTTACATAATTATTACAATATTAATGTATATAACATTATTGTATAATACTACCTAATGAAACTACTAATTTGCAGTTTTTATTTCTGTAATTACTAACTAACAATTATAATTTTATTAGTTAAAGTGTAAAAACATAGATTATGTTAGCAATTAGTGGTGTAATTGTTTTGGAAACCTAAAACTCATGATAGCTATTCAGTATTTGAACGCTGGGAAAAAAATCATAAAAATCTGATTTAAATCAAAAAAATCTGATTTAAATAAAAAAATCCTATTTTTTTTTATTTTTTTAAAAATATATATGATTTTTTTACACCTTAGTGGATGGTAACTGCGTAAATCAGTTTTTCAAATGTTTTACGCGTTTACATGTTTACTTAGTTATCTTATTTACATTATTTCCCCAGATGTCTTGTTAAAACATTTAGAAAGAGTTGGAAAGTGTTTTATAATCTATGCCTAACGCATAATATATCTTACTCGTTGTTTCTATTTCCCAGATCAGTCTTTTCATATAAAACATACCAAATCTAATTAACTCATATTCACAAAATACAATATATATGGGAATAAAAAATTTAAATAAATAGGGCTTATCATGTAGTTCTATAAGTAACAGTTGTATTAATGTCCGTTAGACTCCATGTTCGTATTTAATAAAGCAATGACCAATCATAACACATTAAAAAAAGCTTACACATTCTTAATATTAAGCTTGAATTCAAGATCAAGCTTAGAACTTAATAAAAAAAGATGTCAGTTAATAAGCATTGTTTTTTAAATGGAAAATTAAAAATATTTTAGAAGAATAGGACTCCAAAATAGTGATATCTTGCTAAAAAGTACGGTAAAAGATAAAATTTTATATTTCAAACAAAACTTTACTTTAAAATTATCGTAGTTTTTATGACAAGAATCATCACAGTATTAATACTTGGACATTTTTCCAGAGAGAAACATTCGCCTTGCATACAATATTTCAAATGAAATTCAAATTTCAAATAAATTGCTTAAAAGGTGCAAAAGCCAACATAGTGAAAAATATCCACGCCGGGACTCGATCCCGGGCCATCAGTATAGCGGGGGACGCTTATATCTACCCCCTGTATATCTGCCCCCATACGTCATTTTGACTTCACAGATAGAAGGGGGCACATATCCAGTGCTGCAGAATTTCACTGTCGTCGAAGGGTGTATATCCGACCCCTGTATATATGTCCCCATAGCAGATGGGGGCACATATCCAATACAGAGCATTTTATTTTCGTCGATAGCTGTATATCCACCCCCTGTATATTTGCCCCCATACGACGTCACAGCTGAAGGGGATACATATCCAGTCCTAGAGAATTTTCCTTTCGTCGAAGGGTGTATATCCAACCCCTGTATATATGCCCCCATACGTAATTTTGACGTCACAGCAGAAGGGGACACATATCAAGGGGGCAGATATCCAATGCTAGGATTTTTACTTTTGGAGAGAGATTTGGATATCCGACCCCTGTATATCTGCCCCAATACGTCATTTTGACGTCAGAGCAAAGGGGATACATATCAAGGGGTCAGATATCCAATGCTAAGTCTTTTACTTTTGGTGAGAGAGTTGGATATCCGACCCCTGTATATATGCCCCCAAACGTCATGTTGATGTCACAGCAGAGGGGTCACATATTCGATGCTATAAGAATATTTTTAGGTTCATCGACAGCTGATTATCCGACTCCTGTATATGTGTCTCCCCACCCCCCCCCCTTTTTTTACGTGCATACTTTGATGTTGCTAGTATACGGCCTTGAAGAAATATGTAGGAAAGATTTAGTGTGTAATATAAAAATAATATCTCGCTTATTTTGCATACTCGGCTTTCAAGGACATACTATGCCGAAACAGGACCGTAGACAGAGACAGCCGGCCCCGTTAATAATTCGAATGCCACCACAAGTATGATAAAGAAATATCTGCTAAGACGAAAACTTAATTTATCAGTAAAGAATTCCGTTTTACACAGGTTTTTTACGTCTGAAGTGGTATAATTGCATGGTATTTTTTGGCAAGAACATGATTTTTCCCGTTTAAAGTGAGATTCCGTTACAGACAGGCTTTACTCTATTAGAAAATAAATTTGTGGGTAAGTTTTTTTCTAACGTCTATAAATTTGCTTACAATTATTATTATTATTATTTTTTACAGCATTACTGTTTATTATAACACTTTTCATCTAAAGATTTTAAATAGAAATATAAAATATTAAAATATAGGCAAGCCATTTTCGATTTTCTTGTAGCAGCTCACTGTTTCATCCCTTCTTTTCCCCTTCGGTAATCTATTATTTATATGATTAATCCAATTATCATGAAATTCATTTTATTTATAAACAAACAAAAATTTATAAACATAATCATTTAATCTAAAACATGTATTTAAAGCATTTTTCGGTTATTCATTAAGGCAAAATATCCATAGAAACTTTACAAATTAGGTTCACTTTATATTTCAATGCTTTTTTATACCGTTTTAAAAATCTTTAATTTTTAAACACGATTTAATCATTAATTTTAATTGTCTGATTAAAATCGTTGGCATTCTTATTAAAAGTATTAAAATCAAATTTGGAGTTTATTTTTATTTTTTTAGTTGTACTGGTTGCTTTTCCAGTATGAAAAAATACTTTTTTTTTTCTATTTGAGGGTTTTTTTTTTTTTTTTTTTTTTTTTTCAGATATAAAAAAAATTAATCTAGTATGAAAGTATTATAAAAATTTAAGTATTTTATAAATTAAAAATTTATTAAATTTAATAATATTTTAATACGAGTTTATATATATTTTATTATTTATAATATTTTGTCTTTGAATGTTGCACTCTGAGTTAAATACAAAAAAATATCTTTCAAATATTTTACATAATCAATACTTTTATCTTTCAAAGCATCCCGAAAAATCTGTGTTTTTTATTTTCATGAATTTATTTAATTTGTGTATATATAGTCGGTTTCCCCCACAAATTTCAAAAGGTAATATTTATGAACTTTTTATCGCCTTATTTAATTGCAAAGTTTCTGCTATTAAATAAGACAATTTTTAAATATTGAATTAGTGGTAATGCGTCGGCTCACGGTCTTCAGATTAATCCCTTAACTGTCGCATTAAATTACAGTTTAAAAATTCAAATTGCTTATTGGCACCTTTTTTTTTAAAATATTCACCTTATGTAATAGCAGGTGAAATGATACCATAATAAAACCAATTACACTGTTTTATAAAACTGGTGGGGATTAAACAAACTGAATAAAAGACACAGCCCGTGAATATCACGGGCGCGAGAATTAAGAGGTTAAAGACACCTTAGGAGCTACTACAAGCAAATGTGTAGAAATCTTATATATTTAGCAAAATTTTCGTCTCAAAATGTCCATAATGGACAGAACTTTAGTACATTAAGATTCACAGAAAGCATATTGTTTACATAAGTATTGTACTGATTGATGAGTTTAGACATTAAATTTTGACTTAATTAATGAAAATGTGCATCAACAAATTTTTCAGAAGGACATGTTTTAAAAAAATGGAACATATAAGTTAAAGTTTTTTTAAATTATTTTAATTAATTTGCCTTTTAAAGTTTTGTATGTAACGGTTTTTTACAAAATAAAATCTAAAACTGAATACAGTAGAGCGCCGATTATCCGAACAAGTTTTGACCGACCATGGTTCGGATAAGCAAAAGTTCGGATAAACGGACAGATAATTTAAGGAATGTTTCTGACTTTACTAAAACCTTCATACCTTATCTAAGCTCAAGTCTGGCAGCACAAGTTAGTGCTGGTACGTTTATTTATTTTTTTTTATATGTTTACCATTAAATTATTTTTCTTTCCATATCATTTTCTCAACTACAGAGATTATAATTTAAGCAAAAAAGCTTTTGATTACTTAAACGAAGAAATTCTTTTCAATGCTGCCCTATTTCTAATTCTTCTTAAATACGTTAGTTGAATACGATCAACGTTCTTCTGCCGTTCGAGCCATTTCATAGCTGTTTCCAAATATTCAAATGCTTCATTATGTGATGGACCTTGGTTATTTCCAGAGCATTCGTTTTCATTATCTGCAATTTCTTTTTCATCATGAATCTCATCCACAATCTCATCATCATTTAAAATCTGATATCCAGGGTTATGTACTACTTCACTATCTAACCACTCATTAATTTCATTTTCTTCATACCTTCTTCCCATCTCCTTTATTGGTTTACATTCCTCATTTCCTGGTCCACTATCAGCTTTTTCTTCATTTAAAATTTTATTTCAAGCCAATGGATAAGTGGGAGTTCGGTTACAAATTTTTTTGGGGAGAAATAGGCTGTTCGGATGACTGTAAGTTCGGTTAAAAATATTTTTGAGAGAAATAGGCTGTTCGGATAGTTGGAAGTTCGGTTGATTGGAGTTCCGATAATCGGCGCTCTTCTGTACATGGATTAAAGTCAACATATTATAACCATATATATATTATATATATATATATATATTGTTTCCCGTGAAAATTCACTAGACTATTTAAAACAAGTTGGAAATTGCTCGTCAAACGTGGCAAATGAGGTGCGTTCGTACTATAACTAGTTTTAAAATTATTTTTTGCACCCCATATTGTACTGAATGTATAATTTTTTGCACTTCATAACGTGCATAGTCTGATACATCATTAAAATGCACTTCCAATAATTTTTTCGGAACACTTTTGACTGTCCCTGCAATTAAACTATACATCCGATTTTCCTAAAATTTGAAATAGCTCAACAAAATTTTGCAACAATTATATCTTTAAAATTTCAGACCATTCGGAAGGCTGTAATATCATTAAAATGCACTTGCAATAATTTTTCCCATTGGCCGTAATGTAAAGAAAAACTTTTGGCTGTCCCTGTAATTAAACTATACATCCGATTTTCCTAAAATTTGAAATGGCTCGACAAAATTTTGCAACAATTATATCTTTAAAATTTCAGATCATTCGGAAGGCTCTAATACCATTAAAATCCACTTGCAATAATTTTTCCCATTGGCCGTAATGTAAAGATAAACTTTTGACTGTCCCTGTAATTAAACTATACGTCCGATTTTCCTAAAATTTGAAATGGCTCGACAAAATTTTGCAACAATTATATCTTTAAAATTTCAGATCATTCGGAAGGCTCTAATATTATTAAAATCCACTTGCAATAATTTTTCCCATTGGCCGTAATGTAAAGAAAAACTTTTGACTGTCCCTGTAATTAAACTATACATCCGATTTTCATAAAATTTGAAATGGCTCGACAAAATTTTGCAACAATCACATATTTGAAATTTCAGACTATTCGGTTGGATAGTTTTTGCTCTGTTACATGCGGACAGACGGACAGACGGACGGACAGACGGACGGACTGAACGACGACTATAGGTGCTACGTATTTATATAATTACGAACGCACCTAAAAAGAGTTGTATATTGTAGAGATCATATTACCTTAAAATGAGTAGATTCATATTTCAAAAAGATTGATATATATGTATATGTAATTTAAATATTTCTGATTATAAAAGAAAATTAAGCATTTTTTTGTTAGCAATAAAATCTTATTATCTTGAAATTTTAAGAGACTAGAGCTGTAATCACCAAAATATTGATTTTTCAAAAAATTATATATGAAAGAACATTATAGTAGTTTGTTGCATTTTAAAACATTTTGCATAGAAATATTTCTAGTTTTACGTAAGTTATGACATAAAAAATGCGTCCACCATTTTACTGCAAACAATGATTTAAAAGACACTTTTAAAGATATTTTTCTCAGAAAGATAAAAACCATTTTTTTTTTTGTTAATTGCGCACAAAAGATGTATTTTAGATTAGTTAATATTTTTGCATGCAATCTTTACGAATTTAGATATTATATCTACAACTTAAGATTGGATTTTAATTTGTACATAATTTAGTAAAATTTCTATTTAAAAATTATTGTTGAAAATATTGTACCCATTAAGATTATCTGTTTTTGTGCCTAGAATTACAAACGAACTTTGGTTCAGTTTTAATATAATTCTTGCGTTGCAGGTTTTATAGCGAGAACATAGCCAATAGTATTTATTTAGAATTTTTTTTTATCTTGCTGAAATTCAGAACTGAACATTGGCACTATGCGACTCCTATATCATTCTTTACATTTCCCACTCTAAATGATTTTCGGGCTCAGGTTCTTTCCTAACGGAAGTGCTTGATTGAGTACTTGATTGATGAGTTTTCGGAGAATCCGGAAAGTACGGTTTTGATTATCGCTTTCTTTTCGGTATAGATCATTAATTTTCCATTTCCTCACACTGGTTTGATGGAACGTTTATTGATCTATTGGTTATTGATCAGTAAAGGCTTAGCAAAGATTATAGCAAAAACCAAGGTTGCCAACAATTAATCTTTGATGTCTTTTAACTATCGCTCGGTTTTTATTGCGCATAGAAAAAGATAATATAATCTGAACAACATGGAGATTCAAAAAAGAGGTAAAAAGAGACATAGAGAGTTACAAGATAAATTGTCTGTAATCTAGCGCCGGTTATTCATATATATATATAAATAATTTAGAGACATAAAACTCAAAAGAGAAGAAAAGTTAGAATTTTTTTTTTTTTTTTTTTTTTTTTTTTTTTTTTTTTTTTTTTTTTTTTAAGGGCTACAAACTTTGTAATATTTTCTTAAAATAAAAAATCTTCATAAAAAAGACTAAATTCAGGGGATCACCACATTTTCAGAAGATATGCCTAAACAAATCCTAAAAAACTCATTTAAGATTATTTATTTCACTTAAATTATGATTTTGACATTTTTTAAACAATATTATTCTTCGTATTATTGTTCTTTATTAAGTTTATTTTAATTAATGTCAAATCATTTAAATTTAAAAGTTAGGCGTATCTGAAGTTTTTTAAGGTTTTTATATAAAAATATATATCGGTAAATAAGTTATATTTTAATCAGAAAAAGAAAAGTTAAGAAGAAAAATTACTAAAAAGACAAAGATTTTATAGGGGAAATGAAGCTTGATTAACTTTGTCAAGTTAACTTTTGTTATTTTTTATGTAATAAAAGAAAATTTAGAAATAATTCCATTAAGAGAAAAAGTGCAAAATGCAATGAATTTTATATATAAAAAAATTGAAATTACTTTGTTATTTTTTTCAAATTCTGGATTAATCTTTATAATAAATGTACAGTCGTAAAAAAAAAATAAAATAAAATAAACACTCCCCACAAATTAAGCAATAAATTATCATAGCAGAAAGTTGTTGGTGCCAAACTATCGGAAATAAAGTCTACTGTTAAATAATGTATATAAATTTTGCTTAGGGGGCTATATGTATGTATATGAAAACAAACTCAATCTTTGTTTTTTGGTTTGTTTTTTTAAGCAAGTCACAATTTTGACACCATAAATAAATTCTACACCTCTTAATTAGTCTAAAAACGAATTTTTATGAAATTCGCACTATAGTTTCAGAGAAATTATTTATTTTAAAATGAGCATATTTGGAAGGCTGTATCAAAATTTTAAATTACACATAATACAAGAGTAATAATAATAATAATAATAATAATAACACACGTATACAAAAATTAATTTTTTAATATGAACACCCAAAATTGACATTATATTTGTATTAATTAAAAAACTGCCCTAGAATACCAAACACAAAGTCAATGTTAAATTCATTTTTAACACTTTCCAATAAAGTTGAAAAGTGTTTATGCATTCGATTTGTCTGTCCGTCTGTCCGTCTGTACGCGCTCTAACTCCCGTAAATATACTCGGATCGTTCTGAAATTTCTGTATGTTAGTGACTTCTACCATAGCACGAACCCTATTTCAAGTGAAGTTTGTAGCATGTTTAGTTCATTTACAGGGACAGTCAAAAGTTTTCCGTTACATTACGGCCTATGGGAAAAAATCGTTTAAAATGATTTTCAATGATGTTACATGCTTTCAAACATATTAAATTTGATACGCATTTATCAAATGCACTAAAATATGCATTCCTCAGAATATGTGGTGCAAACAATAATTATGATAATAATTTACAGGGCCACACAAAAGATCTCCTTTACATAATGATATACGGGTGGAGGTAATTTTTTCCGGCATATTTTAATTATGTTAAATTATTTCATGTGTAATGAAATTGATAGACGTCGCTGAGGTTTACTACTACTTATTTCATGTATAATAAGTACGTAAGTCATGTATAATAATGTAAGTGCATAGCACTTACAGGGACGCAAAAAAGATTTCAGATACGATATTGTATCCGAAGTATTGTACGGTAGCAATGATTGCTGGAACTGCATTTTTAATTATGTTATGTGCTTTTATGCTTCACTATATTTATGCATTGTATATGGTGTGTATAAATGCTGAAATTCATATACAGGGCTACACAAAAGATTTCGTAATGGTTACTGGGTATGATTGTAAATTGCTTAAAGGTGGTTTTTAAATGGGTTATGCATTTTTACGCTGAACTGCATTTTGTTTACTAAGAAATGTTTGTAGAACATAGATAAAATTATATACAGGGTCACGCAAAGAATTGGATACATGACCGTCTATAAATGATAATTTCTGGAAATGTGATTCCAGTAGTTTTAAGAGTGTTTTACTTTGAATTAAACTTTAGCTAAATAATGGCGTGTAATAAAGGTACTAGGTTAACTACAGGGTTGTACAAAAGTATACAAGTATGTTTCCAACTATTAGTATAAATTGCTGAAAGAGAAATTTCAACCTGTTATTCGTTTTCTTGCTAAACTAAATTTCCCCATTATATAGCATACATATCAACCTGCAGATCAAATACAGAGCTGTTCAAAAGAATTGGAATACATATTTGCTATGGATGGTAACTGCTGAAATCAGTTTTTCAAATGTTTTATGCGTTTTCTAAAATGTTTACTTAGTTCTCTTATATACCTTATTTCCCTAAATAATGAAGTTTTGTTAAAGCATTCAGGAAGTGTTGGAAAGTGTTTCATAATCTATGCTTAACGCATGATTTTTCTTACTTGTTATAGTTGTAAACAAAACTGCAATTCCTGTAGTTTCTTTTAATTTTAACTCGAAAACCACTTAATGGAATGAGCTGCAATTTTGGATTCGGATATTTGAAGCTTCTAATAATCTTTTTCTATTAATGTTTTCAAATGTTACATAGTATAATATTTTTTATCATATTTTTAAAAATATTTTATGTAGTCCGTAATTAATATTCGAAAAAAATATATGTACCATAACGTATAAAATTAGATGGATTTGTAATTTTTTTGTTGGTCTATTGCAGCAGGCTGCTATACTTAGTATTAACATTTATTTCTATTTACCTCTAAAATGGTTCAACTAAGTGAAAAAGACAAAATTTGAAAAATTTAATTTTTAATTTAAATTTTTATAATTTTCAGACAAGCACTCTATTAATTTAAAAATAAAAAAATCTATTATGTATTTAATTTAAAAAAACCTCATACAATTTATAATTAAAAAGTGGAAGCTTTTTTTCTTTTTTTTTCATGTTTTTTATAATCATTGGGGAATGATTTAAAGATGTATATGAATGTGTATACATGTGGTGTTGCAACCAGAGCTGTGGAGTCGGTGCAAAAAATGGACGACTCCGACTCCGGGATATTTTATCGACTCCGACTCCGATTCCTATTCCGACTCCGGGATGACTGCACTAGTACTCGGGCTGGGGTACTAATGTTGCCTGTTGATTTAAATAATGATAGAATATAAGAAAAATAAAGCTCAAATCTCACTATTTCGGCATTGATTATCTTTTTTAGAGGCCTGCACGGGTCGTAATTTCCGGGCCTGGCCCGGTTCATTTATATTTTCACAGTTCATGACCCGGCCCGTACAAAATCAGTGAAATCAGGCTCGGCCGGGCCCGTGGAAAAATTAATTAAATGACTCAATTTCTAAAAAAAAAATCTAGGTTTTTTCTAAACATACAATTAAGATTCTTTTAAAGAATCTGAATGCATACTGCATGCATATTTATGGGATGATTTTACAGTATATTTTAAAATTAGTATGTATTCGCAAGACAGAGAATACAGAATAGCAACATTAATGATTACTTATAGAGTATTAGATGTTTCAACATTTAAATAAGGATTCATTAAAAAAATAATGTAGTTCAGAATAAATGGGAAAATGGTGGGTTAAAAACATGATAACTTTTGACTGTATAACAAAAAGCAGATTTCTAAAAATATTTCTTTGTCATTTAATAAGGCTTTTCTCAAACACCAAAGGAGCTACTTTCTGACACATTTCTGAATTCATTTCTTTTCGGAAACGCATAAGATTGGTGCCGGTGTTCTTATTCAGAAACTTTACGTTATTACGTTATCCATTTTTTGATAAAGGCAACATATCTTTGAGAAAATACTGTCAAAATTAAAGTTTTTAATCGAATTTTCAGAAGCGATAGCACGGGAAAGGATAAAAACCTGCAGTCTCGTGACAAGAATCTCTTATATTTTATTAATTTATATATAAAAAAAATGGAAAACATTGTTCGATTCCAAATCTCTTCAATAGTCATTAAAATAACATTTTAACAGTCATAATGGCCAATTAACATAAATTATCTTATTTCTACTTACACGGCCTGTTTGAAAAATTCCCTTCATTTTCCGGGTTTTGGGTCCTTCCAGACCTTTGTACCTCTGGTTCTATCCGGAAACCCCAAAAATATGAGGGAAGTACTTATTTATATACTACTAGGGGGCCCTCCCCCCTACGAGCTACGCTCGCCAAGCCCCGTTCAAGCACACCAAAATCCAAAAAGCACGCTAATTTGATCGGCTTTAAAAATATTGAATTAAAAAAAAAAAAAAAAAAAAAAAAAAACAGTAGCGATCTCTCTGTAAACAGGTTTCCATTCGTTTTCCTTGGATTGGGACTTTTAAGACCAAATCTGCTGCTGTTAAGAGATACAATGGCTGTTTTCTTATTTAATTAAAAAAATTAGTTAAACATTGGAAAATAAGCTAATGTAAAATGAATTAAGTAAACAGTGTCATTGTCTCCCGGTATTTTTTAACTGCGCTATAAGATAGTTCTTTTAAATAATTCGTTTTAAATGTATCGTTTCAAATCTGACGTAATTTACACCAAAGTTTTATTTCTCTTATCAATATTCACGTGAAAATACTGTTGTTGTTAGAAGGAAATATTATTTGCGCTGTCTTCGAATTCACGATAATAGTTGAAAAGATTATCTCAAAATATCTCACACAAATATATTTTTCAATTTAAACTGTTTTGCCATATTTTTGGGGCATTTTAAATATGACGTAATTTCCTCCGTTTACAAGTTTTAATGCATAATAATGATTTTTTTATTTTAAGATTTTGTTTCTCAAATTCAAGTGTAAATATGGTTCTTATGACGTAATTTTCCTGCTATTAACATGTAATCATTTAATTCTAATTTTAAAGTTTTTTTTCTGTTTGTAATAGTCACGTGTAAATAAATTTTTAATTTGAAGTAAACATTATTGTTTGCGCATTTTATACAATTGGCAACAGTTTAAATTAATAACATTTTCTAAATTTTGTAAAAAATATCTCTCGAAATGCTGAAAATTTGAATTTAAAATAGAAATAAAACCTCAAAAAATGGGTCTAATAAGAAAAATAAATGCAATATGCACACCGGGAACTTATAACGTATAAAATGATCTAAAAATGATTAAATTCTCATGTATAGCTTTTGCTCCAATAAAACTTTTTTAATAGAACGATTTTGTACAACTTTAGCATTAAATATCTTAAAATAATTCTTCGATTTGAAAACTGTCTTCATCAGCGTGTTTATCAAACATTTCTCTATAATACCGCCGATTTTCATATTTTTGTATGCAACAGTTTTTTTAATATTAACGATGAAAGGCCATGCTTAAGCATTCGAATTGGATGCCGATCTATCAGGAATATCTACGCAGATTTTCATTGGTCCATTTCCAAATCAAAACTTTTTTTAATATATAGAAGGAAATGTAAAATATCTACTTCAGTTATGAATTAAAACAGTTTTCATCTACTCTGTATATGGGCAATACCTACCTACCTTGTATCTACTTTGTACACTGCAGTAAATCGGTCATCTTTAACTTGAGTAGCCTGATATAGTCCACAAATAACAATAACAATTCATTTTATAGATTTAAAATTGCATATAATTAGTTTAACCCTAGAACTACCGGAAATTTTACTCAAGTTTTATAAAAACATTCTACACCAGAATTTTTACTTAAAACTATTTAATTTGTTTATTTAACTTATTATTGTCTGATTTATACATTTAGTTTGTTTTGAAAAAATTTCTGGTTTGAATAAATATTTTGAATGTACATGTCGGGTCCAATGGACCCGTCTGGTAGACGGAAGGTTAATTAGGGTTTCGTTCATCTGACGAAAATCTATTCGTCTCGCTCATCTGTCTGTCCGTCTGTCTGTCTGTCCGTCACAGAGCCCGTTCTCAGAAACTATACATGTTGGAGACATGAAATTTTGGGTACTTATAGCTGAACACCTCACATCATACGACAAATCATAAAATTTTGAAAATGTCGTACGTTTAACCCTTTGGTGTTCCACATGTGTATTTTAAACAATTCTTTCTAAGTGAGCCCCTAATTATGTTGGAGGCGTGAAATTTTGCATACTTATAGTTCAACAACTCAGATCACACGTCAGATAATAAATTTTGAAAAAGTTTTATGTTTAACCCTTTCAACTCCAGCTTGTGTATTTTAAGCAATTCTTTCTAATTGAGACCCTACTTAAATTGGAGATTTGAAATTTTGCATACTTATTGCAGAACACCTGAGGCCAGGCGACAAATTATGAAATCTTGAAAAAGTCTTACGTTTAACCCTTTGAGCTACCACATATGTATTTTAATTAATTCTTTCTAAGAGAGCCCTAATTAAATTGGAGACATGAATTTTTGCATACGTATAGCTGAATGCCTCAGACCACACGGCAAATCATAAAATTTTCAAAAAGTCTTATGTTATTTACTCCTCCGGGACTTGGGTATTTTAAGCAATTTTTCTAACCTCTGCCCTTTTCACCCGGGTAGTACTTTTCTAACTTTTGCCGACACCCCTTTGACCATTCTTTCATATTATGCACCATAGCCTTACATATTTTAGTCCCACTTTTTACCGCCAGGGCGCCTTCTTATCTCGGGTGCTATCGCCCCAATCCCCTCGACTAATATATCTCCAGATAGTATGTAAAACGTATTTTCGTTCGGATAGAGGTTTGTTTAGAATCAAGTGCTCCCCCTGGTTGTGAAATGTGGAACTAACAGATTTTTCAAAAGGATAAATTGTTTTGAAAGGAATATTAAACGAAACCCTCTGTACGATCTGTGATCACACTTACCCACTTGTTTCATTTTTAAGATGTCTAACAAAAAATCTAGTGTCGGAGTCGACTTGTTTTTTAGCGATTCCGACTCCGACTCTTTTTCTCAAAAATTGGTCCGACTCCGCAGCCCTGGTTGCAACTCAATCATTTTGGGGAAGAGAAGAATCCCTATTGGAGATTTCGGACTGCCATCGACCCGTCCCGAAGGAAAAACTTCAGCTCATTTTCCATTTTATGCTTTTGTACCAGTTTTAGTTTGATTAAACCTTGGCAATTGTAACCAAGAGTTGAAGTTCTTCTAATATACGGCTTTATCTTTCGGGTGCTTTATTTTACGTTGATTTATTTTCCAGAGTTTTATATTGGGGTTGTTTATTTAATCGTGCTTCTTTTTTTGCGGTGTTACATAATTTAATAGTCAACTCTATGGAGCAATTTATTATAAATATCCAGTCAAATATCGTAAAAATTCAGAAAGATATCGGCGTTAGAGTGAGCTAATTTTTAGTTGTTCTCTAAAAGCAGCTGAATGATAAGGGATTTTCCTCAAATTGTCATTTTTTATTAACTGATTTTTAGAAAAAAAAGTTAGTATTTAGTGTTAATCTATCAACGAGTAGATTTGGAAAAAATGCTTAGATTTTGATACTTCTTTTGACCGAATCTAGGAAAAAAAGTGAACGGAAAAAGCGTGACAGGAAAAAAAGTGACAGAAAAAACAAGAGCGGAAAAAAGGTGACAAGGAAAAAACGTGACCGGAAAAAACTTGACAAGGAAAAAAAGTGACCCGAAAAAACATGACACGGAATTTATAAATATTGAACTTATTCATAAACAATTACTAAAAACTAACAAAGTAACAAATGTCTGATATTTTCAGTACAATGTTGCATCTTATAAATTTGTTTTCATAAGTTACTTTACCATTATGCACTGGGAAATCAACAGAGATTTGCTCACTAGGGCGTGGTGAAATAAATATTTTGTTAAAAAAAAATAGATCCCCCCCCCTTCCCACTGCTCTTTCTTTTTATAATTGTTGCTTGCAACTTTTTTTAAGTCTTCTCACCCTTGAAGAACAGTTTTGTGAGCAAATTATATTAAAATTAGACCTATTTCTTTTAATAAAACGATTATTTTTAATTTTATGTGATAATGTTATTAATACCTTAATAAATAATTTTTTAACTGACAAAACTAAGCTTTTTTGCATTTGTCTTTTATTATTTTCTTTTAATTACTCTTTTCCTCCATCTTTCCCAGAAAGTAAGTTTAATAATTTTTTTTATCTTAGTTTTATTATTAATTATATTAATAGTTTTAAATCTCAGTAACTTTAAATATAAAATAAAAAAGCAGATAAAGGATAAATTTCAGCTTATAGCTAATATTAAATATAATGATACACTGAATAAATAATTTGTATTGAGTTTATTTTAAAGTAGAAATTTGTAATTTATATTAACGTTAATAATTTAATAAATTAAGAATAAATTGAATTAAAAAATATAGTTAATAAAACATTAATTTAATTTTTATTTTAAAATTACTAACTATTTTAATAATTAATTAATAGCAATTATTCATCAATTGAAGTTTTTATTCAAAAGTTTTTATTTATTATCCCCCCCCCCCCTCCCAAAAAATGAAAAATCAGTCAAAAATTTAAGTCTAAGTAATTGTTTTGTTGACTGATGGTATTATTATTAATTAATAATAATAATAATGTAATATTGTATAAAATTTAAAAATATTTTTTAACGATGTTAGGTGATGTTATTGTCCAGATGTAGAATTAGATTTTTATTTTTTTAGCACAGTTATAGTTTGCAATTAAAAAAAAAACAAACTAGATATTATTTATTAATTATATTTAAATGGCAAGAAAATATTATAAACTAAATAATAAATAAATAAACAACATATTTATCCTCAGAATCATTATCATTTTTATATAATCTAATGACATTATAGTAAACGGAAATTTAAAAAAAAAAATTATATTTGCATTACCCTTTAATTATTATATAGCTCATGTAATATTTTTTAAACAAGTAATTGATAAATTAATTATATAAACAATTAATAATTGAAATAATTTTGAATTGTTACTAATAAATACGTCAATAAAAACAATTTAATTTTTGAGATTTTGTTATTAACAATATAGCTGCTTCCAACAACAACTGCAAGGGACAGAAATGGCTAACATCGACGGAAAATATTCGTATTCCCGTTCGCGAGTGTCAAAAATCAAGTAGAGCTGTAAACAAGCATTCTAGTATGCAAATATTCCACTCCATTTTTCAAAATTCGCATTTGTAGACATTGACTTAAAATATTTGTATTATTTATAACGGTTCCATTCCGGACAAAGTACAAGCAGCACCAAACGGTCCCGTTTTTTCAGTGTCCCCTTTTTTCCGGTCATGTATTTTCCTTGTCACGTTTTTTACGCTGTTGTTTATTTTGTCCCCTTTTTTCCTGTCACGTTTTTTCCGGCCACTTTTTTTCCGATTACCCTTTTGATCATGGTATAGGCTCTTTGTGGTGTTTATCCAAGAAGAACTAAAGCATCAATAAAAAATGAAATAAAAAAAAATAATTAAAATTGACAATTTGTGGGCAATACCTTATCATTCAGCTAGTCTAATCTAACCTGCTATCCAATCTAATTTGTTATATCAAAAAATGGATGAAACAGAAAATTTTATTTTAAATTATTTTAGTACAAAATAAATTTTAGCACAAAGAAAGTAGTTATAAGGATATTATCAATTTGATATAGACAAACAAAGCCAGAAAATCCTACTTTTCATTTGTTAAAAAAATTTAGATACTATAAGCAAAAGAGCATGTCATATTCTTTATTGCTTCTCAGTTTCTTTGATAATTTATCCTCCGTGTTATCTGTCTTAATTAATATATATTTCTGAGAAAAATCTAGAATTAAGTTTAACAACCTTAAAGAAATTAAAACATGTGTATCTAAAATTGTATGTTTAAGTGTATATTTAAATATACTTTTAATAAATTGCATTACTTTTTTATGATGAATTTAAATGAGCATTTTCAGATACTTTCATTCGTTATGGAATAAATAATACTAAAAGTAATGAAAAAAAGTTTGAAATAAAAGAGACAACATGATATACGAGCGGTTATTTTGAATGAGTACTGTTAATCGTTATTAAATCATATATTGTACCCTTTCATAATAATATGTTAAATTTGTTTATTTGTTTCAGAGAAACGTAGTAAGATTTATTTCAATGTATGTAAATGAAATTATAAAATCACGTATACATAAATTTTATTTTATTTATTTATTTATTTATATTTTTATTTGACGACTTGTTAAACCATTTATTAAGTTTTCTACTAAAGGTCTTGAATTGGTAGCTCTAACTAACGCCGCCTATGATTAAAAATAAAGTGTCTACCATTTTCGGCACCTTGTGCCAGGCTATTACTTCTCTTGTGTTTGTGTTTCGATAAAATAAATTAATTCAGTAAAATTATTCGTTAAAAGAGATTTTGAAAAAAATAAGTAATAATTTATGAATTTTTCTGAATAGCCCGAACACAATTATCTGTAGTTCTATAAATAAAATTCACAAACCTATTTTACTAATTATTTTATTTTACTAAAAACGCGGATTCACGAAACTCACATTTTGCTTACATTTTATTTATTTTTATTTGAAACATTTTGTAAAATTCACCTATATTTATTGAGATAACTTAATTATAAACGTTAGTGTGTAATTCCCGAGGTTATCATATAAAAAAAGCATGGTAATAGAAATTTACAATCGAAATTTTGAACTTTTTTGTCTCTTTCAAAGGAAATGTGCCTGAAATTTGTATTCGATTTTATATTATTTTTCTTATTTTGTTATGCGATGTAAGCATTATTCTAAGCCCTAAATTTTAAGGGACACATTTGATGAAGTATTGCGTTTTTCTATCGTTCAAGTGAAAATATTCTCTAATTGTATATAAACCACAGTTTAGTTGTTCTTGTATATTCTTGTGAATTATAATGTATAATTTATAAAGATATAATAATGTTTTTTGTTTATAAAAATAAATATTTTTTAATGTTTTTTATATACTTTAAAAATTTAGTTTGAAACAAAGTTTTAGGAACTTAACCACTAATTTAAAATTTAAAACAAATAATTACAATTTAAATATCTTATATAAAGTTTTTATTTTGAATAATATACATTTTAAATGTAACAAAGAGTTTATAAATTTATATTCATTGCAAACCTATTTTAGCTCATATCTTTCCATATGTGTGCACGAATTGTTCAAACAATAAAAAAGGTATTACATTAAAATTAATATTGTTATTTCTCTTTTGATATTTCACTTTTAAAATAGATATGCATGAAAAATTCACATAAAAATATTAAACCTGAAAATGCTTTAAGTAAATTTTGATGAAATTCAATGCTGTACACAGTTAAACTTACTCGAATTTAAACTAAATTCTTAAATTTTTAAATTTTGAATTTTTTATTACACTCATTTCAAGAATTTAGGATTTACAGTTATTAGTATTATTATTTATTATTTAATAAAGATTAAACATAATTCGGTATTTTTATGAAAGTATTCGTTTTGACTACACTATTGAAGCTTTCTATTCCACTAACTCAAATCAATAACATATTCATCATGAAAAAATACAATTTGAATATCCATCAAGTACGCTTTGACACTTTGAAATGATAATTACTATTTTTCAAACAGCATATGATTTCTGCGGATTTCATTCGGGGGAAAGGGGGGGGGGGGGGGTATTCACCAAGAAGGGAAGACAGATTCCGGAAACCACAAACAGGTATGCTAATGACATATACCAATAGACCACCTGCGTTAATCACCTTTACTGAAAAGGGAGTGAGGGTGCATACTTTTTAAACTTCTCGTAACTAAGCAACAAATTAAAGTAAACGGGTTATAAATGAGCCAGGAACTGTGTCAGAAAATTTCGCGAGCAGGTCATTTGAGAACCATCTTAAGAGGCTACTTCAGTCAAATGAAAAGACCCGTTCGCTAATTCTAATCCTATGGAAGAAATTTATAACGATATCTCGGTTACATTTCAATATTTTTAAATGATTTTTTTTGCATTGGATAGCTGAGATCGATCTGTATGCAGGCCGTTTTTTACTTGTTCGATTTTTATTACAGATTTTTTTTTTTTTTTTTTTTTTTTTTTATGAGCATGCTTTCAGTTTCGAAACCGGTTCCGAAAATGAAAGCGTCCTCGTTAAAAATATCTGTAAACAAAATCGAAAAATTAAAAAAACGGCCTTTGTACAGATCTCAGCTATCCAATGCAAAAAAAAAAAAAAAAAAAAAAAAAAAAAAAAAAAAAAAAAAAAAAAATCATTTAAAAATATTGAAATGTAACGGAGATATCGTTATAAATTTCTTCCATAAGATTAGCATTAGCGAACGAGTCTTTTCACTTGACTGAAGTAGCCTCTTAACATCAGTTTTAACTTTTTTTTTATTATTAATTTCAAGAAAATTAGCAACATAGCTCAATTGGCTTATGTCTCCAGAAACAATTATCTTTCGTTAAGTACATGTCGTAACACATGTTCTCAATATGAGAGGTAAAAAGGACCGATTCGTTAGTTCTAACGTGGCATTAGTCTTATTTCCAATTACTGATTTCGACAATTAATTCACTTGACGATGTTTTCATGAATTGAGAGTGATCGATGTGCTATGGGTTTAGGATTTTTTAATGTTCACACGAGTGTCTCTTTTCTATATGATTTCTTTACGCCTTCTAGCTATGGGGAGTTCTTTTCACTGTACGTGACACCTCCTAAAATAATTAGTCAGCCAAATGTGGAAGTCGTATTCGTGTATTTCTTTTTTGCAAACACTTATCAAGAACACACTTACATTTGTCAGCCTTTAAAGGAAGGAGTGACTTTTTGTTCAAGTTCAGATTTTATAGTTACTAAAGCTTCTTATAATTCTAATTTTAAGACGGAAAAAACAGTTTTCGAAGTGCTTGGCGCTAAAAATGGATGATTATTTTCCAATGGTGATGGATTTTTTTTATAGAATTAAAGACAAGCCCAGTGCCGGTAGATGGAAACTAGCATGCAAAGATATTAAATGTCGGGGATGAGCAGTCTAGTTGAATCCAGAGGGGGAGAAAAAAATTGAAGAAAAATCCGCACACACACATGCAAACCAGATTTACTTTATAAAGAAAAAATCAATCTTCGTGAGGATATTCTTCATAGATGTAAAACGGAGCTTACATCGAACAGCGAAATTTTCCGAGAAGAGTGTGTGAAAAGGTAAGTGAGTTAAGTTTTACAAAAGTATAATAACATTTCAATTTATTTAAACCTGTGAAAACGAAAGCGAAAGGGACCAAGAAAAAAAAAAATATGTTTATTAAAAGTTTCTGTCTTAGCAAGTATAATTGTTTGTTTTCTTTCCGTCGAGACCAGGGCTTTACAAATTCGGTCGCCACTGCTCGAGCACACTTAAAATTTCAATAATACCGTAATAATTCTCTTCTACTTAAAGTTTAATTGCTTTATTTTGTTTTGATTAATTTATGTATCTCGATATAATAATCATCCTTCTAAAAGAAAACAAAATAGTTATTATAAATAGTTAATTATTGAATACGATAATAAAAAATAATTTTGACTCATATTACCCATAATCTTTTTCATCGGTATATTTCGTGTCTATATGAAGAATTATTGTGTGATATATGTGATATATTATTATATGTGAGGACTGTTCAGTGAGTTTGAATAAACATAGTAAAATAATAGACGAATGCTAGTGTTTCACGTTTCTTGACAAATAAACTATTAATCTATATAAATAAATGCTGAACTATAAAACAAGCAACCCGTTTTGATGGAATAAATCCTTCTTCAGGCATGCATAATTACTACCAAGTGTTTGGACTAAAGTGGCACTTAATGCTTTTTGATTCTGGTGTGTTAAAATTTTCCCAAATTAAAATTTAGGAAACATTTTTAAGCGCAGTTTCATAACATTCGGCTTTTTAAAGATCTTCTGAAATTACAAGTAACTTTTATATGTCTTTTGATTAACAGAATAGACTGTATTTTCCATTTAACCTCTATAATAATTAATTATTTAATTACATTTAATGCTACTTAAATAGTAAGGAAATTATTCATTTGCGTCTAACACATGATCGATATAATCTTACTGAAATTCAGTTTTCTTTAAAACAATTTAAATATCACGCTTTTTCTTTCTATTTTTTTTTTTTATTGTCTAAATCCCCCCCCCCCCCTTTTCCGAAATCTTGCTTTCCTCCCCTTTTCTTCCCTCTCATACACTACCCAAAGATTAAAATCATTAAATTTATAATTTATATCTGTAAAACTCTTTTGTTTGTTTCTTTATTGAAACGAAAAAATAACCGACTATCTAAATTTTTACTTTCTTCCATCCCCCCCCCCCCCTATTCCAAGTATGCAAAAGTTTAAAAAAAGTTAAAGCTTATTATTATTTAATTATTTTCCTGTCCTATTTTTAAGCGTATAGTAATGATAAATAAGTATTTATTTAATCAAATTCTTTCCCCGCCAGAAGAAGAAGAAGAAGAAAAAAAGCATTTTCTCCATTTCCCCGCCTATCATCTCAAGAAGTTATATATTTTTTCAACTCTTTATTTTATTTTTATTTTGTTGCTTTTTGTAATATTAAATAAATAGCCCTCTAAATCAACGCTCCCCCTTATGAAATTTGTATTTTAGTTACAGGGACACACAAAAGAATTCAGTCACATTGCAGCGTGTGGGAAAAATCGTACGAGGGTAATTTTTCTGCGGTTACTAGATATTAAACATAATTAAATTGATAAATTACTGAAGTTCTGTACAAGATGATTTCTGTACATTATTGGATGCATAACATTTATTAGTCATTTACGGGGGCACGCAAAATAATAAAGTTACAGTACTGGCTATGAGCACTAATTCGTAAAAATACTTTTTCCGTTCTATTATGCTTTTTTCACACAATTTTTGCATAATACGAGATGTGTATAGTTCTACATCTGCATAAAATAGAGCTAGATAAAGCAATTTGTAAGCGTTATTGTTAAGGGTATAAATTGTTCAATAAAGGTTTTTCAGTTTGTTATGCATATATTTAGTATACTGTATGATGTTTGTAGAATATAGATAAATTACTGTACAGGCTTACGCAAAGAACAATATACATTGCTGTCTATGATTAATTGCTAGAAGTTTGTTTTTAGTTGTGTTAAACATTTTTTACTTGGATTATTTAAATTTTAGCTTAATCCGGGGTGTCTATAAAAATCTGTAGATAATATGCAGACAGTATAAGGGAATACGAGTACATTTCCGTTTAATGACAGAAAATTCTGAAGATGATTTTTCACATGTTTTATGAATTTGAACGAACTGAAATGAATTTTAAAATACCTGTAATATATATTGTCGACTCAAAGCAATAGTAAAATATATCAATAAATAATAGAAAATTAGTTGTCTGGCTTACTGGTATGAAAAATTGTATCTGCATCTAGTGGAGCAGTAGGAAATGTTTATTTGAACACATCTGAGTTATATTAAACACAACTCTGTGTTTTAGAAGTGTTCAACGATATACAAATCTGTAAATCATAGCCAGCATAAAAATAAATCGACTATATTTCCAACTTTGGACGGAAATTGCTAAAATTAGATTTTTAATATGCTATGAATTTTCTAAATTGTTTCATTAGTTATTATTTTTTTCGCTTCACTGTGAAGTTTCGTGACAATTTTCTGGAATTGTTAAAAGTAGTTTATAATTATCACTGTAAAGAATATGTAACGTTACTCCATAAATTTTTTTTTTCAATTATTCTGCCTGCATTTTATTGGGTACCGATATAACTGATGTTGCGTTACACAGGGGCGTAGCTACAAATTTATTTTCGGGGGGGGGGGGGGGGGGTGAAGGGGAAAGTTCAAAAATTTTCCAACTTATAATTCAAAAATTTCACAATGTGAAACAAATTGCTCTATTTTCCAACTAAAATGATACGTTCAATGTGTGTTTAATAATAATAATACTTATACAAAAAAAAAAAAAAAAAAAAAAAGAAAAGAAAAAAAAAATTCTTTCTAAAGAAAAATGCTGAAACTAAAAACAAAAAAATTATAATTATTGGTTCTTTTAATGAAAGTTTTTGTCTTCAATTGTGTAAGAGTCATAATCGTACTTCATATGAAAATAGCCTCAAACTTTTAGATTTTTGGGAAAGGAACAAAGTTTTGGAAGAAATGTATTGGAGACACTGTTGATGGATAACAGTAGAGAAATTCAGGTCTGGTAGAAGTATAATATTTTCGTAGCACAGAGAAACATAATGAGAAATTGAGTCTGGCTGCTTTTTGTATTTCTTTTGAAAGTTTAACTATTTTGCTATTACAGAACTCAGAAAAATAGTCAACAAAACAATAAAAAATCTTTTTTTTTTTTTTTTTTTTTTTTTTTTTTACTTAAAAAAAAATCTATAATTTCCAATAAGTAATAATAATTTCCAATCTATAATTTTAAAAATCTATAATTTCCCAACTCTAAGCTCAAATTTCCGAAGTTCACATATGTTGGGGGGGAACCCCCATAGAACCTCTGCACTGATGTGTAACATTACTCCAATTATATCAGGTCAAATTACACTATTACCATCAAATTACCATCAAATTACACTATTATATAAGTTAAATTACTCCATAAAATTGGAGGTAGCATGTTGCCACTAATTTTATGGAATAGCGTTATATAATTTTTTTTTACAATGATGCTTGGTACATGATTTCCCTCTCTCTTTTATTATTATTATTATTATTATTATTAAACCTTTTTCAGAAATCTTCGTTTTTCTATTCTTTTCTACTCTTTTCTTACTCTTTTTAAATAACTTTAAATTTCATTTTTTCTTTGGTGGTGCTTATTTTGAAATAACTATGATTAAAAATCTTCTAATTTTCTACTGATAGATACCAAAATCTATGCTTGATACAAAATTTCTCTATTTTTTTTTTTATTATTCCACCTACATTGCCCTTTTTTATGAAATTTCCGTTTTTCTTTTCCTTGCTTTTCTCTTAACAAATATAGTTAATCTTGGGCTCTTTTAATTTTTGAAATTTATCCGCCTTATCTGATACTTTGCTGTGATAATAACGGGCCAGCTTTACTTCAGTAGTTTTGAAAACGGCCCAGATTTACTTTACTTTGTTGCTTAGTTACGGAAAGTTACAAATGCATGAATCCGACTTTTAAGTAAGGCATCGAATAGACTGCGTTTCTTTTCGTCGCAAAGTTTGATATGGTCAGGCGCTCTCTTTCATGTTTGTTGACTTCTGCGGAATTCTAGAGGACATAGAACTTCACAGGCTGTCGTTGACGTGTCTCCACTTCTTTCTTTTGTTGAGATTCTCCTTTCTTTGCTTGATGACCACAGAACCATTGGAAAAGAAAGTGCAGGTATTAAGCAAGGGGCACTGCCGGGTCTGCAACCCGATCGCAATTTAAAGAAAATATAAAGTTTAATTCCAGTAGTATATGTGAAATTTATTTGAAGTAGTTTAGAAGAATCTAATGAAACCTGCTAAGACGGAAACAAAAAATCGAAACGTATTCTGTATTAGACGGATTTATATCTGTGAAAGTGCATCATTTACCAGAAATCATAAAAGTTCTATTACCACCAGGTATCCGTTTACATATATTTCATTTACGCACGTTTTATTATATTTTACATAAATGTATATGAATGTGTATAAATAATAAAATGTATAAAATTATTTTACATAATAACACATATCATGTTTTATTATATAAAACATGATATATGGAAATTCAAATTGCATATTTTTTTTTTCTTTAGGCAAAAAACACTAATAATATGTTTACTCTTGCTGTTTTTCCATTTCTTTTAATTTATTTTAATGGTTGGTACGTTACAGGCTTGTTATTCAGCTTGTTGCAACTTGCGCTATCATGTTTTTTTTTTTTTTTTTTTTTTTTAATAACATTTCAAAATTTTACAGAATTTTTTTTTAATGTTTATGTAACTTTTTGCTAAAAATCAGCTTTATTTTATTTTAAAAACCTTAGAAGTATAACTGCATGTTATAAATCGCAAACACACAAAAAATGTCCTTATCAACAACAATTTATGATTAAAAAGTATTCAGAAAATGCTACCAAATTTGACAGTTAAAGCCAACTTTCGTGAAGTGATCGTCTTGGAAAAGTCATCATCAAGGTGTGATTAACTGCAATTCCAAACGTATCCTATTTATGAAAAATGAAAAACGTTATTCAATTCTTAAGAGTACTGCGAATGTCATTCATGTATTCTTCAAAATGAGTCCGAAAATGTACGAAAGAGGGAGGAATTTTAAATATAATTTAAACGCACATATCTTATTTTCGGGTAACCAGGTTTTAATCCGACCATACTTGTGTTTCTATTTCATGCTGTTTCTTTTCGTTGTGGACCAGGTTAACTTTCAATGATTCATGATCATATTGAGTTTTGATTTTTTCGAGTTTTGTTCAGACTGAACCAGTTTTTCAAAAATATTTTTAATTAAAAACTATATGTTTGAAAATTAATTATATGTGTTCATTTTAATACATAAAAAGATACAATTGATGACATAACTATTGAATACTTTTCCATAATTGTATTAAAATATGAATTAATTCTTCTTTCATTCCTGGTTCGCGATCGATTCGATTCGGGTTGAAGTGTGTCAGATTTCAAGTTTACTTGAAGCAGAAGTTTTGGTTCTGTTCTGGTACAATCCTACTTGGACTCAAATGTAACCTTACAAACAAAAATTCTGTTATATTCTATTATTGTGCTCTATCTTTGTTATTCATTATATTTGCTTTTCAGTAATTTACTATATTGTCACTAATGTTAAGTCATTTTTTTAAATAATTGCATCTATGAATTTTGAAAATTATTATTTTATTTATTTTTTTTCGACAGAAAATTTCCATTCTTTTATAAATATTTTTTATTATTATTATTTATAACAGCAACATAAAAACTGCAAAAAAAAAAAAAAAAAAAAAAAAAAAAAAAAAGGGCTTAGAAAATTGACAGAAATGTATATTTTATTTAATTTTTATTTTGAATATGTGTATAATATTTATTTGCACCAGATTACGTGTTTCCAGAGATGATACAATGATGATTTTATGATAAATTTTCCATAGGCATAAAAATTTGAAAGTTAATGTGCTAATTCCTTTTTTCATAGAGTGTCTCTGAAGTCTAGAATTTCTAAAAGCTTTAATAATTTTAAATACTAACTGAAAAAAGTTTTTTAAAAGGTATTTCGCACTTTCTTCTTTAAACGCATAATTTTATGCGGATATTTTTACATATTCTGTGATACAAAAAGAGGGGCAGCCACTATGAGAAATGTGGCAGATGCAATGTATTTGACGCCTGCTCTTATAGGGTCCGCACCTATAACGTGATCTAAATACCTTTGTTTATCTTTAATAAAAAAAAAATTCTTGCACTTTTTAAAATGGAGGCCAGCACTGTACAAAAGTGTTCAAAAGCAGGTTATATGCTTAAGCTTGTTTTAAAAAAGGAGGAAATTTTCCCTCTCGATAACGAGAAACATTCGTGAACTAATTTTTAAATAAATAAATAAAAAAAAAGAAAGAAAGAAAGAAAAATAAATAGCAGATATCAGCTGTAAAAAATTTGGAATCAAATAACGTTTTCAGTTTTCGATAAATGAATTGCATCTTATGAGATTAATTTCTCACGGTAACGTGGTGACATTAACATTTCTCATTGCATCTTATGTGATTTATTTTTCATTTTACTTTTCTCTGTAAGAGCTTCTGAAAATGTGTTTCAAAATATCATATTTTCGTATTTAAAACAAAAATATTCTTTGCATTTATCGAAATATAGAAATCTCTACTCAATTTCCCATTTTTTGAATAAGAGTGCTTGCCAAGTTCGTGTATCTAAGATTAAATTTGACTTCTTGAGTATGTGAGAAAGTTCTCACTATGAATATGATACTGATTTGAGGTAGTTGAATAGAACGCTGATTATTGTAACAAATAATTTCATCTATGTATCCAATTATTTTTAATTTGTGTTAAATTAAATAAAAAAAATAATTGTAAATTTTAAAAACAAGAAATGGGAAAAAAATCCATTTTCTTTATTTGCATGTTATTTTAAATTTAGGAATTTTTCAGTGTAATTTGAAATTTGAATAAGTTTAAAGAAACTGTCTATATTGCGCGCATTGAATTTCACTCAATTTCCTTAAAACATTTATGAATCCAATATTTTTGTGTGTACTCTTTATGGATATAATTTTTTAAAAATGAAATACGAAATATTAATTTTATTGAGAATACATTTTTATTGTTTGAACAATTCACACGCAAATATTGAAAGAAATTATAAAAATATTTTTACTCTGATTATAAGTGTATAAGATCCTCGATAAACTTCTATATGTATGTTTTTTAAAATCAAACCTTCATAATTAATAGTTCAAGTTCTAGTTATCAGTTTTCCATTTTCTATTAGTTCTTGAGTTCCTTACTCTCTGTTTTGAATTGAAATTTTAAAGTATATATTTTTTATGAGCATACAATTTTATAAATCTACATTTTCGTAAGCAGATCAAGTTTTTATTTCATTATAAATGATGCTATTTATTTTATAAGAATATACCAACAATTAAATTGCATATATATGCAATTAGAGAAGCAAAAATCTGATATCCGCAGCAGATTTTCTAAAAAGGTTACAGCAAAGAGGGAAAATCCCCTACATGCGCTAATTATGCATTTTTTCATGACCTTTTGGTGAAATTCGTATATTTCTGCGACCCTTTCACAAAATTCGAGTTTTTTCGCGATATTTTGTCGAAATTCGCTTTTTTTTCTTCTTGTGAAGAAATTCAGGTTTTTTGCGATGTTTTGATGTAATTCGCGTTTTTTCCGCGATCCTTTGACGAAATTTGAGGAATTTTTTGCGATCCTTTAACGAAATTAGTTTTTTTTTTTTGCGATGCTTTGATGAAATTAGTTTCTTCTTTCGGGATTTTTTGACAAAATCCGCGTTCCTTCCCCTGATCCCTTGGCAAAATTGGTGAAATTTGCATTTTTTCCGCGATTCCTTGACGAAATTTGCATTTACTTGCAATATTTTTGCTACATTCATATTTTTCCCCGATCCTTTGACCAAATTGACGATTTTTTTGCGAACGATTGAAGAAATTGAGTTTTTGGCGACCGTTTGTCGAAATTGGCGATATTGTTGCGTTACATTTTTAATGTCAGAGTTTTAAGAACCGAAACCTTAAATTTTCGAAAAATTGGGAATAGAATCCCCTCTATAAGTAGACGGTGATAAGATTTTTTTTTTAAATAATTTTTCTTGTGTGTTTTTGAAAAAAAAAAAAGGTTTAAACTGTATTTTGTTTCTTATAATGCAAAATTTATCAAAATATCACACACTCACAATTTTTTATATGTACTCTTGCGTGACAAATTGAAAAAAAGAAATACTGTTTTTCTAATATTCCCCACTACAATGATTGCTTACTTCATACATATTTTTTGTAACATGTATCCTGCTCAGATTAATCTTCTGACCTTACATAGTTCAATATTAATGTTACACTTAATTTATATCCACGTTAAAAGAATTATGTGATTACAGTACACAATTTTGATGTAATTTGTATGTATTTTGTTGTACATGTGTATATATTAAATAAATTATTTTTCACATTGTATTCCTGAATTTTTTTCACACATAAACGTTATTACTTTTATGCGTTTCTTTCGCAGTTATTACGCATGCACTATAAGAGAATCTATAGAAATCCTGTGTAAAAACAATCAAGCATGCAACGACGCCCTATCGTACAACATCCCCAGTTTATGGTTCAATATCCTGAAAATAAATCTTGAAAACTTGAGAAAGTGACGTATTAAAATTTAAAGTACGGCAGTTACATATTTTTAGTTATATAAATAAAAAGTAATAAAATTGTTTTTATGTGTATGTATATAATATAAAATTATTTAAAATACCTTAAAAATCAAATTAGAATTCCAAAATGTTTTCGACCAATTTCAGACGATCATCGGAAGTGTTCATTTCATCGTCAGCGTAGAAATAAACTTTTATATTTTAATGTTTGCGCTTGTACTAAATCTTAAAATTAGTCTTTTTTTCAGTAAATTTCGTCGCTATCCATTTTTTCTTGAATGTTCTAAGCACAAAATTTTTCCTCTGAATGCTTTGAAATGTTCTATAGCTGTTTGCTATTATGCTTGAATTTTTAAAACTAAATACAGATCAAAAGTTAAAGGTAGTTAATTGCACAAATATGAGCGAAAATTCTGAGAATTTCATAAAATTTAGAAAGTTTTTTTTTCTTACTTTTATATTCAAATATATAAAATTCGAGGCAGCGTTTTATTTGTATATATAAAGCAAACTTGAATAAAAATATTAGGGGTTTTGAATTGATCTGGAATGCTCATGTTGTATTTTGAAAAGTTCTTCTAACACTTAAAACATCCCGGAAAATTCCTTATTTTTCTCAAAAAAAAAAAAGTATTTAGTATTTCTTGTGTGATAAATATATACCATAATGGATATAGTGTGCCCTTGATTAGTATTTAAAGTGAAAAAAAAAGTAAAATAAAAAAATGAGTTGTATGTTCCTTGTCGCCTTAAGTGATTAAATTAAAAAAAAAAAAAAAATCCGCGTAAATTTAATTTCAAATGGCATGTTTCACAAAGAAACAAAAGGGTAGAAAAGAGAACGTAAAAAAGCTATAACTGCTTATCAAAATGGCTTTCTCAAAAACGAGAAACTTTCTGACACATTATCTGGCTCATTTATAAACGCAGAGGTAAAACTGGAAAGACTAGCTATTGAAGCAATTTGGAATCGAAATGAGTTTACTATTTTTTGACAAATAAATTACTTATCGAGCTATAAGCGATTTTTGTCTAGTGATGAAAAGTCTTTACCCTTTCTCGCGCTTCCGCGTCGGTAATTTGGTTTAAAAGCTGGCATTGAGAGAATTTTTAAGAAAGGTCTTTTGCTTTTAACAAAAAACGGAAAAGTCTTCCGGTTACACAGTTTCTGAATAAGAACACAGAGTAATTTCATAGTTTTCTGAACATAAATGAATTCAGAAATGTGTCAGAAAGTACCTTCCTTTTATGCAAGAGCAGTGTTCAGCTATACTGCAGAATGTTTCTCAGAGAAAAGAGGGTGTATCTAACAATTATAGTTGTCATAGGGGGCAAACAAAAGAATTGGGATACATTAGAGTCTATAGCAGAAATTTATTTGAAGTGCATTTTGACGGTGTTTTTCTCGGACAAATTCAACGAAATTTATGTAATGTTAAGCATTGCATGAAAGTACAGAGTATTTCGAAAAACTGAAGTTGGATAAATGTAAATTATAAAAGTAGTTGGGATGTGTTTAATAATCTATACAACCGGCATGATTTATCTTTATCATTTTGGTCACATGTGCTATCTGCAGGAATGAACCTCAGATGGAAAACCAGCAATAATATTTCTTTCTAACTATAGGGTAGATGTGCCAGTAATGGACACCCCTTGATGTTTTTGGTTCATAAAAAAATAACTAATAAATATTTAGCTTTAATTATTTTTTTTATAATTCCCCCTTGTATGTTTTATAAAACTATGTTATTGTTGACACTTTTAATCAAACCAATCATGAAGCCGAAAATAATGTTTCAAAGTTTTGCTGTTTTTCTGTGAAAATCTTAATGAAGAGGTTAAGAGCTGGCTTCGTTTAATTAATTTATACATTATTTATTTTCTTGCAAAATTTGAATGTTTTTGTTTGAGTAGCAATAGAAAACTTTGAATTTTATATACTAATGGCTATTTATAAAATTTCATTTCTTTTTAAGGTTTTAAGAGGGGGTGTCCATTACTGGGATGGTTAATTAGTCATTTTCCAGTAATGGACACCCCATGTAGACATTGCTAAAAATGCAATTTTAGTAATGTTTATAGTGCATAAAATACTTTGGCTTAACTGCAAACCTAAATAATCAAATTTAATTTTTAAATTATACTTACCAAAATGTAATAACACCAAAACTTTTATAAATAGCTGCTTTTAAGTTATTTTATGTGATTAATAAAATTTCAATATATATATATATTTTTTTTTTTTATGTAGTACATATATATACCTCACATATTTTATAATCTGGCAATCAAACCAGCCAGGAAGCAGAAAATACTGTTTAACAGCACAGTCAAAGAGGGGTTCATAGGTCTTAATCCCTCTCCGTTTAAATAAAAACAATTAAGTTGCAGAAGCTATTAAAAATCCATTTTCTGTCTTAAATGTTTCCTTATAAAAAATAAATAAATGTAATACTATTAATGAAAGTTATAGGTAATATTCATGAAACTAGTAAATCTGCAGATCAGTGGCCCCAAACATCAGTTCTACAGTTTTATTTTGAAATTATTTTATTTAGTATTTAAAATATTCAACTCACAATATCATTTCTTTCATATTTGTAATATTGATTATTATAAATGATAGGATCAAGTAATCTCTGGAAGATTGTTAAAATTAGTGACACAAAACTAAACATTAATATTCCAAAACTTTTTTTTTTTTTTTTTTTTTTTTTTTTTTTTTTTTTTTTTACCTTTTAAATCCACCACTGTTTCAATAATTTGATAGCTGTAATTGTCTGATATTTAGTATTTTAAACTATTCATCTAAAATAATTAAAACCTCGATCTTTTGATAATTACAATAATTGATGCAAACAGTAAATGATTATCACAAATATTTTATTAATTACTGGTATCCTAATTGTTAAATTTATTTAAAAATAACTATTTTGTTTCATTAGTAGGTATTCATTAAATTCTGGTTCTAAATACAGTCATAAAAACAATTATATTTATTACTTTTTATGGGGTGTCCATTACAGGAACAGAGGGTGTCCACTACTGGGCCAGAGAGTGTCCATTACTGGGCTTTTGGGTGTTTTGATATATTTCTGTTATTTAAAATTAAATTTCTATTCATATGGGGAAATGAGGTTATAAGAATGGTTAAATATTGTTGATAGATTAATATAATATTGAAAAAACTGGAATATAATAATTATAACTATTAATAAAAAAATAATTTTTAAAGAAATTCCTTAAGGGTGTCCATTACTGGCACATCTACCCTATATAGTTTCTAACATAGTTTCTTACTATATCGTAGTGAGAAACAATGTTAGAAACTATATCGTAGTTTCTGACTATAACATTTATTTGAACCATAACTGTCTATAACATTTTAAAATGGAAGCAAAATGATTAATTTTTTTTTTAACTTTATAAATTTTCAATATATATATTTATATATATATATGAAGACGTGAGTTTCAAACCTCGCCCTGTCCAGATAATCTAATTTTGGAAAATCGCATAAAACCCGTTGGTTTTCATTGTAAACCAATATTTTACAATGGCAGACATACACGTTAAAACTAGGGTTTTTTTCAGATTATAGTGTTTTTTTTTATGCAGGTTCACCTATAGAATAGATTCATAAAGAACACTCGATATTTTAAAGTTTGGATAAGGTGAGTTATGAAACCCACGTCCTCGTATATAATTACATAATTCTTGAGTTACATTTTAAATGTCTTTCACAGATTTCTAGATAAATAAGGCCTTCGCGGCAACAATAAAATCTATACGTAGAAGGGGACATATATGCAGAATATCCAACTCTCGACGAGCGTAAAAATGTTCTAGCAATGTATATGTGTCCCCTCGACTGTGACATCAAAATGACGTATGGGGGCATATATACAGGGGTCGGATATACAACCCGCTCGCCAAAAGTAAAAGTCCTAGCATTGGATATCTCCCCCCTTGATATGTGTCCCTTTCTGCTGTGACGTTAAAATGACGTATGGGGGCATATATACAGGGGTCGGTTGTCCAACTCTCTCGCCAAAAGTAAAAGTCCTAGCATTGGATATCTGCCCCTTTGATATGTGTTCCCTTTGCTATGACGTCAAAATGACGTATGGGGGCATATATACAGGGGTCGGATATACACCCTTCGACGAAAGGAAAATTCTGTAGGACTGGATATGTGTCCCCTTCAGCTGTGACGTCAAAATGACGTATGGGGGCATATATACAGGGGGTGGATATACAGCTCTTGAGAAAAATAAAATGCTCTGTATTGGATATGTGCCCCCTTCTGATATGGGGGCATATATACAGGGGTCGGATATACAATTCTCGAATAAAGTGAAATGGTGTAGCACTGGATATGTGTCCCCTTCTACTGTGACGTCAAAATGACGTATGGGGGCAGATATACAAGGGGTAGATATCAGGCACCTCGTATAGCGCACTCACATTCTACCGACTAAACCACATGGAACGATCCCCAGCCTGGAAATTTTCTCCCTATTACATGTTGGCAAGGCTACAAACGTAGCACAAGATGGAATATTTATCGTGAGCCACCGTCATGGGGCAAACACGAAACTTAATTAAATCCAGCATCGATTGAAACTATATTAATACTTGGAAAATTTTCCAGAGAGAAACATTTGCCTTGCATACAGTATTTCAAATGAAAATCAAATTTCAAATTAAAATTGCCTTTTACACTATTAATTTGAAATTTGATTTTCATTTGAAATATTGTATGCAAGGCGAATGGTTCTCTCTGAAAAAAATTTCCAAGTATTAATATAGTTTCAATCGATGCTGGATTTAATTAAATTTCGTGTTTGCGCCATGTCGGTGGCTGACGATAAATATTGCATCTTGTGCTGCGTTTGTAGTCTTGCCAACATGTAATAGGGAGAAATTTTCCAGGCTGGGTATCGTTCCATGTGGTTTAGTCGGTAGAATGTAAGTGCGCTATACTGATGGCCCGGGTTCGAGTTCCAGCATGGAATCTTTTTCACTAGTTCGCCTTTGCGCCTTTTAAGCAATTAATTTGAAATTTGATTTTCATTTGAAATCATCACAGAGTTTATGACAAGTTCGTCACAAATGACACATATTTCACAAATTGGTCACAGTGTGACTTCAAAACATTGTCACTTTCGTCACAGGTTCGTCACAAAGTTAATGCCAAAATAGTCACAAATGACACACTTTTCACAAATTAGTCACACCGTGACTTCACAGAGTGGTCACAATGTGACGTCACAAATGACCTCTAAAACGGCCATAACGACCTCGCATTCTAGTCACTGTGACGTCACATCCACGTCACGTGACGTCACATCGACGGTCACAAAATCACAGTGTGACTTCACAACGACGTCGCTGTGACGTCACCATGCCTTACGGGTTGATCGGCTGTAAAAAGATTGCAGAAACTGAACTATAATTTAAAAAAATCACTGGCGATCTCCTTGTAAATAGATTTCCATTCACTTCTTTTTGATTGCGGAGTTTTAAGGCCGGATCAGCTGCTGTTAAACAACTACTGGCTGTTTTCATGTTTGATTAAATAAGATGAGTTAAACATTTGAAAAAAAAAGGGGGGGGGCTAATATAAAATGAACTGTGTGTGTAAACAGAGTCTTATCCTCCAGGTATTTTTCTAACAACGATATAAGAAAATTGTTTTAAATAAGACATTTTAAATGTATCGCTTTATATCTGATATAATTTTCACAAAATATTTCTTTCTCTTTTTAATATTCACGTGAAAATACTTTTGTTGTTAGAAAAAAAAATATTTGCGCTTTCTTAAAATTCACAACAGTAGTTTAAAATATTATCTCCAAATATGAATTAAATGTCTCGTGTAAATATATTTTTAAATTTAAAGAGTTTTACAATATTATTATTTTGTCATTTTAAATAGGAGATAATTTCCTCCAATTAAGATACGTAAGATAGTTTAATGGATTTATTATCTTAAAATTTTCTTTCTCTTTTAATATTCACATGTACTAAATATAGATTTTATGACGTAATTTTCAATATTTTCCTGCTTTTAATAAATAATCATTTAATTCTAATTTGAAAGTTTTTTTCCCTGTTTATAATAGTCCCATGTAAATATATTTTTGTTTTGAAGGAAATATTATTGTTTGCGCTGTTTTACAATTGGCAATAATTTACAATTGTAACTTTTTCTAAAACATGTAAAAAATATCTCTCAAAAAGCTGCAAATTTGGATTTTAATGAAATAAGCCCTCAAAAAATTAGTCAAAAAAAAAATAAATGCAGTCGGCACACCGGAAACTTCTAATGTAGCATATTCTTAGAAAAAATGATTAAATTCTGATGTATAGTTTTTGCTAATGTAGAACTTCTTTAATAGAACGATTTTGACCAACTTTAATATTAAATATCACTTAAAATAAAATTTTGATTTAAAAACGGTCCTCTTCAGCGTATTTATCAAACATTGCTCTATAATACTACCATTTTCATATTTTTGTGTGCAGCAATTTTTTTAATACTACCAAAGTAAGACCCCATTGCTCGAAAAATTCATTTACTGCGGCGGTGACAGCGTTAGTTACCTTTTTTTTTAGAACACAGAGAAACATGACAATAAAAGAATAGGACTGAGAAACATTAGAAAATGTAACACACGAACTTGTCTGCTATTATTTCACACGTACTTTTCATTCATTCTATTTTACACTGAGAAATGGACTTTTATTATAAAGTTTTAAAATAGTTCTTGAACATATATCTATTTCTATATCTATCTATATAATATATATATATATATATATATTTTTTTTTTTTCTGATGAGGTGGAGGGGCGAGATAAGGTGGGTGCTGTTTATGTTTTTCCTTTTTTTTAACATATCATGTATTTATCTTAATACAATGGGTTTTGCCTTATAAATTTTTGTGTGTACGGAGAGAAGTTTTAAACCCATTAAATGCCCTTCTAAGCTTCTCTTTAAAAAAAAAAAGCATTAAAAAATATTCTCACTAAAATTCGAAAACTTATTAATCCTGTTCAAAATCTAAATATTTTTCTTCTTAATTTTTCATGTTATTGTCTTAATTCTGCTTCATCCAGACCCCATATTGGTGTAAAATTCCAGTTAAGGAAAGTTTCTACAATGTAAAATTACCCTTTGTTCATCGTTACTCCCCCCCCCCCCCCTCTCGCTTATTTCTTTTTTTTTTCTATCGCTGTAGATACTGATATTTTATCTCCCTCCCCTCAAAGTCCACTCTTAACCCCTTGGGGACGAGCGACCGGTATTCGTGCCGCGTAAGGTGCTCAGAATCAGTGATTATTCTCACCAGAAAATTTTTATTGTAAATTGTGCCTTATTTAATCCGAGCATTTTCCCGATTCAATTAGGCAAAAATTTGTGTTTTTAAAAACTGGTGATAAAAGATTAAAAATTTAGTAAAAGACGCTCGTCCCTATAGGGTTAATAAAAATATTGGAGTTATTAAATGGAGTTTTTCTTTTGCTTACTATAACATATCTATATTTATATCTAAAACTTTCGCGCTTTTCATGGCTGGAATGACTAAAAACCTGGATTCCGCTTACTTATATTTAAAAAGGTTGTACACAAATTCTGTGTTAAATACTGCAAAGACTACTAAGGGGGAAAAATGAAGGCAAATTGCTTGCTCTCTCTTTTCTACGCCTATGCAATGATTCCCAAGCGATCTGTGAGAAAATTTTGTTCTTTTTCTTGGAAGAAAGTCAAAATTCGACTAACTTACATTATTTTTTTTTTGTTTGTTTGTTTGAAACATTTTTTCGTGGAAATTTATCGAAACATAGTGGTTAAATTAAATCAAACAAGTTCAAATAATCTTATATTTAGAACGTCAGAGTATTTAATTTGAATTTCTTTTAATTTTTAGGGTTCCGTACTTAAAAAGTAAAAACGGAACCATTATAAGATTACTCCTGTGTCTGTCTGTCCGTCTGTCACAGCCAATTTACTCGTAAACTATGGAACGTGGAAAGTTTAAATTAGGGGAAGTAATAAAGACTATTGACCCACATATTTACAGATTATAAAACATTTACAAATATTTTTAGAAAAATGTAGATGAGCTAATGAAGTTGCTTGGGAAAAAAACATCTTTTCTTTACATATCGTGTGGGATATCGCGTGAAAGCTTTCGTAACGCTGAACTCAAAAATATATTTCTTTTAATTTTAGGTATTATATTTGCAGAGATATCGTCGAGAATGTAGTTCAAAAATATGCCTCCCCCCCCCCCCCATCTATTTCCGAATCTACTGAAATTAAAATTATGAAAAAAATAGAGGTAGTAGACGTTAAATTAAACCTTGCAGGAAAATTATAGCGATTACCCTAGGTCACATAGTTTTTGAGAAAAGCGCATTTTTTCGTTAGACACAAATTTCGATTTGCGGGCATTCAGCAAAAGTGTTGATAAGCGCTTCCGGTACCTATCGTACCAGAAGTATAATAGCATTGTTGATAATGATTTTTGAAAAAAATAATCGTCGGTAATTAGCCGAGATGTTAACCCTTAAAGTCACGGGCGGTTTGGACACATATAATGACAGGGGCGGCGTACTCTATGTACCATCGATTTTAAATCCTAGATAACAACTTTTAATGATAAATTTGTGTAATGCAATGCCCAGTAGCAGTATAAAAGCAATAAACTTCAAGTTGTTAAAAGCAGATTAATTTAATTAGAATTAATCACATAAATACTATGCGATTCTATGGACTAGTTCGCATTGAGTAGGCCTCTCAATGCGCCTCCCAAGTCTTTAAAAGTTAATTAAAACATATCTGAAAAAACGCTGCACGGACCAAGGTGGCGTTGCTACTTTGCGACTTCCTATCGAAGCGCGCTTAACAAAATTCCAAGTTTAAACTTTGGACAAGGGTTTTGTTTTAGTTAAACTGTAAAAAGAAAAGATTATTACGACGCTAAATTTAGTTTAACCGAAAAATCCATTTAATCATTACTTCATATAATTAAATGAAGTTTAAATATGCACTAAATTTACTGTCAGTACCAAATTAAGTTCATCATAAACAGATAAGATAAGATTTAAATAAGAGTTATACACAATAGCAATGTTTAACATTATTTAGGCTTTATTTCTCTATAAACTTTTATGGTATACACATTCATACTTTTTCTAGTATATATACAGCTATACCAAACCCTACGCTGTGCAGATTTTTACAAAGTCTTATTTTTCCTTCAGTAACGATTTTTTAATAATACAGTTAATAATTCATATATTTGTTGTACGGAACCCTCTGGGAGCAAGCAATACTCGTACTTGACCGTTTATTTCTCTTTAGTTTTTGTTAGAAACAAACCATTCACTGTTTTATATTTTGCAGCATTCTGGCAGGTCATTCGACCGTTTTTTGAAAAAAACGGTTTCATAACCATAATTTAACTATATTCTGACCATAAAATGGCCAATAATATGGTCAGAATAGTGTTAAAATCACGGTTGTGTAACCGTTTTCGGTAAAAAACGATCAAATGACCTGCCAGAATGCAGGAAATTTTTAATGGTGTCCTTAAAAAAAAAAAAAAAAAATATTTTTTACAGATTTTTAATTTACAGATACAACAATATTTATTATTAAATTACAAGTGCACCACATGAACCTTTCGCACTGTAATATTTAGGACTATTTGTGTAAAAATTTTTTCATTGATTTTTAATCAAACAAGCGGATATGAACCGATATGTGAAAATACGATATAAAAATCCTCTTTAAACACTTCGAACGGTACCTTAATCATCGTCGCAAGTTTTGTATGTGCATAAAAATGGAATGTTCGCATTCGAAATACTATATAGTGACTGTGTATTATTAAATTCTAAGCTTTATGTAAGCTAATATAATCTTACATATTCTGTTCGAATATTTCGCAACTTAAACAAACTTTAAAGGAAAAATAATAATGAAAAATTTCAATTGCAAAGTACCTTTAATAATTTAAAATTTTCACAATTATTCTACCTGGATTTTTATCTTAGACTTAAAGTTTTCTGTAATTTTCTGTGCTAACTAGTTTTTATTTTTATTTTTTTTTTCGATAAATGGGACAGACATAGGTTCTGATTAAATGGTTTTTATATAGCCGAGAATTTTTCATTATTTTTAGTTTCATTATCTTCTTAATAAATAAGATTTTTTTATTTCTAAAACCATTGTTTATTCAACATTTGCTTTATTAATATAATTAAGATATACTAACTACAATAAAGAAATTAACTACGACATTACGATTTCATACAATTATTATGTAGTCCCTATTTAGTTATTTAATTTTTTGCACACTTACAATAATTCAAATTAATCTTTAAATATAGTATGTAAAATTTTACTTAAAAAAAATAAATTTAACAAAGATATGAAAAGCATATCCGGTAGTTTTCACGACAATTTTCAAATATGTAGATTTTCTTCTATTGAAAATGTACTTAAATGGGGAAAAAGAATCGATATTGAAATACTGTAAACCGAAGAAACTAATGCACACAGAAGTTACCTTGATTGAAATTCAGCCGCTTTAATGAGTAACCAGTAAGAAACACTCTGAACTGTCCTACACTTCATTTTGAGTAACTAAAGTTGTTAAAGTACCAACGTACTGAATAACCAATTTAAATTTGACGAACTTTTACAAGTTACTAAATTGTATTAAGAAATCTTCACGGTGCAGCGCTATTGAAATTATGACTAGGACAGTTATAACATTTCATAATAACATAACATTAATTTAAATAATTTATTTTTCTCTTGTTAAACAATTTACTATATCTAAAAATATTTAAACTTATAATGACAATGAAAATCGTTTAAATAAAATAATAAAAAATGAAATTTACCCGGAATCATGTTTGCGTTATTGGAGTCACACACAAAAAAATATATATGGTTAAAAAAGGATTATTTGTGATAATTTCTTTCATTAATTTTTAATCAAAGAGACTATCTATGAAACTACATGTGAACGTGCGATATGAAAAGTTTATTTAAACCCTTCAAATGATAACACATTCATCAATACTGTGTGTTTTGTGTGCGCATAAAAGTAGAATGTCTGCATTGGAAATACTATGTAGTGACTGCGTATCATTAAACTCTAATTTTCGCGTTACCTAATATAAGTTTACAAATTCTGTTCGATTATTTCACAGCTGAAATTTTTTTTAAAAAATAAAAATAAAAATGACAAATTAAGGTTGCAAAATACCTTTAATAAATTAAAGTTTTCACATTTATCCTACCTGGATTTTTTCGGTAGAAATAAAGTTTTGTGTAATTTCCTGTGGTAACAAGTTTTATTTATTTATTTATTTTCTTTCAAGGAAAGAGGCTAACGATTAAGTGATTTTTAGATAGCCGGAGAAATTTTCATATATTTAGTTTCTTCTTAGTAATATATTAAAATTTTATTTCTAATACCTTCCTTTATTAAACATTTGTTTTATCAACTTAATTAAGATTTACCCACTACAATAAAGTAACTAAACTAACTACAGCATTAAAATTTCATACTGCTATTATATAACCTAAATATATATATGTATATTTTGTCATATATAAAAAGATTTAAGTTAATTTTTAAATACGTGTATAGCATGTAAAGTTTTACTTAAAAAAAAGTTTAACAAAAGGTATGAAATGCATATCCGGCAGTTTTCACAACGACTTACAAATGTATAGATTTTCGTCTATTGAAAAATTACTTAAATGGTGAAAAAGAATCAATGTTACAATGCTGCAAACCGAAGAAACCAATACACACAGAATTTGCCTTGATTGGAACTTAGCCGCTTTAATGAGTAACCACTAAGAAACACTCTGAACTGTCCTACCCTTCATTTTGAGTAACTAAAGTTGTTAAAGTACCAACGTACTTAATAACCAATTTAGATTCGAAGAACTTTTTCAAGTTACTAAATGGTATTAGGAAATCTTCACGGTGCAGCTCAGTTCAAATTATGACTAGGACAGTGATAACATTTAGTAATAACATAACATTAAGTTAAATAATTTATTTTTGTCTTGTTAAACAATTTACTATATCTAAAGATATTTAAACTTATAATGACAATGAAAGTTGTTTAAATAGAACAATAAAAAATGAAATTTACCCGGAATCATGTTTGCGTTATTGGAATCACACACACAAAATAGATATGGTTAAAAAAGGATTATTTGAGATAATTTCTTTCATTAATTTTTAATCAAAGAGGTTTATATGAAATTATATGTGAAAGTGCGGTATGAAAACTATAGTTAAACCCTTCGAATGATACCTCATTCGTCAATAGTGTGTGTTTTGTGTGTGCATAAAAATAGAATGTCTGGATTGGAAATACTATGTAGTGACGTGTATCATTAAAATCTAATCTTTGCGTTAACTAATATAAGTGTACAAATTCTGTTCGAATATTTCACAGTTGAAATAAAAAAAAATAAAAATAAAAATAAAAATAACAAATTAAGGTTGCAAAATACCTTTAATAAATTAAAATTTTCACATTTATCCTGCCCTGATTTTTTCGGTAGAAATAAAGTTTTATGTAATTTCCTGTGGTAACAGGTTCTTTTTATTTATTTATTTTCTTTCAAGGAAGGGGGCTAACGAAGGTGCTTATTAAGTGATTTTTAGATAGCCGGAGAAATTTTCATATATTTAGTTTCTTCTTAGTATACATATTAAAATTTTATTTCTAAAATCTTCCCTTATTAAGCCTTTGTTTTATCAACTTAATTAAGATTTACGAACTACAATAAAGTAACTAAACAAACTACAGCTTAATATTTCATACTGCTGCTACACAACCTAAATATATATACTTTTTTTTTTCACACATAAAAAAATTTAAGTTAATTTTTAAATACGTGTATAGCATGTAAAGTTTTACTTTAAAAAAAGTTTAACAAAAGGTATGAAATGCATATCCGGCAGTTTTCACAACGACTTAGAAATATATAGATGAAAAATTACTTAAATGGAGAAAAAGAATCAATGTTACAATACTGCAAACCAAAGAAACCAAGACACACAGAATTTGCCTTGATTGGAACTTAGACGCTTTAATGAGTAACTACTAAGAAACACTCTGAACTGTCCTACACTTCATTTTGAGTAACTAAAGTTGATAAAGTACCAACGTACTGAATAACCAATTTAAATTTGACGAACCTTTACAAGTTAATAAATTGTATTAAGAAATCTTCACGGTGCAGCGCTATTGAAATTATGACTAGGAGAGTTATAACATTTCATAATAACATAACATTAATTTAAATAATTTATTTTTGTCTTGTTAAACAATTTACTTTATCTACAAATATTTAAACTTATAATGACAATGAAAATCGTTTAAATAGAATAATAAAAAATGATTTACCCGGAATCACGTTTGCGTGATTGGAGTCACACACAAAAAAATATATATGGTTAAAAAAGGATTATTTGTGATAATTTCTTTCATTAATTTTTAATCAAAGAGGTTGATATGAAACTACATGTGAACGTGCGATATGAAAACTGTATTTAAACCTTTCAAATGATAACTCATTCATCAATACTATGTGTTTTGTGTGCGCATAAAAATAGAATGTCTGCATTGGAAATACTATGTAGTGAATACGTATCATTAAATTCTAATCTTTGCGTTACCTAATATAAGTTTACAAATTATGTTTGATTATTTCACAGCTGAAATTTTTAAAAAAAAATAAAAATAAAAATGACAAATTAAGGTTGCAAAATACCTTTAATAAATTAAAGTTTTCACATTTATCCTACCTGGATTCTTTCGGTAGAAATAAAGTTTTGTGTAATTTCCTGTGGTAATAATTTTATTTATTTATTTATTTTCTTTCAAGAAAGGAGGCTAACGATTAAGTGATTTTTAGATAGCCGGAGAAATTTTCATACATTTAGTTTCTCTTAGTAATATATTAAAATTTATTTCTAATATCTTACTTTATTAAGCCTTTGTTTTATCAACTTAATTAAGATTTACCAACTACAATAAAGTAACTAAACTAACTACAGCATTAAGATTTCATACTGCTATTACATAACCTATATATATATATATATATATATATATATTTTTTTTTTTGCATATATTAAAAAAAATTAAGTTAATTTTTAAATACGTGTATAGCATGTAAAGTTTTACTTAAAAAAAGTTTAACAAAAGGTATGAAATGCATATCCGGCAGTTTTCACAACGACTTACAAATGTAAAGATTTTCGTCTATTGAAAAATTACTTAAATGGTGAAAAAGAATCAATGTTACAACGCTGCAAACCGAAGAAACCAATACACACAGAATTTGCCTTGATTGGAACTTAGCCGCTTTAATGAATAACCACTAAGAAATACTCTGAACTGTCCTACCCTTCATTTTGAGTAACTAAAGTTGTTAAAGTACCAACGTACTTAATAACCAATTTAGATTTGAAGAACTTTTTCAAGTTACTAAATGGTATTAGGAAATCTTCACGGTGCAGCTCTGTTCAAATTATGACTAGGAGAGTAATAACATTTAGTAATAACATAACATTAAGTTAAATAATTTATTTTTGTCTTGTTAAAGAATTTACTGTACCTAAAAATATTTAAACTTATAATAACAATGAAAATTGTTTAAATAGAACAATAAAAAATGAAATTTACAAGGAGTCATGTTTGCGTGATTAGAATCACACACACAAAATATATATGGTTTAAAAAGTATTATTTGTGATAATTTCTTTCATTAATTTTTAATCAAAGAGGTTTATATGAAATTATATGTGAACGTGCGGTATGAAAACTGTAGTTAAACCCTTCGAATGATACCTCATTCATCAATAGTGTGTGTTTTGTGTGTGCATAAAAATAGAATGTCTGCATTGGAAATACTATGTAGTGACTGTGTAACATTAAACTCTAATATTTGCGTTAACTAATATAAGTTTACAAATTCTATTCGAATATTTCACAGTTGTTTTTTTTTTTAATTAAAATAAAAATGACAAATTAAGGTTGCAAAATACCTTTAATAAATTAAAATTTTCACATTTATCCTGCCTGGGTTTTTTCGGTAGAAATAATGTTTTGTGTAATTTCCTGTGGTATCAAGTTCTTTTTATTTATTTATTATCTTTCAAAGAAGGGCGCTAACGAAGGTGCTTATTAAGTGATTTTTCGATAGCTGGAGAAATTTTCATATATTTAGTTTCTTCTTAGTATACATATTAAAATTTTATTTCTAAAATCTTCCTTTATTAAGTCTTTGTTTTATCAACTTAATTAAGATTTACCAACTACAATAAAGTAACTAAACTAACTACAGCATTAAGATTTCATACTGCTATTACATAACCTATATTATATATATATATATATATATATATATATATTTTTTTTTGCATATATTAAAAAAAAAATAAGTTAATTTTTAAATACGTGTATAGCATGTAAAGTTTTACTTAAAAAAAGTTTAACAAAAGGTATGAAATGCATATCCGGCAGTTTTCACAACGACTTACAAATGTAAAGATTTTCGTCTATTGAAAAATTACTTAAATGGTGAAAAAGAATCAATGTTACAACGCTGCAAACCGAAGAAACCAATACACACAGAATTTGCCTTGATTGGAATTTAGCCGCTTTAATGAGTAACCACTAAGAAACATTCTGAACTGTCCTACTCTTCATTTTGAGTAGCTAAAGTTGTTATAGTACCAACATACTGAATAACCAGTTTAAATTTGATGAACCTTTACAGATTTCTAAACTGAATTAGGAAAACTTCACGGTGCAGCACTGCGCTAATTATGACTGGCCTAGTCGTAACATTTAATAACATACTATTAATTTAAATTAATTTAACTGTAATTATTTAAATCATTAACTATATATCAAAATATTTAAACCTGTAATGATAATGAAAAATGTTAAAAACAACAATAAAATATTAAAAATACCTGGAATCATGTTTGTGTGATTAGAGTAATACAAAAAAAGTTATATGATTCGAAAAGGATTATTTGTGTTACGTTTTTTCATTAATTTTTAATTAAACGGGCTGATACGAAGCGATTTGTGAATTACGATATGAAAAATCTGTTTAAACCCTTCGAATGATACCTCATTCATCTTTGTGTGTTTTGTATGTGCATAGAAATGGAATGTTCTCTTTCGAAATTAATTAAAAAAATTATATCATTTAAAAACAATGTGCGACTCCTGTTTAATTGTCTACATAAGTTTAAATAATCCCTTTTGTTTACGTTTCCGTGGCCATATATCAAAAAACGCCAAAAAATAAATATTATATATATTTATATTAATTCATCATGAAATTCCAGTTATCTATGAAACGTAAATCACAGCAGTATTTTTTTAACAGTCAGAGCCTGGTCTGATTTTTAATATAGGCGGTGAATACTTAAAAAAAAGGTGATTTTTAAAAGAACAAATTGTACTCTGATTGATTTAACAATCATCTACATAAAATGTATGACATATATGAAAGAATGACTATTTTTAAAACTGAGGACATTGTTTCCTGCTAAATTAAAATACCAAAATTTCGTCCTATAGAGAAAATTGAGGAAAGTTACAGAAAACTGAGATAGGTAAGCAGCCAAAGACATTTAAAAAAAAAATCTCATAAATTATGTAATCGGTATAACGGAATCAGGCAAGCAAAAAAGCATATCGAATATAAATAATTTTATTAAATTAATGTGTCTCTATATAAAATATTTATGTATTTATAAGTCTATATATATAGTTTTTTATTATTAGATTATATTAGCTAAATTGCTGTTCATAACGTGGTTTTTATAAATTCTGTTGCTTATGCATGGCTTTTGAAGGGAGTTCTTAAGCATTATCATTATACGCCTGACTAGTGACCGGGCATGCAGAGCAGCTATTCGGGCCTCCCCATTTGAGGGGTGCACCATGGCAGAAATTAGGATTTTCATTAAGAGGATGCTAAATGGTTAAAATTTGCCAACAGTTATCAATATTCTTTTTCACAAAAAACATTTTAAAAGATTTAGGAAGGGAGTTTACTCTCCTTTCCCCACTTGTTTCCTGTAACCCCTACCTCTTCCCCACACAAAAAAAGAATGAGCTACGTCATCAGAAAACTAATGATTAAAATTGTGTTATAAGAATATAGTAGACAATAATTTTCAAGTGAAATTATTTATTGGGATTTTCCTCTTTAAAGGAGCATGTTAAAACAATTTATGATAACGAATAGAGGAGGGTTGGTTGTCTTTATCCCATTTTATGACTTACAAAGATAAGGAAAGGGAAAGTTCGCAAATATTTATATCATAAAACAATCCATCATTTTTTCTACAATTATCCACTTATTTTCCTAGTAATATTTTTCTTAAACTTGTGGCGTCTTGTGATGATACCCTGTATACAGATGTGAGCACTTCCTGGTATAAAATTTATATATATATATACTAAAAAAGAAAAATGATGTTTAATCTAGTCACTTAATCATATTATTCACGAACAATTTCTATGGATAGACAGAATATTGGATCTTCAAAATGATATTTGCCCTGGTCACTACATAGTCTAAGCCCGGGTATGGATTTGCTACAATTTACAAATCTTTTTAGCTTAGTCGAAAAATAAGTATATATATATATATATATACATTTTCCTTTTTAAATATGTATTATATAAATATTTCAACGAACGCACCCAATATAAAATTATATTGGGTGCGTTCGTTAATTAAGAAAATTTGTTAAATCTTTTCAAAATAACGACCTTTTGAAAATCTGAATAACAAGCATTAAGATCACTGAGGGTATACGTTTAGTTCATTACAAATATGTGATGGATTTCATAGATTAAATTAATATCATTTGCAGTTGTTTACTTTGGTGTCAGATACACTAAAATAATTTCATTGGTATTCATTGAATGGTTTGGGTTCGAATCTCACTTGTGCATCATAAATGAATGATGCCTCAGCATCATCATACTTTACATTCTTGTGTCGTCACAACAATCCCCCCCCCCCAAAAAAAAAAAAAAAAAAAAAAAAAAAAAAAAAAAAAAAAAAAAAATTGAACGAAATTTGGGCATTTAGATTCGAAAATAATGACCATTTGAAAATTTAAATAACACTACAGTTAATGGAGCTATATTTGCAAACCATCATTTATATTATTATATATGACCATCGAATTATATTATTTTAAAATTATTTGATTTCAATAAAAGTCTTTTTCTTTGTTAGGCGAGACATTAAAATTTTTTGATGTCCTTGAACATAGGAAATACATTATAGCCCGTGGGCATTTTTTAATCTATGATTTCAATATTTTTTAACAATTTTGTTAAAAAAAAAGGTAACCTGTTGTTCTGACTCAGAAGTAGAGATCTGCACGGACCTATGCTGGAACGGCAGATTAAAGACAATTTTTAACGGGCAGGCCCGAATTAAAAATTATGGTCCTGGCCCGTTCATATCGGACCTATAAAATGATTAAATGGGCCGACTAACCAGATATAGAAAGTTAAAAGTATCAAAGTAAGCCGATAAAATACTAACAATTTTAAATGGACGTGACCGGTGTGAGGATAAGTATAAATGTGCTGCACAATTCGATGGTAGATTGCAATTTCGGTTTCGGTTTCTGCCGAAAATGTAAGCTTTGCCCAAAATTCTTTTTCGGCAAAAATGTTGCCAAAAAGGCAGCTGGACCGACACTCTACCAAAGCTATCTGTAGTCCGAAAATATAATTTTTTTCTTCGGAAGTTTGCGACATTACACATTGAGCTGTATCGGCTCAAATGAGACATTCTTTATTTATTTATTACTATGAACTTCACTGTTTACAATTTGCAGTCATTTCTGACTCAAAAGGTAAGTGCAAATTATAAAGCAAGCAATGCATATATGACGCTTTTCCCGTGCTCATTAAAAGCTGCAGACTTAATAGTAATAGAAATTTTTTTGTTTGAAATCGTAGAAGTGTTTCGAGTACACTTTGAGAAAGTTCTATTATAACAGATGATCATTTACAAAAATCATTATAAAAGATAAATCGAAGCATGTAACCAAACACGTTTTTTAATTAGATGAAATTCGTATAATTGGAATATTATTCTATGTCGTAAATGAATTAATTACATCTTATTTTATATTAAAATAAAAAGTTTTGAATAGATGAGCAGAGAGCCAATTTGAACTACACATATAATTAATTACACGTATTATTAATAAATAATTCTGTATACTTATGTGTACAGAAAACATGTTCAGCGTAGAGATCGATATCGGGCAGTTACATCATGTCTGAAACTGGGTTTAATTTTTTCTGTAGGATCGAGTCAGGCCAGGATCAGGTTTACATTTTTTTTTCTACATACTACTTCTGCGAGGATGGTCGATAATAAAATTAAGAGGCTACTTCAGTCATGTGAAAACACCCGTCCTTTAATAATAATCCAATTGGAGAAACATTTTAAGGTATCTCGTTTGCATTTCAATATTTTTAAATGGGTTTTTTTTTTGCATTGGATAGCTAAATGTTCGATCTCTGCAAAGGCTGTTCTGCACTTTTTCGATTTTGTTTGCAGGTATTTTTAAGTAGAACAACTTCACTTTTGGAGCTGACTTCGAAAGTGAAAGCATCCCCATAAAAAAGCCTGAAAACGAAATAGAAAACGTAAAAAACGGCCTTTGTAGAGATCGACCTCAGCTATCCAATTAAAGAAAATCATATCATGTAAAAGTATTTAAATACTAACGAGATATCTTAAAACATTTCTCCTTTGGATTAACCTTAGCGAGTGGGTCATATCGCATGACTAAAGTAGCCTCATCGGACAAGCAATTTGTTTTCTAAAAAGAATAGTAGTAATAATCAACTTTTGATAACGGAAATTAGGAAATATATCTTAATAAGTTAGAGAAAAATATTTTTTTTCTCCTTTTTTTATCATTTTTTTAGCTTCAAAATATAGCATGCTTTTAACAATTTTTTTCTTTAATTTTGAACATATTAATGTTTTTAATGAATCTTTATTCGAATTTAGAGACTGAGTCTAAGTGATAATTAATGTTGCTATTCTGTATGCTCTGGCTTCCAAACGTATAATAGTCTAAAATGTATACTATTAAATTTTTCCATAAACATATATTCAGTATACTAGAAAAGAATCTTAATTGTATGTTAAGAAAAATCGGATTTTTTTAATCAAAATTCAGTCTGGTTTGATTTCTTTGACTTTTGCTTTTTTATTGACCGGGCCGGGCCTAATTATTTCTCTTTCTGGTCGGGCGGGTCTCGGGCCAGGATATTCCAGCAGATATTCGGGCCAGATCGTACAGACCTCTACTGGGAAGAAAAGTGATGTTTGAAACTAACAATTTGCTCAATTAATAATAGGTCTAAACACATTTTTTTTTCTTGCATTCACTGAATTTTTTAATTTATGTCAGAACTTTATTCCGCGAGAAGATTACGCTGTAAAGCTATGTTAACTAAAATCGTGAATTTAATATTTAAATTTTTATTATATTTAAAAAACTACACAGACAGATATTTTTCTACCAAAAAAGTAGTTAAATAGCGAGGAAAAACTTACATAGCAAACCTAAATAACAGGCGGAACAAAACACACGTGGGTTGCCAGCATTGGAATATTGTCGCTTTAGCGAGTAACCGCTAAATAGAGAGGAAAATCTTATATAGCAAACCTGTATTACCGATTAAACCAAACACACAAGGGTTGCCATTATTGGACTATTACCGTTTTACCGAGTAATTGTTAGGAAACTCCCTGGGTTTGAGGCTACATTTTAACACACCGCCAGATGGCGTTATACAGATTTTAGATTTTGCATAACACACGGTGTGTATGAATGACTGTGGAATAACGCTTTTCTGAGTAACTTCGAAAAAAGTGGTGCAATGCATAGAGAAATGCCCCAGGAACGCCATGGTATGCTTAAACAAATCGAGTAACCGGCAAAAGTTACTCGAATTGAAATTGGTTACTCCTTACGTTGGTGTTTAAACCACTTTAGGTACTCAAAAGGGAGGGTAGGAGAGTGCACACACACACACCAACACACACAAAAATAAATAAATAAATAAATAAATTTAAAAAAATGACGTGGTGTTAAAAAGTAACAAATTGTTGAATTCCATTTATTATTTCATTAATTTAAACTGAAGTGATAACCAGCGTTAGGGTATTTTGGGCATATTGCGTACACTATTGGTAAGTTGAGAAATGTTTCATTATCTACACGTCAGTCATCATTACTGTTCCCTATATCTTTTGAGATGAAAGGTCAACTAAAAGGGCACACTCGGTATTTTTTTACAAAAAAGTCGATAATTTTCCAGTACCTGATAAAAGATGAGTGGAATTTAGCTGCTAAATCTCCAGGAAAAGCGAGTTTTTACCGAAAAGCGATTTTACGGTTCTAGCCAAATGCCCGTGTGTTACGTTACTTAAATTTGAACAATGAAACACTGTATTTGTTTCTTGTAGAAGGTACATTGCACATGTTTTATGTATTATATCCCAGATCCATAATGTATATTAAATGCAAATTGTGTGTATTTCAGTTATTTAATTTCATAATTGAAAAATATTTTTTATATATTTAATTTTGCAAGTTGCAAATATTTTAACGTGTAGTCAAGTTATCATAGATATCGATTTTTTCTTTTATAACTATATATTTGAAAACCAACGTGCACATTATCGTCTAGATTTCATTTTGAAAGCATAAAGAAAAAGCAATATGGGACTAACAAACGTTAAGGAAGAAAAATCTCAGTTATAAAACTAATTTACAAAATTTGAAATCGATATGAAAGTGACATCATGTTGACAATCATGAAGAATTGGAAAAGTTTTTGATATTGTGTCTACTATACTAGGGATGGTGTACCTTTTCACATCCACTTGCCAAAGTTAACAAAAAATATTTGACGTGCTATTAAACGTGCCAAATAACGTACCATTAAACAAAATGTTTTATGTAACCATGACGTGCCGTTAATCTAAAATATCTTATGGGCCATTTAAAATGAATAACATTTACTTGATTTTCTTCCCATAGGATTACAAAATGTTGGTAATGTACATATAAGTATTATACTGTAATAATTATAGTAGCAATTATAATTTAGAAAGTAATAAAATTATTAATGAGAAATAACTGATATCGTGTTCATAATTTTAACATAATACAATTGTCAAAATAGCAAGCCAGAAAAGCTTTAAAATGCTCCAAAAGTCTGTTTTTATACTCAAAGCATCAATATTTTCATCGTCGGCAGTTTCTTTTTATAAATAAGTATTATACTGAAATAATTATAGTAGCAATTATAATTTAGAAAGTAATAAAATTATTAATGAGAAATAACTGATATCGTGTTCATAATTTTAACATAATACAATTGTCAAAATAGCAAGCCAGAAAAGCTTTAAAACGCTCCAAAAGTCTGTTTTTATACTCAAAGCATCAATATTTTCATCGTCGGCAGTTTCTTTTTATAAGGCATGATATGAATTTCGTTTCAATAATTTTTAAATGCTCTTTTAATTTGATACATTTTTAGTACTATTAAACTAGATCCTTGTTTTAATTCTTATATTTTGTGTAATTTCCTAGTATTTTGTTTTCAGATCTCAATCAATGATGTGAATGAAAATATTATAATACTTTCCACCTATTATACGGATAAAATAGAATCGCCCCGCCACCGTCCCCGTCCCATTCTAAACAAAGTTATTGCCTGACAAAAGTATTATAAAATACCGATAAAAGTGTAAAATAAGGTGTTGTTGCGCATCTCTTTATTACTCACTTTTGAGTAATAATGTGTATTTGTAATGATAACAGAAAAATTTGTTATTTGAATTTTTTTTCTTTTTTACTTTTGAGCCCCTTCCCCCCCCCCCCCCCCCCCCCATCGTCCATTCTTGTACAGAATCATTATTTCTTGGAGGGTTGATATCGCCCCTCGATTATTTATATCGGTCGATATAAATAAATAATTTTATTTTGGCAGAATTGTTATTTTATTACATATTTGATATTCTTGGTTTATTTTCCCTTTGATGTTTTTTTTTTTTTTTTTTAATTTTCAGAATTAGGTAAAGTATTCAAATTTAGTTTCACAGTTGATTTAATTATCTAAGGTTAAGTTATTAAAATTGGTAACAAAGGTTCTAAATCTAATATTACATAAAACATAGAATAGAAGCTTATGAGTTACTTTGAGATATCCTTAATATTCAATGACATACTCGTACATTTAAAAATCAATGTACATAATTTATGATGGTAAATGTTGTTTCATCAGTAAATATTAGCATATGAATACTCAGATAAATTTAAATGTAAATATCAAAAGAATCCTTTATACATTTCTTATTAAAATAACAAGGAATATTATCATTACTTTATTAATTTAAACATTCTTTATAAACGTACGTTTGGCTGTTTATTTTACTGTTTGTATATATTTATTTTGCTCATATACTGATAGTATTACTAATGAATATCGACGAATCAAATAAATACTGCCTTTGTCCTAAATTAAATGACATTTATGGCGATAAATAAAATTTATGATAATTCAAGCTCTTAGTGTAATTTTAAACTTTTCCACTTATGAGTGATTATTATAGATTTAATATCATCAAACATTTCAATCATGCATTAAAAAATTAAAAATTTAATGTAAATGTTTGAAAACAAATCACATATTAAGACTTGCAGATAACTATCGTAATTGCTAAAATGATTAATCATGCGTATGCTATTACGAATTATTCATTTTCAAGTTATCTAAAATTTGATTGGAAGCCAAATTTCAATGTGAGATTTACTTTAATTGCAATGACATATTTTGATACGAATAGTTAGGAGTGTTCAATTAAACGTACCAAATAAATATCGAATTTCATTTTATAAGGTTCTGTTTCCTAACAGACTGATTATTTGAAAGCAATCAAATAATTTAATTAAAATTCAATTAACATTACAGATTATCTGAATGTTTTTCGTGTAATGTGCACTTGAGTGTTAAAAATGCATGTCTGAATGTATTTTTGCTCTTATTGCGTGCAAACGCAGTTTGTGCAATACATTTCAATTTATCCAAATAATAACTTATATACTTCTTAAATACAGAAAAAATGAAAAAAGTAATAACTTGCAATAAAAATTTTTTATTTAAATCTCGCGATAGGGGTCGAAAATAAATTATCTTATTAAAAAACAAAATATTTTGTTTAATTGACATACATTTATAATAAGTTCATTAAAAAAATAAAAAGATAGTTATAAGAATTAGTTCATTGATAGTAAGATATATATTTTTAATATATATCTTAGTAAGATATATATATATAAGTAAGATATATATAAGATATATATATATAAGTAAGATAGTAAGATATATATTTTTAATAAGCTTTATCTAGTTTCAGCTACTTTAGTATTCTTTTCATCTTTTAAAACTATTTCATTTTCAATTCTGGTGTATTAAATTCCCTTTAAAATTTCTTTATTGCGCGTAAAAAAATCTATCATTATTTATTACTTTAATCTGGGCGGAAGTATATTTATTACTTTGGTTGTTGATGTTGTTTCAATATTAGGTTTATCCAGTTTACTATCTTCTGATTCATTTTTATATTTTTATTAGCGACAGCACATGACAGAATTCATCAGTGATGCCATATGTGGAAAGAGTGTTTAAAATTTTAAAATTTTGCTCAATATAAATAGTCTTATTAAAAACAAAAAAAAAAGAGTTTAAAATAACCTTTCATCCAAGTCCTGATTACCGACGCGACGGGGCAAACTTCCACGAGTAAAAACGAACAGATACTTTTCCCTGATTTATGACGGAAATTCTGCTTGAAAAAAAGTATTTAAATAATAAGAGATTTTCAACACATATTTAATGGTGGAAGTTTGGACTGGCGTTATTAAATCCATCCTTACATTACCTCAAGTATTTTGACTATCCCAAGCATTGACAGCTAAAATAATGATATTGACATGGCTGGTCAAAAAGGCGTGCAAGGTACACGGTCGCTCGGGACGGACGGCTGAACGATTTTCATCGGAATTCTGGGATGGTTTCTTATACGCGAATTTGAAAATTGTAGGATATTAGATACTAATGGTTTAAGCATAAGCTTCGAACTTTTTTACATTTAAGACTATGCTGAAAATACGTACCGGAAAAAAATACAGGAATAAATCTATATATATAAAAGAAAGTCTTGATTTTGTATTAATCAACGCGCAACCAAAACTACTGAATCAAAAATCTTGCAAATCGGGGTAAAAATACTTCTTATGATATAGAGTGCCGCTAAGAAAGGATTTTCCAAAATTCCACCCCTAAGGGGGGTAAAAAAGAGAACGAACTTAAAAAAAATTTCCTTAAAAATCTGATTTTATAGTTATTTTTCAACTGATAACATATTTTGGTGTATTTTTGTATGCTGAATCGAATGGTACTAACTAGTAAATTCTTTTAAGCCCAATAGTTCGAGAGATATTTCATATTTTTCTAATTTGGCACTATCTTTGGCGCCAACACCTGAATTTTTCAAGTGATAATTTCTAAAAACTCATTCTTTTCATTCTGTTACTACAGCAAGGGAAAAAAATTCAAATTGAATAATTTTTTAACCAATCTTTTTAGTTAAATTAAAACAACTTTGTCAATTAGAAAAAAAATCAAACGCCTCAAAAACTAAAAAATAAAACTGTGGTACTTCTTCGTTCTAATTTTCATCGCAATACCATGCCAAAATGTATGGTATCTCGCCATTTATTTCAACCCTAATCGTGCAAACGATTTTTATTGCAAACCGTGCCACACATTAACATTTACTAATTATTGAACTTGAATATTTTTATGCAGGAATTTTTAATGACGGAAAGTATTTTATTCCATCATAATCTCGCAAAACTTTAATTTGTTATTTTTGAATAGAAAATATTTATTACTGATACTGATATAGATTTTACCATTTCGCAGTTATCTGATGATGAGGAAGCTACAATAAAATTATTTCAGAAGTTAGGAATTATACATATAAAAATGTTTTGTTCAAAAAACCATGAATGTCTTCATTGAAAGAATGAAATGTTTACTGCAATGTGAGACATCCGTATTACGTACGCCATGCTTCAGTAGTAAAAGACATTTACAATTTCAAGACTGCAGTGTAAATTGACTATATTTTATTACTTGCAAAATATTTATTCTTATATCTTAAGTATTTATTTTGGTACCCGTCGACCAATTTCGCGAAATTATATAGATCGCCAAACCACTCGCCAAATTATACAAATTGACATAATTTTTATTTTAAATAACGGAAGAACAAAAAAATGCAGTTTAACAAATTACAACGACCATTTGGAAAAGGATTTTTTCAAAGAATAAAATTTAAGACATAAAAAATCGCACGGAGTTGATCATACATTACGTACGCCATGGATTACATTTTTCGGTAATGTAAATTTTTAAACTTCTACAGAGCTGGTCATTGATTACGTACGTCATGGATTAAACATTAATATTCCTGGACCAATTTTAAATGAAATTTCATTCTTAAACTTCTAAACATCCCACAATATTACTTTTTATACCGTCTTATAGAAAAAAAATGTAGTTTTAAATGCTATTTGTTCGAAAGCTGTATCTCAATATGTTTCTGCGTTATTATTTTTTTTTGTAGTTTTTATTACTTTTTTGTCATAGTGGCAACAGAAGTATCCATCTCTAATGAAAGTAAAGGGAAAATACAGATTACTGTATAGACCAATCAGAAAACGAATAAAATGCGGATTCAACTAATAAAAAGCTTCAGATATGTTTTTGATTTCCTACCCTGACAGAGGACAATAACCATTTATCCAAATGTTTAATAAATTAGTATAACATTAATAAAAATACATTTAAAACGTAGAAATAAAAATCACCTGATGACGTAAATACGTGTAACTTGCTTAAAGTCAAGTGAATGTGACATTTACGATCAACCATTATTGGCATTTAATCTTATAGTTTGGCAATAGATTTTTGGTCGACGGGATAACCAAGTAGTACCATTATTTTTATTGATTTAAAAAAATGGTGGGTCAAAGTCTGTAATTTTAAAAAGTTATATTTTTTTAAATGCTCATTTTTTTTTAATGTATCATGTCATTTTTGTGCCAACTATTATGCTTGGTGACAATGGTGTTCGCATATCGGGGAAGTACCAAAACAGTTACTGATTTTATTTCAAAGGTAAAGAAAAAGGGTTTAATGAGCAATAAATATTGTAAATATGACTATAACTCAGATTCTACTGAACAGAATTTTCTAGAACTTACACTGTTAAATAGTAAATTTGGTTTATAAATGGTTTAATATAAAAACCACCATTCTAAGTTGCTACGGGAGTTCTAAAATTAGGTGAACTCGATTATGAAAGATTTATAGTCAACTAATTAAATGCACAGTAAGTTAGATAATATTTCAGGGATTTTTTCAATATTTATCATATCATTCTGTGTTTTTAGTTACGGAGCTATGCGGAAAAAATTCTCAGTGGTACAGTAAAGAAAATTGGAAGATATACGCTACAGAGATAGGGTCTACTAGAGAGTATATATGCTATAGTTATGGAAGTTGAGCTGAGTTCCTTAAAAAATTCAGAAGTGATGCAGTATATACTTACCCCTACCTCCCATAGAGTTCTATAATCAGGTTAACGCGATTATGAAAGTTATATTTAACTATCTCAATATATATATAATGCAAAGAGAAATTTCATTCCGGCCGCCTATATCTTGAGTTCCGCTGAATAGATTTTAACCGGACTTACATTGTTAGTTAGATAATTTTTCAGAAAAGATCTTCGTATAAAACATAACGTTCTACGTTGCTTAGTTACATAATTATGGGGAAAGATCTAAATCAGATGAACCCAATTTTGAAAGATTTGCTTTTTTTAAATGTTCCACTGAATGAATTTGTATGGGATTTAAACTGTTAATTAGATCATTTTTAGTGATGGTTTCGGTATATTTTCCAGTTTAAAAGATTCTGCTAAGTGGATTTCGATGCAACTTGATCGGTTAGTTAATTTTTCGGTGAATGTTTTAGTATAAAGGACATATCATTTGCTGTTGCTTAGTTGTTAGATTGCTTGATTGTAGAATTATAGATGAAAGTTCCAGAATCAGGCGAACCCAATTATTATGAACGACCAGCCTTTTCAATAAGTCTAAGTAATAGATTCTAATGAGACTTGCATTGATAATTTTTCATGAACGCTTTTAGTATATTACATATTGTTCTTTACCGAATCCTACACTAACAGATCAACTAAAGAAATTGGTCCTTAACAGTCTAAATTTTGTATGATTCAATAAAAGATATAATAGCATAATGATATTCATATTGCTTTCAGCAATTCGGTTGGATACACCAGGTAAATGTCCATATTGCTTTAAAACGCATGATCAAATTCACAGATATATTTTGTTTCAATCAAGATGTCTTTAGAAAAACCGACCAGCGTAGCGGGCGAAGGCGACTAGTATATAATAAATGAAAAATAAAATTTTAAAACACTCTGAAACTTGCTTTAAATAGTGCATCAAGGAACTAACTGTACGTATGATCCAGTTACAAATGCCAAAATAATAATACTACGTCTATTTCTTCTGACCATACAACGTTCAGAATTTAATTATCTCACTCTGGACCGGAGGATTATGTGAAAGCTGAATTTTAATTCTTTGAGGAGTGATGAGATATTTTATATCACACGTAATTTTAATCAAGATTTGCACCAGAATCTTCCAATCAACTTTTAATTTTATAACATTACTGACAAAAAGTTGTAAAATTGCATTTCCTACGGCGGCACGGGCGTAGGAGGATATATATACAGCGTTTATACAATGATACGAAGATTTTGCCAAGGAGAACGGGACTTATGTCCCGCTATGGTCCTTTGAGTTTTAATAATAGAAAATTAAAAATAAAATTTCAACTTGTTCTTTTAGAATTAACCTTTACATGTAGGCTTGGACAGCATTTGTCCGGTTTTTCAAACCTTGATGAAAACATTTTACATGAGAATATTTGTTTAAAACTATTTGATTTATTTAATTAACATAGTTCTTTGTGGATTATATTAAACTTGTTTTCTGGAACAATTTCTGGTTCGAATCGACATTTAATCAGCTGACTGGTTTTGAATCGACACCTGATAGACGTTCTAGTGTTAAAAAGACAGTACCGACACTGAAAAAATTCCGAGTACGACAGCAACTACTTCTGTTTGAGCTCATAAGTCTAGTATTCAGAGGGCGGTAGTTTCTCCATAGAACTATTAACAAAGAAGAACTGACATACTCTCAAAATGCTGAAGCTTCAACTGTAATTTATTTCACAGGGCTGATTACCACCGGGGCAAACTTCCACCAGTAAATTCGAAAACAAATTTCACACTTATTTAAACGTCCTTACTCATACAGAATTTCCGTTATAATTACAGAAAAAAGAAATCTTAATTTTTACGAGGAAAGTTTACCCTTGCGGTTGTCAGGCTCAGCGTTTTTGATATATTGTGACAACATAAATGACCTCCTTTCTGTGTCAGTGAAAGAGATTTTAATACCGCGGGAAACTTTCAGCAGTAAATATTAGGTTTATCAAAAAAATTCTGGAAAATTTTTAATCTAATAATTATCAGAATTTGTATCGTATATAGGTGTACTAGTTGGATACTAGAAGTACTAACGGTGGAATTGGTGCAGAAGTATCTAAGATTGGTCCGCCGAAAGCGCGCTTTGTTTCAGCAGGACAATGCCAATCCGCACGTGACGTAGAGGACCAAGGTCAAGTTTGCACAGTTGGACGGCGTCGAAATTATTCCATGACCCGCCTACAGTCCAGACGCCGCTCCATCCGCTTATAGCCACTTTCGATCAATGCAACACTTTTTCAAGAGCCGTCGATTTGAATCCTTTAATGAAGTTGAAGAAGCATGTCAAGAGTTTATCGATTCCAAAGAGCCACCATTGAACTTCCATCAAATCCAGAATCTGGCAGAAGGATGACAGAAAGACGTGGACTATGATAGTCTGTACTTTGCAGTATAGTCCTTGTTGCTTCTGTTGTTAATTTGCGCATAACAACGAAACTTTAACAAATTTCCCAGAACTTTTTGCTCAACTTAGTAGTAATAGAAATTTTTACTATAATTGGTAGAGAAATTTCGCAGAAATATGCCACTAAAATAAGGTAAGGTTTTCTGTTCAAAACCAGTGGAAGTTTGTTTAAATGGTAATCGAAAACTGTTGATCCAATGTAAAATATCAGCAGCCATCTTGTGACAACCCCCTTACTTCAAACGCAACTGGTATATTCTACGCTATGTGTTTCCTCCTTTTGATTCATAACTCCATTGCTTTCTCTTATAGTTAGAAATACGAAATAACGTTTGCATTCGGGCCAAAGAGATCTTAGGTCGCCACTGGACTGTTTATTATAGGGGTATTCAACATTTGCATTACAAATTCCGAAATTCACTATTAGCCTTATTTAATCGCAAAATATATGCATAATTTCTTTCTAAAATATTCTACTGACAGTATCTGATATTAATTAGCTCTAGACGTTGGAGACCGTGGAGCGGTTGGTATAAGAAATACAAATTTTGACCACCAATATTTCCTTATGAATACTTTAGATTTATTATGCAAATGTTTTAACAATCTACAACGAAATTAATTTTAGAAAATTAGTAGTGGTCTCATATTGCTATTGAAAAATTAAACATTATTGGCCAAAAAAAAGGATATGGATCTTAGTGACAAAGCTTTCAAATACACAATTATCCATCTACATTTGGTTCCATTTCTGCTTCCAATGTATTACAGTATAAAGCATTTCCTTTCATATAATAAAAAATACAATTTGAAAGAAAACATATACATATAATATACATATTCATTAATATACATACTAAAAAACTTGGATATTGAGAGATTTTAAAGTTGTTTTAAAACCAAACAAGACCAGTAACAGGAGAGACCTGCTAGGAAAATGGCTTTTTTTTAAATTTTTAAATGATAATTTCATGATTTTCTCTGGAATCTGTCTATCTGTATTACAAAGGACAAAAGCTTCCGTGCGTAACGCTGACTTCATAGTGACGGTTACAACAGCAGATGATTAAATTTAATTTTTATTAATTTTTATCGCATTTTTTTTTATTTTCACATTTTCACTTTTGACACCGTCAAATAGGTGGAAAATGTACTTTCAAATGCAAATAGTTTGAAAACTCTATCGCAGTTTGTTTGAAAACTATGTCGCAATTTACTCAATTTTTATTGTTTTGTAAATAATTTTCAAGTATGATTTTTTTTTCAAATTTATCTCTATCGAGTGCAGATGATTACGAAAGATAAGTTCGTTTGCACTAAAACTAATATAATACAAATAACTTATAAATTTCTTTCGGTATGTATTTTGTAACAAAATTAGAACATTTGTTAGTCAATAAGCAACTCAATGAAATACAAATAAAAAACAAATTTAAAAAATGTAATTACATTTGGCGCTTGAACCACTGCAATGAAACGAATTAAAAAGACTAATTGTTGTTAGCGATCTTTGGAGATTTCTATTGCTGTTATATCTTCTGCTTGTCCAGTAGCGAAATATCGCTTTTAATATATTTTAAAACTTTATTTGAAAGCATTATTGATGTTTTTCATATAAAAATTTTTAGTATTGTTGGTGGATATTCTAATGTAAATACTTAAAGTTGTATATATATATCTATATATATATATATATATATATATATATATATATATATATATATATATATATATATATATAATGCAGATCCGTGCGAGACTTTCTCACTGTAATAATTGAGAATATTTACTTATACATTTTTTTATTAATTGTAATTTATTTTACCAAATAACGCGTTTGATCGATATATAAATATACTACGAGAATTCTCACTTCGTACTTCTAACTCGTTCTAACTCGTACTTCTGCACTAACTCGTACTTCTAACGCTGCTTGCAGAAAATTTTCAAAAATACCTCATTCATCGATGTGCCTTTAGTATGCGTAGAGAAAAAAAGGATGTTGACAACAGAAATATTAAATATGATGGTTTTCATCAGTGTTTCCATATTAGAGACTTTTTATTTCAGGTTATTTGACTGTCACCAGTTTTTAAAAATAGTATAACACTTCTGATTTTTCACAATTTTTAATCTGCTTTTAAACTTATACTGTAGTCCTCGGGCTACCCTCTCATAAATTTTCAGCCTCTCCATATTTAAATTTTTTAACTTCTCTATTTTTATTGTAGTACTGCTGTGCTACGCTTAAACTCTTTCTCATGGCTCCTCTAGGATTTGCTATACACTTACTCATCTACAGGGAGTGGAGTAGCACTGCTACTAGGTATCCCATTGAACTGCTCTGATGTTCGCTGTTCGCTGTTCTGCTTTTAAATAGGTCAAATATTTAAAAAAAAGCGGTGACATTCATCAATATGGGGACAAAAAAGTCTGGTTTGCACCTATGTTCTATAACCCGGGAAGCCCAGTTTTGTACTCTATTTATAATAACAACATAACTTAGTACATTCATATGTACACTTCCTGCATATATGCTTTTATTATCCTTATTTCCTACTTATTCATGTGTATATTTCGTAATTGTTATATTGTAGAGTAGAGGGTTGTGTTTTTGGTTGACTCAGATACTAAATGACAGAGTATTGCTATGAAATTTATTAACAAGGAATGTGATTTTCTCAGATTCATAAGTTCTGATGTAACGCATTCGCAATATTATATATGAGAAATGAATGAAACAACTAATGATATTATAATAACAACATAACTTAGTTCATTAATATGTACACTTTCCTCAAATTATGTGTTCTTATTATGTTTATTTCCTACTTATTCATAAGTATATTTCGTAATTTTAATATTGCAGTTTAGTGTGCAACATTTTAGAGTTCACTCAAATACTAAATGCAATGAAAACGTTTAACAAGGAACGTGAGTTTCTCTCATTTATGAGTTCTCGAATGAAACAAATAATGGTATCTGTATTATAAAAAAACAAACACGTCTGTGCGTACAGCTGACGATGATATTTCACTTTTGCTGTATTTAAAAAAAAAAAATTAAACTTTTAAGCATTGCGCCTTTTAAATTTTTACACTATCGAATAAGAAAAAATGTACTTTCAAATGCAATTTATTTGATATCTATATCGCAATTTGTTTGAAAAATGTAACGCTATTTACTCATTTTTAATTCTTTTTAAAATAACATGATTTTTTTTTCAAATCTACCTCTATAGTGTGCAGACGATTGCGAAAGTTTAATCCGTTTGCACTTAAAATAATATAAGTAGCTCATAATTAGTCCCCAGCTTCTATTCTATAACGAAATCTAAACATCCATTACTCAATAAGAAAAACAATAAAATATAATTAAAACTAAATATTTAGAAATGTAATCGAATTTCGCTCTTAGACCACTGAAATGAAACAAATCAAAAAGGCTGATTGTAAAGATGGATGTTTGACGATTTCTTCGGCTGTTAAATCTTGACGCGATACCAATAGGAAAATATCGCTTTTAATACATTTCAAAATTTTATTTGAACGCATTATTACTGGTTTTCATATAAACATGATTTTTGGAATTGTTAATAGCCATTGTAAAAAATATATATTTAAATGTAAAACATCTATTAGAGTCATCAATAAAATAAAATAAAAATAATGGCAGAAAGGCTATTTCTGTTTAGCTGAATTTATTAAATCATTTTTGCAAAGTTTAAGATGAAATACAGCTAAAAAAAAATTATTCAAATTTGAGATAAGAAGACAGCATTAAGAAATTCTAACTAATGGTATTACTTACATTATGCAATTATGCCACATGTGAAACGAATGTTTAAAAAATTCAACTTTTACTCAAAATAAACATTCTTATGAAATACAAAGAAAAAACTTTTCAGCGAAGTCCTTATTATTGACGTGGCAAACTTCCATGAGTAAAACCTGATATTTTTTCTTATTTAAGACGAAAATTCTGCTTGAAAAAAACATTTAAATAAGACGAAATTTTCTGCACAAATTTACTTGTGGAAGTTTGAACAGGCTTATTCAAGCCCCTTTTCCTTGCCTCGAGAGTTTTGACTATCCTAAGCATTGATAGTTAAAAAAATTGCATTGATATGTGTGGTCAAAATGGCATGCAAGTACACTTCCACACAGGACGGACGGCTGAACGGTTCTAATCGGAATACTGAGATGATTTCTTATACGCGAAATTGAAAAATGTAGGACATTAGTTACTAATCCTTTTAGCATATGCTTCGTAGCATTTTTCCATTTAAAAAATACTGAAACTACGTACCAGAAAAAATGCAGAAAAAATATGAAATTAATAAAAAAAATATATTTTTCCTAATTATGGGATTTTATCCGCTACAGACTTAATCAAGAAACTAACTGTGATTATTCAGTTAGAAATGATAAATTAATAATACTTCCAAATCTTCACACCATACAACGTTCGGAATTTATCTCATTCTCGATCTTAGGATTTTGTGAAAGCTGAGTTCTATTTGAGGGGCGGTAGGATATTTTATTTCACACGTAATTTTAATAAAGATTTGCACGAGAATCTCTCAATTAAATGTTACTTTTATAACATTGGTGACAAAAAGTTGTGAAATTTCATTTCCTACTGCACAGGGTATAAGCGTATTTTTTTCAGCGTCTGTGTTGTCCCTTGAATTTTAATAACAGAAAATGTCTAAAAGTTTTTTCGCCTTGTTTTTTTACAATTAAATAAAGATAAAAAATACTTATTTTATGAAACATTTTCTGGTTCGAAAGGATATTTAATCAATTGGTCGGTTTCGAATCCACACCTGCTAGACATTCTAGTGTTAAAGGTACCATACCAACAGTGAAAATATTCCGTCTAACTACATTTGTTTCAGCTTAATATTCAGAGGGCGGTGGTTTGTTCATGGAACTATGAATTGAGAAGGGCTTACATACCCTCATAATGGTGAAGCTTCAACTGTAACCGTTTTCACAATCTTGATTGCCATTAGGGGGGGGAGGGAGATTGTTGAGCTTAAGCCAATTGGTAGGCATCCCCACCTGGCTGAACTTGAACCTGATTACCACCGGGGCAAACTTTTACCAGTATATAAGATTACAAATTTCCCACATATTTAAATGTCCTTACTCATGCAGAATTTCCGTTATAATTACGGAAAAAACAGATATTCATTTTCCCTAGGGAAAGTTTACCCCGTCGGTTGTCAAGCTCTTTGTTTTCGCTATATTGTGACAATTTAAACAACGGGAACGTCCATTCGTTACTCTTGTGATAATTAGAGCAAATTTTCATATATAATTCCAATTATTTTATTACAAAGTATACGTAAGATAAAAATTGATATAACCAGCTAAATACCACTGTGTTCCACACACAAACATATATCTAATTTATAACAAAAAAAAATTACTTGTGTATATATTAAATGACTCTTGTGACACTCTGGTCACAAGAGTAACAATATTTTGATTGATTATATAGACAAGGGAAATGCTTTTTGTTACAAATTAGATATATATTAAATAGGTGGAGTACAATAGTATTTTACTGGTTATATCACTTTTTATCTTAAGTATATTTTGTAGTAAAATAAGTATTTCTAAAAAACCGCACGAATGGTCACAAGAGTAACAGTGGACGTTCCCCAACCTACTGTCAGTGTCAGTGAAAGATAATTTAAAACCGCGGCGAACTTTCAGCAGTAAATAGGATTAGAAATTTTCACCATATTTGTTGGAGAAATTTCTTATAAAAAAGACATAAAATAAGATGAAGTTTTTATTCAAAATTTACTTCTGGAGGTTTGCTTTGGCTATATTTAAAAAAAAAATGTTGATCTGTTGTGAAATATCTTCAGCCATCTTGCGACAACTTCCTCAGTTACTTCACTCGTAACTGGTAAATTCTACACTATGTGTTTTCTCCTCTTTATTCGTAACTCCATTATTTTGTCTTATTTTTATAAATTAGAAATACCGTTTGCATAATTGCCTAAGAGATCTCGAGTCGTCGCTGCAATGTGTATTATAGTGTTCTAAGTTGTTTATTCAAATTTTACTGCTGGAGGTTTGCTTTGGCTATATTTAAAAAAGAAAATGTTGATCTGTTGTGAAATATCTGCAACCATCTTGTGACAGCTTCCTCAGTTACTTCACTCGTAACTGGTAAATTCTACACTATGTGTTTTCTCCTCTTTATTCATAACTCCATTATTTTGTCTTATTTTTATAAATTAGAAATACTGTTTGCATAATTGCCTAAGAGATCTCGAGTCGTCGCTGCAATGTGTATTATAGTGTTCTAAGTTTTTTATTCAAAATTTACTGCTGGAGGTTTGCTTATGCTATATTTAAAAAAAAATGTTGATCTGTTGTGAAATATCTGCAACCATCTTGTGACAACTTCCTCAGTTACTTCACTCGTAACTGGTAAATTCTACACTATGTGTTTTCTCTTTATTCATAACTCCACTATTTTGTCTTATTTTTATAAATTAGAAATACTGTTTGCATAATTGCCTAAGAGATCTCGAGTCGTCGCTGCAATGTGTATTATAGTGTTCTAAGTTTTTTATTCAAAATTTACTGCTGGAGGTTTGCTTTGGCTATATTTAAAAAAAAAATGTTGATCTGTTGTGAAATATCTGCAACCATCTTGTGACAACTTCCTCAGTTACTTCACTCGTAACTGGTAAATTCTACACTATGTGTTTTCTCCTCTTTATTCATAACTCCATTATTTTGTCTTATTTTTATAAATTAGAAATACTGTTTGCATAATTGCCTAAGAGATCTCGAGTCGTCGCTGCAATGTGTATTATAGTGTTCTAAGTTTTTTATTCAAAATTTACTGCTGGAGGTTTGCTTATGCTATATTTTAAAAAAAATGTTGATCTGTTGTGAAATATCTGCAACCATCTTGTGACAACTTCCTCAGTTACTTCACTCGTAACTGGTAAATTCTAAACTAAATGTTTTCTCCTCTTTATTCGTAACTCCATTATATTGTCTTATTTTTATAAATTAGAAATACCGTTTGCATAATTGCCTAAGAGATCTCGAGTCTCGCTGCAATGTGTATTATAGTGTTCTAAGCTGTTTATTCAAAATTTACTGCTGGAGGTTTGCTTTGGCTATATTTAAAAAAAAAATGTTGATCTGTTGTGAAATATCTGCAACCATCTTGTGACAGCTTCCTCAGTTACTTCACTCGTAACTGGTAAATTCTACACTATGTGTTTTCTCCTCTTTATTCATAACTCCATTATATTGTCTTATTTTTATAAATTAGAAATACTGTTTGCATAATTGCCTAAGAGATCTCGAGTCGTCGCTGCAATGTGTATTATAGTGTTCTAAGTTTTTTATTCAAAATTTACTGCTGGAGGTTTGCTTATGCTATATTTAAAAAAAAATGTTGATCTGTTGTGAAATATCTGCAACCATCTTGTGACAACTTCCTCAGTTACTTCACTCGTAACTGGTAAATTCTACACTATGTGTTTTCTCCTCTTTATTCATAACTCCATTATTTTGTCTTATTTTTATAAATTAGAAATACTGTTTGCATAATTGCCTAAGAGATCTCGAGTCGTCGCTGCAATGTGTATTATAGTGTTCTAAGTTTTTTATATATATACGCATAAAAATTGGGATTATCGCCAAAAATATGTTTTTAAATACACATCTAAATATACAATTTAATAATATGACATTCTCGTTTAATTGACATTCCTCAAATACTTCATTTTTCAACTTTTTCGAAGATAGCTAAAAGTTTTCTTGTTGCATTCGGAAATTGCACAAAAAAAATATTTTCAGTTTCTTCGATCTTTACAAGAAGAAAGTATTGGAGTCGTGAAAATTTTCGACTTCCGGTTTTTGACTGATTTACACATTTTAAGGGTCAGAGTTCCAAAAAACATGCTTTTACAAAATGTCTGTTTGTGAGTATTTCCGTCTCTCTGTATGTATGGGACACAAATTTTGTGAGCGTTCTATCTCAGGAACCAATACCCGGAATTTAATAAAAAATTATATACAGTTTGTCTCTGATATAAATTGATGCTGATTAGTTTTTGGTGCATATTTTGGGGTGCATGGGTTTAAATTATTAGAAATGTGTTTTAAAAGATATTTAGTAATTGAAAATATACATTCGACTAATTATTTTTGTATGAAATGGTTTTCAGAAGTATTTCATCATTCCCTCACAACCATTCCCTCATAATTTTAATATATGAGGAAATGATCTAAATCCATTTATATATGTACTAAATAGTAAATAAGGAAATCTAATTCAATAAAATACACATTAAAAAACTCACAAGACTTTTAATTAGCGTAAGCAAAGATAATATATTTTTAATTTATATTATTGTTTTGGGAAAACTTAAAATTAAATATATATGTATATATATATAATACTAATTCAAATAAACATTAACTCTGCTAAATGTTAATGCTTTATCTTTATTTTTTCAATTGACATAGAGTAAAATATATATATATATATATTATTTATTGAGAGTATGACTTCTAATTATAATTTCTTTTATTTTTTAACCCTTTCATAGGCGGTGGTATGTTTATGAAACCACTTAAATTTAATTCCCAAGGGCCACAATGGCATCAGACTTTTTATAACCTTTTTTTCTATTTAATATGTTTGTGAAATATAGCTTTTTTCTTATTTACAAATAAATTTGTTCGTAAATTCCTGCGACAATCATTTATTTGAATATTTTAGCAATGGAACCGCTTTCAAATTAAAATCTCATAACATCTACCAGGTACAGTTTGGTTCATATTATTTTTGATAAATATAGCAAAAAGATACTACGCATTCTAGTCTAAATTTTGAGATTTTTGAGGCAATTTTATTGGGTCGCATTTTTTTTTTTTTTCAAAACAGCCTTTTTTCAAAAAACGACACAATTACTGGTATGGGTTAATTTTCATTATGTAGAATGTAAAATACGTAAAAACGTTCCATTCGGGACCGAAAGTTTGTATCTTCCAAAACAATACAACATCTCTCACAGCAGATGTAAAAAAGAAGAATTTCATTATACAAAATTTATCTATTATCACTATAATACAAACTTATCATCTTCGGAATAACATTTGTTTATATGTCCTTAAATAAGCATTATAATGTGAAAGATTATTACCAGGAAAAGAAATAAATTAAATTTTGTGCAATCGGCTTCATACACGTCCAAACCGTATTATTATGTAGTAATAACAAGAAAAATAACCAATGCCAATATGTTTAGAAACGTATGTAGCCATTAAAAATGCTGTTTGAAAAAATATCATTGGTATAATTGTAATAAATAATATATGAAGCATAATCTATACAACTGTCTCCTTTATATTTCATTATACACTGCAAATAGAAGCGTCTTAAATTTAGACACATATGTGACTGAAAAAGAATTTTAGACACTTAAGTGTCTTAATCTGAAAATTAAGACACTATAGATGTCTTAATTTAAGATACATAAGCGTCTTACTATGACCATGGTGTAAACGAACTGAGAATAATGTCTAAAATATCCGCAAACGTCTTATTTTAAGACACTTCATTGCTTTAAACGTGTCTTAATTTAAGACGTTTTGATTCTTCCGACGCAATAACCACCAGGGGGCACTAGCACTCCCAGTTGCGCATGCGTTTTAGATGTCTTCGTTCGAAGTGGTATACGTTGTAATTCAAACAAAGTTTGTTTTTATGTACGCGTGTATTTTAATTCGTTTTTTGCGAAATGTGAAGTACTGTGATTTTAATTCGTATTAACTTGGAGTATTTATTTATTGAATACATACATCTGACGTGTGTTCTCGACATCAAATGTCTCTTAGAAGCTGTCGTCGATACAAGGGCGGAATAGACACAGAACAGAAGTAGACGACGGTTGAAGATTACACCCGGAAATTCTACAAAGCGTGTGCAATGGGCTTAGTGTTAACTCGTATCAATTTATATCAATAATATTGTGTTATTCATCTTCGTCCTGTCGAAGCTGGCAAAAAAAAAGAAACTTTTGTCTGGCGGGTCCTGTTTTTAGGATGAAACATCTCATTCTTTAAATATGGCTAGTCGGATGTATTATGGGATTACCTTTTAAACTGATGAAAGTCTTTCTCCCTCACTGTGGTTGTGGTAGTTTTTAAAATTTCAAATCGAGGAATATTTCTTACCTCTTGCAGCAACTCAAGTAAGTTTCTTTATAGTAGTAAAATTAGTGTATTTTATGATTTTATTTATTGTACTAAACAAAATCCTGCATGAAATTTAATTAGTTTTGAATCTGTTCGCAAAAAACCCCACTAATTCTAGAAGTATATATTTTTAAACTTATGACGTTCTTTTTTATTACGAATTATATGTTCAATGTCAGTTCTTAGTTTCAATGGATAATTTTTATCTCGCAGTAAATGACGGCCACAAGGAAGTAAAGAAAAAAACAACTTTGAAAGATGACCTAATGCTTTCTTACTTCCTGGCATAAAACCGCAGATTAAAAAAAGATAAATAAAGTAATTGAGACTGGTCTATTATATGAAGCTGCCTGTAAAAATATACATATGTATTTGATTTGCAATCAACTCTAATACTGATTTTTTTATTATTTTTAATAAAAAAGTAATTTGAAATTTATAATGTGAAAAAGTAAAAACCTCTAACTAGATTTCGTATTTAAAATTGTGGTAACTTTATTTATATGCACTTATACGAAAAATACAAAAATGACAGATGTTACTGTATATATTTAAGACGAAAGAAGTTTGGAAATCATAAGTTATTTTTTCCTCATGTTTTTAATATAGAATATGTACTTATTTGTTTTTATTGATAGTTGAATAGCTTTTGTGAGTACCCTCTGATCTACATAAAAACTTGCCCATGTGGAAATATAAATTTTTTAAAAACATAATTTTTAAATAAGTATTTTCATTTTTTTTTGGGGGGGGGGGGATTTTGCATGAATTTTTCTAAAGCTGATATCTTAAATCTTGCACTGATTATAATGAAAGTTTTGAACTTTTAGAGTAGGACAAGTTTAAAAACGCAAATATATTTAACAAAATACCAAAGTCATTTTTTCCCCAATGTTATTAAAGTAGAATATTTATTTATTTATTTTCATTATTCATAGTTAAATGGCTGTTGTGATTATCAAGTGATGTATATGTAAAATTGCCTATGTGGCAATATATTTTTTTATATTTTCATTTTTTTGGGGGGGGGGGGGGGATTTTTGCAATTTTCGTACATCTGATATTTTAAATCTTTTTCCACATTCAACCGAGTATAATAAATATTTTGAACTTTTAGAGTAGGACAAGATTATAAAAAATATATATATATTTATCTATGTACCTTAAAAGCCCTTAATAGCGAACACTTCGGGACTGCGGAATTTGTCCGATAATTGGAGATGTCTACTTTTTTGAGGTAAAAATATACAAATATGTATGTCTGCTAATTAAAAAAGTATTCGTTAAATAGAGGTGTTCGCTATTCGAGAATGTCCATTAACCTCCACAACGGATACTCCCGAATACCGGACATCTCAATTTAGACAACTATAATGCAGGGTTGCGTTTTTTGCAAAAGTACTTCTTGATTAAAGGAAGGGCGAACTGGGAAGTGCCCCGTCCCCCTACGACTGTAGTGCCCCCAAATTTGATGTGCAATATTTGTAAAGCTTATATTTTTAATCTGTTTCGAAATTGTACTGATTATAATCAATATTTTGAACTTTTAAAGTAAAATAAGGTTAAAAACAAAATAAATTAAAAAAAATCTAATATTTAGATAAATATTTTTTGTTTTTTAATCTTGTTCTACTCCTGAAGTTCAAGATATTGATTATAATCAGTACAATGTCGTAAAAGATTTAAATTATCAACGTAACGAAAATTGTATACCAAAACTGAGAGCACCAAAAAAATCAGGCTGTATTGGGGGGGGGGGAGGGGCAGGACCACAGCCAAATATTTTTCCAGGATTCAACGTGGTCAAACATGGCTACGTATGATGCTTACAAAAAAAATGGATGCGATTCAGACGTTTGAAGTGTCTGAAATTCAGACGCAAAAAGTGTCTGAAAAAATTCAGACATTTTAAAATGTCTGAAAATTGAACAATCCATTTCAGACACTTAAGTGTCTGAATTTCAGACATTTTAATTTAGAGTGTACATGGTACTTCATCACGAAGTACTTTTTGACACATAAAACACGCCCATTTGTTATTTTCCTCTTCTCTTCGTCAAGCGATCTACTGACATAACTTGCTATTCTAAGGTGTGTATTTTAATTTTAATATAATTTTTTGTCTATCTTAAACACACACTGTTTTATTACATACACTGTTGCACTGGTTTTGATGGCTATCAAAATTTATATGCAGTTCTTGAACGGATGGATGCTTCGTTTTAGTTCCTGTTTATACAATGCAGTTAAAGTAAAGTTTATTCGTGATATGAAAAATATCTCGTAAAATGATTTATGATTTAAGAAGAATATTGATGCCTATTGTATTCTTAAAAATGCAAACATGAGGCTGCACTTTTAGATTTTCAAATTACAACATCTTTATATACTATAGTAATCGGTGTAAAAAGATATTAATCCAATATTTTTTCCAACACATTATATTAACTCTATATTTTTTTTCTATTTTTCAGGAAATCGGTTTTCCAAGTCTTAACACGTTCACTGCCAAGCCTATAAAGGAAGAATTTTCATATTTCTTCTTGAAAGTCGTTTACAACCACAAATTCTGAAAAGTAAATTTCGCTTTACTAATACAGCGAAATTTCTGCCACTAAATAAGGCAATTTTTTTAACTCTAAAATAATGGTGGTAAAGTAATTAATAAGTTAAAGCCACGAATACTAAAGCTAACGTGTTAGTTTGGCAACGTTGTTAACGTGGCAGATTGGCAGCGAACGTGTTAAACACGACTTCATGCAGTGATAAACTAGTACCGTTTATTGTTTTGAAGTGGTTGTATGATAAAATATACTTTTTTTCGAAGGAGGCAAGAACTTTACAATGCTGTGCATTACTAATTTAGTGCTCTTAAATCTGTATAAAATGATAGTTAAATATAAAAGATCATAACTTATTGTTTACAAAGGAATGTTATTTTAAGTTGAAGTGGTTTCCTATTTAGTTCACTTCAAAGAACGATACTTATTCTTTAGTAATTCAAAGATTTTGTTTTTGTTCCCAATTTTCAAACAATTTATTTTATTATTCTATAACCTAACACTTCTTCTTGATCATTTTTTTAAATAAGGATTTATCGAGTTACATGTGATACCAGAAAAATACGAGTAAATAATCAGTATAACATACTCCAGTTTTTCAATTAACACCTTATAATAAATTATATAATTGTTATCCATGAAATTGTTAATATTTTGCAAATTCAGTTATTTTGGTTTATTTTCTTTCCATGGATGAACATGAGCAGCTGTAACTGTAAAAAGGGAAATACATATTACTGTATAGACCAATCAGAACACGAATAAATTGTGGATTAAACCAATCAAAAGCTTCAGATATGCTTTTGATTTCCTACCCTGACGAGGACAATAACCATTTTTCCAAATGGTTAAAAAAATGCAATTTAACAAATTACAAGGACCATTTGGAAAATGTTTTTTTCAAAGGCTAAAATTTAAGACATAAAAAATAACACGGAGTTGATCATACATTACGTACGCCATGAATTAAACATTAATAGTGTTATTACACGTAAAAGTTGCAAGCAACAGAAATCGCCTGCGACTCGTACATATTATCCACCTGAAACTTAAGTATTATCCAAGCATTTCATTGGCTGTTCGGGAAAAGGCTTTTCCAACGTCAGATTTCCAAGAAATCTGACGGCCAATTTTAAATTAAATGTATTCCTTAAACTTCTAAACATCCCACAATATTACTTTTTATATCGTCGTATAGAGAAAAAAATGTTCTTTTAAATGCAATTTGTTTGAAAGCTGTATCTCAATTTGTTTCTGAGTTATTAATTTTTTTGTAGTTTTTATTACTTTTTGTCATAGTGGCAACACTCTGTTGTCCATATCTGTTGAAAGTAAAAGGAAATACATATTACTGTATAGACAAATCAGAACACGAATAAATTGCGGATTAAACCAATCAAAAGCTTCAGATATGCTTTTGATTTACTAGCCTGACGAGGACAATAACCAATTTTCCAAATGGTTAAAAATAGTTAAAGTTATATACCTAAGAAATTTTTACGTAGCTGTCCGAGGTTTAGTTCTAAGTCATTTTCATATATATATATATAATGAATTAAATGAAAATGAGCAGAAAAGAAAAAAAAAAAATTTAATGTCAAGAAATTCTCTACTAGCATTAAGTAATACAACTGAGTCTGTGATAAAAGCTAAATTAGTATCACGCAATTTGTTTTCTTTCTTTTATTTATGACATGACTTGGTAATGTCAGATGATAATTTTATCAACCAAAAACGAATATTTAACTTAAGAAATACTATAGAAAAATTATATCGACAAAATCCATTCACATTTTATTCATCCTTTCGTATAAAGAAACATATTTCATAATGTATTCTACAAGGATCTTCAAAAAGCACGTAGAATTTCGTCAGAAAAATAAAGTAAAGAAAAATTTTCTACTTTGTCAGAAATAGGATTTGTTTATGCATGAAAAAAAATGCTGTGACAGGTATATTTTCTTTAAAATTTATTTCTATTATATTTTCTTTTTTAAAAAGTAACTGATCAAAACGAAATTCTGGAATAAAATGTTTGAAACTATATTTTGATAAACAACCAACTTTGAAACGATTTGTTATGTTTGTACAGTCACTAAAAAAAATGTAACCATCCAATACTAACTCTGAAACAAATTATTGTAGAAGAAATTTACAGATACCAGACGATTGGATACAAAGTCATCTTTCCCGTGACGTATATAAAGTTTGCTTAGGTGGCCATCTACATACCAAAATGAACCCAAACTTTGTTTTTTTCAATAACAATACGAAGTTTGTAACCATAAATATACTCTATACTCTTCAATTAGCCTAAATCCAAATTTTTATGATATTCATACGATTAGATTCCGAGGAATTAATTATTTTAAAATGAGCATATGCTAGGGCTTCTATCCAAATTGAAGTCCGTTACTCTATTTCTGAAATGCTACATAATAATGATGTCGCTTCTATTAATGAATTAATTTTTACTAATATGAACATCTCACTCGCTTAATATGTTTCGATTATTTACAGGCCAAATGTCTCATTAAAATGAATGATATATATATATTTTTTTTAATTATGCTTTTCTGGATATCATAGAAATGCTCCACTAAACCATCATTGAGGTTTTGTACTCATAATTCGAAAACTACTTGGAAGAAAAATTTTAAATTAACAATTAGCATAAAGCAGAACATATATATATAAATATATAATATAAAATGTAGGTTGCAATTCATATTGTTTTCGAATATTAATTTCATAATTCATGTTATAAACACTTTTAAATTATAAATTCAATGTGTTTATGTTTGTTCTTTTTAGTATTATAATCAAACAAAAATATTGTCACATTAGGATTATAATTTTACGAGATATTAATAAAAGTGTGGAAATGAAGGGTAAGTCTAGGATAAATGGCCATAGAGGAGAGAAGGCCAGTCTAAATATTTCCAAAACTGGATCATAGATTGCAGCATGAACGATGTGCAGTTGTGTTTTTCGTTTATAAAATGTAAGTGCAATTTTAATGTTTATTTAATTTAGTGGTTGATTAGATTTTTTAACTTAGGTATCGGAATGTTTTGCAGTACGTATGTAATATATATTTTTTACTATATGGACGTTTAAGGTACGTATATAATCTAATCTTTACTTCTAAACCTAAAACAAAGACGAATAATGGCTATTGATGCGTTAAATTTTGCGACTATCGGTCCTTCAATTTCAGGAAAGATGGCCACCTTTATCAGTATTTCAAAATTATACGAAGTGTTGGTTTTAACTAAATATAATTAAATTTTAAATAAATATATAACATTTATGTTTCTAAATATATTAGTTGATATAATTATTTAAATTTTAACTAATATAAATATTTTAATAATAATAATAATATAATAAGACATAACGATTTATTTGTTCCAGAAAATACTGAAAAACGTCGGAAACTTTCATAACAGTTACTGATAAAGTTGGTAAATAAACTAAATTATCGTAAAAACCCAAGATTATGCTCGAGAAAAAAAAAATACACGACACTTCCAGTAGCGAAGATACATTTAAAATTATCGGATTCTGCAGATTCCGAGTATATAGCATTGGATTAGGATCACTGCGTTGGTTGTGGAAGACAATATAATATCACATCCAAAAAGGATGTCTGGATACAATGCAGAAGGTTCAATGCAAGTGGTTCCATGATACTTATACAAATTATCAAGACCTTTGCCAAACATGTGGTAAGATTTTACGAAAAGTGAAGTATTGAAATTATACCTTTTTTGTTTATTCAAGTTTCATTCATAAATTTTCCATCATATAATGGCATTTTTACAAATTGCTATATGTTTTTCATGATTAACTATATGAAATGTGTTATTTTTTACTATTTAACTTCACTTTTTCTTTTTTGTATTGCATGGTCATCTCTCCTCGGCTTTAAGGTGGAATGGCCATCTGCCGTTTTAATTTCAATTTTGTTTAGCACTTGTTTTCAATATTTAATTATATTTTGCTTCAAATATTATGAGTAGGGTAAATTGGGAGAAGATGCCGTAGTTTTTGATTTTATTGTTTTAAAAATCGCCTGTTGTTTTTATTTGTTATTTATTGATTTCTTGTTGAAGTTTAAACCCTTATGTATCATTTAAAACCTTATTTTATTTTACAGGTATTATGTAAAGCATCAAAAATTTTGTTTTTTTAAATACTTGCATTTCGGCATCTTACCCATACCTATGGGTAAGCTGACCAAATATCTAGATAGATGCCTTGTGAAGTTTCAATGTAAACAATAATTTTTGTGAGACAGTATAAAATATAATAGGACGAATAAAAGTAACTTTAATATTTTAGACATACTAAAGTTGTTAACTTAGTTAATATTAGGAAATTTACAAAAATATGAATGTAACAAATGTTGGCAAATAAATAAAAAGTCCTTCCGGCCAGTGCCGGGAGGAAGAGGTAGCTTTCATATTCCTTATTTTTAAAAAGCCAACTTATATTATTCAAACACACGAAGCTCAATTAAGTGGAAACCGAATGTAGGAGATTCAATACTAATTTTTATCAATACTAAATCATTATGAATGAGAATTTCGCGAAATTAGTCAGCTTTATCCAAGCTGCTTATATTTGAAGTAACTTATATTTGGCTGCCAAATTCGGCGATTTCTTAAAGTGCCTGCCATTTTAAGACAACATGGTGGATGAGGCTAACCAGTGAACTTGCTCGAGACCTTAGTAATTGCTGTGCACATGCTCACTCACATCGGAATCGGTTGATATATAAGAGTGCTGTCGCAGGCAAAAAATCAGATTTTTCAAAATGTCACCCACGTTAGAAATTTAGAAATTGAAACTGCTATATCTGAGCCATTTTTTAAGATAAAGACAAACAAAAAATGCTCCTGAATCCTTATATCAAGGTCAAATACTTAAGAAAGAAACCTTTTTCAATTTCTAATTTTTTTGCATCTCACTTTAAATATATATTTTTTGTAATTTAATGGCCGCCATTTTGAAACAAGATGGCTGATGAAGCTGGCCAGCGAACTTGGTCGAGATATTGATGTATAATATCCACATACCTTCTTCCATCGAAATAGGCGAATACGTGTGGTATCGCGAGACAAATGCAAGATCGTTTCAAAATGCTAGCCATGATAGAAATTCAAAGTGCTATAATTCAACCACTTTTTTAAGATATAAACAAAAGAACAAATTTTCAGAAACAAAAACTGCTCCAGAATCTTTGTATCAAGGCCAAACACATAAAAAAATCTTTTTCATTTTCCAATTTTTAATACCTCATTTTAAATTTTAAATTACATTTTTTTTTTTAAATGGCAACCCTTTTGAAACAAGATGGCGAATGAAGCTGGCCAATGAACTCGGTCGAGACATTGGTATGTACTATGTACAGACCAAGTTACATTCATATCGGTTCATAAATACGCCTGTTATCGCGTGACAAAAATCAGGTCGTTTTAAAATGTCAGCCACAATAGAAATTCAAAATGTTATAACTCAGCCATTTTTTTAGATATAGACGAAACAAAACCTGTTCCGAAATCTTTGTATTAAGGTCAAACACATACGAAAAAACTCTTTTTCATTTTCCAATTTTTTGGTATCTCATTTTAAATTTAATTTTTTTTAATTTCTTTAAATGGCCGCCATTTTGAAACAAGATGGCGGATGAAGCTGGCCAACGAACTCGGTTGAGTTATTTGTATGTACTATGTACACACCAAGGTACATCCAAATCGGTTCATAAATACGTCTGTTATCACGTGGCAAAAATCAGGGCGTTTCAAAATGTCAGCCACACTAGAAATCCAAAATGCTATAACTCAGCCATTTTTTAAGGTATAGACGAAACAAAAGCAGCTCCCAAATCTTTTTATCGAGGTCAAACACATAAGAAAAAAATATTTTTTCAATTTTCAATGTTTTGGTACCACATTTAAAATTTAATTTTTTCTTAAAATTTTAAATGGCCGCCATTTTTAAACAAAATGGCGGATGAAGCTGGCCAACGAACTCGGTCGAGACATTGGTCTGTACTATGTATAAACGAAGTTACATCCAGATCGGTTCATAAATACGCCTTTTATCGCGTGACAAAATTCAGGACGTTTCAAAATGTCAGCTTCGCTAGAAATTCAAAATGCTATAACTCAGCCATTTTTTAAGATATAGACGAAACAAAAACTGCTCCGGAGTCTTTGCATAAAGGTCAAATACATAAGAAAAAAATATTTTTCCATTTTCAATTTTTTGGTACCACATTTCAAATTTTAATTTTTTTTTAAAATTTTTAAATGGCCGCCATTTGGAAACAAAATGGCGGATGAAGCTGGCCAACGAACTCGGTCGAGACATTGGTATGTACTACGTACACACCGAATTACATCCAAATCGGTTCATAAATACGAGAGTTACAGTGTGACATAGGTCAGATATATATATATATATATATATATATATCAATTTTAAACGGAGGGTGGTTTCGGGGTCTGGGGATCATGATCGATGAAAATATACCAAAATTTTTTGAAATCGCTTTCCTCCGAACGGCTGCAATAGGTAGCTTTTTGTAAAGAAAGCTACCTAAAAGACAAACTAATATTTGAAAATAAAAGTTATGTTCTACTTAACCTTTAAAAGAATTATGGCTCTTAAGTATGCCTATTTTAAACATTGTAATAAGTTTAAATATGATAAAGCCACTGTGATTAAGTACTTTAGGGTGCAGATTTTTGTTGGTGTTTTTCATACGCACCATTGTTCTTTACAGCTATACCTTAGATTTGCCACAGACTGCACCTTTGTTTAGGCACTTTTAGCAACTTTTATATACCAACAGTTTCACTGAATGCATTTGATCCAATCACATTTTTCAGAGGTTTTATTGCAGTTTGATAAGGACACTCTGAACACTGATTCTTCTTTACTCAAAAAAATAAAATAAAATAAAAATAAAAATAAATAAATAAAATCCTCATCTTCTTATTCTTGGTAGAAAATTTAATCCGTTATCTTTTCAAATCAGATCAAAATAGCGTGTTTTTAGAGTCTGTGGTGTCTTGATGGAGGTAGTGGAGCGTAGCTCGTAGAGGGCAGAAGACCCTAATTATCTAAAACTATATTATATACTACCGATATTTACATTTATTAAAATTATTTATAACTGCATTTAACATAAAATTTTTAACAATGATTAAAATTAATAATTATTAAACAATTATTTATAAGGCCAATAAAGTTTATTTATAAGGCAGGTTACATATAGAAACTTTTCAAATTATGTTCACCTTAGATTTTAATATTTCTTTATGTCATTTTAAACATTTAGAAAATTTATAATTTTAACTAATGATTTTTTAATCACTTGATTAAAATTTTAATTTACGATTTAATCACTGATTTAAATTATCTGATTAAAACTGTTGACAAGTTAGTTAATATACAACAGTAATTTAAACAATAAATAAACAACCATGCATTTGACCGCAACGATAAATAACCACCATCTTACTCCAAGGGAAAAAAACGGCATCTTACCCCCCCCCCCCCAAATTTTCGTCGACTCACCCCAAAGTATTGTGTAAGACGCCGGTACACTCCACTGTCGTGGAGAAGGGAACTGGCCATCATTTATGCTTTTCAGAAAGGCTAGGTACCAGTACTATCTAAAAACATCAGATTTATTTCTCCGGTGTTTAAACTAAGACTTATATAGGCAAATAAAGAAGTCACGTAAAAAATTTTTCACACTTACAATAAGTGTTTTCACGAAATAGCAATAAAAAAGTACCACTTAATTTTTTTCTTAAAGAGCGCAAACTTAAATTAAATTATCAGTAGGCAACCCTCTTCCTTACAACTGAGCGGCGCGGCGTTTCCCTACAGCGCCTGCGCATACGAAAACTACATGATTCACAATCTTGTACAACACGGCATCTCACCTCAAGTTTCCATATATGTATAAGAATTTTAATTAAGAATTTTAATGTTTAAGAATTTTTTAAATATGCATAAATATTTCTTGTATTTACATTCTAAGATTTTTTATTTCAATATTAAAAAAACTAGGGCCATCTATCCTAGATTTACTCTAATTTAACATTAGAAGCTCTAAATTTTGAATATTTATAATTAAAAAATTTATGATCCAAATGACTTGAAATTTGATTTATAGGCATTGTTTGAACCGAAGATTTGAAATATATTGTCTGGGTGTTGCCATTGAAAAAACTAAGATTGGTCTGTTTGTAATTTTTAGATGGGACCCTAAGCAAACTTTATATGCATAATTTAATAGCAGACTTTATTTCCAATCGTTTGGTACCTGTATTTTTTTTTTATTATAATTAGTCGCAAAGTTAGTAGAGGGTGTTTACTTTTATTTCCACGACTGTACATTAAAGGAAAATATTACAATTTAAACAATTTCTCGTTTTATTCTTATACATATAATTAAATATATTAACCTATTTATCATTTGTTTGATTTAATGCTTATAACGAAAGAAGTTTTTTCAAGTGTAAAAATTTATCCAAATTTCAATAAGAGTACAGTATTATTTTCGCGTCGTCTGTATTTCCTCCGAAAAGCACCATAAATCAATTATTACAGCACTTACCACAAGTATATTATCTTCTTTATCGGGTGAATATCACAAAATGGGAGATTTTGAAAATTTAAATCGTTTCAAAGCTTCTCATATTTTAAAAATGCTGGTTGAGCAGCTGAATAAATGAATTTATATGTAAAATTGTTAAAGTTTGAAGAGCTTAAGTCCATTTCTATGTAATTATAATAATATATCATATTCTTGGCACTTGTATGCCCGGATAATGACAATTTCATTCTAAAACATTTTTCACATTTTTTTTATTTTATTTTATTTTATTTTATTTTATTTTAGATCTAACATTTTAATTTTTTTTAAGGAACATGTTTCCTCTATAGTACCTAATTTCAGTGTAATGTTCAGTTTTATTTGTAATTTATAGATCCCATGAAAATGACATAATAAAAACACTCAGTTTTTACAAAGTCTTTAAACACATTATTTTCAATGAAATACCCAAAAGATCTTGCTGGTAGCAATGATTTTACTACTTCTGACTTGAACTATGTCATAAACAAGAAGAATTACTCTGCAGTGCCATCTTTATAACTCATAAAGAACTAAAATGAGCAGGCAAGGAAAATGATATTCATTTTCCGTGACAATCATATTTTAATTAATGAAAATTATTTGTAGAATACAGAACTTGTTACATTCCTCATATATGTGTTATATAAGGTACAATTATTCATTAGAAATAAAAAAAAATAGAAAAAAATATTTGTACAGTATATCAGAAAGCTTTTTACTTTGCACACATAACAGTGTGACATATTAGGAAAATGACAATATGAAATTTTAAGTCTTTTAATTGCTTTATTTTTGTGTTATTATGTTAAAAAAATACTTCTAAGAATATGTTTTATTAGAATATAAAATAAAATTGCATTACACAACATTAAATAGAAATTTTATTGTGCGGACTGCAATTTTCGTATTTTGTGATATTGTCCCTTTCAGAGAATATTTCATCAGGCATTATTTTTAATAAAAGTCTAAATTTTTCCGAATTTGCTACAATATTTTTGGAGGAGTTTGCTTGTTTTCCAAACGTCTACAGATTAGGTCATCTCATCTCATTCATAGTTACTTTTATTCCGAAAACTTCTTGTTTGCCATGCTAAGCCAATAACTGAGTCGGGCAAATCACCCACTAGATCAGCGGTCACCACCATTTTGGACCACACGGACCAGCAACTTTATAACATGAAATTTAGGTGACCACTAATATGATACTTTTAGAAAAAAAATTCATTTGTAAATTAATGATTAGACTACTTAAATTCTATCAGTACACTGTAAAAAAAAATCTGTAGTTCTACAGCTGTAAAGTTACATGCTTACTAAACTTTCACCTGTAACTGTACGAAAAAAGCTGCAAATCTACAAAACTAGTTTTTATAAAGCTACAAAAATCTGTAACTTTACAAATGAATCTGCTAAAATTTCAGTAATCTTACTAAACTTTTATTTGTAACCCTGGCTGCTGTTACATGAAAAGTTCTCGGAATCCCAGTTTCCAAAAAAATTCTTAGTAACCTTACAGATTTTTTGATTTTCGGCGCAAAAGTGTGTCTGTTACATGAAATTTTGTTGTTGCCGTTACATGAAAAGTTCTAGGAATCCCAGTTTCCTAGAAAAACTTTAGTAACTTCACAGATTTTTTTTTACAGTGTATGAAATGCATTGATTTAATATAACAGAATTTTAAACGTTTCTTTAGATATATAATAATCGTAAACGCTTATTTAATCATAACAGTAAAAAGTAATATTGTGGGATGTTTAGAAGTTTAAGAATGAAATTTCATTTAAAATTGGCCGTCAGATTTCTTGGAAATCTAACGATGGAAAAGCCTTTTCCCGAACAGCCAATGAAATGCTTGGATAATACATAAGTTTCAGGTAGATAATACGTACGAGTCGCAGGCGATTTCTGTCGCTTGCAATTTTTACGTGTATTAACACTATTAATGTTTAATTCATGGCTTACGTAATGTATGATCAACTCCGTGCGATTTTTAATGTCTTAAATTTTAGTCTTTGAAAAAATCATTTTTCAAATGGTCGTTGTAATTTGTTAAATTGCTTTATTTATTTATTTATTTATTTATTGTCAAAGTTAAAGCTCTCAGAGTGTACAGCATCTAAACTTTCTATGTATGTTCAGAGAGTTTAATTTAATATGAATTCCTAATACTTCGATATTAATTAAAATTTAAAGTTTGAAATATTATTGTGAAATAAAAAAAAATAATTTTTAGAAGTTTTGTTTATGGAAATATTTTTCCGAGATTCTTAATTTTAAAAAAATCACAATAAGTCTTCACTTCTTATGATAGTTGTAAAATAATTACTGCCAGCTGATATTGGTTCTAATAATAATTTCTCTCCGGAAATTACTCCAAAGCTTCTACATAAGAATGGAATTAGAAAGCAAATCATTAGGGAAATGGCATGAAAGTTTCTGGATGAAAGGTTATTAGGAAACGTTATAAATAATCATTAAAGGTAAAATAATCGAATAAAAGTATTTTGGGATTTTACTTCTGTCATATAATTTTGACGGGTTTATTTTTTAAATTAAATGTCAAATGTCGTATTATGTGTATATTCTTTTCCAGAAACTGTTTTTATACAGATTTAATTAAAATATTCAATTAAGGAATATCAACAGGAATAGGTGAATAAAAATTTTAAAAATACTTTATTTAGAGATAAAAGAAGTATTTATTAAGGTAAAAATATTTTATGCCATGTATTTTTTTAAGAGAGCGAAATAAAGTAAAACCCCTACTTCTGATAATTATAGCGTTTTACACTTCACTCCTTTTGATCTCATAGTTTAACTCTTTAAAATGCATGTACCAAGCTTCCTTTCGTTTAGAGTTTAAATATCTAATATTATCCGTTGTCAACATTTATTTTATTTATATATGATTCAGCGTTCACCACTCCACTGCTCGTGGCACAATCAGAGCTCTCCCCTTCACTTCGTGTTGCACATTCAACCAGCGACATTTTACTGCACTTTTTTTTTTTTTTTTTTTTTTCTACTACGATTGGCACTTAAAGGGTTCTCCTATTTGTCAGGCTTTGCATACAAGACATTTTTTCCTAAAAGAAAAAGAAAATTCGATTTTCTTGATACTTTCAGCGTTTTCCATTTTTAGTCTTCAATTATGAAGGATTGTGAAAATTACATAGTATTTTTCCGGATGAAATGTTATTAATAAGCATAAATCATAAAAGTTAAAATTGTCAAAAAAAAAATATTATTTGACTATAAAAATTTTTTTGATATCTAATTTTTCAAAATAAAATGATTTTTTTTTTCAAATTCTACTTTATTTAAATTCATTAAAAAAGTATTAAATACATTGTAATTTTTTTACGAAATATTTCATAAAATCACATAGAGATTTTTTTCTTAATCTGCTTTTTTTTTTTTTTTATAACTCAATTAATATTTTTTTACTTTTTCATAATTATCGTACTCTGAGTGAACATCAACTAAACCTTCTATGCATGTGCAGACAGTTTAATCTAATATGAATTCATAATACATCGATATTAATTCAAATTTAAAGTATGAAATATTATTGCGAAATAAAAAATAATTAATTTTTTAGAAGTTTTATTTATTAAAATATTTTTCCGACATTCTGAATAAAATAAACAAAATCACAGTAAGACATTTGTCTTCTCTTCTTATGATATTTGTAAAATAATTACTGCCAGCTGATATTGGTTCTAATAATAATTTCTCTCCGGAAATTACTCCAAAGCTTCTACATAAGAATGCAATTAGAAAGCAAATCATTAGGGAAATTGCATGAAAGTTTCTGGATGAAATGTTATTAGGAAGCATTATAAATAATCATTAAAGGTAAAATAATCAAAGAAAAGTATTTTCGGAATTTCCTTCTGTTATATAATTTTGACGGGATTTATTTTTTAAATTAAATGTCAAATGTCGTATTACGTGTATGTTCCTTTCCACAAATTGGATTTCATACAGATTTAATTAAAATTTTCAATTAAGGAATATCAACAGGAAAAGGTGAATAAAAGTCTTAAATCTACTTTATTTAAAGTTAAAGAAGTGCGTATTAAGATTTAAAGATTTTATTTCATGCATTTTTTTCCGAGTCGTAAAAACTAATAAATAGCGATTTGTATAAAGAATAAAAGGAGATGAATGACGTATTAAAGAATAAATCTGCACATCAGACTGTAAAAATATAAATAAACATATAATCGTTATTTAAAAAAAAAACATATTTGTTTCAGAAAAATCGCTTTTAAAGTTAGACCATTAGGGTTCTCAGGACTCTTAAAATTGGAAAAAATAAATAAAAGACAGTTTTTGAGATTTAATATCATGAAATGTATATGATTTTATAATAAAATTTTTTTGGGGGGATGGAAGGTATAAGTTTTTTCTTTCATTTCATGTATTTAAAAAAATTGCAAGATGCAGGATTAGTATTTACAGGGTGCTCCAAATTGTCAAATATCAAACATTTCACGAGCAGACAATTCGCATAAGAGCTTACGCGCATGATTAGAAAATAAATGTTGCAACTAGAATAGAATTTTTTGTGCCTACTTATACTTCAGATTGTAATAATGACTCTGAACCTAAATTAAATTTTTGTATTTAAAGCATTTTTATATTTTTCATACAACGTTGTATTAAGCTAATGCAAAATTTTGAAAATTTCAATAGTATAATCACTTAAATAATATTTTTTTTGAACCATAAAAAAGAAATTTCAGGTTCAGTTTATACAGACTAACATGAAACATACGTTTAGAAAATTTCATGATAAAATATTCCGAAGTTTTTGAGATATCGTGCGCGTTATGCTTTGGAGAAAAAAAGACTTCAAATTTCGAAAACGCATCAAATATTGAGCGGTGTAATTCTAAAAGCCATAACTCATGTTCTAATGGGAATTTCAAGGAACCATTTATATGAAATTGTTCAAAGAAAAAAAGTAGTTAAGTATTTAAAAAGACTCCTTAAGATGCGTTAACATTGACTAAGAAACAAGCATTCTGTATTATCTGCAACACGCTTAAACAGACCAGCTGGACACTTAAATCTAGGTTCGTTTCAATAGATGTACTTTGAAAAATATGAAAACATACAGTTTCGGGAGTGTGCGCTTCCAAAGACAGTGCCATCCCCACCTCCATAACATTAGTTGAGTTTAAAATATTTCCCTTTGAAAATAAAAATAATTCAAAAATAAATTCGAGTATATTTAAGGTTAGTATCACGGGTTCATGTAATACCGGGTCTGATAGTATTGTAATAAGAAAACTTTTAAATTAAAGATTCCGAAAAACATACCCAATCTCCGGAAGTAAAAATTCCCAATCAAAATTTATTGGAGAAACGGTTTTCGTTATTGAAGAATGAACCATATACGTGGCCTGTCTGAAAAGTACCGGCCGGAAAAATATATAAGTCAGCTGATGGGATTGGGAACATATTCTTCATTAAAGTATGCCCCTTTCGGCTCCACACATTTAGTCCAGCATTCCTTCGATTTCCAATAACATTTCTGGAAGTCTTTTGTAATAGTTTTCAGCTCCGCCGTCGCGATCTGCATATCTCATCTTTATTCTGAAAACGGTACCCTTTCAATGGTGCCTTAAATTTCGGAAACAACCAGAATTCGCGAAGAGAATTCCAGACTAGAATTCTCTTGAGAGTAGGGAATTTAGCGAACGACTAGAAATACATGTTTCCGCAAGAAACTCTGAATCAGGTGGGATGAATGAGATAAGCTTTCATTAATCTTACGAATTGTTCCGCTTTAATAATCACCAAGCTCTGACAAAATTTGATGCAATACAATTACTTAACTCGTTAAGTCATCTTAAGATCACACCATTACAATAACGAAAGAAGACGTATGCCAACACCTAACTAATTGATTAGCAGGCAACGACTGGCTCACTGGAAGGCTAGGAAAAACCCAAGCATGCGCAGTAAGCTGTTTCCTTCCAATGTGCATAGTGTCGTCATCCTAGGAGCACTACTGTGCGAGGGAAAAATCGAAGTCGAATAGTTATTAGACAGACCTCGTAGACTTTTGTTTAATGGCAGTAACATGTATAATGGTGTATCTTGTAATTAATTTAAAAAAAATCTATTAAAAATTAATGTATACGTAAGTCTTCAACGCTTATATTTGTTAAAAAAAATTATTGAATCCTTATAAAAAATTATATGGCTGCACTGCAGATATAAGTGTACTTTCTTTTTTCCTGGCGACTAATATTTTCATTTGGCACAGCCTCCAGTGTTTAGTTCCCAATCAATGATGTTGATCATTTCAATGCTACCGCCAGGTTGAAAGATTTAGTAAACTTACCCTAATCCAGAGGCGAATCTCGGACCTGTTGTATCAAAGAAGACTGACCTGACCACTGAGTTACTGGGATTCAATTTTTAAGCAAGGATTTGCTTTATATCATAGTAAAGTTTTCATTATTATCTTTAACTTTGAATGTTTATGCTAAAACTGTGTGTCAAATATTTACTTTAGAAAAGAAAAACATTATAAGACGGAAGAATAATGAATGATTTATTATTTATATTATATTATTTCTTAATTCATTTCGATCACTCCACTTATAACATTTTATATGGCATTATTTTTTAAAGTAAATTCTTATAAAAAATGAGTTTGTGAACTACAATTAAATGAACAAAATTATGCCACTATAAATTACTTTTTTCAAATTTTTATTGATATTTAATTTTATCCTTTAAGAATAATGAAAAAAGACAAATTTTCGTATTCTTATAGCCTAACTAATTAATTGCTAAACTGATAAAACATTAGTTTAAAAGAACTATTTAATTTAATTATATATTTCTTTTAGCTTCGAAGCGATACTTTTTTAAGACACACTTTGTTTCATTTTACAGGTACATGAAAACAGTTCTAAAATAATAAATAATACGTATGAACAGATTATGGAATACTAATAAGAAAATTTTAAATATAATGCGTTTATGTGTTACATTACACTAGTCGTACATCAAAATCCTCTATTTTAAAATAATGGTTGATTCCTATAGATCTAATCTCACTAAATTAAAATATGACATTGAAATTAACTTATCGCATACCAATTTTAGGTAGGAGGGCTTGCTTGCTTGCTTTCATAATCGAGATTCTTTACGCCTTACTATATCATCAGTGGAAATTACGTAGTGATTAAAATAAATAGAATAATAGGTAAATTTCCTATAAATAAACATACATAAATATTATCGAAAAAACAGTGGCAAAAAAATTAATATATGTGTAATTGATGCTGCTGTAAATGAAAAAGGATATGCAAAAATTATAAATACAAAGATGTATATTATTTATTTGTTATACAATAAGTAAAAATACAATTTTCATGCTCTCAATTTTTTTTGCATTGAAAATTAACGTAAAAATTTAGCTTTTTTTTCCGAAAACTGTTTGTGTGAAAAATTGTACGTATTGGAGCGAGTTTTGTTTGATTTTAGACTGAAGAAAGCCAGCTATATATAGACTCATATATCAATAAGCAATGCGTCTTTACATCTCAAAATATTCCCAACAGAACATTTTTTTAATGTTTTAAAATGTAATTTCACTATAAATTAATTTTTTAAACCCAATTATACTGCTCTAATATATGATTTTGGCAAATGAAATTCAGTGATCATTATTAGTAGCTTGTATTCAAATTGGCTTCACTTACTTTACTTTCTCAATCCCCCCCCCCCTTTAACCGTTTATTTATTTCATGTCACTTATGTTATTAGTTGGTTTAATTTCATATAGCAGTTCAGCCATCTATTGAGTAATATCTTAACTATAACACGCTAATTTTTCAACTAATGTATAAATTTTCATGATTTTTATGCGTTCAGTTTGTAGTCAGAAGCTATTTGTTTATCTGCAATTGCATATTCTGAATTTTTTTTTAATGCTTTAAAGTTAAACCTCTGCATTTAATATTTACTTTCAATATTTTTTTTTATGTATTTGTACTGTACTAACATATGATTTAAGCAAATGAAATTCTTGACGATGATAGAAATAGTTAAAAAAAAAAAGAAGCTTATCATTATCTTTCTGTCCCCCCCCCCCCCCCAAATTTAGCATTTTTCGTTTAAAAAAAATACTAAAATAAAGCATTTTACTTATTTTAGCCCTGATTATGTCAAATTATTAGTCATTATATTTTTAGTTAGTAAGTAAATTGGTTGCACTTTAGTCCCACGCACCTTCTTCTATTTATTGTACGCCATTTTTTTAGTAGTTGCTACCATTATTTCATTAATTATTTCAAAATTATTTTGCTTTGGTTTATTTGAAACCTCCAAGGCCTTATACAAAATTACAATTTGAGAGCCCCTTCTGCTTGAAAGCCCCCCCCCCTCCCCCGCTAACAAATTTTTGATAGCAATGATGGACCCATAGGATTTATCTCTTATTGACAAAATAGGAGCATGGAAAGAATCGCGTATTATTTGTTTGTTTTGTTTTTTATAATTTGTAACAAGCCTACACAAGGGCAAGGCGGTAGCTAAGGAAAGGGGAGGTTAATGTTCAAACCACTGCACAAATTTCATATTTACATTTATAAATATAGCCCCGATACGAAATATTAGAACGCTATAAAATGAACAATGCAATTTTTCCACTGAAACATACGTACTTTCAATAACTTAAAAACCGAAATCAGATATCAAACGATGTATTAAATCAGCGCGGAGATTTCTTAAATCACATTTCTGCCATAGCGCAAACCTAAACAAAACAAACATTTATCATTAGTGACGAAATTCATTCAAACAATCAGAAGGCAGTACTTCTGCCTGTCGCTATATGAATGTGCATATGTGAAATAAGCATTTGGAATGCAGTGCTCATAATTTCTCATTATTCGAATCAATAATTTTTAATTGACCAAAATGTCTTCTTTATTAAAAACATTCCGACTATTTCAATTTTGTAAACCGCTTATTGAATAATAAAAATTCTGAAAACAGAAAAAAAGAATTTGATGAAAGTCGAAACATATACAAAATGTTTTTGTTATTTACCTGGATTAGGCATAGATCATCTGACAAAATGCCGTAAGTTATAAAAAACACTGAATATCCACCGTAATGATCGCGGGAAATCGAAAAGAATTTAATTATAGTATACACCGATTGCTGATGTTGCCCTCATTAAAAAAGCAGTATTCCATTATCTGGTTACCATTCATAGTTGTGGTTAATTCGCTACTAAAATTATTAACGAGAAAAATATTGTTAAACGAAAAACTATTTTGCATCACCAATACTTTGTTTAATCTAAAAATCTTTTATCTTATAGACTTTAAAAAGTAAAATTAAATTCCTGATGTTATGGACTAAGATAACTGATGGATAATATGCATTCACACTTTTTGTTTCCGTTTCCGATGAACAGATAGAGCGCGCATGTGTGATAAGGATGAATTCGACTCGAAAGACGCTCTTTGCAAGCGGGGTAAAAAGACGAACTGAACTGAGTAGAGTTGAACAACGGAGTAGAGAGATGTTGTTATGTTTTCGGCGGTAAAAACAGTAGAACGATTATGTCTGGGCTATGGGAATGTGTTGTGATCGTTTCCCAGACTTGCGATGTTAGAAGAAGGCGATACCCTTTCTTTGTAAATATTTTGTATATAGCTGAACTTTAAATATAACTTAGTTAAAAATTAAGTGTTGTCAGTCTTCAATTTCCACAAATTGTGTGCAAAAGAGGGATGAAAAATGATCGCCTACTGTCAGAAAAAAAAAAAAGGTGTAAAAAGTATTAAAAATAATGATGTTGGCTAACTGATGGCAATACAGTGAATACTCTAAAGCTGATTCCCCTTCCAAGAAGTGAGATTATTTTTTACTTACTCAATATGTCAAAGTTGGTTGATTTTAAGGAATTAGAACTTTCGTTTAAAGATGAAAAATCATTAAGTATTAAAAGTACAAATAATAGATGTAGAATTCAAAATTTTACTGGCTTTGATTTCTAAATTAATTCTGATGAATATAAATAAAAATTACAAGTAAATTTCACTTAAATGCCGAAGATGACGCTTTGACCGATATTGACAAATATGGTATCGTTCCTGATAAGTTCTTGATTCTGAAGATTATGCTGAATTCCGAAGAAGCAAAAAAGTCTTATATGATAGTGACTATGAAATGATATGAAAGTAGACGATAAGACATAATTAAAAAAAAAAAAAGACGTAAAAGAAGAAAAGACGTAGAAAAATAAATTAGACGAAAAAGACGTAAAGAAAAAAAAAGATAAAACAAAGTTTTCCGATCCAGAGACGAGAGGCTCCATGTGTTCCTTCAAAGGAGATGGCTACGCCATCTCCAGTCCCAAAGGCACCAAGTGACGTCAAATCTTCGCAACAACTACCGGCCGCCAAGAACAGCCAGCAAGCACGGACCCCAACCTCTCAGGCACGGAGCACCCAACAAAGAGAGGCCCCACCAAAGTATTAGCCACCACAGCCGAGACCCACGAGTCCCGCCGCAATGCAGCACATCAGCCTGAGAAATACCCCAGAATTATCCCGTCCGTAATGCGCCACCACAATGGCTGCGGACTATTTTTACAGAGTACTATGTTCGAATGATCTCGGAATCAAAAACAAAGGCTTCGAAACACAATGGTTCGGAGCTCATCTAGGTCTGGTACCACACGCGCGATCTGGAGTCCTAATCAACAGGTCCATGACAATGACAATACCATGATCTCTTTAAAAGACAGAAAAAAGATAAAGAAGACGAATAAATATTTTTTTTGATGCTTTATGACGTGAGAAGCATTTTATGACGAATCTGTTTCTTCAAGACGAACTTTTAAAAATGTTAACCCTTAGATGTCCAAAGAACTTTATTTTGTCAAATTTTGCTTTTTAGAAGCTGATGTGCTAACGTTTTGACGCTTCACAATGTACTGATGCTGTTTTTCTTCAGACCTTTAGGTGCTCCTTCTTCTTTTTATCTTTTCAGATGCTCCTGCTGCTCCTTCCTGTGGTCCACGCTGTCGATCGAGGTCGATCAACCAGTCAGGATTTCCGAACTTGTGGGGTATGCATTGAGCTCTACAACTGCACTCTGAGATTCAAGGCACCACCTACGTGCTTCCTGGTGTAATAAGTGTCTACCGAAATCACCCACTCGTGGGCAGCAACCTTTCGCCATAGGAACTGAAAGTCCACGAGGGGATAATCAAATCCACCATCCAGCGATGACCCCAATCTCCAGGAATCGTCAACGTACTCACGTCGACGACGGACCCGAGATCCCCAGCCGGTTGGTAGACCCCCGTTTACTGAAAATTAAATAAAATGAACTTTACAAATTTTTTTCACACGAGCCACCCAATTTTGCTTAATGCTGGGCGGCCCCAATTGGTACAAGATTTTAACGATTGCATGAAAGGTAATACACAAAAATGTAGTCATATGATAATTGATACATATTATGAGAGTTTGTTGATTACAACTTAAAAAAAAAGGTTGAGTTTTTAGGTGACCCACAACTTGAATAACAAGTGTCTACCGCTTGCAGCGCCATTCAACTTCTTACATAACTGCTGATCAAAGCGCCTTCACTCTGTTTATTTCCTTTCCCGATGAACAGATACAGCGCGCATGCATGATAGAGAGAAACTTCGGCTCGAAAGACGCTCTTTGCGAGCGGGGTAAAAAGACGAACTGAACTGGGTAGAGTTGAACAACGGAGTAGAGAGAGGTTGTTGTTATGTTTTCGGCCGTAAAAAACAGTAGAACGATGATGCTTGTGCTATGAAAATGTTTTGTATTCGTTTCGCAGAATTGTGATGTTAGAATAAGACGATACCATTTCTTTGTAAATATTTTGTATATAGCTTAACTTTAAATATAACTTAGTTAAAAATTAAATGTTGTCAGACTTCAATTTCCACATATGTATATACCAATATATATATATATATATATATATGTATATGTATATGTATATATGAGGTGCAAAAAATACATATATATTGTTTCATCCCCGCGTTATCGCAAAAAGATACCTATATATATATATATTAGTACCTTTTTGTATATATATATATATATTATTATGTATACACTTATGTATATATATATATATATATAGGTATCTTTCTGCGATAACGCGGTGATGAAACAATATATATGCATTTTTTTGCACCGGATGTAATTTATAATGCAGTAATATATTATAATGCAATATAGGTCTGAAACTCTAACATGTAAAGCAGCTTTAAAATTTTATTCAAAAAATGTAAATTAAATTTTATACAGACAGAAGTTTCCATATTTAACTGAAATTCGGCTCTGTATGAAGATATCCTTTTAAAACGATAAAATATTTTTATTAAAAAAGCTGTAATGCTCTTAAAACTTAGTCGAAACATATGTAATAATAAAAATTTTACTCCATGTATACCTGAGGAAGGATCGTATATCATTGTAACAAGACAAGTAAAATACATCTTTAACTGTAACGGGATTAAATGAAATTTTATTTTCTAAAATAAAATGCAGTAACTGTAATAGTGTTTTATTTATTCAAAAATGAAAGATTAATAATAAAATACTGGAATCTTATTCCCTCGAGTAAATGATTCACTAATCTCACAATAATGTAAAAAAAAAAAAAAAAAAAAAAAAAAAAAAAAAAAAAAAAAAAATCTGCTGAGACTTGTTAAAAAATGGCACAATTTATAAACACAAAGTGTAAGTTTTATTCGTATATATTTATATTTACATGCAAAAAGAAAATATTAGTTGCAAATATTTTTTTTTAATTAAGTAATTTGTTTTTCAACCTGCAAGTTGCTATTTATGTGAATTTTTAAAAAACAGTATTTTTCGTGATGTTTTTAACGCATTGCATGTAAAGGATTTTTTAATAATGAGTGAGAATATAACATGCACAAACATCAGTAGTAGCAAAGCGTAGTGCAAAATAATTAGAATGATAATATTATTGACTAAATAATAAATATAAATACATCAATATTCATATAAATTATGCACATTGATTTTATCAAATTGAATAGGTAATAAACATAATAGTTTGAGAGCTAGCAGCGTCAAAAAACACGGGATTTTAGCAAGGATTATTTCTCTATATGACCTTCCGTTTTATGTTGTAGTACATATGCGGACAGTCTGGTTAGCCTAAGACGTTGCGTTTACCAGTGGGAGAAGGGATTATGCATTTGAAAAAATCTTCAAAATTACGTCATTTTAGGAAGGTTTATTTTTCTATATGCTCTTCCGTTTTGTGATATATTATGTGTGCGGACGGTCTGGGTGGCGCGAGACGTTGCATTTACCTGCGGGAGAAGAGGTTATGGAGGTCAAAAAACTTAAAAATTACGTCATTTTAGCAAGGCTCATTTTTCTATATGCTCTTCTGTTTTATGGTGTAGTACGTATGCAGCCGATCTGACTGGCGGGAGACGTTGCATTTATCTATAGGGAAAGGGGTTATGCAGGTGAAAAAACTTCAAATTGCATCATTTTAGCAAGGCTCCTTTTTCTATATACTTTTTCTTTTTATGATGTGGTACGTAAGCGGACGGTCTGGTTGGTGGGAGATGTTGCGTTTACCTGCGGGAGAAGGAGTTATACACGTGAAAAAAATTAAAAAAATCCGCGATTTTAGCAGGGCTCATTTTTCTAAGTAAACTATCGTTTTATGGTGTAATAGATATGCTTACACTTTGGCTGGGGAGAGACGTTGCATTTACCTGCTAGAGAAGTGGTTATGCAGGTGAAAAAACTTCAAAATTACGTCATTTTAGCATGAGTTTTGTTTATAACATCTATTTATACTAACTATATGTGATATTAATCCATTATTGCCAGTCGTTGCCATCGTCGCTAAGACCTATCAGATCCACATTTATAGGTTAAAAACATGTCGTCTTAGCGTCATTGTAGCGTACACAAATTTGGTTGCAATGTTAATGCCATAAAGCACTATATACCACTCTTGAAACAGGCACTTTCGTTGCCAGATTTAATGCCGTCTGGCATTAACTTTGCAAACTAATTTGTGTCTGGTAAATTAATTATAGGCTGTCTGATAGCCAAAGAGAAATATATTGTAATTTTTACGCTTTGTAAAATGATGTGAATATGATTATTTTTTTTTTAATCTATGAACCACTCTTCAAACAGCACTTTCACTGCCAGATTTAAAGCCTTCTGGCATTAACTTTGCAACCAAATTTGTGTCTGGGAAATTATTTATAGGCTATCTGATAGCCAAAGAGTTGCAGTTTTTAAACTTTCTAAAATGACATGTTTTTTTCTCATGTAAGTGTGGATCTGGCAGGGTCTTAACAACATTGGCAACGTCTGGAAATAATGGATTAATATTACAAATAGCAGAAACAGATATTATAAACAAAACTCATGCTAAAATGACGTAATTTTGAAGTTTTTTGACCTGCATAGCCCCTTTTCCGGCAGGTAAACACAACGTATAGCGTCAGCCAAACCTTACGCATACGTAGTATACCATAAAACGGAAGAGCATATAGAAAACTGCGCCTTGCTAAAATCACTTAATTTTGAAGTTTTTTGACCTGCATAACCCCTTCTCCTCAGGTAAATGCAACGTCTCCCGCCAGCTAGACCGTCCGCATACGTACTAAACCATAAAAAGGAAGAGCATATAGAAAAGTGAGCCTTGCTAAAATCAAGTGACGAAAACTTTGCTAGCTCTTAGACTATAAAGAAAATATAGTAAAACAATTTGTATTACCGCAATATAATGAATTGAATATTCTTTGTATTTAAAATCCGATAAGAGTATTCGAACGGAATATATTTTTTTCGAAATTACAGTAACATTACACATCAGTTGTGCTTACTTTGTGTTGAATACATCCATTGCAGACATAGCATGGAGACAATGCACATGGACATAATATAAGGACAATGCAGAGAATGTAAGGTAGAGTTCACAAGATTTTGATATGTCGAGATGACAGAAGACGACATGCCCCACTAACGCTATATTTTAACGCTAATTTGAACCTTTTGGTCATTTGTCGGTAAATATTACTCTTTTGATATCCCAAAATTTATCCATAGAATTCAGGTTTCTTTGTTTTTAGTCTTCCTTTAAAAACATAAATTTCCAGTTTTCTATCTCCTAAAATAGTAACCTATACTATGAGAGGCTTACGTTATTTAATAATACGTTTCAAAAGCTTTGTTAAATGATACGCGAAAATACCCCAAAATAGTGGACCAAAATATCGGAATATTAACCGCATTCTTATAGTTTTCTTCAATTGTGAATTTAACGAAATATACATTAAAAAGTTATTTAAATAATACACATCCATTGTTTTAACTATTGCTTAATACTAATATACCGGGTGTCCCAAAAAGGACTGACTGATTTTAAAATTCAATAACTTCCAAACGGTGACAGATATAAAAAAAAATCTTGCAGGAGGGTTATGCATAAAGTCAAAAGTTTTTTTACAGTGATTTTCGATTTTAGTTCGAATTACAAACAATAGATGGCGCTGAGATCAATAGGGGCTAAATTCAGGCTCGATTTTTGGTACTTCGTGGCCCGGATAATACATTTCCATCTCCTTTTTCTGCATGGAACAACAGAAAGGACCAAAAATCGAGCCTGTATTTAGCGACTATCGCTTACAGCGCCATCTATTGTTTCTAATTCGAACTAAAATCGAAAATCACTGTAAAAAAACTTTTGACTTTATGAATAACCCTCCTGCAAGAATTTTTTTTAATATCTGTCACCGTTAGGAAGTTATTGAATTTAAAAATCAGTCAGTCCTTTTTGGGACACCCGGTAAATAATTTAGCATTTACTGAACAGCATTTCACATGTAAGAAAATTCATATTTAAAAATTTAAAAATACATTTAGAAGAATTTTTTTCAGAAAAGATGAAAAACCTTTGAATTTTTTAAAAGCATTATTTATTGCAAATATTTAATTTTTAAATGGAAAAAACATATAAAATATCAAGAATATAAAAATTGTCTCCTAACTAGATCTGTATAGTTTAATTTCAAACCAGCAAAAATAAAAGATTGTTGATAAAGTCATCCAAATATAGTTTCATTGCAGTTTGATATTAACTAAGTGTATTTTATACATAACAATTATATAAGATATATTCTCATTCGAATGATTTGAGAAATCTGACGGATCTTTGAAGACTAACAAATATTCTTCTAACATTTCATGTATGTTTTATTAATTTTAAATATTTACAATCTAATATCAGTAATATATAATTATTATATTTAATTTTCGTAAATATTTATGATAAAATTTGAAATATGTTATAAGTCTAGCCGGATAAATACAGCTAAGTTGACTCCCATGGCCGATATTTGAAATAACATATGTGATAATATGGCTTACCATGAGAGTACAGTATAGAGCGTTTTAAGTCGCTGACCTTGAACTATTCTTAAGACAATCGGGAAAGTATGCACCGGTGTCACGATTTTTCAAATACATTTTTCCAAAAAGATAAAAAAGGAAACCAACGCCAATTATTGAAAAAAGTATTAGTTCACATTGTAAAAAAAAAAAAAAAAAAAAAAAAAAAAAAAAATCATATTTTTACATTTTCTTCAACGTGGAAAAATAAACAAAAATATTTAACAAAAAATTATTAATATAGTAATATTATATTTACACTAACCAAAAAATTACACAATAGGCTCAAAATATGTACGTTAACCATAAAAAAAAATTCATTCGAATCTAAGATACTCTTTTTGAGTTATGACAAAAATATTGGTGTGAGAATTAGACAATATCTCACATTGAAACTCTCAATGTACAAGGCAGAAACCAGTATAGGGAATCTAATGTAAAATCATCTAGACTCAGAATTTCTTCAGAGTTCAAGAAAAAGTCTCAAAATATGAAACATATAGATCGATATCTATCGATCTTCACCAATGACAGTAACGTGAAGGGTATTCCCTTATTTAGCGAGAGAAACTATTCTTTTGATCCTCACGCGGTCGCCTCTGGCCCACCCAAGTTCGTGTGAACAAGAAAGTGAAATTGCATCTAACATTGACGTCATGTTTCTCGCTGCATCCTATAGAAAGCGAACACTCGGAGTTTCTGACGACAATTCGAGAGACAGTCGGAAAGAATCTAAACTACAGTTCTGAGGATGACAGATTGACAGTCCTTCCGGAGCAAAAAACAGTTAATCCAGAACAAAAGACAGTTCGTCCAGAACAACGACAACGAGACAGTTCATCTAGAACAACTAGACAGTGCATCGAGACAGTGCAGCGTGGACCTTAGACAACAAATAGTGGGACGCAGTATTCCCGGTACAAGCCCTTGAGCTACAGTGGAATAAAGCCGCGGAGTGCCATAACGGGCCGTTCCCCAGACAAGATACTTCCAGCAACAACTGCAACACGTAAGCTCATTTCATTTTGATTGGCACTTAAACTATTATTTATCATACTGATAGGATATTAATATTAAAATAATAAAACTTTGTAAAAAATCACCATAAAATAAAAAAAAACAAAACACAGGACGCGTTTCGAGCTAAAAACATAACAGCTCGTCATCAGCTACAACATACACGTATCCGCAAGCGAACAAGTTCAAAAATGAACAAAAGGTAAAGAATGTTGCAAAGAATGCGACAGATGGCACTACCTGAAAGAGGAACATGCAAAAGAAAAAGGTGTTGCCAAAAGATAGAAGAGAAATTGATAGGGAAAAAATGGAAATAAAAGAAATAAACAAAATAAAAATAAAAGAAGTAAATTAAAAAATATAAATAATAATAATAAAGAAAGAAATATAAAAGAATAAAACAAGCAAAAACAAAAGATCCATTTTTTAATCAAAATAAAAAGAAAGGAAACAAGAGAAAAGGGAAAAGAATTACAAAAGTAATTTCCACGCTGGAGATAGGAAAGGAGATGATGGGAGATCATTGACAAGATTAGCAGAATTTTTAGAAATAAAATATGCTTCATGAAAATCCAAGTAAGAGGGAGAGGCAGGGGAAGAAATAATTTTGGTCATGGAGAAATTGAAACAATGACTGGAAGACCAACAGTGAGAAGCAATCGAAGATTTAGAGATTTCTTGATTTGCAATATACCTCTGATGCTCGCCTAATCTGAATTTTAAAGCTCTTTTAAAGCTCGTGGTTATAATCCCTCTTTGATTGATAAAGCTTTGTATAAATTTAATAAGCTTAAACGTCCTTTTTCTGATTCAAATAATCCTCCTGATTTTAATTCTATAATAGTTCTGCCCTTTTATTCTCTTCTCTGTTTCAAAATTGCTAAAATCCTTTCTCGTTTTAACTTTAAAGTTATCTTCAAACCTATGAATAAAATTAAATTCTCTTCTCTAAAAGATCCTGTCTCTACTGAGAACCGGTGGGGTGTTTATTTCATTCCTTGCTCTTGTAATTTAGGTTATATTGGTCAAACAAAAAGAGCTTTAAAATTCAGATAAGGCGAGCATCAGAGGTATATTGCAAATCAAGAAATCTCTAAATCTTCGATTGCTTCTCACTGTTGGTCTTCCAGTCATTGTTTCAATTTCTCCATGGCCAAAATTATTTCTTCCCCTGCCTCTCCCTCTTACTTGGATTTTCATGAAGCATATTTTATTTCTAAAAATTCTGCTAATCTTGTCAATGATCTCCCATCATCTCCTTTCCTATCTCCAGCGTAGAAATTACTTTTGTAATTCTTTTCCCTTTTCTCTTGTTTCTTTTCTTTTTATTTTGTTTAAAAAAATGGATCTTTTGTTTTTTCTTGTTTTATTCTTTTATATTTCTTTCTTTATCGTTATTTTTTAATTTTTTTAATTTACTTCTTTTATTCTTATTTTGTTTATTTCTTTTATTTTCATTTTTTCCCTATCAATTTCTCTTCTATCTTTTTGGCAACACCTTTCTATTTTGCATGTGCCTCTTTCAGGTAGCGCCATCTGTCGCATTCTTTGCAACATTCTTTACCTTCAGTTCATTTTTGAACTTGTTCGCTTGCGGACACGTGTATGCTGTAGCTGATGACGAGCTGTTATGTTTTTAGCTCGAAACGCGTCCTGTGTTCTGTTTTTTTTTTATTTTATGGTGATTTTTTACAAAGTTTTATTATTTTAATTGCTTTATATGGCCAGTTTTCGGTGCTGTTTCGCAGGATATTAATATGCTGTTTAGAGAAAAATAAGAGAAACCTTTTGATTTTGTGATAAATCGATAATGCGTAGTTAATTGAAATCTAACGATTAAAGCACATTTATATGTTATATTATCTTTATCATTATTTTTAATGTTTGGAACGCAGAAAGTATTAGCTAGGCTAAATTCATAACTACTCAAAAAAAAAAAAGACCCAGAAAAAAGGGCCCAGTAAAAACTTTCTTATATAACTTGTGTAGGAAATATATTTTGAAGAGTGATTGTATAAAGAGAAATTTTCATGTCTTGTTGGATTACCAAATGACAAATAGAGTAAATGAAAATTTTATCCTAAACAGTATAGAGGCATTTGATAGAGGTTGCAGAGAGTGTTCAGTTCTTGAGAAATACTGGGAAGGTTGTTTGCCAATAGAATTTGAAATATTATTTTTTCTTGGCCTTGTAAGCCAAGGATCTGGGTTCGATTCCCAGCCTGAGCATTTTTTCGCTCAGTTGGAAATATTCAATTCGTATATTATTTTTTGTTTGCATATTGTGTGTATAGGGACTCTAAAACTTTAAAATTTTGAATTTTATCTCTTGTTTTACGATTGGCACAAAAATATAGAAAATCTGAAAATCTTTTGCAAAATTATAAAATTAATTATACATATTGGTCAAGCATTTGAAATGTTTGCTTATATTGTGTGCTTAGGGATGAAATATTTCTTGTGAAGTGTAAGATTCGTGTGCTTTTAAATTGGTAAACAAAACGAATTGTTTCCGTTTGTATTATCTCAACATACCGTAGTCATGTCGAAGTTAAATTCACTTAAGTACTGCAGGATAGCGGATTTATAGAATCTCGCGGAAGTTCAAGGTGTTGAAATAGATGGACAAGATAATATGGCAATGATTATCGAAAAAATTGAATCGGCAGACAAATACGATGATGAACTTACTTTAGTGCAAGCTGGGTATTTTGTGAAAGATCGCGAAGACCGAACCGTGGCTAAAAAAGAGAAAGAGAGGGGAAGAGAGAGAGAGAGGGGGGGAGAAAGAGAGAGAGATAGGGAAGAGAGAGGAGAGAGAGAGGAGAGAGAGAGAAGGAGAGAGAGGAGAGAGAGAGAGAAGGAGAGAGAGAGAGAGAGAAGAGAGAGAGAGAAGAGCGAGGAGAAAGAGAGAGAGAGAAGAGAGAGATAGGGAAGAGAGAGAGAAGGAAAAGGAAAGGCGTTTACATTAGTACAGCTAAAATTAACGCAGAGGTCAGCAAGGCAAAATCACCTGTTAGCATTATTGCCGGTAGAAATTGAGGAACTGATATTACCCGAACAACCGAAAAAAATGACTATTTTCAACAAGTTAAATCGCTTTTATTAGCCCGGTACAGATTGAGTGCGGAAGCTTACCGTCAAAAATTAAATAAACATGCACGTAATCCAGAAAACCCGCGGAGAGATCTCATATTCGAATTGAATATTTTTTTCTAAGGATGGATAAACTGTTTGGGGATTACGCAATTTTCTGAATTAAAAGACTTGTTGATCACTGATCAGACCAAACGACTCTCGCCGGTCGAATTGAAAGAGCATTTTATAGATTTGTGGGCGAATAATAAAGATTCCTTGGTGCTCGCTACGGCACTAGACAAATATGAGGCGATAAAAGGAGTGTCAAAAAATCGTGGAATAAAAAACGAAAATTTGAAGGAAATTCGCGGGATAGGAGAATGGAAAAACGAAAAGTGAGGACGAAACGAGAGGTGGGCATTCCGAAAGCAAAACAAACTGAAGAAAGAAAAGGGCTGAGAAAGAAAGAGAAAAGATCTTTGGACGTAAAAATTGGAATAAGTGTTTTATTTGCTCCAAAATTGGGCATTTAAAAGCCAATTGTCCCGAAAACAAAAGGAACTTAGAACCTATTGCTAGTCTTTACCACATTAGCGGAGGTACGAATTTCGAAGAAAGTTTTAAAACTTACCTTAGCCGTGCTCCAATTAACGAGAAGAATGCACAACTTTGAGGGATACGGGCACTTTATATGATGTAGTCCCCGGGAAAATAATTAACCCCAATCAATTAGACGGTGGTGCCATACGAGTTAGGCAGCCGTTGACGAATAATACGCGTCGTTTACCGACCGCTAACGTTGCCTTAGAAATTGAAGGATTGGGGGGTATAAAATTTAGGGCCATAGTAGCAGAGAGTAAAGCAGACGTATCCTACTACATTCTTGGAAGCGAAACTCAAAAATTAATTGATAAAATTAAGAGCGATAATGTCCAGATTTTAAACACCATGATAACCCAAAATCCGTCCAAACCGAAAATAGAAAAAGAGAGTTTCGATGCAAACAGAGGGGAGGAGGCGAAAAGGGGAAGCCCCCAGTCAAAAATGAAGGACGCGGATACGGGAGAAAAATCTACAGAAGTTGAAACCCGGTCAAAGGAAATGAATTGGAATTTGAAAGTAGACGGAAGGGGGCTTTTGTTACCCGATCTAGTGGGGGATTTAAGCATAGGATTAAGCAAGGTTGGGAAGGAAAATATTAAAAGGGAACAAGAATCGGATGAATCGTTAAGCGGAATTAGAAGAAGGGCAACGATAAAGACGCATTGCAATTGTGGGGATCTCGAGAAGTAAACGTCTAGGAATGGATTTAACGGCCGATCAAAGTGATAAGCCTGTGAGAATTGCACTGACCAGGAACAAAAGAGAATCTAGGCGCAATAAAGACGTGTTCAAGAGAAATTTCGTGTCAGGAGACGCAGGATTAGGTTCTACCAGACAAAAGTCGCATGAAACGGTTACGAGAAGGATTAATCAGGTGAGAATCGATTCTAAAAGTTCCGCGAGTAATCATATCACAAACATCGCAAGTAGACGCAGTAAGTCTTAAGATTATCGAGTAAATATACTGAAACACAATGAGAAAAGCGTTGAGAATATAAACACTTTGACACGCGAAGTTTCGCGGCCCAGGCACTATGCAAAATTTAGAGATAAACATTCACGAGGGAGAAAGTTGTTAGCAGTTGGGGATTTAGTGGAGGATTGTGTGAGTCAAACTCGACTTAAGTATGTGTATTAGGGTGGGTCGAATTTTTTTTTTTATTTCGGAACGCTTTAGTGCGGAAAACTTGCCTATTGTAATAAGAAGAAAAACGGCATATATTTTTTTTAAATCGGTTAACATCTTCCATTCGCGCATCGTACTTAAAGTTGATGAAAAATTGCAAAAATCGCGCCTTTTTTCTAATTTTTTTAAGTTAATTAAAACTTTAAAAATAAACGCGTTTTAACTTTTTATGCTTGTTTCATAGTCTACATAACCTAAATAAATTAAATTCCAATCAATAATCCTATTTGTTTTGTTCGTGCAAGAACTTGGAAAAAACATAAATTTATCAATTTTTCGCAATTTTCACCGTGCAACTCTTATTTCGTTTTGCTAAAACAAAACGACCCAGAACTCACCACGTGGTAGTGGATGCACGCTGAGTTCCACCCACAACATACCCAAGAAACCGTTCAATTGTTGGGTGTGGTATTTATATTATATTAAAATGACCACATGCACGTTAATGTGTAATTCTAATTAAATGCTTATGTAAAAAAAATAAAGAAAATTCGTGTCTTTGAGTTGAGGTTCATGATTCTTCAAAGGAATTACAATTTGGAAGAAAATCGCATGTATTTACAAAACAGTTACAAAAAAGTTAAATGTGAAGGCCGAGCGGAAAGATCGTGATCTTCAGCAAGCACTTAGTAGTTCCTCAAAAAGTTTTAAAGTTCCTAAAGTGGCAGTGTACTATGAAATTGATGAACTCAAATACACTTCTTTTGAAGACTCGGAGTATGAGGAAGATAAATACAAACTGGGTACATCGACAAAAAGCCCAAATGGCAGACGAGAATTAAACTTAACGCAACAGCGCTTTTAATGAGCTTTCTTATCGCCAAATTTTTCAATATATTCACGGTCAAACTGAAGGTCCTAAACCTTTTAGAGCGCCAATCACGTAGCAGCTCACTTGCTGTGAAAAAACTCCTGTGGTCGATTGTAAACGCGCAGATTGATCAATTTCTGATATAGACAGGACTTTTCTGAGCAAAGATCAACAGTATTTTTAGGACATTTTAAATGTAATCACCTTGGGATATTGTCCAGAAAACTTGACGAATTGGGACCCTGGTACTTTGTCTGATTCCAGATGACTAACTGTGGCCAACCGAGTCCTTAGATTGTATCAGATTCATCCGAAAACTTAATAGAAACAGCTGGCATAATCTTAAAATCATACATGCCTGTATAATTTGCCATAAAATAAGTAAATATTTTACTGACGGACCAAATCATGTATTTCCAGCAATACAAACATCACACAATTTATCTGCCGAATTGCTACAAGTTGTCGATCTCGTAATAGAAAGAAATAAGTTTTTTGCGCACCCAGAAATTATTCTGTTGGGAATGATTGTCGAATTCAGAAAACATATTCGGGATATTGATTATAGAAGTATCGTAAGAATAAGACAAACTGTCCCAAAGAAGAAGACTGTTAGAAATGTAATGCCACCAAATGGAAAATTTCAAGCTTTCAATTACATAGAAATTATTAATTGGAATTCTTGTGCGGTGTATCCTCCCCCAATGACGCGGGACCTACGTTGAAGGTGATGTTAAATCGTTCATCACTTCTGACACTACTCTCATCAGAGAAATACAAATGTTTTCCTGTCACACCGAGACTGTTAAGATGTGCTTCAAATTTTTGGCAGAGCGTTATTTCTCTTTTATGCCTCATTTCTCAAAAAAATCAGACTTTAAATGTACAGTAGATATAAAAAAGGAAAAGTAAGCCAAAGAATAATACTCTATGGAAAACCTTTGTAAATATTTGCAAATATAATGTAATTGCCGCAGCCAACAATTGGATGGTTGGTTGGATAGGGTGGAAGTGGAACTCTACGTGCAACCGCCTTCACGTGGTGAGTTCTGGGTCGTTTTATTCTAGCAAAACGAGCGAAGAGTAGCACGGTGAAAAATGCGAAAAATTGCTAAAATTATGTTTTTTTCTAACATGTTGCGCGAATGGAAAAATTAGATTATTAATTAGAACTTAATTTATTTTGGTTACGTAAACCATGAAACAAGTATAAAAAGCTAAAGCGTGTTTATTTTTAACGTTTTAATTAATTTAAAAAAATTAAAGAAAAGGCACGATTTTTGCAATTTTTCATAAAATTTAAGTACGATGCGCGAATGGAAGATGTTAACCGATTTAAAATAAAAATTCATGCCGTTATTCTTCTTATTACAATAGGCAACCTTTCCGCACTAAAGCGTTTCCAAAATAAAAAATTTCTTTTTTACGACCTACCCTAATGTGTATATATTAATTTTCACCTTATTTTGTGTAAATGTAATCGTGTAAAATTTAAATGTGCTTTGTCTTTTAATGTAAAAATTTCATAATCAAATGTACCCAGCATTAGCAAGCTAAATATAAATTGCAGGAAAGAGTATTTTTTTTTTTTTGAAAAGGGGATTGATATAATTAATGTTAGGCCACTCTAATGTATCAGCTAACCTTTTCCCTTGCACGATATTGCGTCTTGCAGCCGAAACATGATTTGAAGGATGGGTGTTGTGAGAATTAGACAATATCTCACACTGAAATTCTCAATATATAAGGCAGAAACCAGTATAGGAAATCTAATATAAAATCATCTAGTCTCAGAATTTCTTATGAGTCCAAGAAAAAGTCACAAAATATGAAACAAATAGATCGATATCTATCGATCTTCACAGTTGACAGTAACATGAATGGTATTTCTTTATTTAGTGAGAGAAAATATTCTTTTGATCCTCACGCGGTCACCTCTGGCCCAACTAAGTTCGTGGGAAGGATAAAGTGAAACTGCATCTTACGTTGACGTCATGTTTCTCACTGCATCCTATAGAGAGCGATCTTGTTTATGAGATCACGATCTACAGATTTTTAGTCCCTAAGGGAGGTGGCTTTTGTTCTGGACGGAAAACGAAGCTGATAAAGAGAGATGCAAGAGCATTCTCAGTAGTTTTTGAAGTGGAGACTACAAACAGATTTTGGCCGTGTAGAGTAGAACTCTCTCATGGGTTAGTGACTTCGGAACACCTTCCAGAGCACGGTAGGAGCAAATGCCGGGCGCAGCTGTGAAGTTACTCCACTTCGGAGAAAACCCCGGAGGTTTCCAAACCTCGGTTTTGAATCGACTAGAGATGCGACATTCTGTCGAGTGTCTAAGACTCTATCTTCTTCCGAATAAAAATCATTAGCAGCAAAAGAGACTCTCACGTATTCGTCGACCTGACGAAAAACTTCGGACTCTGAGTTAATAGAGACTATTTCATTGAAAGCGATCTGCCACTCGGCGACTGGACTTGAATTAATAGACATTTTATTGAAAGCTGTATAGAACTCTATTTTTCAAAATGTTGTGTATATATATCTTGTCTAATCCAGAGAATCATCATTTAATTGTTTATAATACCATAAATATTTCTTTGAATTTAATAGGACTCGGCCGTTGAAGTTACACTCTACCACACTACCTAACGACACCAGCCTCCATTACAATATTAACAAATTGTTAAAGCATTCCTAAATTTTCCAGTTTGTATTTGCAGAAATGCGCTACTATCATTTGATTGGTCAATCAGTATCATTCCCACTCAGGATGCGCAGTATGCCTAAAAAGAGAATGTTTCCATACATACTACTTCCCTATGGGCTTGTTTCGTGTTTTTAACCATTCTGTTATTTTAGCGTACTGAGCATCCTTCTCGCATAATAATATCAAGAACTGCAAAATCAAATGATAGCATTTATCTACCATGTCTACCATAATTGTCACATAGAACAAGCTTATTCATTGAAATTCATTAGCATAATTGACTAGACCAAAAACTCTTATTTACTGTCCAGTGTTGGTTTTACTCTGTTGACTTCTTAAGTGTACTATCTATACTATTGAGAATTTCCGTTAATTTATTGGAAACACTATTTTATTTGTGTTAGAAAACTACTTTGTATTCAACAGAAAAATTAAAGACGGATTTTGTATTTAGCGAAATCACTCATTCATACATTCTTAAAAATTTTGACGGGATTTTTCCATAGTAAATATAAGAAGAGTATAATCACACCCATATTAACCACACAAATTTGCTATTTCATAGTTTAATCGTGAATTTTCAAGATTGGATATTACGTATTTACTTACAACACACTTATTGAACAGTCGTGGAGAAAGAAGTAAACTCCCCCTGCTAACACCGCAACAAATTATCCTACAAGAAAATTATAAGTACAGGCAATTTGAAATAAAGTCTACTTTTAAATGATATGTGTAAAATTTAATTAGGGGGCCATCGTTCCAGAGAAATTAATTATTTAACAAGTAAAAATTAAATTTAAAAAATCAGAAAACCCAACTGCGTAAAAAGCAAACTAATAAATTATTTCTCATCAGTGTGAAACTATTTTTATAATACTTACCTATGTCTTTTATTTACTTGTACTGATGACTTTTAAGTTGTGTTTAATTGTTAGTTCCTATCTTTAAACACTGTTTTGATGAGGCCTATCAATGTCTATGAAGATTAGAGTTGCAGTAAAGCTAGAAATCCTACCTACACGACTTCTAGGTAGTGTAATATTTAAACGGAACTTCTGACTGCAAAATAATCAATGAAACATCGTCTTCACTTTGAAAGACCTATCCAATGATAGGCCACTCAATATGTTGCGTAATCTTTTTCGTCTCTACCGCCATTTTTTGTTTTACGGCCGCCATTTTGAATTTATAAAATCAAAACCTAGCCTATAACCATCGGACGGATAAGACGAATCGATAGAGACCCCATTCATTAAAATCCATCCAGCCGTTGGGATGTTTCGAGGCTATAAAGAAATTCGCATACCCAGATACGCGTGAAACACATAACCCTTTTTGGCATTCGGGTAAAAACGAACATATTTTAGGGGCTGTATCCTATTTGAAGCTTCGTACTCGATAGATGAAGTACTAGAGAACGACTATGTCACTTCAGTTAATGTGTTATTTCTTGCCAATATGACAATTTCACTCGCTTTATATGTTTGAACTATTGACAGCAATATTTCAATAAATTATTTCAATAAAATGAGTAAAATATAATTTTTCAAAATATGCTTTTTTTAACATCCCAGACACGGCCCTTTAAACCATCATCTTGACGTATTTTAATGATAATTCGAAAACTACTTGAAAGAAAAATTTGAAATTAAAAATTCACATAAAGCAGGAAATAGTAAATATAAATCTATCAAATGTAGGTTGCAATTCATATTATTTCGAATATTAATTTATAATTCATAATCCATATTATAAAAATTTTAAAATTACAAAATTATAAATTTAAAATTATAAATGTATTTTTATTTGTATTTTTTAGTATTATAACAACAAAAAATTGTCACATTATTATTGTAATTTCAGGAGATATCAATAAATACAGGAAAATGTAATTTAACATTAGAAGGTCTAAATTTTGAATGTTTATAATTCAAAAACTTATCTTTCAAATGAGTAGAAATTTCGTTTCTTGGTACAATTTGAGCTGAAGATTAAAAATATATTATCAATGTTGGATGTTGCTATTTCAAAAAGTAAAGTTTGGTCTGGTTTTGATTTTTAGCTGGCTCCTTGGAGTATTTTCTGTCCATCAATAAAAGTAGACTTTATTTTCAATCGATTGGTACCAGTAGCTTTCTTCTATTATAATTGGTTGCAGAGTTAGTAGGGGGTGCTTACATTTTTTTTTTCAACGACTGTACTTGTTGTGCAGAAACTGTAATAGTCGCATAACTGTAAAATTCAAACAGGTAAAGATAGGATCATTCTAACTAGTTGTTACCATTTTCTTTGTTATAACTCAAAAGGCGCATCTTTGATTTTGGAGAATTTATTTTCTTTTGTTAAAGTACATTCCTTAATCATTATTTTGTTGTTTTTTTGGTATGTGTGAATATAATATTACTGTATCAATAATTTTTTTGAAATTTTTTTTTTATTTTTCTATGTGAAAAATTGTGGAAAAATCTGAAAAAAAAAATATACGAAATGAATTAATATATTGTTCAGTAATTGGCGTTGGTTTCATTTTTTTTTTTTTTTTTTTTTTTTTTTTTTACTTTTATATTTTTTGTGAAAAACGTGTTTGAAAAATATTGGAGCTAGGGCATACTTCCCTTATTAACTCTACACAGAAAGAACAATTTTGTTAAAACAACAAAAAAATAGTTGTGCCAAACAAATTTTGCCCCCACCAAATAATTTCTGTTGGACTGACAAAATCCTTTCGTTAGTTCAATAAAATTTTATTGAACGAACAAAATCATTTGATCAGTTGAACCAACATTTGGTCAGTCCAACCAAACATTTTAGCTGGGGCTATATTAACTAAATCTTTTTTTCCGTGTAGGACAGTTCAAGGACAGGGACTAAAAGACCTATATATTGTGTTCCATGGTAACCCTTATTGCTACATGACCCAACCAGTGGCCGAGAGTTTATGTGGGAGGTGCTGGGTTCGAACTCAATCGTGCCCGTCGGCCTAATCGTTCGGAGTTATCGTGGTTTTCTTCAAACCATGGATTTCCATGAGTAAATAAGGGTTAGGTTCCCTTAAAAAGACCCCCACGAAGGGCACTACCCTTTTGGGCCTATATCCCTCGAGTTGACAATTGACCTTCAAAAATCAACCCAGCCCTTATTGCTACATATGTTATTTTGAACATCGACCGTGGGGGCCATTTTGCTATTTTTATTCAGCTAGACCCTTTGTTGCTTTACAGTTGTAATATTTACAATGACGCGCTAATATTTCATTATTATTGACATTATTAACTTTAAGTTGAAGTACTATTTTTTGTTTGTTGTCTGAGTGATATTGGCAAAATGTAAACACCCTAAGATTCAGAAATATTTCATGTGAATAATTTCAATATGTGGAAAATATGTAACTGTATTATTTTAATTGATTTATATAATAGTTGAATATTTATTATATAAGGCGTGCAGCCAACAGAGTGAAAAATTATCTGGCCTAAGAAAATATCTTCTTCACTCTGTTGCATGGTTGCCACGTGCGATTATTTTTTAATTCTATTTCGCACTACTTTTTCAAAAGAAAATGATCGTACATTAAGCCTAACTTATTGTACAAATTTCATTTCTGGAATGAAAGCTCAGTATTTCTCCATTACTTTAAACCTTCTTACTTAAATCTATATGATATATTTTATTTGAGAAACTCTTACAAAGTATTTCTAAAAAACGCAATTTTTAGGTTGAAAACTCTTCATTGATTTTTCTACACCTATTTCAATTATCTAAATGATACAAAGACTGTTGTTTGAGAATTCTAGTAACTTTGCTTGTAACCTATTGGTAAAACTCTGAAATTCCTTTAAATATGAAAACTGAGGATGGTTCAAGCCTCCCCTATGGTCAAACCTCCCCCAGCCTCCCTTATTGTGAAAGAACAAATTATTTATTATACAATGATTGCTTCTTAGTATAGCTTGTTAAACAATCAATGATAGTTATAATCATAGATTTCAAATTATAAATGTTATACAGGAAGCTACTAATAACAACAAAAACAAACCTTATTAATCAGAAATATTATTGTTATGAAGCGATATAATGTGCATTTTAAGTTCCATGTGTAGGCGAGCTTTTAAAAAAATATTTAAAAAATACAATCGAAATGTAAAAGAAATTAGGAATATATCATCAAATTTGCTTTTTAATAACGAAGTATTTCTAAAATACTTTGTGTGGATAATCATCATGCAGTAAAATATCAGCTTAATTATACACTGCTTAAAATAAGCCGTTTCCTTTTTAAGTTTTTCATCTATTGAAAACTATCTTTAATTACTTCTTCAATTAATTTAGAATAAATAGAGTGTGATGGGATAATTAAAGAAACATTATAGAAATTTTATAAGCTGTGATTTTCAATGGATTCATTTTTTTTGCCCTAAGAATATGTATTTAAGGAGCTGAAAATATCATTAATTATAAGAAACATTATACTACCTGCAAAAAAGTGATATTTTTTTTAAATCTAAAAATGGATTATAGGTTTTTTTAGTAAAAGGAATAAATCAGATAAACTATTATTATTCCAAATACAAAAATATACCCACATAATTTCTAAAAAATCTGGTCTTTAATTTTGCGTAGCTATAAAATAAAAACTATTTCATGATTTTAAAATGTTAGATATTAATTTAATATGGATTAAACCCAACGAATGATGCCAACGAATATTTCAAATTTTAATTTCATTTTTTTGTGCGGCTTAATTGTTTCTTACTTGGTTAGACTTATTTCTATACAATTGTTTACTTCATCACAACGGTCGTTTTGACCAGCCAAACGTTAAGGACGTTTGGCTGGTCCAGCAAACAGACAAACGACAAAAACTAAAAATCAAACCGCTTAATGCTTATTATACAGGATACATCGTCTCAGTGTTAAATCGATCAGCTAAAAATATCAAATATCAAAGGAACCAACTATCGCAAAAAAATAAAACGAATAGTAAAATACTTGATTAGGCACATTCTTTAAGGGGCCGCTGCACTGAAACTCCCCGATCGCGAAATCCTATGTTAGCGTATGCGAAAACTTTGAAGTGTGATTACTCATTGCCTAAAATAATTATTAAAATACAATTTTCACCATCAGAAAGTAGACGACAGCTTCAGATGATATGCGTTTTCAGAAATCGTCTACGTAAATTTTAAGTATTTTTAAGAAAATGATAAAATTTAAACAAATGGAAATTTCAAAGTTTATAGGGATTTTTATGTACTTAAAATTTATGGAGATATTTTTTTTAAAACTCACATCATCAGCATCTGGCGTCTACTTACTGATGGTGAAAACGGTATTCTAATAATTATATTAGGTAATGAGTAATAGTGCTTCAAATTTTTCCCATAGGCTAACATGGAATTTTGCGATAATGGAGTTTCAGTGCAGCGGAGCCTTAATTTGAGACCACACTGAGCTTCATAAATGACGGAGATATAGATTTTCTTTTTAAAAAAATCGTTATACGTTAAATGGTCATTTTTTCTTATTTGTATATATTAATATTTAGAACAACCTAAAGCATTAAATATGGACAAATAAAAGTAAGAATTCAATTTTTGGTCAGGAAATTTCTAGAACTAAAGTGCTTGTATAAAGGTCATAAAAAATACATATCTTAATTATCAAAAACTGGTTAATTAATTGCAAAATTAACAAAATTCGCTAAAGCAGCCAAAGACTGAATACCATTTTCTACGGAATATCGTTATAACTATATTATTAAAAGCCGATCCAATAAAAAAGGGTTTTTTTAACCCCTCCAATTCCATTTAATTTATTGCAAGTGCACAATGTTTTACATAGGATACTGATATGTAAATTAAGTCATTTATAAATATGATTAATAAATGATTAAAGACAGTTATATATAAAAACAATCACTAAACCGACTACTTGCTTTAAACAAGTGAATTAACATGGGTTTTCGTTCATTTTAACTTTGCTGTAATTTAATCAAATTCTGCAGTCGTTACTGTAAAATACATAAAGATACTTCAAAAAATAAATCGATTAAAAAACAGACGACTGTGATTAAACTTTGATTAAATCTTTGCTTTCGATTTTACTTAAATTAAAATAACGTAGTAGTTTAATTTAATTTAATAAAAAGTTTAACTAATAATTCTATTAAATGTAATAACTATTGTTCTATTATCTCGTTAAGTAATTAATGAATTTTTCGTAAACTTTCTGCTAATGGAAACACTGAAAATATACTGTTTATCTCAATCTGTATGTGTAAAAAAGAAGTAATAATCTAAGAAGTAATATAGTAAACATATTCTTGTTATAATTATTTTTTATGATAAAATACTTTAAAATCTTGAAATGTTGACTAAAAATACATGAGTGTTCTTAAATATTAATTACCAAACTGACGTAATTATGATATTTAACTGATTCTTAGTAAATGTAAACGCATGTAAAACCTGAATTAAGGATAGACCGTCAGAGGGTGCAAATAAATTTAGTAAGCATTTTTTAAATGAATTAAATAGTTTTATTAAAAAATCTTTATGAATCTTTATTCATGAACAGTCTTAAAACGTTACTCGTATTATGCTTACTTTTCAAAGCAACACAAAATAGAGTGTTTTCAAAAATTCAATTCAGGCAAAACTTTTAATAGATTTATTTTAACCTTTATGGATATAAAATGTTATTATTCATATTGTTTATAAAAAAGCGAAAACATAATCTATTGAAATAATGATTTGTAAATCATTAGAGATTCGTCTTGTATTAATAAACAAACTAAAGTAAAAATAAAATTTAATTGGTTCTTATTAAGTATATTTCGAAGCAGTAGCGTCCCCTTTTCAAAAATATTGGATGTGATTTTGAATAAGAAAACACATGTAATTTTTTCCCTTGATGTGTATTTGTGTGGAGAGTAAGAGAGGAGGAGCGGATGACCAAAGATGATAATTCGAAATTAAATAATGTTTTTTCTAAGCAAATTTTCAAATTATTATAATTTTATTAAATAACATCCTTATAAGTTTTTCCTTATAAATAAACTAATATTTATTTTAAATAACATTGGAATTGCTAATTATTGGAAGTGCAAAAAACTAACTGTCAAGAAAATCATGCATTTTAGCCACAAGTGCTTTATCAATTCAAGACATAAAAACATATGGCAAAATATGCAGGAAATTTGTTTTCGTGAGAAATATAACTATACATACGCTAAAGGGGTTTTCAGTACTTCTGTAAGAAGTTACGTCCGTACTATTTTTCAAACAAAGACATTTTGAGAATGTTACTAAAACCATATTTAATTTCAGCGATTAAATAATTAAAAAAATAAAGTATAAATTAGATCAATTGAAATTGGGTTTGCGGAGGGATAAAATTATTGGATGTGCTCGCGCTCCATGAACAAATATAAGTTGGTGCCACTGTTTCGAAGTTATAGTAAGTATATTATAAGTGTATGTAGGATTTGAAAGAAATTTTAGACGACAAACGAGCGAATTAGGGTATACAGGCTAATGCTATTAATAATTTTAATAGTAATTAATTATAAGTAATTTTAATAATAATATATTTTTGTTAAATATAATTATTTTATTTTTTTAAAGACTGGTTTCTCTGTTTAAAATTTAATATAATATTTTCTGATTGTGTTACTTTTAAAATCAAGTGAAAATAAAGTGATGTTTTTCAAATGTTAATGATAACAAAATGCGCTTATGTTTGTTATTTATATTAATTGTTAGGAAGTAAAATATTCTTAAATATTGAAACGATGAATTCGCAATGTAAGAAATATTATTATGTGTCAACCTACAGACTAATGTCAATTTGAAATTCAACTGGTTGTTAATAAGCATAATAATATTCTAAATATGAGTAATGCCTGAACAAAGCATTAGCCTGAGAGGGGGAGGAATAGATACACGGCATTTAGTACGCATTTAAATAGTTTACAGAAAAATTCTATGAGTGATTCAGATAAATCTTACGTTAAAATAATAATAATATCTACAAAAAACAACTTTGTAAAAGTAGAAGAACAGCTTGAAAGTTGTGTCTAGAAAATGGTGCCATATTGAATTTCCAAGATGATATCATATTATTTATTTAATATTTTCCCTTAATTAAGTTACGATATGGAAGTCAAGTGCTAAAGCATATTTTTATAGAAATCCTTTTCTGCTTTACTAAATACATCATTACGTGTTTCAAAGATATTAAAAATTAATATATATATATATATATATGCATCATGGACTTGGCGGCCAGCTTAAAAATAAAACTATATGAATAAAATGTATAAAATGTCCACTTTAGTAACAATTCTAAACTTCGCATTCTAACTATGCATTTTGGTGCTTGGGAATTTGAGTAAAATATCGGGAAATGTCCGCAAAGCCAACATATACGTAGGCATGTGACTTACATATGGTAACTAAGTTAATGGAAAATGTTAAATAAGTGCCATGGTATCAGCTTGGAAATTTTATATCACACCATTTTGCAGTCACCCTGTTTTTCACCCTATTTTTTTATTACCTATGAAATGTTTGAGTTTAGAACATTAATATCTGCCAGATATTATAACATTGATGAAGGAATCTCAGGACTCATAAAATTACAAAAAAATGAAAGAAAAAGATCATTTTGAACATTTTATGTCTTAAAATGTATACAAATTTAAAACACAAATTTTATTCGGATGACAGATAAAAATATGTTCTTTCATTTCATGCATTTAAAAAACTGCAAGATGCTGAATTAGCATTTATAGGGGGCTCCAAACTGTCAGACATTTGACGAGCATAAACTTGGTATAATAGCTCACGCGCAGGATTACAAAATAAATTTTTCAACTAGAATGAAGATTTTTTTCCCAGCTTATGCTTCCGCTTATAATAATTTCCCTGTATCTAAATAAATTTGTATTTAGAGCATTTTTTTATATTTTTAATACAAAGTTGTATTTTGCTAATACAAAATTTTAAATATTTTAACAGTATAATCACCTAGAAATATTATTGTTTTGAACAAAAAAAAAAGGGAAATTTTAGGTCCAGTTTATATTGACTAACATTTAACATGTTATTTGGAAATTTCATTAAAAAAAATATTGAGAAGTTTTTGAGATATCCTGCGCGTTATGCCCCAAAACGCCATTTTGAAAGAAAATGACTTCAAATTTTCGGAAACGCCGCTCCACCTATTGAGCTTGTATAAATCTAAAGGCCATAACTTCGGTTCTAAGGGAAATTTCAAAGAAACAATAAGAAAAAAATGTTCATTTCACAAAATAAAAATTTCGAAAATTTTGAAGCTTTAAGAGTCCTGAGACCCCATGCAAAAATCTTTTGTAAAAATCGAATCCAATACGAGATTATGAATTTTATTACCATATTTATCGGTCTGAATTTACGGAATAAAAAGCGTTTTAAATTTGCATTTTGTCGCATTTCATAATATTTTATTACAGTATAGCAAGGTCACGAAATATTTTATGGGCGATTATACCGTATTCTTCTATAATTAATTTATCCAAATTGAGTAAATTAATTTCTCGAAAATGCATTCCCGTTAGAAAATTCTCTAATATACATCGATTAAGAAACAGGAATTTAATTTACATAATGAAATTCTAACTACTACCTTAGAAAGTTTGATAATGTCATTCTACTAATAGCACGTAAGAGGATTTACTCGAGTTTTATCAAGGTACTTCGAACTAATAAGCAATCCTTTTTATAAAATTACCCGCTATTTAAAATAACCATTAGTTCAAATGGGAGTTTATTTAAGAATCTCTCATATGGTTTCATGAGCTGTAGTTAAAATTTTACTATTTAAAGCCTGAAAAATAACTTCAAATAACATGCTGTAGCTATTTACACAGTATTAAATATTCAGAATAGAAAAAAAAAAAAAAAAAAAAAAAAAACAGAACAGCCGAATATATATAGTCAAATAGAGGAGATTAGAGAGGGTTAACCATAGGGGAGGCTTAACCCACTCATCGGTTTTCATATTTAAAAGAATTTCAGAGTTTTATCAATAGGTGTCAACAAAAGTTACTTGAATGCTCAAACAACAGTCTTTGTTTCATACAAATAATCTAAATAGGTGTGGAAAAATCAATTGGGAGCCATTTTCAACGTAAAAGCTGTGTTTTTGGGAAATATTTTGTAAGCTTTTTTCAGATTAAATATATCATAGAAATTTAAGCAAGTAGGTTTTAAGTAATGCGAGCATTAATTCCATGCATAAAAAATATTCAATAAGGTAGACTTAGCATAACAATGTGCTATTCTTTAGAAAAGGGCTATGTGAGGAGGCTTGACCGAGTCAATGTGAGGGACGATTGACCAGATTCTCAAGATTCCCTCCAATAAGTGGTTTTCGAAATCTTTTTATTATACACAGTGCATAATGAAAGGTTAATGGTTATATATAAAACAAGAATTTAAATTTATTCTATAAAGCTACAGAAAAATGGGGTGATAAAAAAAAAAAAAATATTTAAAACTAATAAAGAAAGATGTGAAAAATCGATATAGTATCTAAGAATTCGTACGATTCATAGAATTTTTCATGAAAATATCGGCATTTTTTTGTAGAAAAATAGATCTATGGTAAACGCGCGAAATTTTGTGTTAGTTGAGGAAAGAATTTCTATAAGAAAACACTGGCACCAAATACATTCCTGGTATGGAATTTCCAGCAACTTTGCGAACCCTAGTATCGACTGCAAGAAAAAAATAATGAAATATAAATGGGAAAGTTGATAGGAAATTTTTTCCATTTAAGTATTACTTACAATAGGTGAATAGAAACAGTAGAAAAATTTGAAAGGACTAGAAAGAATGAAAGCAGCAGTCTGTTAGTCAGCAGTCTGCAGTAGTATGTTAAGGAAACCACTTAATTTTAATTCCCAAACGCCACAATGGTTTCAGAATTTTGCAATTTTTTTCCCATTTAATATGTATGTGAAATATAATATTTTTCTTATTTCCAAATAAATTTGTTCGTAAATACCGGTTCCAGTCATTTATTTCAATATTTTAGTACTGAAAGTACTCTGTCACTGAAAGGGTTAAAATATGTTAATGATAAGTTATGTGTTCATGCGGCTACAAAATAAAATAGCATTGATCGAAAATCTTTAGGAAGGAATGTAGACAAATTTCACCAGGATTAATACTGTGAGATGAAGCCAAATTATGTGCCAACTTAAGTTGTAATGTAGAGTGTCACAAAATGTAGGACAAGTAGCCAAAAAAAAAAGAGAGGGACCGTATCTCCTAAATCCGTACATATTAATACATGAAACACTATGAAAGCGGAACCTGTCTCTAACGGAATACTATCTTAAATGTGAAAATTTAATTTCCCTGCTGTATAACTGTACCTGCTCAAACAAAATCCCGTTTAAAACAAAATTTTTCTCCTCTGAATTGTAATTGGGTCTAAACAGATTTGTTTAAGCATCATTTTTTCGAAAATATTTTGTATAGCAATTAAAGCATGTAGCATAAAGTTATTTTCCTTTTTTTAAACTTATTTTATTTCTCTTCACAGATATTTCAATATGAAAAATAGTGGGTCAAGAATCTCATATAGTGGTTCAACCATCTCATATGTGGGGGGCCTTGACTTATAATTTTCTCATGATTAAAAAAAAAATCATTTTTCTTATACATTGCACTTATTTAGCAATTTACTTTGATAATTGATTGCATAACGAATAAAATAACATATAAAACTTTATTCTACGTTCAATATTTAAAAAATAAAAAATCATTTTGTAAAAAGTGGGTCAAACCTCCCTAATCTCCCCTATACATATATTATAAAATCAAAACGTTTCATTTCTTAATTTTTTTTTAATGTGTCGATATTATATTTTTCATAAATTATATCTTTCTAGATTAAAAGAAATAAGAAAAACAGTTTAAAAATTTTTAAGTATTTTAAAACAGATATCTTTAAATATCAAAAGTTAGAGAAAGGTTTAAAGCATGTTATTAAAATAATAATGATAAACTCAAATCTGCACATTTTGAAGTTGCATTCAAGTCGTCTTAGCTTCATTTTGAAAAAAAAAATATTTTTATCTAAACATTAGCAAATTTAATATACAAAGAAAAGTAAATTTTCCAACTTATTGCATCAAGCACGATTGCTCTCACAAAAATTATCCAATGGAAATGATTCACAGCTTTAAATACGAAACAAGATCTTTGTTAATAGGTATTTAATGAAAATCAACATTTTTTTTTTTTTTTTTTTTTTTTTTTTAAGTACATTATACAAACTATGTAAAGATTATACTGAAAATGAATCCCAAATTTTAAATTAGTCAATCCATTAAAGCTTCAGCTAGGGAGACTATATTAAATTCCTTAAACTGAACTCTAATTTGCATTATTACTTCTAATGACATCTTAATTTTGATTAAAAAAAACTTAATATTTAAAATCATTTGAATTGAGAGAAACTAAGATTTTTTTTTTCTTATTGAGGATAGTGGAATGAATTTACACATTATACATAAAAGCAGTTAAAGTTAACATATGTAAATATTACTTTCGTTATTGTAAGTACATTGGGCCGAAAAAAATTCAAAAAGTGCGAACATCCGATAGGGTAGACCGGGGCATGTTTACGCATAGGGTACGTTTACGCAGTGCACTTTTTCCGAAACGAGTTATAACTGTAGCGCCACCAGTCATGACATATTGATGCTGCTCCCTAGTGGGTATTCTCACACGTTTTTGAGCATCAGTCGATCATCGGTGTAGCATGAGTAAAGGATAAACTGTTTTCTGTCAAGGTGAGTAAATTTTGTGTTGAACTTATTGTGAACTAATAATACTTAGTTAAGGATAAACAAATGTATGAACATTAGCAGAATTTTATAATTTTTTGAGAACTGTATTTGTATGAACAGAAAGATTATTAATTTTCATTGCACGTTAAAAATAAATCCAAACATGGCGACGGGGCACGTTTACACATTGATATCGGGGCACCTTTACGCACATTCAAAAAGAAGAAATTACGTAAACATTTACTAGTTTCTATGGAAGAACAAGAAGACAACAAAGGAAAAAGTATGAAACCAAAAACTGCAAAAAGAAAAAGTTTGTACACTCTGGAATAAAGTAGAAGTGAATGAGTCTGATGACGAAGATGAAAACTGTGTATATATATGTTGTTTGAAATCATACAACCAATCCAAAAAAGGTCAAGACTGGGTTCAATGTCTTAGAGGCAAAAGGTGGTCCCATAACAAGTGTGCAAATGGAAATGCTTTATTTTTTTTTGTAAAAACTGTAACAACGATGATGAAGATGACTAAATAGTTTCTGTTTTTAATTAGCAATAAGCACTATTTTTTCAGTTTAGCCTATAAAATCTTTAATTAATTCTCTTTATTATTTTTTAAATAGTGTTTTAAGTTATAAATAAAACATTTCAATTCGATTAAATATTTATTTCAATTACTCCTTTGTATCACTTATAATATGCGTAAACGTACCCCACTTGATGCGTAAACTTGCCCCTTTCCCGGGGCTAGTTTACGCAAATGATTTGGACCTAAAAAAAATTACGGTTAAAAACACAAATAGAACAACAACTGAATACACAAATTTTGACTTTATTAACTGCTTTAAAAAATCGCAATGTGTAAAATTACCAAAGTTAAAATATAAAAATTAGAAAATTCATTGATAGAAATCCACGTAAATGTGACCCGGTCTACCCTAAATAAATAAATAAATAAATAAATAAATAAACACGGAAACAGCCTTTCGACAGGAAATTATGCCTTCGTTCTGTTTTTGTGAATAAAGAAAATGCTTAGATGCTTCATATACTCGAAAAGGCTTCGTATTGAAATTGCACCAAAATCTAATATTTTCTATACGAAAAAAAAAAAAAAAAAAAAAAAAAAAAAAAAAAATCAGCATAGTGTTTGGAAAAATTAATCACAGAAATTTATTTTTAATTGTTGCAAAACAGATTGCAATGGGGATTTCGAAATTACACTTCCTTTTACCAAATATTTTTGAATATTTTGAATATTATTTAAAAACTACACTGTAAAAAAACCCGAGCAGTTTTCCTGTAGGAATCGGAAAAATAGTTGCCCTTATCGTACCAGAAAAGTTTCCGACCCAGCTCGGAATAAAATCCATAAAAAAAGGAAATAGTCAATAAAACGGCATTTTAAGTTTTTTATTCCGATTTTACGGATTGAGCTGGTTCGGATATTTTTCCTATAAGATAAGGGCAACCATTTTTCCGATTCCTACAGGAAAACTGGTCGTATTTTTTGTTACCGTGAAACATCGCAATCTGTTTTGCAACTATTGAAAAGAATTTAACATAAAATATTTCAAACTTTAAACTTTCATTTTTTCTGTCATTTTTCTATTCATTTTTTCATCTATTCATCTGAATCTTGTAACCCCATATCATTCTAAAGTAGAAGTTGAAGAAAAACTAAATATGCTATAAAAATTTAGTATACGTATTCAAACGAGCAAAGTTGCTACAATTGCAGTATGAAGAAGGGCATCTAAAGAGTATTTTTTTTATACATATATTGAAAGAAATCAAGATTTTCAGTCTAATAGTCTAATGTATTATTTTTTTTTGGGGTGGGGGGGGGGGGATTGAGAATTTGGCAATTAAAAATTAGACGGTGTTCTCTTTCTTTTTTACCCACTATGCCTAATGTCTAAGTAAAATTGTTTGCTATCGAATATATTAAACAGAATCCAACTTATCCCTCATAGCATGCATGGTCATGGTGACGTCGTTGTGACGTCATTGTGGTCACGTCACATCTGTGACCAAAATGCCACCACTCAGTGATGTCACACTGTGACTGAGATGTGAACTTCTTAGAAAAAATTACAAAATTACAAAAAATATTCAAAACATGTTATTTATGTAAAATTATATTTTCTGGCAATAAAAAAAAAATTGTGACGTTACTGCTATGTCACTGCATGTAACGTACGTCACGTCACATATGTGACGAAAAAAAACACCATATTGTAAGTCACAGTGTGACAAAGATATGAACATAAAAAATCTTTGAAAATGAACAGAAATATTTTTAACATGCCCGAGTTACAGCAACATAAGGAATGAAAACATATTAGTGGATAGGAAATAGTAAATTCGGACACGATAAGAGGTGGAGGGGGGGGGGGGGGGCATAAAAAGGAAAATGCAAGTATCAACAAACTAGATTTTCATGCTATATTTTATCAATTTGTTATCTAAGACAGTGAAGTATACTCTTTTTATGATTTCAATTTTATCTACCATTGCAATTTAATCCTTCACCGATTGTTATTATTATAAAAGTGTTTCTTGGAAAAATGGTACGTTATGAAGCAATTTGGATAACATATTTAGAATTAGGAATATTAAATCTGTACACTTTACATATTTAGTTTGCAGGGAGGAAGTTTTTTTTTTTTTTTTTTTTTTTTTTTTTTTTTTTGTCGACCAGTGTTATTCGAAACACTTCTGTGGTGTTTCAAACTAAAATTTTCTGTTACAATTAAGTCTGCAGCTTTTAATGAGTACGTAGAAAGAGTATTCAGAGTTTAGTCATATATGCATTTCTTGCTTTAGAATTTCCATTCAAGTCATATTATTTCCTGTTAGTGTTTAACTATTTTAAATAACTATTTTTTAAAGAATTCTACTTCTTTCAGAATTTTTAAATAAAATTAGCATTTTCCGAAAAAATATTTATACAAATTTTATACAAAACCCATGATATAATTATTCATATTTTAAATTCGTGTTTTAGAAATACGACTTTAAAAAAAAGCTATTTTACAAATAGTTTTATTCTACAGAAAATGAATATAAAAAAATGACAGATTGACAAAGAAAATTTTTTTTTATCCTGTATACTCACTTTTCATTTATTAAGATGCCTAATTTGTATTTTTACGTGTAAAACAAACTTTACTTTTAAAGAAAAGAAAGAAAAAAGGCAGGTGTTTCATTCAAATAGAAAATTTTCATTACAGGCAAAAATTATAATAATACAGTATAAGCACATGCTTGCGCGTGCGCGCGTGCGCGTGCGAGTGCGCTATCGTCTGCGCTCGATTAAACCGCAGAATAAAATAAGGATCAGAACTTTTGAAGCGGGAAGTATGTCTGATAATTTTGTCATTTTGTCAGAAATATGTCTGACAATTTAGGATAAAACACGGATATTATTAAACTATTTATGGAACTTAAAAGGTATGTCTTATTTAATTTAAATTTTTTATTCCCGTTTGATAGATTAAAGTTAAATAAGTTGTAGTATGTTATATGCAATGAGACTGATCTGCAATTCTTTTCCGATTCGATGCTGTAAAATATCTTAATCTGCCATCGCTAGAAGGGAAAAAATAAGCTGATGCAGAGACTGATTCTAACACAGTATTTATCGTCATTAATATTTTGGAGTTAAATATGATATTCGATTATAATGATATTAGGAAACTGTTTCAATTTTGAAATTAACATTATACTGGGAAAATATCTTTTTACATATTGTAGTAGTGAAACTTTTGAAAGATTTTTTTTCATTGTTAATAATATTTTAAATTAGTATTTAAAATCTTAAATCTTCATACCAATGTTTTCAGATTTAACATTTGCCAAAATTATAAAATAGTAGGAATTCCTTATAACATATGGAAAGATTTTTGAGAAATTTTTAAATGCATTTAATTCATCTATTGTAGTTTGTTGTTGCTTAATAGTACAATTATAAATACTAATTATTTAGTGTTTTTCAAATTGATATATTTATTTTTTTTTATTCTATTTAATCATTTTTTTGCTGTTTGTGATTTTAATCAAACATTTAATTGTAGACATTCAGAATCAGTTATTAAATTTTCTTTGATTGTAAACTCATTTTCTACGTTTTCGATACAGTTATTTTATTGGCATTAAAAAATAAAAAATAATATTTAAGCATTGAAATAAAGTGTTTTTCAGGACCGATAAAGTTGAAAAGTGTTTATGACTTCGGTTTGTTTGGCCGCCTGTCCGCGCTCTAACTCGCGTAAATATACTCGGATTGACTTGAAATTTTTGAATGTTATTGACGTTTACCATAGCAAGGTCCCTATTTGTAATGAAGTTCGTAGCATGTTTAATTCATTTACAGGGACAGTCAAAAGTATTCCATTACATTACGGCCTGTGGGAGAAAAATCGTTTCAAATGATTTTTAATGATTTTACACACTTTCAAACAGAATAAAATTGATATGCATTTATGAAGCGCACTAAAATGTGCATTCCGTAGAATATGCAATGCAGAGAATAGTTATTGTTTATTTACAGGGCTAAAAAAAGAATTCCAATACATAATGATATAGGGGTGGAGGGAATTGTTTGTGGCGTACTATATTTATGTTAATCTATTTGATATGTAATGAAATTGATATACGTCGTTGAGGTTTGCATACTATGAATTATTTCATGTATAATACGAAGTGTATATAGCATTTACAGGGACACACAAAATATTTCAGATACTATATTGTATCCGAAGTACTGTTCATTAGCGATGATTGCTGGAAATGGATTTTTAATTATGATATGCGCTTTTATGATTCACTACATTTATGCAAAGTATATGCTGTATATATATATGCTATAATTCATATACAGGACTATACAAAAATGTTTTCGTAAGGGTTACTGCGTATTGATTAAAGGCGGTTTTTAAATAAGTTATGCATTTTTACGCTGCACTGTATTTAATTTACTAAGAAATGTTTGTAGAATATAGATAAAATGATATACAGGGTCACGCAAAGGATTGGATACGTTGCCGTCTATAAATTATAATTTCTGGAAATGTGATTTCAGCAGTTTTAAAAGTGTTTTACTTTGAGTTAAATTTTAACTAAATAGTGGCGTGTAATAAAGGTTCTAGGTAAACTACAGACAGTACAAAATTACTTATGTATGTTTCCATATATTAGTATAAATTGCTGAAAGAGAATTTCAACCTGTTATGCGTTTCCTAGATAAACTAAATTTTTCCATTATATAGTATATATATCAATCTACAGATCAAATACAGGACTGTTTAAAAGAATTGGAAAACATATTTGGCTATGGATGGTAACTACTGAAAATGTTCAAATGTTTTATGCGTTTTCATGTTTAGTTAGTTATTTTGTTTACGTTATTTCCCCCGATGTCTTGTTAAAACATTCAGGAAGAGTTGGAAAGTGTTTTATAATCTAGGCTTAACGCATGATATATCTTACTTGTTGTTTCTATTTCCCAGATCAGTCTTTTCTTATAAAACATAACAAATCTAATTAGCTCATATTCACAAAATACAATATATACGGGAATAAAAAATTTAAATAAATAGGGCTTATCATGTCGTTCTATAAATAACAGTTGTATTAATGTCCGTTAGACTCCATGTTCGTATTTAGTAAAGCAATGACAAATCACAAAAAATTAAAACGCTTACACATTCTTAATATTAAGCTTGAATTCAAGATCAAGCTTAGAACTTAATAAAAAAAGATGTCAGTTGATAAGGATTGTTTTTTAAATGGAAAATTAAAAATATTTTAGAAGAATGGGATTCCAAAATAGGGATATCTTGTTAAAAAGTACGGTAAAAAGATAAGACTTTATATTTCAAACAAAACTTTACTTTAAAATTATCATAGTGTTTATGACAAGAATCATCACAATATTAATACTTGGAAATTTTTCCAGAGAGAAACATTCGCCATGCATACAATATTTCAAATGAAAATCAAATTTCAAATTAATTGCTTAAAAGGCGCAAAGGCCAACATAGTGAAAACATTCCACGCCGGGACTCGATCCCGGGTCATCAGTATAGCGCACTGACATTCTACTGACTAAACCACATGGAACGATACCCAGCCTGGAAAAATTCTCCCTATTACATGTTGGCAAGGCCACAAACGCAGCACAAGATGGAACATTTATCGTGAGCCACCGTCATGGGGCAAACATGAAACTTAATTAAATCCAGCATCGATTGAAACTATATTAATGCTTGGAAATTTTTCCAGAGAGAAACATTCGCCTTGCATACAGTATTTCAAATGAAAATCAAATTTCAAATTAAAATTGCCTTTTAAGCGATTAATTTGAAATTTGATCGAAGGTGTGAATTTTCCTATAAATGAGATTGGCGATATGTCTTAAGAAAAAATGAAATAAACAATAGATAAATTTGCTTAAAAAAATGGATAATAGTCACTGATCTGAGTTCGAGTTTATAAATATCACATGCTTTCGGAATTACGGTGAAAAACATTTTTAAAAATATGAAATTATTTTACAATATGTATGTGTGGCAGAAATTCACACTAAAATTTAAGTATTTGATTCCATTTTTAAAATATTAACTGATATCTATATAAGTTACAATTGAATATAAAAATGTACTCAAAAAAAGATCTCGTTCACTTGAAAAAACACCATTTATGAGAATATCCTCAAGCTAGTGTCACACTTATGCATTTTTGACTTAAAATCACATTGTTTGGCGACCAAATGTAAAATAAAAAATCGTAAAGTAATAAATAATAATTACACATGTGACTCACAATTACATCTGCTTTTTTTCTATGAGTTACGTGATGGGGCAATTAGATAAAAATAAAAAGAAAAGAACAAAAAAAAAATGTCATTAAAAATTCATCTAATCAAATTTTCAGATTCATTTCTATAATCTAACGCAAGCGATAATGAGCCAAATATTGCGTATCAATTGTAATCATTCTCATTAAATTAATTTTTAAGCATTACAAATATTTCTTTCAGGTTTAAATTAAATTACAAATATTTCTTTTAGGTTTAAATTAAATATATTCGTTTTTTAACATAATCTCTCATTTAAATGTATTTTTCTTTCTTTTTTTACAATTAAATATCAGTAATTATTTTTTCATTTATTTTCTAACGGATACAGCGATTTCAATTCATTTATCGCCAAAAAATAACCTCTGGCAACCTTTTCGTTCAAAATAACAATAAAATGCGAAATTTATTACCAAAAACCATAGTTATCCCTGTATATTTTACTCATAAACCACCACGTGAATATTCTCTATCGAATGGCATTTGCAAAAAAATCCACCGGGTAGTTTTTGAAAACATTCGGGCGGAACTTTTAGATCTGACTGCTTTATAATATATATGATTAGACAAAACATATAATTATGCATTTTTCCACATATGGTTACTCCCATATTTAGTACATTTAGATTTTAAAGCAATACAAAAATATTTTAGCGTAACTTTTTTTAGTATTTTTCCAATTCATTTTGCAGCATTTTACAGTGATTTTACCAACAAATTTGAGAAGACAAAAATTCAGGCATAAATGGGTTAAGTTTAAGTAATATTTTGCATATTAGGTATTGTGCACAAATTCTATAGATGATTTACAGCGCTTCATAAATAATTCTGATATTTTCCCGGCTATGGATGGTAATTTGTGAAATTGCCATTGTATTATACGTTTTCCAAAATATTTACATAGACACTAGACATCATCGTTGATCTTATTAACAGACGACGTCTTGTTACAGAATTCTGCATGTGTTAGTTAAGTGATTCATAATTTATGATTGATGCATGACTTTCTTTTCTTTTTATAATAAATATTTTAAAATTTCATGAAAATTTGTTTAGTAATTTATTCCTAATCATGCACAGAAGCGGAAAAATACATTTTTGTTCATATGAATAATAATAAAAAAAAAAATTCTTACATACTGCGTTTGAATAGTAATCATTTACTGTTGTAGTTTTCTATACCATTTCGTATGTTTCAATCAAAAATGCGGCTTTGTATAAAACATTCAAATTTTATACATCTTAATATTAATAGTTAAAAAAAGAATTTCTGGTCGGTTAAAAATACCATTTTTTTTTTTTTTTCAAATGAAGTCTAACAATTTATCGTACAGTTGAATACATGCAAATTGTATTCCGTGGCGAAACATGTTTCAGTGTAGTTTGAATGTATAAATTTATATTCAAATTCTGTATTATTATGCGAAAGTTCATATTAATTATTATTCTCCATAAGGATATTTTAAAAAATATATTTCACTTATCCACGCTCAAATTTTGTGATAACTTTCATTCTATAAGAGGAATTATTGTAGTATGAGTCGAAACAGATGGAGAAAATCGATTTATAAAGCAGTTTAAAGAGAGTTAAAGGTATTAACTTTTCAGAAAATAGAAAATGAATGTCACAATTAATTTATTTTAATTTTATGTTTGAAGTGGAATGTCGTTTCAAATAAAGAGTATTCGGTTTAACTTTAGTGACAAGAAAATCTATGCCTTAATTTAGTAAATTCACTATGAAACAAACTATTCTACTTCATATGTGTATTTAATATGAAATATGTTACTGTTAATATATCGCTGATTTTTTTCTATAACAACAAATCACTGCAAGGTGCCAACCTTTAAAAAAAAAAAGAAAGTAAAAGTTCTAAGATTTATATGATTTTTCATAATTTCTAACACAAAATTAACTTCAAGTTGCAATTATATTATAGATATGTAAAGAATGCAGAAATACGCATAACTTTTCTAAACCATTACAATCACAAATGAACAGAAATAATATTTTTTTTTATTTATTCTTTTTTCTAAATATTGAAGACATTCTTTAAAATAAAACTATGGAATATGTAATGTTTTGAAAAAAAAAAATATCGCAAAAACATAATTCATTTAAAATTGTTGTCAATTTTGTTTCCCTTTTAAAGGAACTACATAGTAATTGTAATAAAAAATGAAATTAAACACTGTAAAAAATCCCGTTAAGATAGGTAATTTTATTGAAAACTGAGACGACAATAGGTTAAGGTGCTTTATTTTCCCCAGTCACTTTTAGGCCCTTGGATGTTTCTATTTTTAGTGAGCACCTAGCAAATTTGGATTTTACATAGTCTAACTACCCACGCACATAGGAACATAGGCAAATATCGTACAAAAAAATTTAACAATGCGAAAAATTATTTTTTCAAATGTATCTATATATGGTGAACGAAGAAAAATGGTCTCAATTTCACCCCCCTCAAAAAATCTAATAAGCCGAGTCTTTACTTATAACTAAATCAAAATGTATTTCTAAATGAGTTAGTAAATTAATTTACATTAAATGAAGGTACAAAGAAATTATCAGTGGGACAAAAACATAACGAAACATTAGCCATCCAAACATGAAGAATATATAAATTTTGTATTGTTTGAGCATATTATGTATGAGTGCATCTTTGAAGTCGCTGACCCATTGTTCTTTATGTTTATAACCCGAAAAAAGGTTCAAGCAGATAGGGCATCTGCATCATTGCCGCTGTCATTATTACTAGCACTATCACCATAAGGATCGTCAGTAGACGAGTCACTTTCGTCATCAGAGTCGCTGGGTAGGTGATATTTTGACATTTTACATGGTTGATTCTTCCCCTTTCCCTTGAGAATGGTGCGTGTCAGATGTTTGTTTTTAAGTTCAGAGTTTTTTCGCCTGGGAATCTTTCACTTTGCTTTTATGCGAGATCCAGTGCTCAATGTCGCTGAACCTCTTCGGGCAGAAATTGCTCATGTGAACACTGGTACTTCCCTGATCTCTTTAGGGCTCATGACAACAACAACTGGATCATTTGATTATGGTTGTTCAGGCTCCCTCCTGGGCTATATTAAAAAGTTGTGCGATTTGTAAGTTTTCAACTTTTCTACCAGGATGTTTTGACAGCGAATTTTCTATTGCTTTAACATAAAACGCTTTAAAGGAAACATATACGTTACACCGAGAAGTTGCAGTTTTGCTGTTGAATTGGGAGCCAAATACAAGATAATAACACCATTCTAAAGTGCAAAGTTTTATCCCACTTCTTCCGTGAGACCAAATGCAGCGATCAAGAGAGTCAATATCTTTTTCTTTTAATAATTTAAAAGTTTTTTTAAAGTTTTTTTAAGTAAAAAGATTATTTTCATTTTGAATTTTATTTTAAACTTTTTTCATTTTATTGTATATTATTTTATTATACTTTTTATTTTATTTTATTTTGAATTTTATTTTAAACTTTTATCATTTTATATTATTTTATTTTATTATACTTATTATTTTATTTTATATTAAACTTTATTATCATTTTGAAATAACTGTCATGAAAAAGCATTCCTAATTTCGTCCACGGGGTGAAAATAAGAAGTGCAAGGAGGACAAAATTGGGACCAAGCCACATCCCAATATGGTGGAGCTTGACTTCCCATAAGATGAGCTGAGCGTCCTAAAATTCCCTGTATGCTACTGTCAGCATCTTACCTACGTAAAATGCATTCAATGAATAAGAAATAAATACTTACAGCATAGTAAATAACGTTCTACAAACGAGATATAATAAGAACACAAGTCTTCTAAAAATAGGAAATTCGGCGTTTTTAATATATGTACGCGTCTTGGCGAACGAAACTTTAACTACTGATCCTTTTTACCTTCCATTCCCTTCTTCCTTGCGTGATAAGGGGCGCCACTTTCGCAGAAGCGGAGAAGTAAAGGGGGACAAAATTAGGAAAGAGGTGAAATTATGGCACTTTACCCTACTGCTTAAATCAATCTTTTTTTCAGTAAAAAATTGAGTTTTTTCACAAAATTATTTCATGTTTATTTACTTCCGTGTGTAAAATGTATTTTGGAAGGCAAAATATCTTTTTTTAAGGAAAATGTTACATCTCTTGAATTTCAATCATCACTTTTTAAAAACACATTTATATCATAGAGGGAATTTTATTGCGTTTAATTCTATTAACAGTAAATATCTAATACTTTTCTAAAACGGGATACGAACTAGAGAACTGTTACAGTTTAAAGTATAGCCAAGACCACTCAGCAACGATTATAGAATCCGCTTCTTTAATTATCATTACTTATTTAATATGAATTTTATGAAGGACACTCAAGGTGTAAAAAAATATGCAAAGTCTCTTCGGTAGACTTACATGTTTTCCAACTGCGTATATTTTTGAAGGTTTTACAGATTTTCTTTCCATAATTTTGAAAAGTTGGTTTTCTTTTTTAATTTCATGTTTTGTAAAGATAAATTGCAAACTTTTTATGTGTTACATTCTTAATAAATTTGATTGATATTAATGGATGCTTTGTTCATTTTTTTTTCAGAAGCATTACATTTTTTTTTTTAAATAAGCATTTTTTCATAGTATTTGTGTAATGATGTGCAATAAATTCCAATAAAATTAATAATTATTTACCAAATGGTGCAAAGATAAATTTTCTTAATTGCTTATAATAACTTAGATACACAAACGACACTTTCATGATAGTTTAAGTAATTATATTTTATATATGCGGAAAAGTTTTATGTACGATACAATTAAGCTAAATAGGTTTAAATATTTTAAATTGACAAAAAAAAAAATTTTCATTAAAGTTTAATAGCTTGTCATAGATAAGACAAATTTTAATTTAAACTAATAATAAAAAAGTAAGAAAAATCATGCGTTAAGCATAGATTATTAAACACTTTCCACCACTTCCAGAATGCTTTAACAAAACTTCGTTATTTAGGGAAATAAGGTAAGAGAACTAAGTAACCACTTTAAAAAACGCATAAAATATTTGAAAAACTGATTTCAGCAGTTACCATCCATTGGAAATATGTATTCAAATTATTTTGAACAGCTCTATATTTGATCTGTAGGTTGATATATATGCTATATAATGGGGAAATTTAGTTTAGCAAGAAACGAATAACAGGTTGAAATTTCTCTTTCAGAAATTCATACTAATAGATGGAAACATACTTGTATACTTTTGTACAACCCTCTAGTTAACCTAGTACCTTTATTACACGCCACGATTTAGCTAAAGTTTATTTCAAAGCAAAACACTCTTAAAACTACTGGAATCACATTTCCAGAGATTATCATTTATAGACGGCCGTGTATCCAATTCTTTGCGTGACCCTGTATATAATTTTATCTATGTTATATAAACATTTATTAGTAAACAAAATGCAGTTCAGCGTAAAAATGCATAACTCATTTAAAAACTACCTTTAAGCAATTTACTATCATACCCAGTAACCATTACGAATTCTTTTGTGTAGCCCTGTATATGAATTACAGCATTTATACACACCATATGCAATGCATAAATGTAATGAAACATAAAAGCGCATAACATAATTAAAAATACATTTCCATCAATCATCGCTACCGTACAGTACTCCCGATACAATGTACTATCTGAAATCTTTTGTGTGTCCCTGTAAATGCTATGCACTTCGTATTACACATGAAATAAGTTATAGTAAACCTCAGCGAGGTATGTCAATTTCATTATATATGAAATAATTTAACATAATTAAAATACGCCGGAAAAAATTCCCTTCACCCGTATATCATTATGTAACGGAATTCTTTTGTGTGGCCCTGTAAATTAGTAATATTTATTCTTTGCACCTCATATTCTACGGAATGCATATTTTAGAGCACTTGAAAAATACATATCAATTTTATTATGCTTGAAAGCATGTAAATCATGCATTAAGTTTCAAAGCATGTAAAAATCATTAAAAATCATTTTAAACGATTTTTCCCATAGGCCGTAATGTAACGGAAAACTTTTGACTGTCCCTGTAAATGAATTAAACATGCTACAAACTTAATTTTCAATAGGGTTTTTGCTACGGTAGAGGTCACTAACATCCAAAAAATTCAGAACGATCCAAGTATATTCATGGGATTTAGAGCGCGTACAGATGGATAGACGGACAGACAAACCGAATGCATAAACACTTTTCAACTTTGTTGGAAAGAGTTAAAAAAGGCTTTAATATTCCTTTTTGAACAGCATCTGCTTTAAAAATATTTTATATTTATGTTAAATGTCGTAAAATTATGCGAGAATATTAATTAAAAAATCAAAGAAATATTTTTGCGTGGCTTATTATGAGCTCATACGTATTATGCTACTGTACGCTATACACTATGACGCAAAAGTTTAGACAATGAAGAAATTCTTACATACTTTGAAAAATATTTATTCAATTTTCAAATCACTGCTTGAAATTAATGTGCTGTACATATAGACAATATTTATAACAAAGAAAAGTGGAATTGTGCATATTGCAATAAATTAAATGGTAACAAACATAAACTGCTGTTTCAAAAGTTTAGACACAAATTAAATAAAATCGAAATAAACAATTTTTAAAACCTGGTTGCGCATCCATGCTTATGTATTACGTCATATACACGAGATTGCATGGAAGAAACTAAATCTTGCATAGTTTGTGGATCGATATCGTACCATGCATTCTCAATAGATGTCTTAAGTTCCTTTTCAGAAGAGTATTGTCTAGCGTTGCTATAAACTTTGCGACACATGATGCTCCAAAGGTTTTCTATAGGGTTAAGATCTGGGCTACATGCTGGCCAGTCGAGAACTCTTATATTATGGGAATTAAACCAAGATTTTGAATGTTTTGCAGTGTGAATTGAAGCATTGTCTTGCTGAAATTCCCACTGAGGACTACCTAGAAGCTCAGCAAATGGCAGTAGGTTTTCTTCTAATGTCTGTGTATAATGCTGTGAAGTTTGACGACCACTGGTGAAGGTCAGAGATACTTGTCCATTATAGAAAAAGGCTGCCCAAACCATCACCGAGCCCCCTCCTTGTCTGCGACTAAAAAAACGTCGATGTTCCTTCCGCAAGTCATGCCAATACGATAAACAACCATCTGGACCATCCAGATTCCACTTTTTGTCGTCGCTAAATATGACTGACTGCCATTTCTCTCCATATGACATATGCTTTCGAGTCCACATAAGTCTTTGTAACTTATGATATGGTTTAAGAGCTGGTTTCTTCTGCATTTTGCTATAAACGATTGTTCCTTTTTCCAAAATTCGTCTACGAATCGTATCCTTTGATACAGAGAGTCCCGATGAGCTTTGAACTCCACGTACGCTCATTTGTTGAGTACTCGCTAGTCTTTGTATCAGGCGATCCTCTCGTACATTTGTCACACGTGGCCTCCCAGACCGACATTTTGCTTTATATTCGGAACCACTCGATAAAACTCGATAAATAGATTGTTTTGACTTATTAAGAATAGCAGAAATTTCAGAAACGCTCTTCCCTTCACCTTTCAACTGCCAAATCCTTGAAACCTCATTCACTTGAATTTCTTTAGCTCTCGGCATGTCGACTATGAAGCGCAATCGTTTGCAGAACTTAAGTACTCCAAATTTGTGACATCATCGATTCTAAATTTGCATATGCCAGCGAATATTCAAAGAAATTTAGAATAGTGTCTAAACTTTTGCGACAAGCACATTTGAATTTTTATGAAAAAAAATTAGTATTATAGCAAATAAAACGACTGTCTTTTGTACATAGCATTTTTAATCAGTTTTTGAATATATTTACAGGTTTTTGTAATTCTGACGTCATAATTCTACATTTTAAAGCTGAATGACGTCATTGTCTAAACTTTTGCGTCATAGTGTATAGGCGTAATCATAAATTTTGTTTTCTTTTTTAATTCAATTTTCATACGTAAAACAAACATTTATCCAACAGTGTGGTATCATATAAATATGTCGCATATAGAGCTACCTTTAGCCAATATTTAGGCAATTTTCTAGTTTCATTAAAATCATTAGAATATGCAAGCACCGACATTTGATAATGTTGGTTTTGAATTTCAAGTATCTCTAATGTGAAGTCAATATTTGCAATATAGGCGTTACATTGGGACTATTTCCAATTTAAAGCAAGTGAATAAAACAACCACTTACTTCAATTTCAAACACTCATTTACGAATATTGTGCTGTTTTAAAACAATCTCCTAAAAATTTGCAGAAATCCTCCTATATTTTTACGGATTTATAATCCCACACCTTCACTTTTTTTTTTTTTTTTTTTTTTTTTTTTTACTTTTTTGAAAAGTTAAACTGATGAGTAAAAGTTTAAGGAAATATTCTATATTTTTGCGGTGAACGGAAAGAAACATACTACTAATAACCAAAATACAGAAATATTTATGATTGATAGCAGTTAAAGTAAAATACAAAGTTACCTTCAAGACTTTATATTTTAATTTCAAAAATCTGCAACTTTAAGTTAAATTGTATTGAAATAAAAAAAAACTTTTCTGCTATATCACTGATATCTTGAAACTTTACATCGTCTCACAGAAATACTTCATTTAAAAAAGAAGTATGTATCAATTTTTTAATGAAAAATCTTTGCGATAAAAAATGAGAATAATAAAAATTATGTTTTAATTATATGTGTGCATATGCGTGGATAAAATCTAACAATTTTTTATTTGTAAACCAAATAGTCATGGTTTTTTTTTTTTTTTAATGTACAATCTAAATCTAAAGGTAGCAGTGATTATTTATTCGGCATCAAAATCTACAGAGAATGACAATTTTTTTGTCAATCTAAATCTAGAACTAATCCCTATTAATCCAACGGATTAGCCAAACAATCACTCTAGATTGTCGAAAATGTCGTATCTCCATAATGCCCCATATATTCCCACAGATTTTTATCCTGCTGTAACAAAGGAATATGTAATCTTTTTCTGAAGATAATTGGTGTCACTTTTCTTTCATATGAAATTCTCTACATAAGTTTTTACAATATATATATATATATTCATACATATTTACTTAAGAAAATAAATTCTATAATTCCTGAAAGTTTCCATTAGCAAAAAAAAAAAAAAAAAAAAAAAAAAAAAAAAATCTTTTAATTACCTATATAAAGGAACTCAAAATGTATTACATAAATAAAGCATTTTGAATGCACATCAATAGGTATCTCCGACTCTAGGTTGGTTACTTCTTAAGGGGTCTGAGGACTCTTAAATGGGTCCGGGACACAAAAATCTACAAATTTTCTTAAAAAATTTCATTATATCAAGTTTTTCTCTGTTTTTTTTTTCTTCTTCTTAAAATGAAGTTTAACTCATGTTTCTATCGTAATTGGAACAGGAAATATTCATTTTTTCGTTTTGGTTTGCTTTAAAATCTAGCTTTTAAGCAATGGTTGTCATAAAAATGACTTTTTGCAAAAATGCGTTTTTCTTCATGATGGGTTTTTTCACCATTTCTCGTATTTAAATTGTTATAAGTCAAGAACTGTTAAAAATAAATGCTTGAAACTTGGAACATGTCTTTTTCAATTATTTTACATTAATTTTGCTTCAGCAAATTTGAAAAAAAAAAATGTTTACTTTTGAAAATATGATTTTTTTTAAGTTACACCATTTGTTTTTGAATTTTTACTTTAAATGTTTTTAATTTTTATTTAAATTATTATTTTTTAAAATGTTGAATCTAAATTAAAACTTATATATTTCTGTTTATTTAAATGTAAAAAAATTTAAATTCTACAAATAATATTTCGAGTTATAACGATTTTAAACTACCCCACTTTTTTAACAAAATTTTAATTTTAATTTTTTTTTAAATTATGAGAAGTTTTATCATGATATTTTGTTTACAAATGATATGGTTAACCAACAGAAAAAATTTCGAAATTTTAACTCAATAAATAAAAAATTATTTGAAAATGAGTCCGGGACCCCCTTGAAGTTTCAAATGTTTAGATTTTTTTTTTTTTTTTTTTTTTTTTTTTTTAGATGTTAAACTTCTATCCTTTCTCAACATTTTGATATATTCATTTCCTTGGAATTCCCGTTTGAACAGAAGTAATGGCTTTTAGAATTGTACCCGCTGAATAGCTGAAGCGGGGTTTCCAAAACATTGAAATAATTTTCCTCCAAATGACGTTTTTGGGCATAACGCGCAGGATATCTCAAAAACTTCTGACTATTTCTTCATAAAATTTTCAAAACATATGTTTCATTATACTCTATATAGACTGAACCTAAAATTTCATTTTTATTGTTAAAAAAATATATTTTTTATGTGATTATACTGTTGAAATTTTCAAAATTTTATATTAGCTCAATACAACTTTGTATTAAAAATATAAAATTGTTTTAAATACACATTTATTTAGGCTGAGTGTAATTATTATAATGTGAAGTATAAGTAGGCAGAAAATATTTCATTCTAGTGCCAAATTTTATTTCGAAGTTCCGTGCGTAAGCAGTTATACCAATTTTCTGCTCGACAAATGTCTGACAGTTTGGAGTGCCCTATAAATACGAATTCTGAATCCCACTAAAGATTGTGTTTTTTAATCACATACAGTAGAACCTCGATTATCGGAAGTAATTGGGACCGACCCCCTTTCGGAACATCGAAATTTTCGGATAATCGAGAATGCTTCAATTTTAAGATTAAGGGGAAATATGTGCGCTATTTATAATTATCGTAACAAGTGCTTAATAAAAATAAATCAATAGCTAAATAGAAACAAGAATAAACTACCTGAATTTTAATTTTGAAATTAAGTACCTGTTACATATTTCACAAGGGTTCGGAAAAAAGTATTTTTTGTTGAAGTTTCGATTGTCTTTGTGTTGCAGCTCTATCATGAAATTTTTTTAATATTATTGGTTCACCAGCATCACAGTCATATTCTAGTGCTTTCTGCATAAAACGTTTTCAGTTTAGCAGCATCTCTCTTCATAACACTAACCGCTGCAATACCAACGTCGTATTCTTGAGCATATTTTGTTATACTATCGCTCGATTCTACATGATTTATGATTTGAATTTTTAGTTCAATACTTAAAGTAATACGTTTTTTTTTTTTTTTTTTTTTTTTTTTTGTCTTTTAACACGATAAAAATGATAATTCTTACTCTTGTAAAAATGTCGTACTGGAAATTCTAAGAAAGGGAATCCAAAATATTTATCTTTACCCGTGGTTCGGAAAGGACCGCTTGCACACCTGGAATGTGATAGTTAAAAAAAAAAAAAAAAAAATCTTTTAAAAATGGATTTCGGTTAATTGAGAGTTTCGGTTAAAAGAGTTTCGGATAAAAGAGGTTCCACTGTACATTTTAAGATATTAAATGTCGAAAATGGTCTTATTTTACAATTTTAGAGTCCTGAGACCCCTTAACCCCTTCGCGACGGGAGCCTTTTACGAAATGTTTATTACTTTGCTACCGGTTTTAAAAAACAGAAGTTTGTGCCTATTCAAATCGGGAAAATGCTCGGATTAAATAAGGCAAATTTTACAGTAAAATTTTACTGGTGAGGATAAACGAGGATTCTTAGGCCTATTTCCGGCACGTATACGTGTCGCTCGTCCCCAAGGGGTTAAATCAATGAATTGATAAAAATAATTACTGTAACTTGTGATAAACTTGATTTCATTGAAATAATTTTCCAATACGCTGTAAGGAAAAAACCTTTCTATTAAATCATTTTCTTTAATAATAATAGAAAAAATCCAACGAGATTAATTGAGGTCACAATGGTATAAGCAACTACTTCTGAATATCGGCGTAAGGTGCATAAAGGTTATCTATATGCACCGGGTGTCCTAAAAAGGACTGACTGATTTTAAAGTTCAATAACTTACAAACGATGACAGATATTTATAAAATTCTTGCAGGAGGGTTATGCATAAGTTTAAAAGTTTTTTTTTTTTTTAAGTGATTTTAGATTTTAGTTTGAATTACAAACAATAGATAGCGCTGCGAGCAATAGGCGCTAAATACAGGCTGGATATTTTGGACTTTCTCCCATTCGGAAAAAAAGAGGTTAAAATGTATTGAGCCGGTCCCGAAGTACCAAAAAGTGAGCGTGAATTTAGCGTCTATTGATCGCAGCGCCATCTATTGCTTGTAATTTGAACTAAAATCGAAAATCACTGTAAAAAAACTTTAAACCTTATGCATATCCCTCCTGCAAGAATTTTTTAAATATCTGTCACCGTTTGCAAGTTAATGAATTTTAAAATCAGTCAGTCCTTTTTAGGACACCCGTTAACATTATTAAGACGAAAGTTATTATACGTGATAGTTCCCACAAAATGGTCAACAGAGAGATTCTGGTGATATTTACTGCAGTGAAATTCATTTGAACGCGTCGATAAAATCCTTGTTGTTGAATTTTTAAGAAAATGGGAATTGCACCAATATGTCTTTAAATAACCCCAATATTATAAATACGGAAAATTTATAACACAAAAGTCAAATTTAGCATTAATATTATATTTAGAATTTATGTATATTATAAGACAAGGATCAAGATCAATTAAATCGGTAATTGTTTATGATTTAAATCCCAATTTTGAAATTTTCCAAGTCATAAACGAAGTGCCTTTGAACACTCAGCTTTTAAATTCCTCCTTCACAAACACACATAGGTAGTAACCATACAGAGTTCGTTTCTTCTCAAAACGCCAATAAACATAAAGAAAAACACCAAAACCATTTTAAATTGAGTATTTCAAAATACAGACTTAGTTATTTTTAAAAATCACTGTCTCATTCATGTTATGAAGATTTACAAAGTGCTAATGAAGCCTATAATTATTATAAAATATTTTTTTCAAATATCTCAAAGTACTAAATGCGTCTTTATGGATTGCACTTTTGCATTCCTCAAATATACAGAGAAACAATGAACAAAATTTAAGAATCCTTTTTGTTCTTATTTCCGGAAGGAAACAATTCTGTTCGAATTGTAAATAATAAAATAATTTTAAAACTCTTTTAAAAGTGATGCTTTCTGAAACGCTATTAATCAAAAAAAAAAAAAAAAAAAAAAAAAAAAAAGAAACACTAGAGAAAAAAATTATTAGGGCCCATGAATCAAACCTTAGATTTGGCCTATATCCTAGCTCGGAACGTCACCGGTTAGCTAACAGACAACACAGGATGACGGGACAACGATGGATAAATTAATTTAATTAATGTAAATTTAATGAATTCACACGTGAAAGTGTGCATGCTTAAATGTATACCATGTGTATCGATAGAATAGTAGTTTATTCATTGTTGTCCCGTCATCCAATGTAGTCTGTTTGTTGGCGGGTGGCGTTCCCGAACATGGTTTTAAAGTGAGAAATTGCTATGATGTAGGCATGGCTTGATTAGTTGTTAAAGCAACAACACGATACGCTGTAGTCCCAGGTTCGATTCCTGCCACTGGCTAATTTTTCACTCGTGTTGCGTTTATTGCATTAATTCTGGTTAAAGTCTTAAATTTATTACTATGTTTATAGAAAGTAAATGTGAAATACCTTTATTCATCTCGTCAGCGTTGACATGTATTGCCGCAACAAGATGATGAAGTTGCAACAATATTCTCTTGAAATTCAAAATATTTTCATATTATTGGCGTGACACATGATTTTTCGTTATTTTTTTTAAACGAAAATTTTGATCAAAAAATATATATATAAGTAAAATATATATATATATAAGTAAAAAATATATATATAAGTAAAAAAAAATAGTTTTTTTTTCAACTTGCAGCAAAAACTACAGAAAGATGAAATAAGTTTATCAGTTTCGTTGATATAACTGATTTTATTTAAAATTTTAAAAATTTATTTATTAATTTATTATTAATATTATTTATTTAAAAAATTATTTATTGCTAATTTAAAAATTTAAAGAAAAGAAACTCTTACAACAAAAACGACCTTTTTAACCTATATAAATATATTTATAAAATGTATATATCACCGGTACAATATTTGCTTTCATTGCATTTATCTACAAATTTTTGTTTAGTGTATATTGTCGTTTTAATTACAGATTTTTGAATAAAAGTTTAGTGAATCTTGTAGAAAATAAAAATAACCTATTTTAATTAACTTCGAAACAGAACGCTTTAATATAAAAAATATTAAATTTTAAAATTAAATAACTCCACTATTTTTTTTTAAATGCATGAATTCAATTAAGACAATTGCATCTTTTAAAAATTATGCTGAAACCACAAAACAGGTCTTTCATGCAGTTTTTAAAAACTTTGTTCTTAAATTTAATCTAACACAATTCTTAAACTACCTACTTATAGTCTGAGAGGTAGTTCTTTAAATTATTCATTTAATTAAATAATTACATGGCACGATTAAACATTATGGTTTTCTTTATGGGATCACGTACTTGCGTAATTCAATATACTCCGCAGTGATGGTTATAATGTTCTTTTACGCGCAATTAAAGGTTATTTTTCCTGATATATAAATTAAAGAGAGGGTACCTATGAAGAAAAATTACACGATCGCGCTTGGGATAGTTTTTTTATATACCAGAGCTAAAATTCTGTTAGATTCAGTGGTGTGAAAAATATATAAGGGCATATTAAAAATGTTAAAATTTGGAGAACTCTTAGATGGATAATTACACACATATATATAAAAGGAAACGCAGTATATATATAATTATTTAAACTTGCATTTAATACATAATAAAATTTTAAAAAATACATAATTAATTTTACCAAGTATTAAATTAGAAAACGTATAAGGATACTTTTTTTAAAATATTAAAACAACAATTCGCTTTTCCTCTTTCTGACGGACAACAAATATGATTTAAACTTAATTATTTACGTAGATGCTTGAAAAAAAATGCATGATAGTATGAGGCCCATATGAAGGCTTACCGAAATAATAACTTTCATATAGATTGCTCCATACACGAAAGAATGTTTGACTTCAGCGAACAAAATTATCAGAAAAACAGCCAGTTAGCTGCTTTAGAGTTGTAACCACACCGTCTTAATGTTATTTTATACCCAACACACGCGGTGGCAACAATGTTATATAACTTATCTTGCTCTTTGATCTAAGAATATGATATCAACCTATGTTACGTTTTGTGTAATGCTCTATAAAGTCATTTTTGCTATTCGACATAAATTAATGAACTCAATTATACCTTAAAAAGCAATAATTATACAAAACAGATCATGTATACAATTTTTTAATCGCTTAAACGATCAACTAGGTTGACATAATACATTTCCTTTTTTAAATAACTAGCGAAACCAGAAGCCAAGACTAAATATGCCAGTTGGTATATGTACGTATACTAGTGGACATTATAGCACTGCGGATAATTTAAATATAATTAACTAAGTTATATTTTCATGAAACTTCGTTCTTGTGTCGCATTTAGTAATCATGGTGCTTAAATTAATGAAAAAAGCTGCGTTATACAATATTTCGGGAAACACCTTCCAAAACACGGATACAACTTATTCTACGTGGGATCACTGTTTTTGAGCAAACGATTAAAAAAAAACTTTTAAATTTTTTTCTGTCGTTTAATAATCGGTTTTCTAAAAACAAGCCATTTTTCAACATTCATAGTATTAATGAATCCTTATTGACAGTAAAAATAAAAATATCATAACATAGTTAATTGAAAAACATTTGCTTAGGATATTGTGTCATCTTTTATTTTATACGGCGAAAGGCTGGATATGAAATACGAACTTACTTAGTTGCAATTATGTTTCTTCATAACTAGCATTTTCGCATACATTTTAACAAACAAATTATAACAGCTACCAAAATGCCTAAACACAGAGATGTCACATGGTGACTAAAATAGAAAAATAAATGACAAGAAAAAAGCACAAAAATAAATATTAATTATAAGAAAATTTAAAAATCCATTGCCCATCATAAAATTGTAATTTCTCAATTATTTTTTAAGATGTGACTACTTTTCAACTGAAAAACAAATGTGACCAAAGTTCTTATAGTAAATCTGCATCTTTACACAAAACTAATTTAAAATAATCTTACAAATGATATGTCGTGTACGTACAAAAATTTTGTGTGTTATAAGTTACAGATAAATTTTCAAAAATAAAATTAGCTCAAGCACTTTTGTTAATATTTTCGTATCATTTAAAGACGTTTGTAGTTTTCGCAAAACAAAGATAATAAATAATGTGAAATTTCTATCATGGATAGAAACCCTAGTTTTCATTATTATGAAATCTCATAGAACATATGAGTAAATAATTGTATTTCCTATTTACAAAAAATAAAAGAAAACGTATCTCTCTCTCTCTCTCTATATATATATATATATATATATACAGAGAGAGTATGGTGTTTCAGACAAGAGTAAAACTGCGAAACGACTTCCTAGTACTCCCATGAGGCACTATGATCAGTTCTGCTTGGATACCTGTTATTGGAGCGACGCTGTGAAATAAAATCTTATTCACATTATTTGCAAGTAAATTTTATAAAACTCATATTGATTATAAAATTTCATTGACAGTAATGTTAACCAAGTTCTATATAATGATAGACAGTTATATTTATTCCTATTTTAGTTAGTGTTTCTCTATGATAACTTGTGAATTAGTGAAGAGGTTATGTTTTTCGAAATGGAGTGTCGGACAATATGGAAAATAAGCTAGACAACTGTTTGAAAACGAACAGCAATTCCACTCATCCATATTATTTGAGATGTTCTTTTAACCCAATTGAACATTAGATGACGAAAATTCAGTTTGACTGTTTCGCAATGGAAAATATTCAAAGGATGGAAAAGGGGAGGTGTGAACATAATATCTGATGTTGGCTCATGTGGACTGTGATAATGATGTAATAAGGCATTGCATTTGTGTTTTTATAAAAATAAAAGATTTTTTTCAAACGAATCACATGATTTATTGATGCTGTACTAATATTTACTTATTAAATAATTTTGGTTAATCTTATGAATCGCGTTTTTTCTTGCAATTTTAATATTTCTTAAAAGCCCATTCTCGGGTAATAACCCAACTGGTTGTCATTACCGGAAAACTGTAACATTTTTAAGCCTAAATATTCATATGTATATTTTCTTTCACTTTTAAAGCATTAAAAATATGTCAGTAAATAGTCAAAGTTTGTTCCTTACTAACTTTTAAGGCATCTCAATTTTTTTATGTTTACTTACAAATAAAAATGCAAATTGTGCTCAAATATATACGAACTTCCTCTATATGTATACAAAAATTCAAACTCTTCTGATTGTAATCACAAAGTTTGATGTTTTAGACTATTTTCTGTGTGTTTTTTTTTAATTTTTAAATAATTCAAATCTTTTTTATTTTAATAATCAATGAGCATCTTTCATATAAGATCTAGTCATTTTTGTCTATGTTGCCACATCTCCAAATTCCATAATAATAATATTTACAGTGCAATTATTTTTCAAGAATTAAAAAGGAAATACATATGGCGTCATATTGGAAACAAAATTACAATATTTTCATTGTTATATAACCCATTCTTATATATTATTATTATAAAAAAAATCGCTAGGAAAACATTACGACATATTTGAAATACAGTGGGCATTTTCAATTATTTTTTAAGGAATGTTCAATATGAAATAGCCTTTTCTTTCATTTTGCCTCATTTTTCGCTAAAATCGAATTTTCTTTAATCCTTTATAAACTTTATATTGTATTGCTTTTAAAGGAAATTTTGAATGACGTCATAAATGCATTTTCATATATAAAACATGAATTTTTCAGTTACTCTCTAAAATATTATTTGAAGCTAATTTTAATAAAAAGTTAACATTTAAATTTAAAGTTAAAAATTAAAGTTAAAATTAAAGTTAAATTTTTTAAACGCTTTCAGGTTTCATATAAACAGAAAGGCACTTTTGTACACGATTTATAAAGTAAAACAAATTTAGACTGTGCGAAAACGCTTCTCCGGCAAAATTGTCGTTACATTTTATATCATTCCCCGACTTATAAAAATATGTAATTTACTGTATATTTACAAAGTGGCGTAATTTCCAAATACTTTAACGTTCGCACGCACTACATAAGTGTAACGTCTTTAATCGTTGAATCTTCAATATTCCTGATTTCACTGAAACAGATTAAAATTATTGACTTCATATACAATTTGTTAGCGTTTATTTTTAATTGATGTCTATTTTATGAATGTGAGATTGTGAAAATTAAGCAAGAAAATTTCCCACACTTTACATCAGAAAATAGAACAAAACATCTTTGTTACTAATAATGGTTTTATATCAAACTGCAGCGTAATTTTTGAATTTTTATCAATTTCCTTTGTTTAGATCAAGCTTTGCTTTTAATCTGAAGACAATTTTCTACCAATATCTTTGTTTTAAGTTCAAAGAGTTTCCTATTTTCGTTGGGATCTAATGTTGGGATCTAATACGTTGGGATCTAATACGAAATATATGCACAATTTCTGTGTATCACAATATAATAATTGTATATGACATTGTCAGCGCATGGAAGTTTCAGATTGAAAATCAGCTGACATAAGGACACAGCCAGATCAAATAATAAATACAAGTTGGCTCGAAACATAAAATTAAAATAATTTTAATGATTTTGGATACAAGGTGTTTCATAAATCTATTACATGGATACAGGGTATTTCTTCCATCGATAAATAATTCTCACGTTATCCAGCTGTATCATAAAACAGTTCGCTAGCTCAATAAAAAAGTATGCAAATTGGAATCATCAGAAAGAATGTCTCCTATAAAGTGTGATAAAGTGTTGCTTAATTATACATGTTCATAATTATCAGGAGTAAAATGGTTAGTTAATGCATTTATTCTTCTTTAAATCAAACTCGAACGACATCACGGATAACATATACCGGGTGTCCCAAAAAGGACTGACTGATTTTAAAATTCAATAACTTCCAAACGGTGACAGATATTAAAGAAATTCTTGCTGGAGGGTTATATATAAAGTCAAAAGTTTTATTACAGCGATTTTCGATTTTAGTTCGAATTACAAACAATAGATGGCGCTGTAAGCAATAGTCGCTAAATACAGGCTCGTTTTTTGGTCCTTTCTGTTGTTCCATGCAGAAAAAGGAGATGGAAATGTATTATCCGAGCCACGAAGTACCAAAAATCGAGCCTGAATTTAGCCTCTATTGATCGCAGCGCCATCTATTGTTTGTAATTCGAACTAAAATCGAAAATCACTGTAAAAAACTTTTGACTTTATGCATAACCCTCCTGCAAGAATTTTTTTAATATCTGTCACCGTTTGGAAGTTATTGAATTAAATCAGTCAGTCACTTTTTGGTAGATTGCTAATAACCTTATGTTTTGAAAGTTTTTAATTAAAATTAAAAAATCAATAAATTAATTCTAAGTTCGTTTTGTTTTGGGTTTTTTCTTATATTTAATATTCTGAAAGTTCATTTTCTCTAGAAGAACTTTTCCATGTTATTTAAATAACTTCACTATTTAAATTACACCATTAAACTGTTTTTGTTAATAAACATTTAATTTCTTGTTATTTTATACATAATAAGGTAATTCTCTTATCAATTTGACACGAGTTCTTTCGACATCCGTAAGATAATTACTACGAAACAATATTGATTTTATTGATATTTTTCTACGGAAATTACTCTTGAGCTTCGACCTAAGAACGCAATTAGAAAGAAAATAATGGTGGAAATAATAACAAAGTTCCTGGTTGAGAATTCGCAAGAATGATTGTAAAGATAAATAGTTATTACAAGATAAAACGATTAAGAGAAAAAAGAAAATCCTTAAATTATTAAAAATGTGAGGTCTTGTTTGAAAAATAATTGAGCAATATATTTTGTTTTAATTAACTTTTATTAACTTTCTTTGGGGGGGGGGGATTTTTTTTTAATGAAGTTTATAAAAATTTAATGCAAAACTGCATTTATCTGGCAAAAATAAAATAAAAACATTTTACGAATTGCGAATTTTACGAACGTTACGAACATTTTACGAATAAAATGCATCATATGTTTCAGATTCTTTTCAAAATAATAATAACATATTTCATATATCTAATAAAAAGGAAGAAAATTATGATTTTGTACAGATGTAAACTGCGTTAGAATTTAAAACTAATACTTGTGCTTCAAGCAAGGCAAAATTAAGAATCTACTGGTCCTGAAACAATATTTGCAGCTGAAAATAAACAACTAAAAAGTATTTTGCGTCAAGCAAAGTTTACTAAGTTCAATTTTTTACTTCCAGAATACATTTACGATCCTTTTACGATTACTTTTACCATATAATTCCATCATTGAGCAAGGGGATCTGGTTTGTTCGTCTTCAGTGCCCAATGTGGGCACAGAGCTTTCTCTATTATTGCTTTTTTACAAGTATTGCTAAGTCATATGTATTTACTTACAACACACAGTCATTTGTCGCTATTATCGGCGAGCTGAGCTTCAGATAATTTTTTTTTAAGAGCTCATCATAGTGTATTGGGAGGGACATCTATACGTCATGAAATTGGTTTCCTAATATGAACAGTGCCTCTCGGGCAGTAAATGTAAAAAGTTTTTACTGTTTAATCAGCTTCACTCTTATATAGAGCAATGCTTACTAATTATTCTGTATCCCTTTTGTGATCTATTGAATACAGAGCACGTATTAACCCTTTATCTACTGGCGGTACTTATATGTACCATTAAAATAACTTGTTATAAAATCCATTTAATACATCGATTAGTAGTAAAACAGTTTAGAATCAGTTATAGATGCACTACTTTATCGTGTTCCAAAAGCATTACAGGTTACACAAAACCAAAATATTTTTAAAAGGATTTTTTTTTTAAATTTTACTTATTTATTTATTTTTTTTATTTATTTATTTATTTATTTATTTGCCTTTGCCTTTGCATCTTGTCAGCTTTCTTGGCGTTGGGAGGAGGGAGGGGGGATTATTCATTTCGGAATAATTTGTATATTTCTATTGTAAGAACATTATATTTGTACATTTCATAATTCTGCAAAATACTGAGAAAAATATTTAAAATAAAAGATTCGAGTGAGGTTACAAATGTTGCACAAAATCCCTATACATTCAAATTTAATTAATCATTCAATCCTTTTAAAATTCTTCTAAAATTTATTAAATGATTATGTAAATTTTCTAATGTAGTTTCAAAAATTCACGAAAAATGCTTTAGAAGATACAATTTTCATGAATTTATAATTCAGCACATAAAGGGTTAAGCAAAAAACCCGTTAAAACGCATAACATAGATGAACATGCAGTTCCACCAATTGTCACTTATAGACAGCACTTCGTATACAGTATCTTTTGTGTATCCTTCTAAATAAATTCGTTTATAAATTGCGGTGTCAGTCCATTAATTCATCAGTTTATAAACATAATTACTCCGCACCGGTAAGGGTTAAAATACACTCCTAGATTTTTTTTCGCTATAGACTATAGTGTAACGTAATTCCTTTGTGTGATCTTGCAGACGGATAATAATAAATGCATTGCAACCCTTGATGTATAAGATGAATTTTTTAGTGTACTACATAAATATATATTAATTTCATTATGTTTGAAATGATGGAAAGCCATTAAAATGCTATTTAAGCGATTTTATTTTCATTGATACTAATGTAAAGTAATACTTTTGACTTTCCCCTTAAATCAATTGTTGCTAACATATTGCTGTTCACGCTCCACCGAAATATCTCCAAAACCTTGATGACACCTACTCTGTAACATATATATATATATATCTTTATAATTAAAAAAAAAGTTAACTATGTTCACAGGTACCTAATAGCACCTTAAGAATAATTAGTATTTCGCATTTTTTACTTATCAGACCGGTCAATTTGTTGCTCCTCTATAACTTACCTCAATGATATGGCCTTCACTTTTATCTTCACGAATTACATTGAAGAGACTCTGTCATTTTTCTTTATAAATAATAACATTTATTAAATTTATAATTGGTTTTAATAAAAAGGAAAGAAATAGTGTAAAAAATTTGGACATATACACTCTATAACTCAAAACACAACAAACATTTCAGTAATTTCATCATTATCAATTTTAATTGGACATTTCTTTTTTCATAACACATTTCTCTGTTTGTAGGCTTTCTCCTGTCCCATTGCTGTCCGCTGATTGTCATTTGCATCCAATATTAAAAATTAAAAATTTTGTGCCATTTTATATATTTATGTACTGTGTAGAAGACCTGCAATAACGTTAAAGAAATTTACTGTTTGCAGATTTTTTCTAATGTCCATTTGATATTTTATTTTTATAAACCTCACAGTACCTGATTTAGGTATTATTTTTTCTTCTGTTAAGTATCTTCAATACAATCGGTTTTAGATATATCCTTAAGTGGATGGTGGACGTTGATTTTTTTTTTTTTTCATCATAGAGATATGGAATTTTGTGGAAATATCAATTTCACCATAAGTATGTAGAACGCCTTAAAAGAAATGTCCAATCTTATTATAATTTTAAGAATTAAAAAAAAATAAATAAAAATTTTAAAACGAAATTTTAAAATGCTCCATGCGTCTTATTTTTTGAGATATTTCTTCATTTATGCATTTTAATTGCTTAAACTCTGTTTCAAATAAATCTGTGTAGCGATTTTTTAATTCCTTGAATAGTTAAGTTTTTTTTTCTGAATTCAATATCGATTTTAATCAAAATATTGCCTTTTAATAAGTTATATATCAAATTTAATTATCTTAATGAAGTCGAATTTTCTAACGGATACACAACAAACCTTCCTTATCAATTTCATGGATTTGGATAAAAAATTAATACGCTTGGAGCATTTCAAAATTTAACATGTAAAAATTAAATTTAAAAAATCAAAAAAGTCGACTGCGTAAAAAGCGAACTAATTAATTATTTCTCATCATTGATAAACTATTTTTTATATTACTTACATATTTTGTTTTATTTACTTGTATTGATGACTTTTAAGTTGAGTTTAATCGTTAGTTACTATCGATAAAAACTGTTTTGATGAGACCTATAGATGTCTGTGAAGGTTAGAGTTGCAGTAAAGCTAGAGATCCTACGTACACAACTTCCAGGTTGGGTAATACTTAAACGGAGTTTCTGACTGTAAAATAGTCAATGGAACATCATCTTCATTTTGAAAGACCTATCCAATGACATGCCACTCAATAGGGTGCGTAATTGTTTTCGTCTCTACCGCCATTTTGTATTTTAAGGCCGCCATTTTTATTTACAAGAACAAAACCTAGCCTATAACCATCGGAAGGTTAAGATGAATCGATAAAGACCTCATTCGTTAAAATCCATCCAACCGTTGGGATGTTTCGAGGGAAATAGAAATCCACATACCCTGATACGCGTGAAACACAAGACCTTTCTTTGGCAGTCGGGTAAAAACGTTGAAAAATCTGTTTTTAGATAAACTTATATAATGTATATTAAGGGGTCTCAGGACTCTTAAAATTGGAAAAAATGAAAAAAAGGACCATTTTCCACATTTAATATCTTGAAATATATTTGATATTAAGACACAATTTTAAATGGGAATGAAAGATACAAGTATGTTCTTTCATTTCAAACATTTGAAAAATTGCAAGATGCAGAATTAGCATTTACAGGGGGCTCAAAACTGTCAGACATTTCACGAGCAGAAAATTGGCATAACAGCTTATGCGCACGATTACAAAATAAATTTTGCATCTAGAATGAAAATTTTGGTTTCCACTTATACCTCAGATGATAATAATTACACTGAACCTAAATAAATTTGTATTTAAAGCATTTTTATATATTTAATACAAAGTTGTATTTATCTAATGCAAAATTTAGAAAATTTCAACAATATAAACCCCTAAAAAAATATTTTCTTTTTACAATAAAAAAGAAATTTTAGGTTCCGTTTATGCAGACTAACGTGAAACATATGTTTTGAGAATTTTATGAAAAAATATTCAGAAGTTTTTGAGATATCGTGCGCGTTATGCCGAAAAACGTCATTTGTAGAAAAATGACTTCAAAGTTTTAGAAACACGGCTTCCGCTATTGATGGAGTATAATTCTAAATACCATAACTTCTGTTCTAATGGGAATTTCAAGATACCAATTATATCAAAATGTTCAGAAAACATAGAAGTTTAACATCTAAAAAAATTAAAATTTCGAAATTTTTAGAGCTTTAAGAGTCCTGAGACCCCTTAAAGGACCGAAAAAGTGTTGTGTACAAAATTCAAACGCTTGTAAGTTTGCGAAAAAAAGCGTCTACTTATGGTTTCTCGCAAATGGCCCAGAACAAACTGGAGAATAATTATATGCTTAAATTTTCGATTTTTGGGTTCCATTTTTGCTCCATTGTAGTTGACATATAGTAGAGCGAATACATAAACATGGCTCATTTAATAAAAAAAATGGAAGGACTGCGAAGTATTCTGAAATACAAATATAATCAGAAAAAATATCTATATTTTATAATTGAAAAAAAATGTTTCACTTCTTTTCTATAATAATCCCAACCCAGGTTTCATTTTGAACTTTTGATTGGGAACTTATTAATATTCAAGAGACTTTAAATTTAATTTAAATTTAATTTATCAATTTTGCATGTATTACACATATTTTTATTTCACAACATATTATTTTCCACCCCCCCCCCCCCCACACACACACACTTTCCAAAAACTGAAGAAGAATGTTTAAGTATAACAAATATGAAACTGCTTAAAAAGTCAAAGACAGCCCTTCCCCCGGTGATGCGTATACTACAGTATATATGCGGATACCACGTTTATAAACCAACTATAAATGCTATACACTTCATTTTCAATGCCGATCCTCTATAGTAAACTTAAATAACATATACAAATTACAGGACAATCCGAGAATACTTACGATAGTTAGATAACGGACAGACAGCCAGACAAGCCAAAGTCATAAACAATGTTCAACTATGTTGGAAAGAGATAAAAATAGAAATATTTTTTTTTTTACCTTTTCAGGCCCTTGGCCACATAACTAAACGTTTATTTTTTTTATAATTATAATTACTGCGAATTATAAAAAGAACAAATATTTGATAATAGCTTTTATTAAATGCGTATATGACATCTGGCCAAATATTAAATGATGTAACAAACGATGATATTTAATTTTAACTTCAAAGCAATGTTTTTAATTTACCACTCGAAAAAAAAAATAAATAAAATGCTAACTTGCGAGTTGAAAAATAGGTATTGGCGAGATTTGCACCCGGCTAGCGTAACAATATCAAGAATTCTTTGCGACCAATGAAATTTTTATGTAGTTTTATTCGAAAAAGAAATTTGATTTTTTAATGAAAAGGGAAAACTTTTGGCACAGATGTCATATACGGACCCATATTGGCGGGATTTTTTTCTGACGCCAATGTCATATACGCAACGGGTACTTAACTGTCGCCATAGTATCATTATTTTGCTTGATTGGGTAAGCCGGATGTTGTTGTTTATGCTGTTGATGTTTTCCTCAAATTAGCGTCGGAAAAAATCGCGTCAATATGCGGCCGTATATGATATCTAGGCCAAACTTTCATATGAAAAGCGAAGGGATCAGAGTGTATTTATTTATGACAGTTACATGACTTGGACTATTATAATATAGATGGAATGATGGCGGTAGAATAATATTTGGCGACTTATCACTTGTACCTGGCTAACATCACCAAAGATATTACCAAGTACCAAAATGGCATCAGGAATATAAAAAGCGAAGTGGTTCGCCCGGAACTGTTGATGATAGTCACTTGACTTAGGTTATTGTTATAGAAATTGTTTTAAAATACCGGGAGACAAAGACTCTGTACACTTAATTCATTTTTTTTAGCTTCTTTTCAAATATTTAACTGATCCTCTTTAATAAAACACGAAAACAACCAATAGATGTCTTAACAGCAACTGATTCGGCCTTAAATTTTTGAAATCAAAGGAATTTGAATCGAAACCCGTTTACAGGGACATCTGCACATCTTTTTTCAGTATAATTCAATCTTCTATAATATTTTTAAAACCGATCAGATTAGCGTGTTTTTAGATTATGCGGTGTCTGAACGGGGGTTGGCGAGCGTAGCTTGCAGGGGCCAGAGCCTCCTAGTATAAAAATAAAGTTCGTGAGTTGGCGTTATATAGTGGGAATCCGATTATTTTCGATGAATTCAGATATTTGAGATCTTCTGTTAAGGTCAGTATTAGTAAAGATTATGCTTCTTATTTACAGACTGCGGAAAATAATCTGATTTCTGACGCTCAAAAAGTTTTGGTCCTAGTTTAATAAATATAACTCATTGCCTAATAATATCTACTACAATAATAAATCTTATGATGGTGATGATAATATTGCTAATGCTTTTGCGTCCTATTTTAGTTCTGTTTATAAATCTAGCACAGATTGTGACAGAAATATTGGTAACCTTGACAGCTGTTTGGGCGACATTATTCAAATTAAAAATGTTACTTATATGGATGTGGTTTTGTCAATTAAGAGGTTGAAATCTACTTTGACAGTTCGGGTGGATCCCTTCGTTTATAGTTAAAGGTTGCGCTGAGCGTTGATTTATTCTCCTCTTATTTTATTTAATCTTTCTTTGAAAACTGGTGTATTTCCTTGTATTTGGAAGCAAACTGAAATTATTCCGGTTTTTAAAAAGGGTGATTCTAGCGATTGTAAAAATTATCGTCTCATTGCTATCTTGAGTTCTTTTTCAAAAGTATTTGAAATTATAATCCATAATAAGATTTTTCAGCAAGTAAAACATTTAATCTCATGAGCTCAATATGGTTTTATTCCCAAACGATCTACGCTTACCAATTTATTTTGCTTAACTAATAACATTATGTCATCGTTTGAATATGGGTATTAGCTTGATGTCATATATACTAACTTTTCAAACTACTTTTTACTAACTCAATTGATTTTGGTATTCTTTTGAACAAGTTAATAGTTATGGGTTTTCATATTAATCTTATTGACTGGCTTTTTTCTTATTTAAATAATAGAATTCTTTATATTTATTTCAATGGTGCTGTGCCTCATAAATTTACCAATACATCTGGTGTTCCGCAAGGTTCTAATTTATGTCCCTTGCTTTTCATTTTATTTATCAATGATCTGTGTTCTAATTTAAAATTTTCTTGCTATCTTTTGTTTGCTGATGATTTAAAGTTATATAGGCAAATGCGTTCTGTTACTTACGCTGCACTTTTGTAGAGGGATCTTAATAGCTTATACAATTGGTGTATTCACAATAAGTTATTCCTTAATATTAATAAATGTAGCATTTTAAGTTATTCTCGTAGAACTGATACCTTAAGTTATTCTTATAAAATTAATAACCTGGCCCTATGTCGTCCTAGCACAGTAAAGGACTTGGGTATTGTTTTTGATGCTAAACTTGATTTTTCACTCCTTATTGATAATATTGTTTCTAACGCGTATAAAAAACTAGGGTTCCTTAAGCGTAAAACAAAAGAATTCTCCAATCAACATGCATTAAAAGTTTCATATTTTGATTTGGTACGTCCTAATCTTGAATATTGCAGTCTCATTTGGGATCCTTACTATAATAATAAAATTAAAATTCTCGAGCAAGTACAGTCTAAATTCACACGTTAATTATTGTTCAAGAGTAATCAAATATATTATTATGATATTTCTTCTTCCTACCTACGTCGTATTTTTGACATTCCCAGTTTAAAGTCTAGACGGGATCTTGTTTGTGTTTTATTTTTTTACAATGTTATTAATAACATGACTGATTGTAGTGATATACTTAATTCAATTAATTTTAATGTTCCGAGCAGATCCCTCAGGTGTACTCAAATTTTTATATTACTTTCTCTTAAATATAATTATATAGTAATTTTTCCTTATATAAATTTTACAAAATATTTAATGAATTTTCTGTGCATTTTCATATTTTTGATATGTCTTTTACTGCTTTTAAAGATAAATGTTCTGAACTTTTAAACTCTTAATTTGTGTTTGTATTCGTGTTGTATGTGATTTATTTCTATATGTTTCTATATATGTATGTTTTCATTATTTTTATGATATTCTTGCAACACTGTAAATAAATTCGTCTGTAGTGTGCATTTCTATAAATAAATTAAAAATAAATAAATAAATAAAGGTAAATACTTTATTTTATTAACTATTTTGCATATTTTGTGTTCTTTAGTTCTTTCCGTATTGAGGATTAAAATCTTACTTATAAAGACGGTCCTGCTTAAAGATATGTTGTTCATATATTGAATCTTATATGTTCAGATAAATAACAAACTGTAAGTACTAATCAGGTGAATGCACAATATTTTAGATTATTTTAAAATGTTGAAAATTTAAAATTAGTTTTTCAGGTTTGAGAAATCTTCAGCAATTTTCCTTTCACAGATGAGTGCTTGAATTTTCTGTTTTGGATAGTTTTAACCAAATGTTACTTCAAACAATAAAAATTTAGTATTGTTAATAATTATATGATACCATAAAATCGATAAAAAAAAGAAAACTTTGCGTGCGTGTCTCTCTGTGCTTTTTTCTGAAGAGAGCTCTACTCGCAGACCTACAAGATTTGGTAGGAAAATACATGTATGCCTGAAGTTTTGCACCTCAATTTTTTTTTAAATGTTTTATAGAAGGTTTAGTGCTTTTCGATTTTCCATTGTACATACTATCATTTTTATGCATGTCCAGCGAATCCTCGTTTTTTCACGTAGACTAAGGGTGACAAGTTCTGTTTTTTCTACATTTTGAAATCATAACTGCGTAGTTCACTGTAGACTTGAAAGAAATAATACTAACGTAATCGCGGTACTTTCTTGATTCTAAAGATATATCTTTTTTTTTAAATATTAAAATCGTCTGTGTAAAAAAATACTTTTTCTGAAGTTTGAGTACACATTCATTTTAATTTCTTCCGTTATCTTCAGTGAGTGTTGTTACATTTTTTTTTTTTTTTTTTTTTTTTCTGTGTTAAAATAAATGTTAAATCATATGTGTCTGAGGTTTGTTTCTCAAAAGCAATCGGTGCGTTCGTAGCACGGTAGGATATCTTTTCTAATATACGAATTTAGTAAAATATGTCTCAAAGCCAGTTTTATCACATGTTCAGACTTCGAAAAACATTTTTCCTAACTACACAGAATTTCACCTAATATATACTTTTATGCACTAAAGCTGTCATTTAATTAGGGATAGGCAGTGTTTTGGTATAACTGTAGTGCCTTAATTCTATGGGTATGCAGACTCGGCCCTATGATATATAGAGAGAGAAGGAGAAGATGTCCTAAAAAATTCGAAGCGCACTTTAAATTTAACCTGTTGGATGTACGTAGGTAATGTAAATTGAAAATTGTTCAATATAAGGTAAAATTTAGGATTATGATTATGAAATCGTCCTGCCAATCATATGTAAGAGTTTATACTTTTTAAAAATATATATGGTCCCTGGGACCTGTATATAGATTTTTAGAGGTGTGCATGCTTAAAAATAAATAAAAAAACATTAAAAAATGTTAATGGCCATAAAATTGGTTTTCTAAAATAAATAATTTTATGCCATTAGTGTTTAAAAAGGATTTCGGACATATGGATGTCACAGCTGGTTCGAATGAAAAGCAATCTGGAATCCAATTTTCGACCACTTTATTCGTGTTCCGATATATTAGCAGTAACGCGGCAGATGTTGATTTTCAAGTGGTCCAACGTCAACGGTTTATTGGCGTCGACCAGCGACATCACACATTCCCTCAGAAAATAATCCATTGGTGTGAGATCATGTGTTCGTGGAGGCGAGTTCACAGGTCAATTACGCGAAATTATGCGATCGTCGAATGTCTCACGCAATAAACGGATGTTGTTTTGCACAATTTGCAACCGATGCTCTGGCGTAAGTGTCTTCATGGTGAAATGACAAAACATTCTGAGCACAAATCATCTGTCATCTGTGAAATTTACTGCTACTAGAAACAATGTTGCCTGTTTCAAAACCACACCTCTAAAAAATACCCTTTATTATATTCAGGGACATATTTTCATGATCTGACAAGTAAAACAGTAAAAGTTCCACTCTTCAACGACCAAAACCGAGGGAGTTATAACATTTTGAATTTTATGACATTTCAGAGATTTTCGTCACTAAAGAGTCGTTTATCCATTTCTAGAGCCAGCTAAGGAACCGAGTGAAAAGTGCTATTTAGATGGTCAATAAGATTTGTTCTATTACAGCCTGCCGCCTTACTCTGAGAGACTAATACGCAAGTATCACGCTGATTATAAACCTATCCCATTTTATATCCATTGTAAGCAAGAAAAAATTATTAATTAAAATTTCGGTGTTATTATAAATATTATTATTTTCAATTAATAAATATTTTAACCGCCATCATTTAATTGAAATTGGATCGGACCCTTTTGTTGAAAATTGCCACTAAACACTGTTTTAAACAAAATTATAATACATTCACTAGATTATAAAGTGTTACTATCTTAAGAAATAAAAGATCTTCTTAAAACACTATCAAAAACATTTAAATGCGCTAGGCCTTTCGAAAGTTCAGCATCTTTCTTCTTCAGGCGCAAAGAAGTTTTAGTTCTTATTGAATCACACCAATTTCAACTTATTTTCTTTGTAATATCTTAATTTCACAACAAGTTGAAATTTTAAATAGTATTTTTTTTATCTTTCAAGCATTAACCTCAAATGATTGTGATATAAGGCCGCTTCTGGAATTCTTAAAAAAAAAAAATGTCATCCTAATAGCACCTTTAATCTTATTTTCATAAGTATTAAGCAGATTAAGTTTTCTAATCCAACTATTAGCATATACAAACTAAATTGTGAAAGACATATTCTATGTATAATTAAAATTTATAATATTATTTAAAATTTTATTTATTTACATATTCATTCTTTTTATTGCAATAATGTATTATTATTATTTGAAATTAGATTTAATATTTATGAAATATATTTAAAAATTAATACATTTTTCTTCAGAGAAATCGTTTTATCAGTTTATTAACTGGTGTATGAAAATACATATATATTAATCATTTTTTATTGCACCAAAAATACTCTATGATATATTGCAAAAAGGCCAAAGGTAAACATTTATCTGTGTATCCGCTCTAACCTTATTATTTATTAATCTAGACCATCTCTATTTAATTTTAAATAAGAGGATAAAAATTTAACTAAAGAATATATAGAAAATACTTTTAAAAACTACCAATGATATTTAAAAATTAATTAACTGGATTTTTTTCTATCTAGGTAAGCCGTTTCCCATTACTTTGTAGACCACAAAGTTTTTTTTTTTTTGAGATTTTAACTTCCGCAGTAAAGGCTATTGCTACAAAATTAAAAGTTAATGCTACAATCCTATCCATATAAAAAAATGCACATAAATCTGAAAAATATTTGAGATGTTCACACTAACTCCTACTAGTCTTCTTCGTAGCCTCAACAATTCTTAATTTTCTTCTTCATTTTCGGCCTTTTATTTTCATATGATGGCTTTTTTGGTTTACTTGTTAAAATATTAAAATTTAAATATTATCATGGGCGATGCCTTATACCCTGCCGCCGAAACTGTTAGATTATAATAATAACTGTTAGATTATAATAGATTAAAATATATGTGAAATGTTTTTTTTAATTATTATTATTATTAAAATAGCAATTAAAGCCTTTGTGCAGGAATATTAAAAAGCAGTAAACCAACGTTTAAAATGCACAATTAATGCGTGAAAAGCAGCAAACAGCTGTTTCGAATCTACAGCGAGAATCTTCTTCAGTGCATGATAAGGAAAAAAGAACAGCGTGCTAGAAAAGCCTTTGCTCAGCCTTGCTTTTTATAGCACGCTGTTCTTTTTTCCCTATCTTGCATTGAAGAAGAATCTCGCTGTAGATTCGAAACAGCTGTTTGCTGCTTTTCACGCATTATTTGTGCATTTTGAACGTTGGTTTACTGCTTTTTAATAATAATAATAATATTATTATTATTATTATTATTATTATTATTATTATTATTATTTTCTATATGAATATCCCAACCAATTAATTTATTAAAAATTAGTGTTCCTGTGTTACACGATACACAAAAATATAATAAATATATAAAAGTTTTATCATAAAAACCCATATGTAGATTTTGAATTCTTTTAAAATATCTTTATTATATTTGTATCTATTAATTACAATATTAAACGAATTTGAACATTGAACAGTTGAAAAAAAATGTCCCCCCTGTTAGCATTGAACAAAAAAAAAAAAATAAATAAATAAAAAAATAAATAAAAATGAATAATATCAGAATTATCATACCATATTATATTAATGAATTTGTTATAAATGAAATTATCGAAACATATTATGAAATTGAATGCGTAAGTCATGTTTTCTACAAAAGAAAGTTACCTGTTTTCTGTTTTTAAATAATTCATAATTAATAATTTGTGCATGTTACTCATATATATGACATACTTTACTTTTATACCCTAAAGCACATGTTCAAAGTGTGAAAGACAGTTTAAAACTTTCTTGAAAATTGCTAACGAGAGCTTTGTACATTTAGAATGTAAGTTAATTTACTAGGCTTTTGATCAAAATATACCTCTAGGAATTATAAATAAACTAACTACTTTTGTAGTTTGTCCTTTGTTAGTATTAAATATCAAAAATGAATTATTATAGTAAACTGTTGAGAAATTGAATGTAAAATCATCGTTATCTACAAATGAAAATTACATGTTTTGTGTTTTTAAATATCTCATAGTTAATAGTTTATGTATGTTATACATGTATATGGTATACTTTACTTTTCAACCTAAAGCACATGATTAAATTATGAAAGATAGCTTGAAAATTTACTGCAAAGTGCTAAAAATCGCTTTGTATAGCTAAAATTTGAGTTAATTTATCAGGACTTTGATTAAAATATCTCTCTGTGAATTATAAATAAGTTAATTCCATTTGTAGCATATTTATAAAACTGAACTTAACATTTTTTTTCCTTTTGAGAAATAACCTAGAAGCAAAATATTTGTCAAATATTTAGATTATCTGAAGATGTTAGATATGTTAGATCTAAGGAAGTGTTATAGTTAAAAACACTGTTCAGTGAGTTTAATTTGAAAAAAAAATACTACATACACCTTGGAAGGAGTATGCAAATGTGTAAGAAGTCATGCAAAATATTGAACCAAATTTCATATACTCCTTCATATACTATTGGTATCTGAAATGCTTCAACAAAATTAGAGGGATGATAGTACTCATGAAGATGAACAAAAAAGAGTCATTCCATGTCAATTCAACCAGACCTTGTAACCCGATCCTCAGGGATTTGGATGAAACTCGGTGTATATACTAATTATATCATGATATGAATACATCAGAAATTTTTCCTTCCTAGACGTCATAGTTTGTGAGATATGGGGGCTCCAATTTTTGGATTTTTCTCAAATCGCACATTTCTGAGTCTGTATTTTTAGACTGCAGTTCCATTTTCAAAAAATTGTTTCTCTGGATCTAAAATGCGAATTATCTTAAAAATATCACCGTAAGTACATCAAAAGACGCAGATTTTAACAAAAAAATACTTAAAAAATTAATTTTAAATATTTAGGGCCAAAATTTTAAACCAAAGTTGAAAGTTATGGTTATTTTTCCAAATTTTTGTGACTTTACGAAAAAGGCTCTACACAAAAAGGCAAATGAAATTTCCTGTTTCTTTTTGTTTTAAATAAAAGTCTACACTTTGGGCTTTATATTTATAAAAAATGATGTCTTTCTCATAGCTTATGCAAAATTTTTGACTTATTTTGGGATGCTGTACCTATCAAGAGATGAATATCTTTAACATTGCTTATGGTACCTAAATAATTGCTGCACATTTTAAATATAAATTTATTAATCATTTTGATTTATTTCCTAAAATGAACCCTTAAAATCAGACTGATTTATTTATTTTTATAACAGTAGAAAATGTGTATCTTATTGGTACATATCACAAATTATCTGAAATTGTGTTGTTCTCAATCTATCGCATATGGTGTCGCATAAATGTACATCTATCATTGGATTCAGTGGTATAGCATTTCTGTAAATACTTTCACAAAGGTAGTATGTAAAGAATATGTAGAATATTTAATGAAGGGGGTGTAGATATTGAAATCATAGATTTTTTTCTCATTTTAGTCAGAAAAAACAAAGCAAAAACTTTACTTCGTAAATAAAAAAAAAAGAAGTACGTATATTAAATAAATTCAACAAGTCATAGGAACCACAGTAATTATTTAGGTACCACAGTTTAAATTAGACATATTATATATATATATATATATATATATATTCCTTGAATGGTGCAATTTCCCAAAACAGGGCAAAATTTTTACACAAGCTAGGAGAAAAACTTCATCTTCATTAAAATTGAAATAATCATTAATTGAATCTAATACATTAAATAAAATTTCTTATAAATAATTTAAAGATTTAGATTGTTGTATTTTTTTATGTAACAAATAAAGAATTTGTTAAGTTATATGCAAATTTTTAAAGATAAAAAATCAGAATAAACATTATATTTAAAAGATTGAAATTCAAAAATATAACTGAGCTAAATATAAATATAGAAATAAATGACGTACTTTTGCCGTATCACTGAGACTTATTTTGCAACATTCTTTTTTTTTGTGCAATTTAAAATTTATATTTATAATGAATAAGCAACATTGAGAACCTTCTAATATATATGCCAATTTTCTTATCTTACTGTAACTCCAAACATAATAACACAACAAAACATCGGTATATTAGAAGATCTTCGTGATTTAATATCTAAAACATTAAATCGGTGGCTATCTCCCCTCCTTCCCACATCCCCAGAAAAGAATTTAAATATCTTAAAGGGAAATTCTCTTCATTTTGGTAAAGGTTTATGAAAATTTGCAATTTTTATATTGCCAGAGCACCCATCACAAAAGTCAAAGACTTTCTTTACATCAGGAAATATCTCTTTTACAAATGATATCACTTCCTTCTGTGTTAAACACATAAGAGTGAAATCATTTTGCATATCATAAGATAAAATGTGTATATTGCTTGCTTAAAATCTAATACTGAGAGATAGAGTGTATATAACAGTTGGATCAAGAGTGCAGCTTCTTTGGTCCAATGGTAACTTTAAGCCTCATCTTGAATAAGAAAAGTAAAATTTTTGCTGAAATCCTACAAAACGATAGCTTTTTGAGGGCCAAAGTTTGCTTTAGTTTCATTTAGGAAATTAGATTTAGCTTTCGTTATAAAAGAGTGGAATAACATTTTCCAAATATTTTACTTAGCTTGTCACAAATTCATTTAAATGAACGGTGCTGCTCATACTGGATTGAATACCTAGAGTTATAAATCTCAAGTTTTTTGGAAATTCCTGTTTAAAAAGAGAATACAACTCATATAGATACACATAATATCAATCGCTTTTGTGCATATTACATTCTTAGCAATGCTAACTACATTTTTTTTTCAGTCATGATTCTTCAATATTCATTACAATTATAAAACTTTTAATTAGTTCAATTGTTTCCGGACCTGTAGCTGTGGGTTTAATTTTTCTTATTTATGGCAAAGACAAGATTCTCTTTTCTCTCAGAAGTTGTCATAACGGTCATGCAGCATATTTAGGTATTTCAAATTCATCTATTATTTTCATTTGCAGCACAAGGAAAAATAGATACCCCTTCTATTATGAGAAACAGCAGGCTAATAGTAATTTGATTAACATATTCGAAATCACCTGCCTTAACTAAATAATTTTATCCTGCCTTTGTCAGAATTTGTTTATACAAGGCAGGTATAAAAATATGTTTCATATTGTAGGTATGAACTAGGCTTTGTTAAATATAAGGTATTTAAACTATAAAAAACATATTTAAAATGATTAAAATTATCCAAGATAATAAGATAGAAAGTTTTAAAAGAATATTAAATATAAATAAAATATTTTAATTGAAACACTCATACACACACAGAAAAAAACGTATTGAAAATTTGATGGGTAAAAAAGTCATTATTGCATTTTCTTATTCTATATCAACAAAAGATTTTTTGTTTACACTTAGGGTAAACGCACCGGTAGTGGGCCACTAACTTTCAAAGTTTAAAAACAAGCTCACAATCAATTTCAGAAAAACGACTGAAAGAAATCTGATTAGTTAAAGTCCTTAAATGTTAACTTTCCATAAACAGTTTGGAATAATTGTTATTTTCCTGTAAATATATTTGTTTATCTTCTGGAATGTCTTCAAACCAGATTTTTGGGCAAATTCTTAGTGATTTCATTAAGAGATAAGGTTTTAACTAAAGCGTTGTTTCTTTAATATTATGTTTTATTTCGAATTAAAGTGCCGTTGATATACTCGATTACATTGTAAATAATTTGTTAGATTAGTTGAAAACTTAAAAATTGAAAATTATATTGATTTTAAGGGGTGGTCCACTTCTGGATAACAATTTCTTAAATTGTACCAATAGTGGGCATGGTGGCCCACTACTGGAGCACATGCCAAAAAAAATTTTTATGTTTAAATTATTTTAATTAAGTATTTGTTGAGGTTCTAAGACTTTGTATATAATTTATTTAGTATTTTGTTCATCAGAACCAGTAGTGGGCCAGGGGCCCACTACTGGTGCACAAGTGGCCCACTTTTGAAGCAGCGAAAATGCAACTTCACTAAGCTATCAGACATATGATTATTAAAAGAAATTAATATCTAAAATAATATATACTTCAAAGGTTCAATACTCAATAAAGGTTCAAATTTTTTAGTCATATTTAAATAAGCATTGCATAGAAAAACCTGTAGTGTTATTTATGGATGGACATACTTCTCACGTGTCTTTGAATCTAAGAATCTTCTATTCGGCTCATGGAGTTGAAATGGTATTTTTCCCCCCAAATTCCACATACCTAATGCAACCAATGAACATTTCTGTTTTCCATACTCTTAAAAGTGCTTAGCAACAGGAAGTAGTGCACTTCAGAATAACTCATGAAGGCAAACAGATGCAGAAACATGAGTTTCCACCAGTCCTAAAATCAGCACTTAATCGTTTATCTCCTGCAACCAGTGTGAATGGATTCAAAGCAAGTGGACTAGTTCCATTGGATCTAAAGAAACTAAATGTTGAATCCACACTAACATAAAAATGTGATAATATTACCAATAAAGGAGAGAGAAATGGCTTCTTTCTTGGAAGTTCTTGAAGATAAAATTGGAGAAGAAAAACAAAACCTTTCTCAGAAAATAAAGGCAAATTGAAAGGTTCTGTGGAGCAAACAGATCTTTACTACTTATGGTTGGAGATGAAGGAGACTTTGAACATGGAACTAATTTCTCAGGTAATATATCGCAAAATAATTTGGGTATAAAACACTTGAGTATATATTTTTTACTATTATTCATTCCATTTTTACATTTTACTTATTATAGGGTACAGCAGTCATATCTGTTGAGGCGGCGTACACTGAATAGCCTATTGACACTGTTGATACTGAAACTATTGATCAGGAGCAAAGAGCAATTGTTGAAGATGCTGAGGTGAACCTTTCAATCAAGAAGAATCAACTGAGACTGGGAGTCATTCAGTGCTTTCAAATGGTGGGCCATCTAGAAATGTACCATCTCCAATCAAAAGAGTTCTATTTTGGCCAGAAGGGGGAGATAACACAAAGAAAAAGAGTAAAAGAGAGAAAATTCCTGCAGTTGTGGCTTCTACCTAAATGCTTCAATATTATAAGAATAGAGAAGTCCTTAAAAATGCTAAAGATGCAGAAAAAGAAAAAAAACTGAAAGAGAAAAAAGAAAAATTCAAAAGGAAGAGTTAAAAAAATAGCCGATGGGAAAAAGGAGAGTCAGGAAATTATCGCCCCAGTCTGATGCCTCTCTTTTATTGTAACTTTCAACCTAAAGTACTCTTTGTAATAAATTGACTATAGACCCCTCTCACATTTTGAGATCTTTTTCGTTTTTGGATAAATCATTTTGTTTTGCAGTCATTTCAGCTTTTAATTATCCTGTTTATTATATTTGTCTTATTATTTATCACCACTGCGAAATAACAAATTGGACGGATTTTTTTTAAAGTTACAAAATACAATAGACTCTTATTTAGAGAAAACAAAAACTATGCATTTTGATTTTTAAAAAAAGTTGCTAAATTTTCTACTATTATTGTGGACAAAAACTGATATTTTATTTTTTCAACCATTTGTATCATTATGGTACAAAACACAGAAAAGAAATTTTAATGTCAGAAATCGCTGAAAATTCATAAAATTCATTGTAGCACATTTCAGAAAGTCTTGATCACAGAATATGGGAATATTTACTGTTTAACAAGTGAAAGCATATAAGCAGATTTTCTAAATATAACTTATAGATCACAAAAACTGTACAAAAATTAAATTACGTAACATTAAGAAAATGCAACTATTTTGATGGAAATGGATTTTCACATGATGAAAAACATATGAAATAGTTCAGCAATTAAAATTATAACTCTAAAACGAAGCTTCTTGGGAATTAGCTATATTTAAACGATACGAAAGGACACCCTGTATATAATCTAAAAAAGTTATTTTGAAGCTTGTAGGACATTAGATTTTATGTAAAGTGAGATAAAATTAAATTTGATTTACAGAACTGAAGTTGAGGCCCCTGATCTGTAGATTTACTAGTGAGATTATTTTACGTAATCATCTAAACTTCTATGCATGCGTTCATTATTGTGAACATCCTATTCTATAACTGTAAAAAAAAGTATAACTTCAGTATTATCACACTAAATTCAAAACTGGAGTGGCCCACTTCTAGGGGGCCCACTACTGGTGCATCAAAATTTTACTATGCCCACTACTGGAGCATCGAGGAAGGTAACTTTTTTTATTTTTCATTTTTTCCAAATAATATATTTTGAAACTTTGAATGTTTATTCCGATACATGAAGGTTAGGACTACGTTAAAAATATATATATCATTTAGAATTCATAAATAGTTTAATAATAATAAGTAAATGTCCTTAAGTGGCCCACTATCGGTGCGTTTACCCTATATTGTAAACACAAAATTAAGGGATTGTTTAAATTTGTAAAAATGCTAATAAGAAAAGAAAATATATGAATGAATAAATTATGGAAACATAAGGATTATACACGAAATTTAATAGAGGGAGGATAGACTGCAGTCATAGACTTTCCCCCCCCTTTTACTCAGAAGAAAGAAAAAAAAAGCAAAAACTTTACTTTGCAAAAGAAAGGAAGAAAGAAACATTGAATAATATATTCAACAAGTCATAGGAACCACAGTAGTTAGTTAGGTACCTCAGCTAAAATTAGGCAGAGATTTTTTTTTCTTGATTGGTGCAGTTTCCCAAAACAGGGCAAAATTTTGCATAAGTCATGAGAAAGACATCATTTTTATTTCATAACTAGAAAGCCGAAAGTGTAAACTTTTATTTACAACAAAAAGAAATTGGAAATTTCATTTGCCTTTCTGTGTAGAGCCTTTTTCGTAAAATCACAAACATTTGGAAAAATAACCATAACTTTCACCTTTGGTTTAATTTTTTGGCCCTAAATATTTAAAATTAATTTTTTAAATATTTTTTTATTAAAATCTGCATCTTTTGATGTACTTACTGTGATATTTTTAAGATGATTCGCATTTTAGATCCAGAGAAACAATTTTTTTGAAAATGGAACTCCAGTCTAAAAATACAGACTCAGAAATGTGCGATTTGAGAAAAATCCAAAAATTGGACCCCCCATATCTCACAAACTATGAGGCCTAGGAAGGAAAATTTTCTGATGTATTCATATCATGATAGAATTAGTATATACAGCGAGTTTCATCCAAATCCCTGGGTGTCGGGTTACAAACCATAAAAAATTTTGTTGAATTGACATGGAATGACTCAAAATGCAATGGAACATGGGGTCGGAAATGACGTTTAAAGGATGAAAATCGAGAAAATCGAGAAATAAACAAACTGAGACAAGAAAGAAACCCCCCAGAAAATTTTTTATTGCACAGAATATGCACAACACAGCTCGTGATGTCCAGAGAAAACAAATATTTTAGAACAATTGTTCACAGTGTCGACCACATACATTATTACACAGAGTACATCTACTGAAGAATGACCGGCGGATACGCTCAAATTTGCATACGCGGATTCCTGCTCACAAATTTGTTTGGATTTCATCCACATTTTTGTTATCTTATTCTGACCGGACATGTATAAAGTGAGAGGAAAACAAGCTTCGTGCTACAAGCCAGTTCTGCAGAAAAGCAGCATGCGAGATTTCGATATTTATATTAGTTTTGCAATTTTCACCCTTTAAACGCCAAATGCGACCATATGTTCCATTGCAATTTTTGTTCATCTTGACGAGTACTATCATCGCTCTAAGTTTGTTGAAGCATTTCAGATACACCCTGTATATATTTCTGGCTTTGGCCAACAGGTCTCATATAATAATGGAGATATTCTTGCAGAAGGTTGCGCTGTGATAGCTATTTTTGTGCCATTTTCTTTATTGTATCATTAGAAAATGTGCGAAGTTACGCATTTAATTGAATATATATATATAAGTTTTTGAGTATGAAGATCAGGTACCAGTCGAATATGGGGATATTCTCTCAAAGGAGAAGTATGATTGTTATGTTTGTGTGATTTTTTTTTAATTATCCTGAATTGAGTTGTACATCGACGGTTCGTGCAGTGAAGGTTGCTTCACATTCAAGTAACCCGACCTAATTTGCAAGCAGCTGACGTAGAACAGAATGATAATAAATATTAATTGTATTGAAAAGTATGATCGATACTAAATTGTATTTATTCCGATTAACAAAAAGGAGCAGAAATTTGATATAAATATCAATGTCGGTATGGTTGTGTTTTGCTCTGAATGCTCGAGCAGCGCATTGACTTCTACATCTTGTTTGTTTCTAAAATGCAAAATTTAAACAATTACGTTCTTTGTAGTATTATCTTGTACGAGATTATACAGACTTTTGAGACTGACGCAATTTCAGATAAAAAACAATGTCCGTGTAGTGTATTGTCCACTGAAAGCTCTTAAACGACTAAAAAAAAAATCACAGATTACTACTCGTTGCCACATTTTATCGTCTTATAATTATATTAGTAAAAAAAAAAAAAAAAAAAAAAAAAAAAAAAAAAAAAACTTTTGAAAAAGTAAAGACTTCATAAAACTCTATTTGTTTTCAAAAGAGATTGAATAATTAACTTATTTACATTAATATTAACTTTAAAATATATGTGTCGTATTTCAGCTTGTTTTCCTCTAACAATATTGTATAGCATAGACATTTTATAAAGTTAATAACTTGAAAGAAATTTTAATATTAAGCACAATAAGAAACTTCATTAGATTTAGAACATGTTTGCTTTCTAGATATTATGTATATTGCTTTAACATAGCTTTTAAAGATGCGTTAAAAATGAATGTTCACAAAGAGTGTTATTTTTTTATTTGTACATTGCATAACATTTCATATTCGTCTAAATTCTGATATCAGTTAAAATTTTATTTATGTTTTGAGAGCCTAGTGTTCAATTGTAATCAGTTGCGCAACATAAGGACAACAGGAGAACATGCAACGAAACTTTTATCGCAATGAAATTGAAGTACGTACGAATATCTTAAATATTCTACAGGTGTAGTTAGACGCTGGTAAAGATTGTTTTCAATATTTAAACTAGAGGTCCATACAATTACTTTACATCTTACTCTTTTTAAATAGGTTACATTGACATATTTCGGCGTGGCCGGAATTTTTTTTTTTTTTTTTTTTTTTTTTTTTTTTTTGTCCTATGCATTTTTTTATGTTCAATATAAATTTAATAAAACATTGCTGGCTACAAAGGTATAATTTTGAATCAAATTGAAGTCACACAATAGAAATAAACTAAATACTTCCAGATGAGTGATTACATCACAATCGCGATATTATTTATTTTCTTTTTAAGTTGTCTTTAGCTCTCTTTAATTTTTATATAAAGTCACATTCCATTATGCGTGTAAGAATTTAGTTTTAGTTTCAGTTTAAAAAATAACACATGAGCATTTTTTAGAGAAACCATATACATTACAAATTAAGCCTTGAAGATGTAAATGAACAGATTTCATCGTTTCAACTGGATTATTTTCTAGACTATGTACTATGCTTCAAAAATGTTTAAAGAACATTTTTCTACATATAGATAAATAATCAAATCACAAGTCGAAATGTCAATAACACATATATTTGAGATTGAGATTAAGTATATATTTCACATTCGAAATTTAGAGCAGAATATATGGACAATGTCATTATTCAAAGAATTTGAAAAATTTCAGACCTTTTTAGTTTGCATATAGTTCGGCGACTTGTTTTCTTCTTTTATCATTTTCATTTTAATTCAGCGGTGTATTACAGTCGGTGTATAAGTAAAAAATAAACTGTCAGGTGCGAGCATTACTCGCGTACAGAGGGTTCCGTAGAATAAATATATGAATTTGTAATTGTAATAATAAAGAAAAACCGTTGTTAAATAATACTAAGACTTAATAAAAATCTATACAACGTTGGGATGGGTATAACTGTATATACTAGAAAATTGTAAATGGATATACCATGAATTTTCAAAGCGACATGTAACCTAAATAATAAGAAATAAACTATTCTGTATAACTCATTTTTTTAATATTACCCTACTCTGTGATGTTTTAATTCGGTACTGATAATAAAAGCAGTGCATACTTAAATTTCATTTGGCATTTTATAAAACTAAATTCAGCGTAGTATTAACCTATACTTTTACAGTATAGCTAAAACAAAACCTTTGTTCAAAGTTTAAATTTGGCATTATGCTAAGAGCGCTTTGAAAGGAGGCCGTAAAGTTGCAACGCCGCCTTGATCCATGCCGCGTTTTTCCAGATAGTTTTTTAATTAACTTTTAAAGTCACTCGAGGCGTATTGAGAGATCCACACATTGCAAACTATTCGCGAATCCCATAGCATTTACTATGTGATTCATTCTAATTAAGGGGAATCAAAACTCTTAAAACTTTAAAACTTTTTGATTTTTAATTCTTTTAGATGTTAAACTCTTATCTTTTCTGAATATTTTCATATAATTTTTTCCGTGAAATTCCCATTAGAACAGAGTTATGGCTTTTAGAATTATACTCGCTCAACTTCGGCGTTTCCGAAACTTTGAAGTCATTTTTCTTTCTTTTTTGGGCATAACGCGCATCATACCTCAAAAACTTCTGAATATTTTTTTCATGAAATTTTCAAAACATATTTCATGTTAGACTGTATAAACTAAACCTAAAATTTCTTTTTTATTGTTCAAAAAAGTATTTTTTAGGTGATTATATTGTTGAAATTTTCAAAATTTTTCATTAAAAATATAAAAATGCTTTGAATATAAATTTATTTAGGTTCAGGGTAATTATTATAATCTGAAATATAACTAGGTACCAACATTTTCATTCCAGTTGTAATATCTATTTTGTAATCCTGCACGTATTCTGTTATACCAATTTTTTGCTCGACAAATGTCTTACAATTTCGACCCCCCTATAAATACTGATTGTGCATCTTTCAATTTTTTAAACACATGAAATGAAAGAAAATACTTATATCTTTCATCCCAATAAAAATTGTGTTTTAAAATCATATATATTTTAAGACATTAAATGTTGAAAATGATCTTTTTTTTTCATTGTTTCCAATTTTAAGAGTCTGGAGAACCCTTAAATTAGTCTGTTTTTAACAATTTGACGTTTATTGCTTTTTTACTGCTACTGGACATTACATCATGGACATATATATCATTAAAAGTTTTTAACTAAGCTTTAAATGGCGATTGTACATAGAGTACACCTCCTTTGTCAGTATGTATATCCAAACCCTCCTTATCTTTAAGGTTTAATATCTCGGCTAATTACTGACGATTTTTTTCGAAAATCAACGACAACAATGCTTTTCAACTTCTGATGAGGTAGGTACCTCCAGCGCTTTTCAAAACTTTTGCTCAATGCCCGTAAATCGATATTTCTGTGTAACGGAAAAATGTGATTTTTCTCAAAAGTATGTGACCTACGGTAAACGCTATAACTTTCCTACAAGATTTAAATTAACGTCTACCACCTCTAATTTTTTCTTAATCTTAGTTTCAGAAGATTCGGAATTAGATGGGTGGGAGATATATTTTTGCGCTACATTTTCGACAATATCTTTGAAAATATAACACCTAAAACTAAAAGCAATGTATTTTTGAGCTCAGCGTTATGAAAGTTTTCACACGACACCCCTCACGATGTACAAAGCAAAGAGTTTTTTTCAAGTAGCTTAATTAGCCCCTCTACATTATAAATTTATGAATGTTTAATAATCTGAATATATGTGAGTCAATAGTCTTTAATACTTCCCACAATTTGAACTTTCCACGCTCCATAGTTTACGAGTAAACTGTCTGTGACAGACAGACACAGAAGTGATCTTATAATAGTTCCTGTTTTACTTTTTAAGTACGGAACCCTAAAAATGAATAAATAAAAAATACCCCCATGAATTTTAATCACCAACTTGTAGCGGAAAAATCTAAAATAACCATACCATTGAGACATATGTCAATTGTCTTTAAAATGATTTGGGGATAATTGTCCAGGAAATATGAGATTTTACCTGGCAAAATTAATGTTAGTTCTGAAAATCGATTGACTTTATGTTTTTTTGGGTTGCAAAATCCGCATTTGTAACTTTCCACCAAAATTTCCTCTGGCAACCCCCCCCCCCCCCATTTTTGGTAAAATGCTTCCAAAATAGGGTTTTATTAAAAATTAATTTTTTTTTATTCTTTTAAGGAAAAAGTATCTAGAAATTCAGAAATTAGACAACATTTTCAACAAATAAGATATGTGACATTATGATGTAGGATAAACGGGGAGGTGGGAGCCTGTCTAGGAACATGCGCCATTCTGCTGCGTGCACAAAGTTGCGTAATTCCGCTTAACCACTCACATCGTTTATATTCGCTCTCCCGTCTCCCCTCCAAACTTTCCCTATAAGGCTTGCTTTATGTTTTTTGGATAGCTCAATCCGAATTCTAAAATTTTCACTAAAAATTCCCCCAGCAACAACAACCCCAAATTGTTGGAAATTGCCCCGAAAAAGTTTTTTATTTAAAATTCAATTGTTTTATTGTTTTAGTGGAAAAATATCTAGAAATTCAGAAAGTAGACTAAATTTGCAACAAATGAGATACATGCATTATGATGTAGCATTAACGGGGAGGGGGAGATACTGCCTCGGAACATGCGGCGCGGCACTGAGTGCATTAAGTTACGGAATAATTTTCAATTCTTCTTCTCCTCTTGACTGCAGCCGATGACCCAAATTCATTTTTGTAAATTTGATGACTATCAGATACGTCAAGTAATACTCCGTGCGATTCACCCGAGTCCTGAATATACGAAAATGATTGTTATTCAAGTTGAAAATTAATTTCATGCATTGCAAATATATAATTTGTCTCAAGTTGCCTTTTAAAAAGATCGGTAAAAGATCGATCTTTTTAAAAGACTGATTAATAGATAAACCAATCAATTTTAATTGTGTATAGTTAGCCAAATCTTGTTGAAACATAATAGGTGAATTAGGTTCGAAAAATATTTAGAAAGAGGATAAAAAAAGAGAGTATAAAATTCGACCAACCTAACAAATCATCCGTGTTTTCAGGCTCTGTAGAAGTTGGATGTTCAGGTTAACAGGATTACTCCAAAACGTTCTTGTCAGCCTGACCGATCTTCTCGGTCAACAGTTCGAGTTCCACTTCTTGTGGATCATCATTATCCAGATCCTCGAGGATAACTTCAGGGTCATTCTCATTTGAATTCTCACATGCACTAGAGGCATACGGTTCAACATTTCAACTCGCTTTTCATGGAGCACTTTTCATGCGTCACGGCAGCCTTTTATATGCAGGAGATAAGCTTTAGAAACTTTGGTGGAGCGGGAGGTTTCAAACTAGAAGCTAAGTATACTACCAAAAATCTGGGAATCAATTTTTACCTTGCTTGTATGGCTGCAAGAATAAAACCGTGACTTTGAATCCTTTTAGACATCAATTTTTCATCAAGTTCGCGTATAACTTTAAACAGAACATTTTTTCTTTGCCACCAATTGAAGCTGCTGCTGAGCAATAGTTAATCAGGGCGTACCACCAAGTCCAATTGGCGAGGAAATCTCATGGAACCATAAAAAAGTGTCTGAAAAAAATCAGCTACGGACTATGAACTGTCAGTAATTATAAACCTCCCGCTGTGCCAAAGCTTCTAAAGCTTATCTCCTGCAGGTGTAAGGGTGCCTCTGTAAGAAAGTATGTAGCTGTAAGAAAAGCGGCTTCAAATGTTCTATCATATGCCTCAAGTCCAATATAATTCATGTGAGAATATACCTGAAGTTATCCTCGATGACCTGGATGGAGATGATCCACAAGAAGTGGAATTCGAACTGTTGACCGAGAATATCGATGAGACTGACGAGAACGTTTTAGAGGAATCCTGTGAACATGAAGATCCATCTTCATAGAGCCTGAAAACAGGGATGATTTGTTAGATTAGTCGTTTTTTATATTTTTTTTTCTCCCCTTTCTAAACATTTTCCGAACTTAATTCACCTATTTTTTCCGGCAAGATTTGGCTAACAATACGCAGTTAAAATCGATTGGTGTATCGATCAATTAATGCGCTTTAAAAAATCGATTTGAAACAAATTATATCTTTGAAATGCATGAAATTAATTTTCAACTTGAATAACAAATATTTCCGTATATTTTAGACTTGGGTGAAACACACGGTGCAACATTCGACGGATCTGATAGTGATCAAATTGGCAAAAGTAAATCTGGTTCCTCGGCCACAGTGAAGCGGAGAACAAGAATTTAATATTACCCGGAATAATTATAATAATAAATACAAATAGAAAAATCTGAGAGTTATTGTATTTCGATACGTTTTGTTATTTTGTTTCAAAACTTTTCTTTAGTAGGAAAAGTTCGGAGGTCAGACGGAAGAGCAAATGTTATCGATGTGACTGTTTAAGTGGAATTGCGTAAATTGGTGCACACAATGCCTCGGCGCATGTTCCGAGGCAGCCTTCCCACCTTCTCAGTTAATTGTACGTTATAATGCCACATATCGTATTTGTTGCAAATTTTGTCTACTTCTAGATACTTTTTCCCTAAAACGATAAAAAAATTGAATTAAAAAATATTTTGGGGGTATTTTACCATAATTTGGGAGGTTTGCGGGGAGAATGTTTTGGTGGAAAGTTAAAAATTCGGATTCAGCGACCAAAAAATATAAGTAAGCCTTATAAGGAAAGTTCGAAGGGGAGACAGGAGAGCGAACATAAACGATGTGAGTTGTTAAGCGGAATTGCGCAATTTAGTGCACGTAGGACCGAGGGGCCTCTTCCGAGGCAGGCCTCCCGCCTCCCCATTCATCCTACGTTATAATATCATATATCTTATTTGTTACAAATTTTATCTACTTTTTGAATTTCTAGATACTGAATTTCTAGAAATTTTCGGCGAAGTTTATCTTCAGATATCTCATGGGAAATTATTCGATGATTTAGTTTAGAAATAATTCAGATGTACATTTTGGAATTCCTGATGTTAAATGTAATATTATAATACTAGCAAAAAATGTGTGTGTGCATATGTAAATTTTCTCTTAAAAACGTCTCTAACGATTTTGACTAAATTTTGTATCCAACCGTTTTCGGGTACGAGAAGACTATTGTGCTAGGTTACATGTTCGAGCAATTTCAATTAGCAGGTCATTTTTGGGTCAATTCGGGTCAAGCTGATTTTATCTAAAAAAAGACTCTAACGATTTTCACTAAACTCTATAATCTACAGATTTGGATTACGAGAAGAACATTGGGTTAAGTCACATATTCGAGGAAATTCTATTATTGTGTCATTTTTAGGTCACTGCGGATCAAGCTAATTTTTATCTAAAAAAGGCTCTAACGATTTTCATTAAACTCTATATTCTACAGTTTTGAATTACGACAAGACCACTGGGCTGGGTTCGAAAAAATTCGATTAGTAGTTTATTTTGTGTCACTGTGGCTCTGGATCAAACTGATTGTATCTAACAAAGAGATGGCCAACCTTGTTAATCACAGATTTTGATTATTTTAATATATGTTGTAGGGTAGACACTCCTTAGTGTCAGGTTCAACGGATTTTATCCAATGTCCCTTAGTTCTTGAAAAACCATGGGGTCTAATATTAGTAGACAACTTAAATACTTACTTCGCAGCAAAAATGACAGGTTAGTCGTAGCTCAGTTGGCATGGCGTTTGCCGGCTGATCCGAGAGCCCGGGTTCGATACCTGAATGCGCTACATTTGTTTTTCTCATTTTTTGTTTTATAAATATAGTTATAATTATAATTTAATAATTTCAATTAAACATTTTAACACCAAACATTAATTATAATGTTAACAAACTTAAATTTATCATTTCTTATTTGTAAACTATCATTTCCCATCCATTAAAGAGGTTTAAAAAGAAATTGGATCTATTATTGAATGATAAAAATTCCAAAATCGTGACAAATTCTGTTGTGGTGCCATCTAGTTATGATAAAAAAAAAAGGAATATTCAAATAAAATAAAAGCAGAAAAAAGAGAAAGGGGAAAGCAAAATAATTGAAAGCGCAAGCATACTTATTACAAATTTAAAAATCTTTAATATGCACAAAATCGGTTGTAATTTAATTCTGATGCTAATTTTTAATATGATTATGCTTGTTACTTTAAAAACAGAATAATAGCATTATCTCATTGACTTCCTTTGTAATGTGCCATTCACCATGCAATGCGTAAATGATGTTTCTTTAAAATCACGAATTGACACAATTGCTCAATATCATTGCAACGATAAAGAATATATGAAATACATTTTAAAAGTGATTTAAAAAAAAATAACAGTTTTATGATGTTTTATTACAACTATTCAGTTAAAAGTAAAAAATTAAATAGGTTAAAATTATAATTGATATACAATATTAAAAATTTTAATTGACATAGAGATTATTAAGTTATACTTACAAGTAAATTTCGTATCGAAAAAGGTATCGAACCCGGGCCCGCTAATCAGCCGGTTAACACCATACCAACTGAGCTACGACTGACCTATCATTGCTTTAGCAAAGTAAGTATTTAAGTTGTGCACTAATCTTAGACCCCCGATTTCTCAAGAACTAAGGAGCATTGGATAAAATCCGTTGAACCTGACACCAAGGGGCCTCTACCCTACAACATATATTAAAATAATCAAAATCTGTGATTAACAAGGTTGGCCCTCTCCTTGTAAAACAGCAAGAATGATTTAGTGATAATAATATACCGAGATAAACACAAAGCTAATTTTGACCGAGGTTGGATCGGTCACTCCTGCTAGTTCGTTTTCAATACTTGTAAACGAAATTGCAGTCCGGGTAATGTTTTTAAGCATATTTTAAAATCTACTTGGCATACTTACGAATAGTTTTGCTTTCGTATGTTTATAGCTTCAAGAAAATGATTTAAATGTTATAATTTAATGTTAAAAATTAATTAGTTACATAACATATATTTCTGTAATATTAATATTATAATTTATATATTTAGTTTTAAATTACATAAATTATTAAAGTTATACTATTCAGTTACGGTAGGGTAATTCCGGGATTTGTGCCGCACAATTTTTTGAATTTTTGTATAAAGTCCCATGGTGGACATAAAATAAAAAGATCATGCTATGCTATTTAATGTTAAATATACAACGCGTGTAGCGAGACAAAAAAACTCAAAATTAATTATTAATATTTTTTAACAATTTTTTTTCTAAAACATTACATTGCGGCGCGTCACACGTACATTCAGGATGGGGTGCCGCACTTGTGCGGTAGTTATGCCGCGCTTGTAATAAGAACAGAATGAAATTATAAATCAAAATATTTAAAAAAAATATTCATACCTGGACTATAATTAACGATGTAATAGCAAAATGGAACTAAATGAGTACAATGAAACGTATTAGTAGATTCAAATTAATATTTGTTGCCTACTTTCACTATTTAAATTATCGACTTATTTTTTTTACATTAAATTTTAATTGTTATTTCAGCAACAACGTAACATCAGTGTATTAGAAAGGGAAAAGAAAACAAAGTAAAATTGTGTTTACATAATTTATTTGTTAACCCTTTCGAGACCGGTGGCTATTACACAAATTTTATTCGGTTGGTACCACTTTTTTAAAAGAAGTTAACTTTACTTAAATAATCATGAAAATGCTCTAATTAAACAAAGCAAATATTACGTTTTTTTTTTTTTTACTGGTGCCAGAAACAAATTTTGTAAGCTCTTTATGAAGGTGCTTATTTGCACGTATGGTCCCGAATGGGTTAAGAGACCTGTTTTTCTACAATCTACAGAAAAAGTGCCGAAAAAGTACAGTCTTTATGTAACTACATTTAAACACATGATGCAACGAAGCCAATCACACTTCCTCTTTTTTGAAGTAGTTTACAAAGAACGTCTGCGTTACGCGTAATCCAATTTTTCATTATTATCATCTTGACAAGCATCTTTTTCGCCCTTCTTACTGTTTATTTTCCCCCTTTTCTCCTTTGGTTTTAGTAAACTTGATAACATGCCTGACATGGTTTGGCTGTGCAAAAAGAAAAGGAAAAGTTAGTAACGCTTAATCATCCCATACAGAAGAAACTGCAGCATGTGTACCGGAATAGCAGTGGGGCATGCATCCCATTTTGTATGGTGCATACGTCGGCCATTACAGTTACCTGCCATCGCTAAGGGAATGGCGTAACCATACACACAGTACTCTATACAAACGCTATACTTAGTTTCGACTTCGAAATCATGCATGCATTTAATAATTAGTGTATGAAAAGTATTTAAACATAACGTGGTTAAAAGTTTGGACAGTGAAATCATGCACTTACGTCAAATTAAGGATTGTGCTTCTACAAGTAAACATCGAAATAGGATTCACGCTATACTCTGGTTAAAAGAATCTCATTGTGCACCTATACTGTGCGTTTGACGATCATTTATCGATAATTACAAGAAATACAAGGGGTGCGGCACCCAACCCGTATGCGGCGACTCTCCCGGAGTTACCCCCATTTCACGATATGTATTAGAAGAAATGTCATATCTTTCAATATTTGAATAACGCCAAAACTACATGAATTCAATGCCTCAGATATAAATTTATTCACAAATGCTCCAATTGAATTACCATGTTCATGAAGACAACAGCTAACATAAATGCATACCTTTAATGTGAATTATTAGATTTGTACACGTTTGTCTTTAATTTAATTATAATATAACAGTAACATAATTAATACATACGCGATTAGTTGCTTCACATAAATTACATTACGTTATTCACATGTTATCCTTTATATGTTAATCATATCTAGAAATTATTTACTCAATGAGCATCAGATAGAAAATGTTTCGTTTTATAGGAATGGAATAAATATTTACTCTCAATTACTTAACCTAATGTAGGACATGTATCCAATAATGAAATGTTGTTTTAGAATTTTCATTCACTTAATCATGTGATAGCATTTAAAAAAGAAAATTATGTACGGAGGGATGTTACCGATGGCAAAACAAAGTCATAATATTTTTAGTCGTCAGTTAGAAATGAATAAACTAATTATTCGATAGTTTTCCGTTAGTAGTGCGCACGCGATAAATTGGCAAAAAAATTTTTTCCAGTCAGGTAGCACTTTCTTGATTTAAAATAAATATGATGCTCATTTTATTTAAAATAGAAAACAAAGATTTAACAAATAATAATATCACATCAAAAAAAGTTATTTCAACATGAAAGGATTGTTTTTAATTAACACACGCAAGAAAAAAATGCTATTATAGACATTTGCACCCAGCTAACTTAAAAGTATTTATTTACTTAACCCATTAAAGATGGAATTATTTTTTCTTTTTAAAATACAGAAATTGCCTTTCGGTACAACTTTTTCGGAAAAGCAATATTTATCTTGTTTTATACCAAAGTTTTTGTCAATAAAGAAAGTGAAACTTTTTGCTCTAAATTACTGGTATTCAAACAGCAAAAGTGTTGACAGCTATGCTGTGACCATATGGTAACGCTAGCCCTTAATGGGTTAAATTTGGATTTTACGTTGAGAAATCAATATGTTTTAATGCATAAAGGAGATGCATCGACAGAGTTAATTACGCTCCGTATAATGGTCGTTAAAATATACGAACTCGCTTCGACAATATATACAAGAAATGAAAAGAATGGATGAAATATAAAGAATGTTTTTTAACAATTTTTTTGATATAATATTTAATAAAATTATTAGATGATTATTAGCATACATTTTTGGACTATAGATTTTTTTTATCATCCACTCACAGTTTTCGAAGGATTTTCGGTTGTATAATAAAAGGAATAGAACATATATATATCAAACCCCACAAAAATTCTTTCGCTTCTTTATCTGATAAGAATCTTGCTCTTCCTAACCTTTTTTTAAGGAATCCAAAAAATTTATGACTGAAGATGACATGATCCAAGATTAAGGATGACGATCGAGTGATTTATATTGATTTTTATGTTGTTGTTACTCCTTTTGTGAGAGTTATTATATTATCCTCAGAAGATACTTATTCCGATCGAAATATAACGTTTGAAATACAGATGTGATGCATAACGAATGTGCAGGTCTTAAAAAGTAGTAAACTGTACTATGCTGTATTTCATGTACGTCAATCATGAAGAAACTTGGCGCACAGAATATGGCGTAATTTCAAAACTGCTGTAACTCAATTTGCTGTATTCAATATTAGGTCACATTCTCCACGTCATCTCCAGAAACTGGTGCCATTTATATTTTTGAGACACCATTAAAGTGTAATTTCCGAGTAGTGCTTTCAAAGTGTGCGCAAAGGTTTGACATTCCCATTTGTTGAAAGTTTCATTTTTATTCCTTGTGCAATGGCTATAGATAATTTATGTTTATCATAATGTTAGCTACCAAATGGACGAAAGTATGAGCAATGATGAAAAAAAAAATTACCGTAAACAATTTATCATAATAGCCACAATAAAGAATATAGCAAACTTCTGCTGATATTAAAAATGTCTCATTTATATTTGATAAATCTTCGTATTTTAACACTTTATATCCCGAATTATAAATCAGAAATTTTCTCCTCTTCAATAATTATCTTCCTTAATGTCTAAAGATATCCAAAACTACTAACATAATAACTATTGGATTTTTAGATAAATTTTTAAATAAAACCGATTTAATAAATCAGTAATTAGAGATTTTTTTGAAAAATATTTACAAGAATATTTAGATTAATTAACAAAAAATACTGTTACGGAAACCTCAAAATTCTTTCAAGAACAATGTAAATAAATGTATTGTGATCCTATCTGTAACTGTGAAGATTTTCGTGGCCCAAAATTTTTTGTTAAACATTTTTTTACAAGGTGAAAAGCTAAATCCATGTAAATGCTTGAGAAAATAACCACATTAATAAATATTTAGCTTCGACTCTTTCGATGTGCTTACTGAATCCACTCCAGCAAAGTATTTTGTATGAAAAGTACCCTATACTTTTATAAGTAGACGAATTTGTTAAATTTTATATTTCATTTTCTTTAATGGGACGTCAAAGTCCTGTCGGAGTACAAAGGATTAAACACCAAAATTATGTATATCTATATCTATCTATCTATATATATATTCTAGAATTATTTAAATTCTTAGTGTAGTTTAAATAAATTTGCTAATAGAATATTTTGTATGCTTTTTAAATTTTATTAACAATAGTTTTTTTTTTTTTTTTTTTTTTTTTTTTTTTTTTTTTTAATACATTGTGTGGTTTATATTCAGTTTATAATTATCTATATATAAGGATATTTTTGGTTTTGCTGTTAATAAAACAATTGTTACATTCAATTGCTTACAACTGAAGCAAGTCTTTTGACAATTAAATCATAAATGTAATACTAGATGGCAGCACCACAATTTGTGTTTTTTTTTTTTTCGATAAGTTCTAGATTTACTTCTTCCAGCTACATTTCAGTTATAATTTACTACACCAGGGGGAATTTTTAGCTAAATTTTGACGATATTGTTTAACGGTTTTTAATTAATTTAATAGTGCATTTTAATTATGTAATTACTTTCTATTTATATTATTTTATATTATATTAAAAGTTATTTAACATTTATTTCAATATGTATTAACTGCATCCTATGGTATCAATTACTGTGATTTCTTAACTGTTTTATTAACCTTAATCTTTACGATATGGGTGCCATGTGAGCGTGGATTTATTCTAAAATATTAATCGGTATGGTGTTTATTATTTCATTTTATATCCTATAAATATTTAAATAGGTTTTATTGTTTTTTCCAATTCATATTATTTGTTTCTATTCTGTTTTCATTTTTAATCAATTCACTTGATTTTAATGGTTGTTTTAACTGCTTTTTTTTTATATTCCTTTGATTGGAGATTTTTAAAGCGAAATTAGCGTTTGTTAAGGAATACAATAGCTGTTTTCGCCTTTGATTAAAAAAAATAGTTAAAATTTTGAAAATAAGGCAATGTAAAATTAATTAAGTAAACAGAGTATTTGTCTTTCGGTTTTTTAACAGCTCTATAAGAAAATTCTTTTTACTAACACATTTGAAATGCATCATTTTATATCTGACGTAATTTTCATCAAAGTTTTCTTTCTCATTTTAACATTCACATGAAAATACTTTTGTTATTAGAAAGGAAAGATTATTTGCGCTGTCTTAGAATTCACGATAATAGTTGAAAAGAATATCTCAAAATATGAAATAAATGTCTCGCGCAAATATATTTTTTAATTTAAACTGTTTTGCCAACTGTCAATTATTTGGCCTTTTTAAATATGACGAAAATTTCCTCTATTTCCAATTTTTAACGAATAATAATGAATTTATTATTTAAAATTTTTCTTTCTCTTTTAAAATTCATAATTTGTTCATCTTAATCCTCATTTGAAAGTTTTTCTCTGATTATAATAGCCACGTGTAAATAAATTTTTAATTTGAAGGAAATATTATTCTTTGCGCTGTTTTTAAAAGTGGCAACAGTTTAAACAGTTTTTATCCTTTTCTAAAATATGTAAAAAATGTCTTTCGACATGCTAAACATTTTATTTAAAAATGGAGTTAAATCCTCCAAAAATGAATCAAATTAAAAAAATAAATGCTGTCTGCACACTGGGAATTCCTAATGTATTGAATGATGTAAAAATGTTTAAATTCCACTGCATATTTTTTGCTCATACATATTTTTAATGAAATAATTTTGACCAACTTTAACATTAAATATCTCTTAATATAATTATTTCATATAAAAACTGTCTGCATCAGCGTATTTATCAAACATTTCTCTATAATAGGACAAATTTTCATATTTTTGTATGAAACAATTTTCTTAATATTAACGAAGAAAGACGGATGTTGATCTAGGAATGTACCGGGAAGATCTACGCAGATTTTTAATGGTCCATTCCAAATCGTTACTTTTTTATGTATAGAGGGATATATAGAAGGATATAAAATATACGCTTTTAATTTTTGTATGTTGAATCCTTTATTGGTGGAATATTTGTTTCGTAAACGCTTGTTTTATGTTCAAATAATAATTGCAATAAATATATTTCATTATTGATTAACATGATCTTATGCATTTTTATCAACTTTTATATTTTTTAAAACAGAATTTCAAAGGACTAATATATAATTTTATTTTCTGTATTGTTACAAATTTTTTAATTTACCTCATGGATATATAACTTGTTTCTATATAAATGTTTTTCCTTCTAGTTGTTATTAACACTGATTAACATTATTTCTTGTAACGTTAACCTATCCAAGAATGACTTTAAACTGTGATATTCTGTTATTTTGAATTTCTATAAAATAAATGCAAAAGAAAACAAAATCTATGATGTTCAAAGAATAAAATAAAACAGTAGAAACCAACCTATTGCACATATCACGTCTTAGGAAGATTACGTCTTTGACATTGAAAATGAGATTTAATGGGCAGATATACTCAAAGGTGGCAATTATTTCCTATTGCAAGCTATGCAGTAATAATACCTGCTTAATTTTTTAATCCCGAATTCCCCCTCCCGTGATAGTCATATGCTGTTCCATTTATTCAGATTACTTTGATTCCCTCAGTTTTATAAAAAATGTAATTGACATTATTATGGTATCATTTTACTTTTTATTAAATAAGGTTAATATTTCTTTTTTCAAAATTGTGGTGCCAATAAACAATTTGAATTTCTAAGCCGTAATTTAATGAGGCCATTAAGGGGTTAATTTGTTTTTAAAATATACAGGCGTATTACAAACCCTCTCGCTAAAAAAACTTTTTCTTATTTCATTTTTAGGGTTCCGTACTTAAAAAGTGAAAACGGAACCATTATAAGATCATTCCTGTGTCTGTCTGTCATAGCCCTTTTACTAGTAAACTATGCAACGTGTTAAGTTCAAATTGGGGGAAGTAATAAAGGTTATTGACCCACATATTTACAGATTAATAAATATTCATAAATATAATTAGGAAAAATGTGCAGGGGCTAATTAAGTTACTTGAAAAAAAATCTTTTTTTTTTTTTTTTTTTTTTTTTTTTTTTTTTTTTTTTTTTTGTATATCGTGTGAAAGCTTTCGTAACGCTGAAATCAAAAATATATTTCATTTAATTTTAGATATTATATTTTCAAAGTTATGGTGGAAAATGTAGTGCAAAAATATGTTCCTCCCATCTAATTCCGAATCTATTGAAACTAAAATTATGAAAAAAAATTGAGGTAGTAGACATTAATCTAAACCTTACAGGAAAATTATAGCGATTACCCTAGGTTACATAGTTTTTGAGAAAATAGCATTTTTCAGATACATTCAAATTTCAATTTACGAGCTTCAACAACAGTGTCCAGTTGAGCTGGAGGTACCTATCGTAGCAAAAGTATAAAAGCATTGTTGATCATGAATTTCGGAAAAAATCGACGGTAATTAGCCGAGATATTAACCCTTAAAGACACGAAATGTTTGGACATACATAATGACATTGACGGCGTACTCTATGCTCCATCGGCTTTTAAAGCCTACGTAACAAATTTTAAGGATATATTTATGTAATGCAATGCCCAGTAGCAGTATAAAAGCAATAAACGTCAAATTGTTAAAAACAGGCAAATTTAATGAGAATTAATCACATAAATACTATGGGATTCGCGACAAATTCCATTGTGTGGCTCTCTCAATACACCTACTATTTCTTTAAAGGTTAACTAAAAACCTATATGGAATAACAAATATACAGAATAGCTATATTTGCTATTATTTAGATTCCATATATCTTTGAACTTTCATGGTATATCCATTTATACTTTTCTAGTATATAGGGTGCAAAAAAGTCCCTTTAACCTGAAAATACTTAACGGAGAGAGGTACAGCTATACAAGTGAGGTAACGGTATAGTAAAGCGACTACGCTCGATTTGATGAAATTTGGAAGATAGCCACTGCAAATAGAAAACGAAAAGCAAAATTTCCAGTTAGAAACTTTTAAACCATCGATTAATTAGTAGAATACGACATTTGGTTTACATGGATAAGATAAATCTTCAACTGTTTACCCAAACATGTCCGAAATCGATGCACTTCATTTTATGTAAACGTTTGAAGGAAATAGTCAGAAGTATGAAGAAATACGCTCAATTTATGCTATAAATACGTACTTATTTCAATACATTTTGATAATATCACACACACAAAAAAAAGACAAACTGTCTCACAGTGTTAAAAGTTAATATTCAGTATGTTCGAAAAGTTCACCATTGCTCACGTTACACGTTTGTATTCGTGAGAGTAATTCTGCATGCACATTTCTCAGCATGGAACGTCTATTACAAGCCTATTCAATACGGCGACATAGAATTAACCCTTTCAAGGGTGGTGGCTAGACGGTCGAGCCACCTAATTTTAATTCCAATACTGACGAATGGCATCAAGAATATTTTAATAAAATTTTCTTTTGTAATGAAAGTGCAAATTAGCGGGTTTTTGTTTTCTGAGAAATTCGTTTGAATATTCTGGTGTCAGTTCATTATTTCATCAGTTTATGAACAGAATACTTGTGGCCCTAAAAGAATTATTCTAAAATTTTAAAAGCATTGGAAATTAAATCATTACAGACATTACAGCACAGTACAACGTCACAATCAGCAATTTTGCTCTGCTACATTTTCGGAATGTGAATAGGCAAAGTAGAATCGTCGCTCATCGATTTCGGACATTTTTGGGTATGCAGGCGACGATTTATCTTATCCGTGTGAACCAAATGTCGTTTCGTACTAATTAATTGATGCTCTAAAACTTTCTAATTGGAAAATTTGCTCTGCCTCTTTCGTTTTCGATTTGTAATGGCTATCTTCAAATTTCGCCACTAGGGTTGCTGCTGTCGATTGTATTAGGTCGGGCGTAGTCGCTTTACTGTACCGCTACCTCACTTGTATAGATGTAGCTCTCTCCGTTCGCAAATTCTTTCAGGTTAAAGGAACTTTCCTTTGCACCCTATATACTGTTGTACTATACACCTATACCCAGCCCTACGTTGAATAGTTTTTATAAAGTCTTGGTATTATTTTAGCAACGGTATTTTTTAAATAATATACTTCATATATTATTGTACGGAACCCTATGTGCGCGAGTAATACTCGCACTTGACTGTTTATTTGAACATGTTTATTTGTTTGTTCCAGAAATACCCTTTAACCGCATGTAGGATATTACGTATACCATTACCTCCAAACATAATAACTGTAAATGTACGGGACAAAATACAATTGCAAATGTAATAAAATAAATTGAAAATGTTTAAAATATATCGTACGATATGTCTAAATTTTATTTTCACATGTTCATCTTGAATTTAATTAGCATGGTTATTTTTACGTATGTATGCGATATTATACGCGTCTATAGTGTAAAGTTTGTAAAATAATAACAGAGAAGACATATGAACAAAATAATACATTTCTATGCATTTAAACAAACATGCACATGAAATAAACTCAAAACGAATATACGTTGCTTGTTTCTTTCTCATTCCTCCAGGGATTTAGTGATATTCCAGGTTTTAAACCCACTGAGTCGGTCTCACAAGCAGTTGTCTCCCGTAGTCTTTCATCATTTTCTATGTTATTGCGGTTGATAGGTATTATATTTATTTATATATATATGTTATATATATGTTTGCAAACTATGTTCGCTATGTTGCAAAATATGTTTAAAAAAATAAGCTAAATTTTATGTCACACATAGGCTACAATTTTATTTTGCAAAAGAGTAATGCTATTTTTTTTGTAATCTACTGATGCGTACACGCATACACACACATACAAAGCAATATATTACGCTTTAGCTTATAAACAATTACACCGAAATTCCGCTGGTACTTTGCATATTCTACTTATATAATACCTAAAACTATTTTTTTTATTTATTTATAAATCAACTGAACTTAATATTGTAAAAAAATTAAAATTAATGAAAAACAAAATGCTTTTACTACACAATAGCATCACCTCCTACATTGAATGTAACATGATTATTTTCTTTAAATCGGTTAGACGTCAAGGAATTTTAAGGGGGTAGGATACCTTTGAACTCGTCGAAAAAGGAAAAAATACCACTATGTTCGAAGCTTCAAAACTTGTGTAATAAGTCAAAAAATAAAACAAACTTCATTTAAATATAATGCTCATATTTATATTTATAATGAAAAATGTACATATACTTGTAAATTCATTAATAAATATTGAAATGATTCGTTTAAAAATATATGATAATAAGATAAAAAAAAATCTTGCGCGCATGATAAAATCTGAAAATATGCATACAAAGAGGAAATTTTGGTGAAAATAAATACATAATACTGTTAACTTTATACTAAAATCAGAATATTTGTAAAAAATATTGACTAAATTAAAAAAATAACAAAAAATTAAAATTTTTCTTAAAAAAAATTTTTTTCGAAGAAAAAACAAAAAACAAAATAAAAGCTTACCTTTTTCTGGTTTTAAGTTGTAGGTAATACAGTAATGAATAGGTGGTGAAAAGTTTTTTTGATTGCCATGCATAGTTTTTTAGTAACACTGCGCGCAGTGTCAAAATTCATCGTTTTGAATAAACGCAGTGCAAAGTTTAATTATGCTATGTAGTCTTAATATATAGTCTTAATAAAACTGCCATAATTAGTAAACGAATAAGAATTTTTTAATGCGGTTTTTCGCATATTGTTCAGAAATAATTACGCATTCAAAATATGTAGAGGAAAAGGTCCAAATACCGGCTACCACTTTTGTTAACAATCTATATCATACAACTTTCAAAATTAATAAAATAAAAGTGACAGCAGGGTACACTGGCACGTCTTACACCTGTTTAGAGAAATAAAAACCAATTTAAAAGGCGTTTTCTGTTTATAAAAGCGAAATTCCGAAACTCTTCAAATTTTGAGTTTTTAAAATGGGGTCTAAATACCGGCTACCTAAGTTTTTTTTCCAAAAGATCACACAAATAGAGCTAATGACAATTTTTAAGCAATAAGAATATTGTTTTAATAAATTGTATTGATTAATAACATTTCTTATGCACAGAAAAATACGCAATTTTTAATAAATAAGAATTTTTGGTAAATTTCTACAATTCTTTATGACTATCTCTCACAGTCTTCTTCTCATTATGTTTCTAATTTTGATTTTTAACGTGTAATACAAAAAAAAAGCTTGCTGATTGAAATGAGAATTATTTTATCTAAAAAAATCAAAAACATAATATCACTCTCTGCGTCGGTATGGTCCCTATCAGCCCACATATCGCATACTTAACACTGAACCCAGAATCCCCTCCCCCATTCTCTTAGACAGAGAAAGCACCTACGCAGACAACGAAATTTATCATCTTCCTCTCTTGCACATTTTCCTTTTTCACTATTTTAACCCTCTCTCTGCGTAATTGTTTTATCAAAATAGCTTCAGAAATTGCGTATTTAACCTCTTCGCGACGAGCGTCTTTCAAGAATTTTTATTCTTTTGTCACCGGTTTTTCAAAACAAAAACTTTTGTCTAATTCAACTGGGAAAATGCTCCGATTAAATAAAGCGAAATTTACAATAAAAAAATAACTGGTGGGAATAATCAAAAAGGGTTAACCCCCTCACTGACAAGCCCGTGTTAATACGTTCACTAAGCTCCAGGTTTCACTGCAATACAAGCAATATTTAAAGTAATATAATTCTATTGATTTAATGTATTTTTAATATGTTGAACAATGATTAATACTTCCAAGGATTGCATTCATATTAGTTATTAAATTTTTTTATAAAATGTTCAAAGAATAATTTTTTTAGCATTTAAAACAAGATGCAGAGAAAACAACATCACAATTTTGCCCTTTTCCAAGACAGTCGGAGGGTTAATTAGACGGAAAAAATGCATCCCCGAGGAAATCTTGGGTTGCGCAAATTTTGCTACTTTTACGTTGCCCGAGGAAATCTCTGGTTGCGCAGCAAGAGGTTAAAATCAAATTTCTGCCTCTTTCGCCTGGTTTACTCCGTCATTTTTTTTTCTTTCTCATCACATTTATTCCAGGCAATGCTGTAGTCTCCTACAGCGCTTTTTTGAAAAGTGATCGGGCAACCAGTGTTGGTCCTGAAGAATTACCGCCATGGTTACTTTTTCGTATTGCGTAATGAGCCTGAAACTGTTTCTGAACCATTTAAATTAATTTATTAATTATGGAACTATTTAAATTAATTTATTTTCCTCTCCTTCAAGCAGAGCAACCGAGAAGGTCCAAATACCGGCTAGCCGGTATTTAGACCACTCTAGGTAGCCGGTATTTGGAGCATTACTATGTTTCAGTTAAAAGCGGTATTACTCATTCATATAATAAAATACCAATAATGCGCGCGTGGCAGTGGAGAGCTAAATATGTCTAGAAAATGACTTAATCAACAATTCAAGCCAATATACGATCAGTATATTTAAAACAAAATGAGAAACACATATCTGAAAAACATTTGATGTACCAGATTACGTAGATTCGACTGTTTGCATTTATTATTTGTAAATGACACATGCTTCATTGATGTACTTTTCGTAACTTTCTTCTCTCAATTAAAGTTACAAACTCTGCCTATCACTGCTAGGCTGCGCTGCGCTCAGTTCTCAGAACACCTAGTGGCCGGTATTTGGACCCTAGCCGGTATTTGCACCTTTTCCTCTATTAAAAATTTTTCGTATCCTACCCCCTTAAATTTTTGGTGATGTGATGAATTAAAATAAAAGAATATATCTTTGTGTTCAATGCTCTAAAATAATGTAAAAACAAATTCTTTCATGCTTAAATATTTTTAGAAAACTTACACAATGATTGCTACGTCATGACAATTCTAAGTTATTTTAATTAATGTATTTGCATGCATGTAAAAAGTTTCTTTAATTAATGTATTTGCATGCATTTTAAATATAAGCTTGTATAATGCTTGCTTAAATAATTTTCTGCTTTCATCAGTTATCTTTCATTAGTAAACTTTATACTATTATAATCCTTCTAATTAGTATTTATTTTCATAGAGCCATTAAATTTTCAGATTACTGTATGTTTATTTCGGATTTTTAAGTTTAAAAAGAGATTGTTTGCATTACATTCAGCCATTATTTCTCAGTTTGCGTATTACTGTAATATCTAAGTTTTATAATGAAATTAATTTCTATAATTAAGAGTATAGAATTTTGAATATTTGCGCGTGATTATGTAATGTAGTAATTTAATATTTTCTTTAGGTTTAATAAATATTAAAAGTATATTTTTTAATTGTCAATTATGTCAGTTTATGTCAATTGTTAAGAGATTCTTCATTTTGGAAGTAATATATGTTTAAAAAATATATGCTTTCTCTCAAGGTAAAACATTTAATATGAAGTTAGAGTTACATTTTTTTAGAACAATTAATAGTGCATGGATAAATTTATCACGGTGTTTACAACATATTCTAATCCGTGAAATTTATGTAAATGCGAAAGCTTCAATCTTTAATGATGCGAAAAGAACAACACATATATAGGGTAGTCCGACCAGTAAGTGAACAGCCCCCAGTGAATGAACAATTGGTATCTATATTATAAAGGACAAACATATCTGTGCGTAACGCATACGTCATTCTGCGAATGGCAACACTTTGAAATTTGAAATAAAATTTCGGTTTTGCAATTTTCGCTACTGCAAATTTTTAAACTTCTAAACATCCCACGTTTTAAATGTTTACACCGTCGTATACAGAAAAAAATACACTTTTAAATGCAATTTGTTTGAAAGCTGTATCTCAATTTATTTTTGAGATATTAATTTTTTTATAGTTTTTTAATAACAATTTTCTAATCGTGGCAACTGAAGTACTTCATATCTATTAAAAGTGGTTTAGTTATCTTTATTGATTGTATTCTTACTGATGTCATTTTCTCATTACAATTAAAAATATATTTTTAAAAAATATTGAACAGAAAATGACGTTACGCTTTAAAAAAGACACAATTTCCCTGATCATGCGGTTATATTTCACTATTTTTTCATTTCGCTGATATTGAGTTTGAGACAATAGGCAAAATATTTCAGCGACTGAAAATGATGTCATATTTAAAAGAAACAATAATTTTATTTGATAAAACAAGATATTTCCCCATGAATACGTCTAAAAGTTATAAATTTCTGGAATTTTTACGCGCAGGTACAGCAAGAGACCTCAAATCAGGAGTGGGAATTTTAACATGGGAACTTGTAATAGTTGACAAACGTGACTTCAAGCTTGAAAATATATTTATTAATAACCTATTGCGCATTAAAATGTTTTTAAATGGTTCATATTGATGTGAAACGTAGAAAATGACTTGATTTGTTTAGATTTAAAGGGGGAAAATTCTATGATTATGTCAAAGAGAAATCATTTTTGCTCAATTTTTCATTCCGTAATACCAAGCATCAATTGATAACTTAATGAAAATTACTTATCTTGATTAAATGTTACGGATTACGTATATGAATAAAGTTTAATTTTTCAATAATTTTAACAGTTGAAGTTTATGAAAAAAGTATTTTGTTAATCTTAGGTCAAAATATGTCTTTGGAGAGTTAAATTAACAAGTGTAAGATGGATTTTTTATTGTAATTATTGTTGTCTATGTATTATAAATTTGATGCAACATTTCCTTTGTAAACATTTTCTTTCGTCGAAATTCGACGGGTTCCACCTCGTAAATTTTAATAGAATAACGTTTGAAAATATCCCCACTAGATGGGATTACAGCATTGCCTTAATTCTATTCAATAGGAAGCTATCGCATTCATGTTTGGTTACTGAAATCACATACTTAACTTTAAGAACATGTTGTATTTTTCATGTCTCACAAATACATTGTTTCTATGCGGAAATAATAAGCTAAGTGCATTGTCATTTCATATGTTTGATAAGACTTTACTGTTTTTATTTGCAATGTGCACTAATTTAATTGTACATACATTAAGTATATATATTATAGTCATATTTCTAATCGTTTTAACCATTGTAGAATATGTAGAATTTGAGAATAAGGATGTTTAATAACTGGTTAGACGAATGTTAAAAATCCAATGAATGAACATCTGTTCATTCACAGGAAATAATACATTCGGCTACTTTTCCTAGTGAATGAACTGTTTTGGGTTTTATGTTATTGTGGCTTTTGTTATACCTATATTTTGAATTAAGTGATTTTTCAGCAATAGTAACAAATAAAAAGTTAACAGATATAAAAACAAAACAAAAGAACATATACACATATTGTTAAAGATAATAATTATTGATGACTTTCAAATCTTTCTTTTCTAGATGACCAAGAAGATTCCTCAAAAAGGAAATAGGGGAGGTTCAAGTACTCTACAGCGGACCTTTCAAACGCTGTACAAGCTATAAGGGTCAGGTCAGCTAAGTTAGAAGAAGGCATCTGTTCATTTTAATATTACAAAATGAACTATGTTTTTGAAACTGCGAGGGAAATCAATTGGAAGTAACCCTTTGAAGAAGAAAAACTCCTTGGACACTGGATAGTTGATTTACAATGCATGAGGATAAAGTAAAAGATGATGTTTAATGTCATGAAACAGACAGGAAAGAAAATTTCATTTATAGACAAACATCCAGGTGAGAAATGAATGTATATTAAAAAAAAAAAAATAGCATCCAAGTATGGAAATATGAAGTAAGCACCATGACAATATCTGGACACAGGTCAACACGTGGTGGAAATGGAAGTGGCCTGTAGTAAAGTATAACATTTGGTAATTTAAGGATCATATGAAAGGCATAATAAAAACACTAGAACTTATTTCTGAAACATCCTCCCGTTCATCTAGAATCATTACTGAAATGAAGAAGTACAGGGCCAATGCTTTCAGGAAATATAATTAGTGTTTTTTATTTATTTTATTCATTTATTTATTTTTTTTTAATCTGTAATTTACGATTAATTTCAAAATTTAAATGTGGCAATTTTTCAAGCTAATTAACTATAGTTCTGGGTTTTAAAAAACCGTAATTCAGTAAAAATATGTTATACTTGTTTTGTACAAGTAGTAAAATAAATAAAGAACTGTGAAATTTCAGTATTTTTTCATTTCTGCCTGTTCATTCACAGAAACATTTTGCGTTCATTCACTTTTAACAAATGTTCATTTACTTGGTTTTTGCGTCTAGTTCTAATAAGACACCCCTAGTATCCCAAACAAGTAAAATATAAAATTCCTTTTGTTAATTTTTAATTATTTGTAAACCAACGAATGTATTTGCACTGTCAAACACCAATAGGTACTGTTTATTAAAATATAATGAATCATTTTCTTTTTAAATGTGCTTAAGTGTTCATTTACTGGTCGGAATACCCTATCTGATATAAACATATGAATTTTTTTAGAAATTACTCATTTTTTCCAAGAGGTTTCCGATCGATATTTTAAACGATAAATTTATACAGGGTGGTCATAAAAAATCTTTGCCGATGTATGGACCTCTAGCGGCTGGTCCGCCCAACCGATCGAAAAGAAATTTCAGATATAGTTATTTAAAGGTATGAGCTCGGGATTCTGAGAAGATCAACAAAGTGGCGCCCACGGTTATGGATATAGGTAGAGAAACTCGAAATTTTCAAATGGCAACTCCCATTTTTTCCAGTCGAAAAATGCTCAGCGCATGCGAAAAACCTATAAAGCGTTTGAACGGTACATGTATCATAATAAACGGGCACGTTATGCACGCACAAAAAATAACTCTGCAAACGGCCTAAAAATACACGATCGGGTTGCACGGTGGAAATTTGCATATGACAGAGGCAAGCCACCAATCACAGAATGCCATTTGGCAGATATTCAACGTAAGAAAACGGATAAAAAGCGAGGTGGGAATGTTAGTTCTTCAGTCGGGGGCTCACACATGCCAGTGAAATGACACTGCCAGCGAAAGTTCGTGGTGAATTGGTAAAACTTTGTTATCAAAATGGGATGAATACCGAGGAAGTCTTGCATTTTTACTATCGAAACCATCACCAAATACGTGTCTTATGTACCGCGCAAGCTCTAAGTGATTTAGTAAAGAAATTCGAAGAAACTGGCTGCACCAGTGATAGACCACGATCCGGACGACCAACTGCTCCTGAGGACACTGTTATGGAGGTGCCTTACATAGTGATTTCAGAACGCATGCTAACTGCCAGAGGCGCAGCTCTTGTATTGGATACACCGAAAACCACGGCTCTAAAGCATACTGCGCTGTGTAATCCGCATGTTTCCATATCGGTGCCAGCGCTCCCAGATGTTGGTCGCCAGAGACCATCAATAACGTACAGACTTTGCAAATGACTTTCTTATCCGATATGACGGGGATAATGACGGACCTCTTTGCATGTTATGGACGGATGAGGCACATTTCACCTTAACAAGCAACGTTGATACCAAAAATTGAGTTCACTGGGCAGAAACGAATCAGCACGCGGATGTGGCACCATTATCTTTATACGACGCGAAAGTTAATGTGTGGTGCGGTATTGAAAGCACAATTGTTATCGACCCTTACTTCTTTGAGAAAGCGACACCAATGGGTTTTCTAACGTGCTGTGTGACAGGCTCTCGTTATACTGCTATGCTACAGAATTACGTTAAACCAGAATAGTTGCAGCAAAATGCACTGAATGACTTTGCTTCTATGCGAAATGACGCATATCCACATATGGTAAAGTCTGTTCGCAGGGTCCTAGACCCGAATTTTGGTGACCGCGTCCTCTCACGTCATTTTCCATTTCCGCGACATCCGCGATCCCCAAACCTCACTCCTATGTATTTCTGGTTCTGGGGATATCTCAAACCTAGAGTGTATACGTGGAATCTGAAAACGTCAACGGGTTTGAAAGAATCTATCAAATGTGAAATTGTAAACATCCTTCATGCTATGTTACTTTTGGCTGCATTATCTACAGCCTCACCCTTGCAATATGTAATTACCTGTTATGGCATCCATGTGGAAAATGTGGAATCTAAATAATAGTTTTTATTTCTCAGATCAGTATAGCAATCAATGATAAATGTCTTGCCTCTGCCATATGCAAACTTCCTCTGCGCGCCCCAATCGTGCTTTTTTCGCTCATTCGTAGAGCTGTTTTTGTACGCGCATAATGCCTTCACTTTTTGTGATACACGTACTACTCCAATGCCCTTTAGGATTTTGCATGCGCTGAAATTTTTGCGACGGGAAAAAAAATGGGCGTTGCCGTTCGAAAATTTTGAGTTTCTGTATCTATAACCGTAACCGTGAGTGCCACATTCTTGCCATTCACAGAATCCCGAGCTCATACCTCTAAATAACTATATCGGAAATCTCATCTCGTTCGGTTGAACGGACCAGCCGCTAGAGGTCCATTTATCGGCAAAGTTTTTTATGACCACTCTGTACTTTCTTAAAGCACGAAAAAGTAAAGTAAGACTGTATAGCCAGATGATTGTGGATATTCTATTCTTGCATAAATTTGAAAATTTCTATATGTCTAGTTAATAATCGCTGAAAAACTTAGTTTTAGGGCTAGGGATGCAAAACCTGTGGCCCGCGATGAGTTAACTTCTGGCCCGCGAATTTTAAAAATTTATAATTGGGAAAAATCGCAATTTTTGTCTATATGTTGCTGGAAAAAATCGGTAATTTCGTCAATTTCTCGCTGGAAAATATTGCAAATTTCGTTTATCGGATCCGGAAAAATTGCGAGTTTCGCCAGTTTATCATAAATTTCGTCAAATGGCCGCGGGAAAAATTACAAATTTTGTCAGAGTCAGATAAGAATTGCGAATTTCATTGACCGGGTGCAAAAAAAATCGCGAATTTCGTTGATCAAGTGTGGAATAATCGCGAATTTTGATGAGGTGCTCAAAAATTCCAAATTTCGTTGATCGGATTCGGAAAAATAGCAAGTTTCGCCATTTTATCACGGGAAAAAATCGCAAATTTCGTATATTTTGCGCGGGGAAAAAATTACAAACTTCGTCAGTGAGTAAATAATCACGAAATTTGTTGATCGGGTTCGGAAAAATCACGAATTTTCTCTATCATATGTGAAAAAATTTCAAATTTCGTTGATCGGCTGCGGAAAAATCGCGAGTTTCGTCACTTTATCGCGAGGAAAATTACAAATTTCGTCATAGCCAGTTAAAAATCGCGAATTTCGTTGATCGAGTGCGGGAAAATCCCGAATTTTGCTGATTTGCTGCGGAAAAGTCTCAAATTTCTCTAATCGGTCACAGAAATATCGCGAATTTTTTCGATGAGGCGCGGAAAATAGCAAATTTCGTTGATCGGGGTGGAAAAATCACGAGTTTTGTCAGTTTATCGCAATAAAAAAATCGTTAATTTCGTCAATTTAAGGCGGGAAAAAATACAAATTTCGCCAGTCAGTTAAGAATCAGGAATTTCGTTGATCGGGGCGAGAAAATCGCGAAATTTGCCAATCAGGCACGGAAGAATATCAAATTTCGGTGATCGGCTGCGGAAAAATCGCAAGTTTCGTAAATTTATGGCGAGAAATAATCGCGAATTTTGTCACTCTGTCGCGGTAAAAGAAAAGTCACGAATTTTGACAACTGATGGAAACTTTTGTCAATTGATCACAAAAATATCGCGAAATTCTTCAATCGCTCGTGGGAAAAAATTATGAATTTTGTCAAAATTTTCCATTTATCAAGAAAGGACAGTTAATCTTCATAAAATGTTGTATGGTTACTGATATGGTTACAGATGAATATGAATACAGATGTGAAGAAGCCTTGCATACAATTACTTATTTCTATTTGTTTATTTTTTTATATACAAAAAATCATTATTCTTCAAGAATAAAGAGTTATTACCCTCCCGCCAACCTCCCGATATAGAATCCTGTCTGTGTTACTGATGTGGCCCTCGACAACCCAAACATTGACCAATCTGGCCCTTCTCTCAAAAAGGATGTGCACCCCTATTTATGCAATGAACATGAAGCTGGCACTATGATTGACGTTTCTAGCATTTGTGCATTTTCTATGCTGGTAAACTTATTTTATATATATATTTTTTTTGTTTTACATTTTGTTTTATTTTTTTCTCAAAAAATTTATCAATGGAAGGTGCCATAACTGGTTACATTACTGTAAGTTGCATAATTAATAAAAAAAAATGCTTTCCACAATGAAACAGTTATTAGAATTTAAAAGTGCAATGTCTCTGCTTACATTACAACCCTGAACTTTTAGGGTTAGATCAGATGTTTCCAAATGCGTAAACTTGATATATTCCTTTCTAAACTCACTAAATAATAGCTTTATTGCTTTCAAAAGAAAGTCACCCTTCTTTCATTTCCTGTTAGATTAATGTGTGCATACAATTTTACCACACCAGTCTTGTAATACTGCATCATTTCTCTCTTCATATTATTTATTGTAGAATGCAACAATTTTGTTTGCTGGATGACTCAATCGAAGGAAATAAACGAGTCATATGCCCTCATTCACTGTCAAATATTTGTACTATACACATTGTCGAAATTTATTCAAGTCGTGTAGCCTTATTACATATACCACTATTCTTTTCGATATTTTCAAAGCTTCAAATAAAGTTTATTTTACATATAAGACATTGTTTCATACTAAATCGAAGTAATTTTACATGTAAGACATCGTTTCATACTAAATCGAAAATGTTTTCTGTTTGCATAATTGAAATCTTATTCTTATCTCTCATATTTATGGAAGTATAGCCGACGATATCTAAATTTCATTTCTAGAAGTGCTGCAGTCACTTTCAAATGATATCACACAACCATTTTATTATATACAGTCACTTGTTCCACAATTCTAGCTTTGTCCGAACAAGAGATATTAAAAAATATCTGGACATTACTTTGCACCCAACCAGAACCCTATTGAACAGTTGACATGGAATGGCCCACATATTTCACGAACTTTTTTATTATTCAGTGCTAATTCTGTGTTCCCAAGATATTTTCCAAGAATTTTTTCGAATCAATTTCTACAGCGTGTAGAGTTGCAAATTTCACACAAAATAGGTGTTTTGAACCTTGTAATTTTTATCTTGTACTAAAGAGGTTCAAAGTGAAACAAAAAATTTCTTGGTAATTTAGATGCGTTTTTTCCTGTGGTCGAAAATGTAATCAAATCAGAAATGCCTTTATGGAATTCTAAACAGCGGTTTAAACATATGAATTTATTTGAATTGATTTCAAAGACGAATAAATTAATGAATACTTAACCAGAACACAGAAAATGTCAGTAATTCCATGTCATCTTCATATGTAAGTAATTCGTATGTGGCAAATGTTTGAAATAATTTATTCTGTAGTTACAGTTTGTAAAGTAATTTGAAGCCAAATAATGATGAATGCATTAATTTCTTATTTTTTATACAGCAATCGTGTGTTTCAGCACAAAAAGTTGTACTAGATCACATGTTTCAATAAGTCATATTTTTGTATCGTGAGAAAAAAATATGACAAACGTGATACTAACAAGTCATTTTTTTGTTTCCGTGAAATACCGGATTTTATGTAAGAACCCCTGTTGACCGAAATATACTATTTCTGATATTGACGGAAAATCAGAAATGATATTGACAGTTTTCATATTCCCATCTAGACTTCTATTGTGCAATTTCAGCTTAAATGAAGGGATTCGAGCAGGAACCCTATCAAAATTTATGTAACTTGCCGTAGAATGACCCATTAATCAAGATATCAGAAAACCCAGTTGTAGAAACCCCAGCATCTGGTAATAAAGCGAAAGACGAATAAAATTTAGATATTGAAAATCATAAACTTAATTGCAGCGGTAACGATTCACATAGTGAAGTAACAATTTGAAAGTAAAATTAAAGAATTATCAATTGTTTAAAGATCGTAATACGATTAGTTGAAAAGATAAAGAACTGAATTTTCTAAAACAGACAGAAAATTGCCCAAAAGTGTATTTAAGAACTTCTTTCAGATAGTTTGAAAAAGCATTATAGCGTATCAACTATAACGAGCCCAAGTATCGTTTAATTTTTAAATTGTAAATCAATATTGGAAACGAATGATAAATAAAAATAATTAATAAGAAAATTGTGCATCGTATTCTTCTTCTTAGAGAAGCATGGCGCATTATTTTTTCGCATACTTTTTAATACAATGCCTGAAAAAAATATGCATATATACAAAGTGGCTATAATTAAACTGACAGTACAGAGCTTGTTCTGTAGCTGATCAAATGGTGTGAATGGATCAAAATGTTATTGGGTGATTAAACAAAAAAAGGGGGTGAAGCATTACGAGAAAAAATAGCTACAGCTATAACCGCTAAGAAGTTATATGGCGTTGTTTTTTTTCGCGATATCTTTCTTATCATGTCTTCTTTAATCATCCTACAAAATTTGACTCCATTCACTAAATCGATTGTGCGTCAGAACAAGCTGAATACTGACGATTTAATTATTGCCGCATTGTATCTATACAGAATTCAGTGATAATTAATTAAATGTGTTTTCTAGATTCTCTAAAATTTCAGATTGATGAAACAAACATCCTACAAATAGGATGTTTGTTTTTCCTCATCATTATTTAAACACATTTTAATGACTCTTCATTTAGGAGAAGAATGGCTACAACTGACGTAGGCAATTCAAAGAAGGGATTATTCGAGATGTTCAAAATATCAAAACCATAGTAGACCAAGTCAATTTTGAAAAAAAAGAAGACATAGTTCATTTAGAAGGTGTATAAAATCTGTTTTATCTACTACGTCAGTAAACCAAGTCTGTAAACAGATGACATACATGAGAAAGTATCTGAAAACAGACTTGATTCACCTTGGGAGTGAATAAAATAGATTTTATGCACATTCTAAATGGTTTGTCTCATTTTATTCAAAATGGACTTCGTCTACTATGGCTGTGAACTCCACAATTTTTATTAATAAAATGAAATAATATAATCATACATATAAATTAATTAAATTGTGCAAGATGTGCTATCTAAAGTATAAAATCAGAGTATCTTTTTCTAATTGTCATTAAATTTTATCGAATATTCCTGGTTAAATAAAATCTAAATAAAATGTTTCAGAATTTACCCTAAATTTCTCTATCTTTTTAGCTGCAGCTATTATTCCTTCCTATAGAAAAAAATATACCCTGTTTAGGTTGTTTCCAGCGTTATTTATAAAACATGCTACAATTATGAATAATGCATACAGCTTCAACTCTTCTCCTTTAAAACTACAGATTTATTTAATAAACCCTAATTTTTTAGCTTTCTTAAATTAGAATTTTTTTTATTGTATCCTTTATAATAAAAACAATGTGGGCGTATATGAAAACAAGCATCTCACTTTTTACAAAACTGGATAGAACATAAGAGTCTATGTCAAATATACGAAAAAAGTCGCTTAAGTTAATGTTAAACCCATGAGAGTGTTCTTTTCAAATTTCTCGTTTGCTTTTCAATATATTTAAATGGGGTTTTTTTTGCATACGATAGGCGAGGTCTATCGCTAATCGAGCCTTATTTGCTCTTTCGATTTTACTTGCAGATTTTTTTAAAGAAATATTTTCCCTTTCGAAATCGGTTCACAGTAGAATGTGACTGCATAAAAAATAATCTACAACAAATAACAAAAATCTAAAAAGATCCGGTTCGAGATCAACATCAGCTGTATTGCTCAGTACAAATATAAAACTTTAAAATATATTCAAATGTAAGCCAAGAATTTAAAAAGCATATTCACATAGGATTAACATAAGATTGTGAATGTCGTCGCATGACTAAATTTGGTTCTTAAGCTCAAAAGTTCTGGTGTTTTTTGAATGCTAGGTTTATTATCATAGGCTAGTGCAAGAATTTAGAACCACGTATTACCTATTTTTCTATTGGATATTATTACTGATAATATTATCAAAGCGTTATCTATATACAAAAAATATTAAGAAACATATTCCATCGCGGGTCTATTAGAATCATTTACACGACGTAAAAAGTGGAATATACTTTGATCAAATAAACTTTGTATTATTCATTTTCCAACTGATAATTATTACTCTTTTTATTTATAATCGTCCACGTTATCTCATTAATCAATTAAAAATATAAGCAGTTAAAAGTTTATATACCGTTTTTCAAAGTTGATTTTTTATTGTACTAAAAGCACGCTAATTTTATCGACTTTAAAAAGATTAAATTATAATTTAGGAAAACTGTAGCGATCCTATGTAAAAGGGTTTCAATTCGTTTTCCCTTGATTGGGGATTTTTAAGACCAAATCAGCTGTTTTTAAGAGATACAATGGCTGTTTTTGTCTTTGATAAAAACAAATTAGTTAAAAATTTGAAAATAAGCTAATGTAAAATGAATTAAATAAACATGAGTCATTATCTCCTGGTATTTTTTAACAACCCTATAAGAAAATTCTTCTAAAAAAGTCATTTTAAATGTATAATTTTAAATCTGACATAATTTTCACCAAAGTTTTCATTCATTTATTAATATTCACGGAAAAATACTTTTGTTGTTAGAAAGGAAATATTATTTGCGTTATCTTAAAATTCACAAGAATAAAGAATATCTTAAAATATAAAATATATAAATGTCTCGCGCAAACGTATTTTTAAACTTAAACTTTTTTCCATTATTATTTGGCCATGATAAATCAGACGCAATTTCTTCCATTTACGACTTTTAACACATATTACGACTTTTAACACATGAATTTTTTATTTTAAAATTTTCTTTCTCTTTTAAAATTCAGGTGTAAATATAGTTCTTATGACGTAATTTTCAACATTTTCCTGCTTTTAACACGTAATCATTTAATTCTAATCTATTTTTTTCTGTTTGTAATAGCAACGCGTAAATAAATTTTTAATTTGAAGGAAATATTATTATTTGCCCTGTTTTTAAAATTGGCCGCAATTTAAAATAATACCCTTTTTCTAAAATATATTTTAAAAAATATGTTTTGAAATGCTGAAAATTTGAATGTAAAATGGAAATAAAAGCCCCAGAAATGAATCAAATTATTATAATAAATGCAGTCTGCACACCGTCAACCTCTAATGTATATAATGATCTAAAAAAAGAATAATTCCTATGTATAGTTTTTGCTCCTATAAAACTTTTTTAATGGAGCGATTTTGACCAACTTTAACATTAAATATCTCTTAAAATAGTTCTTTGACTTGAAAACTGTCTGCATCAGCATGTTTATCAAATATTTTTTCAACAATACCACCAATTCCCATATTTGTATATGCAGTATTTTTCTGAATATTAACAAAGAAAGATCTCAAGTCACAAAAAATCCATTGACAGCGTCGGTACCAGCGCTAGTTACTTTTTTTAGAACAGAGAGAAACCACCTAAAATTAAACTTAATACTGCAATATTCAAAAGTTGCGCGTTATTTGTAATGATATATTTTATGTTATCGAAATGTATGTTTCGAAAAGTGTAAAAGAAAAACTATGATACCCTACCTCGAATACGTACACAGAAACACAAATATGGAAATAAGACGTTCATAAATATAGACGTTTTATTATATGTATTATTCAAGCCATGTAGTTACATAGTATTCCCAATACGAATATCTTTAACTTTCATTTTTCTGTCACTTCACGTTTATTTTAAATTTAAGATGTTGGTTTCCCGATAGCCCAGAACCCTGGTTGCCGAATTTAGATGAAAATAACATATTTGATTTCCACGTACATTTATTATAGTGCGCTAGTTAAGCTTAATAAAATCCCCTGTAACTTTTTAAAACTGACAATGTACTACAGCAACTATATCGCTCAACAGCAAAAAAATTGACACATCTCGCAAAAATTCATTTTGCGTTTTATTACACGAATAGGTCTGTCATAGGTGAGTTTCAGTCTACACAAAAAGTTTCATAAGTGTAGTTATACTGAAAATCGCTTTATTACGCTATATGTTCATTCGTGACCTCAGAAGAGGGGTGGATTGTGTGGGAAGGTAGACTACCCAACCTTACGAACCTCAAACTACGTCTTCATACTTAAGGGATTTACGCTTTTATATACGTTTGTATTCCAGCATGCAGATCTAAGTGCTATAAATTCATTATACAGTAAAATTATGCAATTTTAGGTAGATTTCGTAAGAAATACTACCTATTGCAGTCGTTACCATGGTGCGACTTTTGAAAAATTCCTTCATAACTTTTCATTATAGGACCCCAGGAACCCAAAACAAAACCACCCCCACCTAAAAGTGTTTATATATATATATATATATGTGTGTGTGTGTGTATGTATGTATGTATGTACTAAATTTTGTCCGCACGATAAAAGTCGCAATTATGCACGGATCGTCTTCAAACTCGCCAACAACTTTGAGATGGCTAATATCTCGGCGGGGATTGAAAATGGGTAAAATCCATGGAGGAATGAGATTGATGGAGATGCAGTAAGCCCTAAAAAAGGCTTGCAATATGAAACCATTTATCGCTCAAATTTAAACGTCCACAGAAAGCCCAAACAAAACAAGCACGTGGAAGGGATTTTGTATTAATAAGACGAATTCAAATAAATGAATTACAGCTGAAGTATATTTTAAGAAAAAATGGTTCAGTTTTTAAACGGAAATTGTTGGATTGTTATTTATTAAAATAAATGTTTGCTTTTAAAATAATTGGAATTGGAAAATTAGCAATAATTAAATGTCAAAATAAAATAAAATATTGAAAACATTTGATATGAACTAAAAAGTTATTCTTGTGAAATTTATGAATTTTTGTGAAAAATAAAATTTTGTATCGAAAGGTCAAGTCCAATTACTCAGATGCGGACCAAGCATTTATTGATAATAATTTCATTCTTTCAGCTAAAGTTTCCTACCAGGTGAACTTATTTTTTTGCAAATAATAATACGTTTCAAAACTCAACATATTCAAACTAATTAATGAAAAGTTTTTTCGATGGAATGAAATTTTGTGATTGGGCTTTAAATAGACCCCCATTTTTGCCTGGATTAATCGCTGATAATTTAATTAAACATCTTTATTTGTTTTTAACAACATATTAATAATTGCATGTAAGTAGATAAAATATAATGATAAAAATAATAGATAAAAGCATTATTTTAAAATTATATTAATCGAAAATCTAGATTTTCGAGAGCAAACGATTTTAGGACAAATGTGATAACAAAAGAATGTTTCCCTTTCACGTAAAATCTTAAAAGACGCTTCTGATATTGATACTTAAAATACATGATAAAATAATCAAATAATTCTTGTGAAGTGATATATTGGTATCCTTGATATATTCCGATCGAGTATTGCATCCTGTAATAGCGCAGATGGTAATTTTTTTTTTTTAAATCTAAATTTAAATCATATCTATGATAACAATTTCTGACGGTAAAATACGAAAGCAAAGACATACAGGTTAAGTTAGACCTTGGGTAGACCAGTGAAAACGCACCTATAGGCGTGACAAATCACGTGGTTTTGTTTGGGCTTTCTGTAGCGAATTTTAGGGTTACTTTTTTGGCGTCATCCCCAGCCACATTACTGCAACTCCATCTATCTCTTTCCTCCATGGGTAAAATCGGACCAAGGGAATGGAAATGGGGAGGGTTCAAAATTTTGAATACCGTCTTAATATGATTCCGATAAAATCAGCTCTTACACAACAAAAACAGAAAAAAAATAAATATTTTTCGTTATTGCAGTTGCCAACAATTAAAAAAAAGCAATAAAATTCTCACCACAACAATTGCTTTTCTTTTGCGAGAATTCCATGTGAAAAATTAAATAAAATAAATAGTTTGACAAATTGAAAACAAATTGAATATTACGTCATAAGTTTTCTAGAGCAAGATTTCCGCATGAAAACTCAAAATGAAATAAATAGTTTGACGAATTAAAAAACAACAACAAAATATTGCTTCATATTGGAAATAAAATGGACCTCAGCAGGTGAATATGTAACGTCATGTGACTTTGAAGAAACGTATTAAAACATGATAATAACCCGACTACGGAAATATTAACTTATTTATCACTTTGAGGTTCTCTGAATTTGTTTTAGCTATTTTTTAAACCTATTCCATATGCATGCGTGTGTGTATTCGTGTATATTAGAATTTTTACAAAATGTTTAGCTCCCTAGAGCTCATTGTTAGTGGAGGAACTGGGTTTATCTCTAATCTTGATTTAAATTTTGTTGGTTAATTTAGTACTTAAATTCTAAATCTACCTCCGCCTGTAGGCCCGAGCCGGCAGGAATTTTTTTCTTTCGCCTCTCCTGTGAAATTTCCTTTTGTCGAGATTTGTCACTTTTCTTGCGGGTGAGTGATATGTTTCTCAGAATTCATATAAAACAATAAAAGAACTCACTAGAAAGGCATGATCATTAACCACTTCAAGATGGTTGCTTTCAACCGGCATTTTAATTTTGAATTTCAATACTTCCGTATAGTATTTTTGGCATTTTTTAATCCTACGTTTCGATAAAAAATATTATGACTAAAAACATCTGCTACTGAAAAAAAATACGCACCCATTATAAATCATATACGTTGCTCACCTCTAAAAAGGACATAATGATATGAATGTTTGAATTTTCAATATCTCCAAAATGTTAGAAAGGTTACAAGTAGTGCTTCCAGGTTTCCCCCGTAAATCAGGTTTCCAAATGCTCTGGACAGCAATAATTTCTTACTGTTTATTTCGCCAACTTTAATCACAGATAATTCTTTTATTAGATAAGGAGAAGAAATTTACTTTAAAATACTGGTATCCACAGCATTTGGACCACGATTTTCGCGAGAATATCAATGCCAATTAACACTAGAAAGACGGGAGATTTTACTCAAATTTTATAAAAAAATATTTCGCACCAGAATTTTTACTTCAAATTATTAACTTATTTATTTAACGGTTTTTTTTCCTTATTACCTTTTAAACTAGTTTTATAAAGAAATTTCTGGTTCGAACTGAAGTATATTCATTTGGTAGCGGTCAAAATGACCGCTCACCGTCTTTCTAGTGTTAAATCGAAGTAAGAGATTAAAAACATAACGACTGTATTGGTAGTGGCTGTATTGATTAAAAAAATCAGTTTTGCCCTACATTTAGTTGATTTATCAAATGGCTCTATTGAAGTGTCCAAAATTAAAAAGGATTTATTGAAGCGTGTGAAATGACTTCATATTGGGGTATTTGACACTGTCTCTTAATCCTTATTTCCTAGTATTATATATATATATATATATATATATATATTTTTATCTACATCCAAATATATTGTTTTGAAATACCACACAGAAGTTTCATTTGAATAATTTTGTTTGAAGTTACGTTTTAACCCTTAAATGTTCATGATGGAATGCATTTCAGAAATTGCGTGATTAACCCGAGAGTAGTCGCGACATTTTTTAGAACGTTAGTAGTCGCGTTCGGTCCATTTGCCGCCGTTACCAGCAGGCCGAAAACGAATGGGAAACTTGGCGGTGTTATCAGAGGATCGAAGACGGATAACGTAGGGTGAAAATATTGACTGAACTTTAAAAGATTACAGTAATTATTCATTTTACAACATTTTACAGCAATTATTTATTTCACAACCTTTTACAGAAATTATTTATTTCGCTTAAGTATATATTCAGTTGGCATCTAGATAAGTGTTTTTAATAACTCTTTCTTCGTTTAGCATAAATACTTAAAAGTAAATAGTAAATGATTTGATTGAATTTCTGATGTTACTATGAATCAATAATTAGTAGGAAAACATTTACGAATATGAATTTAATTCGTGATAGGGTTTTTTGATTTATTTATTTATTTATTTATTTTTTTTTTTTGGAAGGACATAATCAGAGTCAGGTAGATTTTTATGATACTCCGGCACTCTATATCCATTTAATAAAATAAAATAAATAAGTTTAGCATCAATATATTACACTGACATTAAATTGAACAATTAATCTGAAAATAAAAATGGAACCTATGACATGCAACACAAAAACCAAGTACAATACCACTAATTTACCAGCATATTATATATATATATATATATATATATATATATATATATATATATATATATATATATATATATAATAAAGAAAAAGGTAAAAAATACTTAACTTCGAAATTATAAATGTAAATGTTGTAACTACGTTTTATTTATTTATTTTGTGGGATGTCTGTGTGTGTATGAGGGGGGAGAGGAGGGGGGGGGGTCTATCGAGATTTTGTGATTAAATCCATTTTTCAAATGAAAATGCACGATTTGTAGTTTTTGTACTTATTTCAGGTTGGGAGCAGCGCCCTTGAATAAAAACTCTGGATACGAACTTCGCTTATATAAAGTAAATAAGAAATAAGTTATTGAAATTATATATTTAATTTAAATACATTTGCAATTGTAGATTTAAATCCTAAGATGGATAAATTATTTTAATTAATAGAACCATTGAAAGGTTCATCTTAATAGGGATGTATTTTACAGCAACTATTTAATTAAAATAAATATTCAATTGTACATTTCATAATAAGGTATTAATATTATAATTTATTGTTTTATAATAACATTCATTAAAATAATAAAATCAATAAGAAAATTTTCTCCAAAATTATAAATACGCAGCAATAATTTAATTTAAATGAATTTTCTCTCATATTCTGGAAAACATTATTCTGAAAAATAGTTTGAACAATTGATGAAGGACAAAAAATTTAAATTTGTTAGATACCACCCCCAAGCCTCTATTGGATTTCAATAATAATAATAATAATAATAAAACATTTTCTGCAGCATTGTTTGAAAAAAATGTGTTTTTACTTACAGTATGAAAATTTAAAAATAGATAAATTTTAGAAAAATACTTAAAATATTTTTTTAAATCATAGTATAAACATTCACCTAATTATCCAAAAGAGATTTTTATTTCGTAATTTCTAACCTACATTATAAAATTCTCATTATTTTTCTTATTGTACAAATAAATTATATGTATGTTCTTCACAGATATACATACTACATTTCTGAGAAAATTGTTTTATCTTTCGAATTTGTTTTATTGTACAAAAACGATACTTTTCAGATTTTGGAGATATGGCAATTTTTTTTACTGATTCCCACAAAATTCTCTTCTCTTTTTTTAATGGTTTAGCAGTGTTATTGTCTGTTTTCTTTCATTTATATGTTCCGGTAATAAATGGAAAGCAAGTTCTTTGAAATAATGATGATGAATTTCCCTTTTTTTCCATATTTAAACGACTGTCAATTTGAGAATTTATTCCCGCAATATTTCACAATGAAAAAAAAAATGTAAGTGACCAACCATCAGTTTTTTGTGCGACTGACTTCACAACTAATATAATAAAACAATTTTAAGTCACATTCCAAAAGTAAAAAAAGTATTCTATGAACGGGTGAAATAGCAGATAGAAAGAAAGACGAAATAACAACAGGCAGAGACTCCGGACTTCGAAGAAAATTTCCCCCACAGATTTCGCGGAAATGGGAAAGGATGAACACGAGGGGGAAAAATTCAACTAACGCAAGTGGTCGCAACGCGGTCATTTAGACCGATTGAAACTTAAGAATGTGATAAAATGCTAAGAAATAGCAGGAATGACTTGCAATTTTACTACACAAGAGTGTGAACACTCAAAGTCAGCTACCCGGAATTTGGCTATCATAACTTTAATGGGAAATGAGTTACAGGAAGATAACGAATTTCGGGCGGGGAAAAGACCAACGCGCGACTATTAACGGGTTAAGAGAATCGGAATTCATACCAGAAAAATGTAAATAGTAAATTTTGGTTATTTTAGTAAGCAAAAGTCTGTTATTAAGTAAATCAATAATTTGTATTGTTAATTTGTTGTGTGAATACCGAATATGTGAATAAAACAAGACTGAAAAAATCAAACCTCAAGCATAGATCAGGAAACACTTTGCAATATATTCAGAATAATGTAACAAAATTGCACCGATTAAAAAAATAAAATATTATGCAAAATTCAATCATATGGAAACGCGTAACGCATTTCAAAACCCAGTTTCAGCTGTTCCCGCCTACTATCGGGAAATTATCAGATTTTTTTCAGCAACCCTGTGTATAATATATAGATTTGTATCTGTCAACTACATGCATGTCAAACTTTAGTTCATTTATGAATTACATATATTTCAATTGAAAATTCCCTTTCAGCTGTTTCCTCTAATAAGGAGAATGGTACGTTAATATTTTTGTGCATACCTGTATATGAGGTATAGAAATTATATATAACGGGCAACATGCAAAAAATTAAGTAAATTTAAAATCTTATACAGAATTTTAAACCGTACACTCCAGCAATTATTCATACACTATATAAATACACTCCAGCTCAAAGACAGTACTGTAACCTATTTCTTTTGTGTGTACCTGTAAATGACTATAAAAATGCTATTAATGAACTATTCTAACGTTATCATTGTGAAATTCAGTGATTTATATCAGTTTAAATACATTTAAAATAGCCTCATGTCATTAAAATACCATAATGTAATGGAATACTTTTTAGTGCCCCTGTAAATGAACTACTAATCCTACATACTTCATATACAATACCAAACATACTTTGGTGACCCTAAGTAACCTTTATCAATTGCATGAAAATATGAATATATTTATGGGAGTTAGAGCGCGGACAGACGGACAGACAAACCGAATGCATTAACACTTTTCAACTTTGGTGGAAAATGTTAAAAATCCACCGAATCGGGAACACTGATGGTATCCAAACTGATACCACGGGGAAATTAAGGGGTAAATATTTTTTTGTTGCCTCGTTTTGTACTTTACTAGAAGAAAACCGTGAGATAAAAAAATCTCAATTATTTTAAAATATTTTTACTAATAGTTTGAGGCGTTACCAAAAAAATAAAAGCTTAAGAACTTTGTCAAATTATCACATATAATTTCTGACCAGAGAAAAATTGCTTAGAAAAAATGTCAGAAATTGTCGAATAAAAATTTAGATTTATTTTTCAAACTGTAGAAAATAAATCTTTTATTAATGAGGATAGAGAATACCTATAAGAGAAAGTTACATGATATGTACATAATTCTATGTCTATTGCATTGTTGAATCAATGTGTGCTTAACCCGGGAGAACACGAGCCGTTAATTCCCAAATTGGCTCAACCGAGCCCAGCAATCTGATTGGCTAAAACTGATATTTATATAATAGATAATTATATTTATTTTCTTATGAAGTAGTGTAATGTAAAATAGAATGCAATTATAATGACTTAAATTGATTTATTTTGTTAAATTTGATCAAAATCACAGTAAAGTAATCCAAAATATTAATATTAACAAAGGATCAGATTGTTGAGATAGGATGAGCCAATTTTGGAATTAATGGCTCGTCGGGAGAACTCGCTGCATGAGATTTTCTCTCACAGTCGTACTTTTTTAAGACTCTTATTTAAATCATTTTTCATTTTAATTAAAATTTCAAAATGTTCTTCAATTATTTTACATATTTTGTGAATAAAAGTACTAAGCCAACCAAAAAAATTTGATATTATATGAATGTAAAGTAAAAGAAAAGCAATTGGGCATTCTCACTAGCGAGTTCTCCCGGGTTAAGGGAAATTTTAATGTCTATATAAATTATTATCGAATATTAAATATTATGTTATTTAGAGAAATAGATATCTCAATATATTGTAATATAATTCACTACTAACAAATCAATGGATATGCATACAGTAGGGTGTCCCAGTATACAAGGTAATTTTTTTTTTTTTTTTTTTTTTTTTTTTTGCAAAATCAAATACGCATATCCTCTATTTTTTTTTCTATTTCACCTGAGAAACATAAATATAAAATATTATTGCAATCAGATAACGGTAACCCGTGTAGACTTTTGGTCAAATTTGAACATGGAATCTTGTATGGGCAATATTATGGAAAGATTGTAAAATGTATGTTTCTTTGGTTAATAAAACACTTTTTATTCAAAGAAGATATTTATTAACATTTTATAGTAAAAGAAACATTACTGAACTTATTTCCATTTCAATGTTTTCTTTTTACAGTCTGGATACACCTTCGTGTATTCTTGTACGCAACATAACGGAAATTGTTTTTGTTCCTCCGTAACCGTTATTAAATCATGAAAATCCTGTATCGATTTTACCGCTCTTTCAGCTGTATTGTTCATTGCTCTGAGCATTGAGATAGTCTTTTTCGCATCAGGAAACGAAGCATTATTCTCCCATGAAGAGGGACTCATTAAAATTTTCATAAATTTTGAGTCTAGAAAACAATGAATGGCTTTTAACAGATATGAGATCATCGATGCTTTTTTCTGTAAATAAATAAAAGAACAGGTAACAATCGCGTGATATAAATGAATAATTAATAAACAATTACAAAATCAATATATGAAACTCGCCATACATTGAACCACTTTTTCCCTTCGATGGAATGTATATTTTTTCACGGGTCGAGAATTTTTCTCTATGTAAATTTGTCATCATTTTTAATTTTGTTTCTTTGTCAACATCATCATCATCAAAAAGTGATAATATTGCTATTTCATCAGTCAAATACTATAAATGCTGGAGAAATTCTTCATTCACATTTTCGCAGATTTTCAAAGATTTCAAAAAGCACAAATTTTTGTAGGGTTCTTTAACTGCCAAAATGTATTGAAGCCATATTTAACATAGATTTTCAAGAAAAAGAAGCAGACGTTTAACATTGATTTCTTATCCTTGGCGTTTCATTTTAGATGAGAACTAAATAACGAGAGTTTTAGAGAGTAAACGGCTCGGACCATGCATCTAGCTTGGTACATAGCACCCGGAGGTCTGATTTAATTTTTTTTTCTGCCTCTCCACCTAAACATATGACAGAAATTTTGATCAACTCTTGATAGTCCTCTCTGATCATAACATTTTAAAGTTCAGAGCGGTAAAATTAAAGCAAATTGCCAAGTTCAGATACGGGCTAGAACAGTTCCACTGTTTCCCCATAGTACTGTATTTTAGTTGGATAGATGTTCTTCCAATTCCCTTTGTGCTTTGAAAAGAGTGTAATAACGGGACTTGTTGTCATTTTTTTTAATGTTCATTTCGAATACAGCCTTTAATACCAGATCGTATACATGATGGCAGCAAGCAAAGAAAAGCTCTAAAATAGTTACAAATTCATGTTGTCGCCGCTTGAATACGTCTTGTAATTTCTTTGCATTTTTTGTAAGTCTCTACAAACTTGATACATATTAACAAGCTTCCTCACACAATTCGGCAACGATTTCTGAGGCATGTGTGCCTTTTACCAAATAATAATACTTTCACGAATAGCGATATTTTCATTTTCATTAACAGTTAAATTCTCTTCTCGAATATTGTAAAACAAAACTGCGAGAACTTGTCCATTAGACGGAAGTTTTGAACCCGTTATTTGATGTTTAATTTTCCCTATTAAAAATATCGCTTTTTTAGAACTACACAATTCCACTGCCATGTTATGCTCACTGATTAAAAACTATCCAGACATTTACTGACAAAAGACTAACTTGGAATTATACGCGCATTGACACATAGACGTGCGCTGTCCTGATTGAACTGGTACTGACACGTTTCACAGGTTTTACACTGTTTCTTCACGGGTTGCCCATTGTCACAAGCATTCCAAAACCTTTCTTTTTTTGTTTTATTTCATCTTTTTAATTTGAAACTGCTGGGTGCTCAGCTACAGACACGTGACAGGGTGACATGTGTCAGCGTTCGCTCGCTAAGTACACAAGTACTAACTGAGACATTTAGATAAAATTCGGCACGGGTTCCCGTGGTCCAAATTACATGAAACTTTATTTACAATTGTTTTGACATAAAAGGAAAAAAATGAGAGGGTATGCGAAAAAATAAAACGACTTTCATTTTTTTGGGACACCCTAGCATACAGGTTGTTTTTTCACCACTTAAACTGTGCGGAGAGTGATTTATCTCTAAAAGTACACATGGATATACCAAACAATCTTATACCGGGTGTCCCAAAAATGACTGATGGATTTTAAAATTCAATAACTTCCAAGCGGTGATAGATATAAAAATAAATTTCTTGCAGGAGGGTTATTCATGATGGCAGGAGTTTTTGTACTGTGATTTTTCATTTTAGTTCGATTTGCAAAAAATAGATGGCGTTGAGAGCAATAAGCGCTCAGTCCAGAACCGATTTCTGGCACTGTGGGATCCATTCAATACATTTTAATCTCCTTTTTTCGCATGGAAGAAGAGAGAGGCCGAAAAATCCATCCTGAATTTAGCGGTTATTGCTTGCAGTGCCATCTATCGAAGCTATTTGTAACTAAAAGTGAGAATTGCAGCATAAAAACTCCCGACATCTTACATAACACTCATGCAAGAATTTTTATAATATCTCTCACCTTTTGCAAGTTTTGGAATTTTAAAATCCATCTGTTATTTTTGGGATATCCGGTATATACATTGCATCCTTTACGAGAAACGTGGTAAAGAAAAATTGCTGTGTTAAATCCAGTGCAGCCAACATAATGGCTTTATTATGTTTACACTTTAACAGTTTATTGTATGCAAAATAAGAGAAAAAGAAAAAGATTATAATACAATAAACATCCTCTAATCTGGCACGTTCGGGACTTGAAGTATGCCGGATTATAAAATTTTTCGGATTACAGAATGAACGTCCGGAAAACTTGTAGAAGATTGAATTAGACAAACAATGACAGTAAAGCATGTTTCTTGTTCTTTAAACTGCTTGAATAGAATTTTAAGAAAATACTCAATAATGTAAAATGTAACATATCGCTTACCTGCAAGAAAAGTGGCACATCGCGACAAAAGTAAATTTCACAAGAGAGGCAAAAAAAATTTGCATGATTTTACTGTAACGTGAAATTATATCGCTTAGCTCTGCATGAGGAAAGAAAACGTGCATAAAAGCATTTTAAAAGCCTCTAAAAATGAAGACATAGTGTAAGGTTTGGAGGGATGAGTAATTTTACCTCCCTCTGTGGTAACAAATGGAGATATAGCGTAATAATGGGATTTTCTGGATAGATATACTTATGAAACTGTTTGTGTATCAAGGCAGTTCTATTACAGACTTATTAGTGGAATAAAACGTAAAATTATTTTTTGCGAGATGTGTCTCTTTTCTTGCGGGTGAGCGATATGTACATGACTTTAAATGAAAACGTGTGCTGTAGGCGTACTCATAGAAGCCATCAGAAACAAATCTCGAATTTCAGTTTGTTTTGTAACAGTCTTTTCTCTTCTTCTTTTAGTAAGTTATATCTTATGATGTGAAGTTTCATAATTTACGCACGGTTGAACGAACTGCTGCACTCAGAAAACCTGATAAATGTATTCAACGCATCACCTGCTGGATCACAACTGATGTTGTTTGACCCATCCACAGCATCTTCATCAGAGCCAACTCTTTGGTAGCTGTTGGGTGTTGATACACTCTAAATGTTGGCCTCATCAGCAAAAATTTTCTCTACGGCTCATCAAAATGTGCCTCAACGCGCTCTTTATTTCTTCTCGATTCACATGTGTTTCCGAAAGTCGTGCCGGTTTATTCAGCATGCCGGAGGATGCCGGATTACAGGAAGTTTACTGTAATAAAATCAAAAATACCTGCTGAATTGAAATTTATTTGTCATAGAATAGCCTTAATTGTTTGTCTGCATAATGCTTTTCGGCTACTATGAAGATGAATCTTGTTAACCTTTCACCCGCCAACGTTCCACAAGTGGAACATAAACTATGTTGTGCTGTATCTTTTTAAGTATTTATTTTTGAAATTTTTAATATATCTTTTTAAAAGATGTGTTTTAATGGATTAAAAATTATTTTTATAATTTTTTGTGGTTTCTATTTTGGAGCTTGTTGAAATGTAACAAAAAACGTAAATGTAGTAGACTGTGCTTTTTACTCTATCTATAACTTTAGATTTCAAATGTGAGTGCTTTGATGATTATTATTGTATTGCTTAGTGTTGTTTATTACGTTTTATGCATAAATGAATGTTTTATCTTATTTCGGCATTGTTTCATGATCATTTGAATGCCAATGTTCCACATGTGGAACGTTGGCGGTTCAGAGTACAAAATTACCTTATTGTTACTTTTTTTAGGATATTGATCATTTTTACTAGGCTCTCTCGGACAATTATTTTTTTATTATTTTTGTACCAGTACTATTAAAGAATAAATTTTATGATACATAATTCATGCACCTGTTGCCAAAGTGTCTGTGAAATATTTTTGGACCAATAAATGCCGATAAAATCTACAAAAGGATTGCAAAAACAAGAAGGAGGAGATTTTGATTATTATAGTGATGGCAAAGTTTTTTGTGTAGGATGGAGTGACAACAGCGTCGTTACTGTTATATCAAATTGGGAAGCTAACACATCGCTAACTCAAAGTGGAACATGATATTCTCGAAAATTGAAGCGAGAAGTTTCATTCAAATAACCTCGATTGATTAGATTGTATAATTAGAATATGGGTAGTGTAGAATTTTTGGATTATTTGCCTGGAACATATCGTCCAGTACTTCGATGATAAAAATGGTGATGAAATCTGTTTGCAAATGAACTAAATATGGCTGTTGTCACTTGTCATGCAGTAGCTTCAAAAGAAACCCTAAGACATTTGGTGTTTCGTCGTGAAATTGCGACTGCCGCCATAAAAAATGGATTTGATGTATGAGAAAGAGAATAGAAAGTCCTACTGCTCCAGTAAGTATGGACATTATCACCTCATTCAGTAACTATGGTTTTTCGTCTACTACTCAAGAAGATTCTCAAATCGACAGAAAAACATGAATAAATGGTGTGAATATTATGGAAAGCGTATGCATGAAAAATGAAGATTTTGCTGTTAGTGACTAGTTAACATGTTCCTAAAATAGAAACATGTTTTACTTTACCTTGTTTTCTTTGTTTTGTTATGTGTGCAGTGCTGGTATGATTTCGGAAGAAAAATTCGCCAAAATGTACAAATGTTATTCGTAACGCCAACGTTCCACAAGTGGAACATACCTGTAACTCCACTTCTATTTTACATAACATCCCGAAATTCGGCACACAACCTTAGAATTAATCTAAATCGTCTCAAAAAAATTTCAAATTCATGACAAGCAGTTCATGATGCGGCGGGTAAAAGGTTAAGCAAGCTATTGTAGAATCCGCACAGGCATTATTAGGTGCCAGGTTAGTCAGTTTGAGTTTCTTATTATGCAATGGAGTTTTCATATGCAAGAATGTACGTTACCGTTTCCAATATAGGTTTCTGGTAGTAAAAAGATGTGTCACCATATACTTTTGCAGCAAAATTGACGAAAAAGACAAGCTTGTGCAATACCATGTGCGTTAGGTCCTTTAGACCGCAAGAGTCATGTGATCCTATGTAAGTGCACCTGCATTTATGAATTCGAGCATCACGTGACTCAAGCGGTCTGAAATAAGAAACATGTGTATTAGAGTGGTCACAAGCAACATGGGAAAAAAGTAACGTTTTCATCGGCGAGACCCTCCTAAAAGTTGCCAATTACTTAGAAAATGAGATTGGCAAAGGTTCAGCTCAAATGAATAATATTAACCCGTGCCTCATTGAGGTTGAATTCTTGAAAATTTGTAATTTTTGGCACAAAAATGTTGTTTTTCTTTCTTTACGTGAAAACAATTTGTCTTAGAAACCTGATTCTTGTTTTATTTCATAGAAACTGTTGTTGCCTTGAACATTTACTCTTATCAAAACTTATACTTAATGAACATTTACTATTTTTCAAGTCAGCTCGAGAACAATACCCTCAAACTCTGCATTTTTGAAACATAAGTGAAAAATGACAAATTAATAATTTCATTAGTTTTGATAATTTTTATGTATTATTTTCATTAATACTCAAAAATAAGTGAACATTTTTTGTAACTTTAAAAACATTTCACGAATTATAATTGATTATTAGTTATCTAGTTCTGTGTCTAGTAAGAAAGAGCTCCTCGATTTGTGTTGCAGTTGAACCTCTGAATTTCTCTTTTTTTATTACAAGGCTGTTTTTGTTACCTATTATCGTTATCTATTTTTAGAATTGACGAAATATTCCGTAAAACCAACTCCCCCTTTTGATATGATGGCAGAAATGTCAGATTTTTTAAATTCGCCACATGTCTCATCAAATCATCGACAGTAAGCTACCAAGTAATTGTCAAGTTTTATGAATTTTATTTTATAATATTCGCAAAATGAAACTGAATGCCAGAGAAGCTTCAAGGTTTAGAGTACATCCTCTAGTTAACCACAGACTTTAATTTTAAGTAGAAGTGCAATCGACTCCGCAAATAACTATTTCGTAAAGAAAGATCTGAGCTCATCAAAATCAGATTTAAAAATTCCGGTTTAGAGAGAACTGTTGTTCACTGGGATGGAAAACTGCTTCACCATTTTTTGAATAGAGAAAATGTAGAGTAGATAGAAGTTTTAATTAGTTGTGGGGATAAAGAACAGATACTATGAATTCCACAGCTCGAAAATAGTATCGAAATAATTCAGGAAAAGCTGTATTTTCAGCAGTTGAAGAGTGGGAGGAAGTTGGTAAAATCCAGGCAATATGTTTTGATTCAACTGCAGTAAACACCGGTC